>CM072779.1:122160000-123410000 GCA_036936925.1 Cenchrus fungigraminus | reverse complement strand
GTTGTTTTCTAATCTACATGCAAGACACAAGACATTTTGGAAATGCACTAAGGAAAACCGAAACCTCGTCGGCAAAGGGTTTGCTGTGAGTGGCTCTCGGCAAAGCGAAGATGCGTCATCCAAAAAAGGTCAAAAATAAATAGCAAAACACTCACGACAAAGCAAGTCACTCCATTTCTCGCGCAAAGTCGCGGCGCTACGCGGCTGGCTGGGTTTAACCTGCGACCCCCCCCCCCTCGTGCGAGCCTTCCTTACCAATACACCACATACTCATATACATCCAGTCCAGTTTTCATTCTCCTCGTATTATACTACACCGAGTGTATATTGCTTTTTGAGGCTTTAAATGTATTCAAATTAAAAAATTATCAACTAAAAAGTTTCATAACATTCTGAGATCTACAACTTTCATTTTGGGAGTTTCTCCATTCGAGGTCGTTTACAAAATTTGAATTTCAAATTTGAGAGATTCAAACTTAGTTTTTCGTTGACAATATGATTTCAAATAAAAAAGTTATAAACTACAAAGTTTAATAACTTCTCAGGACCTACAACTTTTATTTTGAATGTTTCTCCATTTGAGGTCGTTTGAAAAATTCAAATTTTCAAATTTCAAAAATTCAGATGTACTTTTCCTTGACAAAAGTAATTCAAATTAAAAAAAATAACTTCAAAGTTGTATAACTTCTGAAGATCTACAACTTTTATTTTGATCATTTGTTCATCCGACATAGTGGTGGTAACATTCTTCACAAATCTATATATCTCTCATAATAGTTTTATGAAACTATATAAGAGGTATAAGATTTTGTGAACAAAATTACTACCACATTATCAAATAAATAAATGACCCAAATAAAACTTGTATATCTTCAGAATTTATGAAACTTTGCAATTGAAAGTTTTTTAATTTGAATTAATTTACTGCTTCAAAAAGTATTTTGAATTTGAACTTTGCCTAGTGTTTTTGCAAATACTCACGACAAACTTCGATTTTCCCGCCGGTCACAAAAAGGAGTTACAACAGGAGGACCTTGGAATCCTAGGGAATTTGCCAGCTCTTCGCAAGTTAGACATGGTGGTGCGCATTCAGAATTATGAAACTCAAGCGAGCTTAGTGGTTGGTGCCCATTCATTCCCATGCCTGGTACAATTCCTATTGCAGGGACGATTCATACTCCCTCCGTCCCTATATATTAGCATTTGAAGCATTCAAACTGAAAAATAGCACCGAGTGGAAATGACGCATGTGCCCCTGGCTGCCTCACCTGCACGCTGCACCAGCAGCACCACACATGGTGGGTCCCGCCGAGCCACACACGCACAACAGGTCCGGCTCTCCTTCTTCTCACCCTTTTTCTCTTTCATCTGCTCTCTCCCGATCCACCAGAAGGTCAAACATCCGGTGTGAATCAGGCAAAAATAGCATGCGCAGCTCCAAATCCGGGCGGGGAGGAGCGGCCGGCGTGCTGGCGGGAGCCGCGGCACCGTAGGTCGCAGGAGCGGGCCGGCGTCGGCGCTGGAGCCGCCACCGCCATGGAGCGCACCGTGGTAGAGGAGGGGCGCAGCGGAGGGGCAGTGTTTCCCCTCTCCATCCCCGCTGAATCCGAGGTGGTGGCGGCTTCTCCGGAGCCAGTCCGCGAGGAGAGCGGTGCGGGACGGCGACGAGGTCGCCGGAGCCGCTCCTCGAGCTCCGCGTCGCGTCCTCGGCGCGCACCAGCGTGTCCACCTCCGCGTCGCCCTGCCGGCACAGATCCGACACCAGCGCATCCGCCACTGACGTCGCGGTGCCCGGCCGCCCGCTCGTCGACGCCGCTGCGGTGGAGGTGCTGGCCGCGATGCTCCTCACCGGCGGCCAGCGCGAGGACGCGCCTGGACCCCTGCTCCACCCTCCCTCCCTTCCCTCACCGCGCCGGCGCCCTCCCCGCTGAATCCTCCGGCGGCGGCCGCAGCTGCCATGAACGCCGCGCCGCCTGCCGGACTGATGGCCAAGGGACGCGACCGCGGCGGCGAAGATCGATGGGACTCGCGGCTGAGAAGAGGCGAGAGGAGGATTTTTTGTTGGGAAATACTCTGTTCAGGAGAATCCTATGCGTGTGGGACCCACACAGCTGCTCCAAGTGCTTACATTCTGGACAAAATTTTGAAAGCTAGAAGTGCTAATATTAAGGGACGGAGGGAGTACAACCCTTAGTGTTTCAACAAGGGGCTATGCCGAGGTTGGCAAGACTTTACTTTCCACACTGTAGTAGGGAGGAGTTGAGAAAAGCCAGCGACAGCGATAGTTTCCACCTGGACCTGAGGAACCTGCCATCGCTTCAGAATGTCACCATTGACTTGCAATGTTATTGCAGTACATCTGAACTGCAGGAAGTGAAAGCTGCCCTAAGAGCAGGTCCAATAACTTGTCGTAACGACCGACAGCTCATCAGGTGGAGTGACATAGAGGAGAGAAGTGAGGAGAGAGCGCATAGCTTGTCGCAGCAGCGGGCGACGATCGGTTTCTACAGTATGGCAGCTCGTGGACCGAGATAATAATGATGGGAAGAGAGTGTGCAGTTTTATGAGTCTATGACGATGGGTCCAGAGAGAAATAGAAAAGGAATATTGAATTGTTTAAAAGCTAATGGGTCTGATCAACAGTAAATGGAGAGAGAAAGTGTAAAACTTCTTTCTGACGTGCTTGTTTTGGCGACAAGCACTTGTCGCTTTTATTGGCGTTGCTCTAAGGCATCTGACTGAAATCCATCCCAATCACCCCACTTTTGAAATACTAGTAATAATGCACGTGCGACACGCACGTGCTGTAAAAAATATTATTGACATGCTGTAAAAATGGTGTTAGGTGGGGACGGTGTGGTTCTTGACGGATGACAGTGATGCGACAGTGATGCCGTTCCTGTCCGCGAGCGAGTAGGTGGTGGTGGCAGCAAGTCATTGTCAGCCCCGGCGGCGTCGCTGACGGGGGCACGAGGAGCCCGTTCGAGAACGCGAAGGATGAGGACGGCCGCACAGTGATCAGGGCACGAGGAGTCCGTTCGAGAACACAAAGGACGAAGATGGTCGTACTGTGATTAGGGTCGTCACGGGAGGTGGCAACGCCAAGCCACGTTGTGGATAGGACGATTCCGACAAATACGAGACACTGTGAGGTACGTACGAGAGCATCATGGAAAAAATGTAATAAAAACAACAATAAAAATATGTAATACCGCTACAAGGACATAATTTATTCAAACTTTAACAATTTGTGATAATTAATTAACCAATTCATATAAGGACACGTCAAAAACTTCAACATTTCATCTTGATCGCGAAAGACGTGACCCGTGATATATGTTAGCAAACACATAGGAAGAACATGAAGACTTCATTTTGAACTTTGCATATGTTGTATTGAATAATGTCTGCAGCTCTTCCTCCCTTAAGTCTTCACTAAACTAATGCACTTTGTGTATGTTTTTCTTTGCGTATTTTGCATATTATGTGTTGTCATGTGTTGACACATAATATACATTGTCAAATATATGATCCACCTAAACTGCTTATATTATTTGACAAGTTGTGAACAAGCAAAGAAAATAAGAAGTCATATTGCTACACCTTCCCCACCCTAGCTGTCGTCACTGCCCTTAGCTCTCCACCCTCGATGTTATTACCACCCATAGCTCCCCTCTCTCAACTTTGTTGTTACTTGGGATCTCCCTCAAGGCCCAATGGCTTGTGCCACTGGCTTGAGCTCCTCGATGGCCCGTTGAAGCGCATGGCCAAAAAGCTCGAAGGAAGCAACTTCAGACCCATCGCACCGAGCTTTTCCAGTAAGCGCTTGTGGAAAAGCTATAGCTCATTGTCTCGGAGATAAGAACAAACACTGGAGAGATTGCTGCTACCGAATTGGGTGACCATCTCCTTGCTTGTATCGAGTCCTCACTTGACACCTTGAAACAACTAGAGTTCTAGACTGAAGCAACACCACATCCATAGGCTTTTTCTGACCAACCTGCACCTCCTCACTTCTCTGAAAATCAGTCCGTAGGCATCAAGTAGAGTTATTACCATTCAATCTGCAGATCCCAGAGGTTATAAACAACATAAATTCAGCACTTGTGGACTCAATTTTCAAAATTCAAGAACTATATTGCTGCTAATTTGACAAATTATGCATTACAATTGATGAGGACAGGGAATTAATAGAAAAGTCAGGAACCAGACGGCGAATGAGGAATTTCCCCAGATGTTGAATTAAAAAGGATATCAGGTTATCTGAATCAATAGGCCTTCTCTGAATACGTTTCTACCAATGACAGTCTGAATTAGACAAATGCTTTTGGGCTCCCTGATCTTTGTTGACAAGATCAAAGCACCTATCCATCATGATTCATACCATGCATGAACTCAATTCAGAAGCACCTAAGATGGTATCTCTGTATTTTTTTAGTACCTATTCTGACCTGTTGTCAAGTAACACACCTACTATCATTGTGCTAATTCTTTTTGTTCTATCTAATTACATATTACATATCAAAGCACCACACTGTCTACGTTAGAAAAACAAATGGTAGGGACTTTATGCTCTCTGCAAATAAATTTTAGTACCATTGTCTTCCGGCAGGGTGAGGGAGAGTGGCTCCTGAAATCTGCAGACCTGAAATTGAAGTTGAGAAGAAGAAATTGTTTCAGCAGTGCTCGGATGATTTTCCAACTTTATGCGATGGACTGTTGTTTACCTAACTATCATTCTCTCAACAGAGAAGACGGTGGGCAGCATGTTACTTGACAAAACATTCTCTGAGAAGATAACACAAGCAGAACAATCTATCGGAAGAATGAAAAATGTACATCTTCTCGCTCTCCTCTATGACATATCTTTTTGTGAATCCAAATTTTCTGACACCCAGATTGCAGTAGTGATTGACATTTCAATTTCATGATTTTGTTTATGTAGGATGGAACCTGATACCACTGGGGTGGATTGGAGACGACGACACCCTGGTCTAGGTGCTGGAGAATGGACATGACGGTGGTGATGTGATTGGATTAGAGACGACGACAGTCGCGGTCTAGGACAGACGACGACAGAGGAGACAATGGCGGTGGGTTTGTGTCACCGGGTGGAGGGTTGAAGGCGAGGGCATCCCAGCCTGGGATCGGAGACTACGACGACATCGGGTGGCTGTTGGAGACGACAGCGGCGCTGGGTGGAACAGAAGCGACGACGACATCGGGGTGACATGCAGGGGAAGACGCTGTAGGCGCGTCGCGCGGGGCTCGACGTCGTCTCGTTGTCGATGGAGCCCGCAGGCCGCAGCTTGGGGGAGCGGGCCGTGCTCGGGAGATCCCGCTCGAGCTCGACCTTGGGGACGCCGCCGCGGCCCGACACTAACGCTGACTGCTCTCGACCCCGCTCGCCAGCCACCTGCATCCACGCACGGCGCCCTCGCTGCTCCACCTCGCGGGCGGAGGCCGCGCCAGCGGGGAGGACGAGGCGGAGGCCGTGGTGGCTCAGGAGGGGGAGGGATACGGGGTGGGCCCACGCGGGTACACAAGGCGGGTATACGCCGGGTGGGTGAGAAAAACAATTCGTTTTTGGCAGAAACGCTCTCCAAATTGCGATTTTTCGGTCCTTCTATGGTCCTTCCACCCTATCCACTCCCAAAAATATATGACAGGTGGGTCCGGCGTAAGAGGTAAAGCGGACTCGAATTGGGTGAGAAAAGTTTTCAATTATCTTCGCTCCTTATAATATAGATTATATACATGATGATTCTCTTAATTAATATGCTTGCTGATGGACGATACAAACCAACCTGAGCCTGCAAGCAGATGAATCCTGTGCGCAATGCATTTCCTCAAGTTATGAAACCTCACTTTCAACACAGCAATTGGAAAGTCCTTTTAGTCAAGTTGGTGCTAGAAATTATGTTTTTTTTCAATGTGTCTTTGTTTCATGTATTGAATTTTAAAGAGTGAATTACATTGTAGGTCCATGAACTTTTTACGAGATCTCATCTAGGTCCGCAAACTAAAAAAATAGTCATCTAGGTCCGTAAACTTTTCCCGATGTATCATCTAGGTCCGCAAACTAAATAAACAACCATCTAGGCTCATGAATTTTTAAATAGTAGTCATCTAGGTCTATGAACTTTTAAAGAGCGGTCGTCTAGGTCCAAGGCAATGGCGACAAGCCTCCTGACAGCAGGAGGCGCTGTGCTCCTGCCCGCGGCCGCGCGTGGCTCGTCAGCACCACCTTGGACCTAGACGACCGCTCTTTAAAAGTTCATGGACCTAGATGACTGCTTATTTAGTTTGCGGACCTAGATGAGACATCAGAAAAAATTTATGAACCTAGATGACCGTCTTTTTAGTTTGCGGACCTTGATGAGATCTCGAGAAAAGTTCATAGACCTGCAGTGAAATTCACTCAATTTTAAAAGTTACCACTACTACAAAAACCATTTATATAGGTGACTTACATGACCCTCCTTAGAGAAAGTGCATGTGGAAATGGCACATTATCACAGATTGAACAAGCAACCGCCTATGAAAATGCATTTTCTTCAAAATGGATTTCCACATGCGGTGGTTAAGCAAACCGCAAAGGGCACTCTTCAAAATGTATTTCCAGAGGCTGTTTGCTTAACCAAGCTACCTTTGGAAATCATTTTGGTTTAGCAAACAACCATCTTTGAATATTTGATGCTTTCTCTCATATTTTTAAATATTTATTTGCCGTCATGTGTTTTGTATTTATTTTCCGCCAAACTTTAATGTTTTGCACAAAATTTAGAATATTTCATTTGCACCACATGTTTAAAATGTATCAATTATGAATTTTGAGATATGTAACTAGAATTTTTTTTATTTGTTGGATGCGACTATGGATAATGTAAGATATTCCAACCATGTCCACATTTATTTCAAATAGACATTGAAATTTGGATCTAGATCACGGAAAATGAATTCTAATATATCATTGCTCAACCACTTTAATTATACTTTTGGAATGTAAAGTGGGCAAGTTCCACTATAAAAGAGGATCTTTCCCTATTCTATAGATGAGGATGATTGAATGAAAATTTGTAACATCTTGGTTTAGAGTCTTCACTCTTAAGTCCCAAGTTTGTTTGAAATCAACACACCCTAAACATGGCACTATCTTTCGGGAAGCACGATGGCATGTTTTTTTTTTCAGTTTTTGAACCTCTCGGTTAGCTAGCAGCAGGATGAAGATTATGAGCTCCGTGTAGATGCAGCAGGTTTTATCCTAGACGTTGGTTTGAGCCGCGAGATCTGTGCCGCTTGTCATCAGTCATGATGTCGCATCGTACCTTTTCGAAAGCCTTCCGCGGACAGAATTAAAATATAGATTGATCCGCCCCGTCATGATGTCGCATTTCTGTACCGCCATATTCCGGCACCTCCCTCACCTGTTCCTCACATGTACCACGTCACAAAATAAATATTTTTTGTGAGCAGCTAATGCATATCCACTCATTTGAAAGTTGAAACCATGACTCTCTCTCTCCTGCGTACCCTCCTCTCTCTCTCTCTAGATCTAGATCAGGTAGCGCGAGGACGCGCCGCCGGCCCTCCGCCCCCTACCTCTCCTCCCCGGCGACCTCCTCGCGGCGGCTCCTCGTGGCCCGAGGCAGAGGTGGAGCCGGGGCCAGAGGAGGCACCGGCCGCGCCGCGCCGGAGCTTGCCGTCACCGCGTCCGCGCCACACCGTCACTGGAGCTTGCCATCGTCACGCCCGCGTCGCGCCGTCGTGGGAGCTCCCCGTCGTCTCGCCGGCTCCGCGGCCGGTGGCGGGCGAATCAGCGCGTCCCCCTGCTCTCTTACCTCTCCCTGTCCTCGATCTAGATCCAGATCACAATCGTGCAGGTTCCATGCCCTAGCCGCCGGGGGCCGCGGCTCATGCAATGGGAGCGGCGGTGCCGGTGGCTGAGGCCGGGCTTGCGCTCCGGCGACGGCAACCGGTGCTACGGCTTCGGCGGCAGACGGAGCCGGTCGGCAGCGTCGCGGAGGTGGCCTTGCCCCGGGGATCTTCTAGCCGGCTCTCGCAGGGCGGCGGCTCCTCTACGCCTCCACGGAGTCGTCGCTGCGACGACGAGCTCCGACGACGACGCGACGTGGGCGCGCCGACGGCTAGCTCCGGTGACGGTGCGGAAGCAGTGACTGTGAGCTCCGACGCGGTGCAGTCGGTGCCCGTGGAGGTGGCTAGTGGCCGTCCATCTCGTCGGCGTCCGGTGGCGGGCGGATCAGCGCGGCGGCCTCCCGGCAACGAGGCAAGGGGTCGGGCTGCCAGCGACGACGAGGAGCTCACGAGCATCTTGGTCCACGTGCTGATGTTCTCAATCTGTTATTTGTGCGTGGGCCATTACCTTGGTGAGTGGTTAAGCATGTGTGTGCTCATCTGTTGTGTTTTTTTTTCTCGCTACACAGAAAACCTCTCTGATCATTGTTGATGGATGCACGAACTGATGCAAATGCATTGCTTTCGTTCTTCGACTTTTTCGGTTTCTATCATTTGTTTTCTTGTTTCAAGTGACCAGACACTAGTACAGAGATGCACATATATGTTTTTTTGTCATGGGGAATTTGTTTTGCTTCGTAGGTCAAAGATTAAATTTTTTATGGCGATTTGTTTATTTCTTCTAGGCATTGTTTTCACCTATCTAGTACATGAGTTATACATGAGATATTTTACAAACTGTATAATGTTTCTATCATTTTGCTAGGCAATATTCATTGTGGTAGCACGAATTTGGGTGGTACATAGTAATACTAGATCGGCGTTTGCTCCAGTGACATGGGGTATGTCCGGTTGTTCTTGATTCTGAAGTCGATTTCCTATTGCTTGACGTTCTAGTGCTTGGCATGAGGCAATATAATTCTAGTGCTTGGCATAAGGCAAGATAATACCTTCACCATATATGTGCATCTCCTTTTTGAGGAAAACTATCTAGCAGCAAAGGAAGAAGTACCTCTTGACTTGTTTTGGCAGTAATATATATCCTACCAGCCAGCTAATTTTATTAATCCCAACTTTCTGAAAGTGTATGCCTCTTAGATAGCTAATTGGAAATGGAAATCATTTTGTTCAATGCACATAAAAAGGAAATTTGTATAGTACGACATTTTTGCATAAAATGAATGTTCAAACTGAGCGACAAATATTATGGTCAATGAGAAATATGTACAATCGATATATGCTAGGTGTGACAAAGTACTGTACGTAGGTAAACCCTTATCGTTTGATTTTAGTTAAGCTAATTCAATGTGATTATACGGGCAGCTTGGGATACGAGGATTCTCTTTATTTTCTTTTGTCTAAAACTTCTGGATTTGTCCATTATTGCAGGTTATGATGGGCTATTACGACTCAGTTAAGGACACCTGGCCTTCATGGTCGCATGGAAGCTGTATGTAATTCAGGTTTCCAACTCAATAGTTAACTAGGGCAATTTGTTATGGAGAAAAGGAAATAGTGATTTTTATTTGTTTTCTAATTCTAGTGGTAACACTGGTGCATAACAAAATCCTTGATGGTTATTTTAGCACCAATTTGGTTGTTGGTAACTTTGTACTGTTGATGTGGTGATTTTAAAGGTGTGTAAAAATGCAATGTTTGACAAACCAACATGTTACTCGTCTCATTGCTAAACCATCATGTTACTTTTATGAAAAATTATTATTCAGTATTTACTTTTGTTGGTTTTTCATTTCTCTGTTTTCAGTAACCTCTGGTGTGCATGCTTGTGTAATTGTATTGATCACGAAATTATCTTATCTGGCATGCTCTTCATTCCTTTCTTTAAGAATGCATGTCTTCGTTCAATAAGTGCTCTGGTCATTGGTGTTTGACAAATTTTGGTCAGTTAGTATTTTGATTTATAGTTTTGATGATAGTCTGTGCGCCCCTTTTTATTTGTTTTTATCAATTTTCTTATGTTCCATCTACGATACATACATTCGGTGCAATATTCATGTATGGTACTGATCAACTGGTGAAATTTTTAAAGTCTGTGGGGGTGCGTGTAACATTTTTTTTAACTTTACAGATGTTTAGTTTCGTAATCGGAACAAAGGCCATTTTGGTTCCATGTAGATCACATAACTGGTTGTTTATTTTTCGTAGTATGGTACCTTTTGTAATAGTAACAAGGTACCTTTGACAAAAGAGGGAGGTACGAGTGGTACCACGTACATGTGGTGTTTAAAATTTGAATGAGTGGTGGAGGTTGATTGGATGAGCACATGGTGATACTCCTATATAAAAAAGAAAGTTGTCAGGGTGGTGTTGGAACTCGGAACGGGTTCAGCAACCTTTATTCACATGTACACTTAAAATATGTTCAGATGAGACAAAATGAAACATATCTCAAGAAGAACTCAACCCTCCGATAGATCGAGCTGCAACTAGCGGGAGATAAATTTACTTTTCCCTAGCAGCACTGCTTTAGTGGCCAACCATTGCACTACTAGTACATTTGCGTTTGGGACCATTAGACTGTCTCTAGCAAAAAAAAAACCGCATCCCCATCTGCAGAATGCCGTTTCGAGAGAAAGAGAGAGAGAACAAGAAGATGAGCCCTCCATCAGCGTGCGAATCCTCTTGCGCATCGTGCTTCCGGCAGTTGCCTCCCGCACGTCCTCGATTCCGCCGCGCCGAGGGAATGGAGGAGGTTGCGCCGACGATGGAATAGGTAGCAGAGAAGCGCATGCCCTCTCCGGGGAGGCCGCCTCCAACTCCGCCGCCGTCCCCACCTCCCCGTCTCCCGCAGGTCGTCATCCACTACCGTCCCCGCTCAACCTCGAAACCGCGCCGCCGCCACCGGTCAACACGCGGAAGAAACCACGTCGCCGCCGGGTCTGGCCCTAGGAAGGGGAGACAGAGGTCGCCGCCGGCCGGATCTACACTAGGGTGGTGCGGATCTCGGCGGCGGAGGTGAAGTGGTGCGCTCCCTGGACCTGCAGCAGCGGAAGCCGGGGCAGCAACCGAGGAGACGGAGCCGGCGAGCTCGACCTCGCAGATCCTGGCCTGGCGAGGGGGAAGGAGGTCGCCGCCGGCCGGAACTATGCCGGGGGTGCAGGTCCCGGCAGAGGAGGCGAAGTGGCGCGCTCCCTGGGCGGAACCCGAGGCGGAGCGTGGAGGAGCCGTCCACCGCCGGAGCGGAGCACGGAAGCCGAGGAGGAGCGATGAGGAGCCATCCATCGCGACAGCTCCACCTTCGTCCGCGCGGCGCGGCGGGCTAGGTTTCCCAGGAAACCCCACCGAGGTGGAGGAGGGGTCGCGGGCGGGGAGGACGGCCTGGGAGGAGGAGGGGCCGCCGGCGGAGCAGGAGCAGGCGGAGAGGAGGTGTGCGGGAGGAGAGAGCGGTTGGGCAAGGGAGAGATGATGCAAGGAGAGAGAAGTTCCAGGAATGAGGGTGTGGGGAGGAGCGATCGCATTTTGTGGCAACCGTTGCGGCTCCTGCTGGAGCCGGAATAGTGCCCATCCATTCCTCATTTTGAGGATGCGGGAGGCGCTGCGGCTCCTGCTGGAGTCAGTCTTATCCACTTGCCTCCAATTCAGAGGCGGGCCTACACAGTCACCGGAGTTCCCGGAACGACGGATCGAGGAACGACAAATCGGGAACGAAAACGACGTTTTAGATGCAATTTTTTACACTGTGGGAACAATTTTGTTCCTGCGTTCCCGTCCCAAACGCTCGTTCCCGGAACGTGGAACGCTGCATTGTTCCCGTTCCGCGGTGACTACATATATTCAAGAGTATGCAACTGAATACCTATTATTTTTGCAAAAGGATTTTGTATATACAATATAAATAGGCTCCCATTTTGTATTATATTTTGCGCAATTTGCATGGCTTTCGAATATATTTAGGCTAACGGACGTAGCGCATTTCATTGCCACTGCGAGTCATGCTCTGTTGCGGGGAGCGTCAAGAACATGAGATTAGTGGATATAGTAGTGACCACCCCTGCTCTGTTTCGTCGTGCTCTGTTCTGTGCTTTAACTCTGCTCACCAAACATGGTGCCCACGATGAAACATGGAGCGTCGCGTGCAGTGCACTGTCGATCAGCCAGTACGTCGGGAGTTCGTGCCCTTCTACTTCCACTCCACCACCCACATGGGCCTGGAAGGCTACTACCACTACCTCCTCGTCGTCCTCGTCGGGCTCTGCATCCTCGCCACCGTCCTCGGCGCGCTCCTTCCGGAGAGCTTCCTCGTCGACCTTGCCTCCGGCGTCCTCATCACCCTGCAGGGCCTCTGGTTCTACCAGACGGCGTTCACGCTGTACGGGCCCATGCTCCCCAGTGGCTGCGCCCGCGATGCTGTCGGCGACATCGAGTGCCGTCTGCGCGCCGCGCAGGAGCGCGCCGAGCAGCTCGCCAACTTCCAGCTGTTCGGGCTGGTGTTCCTGGCGTTCGTGTATGTGCTCGTGTGCTACGCCGTCGCCGCCGCGAGGTACGGGTGCCCGGAGCTGGCGGCGATGCACGACAAGCACGTCGCTGCGATGGAAGGTGACGCTGGTGCTGACGCCCGGGAGGAGTGCGCGATCTAGTGGACAATGCTGCTTCTCTAATTCTATAGGAGTGAACAGAGTGAAAGGGTACGTTCTCGATCAGAAATGGCTGGGAGTTCAGGGTTTTCAGACTTGAGCTCGGCTTACGTGTAGGAGGTGTACATTCTGGATCGACGAAAGAGAAATTACCAAAAGTTTTCCTCTGCAAATTACGGAGCTTTTATTGAGTTGATTAACATGCGTTGTACTAAGTTGTAACAGAGTACTGCCATTTCCTCTTTGATAGAAAAGCACAAGTGTTTGTACATTACAACTTGTTATGATCAACTTGTTCGAGGGATGTCAGGATAATTTTAGTCCCAATAACATTTAGCAAGTTCCTAAAATTAGTTTATAGGAGCATACAGTTTCAAGTACCATGCTGTTAGTGGAATTCCTGGTTAAAACTATTGCCATTTTGTTTCAGCTGGGATATTGTCAATACATCCTTGCTGGACTTTTGTCACAGAGGTAACACATAGTACAGACTGCAGACCCGCATTTCGCTGAGGTGAGAGTAGTTTGTGAATTTTTGGTTTGTGTTATTAAGAACATCTCCAAAAGTGCTAAAAAATAGAGCTCCTATAAACTAATTTTAGGAACTTGCTAAATGTTATTGGGACTAAAATTATCTCTCACCTCCAAAAGTTGCCAAGAAAAGTACATTTCTTAGAGCATCTTCAAGAGTGTGCTAAAAATTTCTTCCCCAAAACTACTTATTGGGGTTCTACTAAAAAAAATTTCACCCAAAATCATATCACTCCACAGCAGATCCCTAATAATTTTTTTTGAAACTTAGAGCAGAAGCACTACTATATCATATAAGAAGAAGAAGCAAACGGGATTTTACATGGGTCAATATTACATAGCAAAAAGACAACTCGAACACATGAAAAAGGTACAACATAAGAAAACTAAAAATCTCCTTGAGGCAGGACATCCTCCCTCATAGGCTTAGCCAGGCTTCGCAGCCTGATCTCCTCCTTGATCAGCATCAACTCCTGTTGGCGCCAGCATCACCATCTCAAAAATTCGTCTGTTCCTTTCTTTCCATAGGTTCCAAGTCGTGTAAGGCCTCGTTCGTTTGCGTCGGAACGGGCCCGTTCCGGGTGGTTTGGGCCGGCTTGGAATGAAGTCACTTCTCAAAAAAAAATGGCTGTTCGGTAAGCTTGGTTCGATATCAACACATGGGCCGGTTCGGTTTCCCCCTTCACAACACGGCCCGGAATGGGAACCCCACCTCCAACCCGAACGAATCTCAGGGCGAGTGAGATGCGACGCGAGCTCCTCCTGCGACTCCTCTGTCCCCTCATCCTCCCTGCCGCGCCGCCTACTCAGCTGCAGCAGCCGCGCACGCCACGAACGCCTGCCTCGTCACTGACTCGCCGTTAGGGCCCAGCCGAAAACTGCCGCCGCCTCCACCACCTCCCCCGAGCCCCGCAGCCACCGGACGTCAAGCCCCCACCCTAGTTGCCCGAGCCCAAGCAATTCGACGTCAAGGAGGACCAGCAAGGCGGCATCCTCGGCACCTCGCTCGCCGTCCCTCTCCGCCTCGGCACTGACGTCTTCGTCCTCGGGTACGCGCTGCGCTGCCGCATCTATGTCACTCTCGCCCACCCTCATTTCATTATTGGGTAAGGGCCGCCCACATCCTTCCCCTCTCCTGGGCGATCTGTTACTGTCGCCCATGAGCAGCTCGATTCTTGGGTACGAGCTATTGGCCTCAAGATTGGTTCTTGGGATTGATCCGATTCTCATCCGTGTTCCCTGGCCGGCATGGACTAGCGGGCTCCGGGCTCGATTCTTGGGTATGAGCTGTTGACCGTTCGTGTTTCCTGCGAAGGAGTAGTTTGATGATCGAATGCAGGCATACTTTCTTTCTGTAGATTCAGGTGGTTAGTGAGAACCATGTGGAAACTGGCATGTGGTACTCTTTCTGTAGATTCAGGCCACCAACATGATTAATCGATGCATATTAGTTTCAACTGGAATCACTTTGTTTCATCATCATCATTCCGAATGGTCGTAATTGCAGATGTCCTCCAATTAAATAGCTACCTGCAGTCAAGTGCTGAAATGTTAGATGGATAACTTGGGAGTAAGCAATTCCTGTTACCAGAATATGAGCTCTATGCTAATCCCTACAATAGAGCAAAAGTTTAAACTAGTTTCTGTTTGAATGTTGACTCCATGGTGCTACTTGCTTTGTGGTTTGTGTTTGTCTTTTTGTGCAAAATAATTTATCAGGTTCTCTTTAGCAGCATCATTTTATGATCTATCAGAAAATTTCAGAGCTATGATATTTGCCTATCTTATTTTCTAAGTAATGTGTCCTGCTTAGTTCCTTAGGGGTAGCTCTCTGTTCCCCTAACATATTGACTGTACCTCACCGTTCATTCTTGGGCACCGTTCTGTGAGCGTGCTTCCTCTGTTTGAAGTGAAGCGTTTCTGCCTAGATACTTTGGTTATCAACCTGCTTGATTAGTCAGATGAATAAACTATCATTACGCTTCACATAAATTCCTTAATTTATTCAAAAGGAAAAAAACTGCTATGCTGTTGGTTTGCCGAACAAGTTCAGGAAATGATTGTCTGAACTTCAGTTGCTGACTCTGTTAGCAGTAGTTATTATTGTCATTGATGTTCAAGGAACTAACTTTAGGGAACCACAATAGTTGATCTCTACTCAATCTTTTTGCATATGTTCTATATTGAGTTCTTGTCATTCACTTTGTTGAACACTGAACAGGGTCATTCATTTTGTTAAACTGTGTTCTTGTCATTCAGTGCAGGAAGGAATTTTATTCTAATGTCAGATAGCGATGTCTGTGGAAAGTTCTTTGCATTTGTTTCTTCCTATGGTAGTATGGTTGTTTTCCTGCTTGTGGAAGCCTGTCTTTTCGGCTTGAGTTATGCAATGCAGAATTTAGCAGCAAAATTATAGTATGTAGTAGTATGTGGAATTTTCTCATTTTGTTTTTCAACATACTATCTGAAAGCAGTTGTTAGTTAAGTGATGTGATGAAGCTCTATTGGAAAATTAGTTCCTGTTCACACTTGTAGTCCCTGTCCCTTCAATCGCAAATTAGTTTTGGCAACCGTAGTTCCTGTTTTCATCTGTTTGCATTCTACTATTTGATTGCACTGCCATTGATAACTAAGCACTTCCAAATTCTGAAAGAAGAGTCAGTAGTTGAATGAGCTTGCCATACAATTCATACTGTAGTGTATGGATTGCTTTCATATGCGAAAAAATGCCATCTAATTAATATTTGTTCCTTTGAGACTCTAACTGAGATGAACAGACAACATCACACAAGAAACTTAATTAACAACTTTGTTATGCTCCACTTTGCAAGTGTCATCTATTGATAAGAAAAAATCTGAATGTTGGGTTTTACTCATGGTTACAACAAAAAGCAATCCCACTCCATTGTGTTCTAGTACAACTGTAAGTGCAGTACAAGAGTGAGCAAGTGAGCATATTTCTGCCTGCTAGCACTATTGGGGCTGTAGAAAACCTCGCCTATGGGCACCGGGGGTTTGCCAAAGCTAAATAAACTTTTGGGCTTCGGATCTTGTTTAAGTGAAACAAAAGTCGCGGGCTTCGCTAATGTTTTTCGGGAAGCAGAGGTCGTTTCGCACCCGTAAGCACAAAGAGTTGACTGAAGGAGGGAATTGGGCTCCGGGGCAATTGTGTTGCTCCGCGAACACATAATTTTGATAGTTTCTCTTTTAACAGCCGCGAAGTCTGGACTCCGGCATCTTTGTCATCCGTCAGCTAATTACGAGATCTAACACTATTGCGAGGTGCGTCATTGCAGGAAACAGCCCAGAGCTCCCGATCGAGAGCAATAAGGGGCGATGGTCTCAGCTTCGTCCAAGAGCCAAACCAGTTCGTTACTCTCCTCTCGGAGGGCTCCGAAGCCCCAAGCTGCGGCAAGATTGAAGCGCCGAGAGGAACAGGATGGCGAAGCCCGGGGCTTCTCTAAGATTCAAGCACGAAAACTCGGTCAAAAGTTGGTCCAACACGGAACTGCATCCGGTCTTCGCGGCGCATTTTCCGCTCCGTTGTCTCCGGCGTGATCTGCGCTCCGCAAACTACGGCGTCAAATCCGCGACATGTGTAAAAAACGAAGTTTGCCCTCGAATATTCTTGTTAGGTGTTAGGGTTTCGGGGCAAACTCGGAATGTAAATTTAATCTTTTGGCACTATAAAAGGAGGCCCCCTCCTTATTGTAAAGGGGTCGCTATTTTGGAAAGTGAAGTGTGTAATGTATTGAGGAAAGCGTTCTATTTAATGTAGTTGATTTAAACGAGTTGATTGTGAACTATTCGCCAAGTAACCCTTTCTTTGTTTGGGGGTTTTGTGTCCCCAACAAAGGCGCACACCGTGTTCTTTGCCATCAAGGAACCCACAATGACACCTCCAAAAAAGAAGATTGTTGACCAAGAAGAGCCCAGGGTGACCACCAAGGAAAAAAGAATCATAGTCGCTCCGGAGCCCAGGCCGGAGGACGAGGACTTCGCCCGAACTCGCAGTGAAAAAAGAAAGGCGGCAAGAAAGGCCACGCAAGATTCAGACCCAGAAACCAGCCTCACAAACGATAAAGAAGGCGCAACTGAGAGGGAGCTGGACTCAGTGTTAAAACAAATCGAAGCCATGAAAAAAAGAAAAGGAGAGGGTAGCCATGGAGCTCGAAGCTCAGAAACAAGCTGATGAAAAAATCAAAAAGATTAAGGCCGCGAAGCTGCAGTTGGCCCGGATGCAGCAAGAACTGGATGAGTTGCAATCCCACCGGCACACACCGCCAAAAACCACCCCAAACTATGAGGAAGACCCACCTCCACAAAATGAAAACATTGTGTTCAACTTCCCCGCCCAAAGCACCGCAAGGATGTTCATGACTGTCGATGCAACCTCGCCTTTATCCATTGGTCTGCAAACAACGTCATGGCCTTTTTCCTACAAAACAATCTCCTTGCCAAAATACAATGGATTAACAGACCCAAGGCAGTTCATGATGAGTTACGAAGCCGCTGTAGCTTCGGCTGGAGGTGACGAAGTTGTTCTGGCCAAATCATTCATCATAGCATGCGAAGGCGCAGCGTTGAATTGGTACTCGCTACTGCCACCGCATTCAGTTTACAGCTGGGTTGACCTGAAGACAAAGCTCATCCAAAATTTCCAAGGCTTCCAAGCCGCAACCACTGACGAGGGGGACTTGTTCTATTGCATCCAAAGAGATAAGGAGCCTTTAGCCAACTATGTAAGAAGATTTCTGCAGCTGAAATCCCAAACTCCAGACATATCAGAGAAGGTTGCCATAGCCGCCTGCATCAAGGGGCTAAATCCAGGGCAAAAGCATCCCACCTCTCGAGGAAAAAGCCAAAAACAATGCAAGCACTCTTGGCAGACCTCGAAGAGTATTGCAGATCAGACGAAGACCACATGAGAAGAGTGGCCGAAAGAAATCGTCTAAGGCAAGCACAGAGAGAACAAGAATGGGTTCCCTCTCACCAAAGTATACAAAACAACAGAGCTCCCTACCCACCAAACCAAGTGCTCCCAATCGAGGCCGCGCCTCACACTCAAAACCAAAACCCAAACCCACCACAAAACCAGCCTCAGCAGCAGGCTCCGCAAGCTTCAAACCAGCAGCAGCGGGGGTCATAACCAAAGAGGAAGAGGTAGGGGCAACAGACCGTCCCCTCAAAACCAAAACTCTCGCCCACGTCTGTTTTACTGCTCGTTCCATGGAAAACAACCCCACCATTCCACAGATTATTGTCCCGAAACCAAGAGAACTTTAGAAAGAATGGCTGAAGAAAAAAGGGCCGCCCAAACCCAACACCAACCACCACCACCTAAACCTGTCAATCACACTTGGCCTTAGCAACTTTTCCAGCAAAACCCGTATCCCACCGCACCTCCGCTGCATTCCTACAACCAAGGAAACCCAAGCTATTTCCAAACCACCGCATATAGCCAACCACAACCAGTATGGCAAGCACCAACACCACAACAATACCAGCCGCAAAACCAACAAAACCCTCAGCCAATGCAGCAAATCCTACCTCCACCACCCGGAATGCCAAATGTAATCCCAAAGGCGGAGCTGCCAAACCCAAGAAACGATCCCAAAGCCTTACCAACCTTCGGCTCTATCATGGCCATTTCCCAAACCGAAGCTCAAAACCAGGAAAACTCCTATCACCACGTGTTCCCAATAGTGGGGGGGTCATCCCTCGAATTCGAAAACAAAAGGATGAGAAGGAATTATTTCAGAGAGGTGCACACCATAGTCCAAGACGGACCTCCGGTAAAGCCACCTTGGGCGCATGTACCCATTACCTTCACAGAGCAAGATTTCAAACTGAAAACAGTTACACACAACGACGCCATGGTCATCAAGAGAATTATCGCAGGCTGGGAAATTGGGAAAGTTCTGATAGACAATGGCAGCTCCGCGGACATCCTTTTCGCCAAAACTTTCAGGGAAATGAAGATAGACCCACACTTGCTTCAAGAGGCAGATGTTCCGCTTCTAGGCTTCGGGGGGAAGCCCGTCAGAGCGCTGGGAAAGATCACATTGCTTGTTTCCTTCGGAAACCTTGACAACCCAAGAACGGAGTTGATCACATTCGATGTAGTGGAAATGCATTATCCTTACTTGACCATCTTAGGCAGGGGCTTCATCAACAAGTTCGATGCAGCGGTTCGGTAACTGTTTTTGTGTATGAAAATCCCAGCGCTCAAAGGAGTCGTCACCGTGTTCGGGGATCAGCAGACGGCAAGAGATATTGAAAAAGGCATATCACCCGGCCAGAGAAGCATCCACCATCTCACTCAAGCTGAGGTTGACGAAGCCAAAGAAAGAGATAGAAAAAGTTTGCGGAACCCAAGAGAGACAAGGAGAAAGTAAACATCAGCACCGACGACGAAACAAAAAGGATTCCGCTGGACGCACACGTCCCAGATAGGGCTGTAACAATTGGAGCTGAGTTAAGCATAGACGAAGAACGGGAATTGCTAACGTTCCTGGCCAAAAATCAAGATGTGTTCGCATGGTCAGCCCAAGACCTAAAAGGAGTCGACCGAGACATCATCGAGCACAGGCTGGAGATGGACAAGAATGTCAGGCCCAAAAAGCAAAAGCTTCGTAAAATGTCTGACGAAAAGGCTGAAGCCGTGAAAGCGGAGGTACAAATGCTGTTCGACGCCAATGTAATCCGCGAAGCCAAATATTCAACCTGGCTCGCAAACACGGTTCTTGTAAAGAAGAAAAATGGAAAGTGGAGAATGTGTATAGATTTCATAGACTTGAACAAAGCCTGCCCAAAAGACGATTACCCGCTAGAAAGGGTAGACAAAATAGTGGATGATGCAGGAAACAGTGAGATGTTATCATTGCTTGACATGTTTTCGGGCTACCATCAAGTCAGAATCAGAAAAGAGGATGAGGACAAAACCAGCTTCATTACACCCTACGGCATCTTTTGTTTCTTACGAATGCCCGAGGGGCTCAAGAACGCAGGTCCAACATTCACTAGAATGACGGCTTCGGTATTTCCCGACCAATTGCGCAGAAATCTACTTGCGTACGTCGACGACATAGTCGTCAAAAGCAACAAGCGCGGCGATCACATTTTTGACCTCGCGAAAACTTTCGCGAACATGAGAGCTGCAAACCTGCGATTGAACCCTGAGAAGTGCGTGTTCGGAGTTCGCCGAGGAAAAGTGCTTGGATGCCTGGTAGAGACAAAGGGAATACAAGCTAATCCCGACAAAATTCAGGCAATAATAAAGATGGAGGAGCCCAGGTCTCTGAAAGACGTGCAGAAACTCACCGGAAGAATCGCTGCATTAAACAGATTCGTGTCCAAAGCTGCGGAGCGAAGCCTCCATTTCTTCCAAGTACTCAGAAACAACAAGAAGTTTGAATGGGGGCCCGATCAGAGCAAAGCATTTGCGGAGCTCAAAGCCTATCTCACCAAGTTAACCAAGTTATGCCCACCGGAGCCTGGTTCCCCCTTGTTACTATACATCTCGGCTTCGCGAACTGCCGTCTGCGCAGCTTTAATACAAGAAAAAGAGATAGAAGGGAAGCCAACTCAAGTCCCAGTTTATTTTGTCTCCGAAACGCTCACGGGGTCAAAGGTGTTTTATTCGAAACTTGAAAAAATTGCGTATGCAGTCGTTATGGCGGCGCGGAAGCTCAGGCATTATTTCGAGTCCCATAGAATTATAGTTGTGATAGATCAACCTCTGCATGAGCTGTTCAACAACAGAGAAGCTTCGGGGAGAATCTCCAAATGGGCTCTTGAGTTATCAGAACATGTAGTTGACTTTGAAAGAAGAAGTGCCATCAAATCTCAAGTCTTGGCAGATTTTGTAGTGGATTGGACTTCTCCAACAAGTTCGAGCTCCGCAGACATTGAACAGCCATGGATCGCATACTGCGACGGGGCTTATTGCCACAAAGGAGCTGGGGCTTCGGCAATCATAACCTCTCCAGCAGGGGTCAAAATGCGATTCGCAGTCAGATTGGACTTCCCAGAAAATGAGAGAGCGACCAGCAACACAACTGAATACGAAGCTTTGTTCCTCGTCCTGAGAAAGATGAAAGCACTAGGGCAGCAAAGCTTTATTGTGAGATCAGACTCCAAAGTCATACAAGGCCATGTAGAAAAAGATAGCGAAGCCAGAGAGGCAGAGCTAGTCAAATATCTCGCCGCAGTAAGGTCCATGGAAAAACACTTCAAAGGATTCACAGTTGAGCACATCTCAAGAAACTTAAACAATGAGGCGGACGCACTAGCAAAAGCCGCTGCACAAAATCAAGCCCTACCTTCGGATGTCTTCTATGAGGTCCTCACTACGCCTGCTGTGAAAGAGCCCAAAATTAAAACTATCAATATCATAGAGAAATATGATTGGAGGGCACCGATTTTAGCTTTCCTAAGGGGTCATTATGAACCTATTGAGGAAGTTTCCTTGAACCGCATGAGACAAAGAGCCCGAGGCTATGAGATAATCGATGGAGAATTGTACAAATCCGGCATATCAGCTCCTACCTTGAGATGCATTAGCTTCGATGCGGGGAAAGAACTATTAAAGGAAATTCATTCAGGCTTTTGCGGTGCCCACATAGGCTCTAGAGCCTTGGCTCGAAAAGCACTAAGGCAGGGCTTCTACTGGCCCTCCATTATTGATGATGCTCACCGCTTGGTGAAAACATGCGAAGCTTGCCAGAAGAATTCAAACAATCAAAGAAGCCCGTCGATGCCTACACAACTAATACCACCTTCCTGGCCATTGCAAAGATGGGGAATGGATTTAGTTGGACCTCTCCTAGCGGCGCAAGGAAACTGCAGATTCGTAGCTGTCGCCATAGACTATTTCACCAAATGGGTCGAAGCTAAGCCGTTGGCCAGCATCACATCTCGCAACATCCAAAAGTTTTTTTGGCAAAGCATAATCTGCAGATTCGGGGTTCCTAGGGAATTAACTGTGGACAATGGAAAGCAATTTGATTGCAACGATTTCAGGGAATTCTGCCTCACCATGGGAACTAAGTTAAAATTCGCTTCCGTATATCACCCACAATCGAACGGGGCAGTGGAAAGAGCAAACGGCCAAATATTCTCCAGCATAAAGAAATGCTTGTTCAACCAGAGAAAGGGGAAATGGGTAGACGAGCTGCCAAAGGTAACTTGGTCTCACAACACCAGTGTCTCAAGAACTACTGGCTTCTCACCTTTCAAGCTGCTATTTGGCTCCGAGGCCATGACGCCAGAAGAGATCAAAAACCAAAGTTTACGAGTCCTCAAAGTGCAAGACTTGGGCTTCAAGGAAGTAGAGAAAGATTTGATCGAGGTAGACATACTTCAAGCTGCCGAGAATTTGGAAAAATATCAACAAGAAACCAAGAAATGGAGGGACAAGAAAGTTGTCAAAAAAGAAATACAGGTAGGGGACCTGGTCATCAAGAAGAAGAAAAATTTTGATAACCCAGGAAAGTTACAAGAACCTTGGGAAGGCCCATTCATCGTGACAAAAAGCATTAGACCAGGATCTTTTTACTTGGCAGACCAGTTAGGCAACGCGTTACCACACACTTGGAACGCGGACAGCCTCCTCAAGTACTACCCATAGAAGCAAGACAATGTAAAGCTCTAGCTTCGTAAACTTATAAACGGAGTCGGAGCTTAGTTATCTTACATTTTTTTCTTTTTTCTTTACATTTCTTAGTACTTTACATTTCTGAAGGTCCGTACTCTTTTCCTTGCTAAAAGGGGACTCCAAATCAGGAGGCAAGGTTTTTAATGAGGCGGATCTCTGTATTAAATTTCAGTCTTAATGAAATTACATTCCCCTTAAAGTCTTGTGGTATTTACTTTCAGCAATTTACTTCCAGTCATTTACTTATTGCAAAGGGGGTTTCTGCCCAAAGAGCAACGAAAAAGCAACAAATTTACACACGTTGTTTCATAAAAATCTTAGCAATCATGCCTAAGTACCAAAAAGAATCCCACAGGCAACAGACTAAGTTGCGGGACCAGTTATTTTCTACAAGCAAAAAAGTACTAAACTCGAGTACAATTCTGTGATCAAAAAAGAAACAAGATTGTTGTTTGATAAAGGTCTGCGAAACTTGGAACAAGCTTCGCCAGACTGTGACCTTTTTAAAGCCTATCATTCACATACTGCCGCAAGAAAAGGTTGCGGGATTGGCTATTTCCTTTTCCAAAATCATTCACGAATACAAAAGCAAAAATCTCAGTCGAAAAGCAACAAGATTGCTAATATTCGACCATCGGAAGGAAAGTCTGCGAAGCTCTAAACAAGCTTCGCTAGACTTTGAGCTCTTTTAGAAAGCATACCCTTCCTATGAAAGGGGGGTGACGTTTTCTTCAAAAACAAAACTAACTTTTAGAAAGTTGAAGGCTTCACGAGTGTTTCTCCAACGGGGAGCCTCGGGAAAAAAGACCAAAAAGGGGGGGTGACGTTTTCTTCAAAAACAAAACTAATTTTTTGCTCTTTTTTCCGAAGCTAAAGTATCGAAATCGACCTTCGAAATCAGTTCACAAGAAGGTGACGTTTTCTTCAAAAAAGGACCAACAAGCAATCAAAGCCTAAGAATGAGATAGAAAAATAGCAGCAAGGCCAATAGCATTTTACAAGTCATCATGCTTAACCATAAGTTCTTCTACCCCAAAGTTTACTCGCCGCGCAGGGCGTTACAAAAAGGCAACAGTTCAGAAAAATTTCTAAGCTTCGGCATCTTTATCTTCAGCAACATCACCCGCCGCATCGTTTGGTGCACTGGAGCCCGAGCCCCCAGGAACCGCGCTCGTAGGAGATCCATTACCTTCGCTGCCACCCTCACTCGAGTCCGATCCCAGTGCCTCCTTTTCCTTAGCCTGCAAAGCAAAAAATAAGAAACCCCAGTTAGAAGGGAAGGGAAACTTAGGTAAAAAATCGTCGGTTCAGCTGTTCACCTCCGCCAAAAGACGACGAGCCACGGCCTTTGCATGTTCTTGCCCGGATGCCTCCCAGAACAAGGTCAAGTAAATCTTCTTGATCACTTGAACATTCCTCGAAGCAACCTCACACTCTGTAGCGAACATGGCCTCATATGCCATTTGTTCAAGTTTGATTTTGGTGATTAATGACAACATGATCAATGGGACTAACCATATTGTCTAGCATGTCTTTGTAGACACTTTAAGGTCCCAAGGATGCAAAAATACCATATGCCAAAATGTATTTTTCAAGGGTCAAAATCGTGGAAGAAAAAGAAAGAAAACAGTAGCGTCGGATGAACCGACGGTACACTAGATGACATCGTTGGTGCAATCACCGGATGAAGTGGTACACTGCGTACAGACTCAAGTCAACATGTGATCACCGGATCAACCGACGGCCCACATTTTAGTTGCGTCGGATGAATTGCCAGAGAAGGAGCAGTGAAGACAGAAGCGCCGGATGAACCGACGGTGTGTTGACTAGCACCGTCGGTCTATCCGATGAACCATGAAGTCAAGACAGAGAGGAACTGGGCAGAAAGCAGTAGCACCGGATGAACCGGCGGTCTAAGCATCAGTTCATCCGGCGGCCTCGTTTTAGCTAACAGAGACGCCCAGAGAAGATTTCTTTCAGCACCGGATGAACCGACGGTGCGTCGGTTGAAGCGTCGGATGAATATCGTTAGCAGATTTGCAAACGGCTAAGTGACGTGGAGGGCACCGGATGAACCGACGCCTATGGAAAAGAGACCATCGGTTCATCCGGCGGTACAGGTTTCTGTAGCCGTTAGCCAACGGCTCTTTGGACGCCTTGGGCTATTTATACCCCCTCCACTCACCCATTTGGAGTTGCTGGAGAGTGTGGAAGTGTAGAGGAGTTCAAGACTCATAGAAGATCATATCCAAGCCATCCAAGTGCTAAATTGCTCATCTATAGACTTGCACATACTTTGTGTGTGTGCTTAGTGCTAGGTTTAGCTTAGAGCTAAGTGAGTGCAAGGTGTGCCTACCTTGTGAGGTGATTCTCGAGTGGATCAAGTTGTACGAGGTGTGCCGGAAGCCTTGGAGCCTAGGTGGCTCTCCGGCAAACGTCTTCGACCCTCCGGCTTGGTGTGGAGCGGCGAGGACACTTTGTGCGGGGGACGTGGAGACCCCCTTCCCTTGGTGGAGAAGCTCCTTAGTGGAGGCGGCATCAAGGTGACCAAGGGAGCTTGGCGAGTGCCTTCGTGGCGAGCCTTCGTGGCAAGTCAAGTGGCGCTCTTGGGAGAGACTTGGTGACCGGGAAGCAATACTCTTGTGTAGAGTGCTTCAACAACGTGGACTAGGGGTGGCTTAGTGCCTACTGATACCACGGGATAAATCACGTGTCAAGAGTTTGCTTCCTCTCATCCCCCTTTACGTTTCCCCATTACATTCTTGCAATCCTTGTTTGCCTTTTCTTACCTAGAGTAGTATCTTGCTAGGATTGGCTATAGGTTGCAAAACTTGTTTTTCACACTAGAACAATCTTAGTTGCACATCTAGATAGTATGTTCTAGTTTATGTTTCATGCAAAATAGTGAAAGAGGTTAAGTTTTTAAGTTGCCTAATTCACCCCCTCCCCCTCTTAGGCTACGAGCATCTGATTCCTTACACACTCGAGTTCTTCTGCAGTCGGGAACTTATAGTTCCTAGCTCCCAAGGACAAAAAATCTGAGCATCCAGTCTTTTCAAGAAGCCCGAGCAAGGTTTCCACGCACATCGAAGCCGCATAATCACTAGCACCAGTCATCACGTCGGGGAGGTGATCGAACTCTTGCTCCATCCACTCAAATATAGCCTTGGCGTCTTCGTCGCCGGGGAAAGGCAGGGGCTCCGCATCGAATTCCCCTAAGGCACGAGAGTACTTTTCATGCAAAACTTTGAAGTTCTTCTTCAAAATATCTTCAGCCACCTTTATAAAGTTGTCGCGACCCTCAACCTCTTTCTTAAGATCTTCAATCTCAGTTTGTTGGGTTTTTTCTCCTTTTGCAAAGACTCAATAGTATGGCCGTCATCTTTAGCTATCTTTTTGAACTCTTCGAGCAGGCCGTCACGCTTCTCAGCATCCTCGTTTAGTTTTTCCGCCGCAGTTTGATAGGTCTTGACATTATCTTTCAAGATCCTAATGCTTTCATCCTGCAACTTGCAAATCTTGGCCAGAGCTGCGTTTTCTTCTTTCAGCCTGATGATCTCACGGCTCAACTCAATGTTCTCGGCTTCGGAAGCCAGAAATTTTTTTCTTGAGAGTGGTACTTTTCAAGAAGTTTTTGACTTGAGATCATCGCTTTATAGCAAAGCTCAGCTGATAGACCGGCCAAGCGGCCGGCTTCCATATCTTCGACAGACTTTTCATAAGCTGAAAAACAAAAAATATGTGTAGCATGTTCAAACCTAGCGAAAAATGCTCAACCAGCAAAGGAACAGAAAAAGCAAAAAGGGTCAAGAACTAACCTTTGGGATCAAAAGGCGCCGAAGGTTCAGCGGTGGTACTGGTGCCTGGCTGTCTCACAATCAAAGAAGAGCTCGGAGCCCCGAGAATTTCCCCTTCTTCCAGAGCCTGGCCGTCGGGGGCACCACCTTCCTCCTGCGGGACGTCTGTAGATGTTGCTCCTGCAAGCCGACCAGAATCCCTTAGCTCCCGGAGCACATGAGATTCTATAACCCCACGCTCTTTAAGAAATGGCAAACAAACAGTCAATAAAGTTTGTAAGCCCCTCATACCAACATCCTTGTTGTAAGAATAAGTTGAGGGGTCGAAGGAGCTTTTTTCCGCAAGCACCATCTCTAGGGTATGACCCTCCACGGTGCCAGACGAGCTCACAGTCTCTGCCAAGGATCGCATAAACTCGGGTGATGCTTTGGTGTCCTCCGAAGCTTCGGGATGGTCACAAAGGCGCGAAGGGCTTTTCCCTTTGTCTTGAATGTTCTCGGCTCCGGGAAGTTTCGCACCTTCACTAACAAGGTCCGTACCACCAGCATTCCCCGGGGCGGGAGGATTTGTACCGATCTCCTTGGGGCTGGGCACGACAGCTTTTTCCACCTCAGGCTCAGTGTCGGTGGTGCGCTCCTTGTTTCCATCATCTTCGGCCCCAGAGTCAAGAAATTCCAAGGTGTCAGAAGAACCAAGGATATTTACTATGCAGCATTGCTGCCTAGATTTTGAGCCAGCCTTTTTAAGACGAAGACCGGGCTTCGTAGTCTTCTCAGCAGGGGAACCTTTCTCCTGTGTCGCGACTTGTTTCTTCTTAGCACGCTCAAGCTGACTTGTCTTTGAAGAAGACAGCGGAGCCGCAGGCTTCCGTAAATCAGCGGCAGCAGCTTCGCCAGACGGCTCTGGCGAAGTCACATATTTCTTCTTCTTCTTGGCGTCAGCAGGATCAGGCGCGGCCTGAGTCGAGTCACGGGCACGCTTAGACGAAGCCTTGGGCTTCGCACGGTCCTCCACTTCAACACCAAGCTCAAAAAAAATACGGTTCACACGACGACCTCCAGTAGGCAGCCTTCGCGAAGCTTGGTACTCCGCCTCGGTGTAAGGACCAAGCAGGTCCACCACACGGCGCTCCACTTCACCCACAAATTCGTGAGCATTTTTCCCTTCAGGCATCTTCAGCCCAAAGCAAGGGAAAGGAATAGCCTTTGAAAACCAATCAACCGTAAGCCACTTAACCTCCTTAGGGTTCCAGCCAGCGGAGAGAGGCCAAATACCGGCAGCGACAAATTCTTCGGCAACATCACGACCAGGAAGAAACTGCGAAGCCAAAAGAAAGGCTTTTTCACAATCCTTAAAACCCCTGGTCTTCGCGAAGTCAGGGCCCGTTACGTAACTCAAATGAGTCATTGTTGTAATGCTAAAAGGATAATACGCAACACCATCGGAGCCGCGGGGCATATCGACCTTCACGTAGAACCAGTAGTTCAGCCAATCATCGTCCCATTTGTTCTTGTGGGCAGGGTTGAGCTCCACTCTCTCTATATCCTTCTTGGTATTCCTCCTCCGGGTCGTGAAAGTGATGCACCCAAAATGATTTTCGTAAACAGCGGGATTGCCATCCAACCGAAAATTCTGCTTTTGGACATGAAGCTCGTAAAACCGAACAAAGGCTTCGGTATCTACCCGGCCGTCGCAAGAACACACAGCAAAAAAGAACTTGGACAGTTGCACAAACACGTAAGGCGTCAGTTGATGCAGCTTCACACTGTAGCGATCAAGTATCTCAGGCAGGCGTCGAGAATAAGGGAACCTTAACCCGGCATTGAAAAAATCACGGAAGACCACAGCTTCGCCGGCTCTAGGCTCCGGAGTGGTTTCACCCTCTGGATGACGGGCGACACCTTCGGGGGAAAACCCCTTTTCTTCGTAAAATTTGATCAAATTCTCAGAAACTAGCGAAGGCCCGAGAGCAAAAGATGGAGTTTTTGATTCCCTCCTGGCCATCAGCTCCGATAGCGAAGCCTCCACTCTAGAAATATCTTCACCCAGATCGACCTCTTTCCCCTTGGCAGATGGTGACGGCTTGTAATCAACTATATCCCCAGCCGGTTCTTCTGGGGCTTCGACTGGAGCAACTGAAGCAGCTATTTCCTCCTCAGTCATTAGTCGCGCAGTTTGTCTCGTACGCGCCAGAGCGAGTCGATAAGGCCAAGCTCCGCAATAGAAACAAACGGTGAAGCTCGAGCGAAATCACACATCTAGCACGAATCCTAAAGCAGCAGAAGTAAGCGCGGCGGAGGCTTAGCTTCGGTGCAAGTAAGAAAATGAGGGACCCCCGGCCCCCCTTATATAGCCTGAGGAGAGAGAAGAAAGCGCAACGGCCTCGAAATACGAACGAACACCTCGGGAAAGAGCGGTTTCACTGTAGCCTTTAGGAAATTAATCACGCGAAGCCGAAGGCTCCTAAATCAGCAAACTCCCCGGAGCCGAAGGTGACATTTTCTTCATCAAAATCACGAAACAAAGTTGAGGAGAAGGTTAGATCTCATTGCTCAAACACCTCTCCTCGAGGGGCTACTGTTGGGGCTGCAGAAAACCTCGCCTATGGGCACCGGGGGTTTGCCAAAGCTAAATAAACTTTTGGGCTTCGGATCTTGTTTAGGTGAAACAAAAGCCACGGGCTTCGCTAACGTTTTTTGGGAAACCAGAGGTCGTTTCGCACCCGTAAGCACAAAGAGTCGACAGGAGGAGGAAATTGGGCTCCGAGGTAGTTGTGTTACTCCGCAAACACATAATTTTGATAATTTCTCTTTTAACAGCCGCGAAGTCTGGACTCCGGCATCTTTGTCATCCGTCAGCTAATTACGAGATCTAACACTATTGCGAGGTGCGTCATTGCAGGAAACAGCCCAGAGCTCCCGATCGAGAGCAATAAGGGGCGATGGTCTCAGCTTCGTCCAAGAGCCAAACCAGTTCGTTACTCTCCTCTCGGAGGGCTCCGAAGCCCCGAGCTGCGGCAAGATTGAAGCGCTGAGAGGAACAGGATGGCAAAGCCTGGGGCTTCTCTAAGATTCAAGCACGAAGACTCGGTCAAAAGCTGGTCCAACACGGAACTACCTCCGGTCTTTGCGGCGCATTTTCCGCTCCGTTGTCTCCGGCGTGATCTGCGCTCCGCAAACTACGGCGTCAAATCCGCGACATGTGTAAAAAACCAAGTTTGCCCTCGAATATTCTTGTTAGGTGTTAGGGTTTCGGGGCAAACTCGAAATGTAAATTTAATCTTTTGGCACTATAAAAGGAGGCCCCCTCCTTATTGTATAGGGGTCGCTAGTTTGGAAAGTGAAGTGTGTAATGTATTGAGGAAAGCGTTCTATTTAATGTAGTTGATTTAAACGAGTTGATTGTGAACTATTCGCCAAGTAACCCTTTCTTTGTTTGGGGGTTTTGTGTCCCCAACAAGCACCTAAAATTGATGTATTTACCCATGTGGATTTGTTCGTGTACCATTAATTCATGGTCTAAATACATTATGACTGCATGTGCGTGTTACCAAATATCACTTCTTTTGTTCAATAATTATTTAAATTTTGTTTTTCCAGGTTTTGTAAAAGTCAATTGAAAGAGGTATCTCGATGACATGGTACCTTGCAGAAATTTCACTTTGTGGAAACTCTGAAGAAAGTGTTTGGGGTTTCGGTAAACTTGCTTTGCATCATGTTGAAAAATACTCAAGCTGTCATGTTTTGTTTCATTTGATCATCTGGATGTTGAAATAATGTGTTTTTTTTCACTTGGCTTGTAAATTAAACTTGGTACTTTCTGAGCTACCAGGAACACAATTAAACTTGGTACTTTTTCTTTATACTGTGGAACTACTGCATGCTTGGAACAAAACTACTGCATGCTTGGAAAAGTACTACTGCATGCTTCCATATGTACTGTATCTATCACACTTCAGTTTTGATCTTCAGCTAGCCTAGTACTTAAAAGCAACAGGTGGGAAATCATGCATGCTGTTCCTGGTGCAGCCGAACAAAGTTTTTTTTAAGTGTTGGAATTGATACAAAGAGGATTGGTAGAGGACCAGGAATGAGTGGATCCACCGGATCCACTGGATCCTGGCTAGGATCGGTTCAGGCACAGGAACTGATCCGCAGAAACCGAACGAGGCCTAAATCAGGATGGAAGCCAGGCGCCTCATGTGCTCTTTCGGTGTTGCCTACAAGGATGAGTTCCACCAAAGTTCCAGGCTCATACCAGGTGCCGGAATTGGCACCAGACCCTCCGTCCAGCCACTCACCAGAAACCACAATTCCTGAGCGAAAACACAGTGCAAGCAAAGGTGCAGCTGTCTTCAGGAGCTGGTCGCACAGCGTGCAGTAGGGGTTGCACGGCCATCCCCTGACTTGTAGATTATTTGGCGTCAACAGGTTGCTCTGCACCATCAACCAAGCAAAGAACCTGTGCTTGCCCTCGACTTTTGCCTTCCACATAGCTGAGCAGTTATAAGTGCAGAAGGAGCCCACAAATTGAATTTCATACGCTGATTTGGACGTGTAAACTCCACTTGCAGTCAAGTGCCACACAATCTCATCCTCCTCCGCCGAAAGCTGCACATTCTGAATCAAAGTCCACAGAAGTATGATTTCAGCCCACATATCAGCATTCGCCATCCTCCAAATTCTCCTAGTCCAGTTGTCGTCCCGCAGATCATCTGCCACCAACTGGTTCTTCTGCCAAGCGAGCTTGTACAGTTCAGGTGCAATATCGCGGGGTGCCCTCCTCTCGAGCCAGGCTGATTCCCAAAACCTTGCCTTGCAGCCATTCGCTAACCTGACCATGGTGCAAGCCCTGAAAAATTGCTTGTTAATTTCATTGCACGGAACCTCTGTTCCTACCCACGGCCGATCAGGCTCCCTCCATCTATACCAAAGCCATCGTAATCTCAAGGCCTGGCTGAAAAGTTCCAGGTCAAGTACCCCCAACCCTCCCAAGTTTTTGGATCTCTGTACTTTCCTCCAACTAACTAAATAGTGACCACCATTTACCTCCTTCGAGCCTTTCCACAAGAATCCCCGACGGATTTTGTTCATCCTTTTAAGTGCTCACTTCTTTGGTGCAAACATAGTGAGGAAGTATGTTGGAATAGATGACAGCGCTGAATTCAACAATTTCAACCTGCCAGCCTTGTTCAAGAAACTACCTTTCCATGTAGGTAACCTGTTAGCCATCTTATCAATGAGTGGCTGGATGTCAACTCTTCTCAATTGCCTGGTATGCAAAGGCAGGCCTAGGTAAGTACACGGGAAGCTGAGAATTGGGCAAGCAAAGACCTCCATGATATATTGCAGGTTGACACCTTCACACTGAATGGGATAAGCATCACATTTACTTCTGTTTGTGATCAGACCCGAGGCTCTGCCAAAGAGGTCAAGAATTTCAGCCACCACCTGTATATCTTGCTTGGAAGGATTGACAAAGATAGCTTCATCATCCGCATATAGACTTGCTCGCAGGGTTGCAGCTCTGTTGTTTATTTGGGAAAGCAGTCCATTGGCAGTTGCAAGCTCGAGGAGTCGTTGTAACTCCGTTTAGTTCCCAAAATTTTTACCAACTACCCATCATATCAATCTCCGGACACTAATTAGAGTATTAAATATGGATTAATGACAAAACCCATTCCACAACTCCTATCTTAATTTTCGAGACGATTCTAACAAGCCTAATTATGTTATGATTAGACAACGTCATGCTACAGTAACCAATCTCTAATGACGGATTAATTGGACTTAATGGATTCATCTCGCAATTTCTGGTACATTCATGTAATTATTTGTATAACTAGTCTACATTCAATAATCCTAATAGACCTTGAAAAAGGACTCAAAATTTTCACTTCACCAACTAAATAGGGCCAGAGTCCCAAATAATTCAAAACTGACCACATCAGCAATTATGTGGACCCATCTGCCCTGTTGGTCCGCTCTGATCGTTTTACATCTCCCTGCTAAACATGCTTGCACTCGTCTCACTCTCACGTATACACAAATTTCCATGTCATCACACCTGCACAGCTGCCACATGCGTACACTCAGTCGCTCGTGCCTCCCATTCATCTCTCTGTTAGCAGCAGCCACCACTCGCTCACCGCTCTCTGTCCGCCGAGGAAACATACTCCCTCCGTCCCACAAAGACTATTCATATAGCTTTCAAAATTTGTCCCACAAAGACTGTTCATATAGTTTGTATTAAATGTTCTTGAACTAACACCAAGTACAAGAAAATATTGCATTGAGAAATGCATGGAGCCAATGAAATACTTATTTGATGTCTCTTTTCAGGTTCCAATGCATGATTAATTAGAGACAACAATGTCATTTATCACAATTACTAACATGTTTTAAAATTTTCTAAACGAACGGTCTTTGTGGGACGGAGGGAGTATGCAAGAAGAAATCCACTAGCAACAACTCGTCTCTCTCAATGTCCCAGAAAGCAAGATGAATGCAATTACTGCTGCACTTGGCTGTCAGATAGCTTCAATGCCTTTTACTTATCTGAGATTGCCAATGGGAACCACTAAACCTCGTATGCAGGACCTCACTCCACTTATGGATAGAATTGAGAGAAGACTATCTGCTTGCTCCAACTTTCTTTCTTATTCTGGCAGGCTGGAGATTATTAACTCAGTCCTTACATCTACTGCTACATATGCTATGTGTTCTTTGAAGTTACCTGCTGGGGTAATTGACAACATTGACAGAATAAGAAGGCAATGCCTATGGAGAGGTAATGATGCTACCAAAAAAGGTGGAAACCTAGCAGCTTGGCACATGGTACAAAAACCCAAGCACAAAGGTGGTCTTGGAATCCTTAATCTTAGATTGCAAAATGATGCCCTCTTACTCAAGCAGCTCCACAAGTTTTACAGCCATAAGGACATACCTTGGGTTAAACTCATTTGGACAAGATACTAGCAGATCAAAGTTCCCCATGCCTCTCCTGAAGTTGGTTCCTTTTGGTGGAAGGATCTACTTCGGCTCAATGTTCTGTACAGAGGTATTGCTAAATGCACAGTTGGTGATGGATCTATAATTTCCTTTTGATCTTTGGGCAAATCAGGTACTGGCACATAAATACCAAAGACTCTTCTCTTTTGCAATTAACCCTTCCATGTCTGCAAAGGAAGTTGCTCAAGCAGAAGATCTGGATTCACTCTTCCACCTCCCACTCTCCATGGAAGCTTATGATGAACTCCTTGATCTGGAAGTCTACATCACAGGTTTTGCTTATGATTCGGATGCCAATGACTCCTGGTCCTTCATCTAGGGTAACCAATCTTACTCCTCAAGGAGATATTATCAGATGGTTTTTAATAACTTCCAGGCCCATCCCATTTTCAAAAAGATATGGAGCTCTAAGTGCATTCCACGGCTCAAGTTCTTTGCCTGGTTGTTATTTGTGGATCGCCTGAATACAAAGTCAATGCTCCTGAGGAAGAACTATAACGTGCAACCTAACTCCTTCTGCGTCTTCTGTGATCTAGATGTTGAAGAGGACATTGAACACCTTTTCTGGGGTTGCTCCTTTGCCTCTGCTTGTTGGGCAAAGCTAGGCATTCAGTGGTCACAGAGCTCAGATATTTCCACTCTTGTTTCAAGAACACAAGCCGCCTCTCGACTACCTTTTTTCATGGAGATTTTCATAATTGCCACATGGGAAATTTGGAACCTAAGGAATGCCAGGATCTTTGATAAAAATGTGCCATCAGTCCAGCAATGGGTGAGACGTTTCAAGAATCAGCGATACCTCCAGCTCGTGAGAGTTAGGGAGGATAGTCAGACTCTATTTTCAAATTTTCTAGAGACAATCTCTTAATGCATTTTTCTCTTTGTATATTCTTTTCCCCAGCTCTGTAAGTATTACTCTCTCTGTTTAATTTAAAATCAACTGTGGGGAACTCCCCCACAGTCTTTCCGGTCAAAAAAACAACTCGTCTCTCTCTACTCTCTGATTCCACCGAAGTAATCAGATGCATCCCCCTCTCTCCGCTTCTGTTTGCTACAAATCGACCAACATCCATCCATAGATCGACATCCACGCCAAGAGCTGCGGGCAGCAGCGGGCTCCCTTGCTGCGGCGAGCTCCCTGGAGCGGCGGCGCGTGGCTCCTGCGGCAAGCACTCGCTGGGAGCGGCGCACACATGCCCCTTCGTTGTCCTCCAACGTTGGGAGCGGCGGCACCAGGCCGGCGAAGAGCTCCCCTGCCGGGATTGTGTCCGGGACGGCTTCTCCACCATCCCCGCCGCCAACGCTGGTGCTGATGCTGCTGGTCTCCCGGCCTGTGCGGGAAAGCAGGCTTGGTGGCAGATTGGGGACGGAGGAGAGTCCTGCATATTTGCGCATCGGGAGGGGGATTTTTCGCGTCATGAAAAGATTGGGAAGTTTTGAAAACTGTTGGAGTTTTTTTAATTTTCTCCTAAACAAGATATTAGGAATAAGATTAGCAATATCTTGGAGATGCACTTAATGTAAAAACTAATTTCGAAAAGAAACATGAAAAACTCGGCTTCAACATATTCTAAGGGCATCTCTAGCAGAGTAAAATATATATATTTCTGTAGCGGTGGCAACAAGGCATCTACGCAACATTGAAAACTAATCAAGTGAGTACTTGTAAAAAATTTGTAAACAAACAATGTTTCGAGGATCAATTCTAAGGGTATGTTCTCTTCACTCACATTAAACTGCAATTCACTGTTTATCTCATCACATCTCAACTACTTTTCACCCAAAACATCTTCAATCCAAATATTCACTATTCCCTATCATTTCACCCATCACATCCTCACATCTTTTCTCTCACCTTCATTATGCACTCATCATATCAATCACATATTCTCTAACGAAAAATACTATTTCATCGCTATTGATACACGCTTTTCACCCTCTTTTCACTCATCCAAACACCTCTAATCAAATTTTCACTATTCTCTCATCACATCCTCACCACTTTTTTCTCAACTAAACACCTCCATTCTAATTTCCATTATTCATCTAATATTCATTTTAACTCTTTCCATCCATTTAAACGGGCCCTAAACATCTAGTGAGTACCGCAGGGCCGACACAGGCCTACAGGCCCATCTAGCCTGGTACTACTCTAGTCTTCTTCGTCCCCGTTTGTCCTAGTCAACGGGGGCTCTTATATATCTACCGGAAGGTGGATAAGCAAAGTAACTATAAAGCCCACTTGACCCACTAAAGAGAGCTCATCAAAGCAACTACTCCACTAATAATATTCAGTTAATAATAATCCATTCAACATTTTCAATCGAATAGAAAATGTTGACCAACATTTTTTTAAATGCTGATCAACATTTTTTTCGAAATGTTGAATCAACATTTTTTCACGAACATATTTATTGAATCAACATTTTTCTGAAATGTTGGAAAAATAATTTTCAACCTTTTTCAGAAAATGTTGAGTGAACAATTTTCTAAAAAGGTAGACCGACATTTTTCAACATTTTTCGAGAAATGTTGAACCAACATTTCAACATTTTCAGAAAATGTTGAATCTATCAAAAAGTAGACCAACATTTTTACAATATTTTTCAAAATTGTTGAACCAACATTTCAACATTTCCAGAAAATGTTGAATCTTTAAAAAAAAGGAGACCAACATTTTTTCAACATTTTTCGAAAAATGTTGAACAAACATTTCAACATTTTCAGAAAATATTATGTTGAATCTTTCAAAAAAGATGTACCAACATTTTTCGAAAAATGTTGAACCAATATTTCAACATTTTCAGAAAATGTTGGAATGGACCGTCTTCTTCGCCTCCGGCGGCCGACCGCGACGGCGCTCCGGCGGCAGCACCCGGTGATGCGCCGGCCGGCCCTGGCCGCGGCAGCACCCGACGACGCGCCGGCCGGCCCTGGTCGCGGCAGGACCCGGCGATGCGCCTGCCCGGCCTAAGGCTAGCGTGATGACCCCAAGGCCAGGACGGGGCCGGCAGATGGTGACGCGGAGCAGGAGGACGGCGGCGGCGGTTAGGACGGGAGGCATCGTGGTGCACGCGAATGGCAGACGATGGCGACGACGGACGGCGGACGAGCACGGAGGTGGTGGCCGGCGGAGGACGGTGCGATGGGCATGGTGAGCAGCGCGGAGCACGAGCGACGACCATGGCGGGTGTGGGAACCACCCTCTTATATACTTTAAATATGTATATCTGGGAGCCCGGTTGCCAATAGTACCATTCCCTGGATCGGCTGATGGTACCAGCACTTCACAAGAAGTATCAGATCCATATATCGTAAAGCAAACAAGACATTATTTTAAAGGAGTTTGAGGGTAAGAGAATAATTCTACCAAAAGTGAAATCTCAAACTTGCAGCGGAGATCTACGTAGCAGAACCATAACCTCAGGCAGCTTGTCCGGAAACGGGTCGGGCAGACCCTCCCCTGCGAAGAAGCTCGTCCTCTCTTTCTTTTGAATAGAAGGGACAGGGAAGCAAGAGTGAGCACCTAAAATAGGTACTCAGCAAATCCCAACGTGTAGGAAATTAACCTATGTCTATATGCAAGATTGCTGATGGAAAGGAAACATGTCTTAATTATTATGAAAGTAAATAAATGCAAGTGAAGTAAATTCTGAAGAAAAGCAAAAAGTAAGGCAAGTATAATTAATAAGTAGGTTGGTCCTGGAGGGGGAACACGGTGCCTCCCCTACCAGTCCCCAAGTTTTATTAAACTCAGCGACCATCAGGGTCCACCGAGCCGGTATCCGCCGTATCACTTTCGACGGGCCACAGCCATCTCTCACCATATCTATTCCCACCTAGAATGTTTCTAATCAACGGGAGCTTTTACCAAGAGTGCTCATAACTGAGAGCCACAGCTATTCGAATAGATCAAACTCTATACAGAGGCGTATATTGTACCCACACGTCTGACCAGTCCATACCAAGGCCTTTGGCGGTACTGGCCACATGAACCATACCCACCGACGTCTCCGTATGGACTACATTATCATCCACCCGTGGAAAACATTCCCTAGCTCCATCCACGTCTACACTGGGGCATAAGTAGGGGTCATTCCACCACCACCCGCCACGCGGGTCCACGTCCCGGGACAAAAGCATATGCAATAAAGTGTGGTATAAATACCACCACGTCACCAAGATGCCATAACATTTCCGAAGACCCGTACCGGCCAGACCTGAGACTATGCGAAGGTCCTGCTCCAGCGCATCCGTTACCCACCACGGCCCCTTGGGATGGTTTACTTGGTTCAATAGTGGGGTGCGATCCAAGGTCGCACATAAACAGGCATTCCCGATAGGCTATGCCTTTTTAGCTACGTATGGTCGTACTAAACACTGGAAAGACTTTCTCGAGAACCGATCCTTATACGACCGGAGTAAGCATGGACATGATCCTCCTCTGAGGCTGCCCCCATACTCCCATGTCCATCCTTAAGGAGTCTAACTCTCTTAAGTGGGTTCGTTTTATTACCCCCAATCTATCTCTCCCTATCAACTGAGATCTTTTCCTTAATAGTTGTGAATAAGTAAACCAAGATGATGCTCGATCATCGACTGAATCGAGATCGGGATCATCGAATCCTTAAAGCAGAATGCATGTCAATTTAATATTTGGGTTCATTTTAATTAAAAACAGTGGATAAGGTATGATCAAGGGGGTGTTGCTGGGACTTGCCTTAATCCAATGAGGGAGAAAGAATACAGAGTTTGTCTTGAGCTTCCTTGTCTTAATCTCGATCGTCTTCCGAGCCTTGCTTGATCTTCCGATGATTCACACTCGATCTATGGTAACGCAGTTATACGCATAAATATAAATCAACCATCAATCATAACAATCATCAAACATATGTTAGAGAGATGAGATCGTGATCTGAGAATCTAGAGTGAGACCTTAGGATCAAAAGTGATGATCGTGACGAGAGACGATCGAACCGGTCACATAAAATATGGACCTTCGATAAAGAAAATGGGTGCTCGAGTGAAACTAAAGCTAGAATGGGATATTTCATGTGCCTAAGATATGATTTGGCTTCTATGTGCTTCTAATATTTTTGGTCCTCTAAGATTTATGGTGAATTTTTGGGAATTTTTGGGAATTTCTAAGATGGCTAACTAGAACTTGGTGTACACTAGGCTGTGTGGACGTAGCAAAATTGCCACGGTTGTGCGGCTGACAGATGGGGCCGGGGCTGACGCGGCACTGGGTGCTGACGTGGCCGATGTGGCACGCACGTGGCGGCTAGGTGGTGCGCAGAGCACCTGCGTGGCACGCGCGTGGCACCCATGTGCCTGTGGTGCACGGTGCACCGGGTGCAGGGGAGAGTAGGAGGGAGGAACGGGACGGCGAGGTGCTGACGTCGTTCCCACAGGGCCTGCATGGTAGTGTTGGGAAGCCAGACGGCATCGACGGCTGGCGGACGGCGACAGGCGGTGTCGTCCTAGATCAAAGCGAGTGCGGCGGCGGAAACAGGAGGCTCGCCGGAGCTCTCACCGCCGGCCGCTACAGGGGGCTTCCGGCGACGGCTAGCGGCTCTACGGATTCAGGGGGACACGGCAGAGCTAGGGGTGGTGCAGTGGTGGCCAGAGACGACATGACGGCGCAACACGAGGTCGCCGGAGTGGCGGTGACGCTCGGTGGAAAAGGGAAACAAGGCTGTGGGGGCTCCGGTGCTCGTGTGAGTGAGTGTGTGTGCGTGCGGGCGACCCGTGAGTGCGGAGAGGGTGTCGCCGGGGTGCGCGGTGATCGGAGCATGGCCGGAGGCTCGCCGGTGCGGCGGCAGCGCGGCCTACCTGCGGCGGCGGTGCTAGGAAGGAAGGGGAAAGGGAAATGGTGGCTTAGGCAGCACAACGGCCGTACCTGAAGGGGTTCAACATGGCAGTGTGCTCAATTCTGGCAGCATAACGGTCGGAATTGAGTTCACTGCGGCAGCGAGCGACAGAGGGGAACAAGCGGCGATGGGATTGCCTACGGCTCTACCACGTGATCAGGCTGCAGCAGAGCAGAGCTTCGCTCGTGTGTGGTGGCTAGTGAGCTCGTCGGAGCCTTGGCTCGGGTGTAGCCCGGCGGGGAAGTGGCGGCGATGTTGTGTTCTTGCCGGCGGAGCAGGGCTTCGCCGGGAGGATGCTAGAGAGGTGGTGGTGGTGGTGCAGAGAGGTATGGAGGTGCGGTGTGGAGTGGTGAGGAGCTCAGGGAGCCCTGGGGTCCTATTTATAGGTCGGGGAGGGTAGCTCGGCTGTGATGCGGTGGCGGCCATGGCGACGTCATCAGCGCCCGGCGGATAAGGCCGTGGAGAGGGGGAAAAGTTGGGGATAAGAGCGGAGCTGGTGCAGGCGGTGCAGGCGACTGCTGCGCACGTGTCAGGTCAACTGGCGCTGCTACAGGAGAGGAGGCGGCCTGCGGCGGAGCTCTGGGGCGCGGCGCAGTGCTACACCGGGGTGACGAGTACGACACAAGGGGCTAGGGCTAGGGAGGGCGAGCTAGGGTGGATATGTGGGTGCGGCGACTTCGGGTGGTGCAGGTCGATGTGGTGCTCGCCGCAGCGATGATCTTGGCGTAGCGGAAGGGGAGATCGAGCGGTGATGCCGCCGGCAGCGCTCTGGAGCTCGCTCGCAGTCGTCGATCGCAGCGCGGTGAGTGCGGGTGGTTGGAGGGCCGGGGATGAGTTCAAGCGGCTCAAGGAAGTTGACCAGCTAAGGATAGGGGCGCGCATCCTGGACGGGTAAGGGAGGCATCGTGCGAGGAGATCAGGTAGTAGGCGCGGCCGCCGTGGAGCTCTGGCGTGGTACGGTGCTGCGGTGAAGTGCAGCGCTGGGCTCGGCGGGGTGCCCCGGGGTTCAAAAGCTGCGGCGCAGAGGCGGGTGAGTGCGGCGCGCGCGAGGGTAGGGTGGCGGGAGAGGGAAAAGGGCGGGGAGATGGCGGCGGTGTCACAGCATGTCGGGGGAGAGGGGGTAGCGCAGAATGGGCGGGGGCAGGAAGACGGCGACATCAGCATGACGTCAGCCTGGCGAGGGTAAGGTGGGCCGCAGGCTTGGGCTGAACTGGGGCGTGTGCAAAAGAGAAGAGGGTGGTGGCGTGCGCGAGGAAAAAGAAAAGGATGGAGTGGGACGGACTTCTATGGGCTGAAGTTGAGGTAGCCGACCCACTAGAGTTTGGAGGGGTTTCCATTTATTTGAGAATGAGTTTGAATTCAAATTTGAATTTGGATTTCAAATTTGAATGGACCAAGATGTGTAGGTGCTCTAGAAAATCTTTAGGAAAAGTTAGAGAAGAATTTTGGGATGAGAAAAGATGTTAGCCACTCAAAAATGCACATGTGGCCTAGGGGTTAATTTTAAAAGTGCATTGAAAAAAAGAAAAATGCAGGGGCTTTTGTGTGAATTTGCTATATGTTTTTAGAAAAAAATTTAAGAGGCTATTTTTAAAGGTTTTGAAAAACCGGGATGTGACAAATCTACCCTACTTAAAATGAATCTCGTCCCCGAGATTCGTAGGGGATTCGTCCGGTTAAGGTTTCCTAGGGTTTCTGCTTTTCCCGTTGTCTTGTCTTGCTTCATCTGGTACTTCCATCTTCTTCTGGTGACGTTGTCTATTCTGTCTTGTTTCACTGACTCCGTATGACTTTCCCAGTGCTATAGTGGCTTCTGCTGTCTCTGACATGTCCACTGCTCAATGTCCATTCTCTGACAAGTTGCATTGGCTTGATGCCAATTAACGTTGTCTGTCCCCGAGGATGTCTCTTGCGGTGAAAGAAGTTCTCACATAGCAGCTGTTGCCTGAGTACTTTTTGGGTACGGTAGTCCAAGCTTTTTTATGAAGTTGAGGAGAACTCCTTTTTAAAGGTCCTCCCGGAATTATATTTCCCGAAAGATCTCTGTTTGTAAATTTCCTCTTCCATGTACCGTTTCTCGTGTAGGGTATACTCAAGTTAAACTTGAGGGTAACTTTTCTGGCTTTCAACTGATAGCTGTTATGAGTTATCCAGAAAACTTGGTGACTGATGGGTTTGCCCGAATATCAGACAAGAATAGCATCCGACATTATTCCGGCTTAGTACTCTTCTGGTGGGGATCAAGTATCTCTAGGTTTAATGCCGATGGAGTGATTTAATGATTACATTCCATTTCCTGATATGAATTTTGGCGGTATCTACGTAGAGTCATGCAACGTATGCGTACGTTAGCATGTTCATTTGTGACAGTTTCACATCATTTCTGCCCTTACTCAAAGAAAATTTTGTCACTCTACTGTAGGAGTATATACTCATTCTTTGTACGTTTCCACTATCATTCATTCGATTCCCAGAGTAATCATTCTCCTGAATATACAATTTCTGTATACCTTTCTCATGATCACATTCCCACTAACTCACTCTGATGGTGAAGACTAGTCTTCTTGTCTTCTGGCTTCTTGATCTTTGCTGACTTCGGATGTACTAGCTGTGGGGACCCACCTTCGGGATTCCCGTTAAGCACCTGTGTTAGTCCTTGGATCGCGTAGGCTAACACAATTCTTATCAGAGTTAAGTATAGAGGCAATAAATAACGTATATTCAAAGAAAATACCTCAACGCAGCGAAGGGAAGCGCAGGTGCCCATCCACTAACTAGATGGTTTTCAACACCTGGAACCCACGTAGTCTACCTGTAAAAAGGTATAATGGAGGCAAGGTTGAGTACACATCAACATACTCAGCAAATCCTAGTGTATAAGAACTTAATCCTATAGACTACATGCAAGGTTCCAAGAAAAGGAGGCAGGTCTTGATTAATATAAATAAACTAATACAGGTGAAGTATATTTCAGAGAAATAATAAGTAAAGCAAGTATATTATATGTAGGTTGGTCCTGGAGGGGGAACACCTAGCCTCTCCTACCAGTCCCCAAGTTTTATTAAACTCAGCTACCACCGGGGTCCCGCTGAGCCGGCATCTGCCGTATCCCTTTCTAAGGGCCACTGCCCTGTCTCACCACCAAATCTAACCTTATAATCATGTGTGCTAATCAACAGGAGCTTTGACGAAAAGGGCTCTTAACCGAGAGCCACGGCTATTCAAATAGATTATACTCTGCGCAGAGGTGTACGCTTTACCCGCACAGTCGGTCTGCCCATACCTTGCGCTAAGGCGGTACTGCCCTACGAAACCCGTACCCACCGACGTCCGTTCATGGATTACATTATCATCCAATCCTGGACAACATTCCCTAGCTCCATCCACGTCTACACTAGGGCCTAAGTAGGGGTCATTCCACCACCACCCGCCTCACGGGTCCACTTCCCAGGACAAAAGCATATGCATAAAAGTGTGGTACAAGTACCACCGCGTCACCCAGACGCCATAACATTCCTGATGACCCATACCGGCCAGACCTGGGACTGTGCAAAGGTCCTGCTCTAGCACTTCCGTTGCCCACCACGACCCCTTGGGATGGTTTACTAGGTTCAGTAGTGGGGTGTGGATCACGTCCTCACATAAATAGGCATTCCCGAAGGCTATGCCTTTTAGGCCTGTGCGGCCGTACCAAATCCCTGGAAAGACTTTCCCGTGAACCGATCCTTATACGACCGGAGTAAGCATGGACAACATCCTCTACCGAGGCTGCCCCCATACTCCCATGTCTATCTTTAGGGAGTCTAACTCACTTTAGTTGGTTCATTTTATTATCTACTATCTACTTCTATCTCTCCCTATCACCACAGTTCCTTTCCATGAGTAATTGTGAATAAGTAAATCTAGGGTTGATGCTCGGTCATCGACATGGTCCGGATCGGGATCAACCCGTCCTTATAGCAAATGCAAGTCAAGTTATTATCTTAGTACATTTTATTATAAAATAGTGGCGGAAGTATGATCAAGGAGGGGTGCTGGAACTTGCCTTGATACTTGAAGATCCTTAACGATTCATAGACGACCAGGGTCCTTGGCTTCACACCCTTTGGGATCCTTAACTTCGGGCAGAATCCCGGTCATCCATGTCTATCATCTTTAGCGCATAAAATAATAACAAAAACAATTCATAAAAGCAATTCATCAACCAATTCCTATGAAACAATAAAAGGAATATGATGGGGCTCACCTGGTGAGTGCGTCCCGGGGAAGGGAAACCACGGGGTTTCCGATGGACGACATAACGTCTGGGTATGGATAAAATTATGCCGGTGATCGGATGGCATGTCGGCTAGGTAGAGTGAAAACTTAGTGTTTCTATTGGGCGGCATGCCGACTAGATGGGGTAGATGTCTAGGTTTTCTGTTGGGTGGCATAACGGCTAGGGTGGTGAAGGTGGACCCTAGATCCAGGCAGCACAACGGTGGGGCTTCAGAAAAGATCGTGGGCTAGATAAAATCCTTACGGGCTCAAGGAGGTGTGAAAGGTGGCGAAAAGGTTGGAATAGGTTTAGATATACCTAGAATAATTCTAGGAATTTTCCTAGGATTTTTGGAATTAAGATATGCAAAACGTGTATTCCCGGGTACGCTTTCGCAGGGATTTTCGATGAGCCGGGAAAGAGCTCATTGGGATGGGGCTAGGCGCTGCTAAGGATTAAACCGAGGGCACTAGGTGGAGAGGAGGAAGCGGGCGACCTATTTCGCTATCTAATTGAGAAGGAGGAGAGGATGGGAGGGGCGACCATGGGGAAGAAATGGAGCTTCTGAAGCTCCATGGTGTGGAGTTCTAGGAGGGGGTACCCCTGTATTTATAGGCGGCTGGGGGTGCTTGCTTCGCAGCTAAGGAAGGTCGGAGAGGACTAGGCAGCCGGGGGTGCTTGCTTCGCACCTAAGGAAGGTCGGAGAGCTCACTGGTGAAAAGCGGTAGGCTTTTCCGCCATGGCCGTTACCGGGTGTTGACATTCAGGGTTGTGGCGCCGGGCTAGTGTGCGTGTAGGGTCGTAGGGGGGGGTGCAGTCGCTGGTGTGCAGGGAGGAGAGTGCAGGCTTTTCCCTTGTGATTATTTTGCGGTCGCGCGCGGTGGTGTGTACGGCTGTGGCGGCGGCACAGCGGTGCGCAGCGACGGCCCGGTGACGTGCAGCGGCGGCATTGCTTGCAGCGGTGGCGGTGTGCGGCGCGAGCGCGTGCGGAGTGGAGCGTGCAAGTGGGTGTGCGCGGTCGGGGAGCCGGCAACTGGCGGCGGTGGCGTGCGGCGGCGCGCGACGGTGGTTAGGGTTAGCGGCGGCGGCACTGTGCAGCAGGTCAGACAGGCGCGGGAGGCTGCGATGGGCTGCTTGCTGGGCTGGCGGCGCGCGCTGGGCTAGCGATGCTGGCGGGCTGGCGCGTGCACTTGTTGGGCCGCAGGCGGGGAAAAATGAGTTGGGCTGGGGCGGGGTGCGGAGCAGGCCGCGGTGGTGGGGAGGTGGGCCGTGCGTGTGGCTAGGCCGGTGCGGCTAGCTGGGCTGTGACCGATGGTGGGAGGTGGGCTGGTGCTAGGAGGAGAGATCAAGGGGGTCCGATGGACTTTAAATTGAAAAGGCTTTTCTAATGTTTCAAAGTGAATTTGAAATAGAATTTCAAATTCAATTTCAAACTCAAATCCTTAGGAGTTTAATCTAGGGTTTGAAAGGTCAATTTGAAATATAATTTCAAATTTATTTTCAAACCACAAATCCTTAGGTTTAAACTAGGGCTTTAAAAGGTAAATTTGGAATAAAATTCCACATTCATTTTCCACCCAAAATCTTTAGAAAAAGAGAGAGATTTGACTATGGTTTGAATGTGAATTTGAAATGTGATTTCAAATTCGAATTCAAACGAAAATCCTTAGGGGTTTGACTAGGGTTTTATTGTGAATTTGAAATGGAATTTCAAATTCGTTTTTAACCCAAAATCCTTAAACATTTCTTGGGTTTTTGTAAAATAAATTTGAAATAGAATTTTAGATTTATTTTCATCCCAAAATCCTTCGGAGAAGAAAAGGGATTTACTATTATTTGAATAAGGAATTTGAAATGTGATTTCAAATTCAAATTTCAAACAAAAACTCCTTAAAGGATCACTCAGCAAACAAATGCGTCACAAATGTCGGTTTAAATGCAAAAATTATTTATGGAAATTTTGGAATATCTAGAGAAAAGAAATGAAGCCTATAATTAGAGAAAATTTTTAATAAGTTCATGTTTTTAAAAATGCCTTAGAAGAGCGGGATGTAACACTAGCTGTCTTTGTGGCCTGGGTTGTACTTGTCTCGTCTTCAATCCTTCTTGTCCTATATTGATTATAGCTTCTACCCCACTTAAAATAAGATTTTAAAGTGCTAGGTTTCCAATTCTGATGTTGTTGCTCTGCTTGTGGTGACTTCAATACTGGTGTTCTTGCGTACAGAAGGTGCTTTTCCGGTGTGCCTTCATGAAAATACTTGAATATTGTGGGTGGTCTTCTTGACATTCCGATGTCATTCCCATTTACCTTCAATTCTTCAAAAAAAAGTAGACTCTGGTTCTGGTTCGCTTCCGCTGACAATTGGACGCTGATCCGGTTGCTATTCAGTTTCTGATATCGGATGTGTTCCAACTTTGGCCAGTTGCTCTGGCATTTTCCTTGAAATTCCTTCTTGTTTCGAACCTTCGATTGACCATGGTCGTTCTGGCTTGTACTGGTATCTTCGAATCCTGATCATCATCCACTGACTTCCTTTTGCTGAGTGACTGGTGAGTACTGAAGGGTGTTATGGTGCCATTGAGGGGTTGTTCTTCATTAACTTGTATAGATTTCTGACCGATAATACTTGGTGGCCTTCTATGTTCAAGGAATGAACATGCTATTTGAGGGGTGTCTTGATAACGGGTACGTTTACTTTTCTTGAAATTTTGACTCCGACACTTCTCTTGTATTTTTTTGATGATGATGTTGATGCTTCTACTGACTTGACGGAGTGTCGTTGTGGTCTTCCGCATTAACCTGATATTGGTGACATTCTGTTCTGACGGCGGATGTATAGAGTTATCCGGTGATAGGTCTGAGATTCTCCTCTTTTCCTTTTTGGTGCCCTGATTCTGTCTAACGAACGTCGTCTCAATTTGTGCTTTTCTGTAAGAATCCTACTGATTTTCACATACTCGACCATTATAGGCTTTGTATGTAAAAATTCAAAATTCTAATCGTGGCTTTAGGCCTTGCTTCTGGGTGAAAAGTAGCTTTTCTCTGAAATCTTTTATTACATCCTTATTTTTTTCTTCCAGTGCCTCAACTATTGTTGACTTGTCTCTTCAAAATAATGTAGCATCTTTCCTTTAGATCAGGGTATCCTTTTACTCTTGCTTGGTGTATAGCCTGAATTTCCTTCTCGAAGACGATCTTTTGGCTTCATTAGCAATGAATATAGAAATCCCTAATAACTGTCTTGGATAATTCCTGATACTGAGGGGTTTCAATCCTCTGACTTGATCCTGTCTTGCATAATTCCACTATCATTATCGGCCAAATCCGGTTTCTCTGACTCTGGCTTGTAATAACAAACTTCCTTATCCTCTGGCTCAGATTCCGAAATTCCTCTGCTTCCAGTGAACTTCTTGACTAAATTCTGGCAGCATTCTGTCTGAACTCCAGTAGCAGTCTGGGTAGACTGAAATTCGGTAGCATTCCGGCTTGACGTTGTACTCTAAGAATCTTGAGGTGTCGATGCCAGGGTTTGGGTCTAAGGGTAGGGGTATGTCCAGGATTATTTCCTAAGAGTACGGCTAGAAGGGGATGAGTATGTGTTCTATTTGAAGGGGATGAGTATATGTTCTATTGAAGGGGATGAGTATAGAGAACTATAATGCTATGATGCCCAAACAATATACTTTATTTATATACAGGGAAGGGTTCACCGTCCCTCGTAGCCACACACAAGCAAAATACATAGATACGTTGCTATACTCGGCCTATACTTTATTTATACTAATCTACAAACTAGGCCTTATAGGTATTTACTCCTTCTTCACTGATCCTAGTTTCCTTCTTCAGCAAAGTCTTGCCAAAAGTCTGCTCCTTTGAGAGTGTCTCTTGTCCGGGCTTCATCGATATCTAGAGGTGTAGCTGATCTTCCCCAAGTTGTGACAAACTCTTCTATGTCTCTTTCAAAGTCTATGCTGGTCGGTGATGGGGGTATTGGATATTGCTGGGGTTCAACTGGTGGCTTGGTTTCATCTATGTCCTGAATTTCTTCTGGGATAGAGTTTGGGTTGGTGGGGTTCGGGAGAATCCCTTTCTGCAGATTGATCCTGTTTTCTGGAAAGTTTCTTGGTGGATTTTTGGATATTATGGGTAAAGCGAGAGTTGTAGGGGCTTGAGGATATGCTTTTTGTGGGGCTAGTGGATTTGGCTTATTGAATGGGGTTCCTTCTAAACTTGTTCTTGCACACTTCTGGGTAAGGTACTGCAGGTCTTGTTCCATCTCTTCGGTTGCATCCTTTGGACATTCTGGGCCTTCTCATTCACGCTTCTCTCGTGACGGGGGTACTTGTCCCAAGGCTTCTGCTAAGCGGGTTCTCATTCATGCTATGCATTCCTCATTCCTCTCGGCACGGTATATAGCACTTCGGTGGTTGAGCCTTTGCAATTCATATAACTTGTCCAGGGCTAAAAGGTAGTTCAGGGTTGTGGACAAGGTGAGCTGGTTGACTCTGACTGGCTTGGTGATCAAGTCTTTGACATGACAATTCCATGTTGTCCTCTCAGGTCCTCCTATGGGCAGATATCGCACGGAGGTCTTGGCGGTGGCTTTTACGACATCATGACATAAACTGACTAGGGCTTTTCTTGATACCTATTGAATTACGTCTTCAAATCGAGTGCCTAAGGTACTGGCTGGCCATGTCTTCCAGTTGGCATACGGTGGACCGGGACCCATGAATAAGATCACTTCACATCGCTTTGATCCATAGGTTGTGTATTCCTTGCCCATATATACTGGTCGTTGGGTGTATCCTAACTCTGTGAGTGCATTCCATAGAATCCGAGGAAATCCGGTGTTCTTGGCACAATCCGAGTATATCCATCCGGCTTCATCAATCCAGCTGGCTCCTTCGATCACTTGAGTTTCTGGACGGAGTTTCTTCTGTGAGTTCTGGTTATCTCTTATCTTCCAGAACGGGGTAAGAAAATGGATCTAACTTAGTGATTTTTAGGGTTTAGAGCTATCTAAGCGTGTTTACGTATATATATAGCTCTGATACCACCCTGTGGGAACCACCCTTTTATATACTTTAAATATGCATATCTGGGTGCTCGGTTGCCAATAGTACCATCCCTGGATCGGCTGATGGTACCAGCACTTCACAAGAAGTATCAGATCCATATATCGTAAAGCAAACAAGACATTATTTTAAAGGAGTTTGAGGGTAAGAGAAGAATTCTACCAAAAGTGAAACCTCAAACTTGCAGCGGAGATCTACATAGCAGAACCATAACCTCAGGCAGCTTGTCCAGAAACGGGGGCAGACCCTCCCCTACGACGAAGCTCGTCCTCTCTTTCTTACGAATAGAAGGGACAGGGATGCAAGAGTGAGCACCTAAAATAGGTCCTCAGCAAATCCCAACATATAGGAAATTAACCTATGTCTATATGCAAGATTGCTGATGGAAAGGAAACAGGTCTTAATTATTATGAAAGTAAATAAATGCAAGTGAAGTAAATTCTGAAGAAAAGCAGAAAGTAAGGCAAGTATAATTAATAAGTAGGTTGGTCCTGGAGGGGGAACATGTAGCCTTCCCTACCAGTCCCCAAGTTTTATTAAACTCAGCGACCATCAGGGTCCACTGAGCCGGCATCCGTCATATCACTTTCTAAGGGCCACAACCCTGTCTCGCCATATCCATTCCCACCCAAAATGTTTCTAATCAACAGGAGCTTTTACCAAGAGTGCTCATAACCGAGAGCCACGACTATTCGAATAGATCTAACTTTGTACAGAGGCGTACATTGTACCTGTCGGGGTTTGTTACCGCCAGCAAGTAAATTTATACGAGGGGGCGTGTTCTGATCCGCACGGTAGCACAGGAGACACTCGGAGTTATACTGGTTCGGGCCTCCGGAGAGTAATACCCTACATCCAGTCTGAGAAGGGGTGTTCCTTATGCTCAGGGGTTTGCAACAGGGAGTACAAACAGGTCGGGAGAGGGTTCAGAGCCCAAGTCCCTGGTGTGCAAGTGGTTCAAGTAGCAGGAGTCTACGTACGTGTGTGCGTAGTTGTATGAGATGGGATATCGATGCTAAGTGCGTGTGGGGGTGGAGACGAACGTGTCTTGAGAGTGCCTCTGCCTCTCCCTTTTATAGTCGCAAGGGAGGAGTCCAGGGCGATTACATCGAGTGTATATGAGCTAATCTATAGTGCGAGATGTCCTTCTCTGCTCCGGGTTGTCAGACGACAGGAGCGGCGAAGCACTATTACGGGGCCTTGGGTGACGGTGCAGATCCCGTGCGTCCCAAGCATCCGTCCCGGGGCCCCCCGTTCCCTCCTCCGAGTAGTTAGTCGGGTACGAGAGGCAGTGTACTTGTCCTGATATCGTAGGAACGGAGTAGCCTGCACCATGGATAGGTGACGGCTTGTACTGTGCCGTTGGTGGCACAGCGTTCCCGCGCCCTCCGTGGTACGATGCGTACCGCCTCAGCTGGGGGGCAGCAGGAGGATCCGTCCCCTGACACAGGATCGACCTGGTCAGGACGGACTCATGCTGTGAGGCTAACATGTGGCGGGCCGCGTACCGGGGTATCACAGGACACCAACGGGGCCTGTGTTCCTGTGGCCTTGACGGCCAAGTTTTGAACTGGTCGGAGACGGGAAACCACTCGGGTGAGTGGGCGGTTTACACCGTGTCGCCCAATGCTTAGAGTGTAGTGTGTACTGTGCCGTACATCGCTCAGCATCCCTTACGCCGTTCACGGTACGGCGGCCACTGTGCTAATGGTGGCAGGGTTTGACGAATCCGTCCCCTGACAACAAATCGGCCTGGCCCGGGCGGACCGCTGTAGCAGGGCGGACGCGTGGCGGTGCACGGTGGAGCGTGCGCGGAGATCCTGGGATCTTGATCTGGTGGGTCCACGCGCCCCATGCCTTCTCTGTGAAGCCCGCTCGAGCGGGTGACGGAAACTACTCGTGCGAGTGAGCAGTTGCGACGACGGGACGGAGACTACTCGTGCGAGTGAGTTTCCGCGACCGTGAGGCAGAAACTACTCATATGAGTCGAGTAGTCGGGAGCGAAGGCGGAAGCTTGTCGTACGGGCCGCCACGTACTCGGCGAAAAGGTACGGGCGGTCGTGGGCCGCCTGTCTTCTGGCTCATGACGGAAACTGATCGTACGGGCCTTCACGTACTCGGGTGGCGTAACACTCATCGTGTTAGCCGCCGGAGCATGCCGTATGTGGGCCCGTGCTACGTTTTTCAAGGGTCTTGGTGGGCCCTGGTTCATGGCCTCGTCAGTAGCCCCCGAGCCTGGTGAGGGAGTCGGAGACTCGCTCCCAGGATCAACTGTCACAGAGACGAGGAGATTTTGTTGTGTTTTCTCTGGTGGGGACGCGCGAGCGGACCCGCGGGTAGTAGCCCCTGAGCCCACGGACAAGTAGGAGACTTGTGCGTGGGGTTAAATTTTGGAGTCTTGAACAAGTCGGAGACTGATGTCTTGCCACGTGGCGCGAGTCGTGGGGCGACTGGCGGAGATCTCGCGCCGGTTGCAAGATCGCCGGGTCCCACTTCTGGTGACGTGGTGGCTCGGTTGTGGGCGGCGAGTAGTAGTGGGGCGCGCCTTTTGAGGGGCGACACTTCGGCGGGTGGAGGACGTGGCCCGAGGTGACACGGGCATTAACGGCGGGGCAGGTGTAATCATTCCCCTGTTTATATACCGCAGCCGCCGGCCAGTTCTCCCCCCTTCTGCTTCCTTGCGTTTCCCGCCGCCGTTCCTTGTCTTCGTCCTCGCACTCACAGCGCCCACCGCAGAGCTCGCCCCGCCTTCTCTTCGCAAGCCAGAGACGCCCGCCGCCACCATCGCCGCCGCCGACGTGATGTCGAACTGGTCTCCTTCGTCGGTGACTTGGGCCGATCTCGACCGCCTGGCCTCCGACGGCATGCTGCCGCTGCTGACTGTAGAGGAGGAGTGGAGGGTCCCCGGGTCAGAGAGCAGCCCCCAGCCCCCGGTGGGGTACGTGGTCTCATTCGTGCTGTTCCACGAGTGGGGCTTCTCCGTCCCGGCGGGACGGTTCATCCGCGCCATGCTCCAAGAGTACGGCTTGGAGTTGCAGAACCTCAACCCGAACGGCGTCCAGCAGATGGCGGCGTTTGAGGTCTTATGCGAGGGGTACCTGGAGATGGGAGCCCACTGGGACCTGTTCCGGTACTTCTACAAATTCGTCGTCGTCAAGGACCACAACAGCGCGACGGCCATCGGGTGCGCCGACCTCCGCGCGAAACAGGGGAGGATGGATGAGTACATCCCCACCCACCTGACTACCTCCAATAGCGGGTGGCACCGAGGGTGGTTCTACCTCAAGAACGACCCTGAGAACCCACTGCCGGAGTTCACCAACCGGTGGTACGACCGGGCGCCGGCAAGGTGGAGCTACGGGCCGGAGAAGAAGGATCGCCCCCGGTTCCTCGACAGCGCCCTTGCCGCCCTCACGAGGCTCCGCGACAACAGGGTGAACTTCATCACCCTGATCAGCGGCTACCACACCCGGGGGGTCGTACCGCTCCGTCGCCGCGCACTGCGCCTTTAGGAGATGACGGATGACCGGGCCCCTTTCGAGGGGACCGTGACCGCCCGCTCCCTGCCCTCGCTGGACGAGGTCCAGCGCCGGGTGTCCCAGGCCACCGGGATCACCTGGATGTTCTGGCCGCCGCCGGGCATGCTGCAGATGCTCCCGGCTCAGGCCACCGTGGAGCTGGTATGTTTTCTCTCGACCTCTTTTTGATGTGTCTTCTGCAAGTGCGGGTGGTAATTGCTCTTGTGCCTGCGCAGATGAGGGATGTGCGCATCCTCCCCTCTCGTCCTTCGCTGGAAGAGGACCAGACGATCACCCGGGAGACCGCTACGTGGCAGCAGCGGCGAGGGGAGCGCAAGAGTGCGCACTAGCAGAAGGACATCACAAGGAGGGAGAGGAACGACAAGCGCGCCTCACGCCGACGCAATGGGGAGAGGGACGTCTCTGATGACGAGGATCCCTTGCCGGTGCCGTCAGACATGGACGAGGAGGAGTCCCCGTTCGAGTGGACCGATGAGGAGACGGCGCCGTCCTCACGGCCTCGTGGTGGGTCGGCGCCCGCCTCGGCCGCCGCCGGCACCAGTTCAAGCTGGCAGGCGCCTCCCTCCTCTTCCCGGGCTGATCAGCCCGGAACGAGCAGCCGCGCCCCACGGCGGGATCGCCGTGAGAGGAGCAGGGGCTCCCCACAGCGTGGCGACTCCAGCCGCCATAAGTCGAGGCGCGACAGCCCACGCCACCACTCCTCGCGCCGGAGGTCTCACTCGCCCTCCGTGCCCCCACTACGGGAGCCACGGAGCGTGCCGACGGTCTCCCCACCTCCAGCGGCCCAGAGCGGGGTGCCGCCGGCGACCCAGCAGCGCCTCGCGTCGATCGTCGTCGCCGGAGGCGGGCCGACCTCATCCCCGGCATCGGCCCTAACAGCGAGGAGCAAGAGGACAACGTCCCCGCGCGACCCCAGGGCCAGCTCCAAGCGACCCCGTCGCGTCGCGGAGGGGTGAGTTCTGAGTCGTGATTCTCTAGTTTTTGTTTCATATCTCTGTTCATTGTCGTGACATTCTTCTTGGTTCAGGGTGCCCGACCGTCGCACCTTGAGGCCGGCGCCTGTCAAGGCATTGCGCCGCCCTGCTCAGGCGGCTGGTGACGCGCCGACGACGAGCAACCCGCCGCCTTCCCTTCAGTCGGGGCCGGCGGTAGAAGAAGCAAGCGGGTCCGGGACCCAGGTGACGACCGTCCCCCCGCAGAGAGCTGCGAGCCCGGCTCGTAGCGACCTGTCGATGGGGACGATGGGTTTGGGGGGTGAGGCCCCCACTGAAGAAGTGCTCTCGGCCCACGCGGCCGAGTTGGCGACGTGCCTGTCTGGCGCCCCGGAGCAGGACGAGGAGGACCCTGCTCCCGAGGCGCAGGCGGGCGATGACAGACAGCCAGCCCCTGAGTCGTCGACGGGGGCGGGCAATAATGCAGATGTCGAGCGTCCAGCCCCCGAGTCGCTGGAGGGGGTGGCTGCTGCTGCCGCGGGCTTCGAGGCCCCAGCCCCCGAGTCGCTGAGGGGAGCGGGGAGCGGCTCGGCGGAGATGGAGATGGAACCCCGAGCCCCCGAGTAGGCGGGGGGTTTGGGGAATGCTGTTGCAATGGAGGTGGAGGCCGGCGACCGCGCCTTTGTGGATGTTTCAGCCGTGCCGGCGATCGTGGTGACTGAGGGGGTCGTCCCCATTTCGTCGGTCGCGCATCGGATGCCGCCCCTGCGGAGGTGATCGTCATCCCGGTGTCACCTTCGCCGGCCACCTCTCCCACTGAGGTGGCGGGCGAGCGGCTATCTCCCCCGATCGTGGAGATCGGGGAGAGCTCGAAGGAGCGGGGGCCGGCCACTTTGACGGCGGCGGAGCAGGAGGTGACGGAAGTCTCGCCGCTCTGGCTGGTGTCTGTGTCACCGGTTCAGGCCTCAGTAGGCCCGGACCTCGACAGCGACGCCGAGCTGGCGGCCCGCCGCCGGCTGGAGCGCGGCCTACGTCTGATCGAGATGGCGCGGTGCCAGTCGGAGCGGGCGATCGAGAACCTGGTCCCCGCCTCGAGGGTGAGTCCTCTTGCTTCCTCTTCCTTTCACATGCTTCTTTCCCTTTGTTCTTAGCCGTGCGACTTGTGTGTGATTCAGGAGCTCGTCGGGCGCTCTGAGGACAGGGCTCGGGCCTTCGAAGCGCTCCGCGCGGAGAAGGTCCAGTTGGAAACGCAGTTGGCCGCGGCCCGCCTTGCGGCGGCGGACGGCGAGGCCAACCAAGCAACAGAGCGCACATCCCTTGAGGTGAGGGCAAAGGCCGCTGAGGACCGCGCGACCTCAGCGCAGGCGGAGAAGGCCTCCCTGGAGGACAGGCTGGCCGCGGCGGAGCAGGCGGCGGCGGTGTCTCGCTCCAACGCTGAGGCCGCTGCCCGCGCTGCCCACCAAGAGAAGGTGGACCTTGAAGCCAGGGCGGGCCAGGCCGAGTCCGACCTCCAGTTAGCTCGCGGGCGGGTTGCGACGCTTGAGGCCCAAGTCGGCACCGTTATCGTCGAGAAGGGCCGCCTTGAGGAGGTCGCACAAAAGTGCGAGGAGGAGATCATTGGTGAGTACCTCACGACCTATTGTCTCCGCTTTCTGCTTCCGCGTGGTTTCTTGATTCGGGGCGCCATCTTTTCTTCTGGGGTGTACAGCTCTCCACGTGGAGCGCTCCGACCTGCACGAGAGCGCTGTGACCACCCGCCTCGTTGAGAATCAGAAGCTGGTGGAGCTGGTCAAGGAGGCCAACGAGAAACTCAACAGTAAGAGTTGTGTCCTCTTCATCTTTTGCCTTCCTTGGACTAGCTCATTTTTTGCTAACATCGGTCTCCTTGTTTCTCTCCAGAGGTCGTGACTGAGCTCGAGCAGGAGCGAAAGTCGCTCGGGGACGCCCAGGCCGAGATCAAGCAGTAGGAGACAATCCGCAACAGGATGGGTGCGGCCATCATCAAGGTGTGCGACGACATCGGTGTTCCGCCCGGCCAATTGGAGAGCGCTTGGAGTCGATCCCTGCGACAGCTCGTCAACGATCCATAGACACGGCTGGCGACGTCGTCCATAAAGTGGTGGCCATCTTCTTATCGCATTACCCAGAGTTGGACAGAAGGCTGCTTGGCTAGGGATGGTGCCCGGGCTACACCAACGAGCAGTATGACAAGATCGAAGAAGACGCCGTTGACTTCGCAAAAGCCATGCTGAGTCACGCCCTTTACGACCTAGGCCTGTAAAGAAAACCAAGTTGCCTCGCCGAGGCTTTTTTAATCATGCTTGTAAAAAACTTGTGGGCCAGATGTTTGTGGCAAACTCGGGGGTTGAGAACCCGTCTTCGTATCAAGTTTTAAGCATTTTGATTGTTTGTTCTCTTTCCTCGAGTAATTAGAGGACTTGTGCGCCGAGTAGTGTCACTTAAAACTTTGCTGACGGTGTCTTGCTCCATAGCTGTGGAGGTGTAGGAACTAGGCGACTCGACCGGTGCTTAGTTTAGGAGTGTTACTACTCGAGCGAGCAGCCCCCGAGTACTTCGAAGAAAGATAGGCGCGTGAATATGTTTTTGCAAACACGAAAACTCTTGAGAGTTTGAGACGGTTACTCGGAGTCCCTATGAAGGGGCGAGTGATTGATAACCTGGGATCACAAACTTTGCTTGTGGGTCTTTGTACCGTAGCCGCGGAGGCGTAAGTACTCGGGGCCCGGACGAGCGCAGGTTCGTGACCGCTGGAGTCATCGTTCATCTCCCTTTAAGGAAAATGAGTGTACCGCGGTGATCATACGAGAAACCATGGATGGTTTTTGATCGAAAAAAGGTTTCGCAACTATCAGGGGAGGGGGGCCGTAGCCCCCGTGCAGCCCCCGAGCCCATGGACAAGTTGGAGACTTGCCCATGGGATGAGACAAGCATAGAGACACATTACTTCGAGCAAAAGATGTAAGCTTGCGAAAAGGTATCATTTCATAAAAAAAGAAAGTAGCTCGGAGCTCTCACATTATCATAAAATGAGAACAAAGTAAATACTTAAGGGTAAAAACAGCGTAGCTGCTCTATGTTCCAGGCGTTGGAGATGACCCTGCCGTCCTCGTGCTTGAGCTTGAAGGTTCCCGGTCCGAGTACTTGGTTGACAATGTACGGCCCCTCCCATGGAGGCGAGAGCTTGTGTCGCCCTTCATTGCTCTAAACTCGTCGGAGAACGAGGTCACCGACTTGGAACTCGCGCTCCTGTATATTGCGTTCGTGGTAGCGGCGTAGAGCTTGCTGGTACTGTGCTGAATAGAGGAGGGCGACACTGCGCGCCTCGTCCAGTTGGTCGATGGTGTCCTCGAGGGCGACCTGGTTGCCCTCTTCCGTGTAGGCCTGAACCCGTGGGCTGCCGTAATCGATGTCTGCCGGGAGGATTGCTTCCGACCCGTGGACAAGGAAAAAAGGCATGCAGCCGGTAGCCCGACTTGGCGTGGTGCGCAGGCTCCACAAGACAGATGGGAGCTCTGCAGCCCACGTTGCTCGAACCTTCTCGAGACGCTTGAATATCCGCGGCTTCAGACCCTGCAAGATCATGCCGTTGGCCCTCTCGACTTGCCCGTTGGTTCTTGGATGGCTGACGGCAGCCCAATCCACACAGATGTGGTTGTCGTCGCAGAACTTGAGGAATTTCTTGCCGGAGAACTGCGTGCCGTTGTCGGTGATGATGGAGTTCAGGATCCCGAACCGATAGATGATATCGGTGAAGAACGCGATGGCTTCCTCGGAATGGACGTTCGTTATGGGCCTAGCCTCGATCCACTTCGAGAACTTGTCGATGGCGACGAGCACGTGGGTGAAGCCCCCGGGTGCTTTCTTCAGTGGACCGACCATGTCCAGCCCCCAGACCGCGAACGGCCAGGTGATGGGAATGGTCTGCAAAGCTTGCACCTGGAGATGGGTTTGTCGTGCGTAGAACTGGCAGCCTTCGCAGCTGCGCACGATCCGAGTCGCGTCGGCTACCACGGTAGGCCAATAGAAACCATGTCGGAAAGCCTTTCTGACGATGATTTTGGGACCGGCGTGATGCCCGCAGGTGCCTGCATGGATTTCTTGCAAAAGCTCCTTGCCCTGGTCAGCCAGGATGCACCGCCTGAACATGCCTTTGGCGCCTTTTCGACGGAGCTCGCCGTCGACCAGTTTGTACGACTTGGCCATGCGGACGATGTGTCGAGCCGTCTCTTTGTCGGGCGGCAATTTTCCTTCCACCATCCACTCGAGGATCGGAAACCTCCAGTCAGGGTCTTCGAGGTTGGGCTCTTGCATCCCGTCGATCTCCATGACCTCTTGTGTTGACGGCTCTGGTGTTTTGTCCTCCTCGCAGCGAATAGACGGTTCGTACTGGTCGCTGGCGAAGACCCCGTGCGGAACGGGTTTTCGATTCGACGCTGCCTTCGCGAGGGTATCAGCCGCCTTGTTGTACTCGCGTAGCACATGATTGAGCTCGAGCCCATGGAACTTGTCTTCCAATTCACGCACCGCCCAGCAGTAAGCGGCCATCTTCGGATTTATGCAGTTTTTCTCTTTCATAACCTGCCCCACGACCAAGTCGGAGTCTCCCCTGACATCGAGGCGTCGAATTCCCAGCTCGAGGGCGATCCGGAGACCGTTGACGAGCGCCTCGTACTCAGCGACGTTGTTGGAGGCCGCGAAGTGTAGTCGGACCATGTATTCCATTCGCACGCCTAGAGGCGAGATGAACACAAGTCCGACCCCAGCTCCTTCCTTCATGAGAGATCCGTTGAAGTACATGAGCCACGTCTCAAGCTCGATGGGAGCGGGAGGCGTCTGGACCTTTGTCCATTCAGCGACGAAATCAACCAAAGCCTGTAACTTGATGGCGGTGCGGGCGCATATTCGATATTTTGCCCCATCAACTCAAGGGCCCACTTGGAGATTCTGCCTTCCACCTCCGGGCTCTGTATGATTTCACCGAGCGGGAACTTGGACACCACCGTGATGCGGTGTGAGTCGAAGTAATGCCGGAGCTTCCGCTTAGTGATGAGAACAGCATAGATCAGCTTTTGTATCTGCGGATATCGCATCTTGGAGTCAGAGAGGACTTCGCTCACGAAGTAGACTGGGCGCTGTACTTTCTGCGTCTTGCCGGGCTCGTCTCGCTCAACTACCAGTGCTGCGCTCACGACCTGGGTCGTTGCAGCGATGTAAAGAAGCATCGGCTCCTCCTCGGCCGGTGCGGTGAGCACTAGCGGGCTCTCGAGTAGTTTCTTGAGCGAGTCGAGCGCTTCCTGTGCCTCTGGCATCCACTGAAAGTGCTCCGACTTCTTCATGAGTTGGTACAGTGGCAGGCTGCGCTCTCCCAGCCGAGCGATGAATCTGCTGAGAGCAGCGAGGCATCCGGTGACGTGCTGCACTCCCTTCAGATTCTTGATAGGACCCATGCTCATGATCGCAGAGATCTTCTCGGGGTTGGCTTCGATGCCGCGCTCTGACACGACGAACCCGAGCAGCATGCCTCTGGGGACCCCAAAGACACACTTCTCAGGGTTTAGCTTCACGCCGTGCTCCCTCAGCTTCTAGAAGACCGCGGTCAGGTCAGGTATCAAATCACCCACCTTCTTCGATTTGACCACGATGTCATCGACGTAGGCCTCGATCAGACGTCCGATGAGATCTCTAAAGACGCGACGCATGCATCTCTGGAATGTGGCCCCTGCGTTCTTCAACCCGAAGGGCATGGAAACGTAACAGTACACGCCAAACGAGATGATGAATGAGGTGGCGAGCTGGTCGATCAGATCCATTGCGATCTGATGATATCCCGAATAAGCATCCAGAAAATAAAGGGTTTTGCACCCAGCCGTCAAGTCGACTACTTGATCTATGCGCGGTAAAGGAAATGGATCTTTCGGACATGCCTTGTTCAGGCTCGTGTAATCAATGCACATCCTCCATTTTCCATTCTTCTTAACGAGTACAGGGTTTGCTAGCCACTCGGGGTGGTAGACTTCACGGATGAACCCTGCACTAATGAGCTTCTTGATTTCTTCTCTGATAGCCTTGCACTTGTCGGAGTTGAAGCAGCGCAGACGCTGCTTGAGTGGCTTCGAGCCGGGCTTAATGTTAAGCTTGTGCTCGGCGACTTCCCTTGGAATCCCCGGCACGTCGAAGGGTTTGCATGCAAACACATCGAGGTTTGCGCGGAGAGAGTCGACGAGCGTGCTTTCCTAGTCGAAACCGAGCGCCGTCCCGATACGGAGTGTGCGGCCGTCGTCAGAGACGGGCACTTCCTTGGCGTCCTTGGTGGGCTCGAAAGAGCAGGCCGCACGCTTGGACGTCTCGGGGATTTCTTGGTCCTCGGAGGGTGGCTCAGCAGCGAGCTTCTCATACCGAATTAGTGCTTCAGCGAACTGGAAGCACTCAGCATCGCATTCGTATGCGTACTGGAAAGTTGTACTAGCTGTGATGATGCCTTTCGGGCCGGGCATCTTCAGCTTGAGGTACGTGTAGTTGAGGACGACCATGAACTTAGCATAAGCTGGCCTTCCGAGCATCGCGTGATACGTCCCCGGGAACCCCACCACCTCGAAGGTGAGGGTTTCTGTTCGGAAGTTGTTCGGAGTTCCGAACATGACGGGCAGATCGATCTGCCCGAGTGGGACCGCCTCCATCCCGGGTACGACCCCGTGGAAAGGCGCCTTAGATGGCCGCAGTCGGGACCGCGGAATCCCCATGTCGTCCAGAGTAGACATGTAGATGACGTTGAGGCCGCTGCCTCCGTCCATCAGAACCTTGTGCACACGCTTGGTGCCGAACAAGGGTGACACGACAAGAGGGTAGCTACCCGGTCGTGGTATGTGATCAGGATGATCGTGTCGGTCAAATGTAACCGGCATCTCCGACCACTTCAGGTAGGTCGGAGTCGCATGCTCGAGTTGGTAGACTTCTCATCGCACTACCTTCTCCTGGCGCTTGGGTAGCCGTGCCTCCGAGCCTCCGAAGATCATCATCACAGCTCCGTCCTCCCGAGGGTAGGCGGCATCATCGTTGCCCTTGTCCTTTCCTCCGTCTCAAGTCGGAGGGTCGCCTCGCTTTCTCATCGTGCTGGCGAGGTAGGCCTTCATTAGATTGCAGTCCTTGAAGGCGTGCTTGACCGGGCCCTCGTGGTTTGGACACGGGGCGTCCAACAGCTTTTCGAAGTGACCCGATGGAGGGTTGCCTCTGGGTCTCGCCGTCTTTCGATCGACAGCGGCCACCAAGGTATCCTCATGGTACCTCTTATCTTTGTTTTTCTTCTTCTTGACTGGTGCGAATGGACCGTCTCCGGCTTCGACCGGCTGCTTCCCCTTGCTCCTGCCGGGCCTGAGCGTCGCAGCTACGGCCTCCTCCCCGTTGACGTGGTCAGTGGCGATGTCGAGCAGCTCCTGAGTGGATCGCGGCTTTCGCCGCCCGATCCTGCCGGGGCTGAGCGTCGCAGCTACGGCCTCCTCCCCGTTGACGTGGTCAGTGGCGATGTCGAGCAGCTCCCGAGTGGATCGCGACTTTCGCCGCCCGATCCGATGGATTAGCGTGGCGCACGTGGTGCCATTCTAAAAGGCCGAAATGACGTCCGTTTCTGTGGTGTTGGGCAACTCGGTGCACTACTTGGAGAAGCGTCGAATGTAGTCACGTAAGCTTTCGCCCTTCATCTGCTTGCAGTTGCGCAGGTCCTAGGGGTTCCCCGGTCGGGCGTATGTGCCCTGGAAGTTGCCGATGAAGGCGTCGCGCAGTTGCGACCAGCTGTCGATCTTGCCACGTGGCAGGTGCTCCAGCCACGTGCTGGCTAAGTCCGCGAGGTGCAGTGGCAGGTTCTTGATGATGAACAAGTCGTCCCGTGCTCCGCCGGCGATGCACGCCAGTCGGTAGTCTTCCAACCAGACGCTGGGGTTGGTCTTGCCGTCGTACTTGGGCACGGAGGTCGGAGCCCTGAAGCGTGAGGGGAAACGGGCGCTACGCACATTCTTCCCGAAGGCACGAGGCCCTTGGGCGTCAGGTGAACCGCTCCTGCTCCGGTCCTCGTCGCTGTCGTACCGGCCTCCACGTCACCGGTTGTACTCCTTGCGAAGCTGCTCCTCGTAGTCGTCGTGCTGACCCGCGTCAACCCTCCGTCGCACCTTGATGGTGTCGCGTGCGTCGCGGTGGGGTCCCAGTCGGCTCTTGACTGGTACGTTGACCTCCTCAGAACGTCGCGGCTACTGTGACGGCGCCGCGGGTTGTCGTGGCTCGGAGCGCCCGCGACCTTGCGAGCCCCGTTGTCGAGAAGCGGAGCTCTCCGCCTGCTGCACAGCGGCAGTCTCGAGGAGAGTCTTGATCTGCTTATGCATCTCCTTTTCTTGAGGCGTGGCGGGCTCTGGTACCTTCCGGAGAAGGATCACGACTGCCACCAGGTTCTGCGACGCCCTTTTGAAGACGGGCGTGCCATCAACGACATCTCGATCGTCATTGATGATGAGCTGTTGGACATCCCTAGCCCGCACGCGAGCGGGTGTCGGGTTCGGGTCTTGCCTGAGTTGCTGGTGGAGTCGTGCCCGCTCGTTGTCGAGCTGTCGCTACGCGTCCTCCAACTCATCCAGTCGAGCGCGCTGTGCAGCGGGGTTGGGAGGAACCGGGGCCTCCACCGCGCTGTCCGCCGTTGAGTTGTGGGCAGAGTGAAGTGCTCCATCCGGCGTGTGGGCCCGTGCTGGTGCCGCTGGGATGTTGACGACGAAGCACTCGCGCGAAGGGTCGTAACCCCCGTCGTCCGAGTCGTCGGAGTAGCCGAAGCAGTAATCTGCCTCTGTCTGGAAACGACGGAGGGCGCTGGCATCCCGAAGACCGACGTAGTCCCACTCCGAGTCCAAAACGTCGTCCGTGCCGTCGGTTTCGAGGTACTTCTCGTCTGGCGATGTCACCGCGAGCCCCATGTTGCCCAACAGATGATGGCTCGGGTAGTTGGCGTACACGGCCGGGTCCGTGCTTGACGAGGAGGAGTAATAAGCCGTGGCGTGACCTGTCCCTCGAGAGGGAGGAGGCCTCGGCACACCCTCCTTGGCGATGCATTCTGTCGAGTCTAACGGTGGGGAGTCGTCCATCGCATCAGCGGCCTGCGGCGCGCCAGCTTCGACCCGTGGAGGGGAGCTAGCACGCGTCGTCCTGCGTCGGTCCGCCTTGGCTTGCTTCCCACGCTTGCCCGAACGCCTCTTGCGTCGGGGCGCGCGTGCCGCGACAGCCGGTGCTGGAGCGGGCGCAGGTGCGCTGATTGTAACATCCTGGATGTTTGGGCAATAGTAATCATCACCATTAGTAGCCCTAACCATTGTTTGTCTTGGTCAAACCACCCCTTAGGGTCAACTCCTTCAAACCCTAAGTCAAACCCTTAGAGATCTATACCTCTCTTTAAAAGTCTGGCTTGTTCTCCAAATTTTTCTTAAGTACTCAAAATTATGCCAATATGAAAGTTGTCCAGTTTTTCATGGGACACATTTCATTCAATTGGTGGCATTTGAGATTCGGAGTGGAAAAGCCTCAAAAATCCAGTCAACTCTCAGAGCACGAGTTTGACCAGGCTGAGAAAACAGCAACTTGGAGTTGAATTTCCGACTAATCTAGGCAAAATTTCATATGTCAACCTTTGGGAAAGTTGAAGCTGGTTAGGTGGTCTATAACTTTTGTTTTTGGAGAATTTAAAGTTTAGTTTGAAAAATTTTAGTTTGAATCGGTCAAACCACCCTTCACTGAATTGGATCGGCGCCCGGCGCTCCAGAGCGGCGTCCTAGCGTGCGACGTCGCGTCGGCGCGACGCCCCGGCGTCCGAGCCCCGGCCGTCACTTCGGTGGGCCCCACGTCACGCCGTCACCTCCACTTGCCACGTCGGCCACCGAAACCACGCGCCGCCCACGGTCTTCCCCTCCTCTCTCCTCTCCCCTCCGCGAAGCCCGTCGACACGCGCCGGCCGTCGCCGCCGCGGGAGCTCGATGCGATGCACGCCGGGAGGGAGAAGTCAGCGACGCCGTCGACCCGTCTCATCACCGCCGCCGTCAGCTACTCGTGCCGCGCCACCTCCCGAGCTAGGCCATCGAGCGCCTATGCGCTCTAGGCGCCTAGCTGCCACGTGCAGCGCCGCCATGCGCCGTCGCCGCGGACGCCGAGGCCGGCGCTGGCCCACAGCTGCACGGGCGGACTTATCCGTTCCCAGGGAGCCTTGGACCCTCCTCCAAGCCGCGCCATGTATAAAAGGAACCACCGGAGCACCCACACGGCTTTTCCCCCTTCCCGCCGTCTGCCATTGCGCCGCCGCCATGGAGCTCGCTCGCTCGAGCTTCGCCGCTGCCGGCTAACCCGCCTAGCACCTTCCCTAGTCCCCGTGGAAGCCTCCCCGAGACCCACATTGATCCATCGCGCCGCGTTTTCGCCGGAGCCCGAGCCGCCGCGGCTGCAGCACCGCCCCCTTCGCCGCCGGCGATCACCGGAGCTTCCCCCGTCGACCTCGACACCACCAATCGGTCTCTGGTGAGCATGCACTCCACCCTAGCTACTCACCCGACCAAGTCTGGCCGCCGGCGAGCCGCCGGCGAGCTCCCCTGAGCCGCCAAGGGCTGATCTGTGAAGATCGAAATCTTTAGAAGGACTTAGCTGTAAGATTCCAGGGGCTATTTTGAAAAGTGTATCTATAGATCTAGGTTTGAAATCAGGGATCTTGTAAATTCAACCATAAATCACAGAAAAATGCTAAAAATGCAAAATCAATTTTTCTGTGCTCATCATGACCAGGACCAACTTTTATATAAAGGAAGTTTTCAAATTTCTGAGTAGTTTTTAAACTAATGCAAATTGATCAGTTTGGCTAGATTTGAACTAATTCAAATTCTATAATTGATCTGCAAGTGAATTTTGGATATGTTGCTACTTTTGACATGTTTGAGCTCTGGTAGAAAGATGGCACTTAGTTATCATGTGTAGTTTTACTTATGAATTATTTTTCATGTATGCTAGTGCCTCTGTTTTTGAATTTTATAAATTAATCTGTTGGTCAAATAATGTCAATCTTTTTGCCACAACTCTGTTTCTTGATGATGTACTCCTGATAAACAGTATGCATGTTTTTGACATGTTTAGCTTAGCCAAATAAATTACCATGGTTTATTAAGGTTTTATTCATGAGTATAGCTCCTTTAAGTTTGGTTGCTGAGTAAGTGCATATCTCTTGTTGTTATGCTGTCTTTTAGCCCTGTGTGAAGTTTCAGCTCGAAAGGATGTATATTTATTTATGTGTGATTTATTCTTCAGATGTTAGGCATAGTTTTGTGTGATTGTCCAAGCTAATTTTAGTTGATGCTATAAGATGGTTTTTGGGCAGTGGCTTGCTCCTTGGATCAGTGCATGGCTGAGGTGTTTTTGTTCAGTTTATATTTATAGTTATTGAAATAAACTTTCGAAAGCATTTCACACTCAATAAATGGAATAAATGGAAAACTCACCATCACCTTCATGCCATGCAAGTTTAAATGATTGAAGTTCACCAAATTGAATTCCGAGGCAGCAACATGTCCTTGGTGAAGTAAATTTAGTTTAATGATAATAAATATGTACACAGTCACTATCGAGGAAAGGAATTTAATAAACTTCAACACATCAATAATTTCTGGAAGAGTATGCTGAATATATTGACTCTCATAATGGTTGTGGTCCATCAAAACACCTCGTGGTTGTCTTTAAAATCAGAACTGAAATTATTTTAATTTGAACACACCAATCTCATGCATATGCATATCGTGTAGAGCTCCCGGACGGAAACTACGAACTAGTGCCGGAAGCTGACGAGGACCTCGCTAACGCAGGAGTGAACGCAGTGGAAGTGCAACAAGGCCCGGACCAAAGTTCGGAGGATTTCACCACTGACTGTGCCAGTGAAGGCAAGCATCGAAGCATATTTCCCAATTTTCTAACTTATGCAACTATATATATGGATGTTTGTGCATTTACGTTCAGGAGTTGAAATGAAATCCTAGTTGCATGATCCTAGGTTCCTATGTTCTTATACTAGTATGCTAGTACGATAGTTGCCCTGCTCTAAGGACCCGGTAAAAGTCGAGTGAAATCCTTCACTCGCGAGCTATAGGGTTCTTATGTTGGAATCATAAGATTTAATCTGATATGCTCATGTGGTAAGAGCTTGGGATCGGCTCCGGTCAGTGGGTGTCACTGGTTAAGCTTTTGAACGTACTAAACATTTGTCGGGAATGGGACCGGTAAGCCTAGTACTCTCTGGAATCGGTAAGGGATTTATGACCACTATTCTTGGGGAGGGCCCCCATGTTCTAGGCCATGCGGTACATGTGCTTGGTTGGGCGGCGGAGTCCGTGACCTTCCCGCCTTGTATCAAGACTGTGGAAATGGATCCTGAACCGAGGAAGGTTGGGAACCGCCTGGTTGATGCATGCTCCACCCCCTTTGGTTTCAGTTGCCTTTTTGGGGTGTGCATCTTTCGTGTGTTTAGGTCCACCTTGCAAGGTTAATAATCGATCGATCGTCGGCCTCTCACCGTTATCCGGGACTGCTTAATCATACAGCTCATTTCCCTTTATGATGAAATTGAGAATTAATTTGGATATTGCTTAATTGTATTGCACAACTTTGCTTGCAGTAGTTGCCAACCTAGTAATGATTAAATAACTAGAATTGTGAGCTAAAACTTGAAAGTAAGGACATACTCTTTGTTGCTTTTCAGCAAAATAAACCACCAGCCATAAAGCCTTTCATGTCTAGGAGTTCGGTGACTAATATCACCGTCGGATAAGTCTTGCTGAGTATTAGTATACTCAGCCTTGCTGTTGTTGATGTTTACAGGTGATGTGAATGATGGGTTTCCGTGCCCTGGATCGTTCCCACCCGATTGGGAGATCGAGTGGGAGGAGGACAGTGCTTAGTGACATCTTGGATGGCCTCCTGGGATGTTACTTATGACGCGTAGTATTTTCTTATTTCCGCTGTGTGTAATAAACTCTGAACCAATTACTTTCATGCAATGAACTCTGTTTGTAATAAAATAACCCTTAAGGGAATTGATGTAATATAAGTTGATGATGTAATCTCTGGACTCGCCTTCGTGTGAGTTTTGATGTACGAATGTCGATCCTTTGTTATAAGTGATTTACCGGGCTTGACCCGGCAGAGACGACAAGTTAACTCTGTGTTATCACTTAATGACCAAAAGGAGTGGTTTAGGCGATAATACGGAATTAATTTGGGCGGTTTTGTCACACTGATGGTCTCGCCGACGAGACGCATGAGGTAGCCGTCCCCGGTCGCCTGGAAGTTCAGGCTTCCAAAGCAAAGCTCGAGCCCGACGTGGAGCGAGCCTGGTGATCCCACAGGGGAATCCATCAGCCGCGGCTTGGTGAAGGCTTTTGTCGAAATGGAGGATGAGAGGGCCGTGCGGACCCTAAAAAGAACGTCGAAAACACGCGAAGGCCCCTACCTGGCGCGCCAACTGTCGGGGTTTGTTACCGCCGGCAAGTAAATTTATACGAGGGATCGTGTTCTGATCCGCACGGTAGCACAGGAGACACTCAGAGTTATACTAGTTCGGGCCTCCGGAGAGTAATACCCTACGTCCAGTCTGAGAAGGGGTGTTCCTTATGCTCAGGGGTTTGCAACAGGGAGTACAAACAGGTTGGGAGAGGGTTCAGAGCCCAAGTCCCTGGTGTGCAAGTGGTTCAAGTAGCAGGAGTCTGCGTACGTGTGTGCATGGTTGTATGAGATTGGATATCGATGCTAAGTGCGTGTGGGGGTGGAGACGAACGTGTCTTGAGAGTGCCTCTGCCTCTCCCTTTTATAGTCGCAAGGGAGGAGTCCAGGGCGGTTACATCGAGCGTATATGAGCTAATCTACAGTGCGAGATGTCCTTCTCTGCTCCGGGTTGTCAGACGACAGGAGTGGCGAAGCACTATTACGGGGCCTTGGGTGACGGTGCAGATCCCGTGCGTCCCAAGCATCCATCCCGGGGCCCCCCGTTCCCTCCTCCGAGTAGTTAGTCGGGTACGGGAGGCAGTGTACTTGTCCTGATATCGTAGGAACGGAGTAGCCTGCACCATGGATAGGTGACGACTTGCACTGTGCCGTTGGTGGCACAGCGTTCCCCGTGCCCTCCGTGGTACGATGCATACCGCCTCAGCTGGGGGGCGGTAGGAGGATCCGTCCCCTGACACAGGATCGACCTGGTCAGGGCGGACCCGTGCTGTGAGGCTAACACGTGGCGGGCCGCGTACCGGGGTATCACGGGACACCAACGGGGCCTGTGTTCCTGTGGCCTTGATGGCCAAGTTTTGAACTGGTCAGAGACAGGAAACCACTCGGGTGAGTGGGCGGTCTACACCGTGTCTCCCAATGCTTATAGTGTAGTGTGTACTGTGCCGTACATCGCTCAGCATCCCTTACGCTGTTCACGGTATGGCGGCCACTGTGCTGATGGTGGCAGGTTTTGACGAATCCGTCCCCTGACACTGAATCGACCTGGCCCGGGCGGACCGCTGTAGCGGGGCGGACGCGTGGCGGTGCGCGGGGGAGCGTGCGCGGAGATCCCGGGATCTCGATCTGGTGGGTCCACGCGCCCCATGCCTTCTCTGTGAAGACCGGTCGAGCGGGTGACGGAAACTACTCGTGCGAGCGAGCAGTTGCGACGACGGGACAGAGACTACTCGTGCAAGTGAGTTTCCGCGACTGTGAGGCGGAAACTACTCGTACAAGTCGAGTAGTCAGGAGCGACAGTGGAAGCTTGTCGTACGGGCCGCCACGTACTCGGGGAAAAGGTACGGGCGGTCGTGGGCCGCTTGTCTTCTGGCTCATGACGGAAACTGATCGTACGGGCCTTCACGTACCCGGGCGGCGTAACACTCATCGTGTTAGCCACCGGAGCATGTCGTACGTGGGCCCGTGCTGCGTTTTTCTAGGGTCTTGGTGGGCCCTGGTCCATGGCCTCGTCAGTACCCATACGTCTGACCAGTCCATACCAAGTCCTTTTGTGGTACTGGCCACATGAACCATACACACCGACGTCTCCGTGTGGACTACATTATCATCCACCAGTGGACAACATTCCCTAGCTCCATCCACGTCTACACTGGGGCCTAAGTTGGGGTCATTCCACCACCTCCCGCCACGCGGGTCCTAGCCGCAGCAGCACCCGGCGACACGCCGGCCGGCCCTGGCCGCGGCAGTACCCGGTGACGCGCCGACCGGCCCAAGGCTAGCGCGATGACCCCATGGCCAGGACGGGGTCGGCAGACGGTGACGCGGAGTAGGAGGACGGCGGCGGCGACGGCTAGGACGGGAGGCATCGTGGTGCACGCGAATGGCAGACGGCGGCCACGACGGAAGGCGGACGAGCACGGGGGTGGTGGCGGCGGAGGACGCTGCGATGGCCATGGTGAGCAGCACGGAGCATGAGCGATGACCATGGCGGGTGTGGGAACCACCCTTTTATATACTTTAAATATGTATATCTGGGTGCCCGGTTGCCAATAGTACCATTCCCTGGATCGGCTGATGGTACCGGCACTTCACAAGAAGTATCAGACCCATATATCGTAAAGCAAACAAGACATTATTTTAAAGGAGTTTGAGGGTAAGAGAAGAATTCTACCAAAAGTGAAATCTCAAACTTGCAGCGGAGATCTACGTAGCAGAACCATAACCTCAGGCAACTTGTCTGGAAACGGGTCGGGCAGACCCTCCCCTGCGAAGAAGCTCGTCCACTCTTTCTTTTGAATAGAAGGGACAGGGAAGCAAGAGTGAGCACCTAAAATAGGTACTCAGCAAATCCCAATGTGTAGGAAATTAACCTATATCTATATGCAAGATTGCTGATGGAAAGGAAACAGGTGTTAATTATTATGAAAGTAAATAAATGCAAGTGAAGTAAATTCTGAAGAAAAGCAAAAAGTAAGGCAAGTATAATTAATAAGTAGGTTGGTCCTGGAGGGGGAACACGTAGCCTCCCCTACTAGTCCCCAAGTTTTATTAAACTCAGCGACCATCAGGGTCCACTGAGCTGGCATCCGTCGTATCACTTTCTACGGGCCACAGCCCTGTCTCACCATATCTATTCCCACCCAGAATGTTTCTAATCAACGGGAGCTTTTACCAAGAGTGCTCATAACCGAGAGCCACGGCTATTCGAATAGATCAAACTCTGTACAGAGGCATATATTATACCCATACGTCTAACCAGTCCATACCAAGGCCTTTGGCGGTACTGGCCACATGAACCATACCCACCGACGTCTCTGTGTGGACTACATTATCATCCACCCATGGACAACATTCCCTAGCTCCATCCACGTCTACACTGGGGCCTAAGTAGGGGTCATTCCACCACCACCCGCCACGCGGGTCCACGTCCCGGGACAAAAGCATATGCAATAAAGTGTGGTATAAATACCACCGCGTCACCAAGACGCCATAACGTTCCCGAAGACCCGTACCGGCTAGACCTGGGACTATGCGAAGGTCCTGCTCCAGCACATTCGTTGCCCACCACATCACCTTGGGATGGTTTACTTGGTTCAGTAGTGGGGTGCGATCCAAGGCCACACATAAACAGGCATTCCCGATAGGCTATGCCTTTTTAGCTACGTATGGTCGTACTAAACACTAGAAAGACTTTCCCGAGAACCGATCCTTATACGACCGGAGTAAGCATGGACATGATCCTCCTCTGAGGCTGCCCCCATACTCCCATGTCCATCCTTAAGGAGTCTAACTCTCTTAAGTGGGTTCGTTTTATTACCCCCAATCTCTCTCCCTATCAACTGAGATCTTTTCCTTAATAGTTGTGAATAAGTAAACTAAGATGATGCTCGATCATCGACTGAATCGAGATCGGGATCATCGAATCCTTAAAGCAGAATGCATGTCAATTTAATATCTGGGTTCATTTTAATTAAAAACAGTGGATAAGGTATGATCAAGGGGGTGTTGCTGGGACTTGCCTTAATCCAATGAGGGAGAAAGAATATAGAGTTTGTCTTGAGCTTCCTTGTCTTGATCTCGATCGTCTTCTGAGCCTTGCTTGATCTTCCGATGATTCACACTCGATCTATGGTAACACAGTTATACGCATAAATATAAATCAACCATCAATCATAACAATCATCAAACATATGCTAGAGAGATGAGATCGTGATATGAGATTCTAGAGTGAGACCTTAGGATCGAAAGTGATGATTGTGACGAGAGACAATCGAACCGGTCACATAAAAGATGGACCTTCGATAAAGAAAATGGGTGCTCGAGTGAAACTAAAGCTAGAATAGGATATTTCATGTGCCTAAGATATGATTTGGCTTCTATGTGCTTCTAATATTTTTAGAAATTTTGGTGGAATTTTTGGAATCAAGGATTAGGAAAAACGGATTTTTGTGTACACTAAAGGGGCTTTTCTATAGGTTGAAAAGAACATAAACAAATCTTATATCTAGAAATGTGCCAAAATTGATTGGACAACATTTCTAGGGATTTTAGGTCCTCTAAGATTTATGGTGAATTTTTGGGAATTTCTAAGATGGCTAACTAGAACTTGGTGTACACTAGGCTGTGTGGACGTAGCAAAATTGCCACGGTTGTGCGGCTGACAGATGGGGCCGGGGCTGACATGGTGCTGGGTGCGGATGCGGCCGACGTGGCACGCACGTGGCGGCTAGGTGGTGCGTCGAGCGCCCGCGTGGCACGTGCGTGGCACCCATGTGCCTGTGGTGCACGGTGCGCCGGGTGCTAGGGAGTAGGAGGGAGGAATGGGACGGCCGGGTGCTGACGCCGTTCCCGCGGGGCCCGCATGGTAGTGGTGGGAAGCCAGACGGCGTCGACGGCTGGCGGACGGCGACGGGCGGCGGCACCCTAGATCAAAGCGAGCACAGCGGCGGAAACAGGGGGCTTGCCGGAACTCTCGCCGCCAGCCGCTACAGGGGGCCTCCGGCGACGGCAAGCGGCTCTACGGATTTAGGGGGACACGGTGGAGCTGGGGTGGTGCAGTGGTGGCCGGAGACGACACGACGGCGCAACACGAGGTCGCCGGAGTGGCGACGGCGCTCTGTGGAAAAGCGAAACAAGGCTGTGAGGGCTCCGGTGCTCGTGTGAGTGAGTGTGTGTGCTGCGGGCGACTCGTGAGTGCGGAGAGGGTGTCGCCGAGGTGCGCGGTGACCGGAGCACGGCCGGAGGCTCGCCGGTGCGGCGGCGGCGCGGCCTACCTGCGGTAGCGGTGCTAGGAAGGAAGGGGAAATGGAAATGGCGGCTCTGGCAGCACAACGGCCGTACCTGAATGGGTTCGACACGGCGGTGTGCTGAATTCCGACAGCATAACGGCCGGAATTGAGTTCCCGCGGCGGCGAGCGGTGGAGGGGAACAAGCGGCGGTGGGATTACCTACGGCTCTACGACGTTATCTGGCTGCGGCGGAGCAGAGCTTCACTCGTGCGTGGTAGCTAGTGAGCTCGCCGGAGCCTTGGCTATAGTGTAGCCCGACGGGGAAGTGGTGGTGGCGTTGTGTTCTCGCCGGCAGAGCAGGGCTTTGCCGGGAGGATGCTAGAGAGGTGGTGGTGGTTGTGCGGAGAGGTATGGAGGTGCGGTGTGGAGTGGTGAGGAGCTCAGGGAGCCCTGGGGTCCTATTTATAGGCCGGGGAGGGGAGCTCGGTTGTGATGCGACGGCGGCCATGGCGACGTCATCGGCGCCCGGTGGATAAGGCTGCGAAGAGGGGGAAGAGTTGTGGATAAGAGCGGAGCTGGTGCAGGCGACTGCCGCGCGTGTGTCAAGTCGACTGGCGTTGCTGCAGGAGAGGAGTCGGCCTGCGGCAGAGCTCTGGGGCGCACCACAACGCTGCGTCGGGGTGACGAGTACGGCGCAAGGGGCTAGGGCTAGGGAGGATGAGCTAGGGTGGATATGTGGGCGCGGCGACTTCGGGTGGTGCAGGTGGATGTGGTGCTCACCTCAGCGATGATCTTGGCGTAGCGGAAGGGGAGATCGAGCGGCGATGCCAACGGCAGCGCTCTGGAGCTCGCTCGCAGCCGTCGATCGTGGCGCAGCGAGTGTGGGCGGATGGAGGGCCGGGGATGAGTTCAAGCGGCTCAGGGAAGTTGACTTGATGCTAAGGATTGCAGCGCGCGTCCTGGACGGGTAAGGGAGGCGCCGTGCGAGGAGATCAGGCGGTGGGCACGGCCGCCGTGGAGCTCTGGCGTGGTACGGCGCTGCGGCGAAGTGCGGCGCTGGGCTCGGCGGGGTGCCCCAGGGGTCAAAAGCTACAGCGCAGAGGCGGGTGAGTGCGGTGCGCGCGAGGGCAGGGTGGCGGGAGAGGGAAAAGGGCGGGAAGATGGCGGCGGTGTCGCGGCGTGTCGGGGGAGAGGGTGCAACGCGGGATGGGTGGGGGGAGGAAGACGGCGACGTCAGCCTGGCGGGGGTAAGCTGGGCTGCAGGCTTGGGCTGATGAGAAGAGGGTGGTGGCGTGCGCGAGGAAAAAGAAAAGGAGGGGGTGGGATGGACTTCTATGGGCTGAAGTTGGGGTAGCCGCCCCACTAGAGTTTGGAGGGGTTTTCCATTTATTTGAGAATGAGTTTGAATTCAAATTTGAATTTGGATTTCAAATTTGAATGGACCAAGATGTGTAGGTACTCTAGAAAGTCCTTAGGAAAAGTTAGAGAAGAATTTTGAGATGAGAAAAGATGTTAGCCACCCAAAAATGCACATGTGGCCTAGGGTTTAATTTTAAAAGTGCATTGAAAAAAAGAAAAATACATGGGCTTTTGTGTGAATTTGCTATATGTTTTTAGAAAAAATTTTAAGAGGGTATTTTTAAAGGTTTTGAAAAATCGGGATGTGACAGCGGGCAGTGGTGGAGGAGGCCGGCCAGCGGCAGAGCAAGCAGGGGGAGGAAGGGTGGTGGGGCAGCGGCGGCGCAGGCCTCGCGCGGGGGTGGTGGTGGCGGGCAGGTGGAAGGAGGAGAAGAGGGAGGTAGGGTTTGGCTTTCGTGGGCTTTCATGGATTGTTATTGGGTTTATAGTTCATTACTCCCTCTGTGCCGGAAGGACTGTCGCTGGAAAATTGCACCAGCTACCATTGCAGTTGTTCAAAGTCACAAATGCCCCTATTATGTTGGATGGACATGTCATTAATGCTCCAGCGTTACCCACATCACCAAATATTTTACATTAAACAAACCCATCCACTTTGCACATGTAAACATGGAGTACAATATTTTTGGCCTTAAACAAATGAAAGATACCAGCAAAATATGAAGTTCATTTTGGCGGCAACCACCACAGCAGCAAAACAAACCATGCGTTCCATTTTTACACCTGAAAAGCAAATTGAAATTTTGAAACTATTCCCTCCAGAGCTCCCGCACCATTTTCTCTGCCTAAGGGAATAAAACCTGGTACCCTTTCGTTAGCTTTTCATTTCAACCACTCCCCTCTCATCCCTCTTCCATGGCAATAGACTTAAACATACCACCAGAGGAAGAAGTAGAGGAGGTTCCTGATCTCAACATAAATCCTGCTGAAGATGAAGAGGATCTCAATCCCATGGAAGATGTAGTGGCTGCAGCTCAAGTTGGGGGAGATGATCACTTTGGTCTCTATCCTGATCAAAATGAGGAACAAGAACAAATTCATCAAGGTAAACACTTTGGTCTCTCTCTAGTTTATTTCACCCTCCAAAATTCACAAGCAAACATCATGGAATTTAGTTGTTGCTGATATTTTGTCAACAAAAACTCTTGTGTATCAGGTGTTGTTATTTCCTCCCCCTCTTTTTCCCCATAATCAGTACATGCTGCTTTGGTGCCTCCACTAAAATGCTTATCAATATCTGGGAATCTTTTAATGTATATCTCAGCTCTGAAATTAGTATCAACTGGACATCTTCCTGGAAATCACAAGCAACATTCTAAATATTTTTGTGCAAGGCATGCAACTCATAGTTTCCCCTTCCGGTTGTAAATGAAACTAGAGTGAGAGGGGAGAATAACTTACATTGACAGAATGACAGTGCATTGTCATTAACATCAGCCACTCATCTCAAGCAACATTCTAATTTTTTTTTCAAGGCATGCAACTCATAGTTTTCCCTTCCAGTTGTTAATGAAACTAGAGTGAGAGGGGAGAATAACTTACATTGACAGTTCATTGACATTAACATCAGCCACTCTTCTGTAGTAGGTGAAAACGTTGGCCATCCATTTGATTTAAATGATCCACATGAATAAGACAAGAAAACCTGAATGCAGGTAATTATTTCCCTCATGTCCAAGTAAAATTTGCAGCAATAATTATCCATGTGAGAAGATTTTATAATGAATTTACTAACAATCAGTACACTATCTACAGGAGATGACAACACTATCTTGGAAGAAGATACCTTGAATGATGTCATACACGACTTTGGTGTGTACACAGATGTTGTCACCATCACGTGCTGTGAACTGTGCCACGGACGCGGCTCTAATCAAAGCTGTTGCATCCGTGCGTGCCGTGCACGCCGCCATCGCCGCGCCTCCCATCGACGCCGCCGCTAGAGTCCCCACGGCCGTCGCACCCGTGCGTGGTGCGACCTGCGCCACGGCCGCGACCCCAATCGACGTTGCCGCGGCCCCTATCAATGCCGCCGCAGCCATGCGTGCCATGAACGCCACCTTCATCGTGCCTCCCATCGCCACCGCCGCACCTCCCCCGCTGCGCCTCCCGCAACTATCGCCGTCGCAAATCCCGCAGACGACGCTTCTAGATCTGACACCGACGGGACCTCCGTGTCCTCGTCAGGGAGGCACGACAAGGCCGCCATAGCACGTTGCATCGCTGCCTCATGACCTCCCCTCTGTCGCCGGACAGCCTTATTGTACCGCGCCAAGACTTCGCTTCGCCGCCGTCGTAACTCAAAAGCCACCCGCCGCTGGTGCTGTACTCTCTGGACTCTGCGCTCTCCTTCACTCGTCCCGTCCATGGGGGAGGGACGAGATCGATGGCTTGCGGCGGTGGGTGCAGAGATCCCGGTGGTGGAGGGATTCGATGGGCGGCTGGGTGGGCAGGCGGATGAGGCTGCGGTCTGCGGCGGGGTGGGTAGAGGTTGGGGGATAAGATTTGTTTTTTTAGGCCCTGTTTAGTTCGCTGAAATTTTACCAAAATTTTTACCTAGAAGACCGTGTCAGTTCATTTCTTCACTCTGCGTGCGTTTTCCCACGCGCCAAAATTTCATCACTTTCACCCATCTAAACAAGGTCTGTCTTGCGTGTGGTGCTGGTCGAGTCTTGATTTTTTAGCCGGCAGCGGTACAAGGTGGTAATGGATCATAGCTCTACTTCATTCTTCACAATCCAACTAATACTATATATTTTTATCTCAAAATTGAATAGTATTATGATCCGATCCTAATAGAATCTGATCCTTAAATTTCTTAAATTAAATTGCACGACCTCGTACTACTCCGAGCGAGCGACCAGATCAGCTGCACGACCTACTACTCCTAGCGAGCGACCATCAATATGGGACGGCGCCCTGTTGCTTTCGCAACAATGAATACGGGACGGAGGGAGTACGTTTCTAACTTCCGGAAGATATATAGGATCCCCGCTAGTCAACGGCGGCGGCGCCGCGGTGGTCAGCTAGTTGCAAAGTTCAACGCCGCGCCGGCCGGCCGGCGACTTCGAATCTGTCCATTATTCTCTTGTCGCCAATCGCCATCGATCGGGCTCTTTCAGTTTTCGCCTTTCACAAGGGCGGCGTTGGCCGGCGGGCAGGAAGTTACCGGCGGCAGCAGTGAGTTACTCGTTCTGTGACTTCTGTCCCTGTGCAGATCCATGGAGGTGGTGACGGTGGCGCTGCCCACCCTCCTCCCCAAGCTTGCAGATCTGCTCCTAGGCGAGTACAATCTTCAAAAGGAGGTGAAGGGCGGGACATCTTCCTCCAAGCCGAGCTGGAGAGCATGCGGGGTGCTCTCGAGAAGATCTCCAAGACACCACCAGACAAAATTGACGAGCAGGACAAGATCTGGGCCAGGAATGTGAGGGAGATGTCCTACGACGTAGAGGACACCATCGACGCATTCATGGTGCGGTGCAAGGGGAAGAAGGCGGCGGCCACCAAACAGCACGGATTCAAGGCGGCCATCGACAGGAGCCTGGATCTGTTGATGCAGCCCAATATTCGGCGCAAGATTGCCACGGAGATCAGGGATATCAAGAGCCGGGTCGAGGAGGAAGCCAAGCGGCGTGATCGCTATAAGGTCAGCAATGACGTTTCTGTTCCTATCACAGTCGTCGATCCTCGTTTGTTAGCTCAGTACGAGAAGGCGACAGAGCTCATTGGCATTGACGAGGCAAGGGAAGATGTCATCCAGATATTATTGGAGGGCAATGACGAAGTGTCCAAGCAGCAAGACAAGATTGTTTCCATTGTTGGATTTGGAGGCCTGGGAAAGACGACTCTTGCCAATGCGGTGTATGGAAAGCTTAGAACACGATTTGAGTGCTCAGCTTTTGTTTCGGTATCTCAGACTCCAGACATGGAAAAATTACTGAAGGACATGCTCTATCAACTTGCCAAGAAACAAGCTCCAATGTTACCCACGAGCTCAGAGAATTCCTAGAGGACAAGAGGTATGAACGTACTCCTTTAATTTTTCCTTCATACGGTACGTGTTCTTTTTCTACAACTTTTTATCCAATTACTGGTGGAGGAGTGCCACGCAGTCACAATCAAGCTCGTGCCACAAACTCATCAAATTACCGTTTCTTGCATTGGCTATGAAACGCATATTCCATGGCCAATGAGGTAGAGTTCAGCTCATTGCCCAAACAAATGAATAGAAGTGGTAAATTTAGGGGGGAATGGTGCAACAGAACAAAGGAAGTAACCAACAGAAGTACAGTGGTACTAAAATGATTGGAAACATTTCAATTGTATTCTGCAGTAGAGCCAAACATTTTCTTTATTTACAATCACATTCAAATATTTGTTTATACTGCCTTCATTCTTTTTTAATTGACATTCATGACATCATCACAGTGCAACAAACATGTTTGCCTATTACTTTTAACAAGTATTTTTTTTTTGCAGAAGTGCATACAAATGTCCTAATACTTACTAGTGGCCAAATTTCTAAGGTTTGACTGCAACAACACACTCTAGGATGTCATCAATTTAAGAACATACATAGCAACATCCATCCACAGATTAAGATCACACTGAATCTAGAAAAAACTAACTTGAAATAATCACGTGTCCTTATGAAATGACATACTGAGTACTAGAGACATTTAATTACCTTCACATAATTAATGAAGGGTGGTGAGCATAAATGGAAACTCATGTTTCCTCAAATTATAGTGCTATTCCTACTCTGGATATCTCGGTTTACCAAATCTTTAATGGTCCACTGGTTATCTGAATTTAGACATGGTTATGAGAAAATTTATTGTAACATGGATTTCATGTAATCATGTGTTGCAGGTACTTGATTGTTATTGATGACATATGGGATATCTCTGTTTGGAAAATGATTAAACGTGCTTTGCCTGATAATAATGTTGGAAACAAAATTATCATAACTACCCGTATTCTCAATGTCGCTGAACAAGCTGGTGGCGCTTACAAGCTGAAACCTCTTCCTCTGAATAGCTCTCGAAAATTACTGTATAGAAGAGTATTTTGTAATGAAAACAAAGAACACAATGAAGACACAGATAATTGTCCTGATGAGGATCTAGCTGAAATATCTGATAAAATACTGAAGAAGTGTGCTGGTGTGCCCTTAGCTATTATTACTGTGGCTAGTCTTTTGGCTTGCAGACGAAGTACTAAAATGTAGTGGTATGAGGTGTACAACTCTGTTGGTAGAGGTCTGGAAAACAATCTAGATATGGATAATATGAGAAAGATTTTATCATTTAGCTATTATGATTTGTCATCCCATCTACGGACTTGCTTATTGTATTTAAGCATATTCCCAGAAGATTTTAAATTGAGAAAGATCGTTTGATAAGGATGTGGATAGCGGAAGGTTTTATTCGATGCGGAAAACAAGGGAAGAGCTTGTTTGAACACGGAGAAAGTTACTTCAATGAACTCATAAATAGAAGTATGATCCAACCAATATATGATAGGTACACTGGCACGATAGAGTACTTTCATGTACATGATATGGTGCTTGATCTTATCCATTCCATGGCTAGGGAAGAGAACTTTGTTACTATAACTAATCATATGGATCACACATCTGCATCAAATACGATTCGGAGGTTGTCCCTTCAAAGTGGCATGGGAAATCATGCTATGGCTCAGGTTACTAGGAGGTTACAACAAGCAAGGTCAGCTGTTGTGTTTCCATCTGCCATTGATCTAATGCCAGCCCTTGAGAGCTTCCAAGTTTTACGCGTACTGGATTTAGAAGGTTGTTTGCTTGCACAGGATTATAGCATTAAGTATCTTGGGAATTTATTTCACTTGAGGTACCTGGGACTACGTTGTACTGGTATTGCTCAACTCCCGGAAGAAATAGGAAACTTGCAATTTCTACAAACATTGGAAGTAAGGGACAATGGAATTCATAGCTTGCCATTGAGTGTTGTTGAACTAAGAAGATTGATATACCTATACATTGACCCGTATATACGAGTGCCAAATGGGATTGGGAAACTAACATGCCTTGAAGAGCTGTCAAAATTACGTATTTCCGACTCCACCATGGACATTGCAGAAGAGTTGGGAAAGCTAACAGAACTGAAGGTGCTGCATATCATCTTCAGCGAATGGAACAGCAACCTACTGGAGTGCCTACGCAAGCTGCAAAAGATCCAGAATCTGTATATCGATCTCTCCCGTGGTCAACGCAACATCGGTGGCTTGGATATCTGGGTTGCTCCTCAACATATCCGTACATTGGTTACACAAGGTAGCTGCTGGTTCTCGACGCTGCCAGCTTGGTTGAATCCGTCACATCTTTTGGACCTCTCTTTTCTATGCATTGCAGTGAGGGAGCTACAGCAGGGCGATCTTGAAATCCTTGGGATGCTGCCAGCCCTCCGGTGTCTGGATCTGGAGGTGAACAATGATAACTTCAGAAAACATGGGGGACTCACAGTTGGTGCTGGCTCATTCCCGTGCCTAGTAGACTGCAAGTTCTCGGGATTTGTGTGGCCTGTGGTATTTTGGGAAGGAGCTCTGCCGAGGCTTGAAGAGCTTTATATGGACCTGTTCTTAATAAGAGAGGTGAGAGAAACCATCCGCGACGATGGTGGTCTCGATTTGGGTCTGGGGAACCTGCCATCGCTGCAGTATGTCATTGTTAGCATGATTTCTGAAGGTGTGAGCAAGGAGGATGCTGAGGAAGCAAAGGTTTCACTGAGGCGTGCAGCTAAAATGCATCCAAATCATCCAAGCCTTGATATACGAGGCTAGTTTATACACGGATGGCAGGTGCGCTGCTACATTCACTTCTTTGTTTTTTTTTCTGTGTTTTCCCTTTCTTCTGTCTTCTGTTTCAGACGAATGATGTACTAGAGAAAAGATGATCTGGCTACAGTTGTTATCCTATGATTAACATGTTTTGTTTTTCGGAAAAAGGATCTATCTGTTTTTGTCTCAGGCTCATATCAATAATGGACCGCATACAACATTTCTCTGCATCGCTAATCGCCACCATTGCAGTAATTAATGTGCCGAACAGGCCAAACTGACGACCCTGTGAGTTGATGAATCCTGCACATCTTTATTTTTTGTGGCACTGAATCCACATCTGATGATTGTACATGAACATATTTTAAGTAGTGGTGTTATTACTCATGTGCCCATGGAAATGCCATGGGTTCAGGAAATACGAGATGAGAAATGTACAGCTTTGTGATTCTAACTCTAGGAATTTTCTGCTCATGTTCTAGCACTCAAAAAAATTTGGTGGAGTCTCACTGGTGTACATGTGCTGTTTGCAAGTCCTCTTCTTCAGGAGATGATTTATGTACTTTTTCATCAAAGGTGTGCCTTGATCATATATTAAATTTGGAGATAACGTGCACACTTTCACATACATAGCCTCGTTATTGGTGATCAACAAATAGAACTCCTGCAATATGCAACATGCAATAGATTGGCATTCTGAGGGACTATCAAGATCTGTATGCCTTTTGTAGACTTTCCTCCATGGTTCTTATGGCGTCGCCTAGGCGTCCAGGCGGTCCCTGGTCGCCATGGAAAACAGGCCGCCTAGGCGGTAATAAGGCGTCCAGAAGTTTTGACGGACGCCTAGGCGCCGTAAGAACCATGCTTTCCTCTACATTTTACTTAGTCAATTATAGACCCTGCCAACATCCGTACTGGCGGTACTGCAGTGTGTGATTATTGTCCATGTTCATCCTGAGTATGGACTCTGTTTATATTCAAGGCCCACACAGATATGTACGGTCACACATAGCACCATATATGGCATCTGGCTCCACAGAGGAAGACATTGGTTTTGGCAGGAGTCAGAAATACCAGGAGGGATAAGAGATATTGGGTTCATTTGGACTCTGCTCCTGCCTTTAGCTGTCAAAATGATGTGATTGACAGCTTATGTTCCTGTATTTAGCAGTCCACCAACACTATAGCACGTCCAAGCATAGCTCATATATCTATGCATCCCTGAGATCCAGTTTATGCCGATGAAGCATGTCATGAGTTTGCTAGGAAAACTTTGTGTTCATCTGTGGACGAGCTAGGTAGGTGCGATGTAGTGCAGCAAATGCTCTGATTTTTGGATTTGGATATTTGGTATAGGTGTAAATGACGAAGAGACGGCATTGTCATTCACAGTTTGCAGACTTGAGCTCGGCATAAGGGTAGGGAGTGTACATTTCGGAATTAGTCAAAGTGAAGTTATATTACCAGAGCCTTTTCTCCTGAAATTTGCAAAAATGGTTTCATGAGTTGCTTAAGATGATTTGTAAAAGCCACTGATTTTTGTATGCTTGTTACATGAGGAATAGAAATAAGAGGTGATTTCCCCATTGCAAAAAGAATTCTTCATAGAAAATTGTATTGTAGTACATGATCAAGTGTTCTGGGCCCGATCTTCTTTTCTTATTCTTTCTTATGTTTAAGTGACACCGGACAGTCAAAGTGAGGAGCAAGTAAAATTTCAGATAACATACTCGCTGATGTTCTGCTCTCAGATGTTGCTGCAGCTGATTGGGTGGCATCTGGAAAATGAGTCCCAGTAAAAGGACATCAGCTGAACGATTTCTTTTTTCTGATTATTTGTTTCATTAATTTTCAGTTGTTTCTTAGTCTGAATGCTGTTTTTTACTGATTTTATCATTATTTTTCAATAGATTCTCCTTTTTCTGTTTTATTGTAAAACGATTTTTTTTTTTGAACGATTTTTGTCCTTTCACATTATGATTGAACAAAAAAGTGACTGACATCACCTTAAATGGCCGTTAGTCAACCATTCACTCTCGTTAGTCTTAGCGTTTAAAGCTAATGTTATTTTTAAAGATTTTGACGATGATGCTTTGTTTTGTAGGTCTTCATAGTTAACTTGGACAACCAACCATTTTAAAGGTTGCAATTTAACATAATATTGTAATTGATTGTTTAAGGATGCAAGAGCCTTTAAAACTGAGTTGCATATATTGCCTACTTAGGGGGTGTTTGGCAGCACTCCGGAGCAACAAAAACAGCTCCACTCCACCAGCTCTATAAATTTTTCTGCCAAATATGTCTAGCTCCATCAGCTCCAGGAAAAAAGTGAAACTAAGGGTCAGATTCACCTATTTTGTGGAGTATCTCAAGAGGTGCTCTAGAAACCACTGTTTCAAACTTTCTCATGGAGATGTAGGGAAATTACCCACCAGGCCACCACTGCCACTGATTAAAAAAACTATTCGTTCTTTCTATTTCCTCTCCTTCCCGACGCGACCTCTGCCTCGTCCCCGCGCCGCCGTCCCAGCCGAGGCCATCCGCTCGCCCGCACCACTCGCCGTCACGCCGTCACGGCCGCCGCTCCCCCGCCCCGACTGCTCGCCGCTGTGGCCGTCGGCTCCCCTCCGTCGTGACACTCAGCTGTCGTGGCCATCCATTCTTGTGGACGTCCGCTCCCCTGCACCGCCTGCTCGCCGCCGAGGCTGTCCGCTCTCCCGCGCCGCCTGCTCGCCGCCGAGGCTGTCCGCTCTCCCGCGCCGCCTGCTCGCCACCGAGGCTGTCTGCTCCCTGTCGTCGCGCTGCTCACCGCCGAGGCCGTCTGCTCCCTGCCGTCGCGTCGTTCACTGCAGAGGCTGTCCATTCCCATGGCTGTTCGCTCCCCCGTGCCGCTCGCTGCCGTGGCCATCCGCTCCCATGGCCGTCCGCTCCTCCGTGTCGCTCGCCGCCGAGGCTGTGATGCGGGAGCATGGGGCTGCTGGGGTCGCGGTACTCTGGGTTGCTGCCTGCTGGGGCCACGACAGCTCGCGGAGTGCCGCTGCCGCGCGCCATGGCCGCATCGCGCCTTGCGCCATGGCCGCCGACGGGCTCGTGCGAAGGGGCGAGGTGGCCAGGAGCGTCGAGGAGACGGACTCGTGTAGGTGCAGCTGCGGCGGTGCCGTCTCCAAGAAAAGCTGTGGATTGGCTACCATGGTGCCGTCTCCTCTGAATCCCTGATGCCGTTCAGTGAGCGAACAGAGATTGAGAGAAGAGAGAGGGGAAGAGGAAAAGAAGGGGAGAAAAAAAAAAGGAAGAGTATGACATGTGGGCCTATTTGCAATGAGTAAAATAAACTTTTTATATCAAGATCTTATGTTTTTGGAGCTGGAGCATTCCAATGTGCCAAACACGTGCATCAACTTCATATTTTCCTGGAGTTAGTGGAGTAGAGTTGGAAAGTGTGGAGCAGATGGAGTGGAGCTGATTTTGCAAAGATGGAATGCTGCCAAACACCTTCTTAGACCAAAATATCAGCCACAAAAACTCATCTTCCCAAGGAGTACTAAGTAGAATATCGCCAATATAAAAAGTATAATATCTCTATAGCTATATTTTTGTTTGCTTGAGCTTTTTGGTGTTTTCATGCAGTCCAGGTAATTTGGTCTTAATTTTGTCTTCACTTACCAATGTTTTAGGCTGTGACTTTAATTTATTTTTATATAGCTATCACAAGGTTTATCTTGAATAATATGTATTGCAAACCACTTACTAGGTGGAAACTTAGAAACTTGAAATTTTGTAGCTCGGAATGTACATTGATTGCAAACTCGAACCCCTGACCAATTGCAATTGAAGGAAAAGTGGGTTTGAGTTGCAATCGATATACACTCCAAGGTGCAAAATTCCGAGTTTCTAGATTTTCACGTGAGGTTTGCACTACATATTACCCGTTTATCTTGCTTTCGTGCAATAGACATTTATTGTTTTTACTATTTTAGCAATGGCTGGGACCAGCAGAGAGGAAGAAACTCGTGAGCCCATGATTAAACCGTGAGGAAAAATGAAAATTAGGAGACTGACGTGTCCCAATCCAAATGAGACGAAGGAGCTGGTGACAGAAGTCGTTACTGAGTCGGTATCGTTGACGATAGGTGTTAGGAAAAGCATCTCACGTTCAGATAACAAACAATAATCACAAAAATTATGGGCTCTGTTATTCATGAGTAGAAACTCAACATGCAGCACCAAAAAAGTCAATTGAATGTATTCATGAGTAGAAACTCAACATGCAGCACCAAAAAAGTCAATTGAATGTACGCGAACAGAGCAACAGTTCTCCTCGTCTTGCTTTGCCCTGAGGCATTACAAACGAGTACATGAAGCGTAGTTGTTGAGCAAAGTAACAAAAGTTCACCGGGATAACTTGCGGATAATAACATCTCTTCCATTGTGTATTGCCTGCTAGCTTGCTCAGAGTGTTGATTAGCAGACATGTAATGAGCCGTAGTTTCATCCCCTGTGTTTCTCGTTGGTGTTCCGTTACATGGAACCTGTCTCTTAACTAGCAAACTTTCAAGGGTCATCTCCACTTCCCTCATTGTAGGCCTATCTTCTCCCTTCAATTTTGTACACGTTGCTGCTAGGGTGGCTACTTCTTGGATCAGTGGTGGAGCCAGCCCCGAGACAGCCACCGATGTCAGCTGTGTTGAACACAGGTTTTTTTCACTAAGCGGAACCGGTCTGGAAACCGCGGTTACCGATCAATCCGGTCCGGGTCCGGTTCCGGTTCCGGTTGGTTCCCAACCACCCAAATTCAAATTATTGAATTTAAATTTAAAAAATGAAAAAATCTAAAAAATACTTTAAGTTGCTATGAATCTAATAGTATCAAAATTGTTCAAATATTCGTTCATTTAGTATACTTTGTGGGCATTAGAAGTTCCAAAAAAGAAAAAGGAAAAAATTGACCAGTTCAACTTCTTCTTCTTTTTTTGAGAATTAACCAGTTCAACTTCTAATACCCGCAAAAAATACTAAATCCACTAATATTTGAAAAATTTTGACACCATTAGATTCTACACACCTTGAAACATTTTTAGAATTTTTTTTATTTTCCATTTTTTAATTCAAATTTGAAAACACGCCAAATTCTTCACTGATTCGTTTTTTTTTCAACAACTGGTTACCTCGGTAAACCCTGGAAACCGATTGCACTACACATTTTAGATTCTACACACCTTGAAACATTTTTAGAATTTTTTTTATTTTCCATTTTTTAATTCAAATTTGAAAACACGCCAAATTCTTCACTGATTCGTTTTTTTCAACAACCGGTTACCTCGGTAAACCCCTGGAAACCGATTGCACTACGCGTTTTTGGTTTGAAATTTGAATTTGTCCGGTTTTTAATAGTTTCCGGTCAAACTGGTCCGGTTAGCCGGAACTGGAGGCTGACGGTTTGGGCAGTCTAGTCGGTAAAAAAACCCTGGTTGAACACCGATGTCATTTCCTTAGCTAAACAGTTATGAACAATGATTTCTCACTAATTTTGCAGCTGGTCGTCGATGTCAGCTGACGTCGACGAACACACCTAGCTCCGCCACTGTCTTGGATTTCTCCCTCTTCTTCCTCCATGACTTGGGGATCAATTATGTCAACTAGTTTGCCTTCTCTAAGTAGTGAAACAAAACGTGAAACAAGACCATCATCATCGATAGACCTATACACATATGGTTTCTTTCGAGTAAGCAATTCTACAAGGAGCACACCAAAACTAAAAACATCACTCTTATCCATTAGTCGGCCTGTGTAATAGTATGCTGGATCCAGGTAACCCATCGTTCTTTGAACTGCTGTAGTCACTCCTGTCTGGTAAGTTGGGATATATCTAGAAGCTCCAAAGTCTGATACCTTTGCAGTAAAAGCATCGTCAAGAAGTATGTTGGATGACTTAATATCTCTATGAAATATTGGTAGTGAAGAAGATGAGTGTAGATAGGGTAGCGCTTTGGCAACCTCGGTTGCTATCCTCAGTCGATGATCCCATGACAGTGATGTTGGTCCTTCAACATGAAGATGATGTCAAAGAGTTCCATTTGAAATGAACTCATAAAGTAGCAATGTGACTTCTGTCTCAAGACAACATCCTAATAGCTTCACCACGTTTCTATGGTTCACATGAGAAAGAACTGCAACTTCGTTTATGAATTCATTGATTTCTCTTTGAACTATTATCTTTTGATTTATTGATTGCCACAACATGAAGATCAAGAATTCCTTTAAACACGACACCATGCCCTCCACCACCAATTACTCGAGCTCTATCAAAATTGTCTATGTCCCTTAACTTCTTAAGGTAATTATCATCCTTTCACCAATGTCTGTATTGTGTGATATTAACTGCTCCAATAGCAGCCCATGACTTTTCTTGAAATTTACCTTTTGCAGCTTGATTTTATGCATTATGTAGGCCCACCAAGGGCTAGAAGCAAAATACTTGTTCCACCACCAACTCCTAGACCGATGCTTAAACCTATGGAAATAATGACAGGACACATTCATGTTTTAGAGTAAATACTCTATCAAGCTGAATGTTTAATTTCTGAATTAGGTGATAAACTTATAGCTTGTGATATGATAATATGTTGCACGTAGTGGCTTGTCACCTATGAAGGAATTCTTGATTGCGCATCCCCCTTTTGTGGAAGTATTTCCATATGTTCCATAAGGGCATTGGCAATGAAAACTTCCAGGTAAATTTTGGCATATCCCATAGCACGAATAAGCTTCTTGGTGTTCACACTCGTTAATGTCTAGAATGTACATGTTTAAATAAAAAAATGAACACCATATGTTATAAAGGATCTGTTAATTCAGTATGCAGTATCTCTACAAGCAACCACATATACAAAGAATATATATTGCCAACTTTTTTGTACCATTCTTATTACATCCAACAACTAAAGAAATAGTCCCATGGATACATTTCATGGACAACATGGTAATCATTCTTTATTGATGTAGTGCATAGATTTTTGTCCATGTTTAATTGTTTTATACTATTCCATTTAATCTAGGACTGCTAGGTATTTCCTTGAGTGAATCATGACCAAAGAAGTCAAGACAAGCAACAAAGCAGAATTGGTTGCAAACTAGTATTGGGCATCAAGCATATAAACTACAATCTTGATGCATATAAATATGAAATTATGCATATAAACAGCTATCATATAATCTAGTGTGTTGATGCATGCAAACGTGTTTCCTACTCATACAAACATCATGACTTGTAGCAAACAAACTACCTGTAATAACCATCCAAACATTCATGCTATTGTGCTCATACAGTCATACAAACCGTGTACAATATCACATAACTATGCACACTGCACCATGGAGCCCAAACTATGTTTCATATCATATTATTCTCCATATATATCAAATGGCACAACCAGCATAATCAAGTCGGAGAAAACTCTTATAAACTCATATAAACTAACATTTATGCATATAGGCAGCTGTCATATAAATTTGTGTGCTGATGCATGCAAACTATTTCCTTACTCATACAAATATCTTTCCGCACAAAAGGATTATTGATGTTTGTTGGATCATAAATGTCATACAAGAATCATACAAACTATCATTCACACAACAGCGAACAACTATACACAAAATCCATCATCTTTACGAATATATGCACAAAAGACAAGAAGCATAGAAATTCAGTACTGTTGTTATCAATAACATATACAAAAGGGCCTACAATCATACATACCACCAGGAACATACGCACAGTTGGCATGAGTCATACAAACTCACTATTGATGTCTAAATCACAATACTCAAAGCCGGAAAGAAGCATACATGCCATTGAACAACTGCATATGCATAAAAAACCTAAATTTACAAGTTGAGAGCAAATCATACATGTGTGTAGAGCATATTTTCCGATGGTGTATCCATGTCATCGCCATCAATTGTTTCTAGCGCATGTGGAATAGATTGAGAGAGACCTGGAGCCGGCAATACAACTTCTGGGGTAGAGAAGTTAGACGTTGGAGAAGGATCAGAGGCTTTGGAGAAGTCGAAGGCCATGGGTCGCAGCGTCGAAGGTGGTGTCCTTCCTTCCTCCGATGATGTACCCGTCGGAGGGGTTATACAGTCCCCGTCGCGGTACGCAGGGCTTCCTAACACCCTTGTTGTACTTCTTGGGGGCGCATGGATGCCGTTGTCAGAGAGGAACTCGATTCCGGGCGCGGAGGAAGCCAGGACGGAGGCCCAGGAACACTCGACGGCGGCAGTGCAGGCGGCTGATGACGCGCCTGAGTGCTGCTTGACGTCCTCGGAGGACCACCTCCTGGCGGAGGAGGTTCCATGGCTGCTTCTCCTCCCTACCCAAAATTGGATGGTAGTAGGTAGGGTTTGTTCTAGATCCTGGGACAGATTGGACCCGGGTCACTGTGTGTTTTGTAGGAGAAGCGCCTCTGCCCCTAGGAAGATCTTTTGTCGGGACGTCCGTACACCACTCCCCTGTCAGATTTGACATTTGTATCTAGAACATTCTTCCGTTGACGTCGATATAGATGATAGTTACTAGTAGCATTTATGACATTCACTGGTTGATTATATATGACGCTTGTAGTCTGTCTCAACATATATGACGTACTGCCCAAACATTCGCTACAAAACAACATCGATCAAAGTGCTCTTCAACTGAAGCGAATGCAACTTATATTACATTCAGTTGGTGTATGTATGAATGATATTTATACATACCTTGTTGTTGTCGATATATATTATGCACGAACCACACTTGTACGCCATTCAGCTGTTGTATATATGAACTGGTTTGTATGGTTCAGATATATACATTTGCTTGAACTGGTTTGTATGACTTATGGATTACTCATAAATTTGGTTTGTATGACGTTGAAGGCATCTAGGCCCCTAAATTATGTTTTGGTAATTAATGACAATCATCGTGGACTAACATTTCTATTGAGATATAAGAATAGGTTAGTCCGGAGAAGAGTTGAGCTCATAGAATACACAAAGAGGAAGCCATGTGTGCTTTGGATGAAAAGGAGCTCAAGGCAAAGGTATAAAGATAGGGTTTTTATGTTTACCGGTCATAAGGTGATTAGAGGATGATAAATGACCGGATTGATAGGTTAGATAGCCATACTATCAAGAGGGATCAATTTCATTAGCTTGACTTTCCATAGTGCCACTTTGATCAAAACTTGCATGGTTTGCATTTAGATGAGTGGTGTTTTCAAAAGTTGTAAGAGGCTTTGTTGAAAATCTTGAGAAAATCAGTTTTCTGCAGTTGGGGCAAACAGTCTGGGCCCCCGGGGCGGACAGTCCGTGAGATATAAATTTTATTGAAAATCTATGAGTTTTTGGACGAAGTTTTTCGAGAAAAATCTTCTTCGGGCGGACAGTCCGCAGGGGGTTCGCGGACAGTCCGTTTTAAGTTGTTTTTCTAACAGAGACGGTGCTAGCTCGGGTGGACCGCGCGGACGATCCGCCGGCTCCTGGCGGACAGTCCGCAGGCGCCTGGCGGACAGTCCGTCGGCCCAACGGTCTTTTCTGACACACGTTGACTTCACGTTTTTACCGTTGGAATTCAAACGCGGACAGTCCGTGATGAGGTCACAGACAGTCTGCGAGGTACGCGTTTTGAACTATTTTGAACATAACGGCTAGTTTCGTGGGAAGGGAGTATATATACTCCATGCCCGGGGTGGGAGAGCCTCTCTTGGCACTTTGAAAGGCTTGTACACCATTGTTGAGCTCTCTCCCTCCCCTCTCTCACTCACTTTGCTTAGAGGTGCATCTTTGGTTAGATTGAGAGCATCTAGTGCATTGCATCAAGGTTTTGATCTTTGTGGTACTAGGGAATCATCAAGCAAGTGGTTGATTTGTTACTCTTGGAGGTTGCTGCCTCCTAGACGGCTTGGTGGTGGTGAATCCGTGGAAGCTCGCAAGAAGATTGTGTGTGGCTCCGGATCTATTGGTGTGAGAGGTCTTGTGCTCACCTCGCCGGAGTGGTGAAGAGCAACTCTAGTGGAAAAGAGATTTGGAGCGGTTCTTTGGTTCTAACCGGCTCATAGATCAAGTGGTGACTTGATAGAGGAGCGGTTGAACATTGAATCCATCTCAACGTGGATTAGGGGTGACCGGCAAGTCATCGATACTACGGGATAAAATTCGTCTCTTGTGTTTGTTGATTCTCTTGCTCAATTTACTTTCAAGCATTTACTTTGAGCAATTATCTTCATAGAGATTGAATTGTGTTCTTGTCATCCTAGGTTCAAACCTTCAACATAGGCTTAGTATAGTTAGAGATTTAATCCTCCTTGTGGTTCTAATTAAATTTCTCTAGTGTTGTGGTTTTAAATTTTAATCTGCCTATTCACCCCCCCTCTAGTCGGTATCCTAGATCCTACAAGTGGTATCAGAGCCGAGGACTCCATTTTTGAAGGATTTAACCATCCCGGAGTAGGATAATGGGGGATGAGAAGACAAAATTTCATGTGGGTAAACCTCTGGTCTTTGATGGAACAAATTATGACTATTGGAAGACTAGAATGGAGGTTCATTTTCAAGCCTTGGAAGGAGGTGTGTGGAGGATTGTGCAAGAGGGCTATGTTGTATTGAATCCGAATCAATTAACTCCACAAGACACAGACAACATAAAGTACAACAATCAAGCATTGAGTGTGCTCTACAATGCACTTACTCTTAGTGAGTTCAACCGAGTCAAGGGTCTCAAGCAAGCGAATAGGATATGGGAGAAACTTATGGAAATTTATGAAGGAACATCCACCGTCAAGGAAGCTAAACTTTATTTGTATAAGGGAAAATTTAATGAGTTCACTATGAAGAAAGATGAAGACATTTCAACCATGTTCAACCGGTTGAATGACATTGTGAATGAACTCAAGTGTCTTGACTTTGATGTCCCGGATCAAGACTTCTCTCATAAGTTTCTTAGATGTCTTCCGGAGAAATATGTGACTATTGTGACTTTGCTTGTGAGATCAAATTTGAAGACAATTTCTCCCACGGAGGTACTTGGTGAGGTGCTCACCCATGACATGTTCAAGCAATCACAAAAAGAAGTACATGGTGAATCCAAGGTTGAGGAGAAGAAAAGTATCGCTCTCAAATCCAAAATCTCTCAAGAAGAAGATGGTGATGAAAAACAAGAGAGTGATACGGATGAAGAATTGGCTCTTGTTGTTAGAGAGCTTAGAAGAATCACGAATAGGAAGAAATTTGGCAAGAAAGGGCAATCATCAAAGAGGAATCCTTTTGAAGGAAAAGATTGTTTTTCTTGTGGTGAAGTTGGACACATATCAATCAATTGTTCAAACAAGAAAGAAGATAAGAATGGCAAGAAGAAGAGCAAGAAAAGTGAGTACAAGAAGAATGAGAACAAGAAGAAGAAGTACTACAAGAAGGAGAAAAATGGGCAAGCCTATTTTGTTGAATGGGATTCCGATGCAAGCTCCGATGAAGAAGATGATGATGACAAGCCTTCAAGAGGTCTTGCCGGAATTGCTATCAAGGAAGCTCCTTCACTCTTCTCCAAGCCATTTTGTCTAATGGCAAAAGGTGAAACCAAGGTAATAGTTGAGGATGCTAATGATGATGATAGTGATGATGATGCTATTTCTTATGATGCTCTTGTGGAAATGCTTATTAAGTCCGATGACAAATTGCGCAAGGAGAGGTCAAAGTTGAAGGATTTGGAGTTGAAGAATTCTTCACTTCAAAATTCCTATGAGGAGCTAAAGACTTCTCATGCCAACCTTAAGGACTCCCATGACAAACTAAACACTTCGTGGGGGATTCTTAAGGAAAAGCATGAGGAGATTAAGGAAGCTCACAACTCTCTCCTTGCACAAGAAGCCAAAGGAAAAGTAAGCATGAGTGTTGAATGTGATATATTAAATGATTCTTCATGTGCAACTAACCCATCTTGTAGCACAAGCACTAGCTCTTGCATTAGTGAGGATAATTCTTGTGATTCATCTCTTATATTGGAAAATGAATCTTTGAAGAAGGAAGTTGAGTGCTTGTCCAAGGATCTTGCTAGGTATTTTGGAAGTCATGTCCGGTTTAATCATTGTTGGACAAATCAAAAATTTACCTTGAACAAGAATGGTATTGATTATGTTCCGAAGAAAGGGAAAATGGCATTCATTCCCAAGAAGACTACATTTGTTGCTTCCAAGATATTTCTTGAAGATGAAGGAAAATTCAAGATGTGCCATGTATGCAAGACAAAAGTTGATGTAAATCACAAATGCAAGAGCAAGAAGACCGTATCCTTTGATCCATCCTATGTACTTGAAAAAGATTCAAAGGGTGTTGTTTGTGCTAGATTTGTTGGCCGTTCTATTGTATGTGATAGAAAGAAATCTATTTGGGTGCCTAAGGTTTTGGTCACTAACATTGAAGGACCCAAGAAAAGTTGGGTACCTAAGAGGAAGTGATTTCCTTTGTAGGTGGACTATAAAGCCAGAGGAAGACATTGGGTAATTGATAGTGGTTGCACTAATCATATGATCGGCGCAAGAAAAATCTTTTCTCATCTTGATGAAGATATCTCCGACTTTGACAAGATCACTTTTGGGGATGATAGCAAGGGAGGTGTAAAAGGCATTGGTGAAATACCTATCTCTAAAGATTATAATCTCTCAAATGTCTTGCTAGTTGATTCTCTTAATTTCAACTTGCTATCTATTGCTCAACTTTGTGATAATGGTTATAAGTGCACTTTCACTAGCAATGAATTTGAGGTCACTTCTCTTGATGGAAAAGATACTATCTTTAAGGGCTTTCGTCATGAAAGTTTATATCTTGTGGATTTCTCTTCTAAGAAGGCTAGTTTGACTACTTGCTTATTCTCAAAGGCCTCAATAGGTTGGTTGTGGCATAGAAAACTAGGTCATGTTGGTATGAAACAACTCAATCGCCTAGTGAAGCATGATCTAGTCCTTGGCTTGAAAGATGTTAAATTTGAGAAGGACAAATTGTGTAGTGCTTGTCAAGCCGGAAAGCAAGTTGCCAACTCTCATCCTAACAAGAGTACCATGTCAACCACAAGACCATTGGAATTATTGCATATGGATTTATTTGGTCCTACTACTTATAGAAGCATTGTTGGAAATAGCTATTGTCTTGTGATTGTGGATGATTATTCAAGATACACATGGGTATTCTTTCTACATGACAAATCTCATACTTGTGAAATATTCAAGAGCTTTGTAAAGAGGGCCGAAAATGAATTTGAGCAAAAATTGAAGAAAGTAAGAAGTGACAATGGTAGTGAGTTCAAGAATACAAGTGTTGAAGAATTTTGTGATGAGAAGGGAATTAAGCATGAATTCTCAACTACATACACTCCGGAGCAAAATGGTGTAGTTGAGAGGAAGAATAGAACCTTGATTGAGATGGCAAGATCTATGTTAGATGAATATAAGGTTTCGGATTCATTTTGGGTCGATGCAATCAACATCGCTTGCCATGCATCAAATAGGCTATATTGTCATAGATTCTTCAACAAGACACCATATGAACTTCTCATTGGAAGGAAGCCCAACATTTATTATTTTCGGGTTTTTGGTTGCAAATGCTGTATTCTAAGGAAAGGATCTCGTCTATCAAAATTCCAAAACAAGTGTGATGAGGGATTTCTTCTTGGTTATTCATCTAATTGCAAAGCTTATAGAGTGTACAACAAGTCCAAGGGGTTTGTTGAAGATGCTTATGATGTGCAATTTGATGAAACTATGGGCTCTCATAGTGAAAAAGAAAATTTGGATGATGTGAGAGGTGATGAGTTGAGCAAGGCAATGAAGACTATGGCTATTGGTGAGATAAGACCTAGAGAAGAAGAAGATGATGATGAAAGGCCTTCTATATCAATTCAAGTGAATACTTCTTCTTCATCAAATGATCAAGATCAACAAGTTGATAATACAAGCAACAATGATACACCTCAAGTTGAAGATCAATTGACCTCAACTACTCCACCTTCTACATCTTCACATGAACCGGTTGATCAACCAAGAGTTCCAACTCAAGTTGCCAAAGATCACCCCATAGATCAAATTATGGGTGATATTAGTAAGGGTGTTCAAACTCGATCTCGTGTTGCTTCATTTTGTCAACATTATTCTTTTGTATCCTTTCTTGAGCCTAAACGTATAGATGAAGCACTTGATGATCCGGATTGGGTGATTTCCATGCAAGAAGAATTGAATAACTTCACCCAAAATCAAGTTTGGGAGTTGGTTGAAAGACCTAAGGGTCATAATGTCATTGGTACTAAATGGGTCTACCGGAACAAGGAAAATGAAGATGGTGTAGTTGTAAAGAACAAGTCAAGATTGGTGGCTCAAGGTTACACTCAAGTTGAAGGTTTGGATTTTGATGAAACTTTTGCTCCCGTAGCTAGACTTGAGGCTATTAGAATCTTGCTTGCTTATGCCTGTGCTCACAATATCAAGTTATATCAAATGGATGTCAAAAGTACCTTCTTGAATGGGAAAATCAATGAATTGGTATATGTTGAACAACCTCCCGGTTTTGAAGATCCTAAGAAGCCCAATCATGTATACAAGCTCTCTAAGGCTCTTTATGGTTTGAAGCAAGCACCTCATGCTTGGTATGAGAGACTTAGGGACTTTTTAATTTCCAAGGGTTTCAAAATTGGAAAGGTTGATACAACCTTGTTTACCAAAAGAATTGGAAAGGATATTTTCATTTGCCAAATCTATGTTGATGATATTATCTTTGGCTCAACAAATGAAGATTTTTGTGGAGAATTTGGTAAAATGATGTCCAAAGAATTTGAAATGTCTATGATTGGTGAATTAAGTTTCTTCCTTGGTCTTCAAATCAAACAATTGAAGGAAGGCACATTCATATGCCAATCTAAATATGTGAGGGATATCTTGAAGAAATTTGGTATGGAAGATGCAAAACCCATCAAGACTCCGATGGCCACCAATGGGCATCTTGATCTTGATGAGGGAGGTAAACCGGTTGATCTTAAACACTATAGATCTATGATTGGTAGTTTGCTTTACCTTACCGCATCTAGGCCTGATATAATGTTTAGTGTGTATGCATGTGTGCTAGATTTCAAGATGCCCCTAAAGAATGTCATTTGACCGCCGTAAAGAGAATCATGAGATACTTGAAGTATACTCCTAACATTGGTCTTTGGTTTCCAAAGGGTGCTCAATTTGAATTAGTTGGATATTCAGACTCCGATTATGCCGGATGCAAAGTTGATAGAAAAAGCACTTCCGGTGGTTGTCAATTGCTTGGTTGTTCTCTTGTATCTTGGTCTTCTAAGAAGCAAAATTCAGTGGCTCTTTCTACCGCCGAAGAGGAATATATCTCGGCGGGAAGTTGTTGTGCCCAATTGTTATGGATGAAGTAAACACTTCTAGATTATGGTGTGAAATTCAAGGGAATTCCTCTCCTATGTGACAATGAGAGTGCTATCAAAATTGCCAACAATCCGGTTCAACATTCTAGAACCAAGCATATTGATATTCGGCATCATTTTCTTAGAGATCATGTGAGCAAAGGGGATATCAAAATTGATGGAGTTAGTATGGATGATCAATTGGCGGATATCTTTACCAAGCCTTTGGATGAATCTCGGTTTTGCAAACTGAGAAATGAGCTAAATGTCATTGACTTCTCAAATGTGGCTTGAAGACTAGCACATGTGTTTCTTTGCATATGTTCTTTCATAAAAGTTATTTATTTTGCTTAAAATCTTGTTCTATGCCTTGTGTTCTCTAATCTTTATCTTTGTTGTATGTTGCATTTTTGTTATGCATGCTAACTGCATTTTATCATATGAAAAGTTCTCTTTATGCATCATGAGCAATGAACCCAAAAACATTCATCAATACTATCTCAAAGTGAGGCATCTCGGGCTGAAAAAGAAGGATGAGACGGACTGTCCGAAACAAGATCACGGATCATCCGCCGCAGTGGGGCGGACCGTCCGCCTGGGGGCAAAATCTCGGGGTGCTCTCTGTATGTTCTGGAGCTAATTTCGGACCGTCACTCGACCGATCGGCGGACCGTCCGCGCGTGGCTGGCGGACAGTCCGCGACGGGTCGGCGGACAGTCCGCGTGCGCCGCACACAGGTGGGACCGACCCCCGCAGAAGTTAACTGAACAGACCCATCTCCTTCTTCTCCAACATGCAAACTCACCTATCCAACTCTCTCTCTCTCTTGCTCTTGGGGAAGAAAGGACCCCCCTCTTGGGGATTTTGATTGGAGCAACTCCCAGACCGTCCGAGCACATCCACGGACTCTCCGCGAGATTCTCCACCATGTCATCCGGGTATTTTATCAACTATCTCTTTTATTCTCTCGGATTTTGAGCAAGAAGGTGCTTAGGGTTTCATCTCGTGATCTAAAAATCGTCCATGGATTTGAAGTTTTGGTTGTTGGAATGTGTTTAGGGTACTCATATGGTGCTATGACAAAATTCTGGTGAATAGAAACTGAGTTTTGATGGAGATATTGAGGATTAAAATTTCGGACCCCCTAGCCTCACTGCGCGTGAACAGTAGGCGCGGACTGTCCGCGCCCTACGGGTGGACAGTCCGCGTGTGGCTGTTTTACTGCAGTTTGCTAGGGGTATCAAGGATTCTTGTATGTCATTCAACAACTTTTATATATATTGTTTGATACTCATTGCAATACTTGATTTTTGACAGTCTTCGCAAGTTGGCTTCTCGAATAAAGAAAGGTACATCAAAGAAAAAGGATAAAGATGTGGGAACTTCCAAGCGACGCCGGAAAAATGATAGCTCAGAGGAAGAGCCAGATGACCCCAAGGATAGTGATTATGAGTTGTCAACTGAGCAAGAATCAAATGTTAGGCTCCCAGATTATATGGTTGACGAGGATGAGGCCATGAACTTAGGGGGAGCAGGTGGTTTTGATCAAATCATTGATGTACTCTCATACACTGCACCCAAGCATCATTGGAAGCAGAGAGAATATGCTGAGGCAAGGGAGGTAAATGCTTATACTGTACCTCGTGACACTCCAAATCTCTACTTTCGTACAAGGGTTCAGGAAAGTGTGTTCTTTGGTCATATGGTTGATTGCACAGTTTTTCCACATCAAGCTATAGATTTTGCATATCTTGAATCCAAACCTCATTTAGTTGGTGTGGTTGAAAAATTTGAGAACCTAGAGCTTAAACCTTTTCTTGAGCATAGATGTGATTGGAATGACACCATCATTAGGCAATTCTATGCTACTATGGAAATTGACTTTGATAATGGTAATATTCAGTGGATGATTGGAAAAGCAGAATACTCAGCTACTTTTGAAGAGTTTGCTACTGTTAATAAGCTAAACTATGAATATTTCACTGAAGAAGAGGTTAGCAGTGATGTCTATCTTGAGCTACCATTTGAAAATTCTCAAATATTTTATGAGCCTACTGCTTTGGGAGTTAGAATTGTTTATGGGACGCCAACAGGGCTTAGGCATCATCCTGCTGCAATTAATAATATTATCAGAAAAACATTCATGCCCAAAGGGGGAAATAGAGACAAGATTCATGAGCATTATTGGAATGTGATCAATCATGCCATGAATGGAACCCGGTTTAATGTTGTCAAGATGATACTTGAGCAGACCATTGAGAAGAAAACTGTCTTGGGTGAAAACATCTATTTTGCTCCATATATCATGTCAATGATCAAGATCAAGACTGGGTTCAATGGTCTATGTGATTCTAAGCATACAATCTTTCGGCCTTTCATAAATGCTCCAGCTTTCTTTGCAAGACCTTTGACACCATATGGGGCACCTGAGAAAGAACAAGATGATGAGGAAGAAGAAAATGACAATAATGAGGAAAATGTGAATGAAGGTGATGATGCTCAGGTCATGCCTCCTCCTCCTCCTCCAGTACCTCCTATGCAGCCACAGCAGTTTTGGACTCCTCCTGAGGGTTATTTCAACCCTTATTTTCAGAGTATGGGTGAGACACTTGGTGCTCAGATGGCCACGAATTTTCAGTCCATGCAGCAGGGTTTTCAGACTCAGTTTGATGATCGCTTCAATGCCATGAATCAGCAGATGAACACTCAGTTTTATCAGCCTATGATGACTCAGATTCAGGGGTTACAGCAGACTTTTCATGATGACATGAACACCTTGAGTGCACGCTTTGATGGTCTCTCCACTTCAGAGCAGTATCAGCAGCTGAGTGACCGTCAGACTGAGCTTCAGAACAACTTCAACTCATTCAATGAGTCATTCAACAGCTTCAGTCAGCATATGTATAGCTACTTCCCTGCTCCAGTGCCACCCCAGGAGTTCTTCCCTCATCCGCCATATTATCCTCCTCCACCGCCTCTAGCAAATGATGATCAGCAGGATTTCTAGAGCTTTTGGTACTTGATGCCAAAGGGGGAGAGATGAGGAGTGATGTTCTTGAGGGGGAGCTCATTTGCATGCATATGGATATTTTTTGAACTTTTGCATTTGCACGTTTAATTTCGTCATGCATGAACTTTGGTGTGCTTGTAATAATTTGTGGATCCCTGTGCTTGTGTTGTGGTTGAGAACTAGAACTTAAGGTTATTTATGTGATGAACTATGTTTGTGAGCTTAAATTTCTATCCTATGATTGGTTCTAGTTCTTGTTGAGATTTGAGGCTAACCCCTATGCTTAAAGCTTTTTGGATATATATAAGCTTTTGTTGCCTTGATCTCTATTTTGTAGGGGAAACTCCGTCAAAATTATTATATCTATACATATGTGGGAATTCAAATGAAAATCTTATGCACATATGTAGGGGGAGTTTTTCTCTACTTATTTGTCTTGAAGGCATTCGCTATATCTAATTATTGAAAATTATTGAAATGAGTAAGTGTTTTCGAGACTCAAAACCTTTCTTATATCACTCCTTGAAAATGGTTGTCATCAATTACCAAAAAGGGGGAGATTGAAGGCATCTAGGCCCCTAAATTGTGTTTTGGTAATTAATGACAATCATCATGGACTAACATTTCTATTGAGATATAAGAATAGGTTAGTCCGGAGAAGAGTTGAGCTCATGGAATACACAAAGAGGAAGCCATGTGTGCTTTGGATGAAAAGGAGCTCAAGGCAAAGGTATAAAGATAGGGTTTTTATGTTTACCGGTCATAAGGTGATTAGAGGATGATAAATGAACGGATTGATAGGTTAGATAGCCGTACTATCAAGAGGGATCAATTTCATAGGCTTGACTTTCCATAGTGCCACTTTGATCAAGAACTTGCATGGTTTGCATTTAGATGGGTGGCGTTTTCAAAAGTTGTAAGAGGCCTTGTTGAAAATCTTGAGAAAATCAGTTTTCTGTAGTTGGGGCGGACAGTCCGGGCCCCCGGGGCGGACAGTCCATGAGATATAAATTTTATTGAAAATCTATGAGTTTTTGGATGAAGTTTTTCGAGAAAAATCTTCTTCGGGCGGACAGTCCGCAGGAGGCTCGCGGACAGTCCCATTTAAGTTGTTTTTCTAACAGAGACGGTGCTGGCTCGAGTGGACCGCGCGGACGGTCCGCCGGCGCTTGGCGGACAGTCCGCGGCGGCTTGGCGGTCAGTCCGCCGGCCCAACGGTCTTTTCTGACACACGTTGACTTCACGTTTTTACCGTTGGAATTCAAACGCAGACAGTCCGTGATGAGGTCGTGGACAGTCCACGAGGTATGCGTTTTGAACTATTTTGAACATAACGGCTAGTTTTGTGGGAAGGGAGTATATATACTCCATGCCCGGGGTGGGAGAGCCTCTCTTGGCACTTTGAAAGGCTTGTACACCATTGTTGAGCTCTCCCTCCGCTCTCTCACTCACTTTGCTTAGAGGTGCAACTCTAGTGGAAAAGAGATTTGGAGCGGTTCTTTGGTTCTAACCGGCTCATAGATCAAGTGGTGACTTGATAGAGGAGCGGTTGAACATTGAATCCATCTCAACGTGGATTAGGGGTGTCCGGCAAGTCATCGATACTACGGGATAAAATTCGTCTCTTGTGTTTGTTGATTCTCTTGCTCAATTTACTTTCAAGCATTTACTTTGAGCAATTATCTTCATAGAGATTGAATTGTGTTCTTGTCATCCTAGGTTGCAAACCTTCAACATAGGCTTAGTATAGCTAGAGATTTAATCCTCCTTGTGGTTCTAATTAAATTTCTCTAGTGTTGTGGTTTTAGATTTTAATCCACCTATTCACCCCCCTCTAGTCGGTATCCTAGATCCTACAGACGTTCAGGTATATACATCTGCTCTACGTATTGGTTTTTATGGCGTACGGGAACCAACAGCATTTCACGGCTTCTTTTCATAGTTTATATGACGTACGGACAACCAACAACATTGCACGACTTCTTTCAATATTTCATATGACGAACGGCCAACGGAGATTCGACTACGTCACGTGGCTCCTTCTAGTTTTTGGTTTATATGACGTACGGACACCAGACAAGGGACATTGTACGGATGTCCCCGCGCACGTGGGGGCAGTGGGCGCGCGTCGGCTTCGCGAAGTCCTCGACCGCGCGGCCGCGGGCCCAGCACGCCCCACGCGCTGGGCACGCCCGCCGCGCGGGCCGCGTTAGTTGGTCGGGACTTCCGATACCTATTGGAAGCTCTGGGCTCCCATTAGTGGTTATATATATATATATACTAAAAAGAATCAACATTCCACAAATCGTCGCTCAGCCTCCCTCCGCTCCGCGCCGCGCCTCCGCATCGCGACTCCGCTCGCAGTCCCACCAGCCCCGCATCGCGCCTCTTCCCTCCGCTCGCACCAGCTCCGCATCGCTCCTCTGCCCCAGTCCCACCTCCGATGCAAACGCAAGGCAGAGCAGGTCGTGATACTCGCAGCGACGTGCCACCCTCCGCCGCAAACGCCCTTCGACGCAAACGCAAGGCAGAGCAGATCGCCTCCACCATATTGTCCATGGGCCAACCACCGGCGAGGCCGCGATGAAGCGGCGCATGTGGGGAGCAGTGATGCGGCGGGCGCGGAAGAGAGGGAGGGGGAGAAGGAAAAACGGATCGGCGGCACCATCTCCGTCTATTACCCACCGCCGATAATCGGCCCCCGTCGCCGTCGCAGCCGCCTACGACCTCTCTACAGCTCCACGCCGCCACGCAAGCTCCCTGCCTGAAGACCTCGATCTCCTCCGGTCGCCATCCGCATTGGCCGCCTACGCCACCACGAACACGATGGTGCCGTCCACAAGGGAGGACGGTAGTCTCGAACTCTCGGTGCGGCATCATCCCCCACCACACGCCCAATCCGCTCGCACCCTGGTGGTATGGCCAAATGTTTTTCAAATTCAAAAAACAAAATTTTTCATTTCAAATTTCAAAAACAATTTTTTTCAATAATTTTTATTTCAAATTTTTCTTGGTGGCATAAACGAAATTTGTTTCTTGGCCTGATGTTGCAAAAATTACTTATTTACCCTTATCAAAAATAGCTATATATTGCATACCACCACCTGTGGTATGATCCACCGTAAAAGAGCCCGTTTGGAAAATGATTAAATGTGCTTTGCCTCATAATGATGTTGGATACATAATTATTACAACGACCCGTATTTATGATGTTGCTGAACATGTTGGTAACTAGGTGATACCCGCGTGATGCTGCGGAAAATTTTTAAACAAAATCTTTTCCATAGACACTTAACAACACATGGAAGAAAATGTGGACGGAATGGCATACAAAATATAATTAAAATTTTTTGTGGTATTGAAAGAACTTACTCTTTTTCATATTGTTGGTGACTCACGATCCTATAGCTCCACTAGGAAAGTGTCCGTGCGTTGCTACGGACATCAAATATATATAATGCACAAAATCTGTCAATAAATCATAATATATCATGTAAAAACAAAATAATATTTCTTAATTTAAGGCATCATATGAAGGGCGTCTTAAAATGGAGTGTACATCTTGATGTTTGACAGATAATTAACCTTAGTGGATGAAAAATAATTTTAAAGACATAAAAAGATGACAAATAATTTAACATTGCCTAGAACAAGGGAAGTGCTTAGCATCTAGATAACCCATGAGCATATAATAAAAAATCTGATTATGTATAAAGGTGAAATTAAAAAATAGAACCTTCAAAGTAGATTTGCTATATAATAACAAAATAACAAAATCACAACACACCATTATATCGTAAAGCATACATATTTGCCTCTTGACATTAGCCTCTCGTGTTGGACGAAGAACTTCTTTACCAGACAAATTTCACACATAACTATCAATATAGTGGAGTCTGGAAACTAATATAACCAGATATAGTAGCCTATGTTGTTTTTTCAGTAAAAAAAGGCGATCTATCCTGTTGCGCCTTCCGAAAAGAGTACCCAGAACAAGTTGCGGTTTTTACTTTATCAGCACTTGTCATCCAGAGCCTCCACAAAGCAGTAGCACCTGCACAAATAAAAACAAAGCTTGTTGATCTGTTCATTTGCGCCACTCAATGCAGCATAATACAACATTTAAAAAGTATCTATTGTCAATTAGAATTCTTGGCTAGTCTAGTATTTCTTTGATAGAAAATACCCAAGAAAACTACTATTGTGCATCATTTAATTTTTACATAAAGAGAAAGCAAGAAACATTAAATTGCATCATTCTATTCCAAATACACATTAATCTTAAGATACACATTAATAATAAATATCATATTACCTGGCCTACAATATCAAAACCTCCTTGTATACAATATTCTTCGTATACGTGCCATTCACCGGTAGTACTCTTTTTTGTTTTTTGAGCACATTATTTTTTTTACCCTTGCCCTTGGCATTCTTTTTTGCATTTTTCTGTTCCTGCCTTCTAGCCTCTTCCTCCTCTGCCTCTGCGTTAGGCGGGAGGGATAGGATCTTGATGCTTTTTCTGGCTGTTGCTCTAGACATAGCAACATACAATTGACCATGAGAGAACACAGGGGCAGGAAGGTACACTCCTACATTTGGTATTGTTTGGCCCTGTGACTTGTTGACCGTCATGGCGAAGCTGAGCCTAATAGGAAATTGCTTCCTCTTGAATTGAAATGGGAACATCTCATCATCAGAGGGGCACAAGGGTATCCGAGGAAGGAAAACCCTCTTCCCGGCATGTTGTTCCAAAACAATTTCAGCATCTATTGAGTTTCTTTGGCACCCTCTAACCACCAGCCTCGTTCCATTGCATAGTCCATTTGCAGGGTCTAAGTTCCTAAGCAATATTACCGGGCATCCGATCTTGAGCTTTAGGACATGTGGAGGTAGCCCGTTGGGAGTTAGTGTGTTAAGAAACTCCTGAGGGTAGTAGTTCTGCGGATCATCCACCGCTTCGTCGAAACTGTGGTACACCATTTCCCCACCATGGAACTTGTTGATCATCTTCAAATTAATATCATCCACCCAATCATTACGTGTTGATAAAATGGCTCTGGAGGTGATGTACTCCTTGTTTGTCATGTTTGCATTGAGGTTCGGAAAGATGCTATCAATTAACGTGTCTTTGTTAACCTCCTCTGTGCCATCACCAATCCGCAGCAAATAATCAGCGAACCAACGGTCATTCTGGGCCCTTATGTTGTGCACGAGCTTAAGATGTCGCATGTCATCCCAAAGGTACGACCTCCGTAAGGAAGCACCGACAATCTGAGCCCTAGATCCTTTCCGTACAACAGGGAGGACCTGCCTGAAATCTCCACCAAACACAGCCGTCTTCCCACCGAATGGAAGATCTTTCCGTCCCATTATATCACGCATGATGTAGTCTAGCGCCTCAACAGCTTGCCTCTTTGTCATTGATGCCTCATCCCAAATGATGAGAGATGCGGACTGTAGTAGCTTGGCGGTACCACTCTGTTTCATGAAGCTACAACAACATGAGTCATCAAGCGTAAGGGGAATCTTGAAACGTGAGTGTGCCGTCCTCCCACCAGGCATTATAGATGCTGCGACACCAGATGTAGCTGTAGCAATAGCAATCTTGTTCTGACTGCGGACGGTTCCGAGAAGTGCTCTGTACAAAAAAGTCTTTCCTGTGCCGCCAGGTCCATCAATGAAGAATAAGCCACCCCGTTCAGTGTCGATAGTTGACATTACGTCATCGTAAGCAGCCTCTCTGCTGCTTGTTGAGCATATCAGCTAGTCTCACATCTTCCGGATTCGGCTCAATGCTCGACTCCTCAAATATCTCACGAGGAACCCCGGCAGCATCATCAAATGCATTGTCGACTTGTGGAAGAGGGAACGACCTTATGTCCTTATCCATAGATTGCAGCATGTTCCTGATGTCAATCAAAACAAGTTGTTCCACCGCTCTCGGGTTTGGATTGTTGAGCTTGTAGTCTTCTGCCATTGCATCGAAGTGTTTTGTCCACAAACCGAACACATCCTTCGACTCGCAGAATACCAGTATTGTAGCGAACAACCTACGCAATGAGGATGGCATCTGAAACAAGCTGTTTTCAGTAAGACACTCTTCGAGCGATTTGTCTTCTTCAATCAGGCCTCGCCTCATCGCGGCATCACGGAACGAAGGATAATGCACACCATTAACAGTCCTGAGGTCCCTCCATGATGTCGCTCCAGGGACATGGTTCAGCAGAATCCGAAGAAAATAGCGTTCGCCCTCTGCTGGATTAGCAGATACGAGTCTCCCGACCTGGTATACTGAATTTTTCCTTGGTTGCCAAACTTTATCTTTCGTGTTCCACCTATAATACTGTTGAAAGTCGCGATACAAGATTCCTCGAGCTTCGGGATGATGATAGTTGAAGTTAAACCATTCTGTGAGCATTGACTCCTCGATACGCGGACGCTTTAGAACTCGTTCAACTTTGTCACGTTTATGAAATGAAACCATATGGCAGTTGGGGAGATGACACTGCAGTGGCTGCACCGGTGGGTGACACTGGTGTAAGTCAAAGCCGTAGATCCTCCACATCGCTTCTGGAGGCCCCACCCACCGGGCCTCTCTGTAATCCGTGATCTCATCAACCTTTCCGTTAGCATCTTTCTTTCCATTTTCTCTAACTGCTACGGATGTTCTGTCATGGCCCTTGTAGATGTACTTAAAAAGATATTTAACAGACTTAATGCTGCTTCATGCCTCAACATTGATGTGGCAGTTGAAAGTACGTAGCAAGTACGGGTTGTACGGAACAACCCATCGATTGTCCAGCATGTGACCTCGAATCATTTCCTTACGACCATCATCACGTCTCCTGTACATAGGGTACGAATCCTTGCCTTGCGATGTTGAATCGCAAAATGGTCGCGGGTAACGATTCTTGCACGACGGACAGTCCTTTGTGCATGGGCATTCTGGATTAAGCACCCCGCACGGCCCATGCATCATATGCTTCGTCACCATCCTGTATAGCTCAGGGAACTTCTTCTTGTTTGGCAGCTCCGCAGAGATAAGCATGTCATACTGCTCAGGGCACGTGATCTTGTACTTCCTTTGCATTATAAGCAACCAGTGTGCATGCAGCAAGCCCCTTTTCTGGAACTCAACGACATATACGTAGGCACGTACCTTGCCAAGTATGTCATTGTGCAACAACCGCCTTTTCAGCTCCTCCAACTTTGCCCTGAACACCCGAGCCACGAGATCTGGACGGTCCTGGGCCTCTTGTCCTGGATATAGCTCATTTTTTATCTCATCCCAATTCGGATTGCACGTCATAGTGAGAAAGATATCTGGTTTTCCATACTTTCGGACCAGAGCCATCGCGTCCATGTACCGACGCCACATATCACGAGGACCACCAATGAACGTTGGTGATAGCACGGTACGCTTCCCAACCTCTGTCGCGTCTTCCACCCCCATACGATAGCTATCGACCAAACCCTGGTATAGGTCAGCCCTCACTGTATCCTGATTGTTGCGATAATAGTCAAGACGTGAGCTTTCTATCTTCACGTAGGTGTCGACGGCAAACTGCTGGAACAGACGCTTGCCGTATAGTATTGGATTGAAAATCCCTGGCCGCATCTGCAACTTGTAGCAATAGTAATCATGCACGGAAACACATTTATTCCCTGCAGAGCCTACACACAGAAAAGTTTTCAGTTAGTATCATGATCCACGTTCATTGAGTAATATTTGGTAAGAGGAAATATGCAATTACCCGCATCATCATCGCCACCCCCTGAGCACGCGCCTTGCGGATGGCTCGGGCTCTGTTAACTTGCTCTTCAGTCACACCAGCTTTGGGAATGCAGTTGTGCCACCCGAACTCTCCTTTTGGAAAAAAGAGAGGGTACGAGAGGGGGTCGTAGCACCCATGATACGATTGATGCCTTTCCATGACCTATCCTTCCCGTGGAGGGCGACACTATTATCAAATTGACCCCTACGCTCACTCCCCTCAATCCAAACGGCAGCAACCTCTGATGTTAAAGGCTTGTTATATACTCTCTGGTCCAACCGTTGATCGATCAAGGTTGAACTCAATATGGACATCCGAAAAATTTTCTACCTCCCCCATAGGGCGAAGGTGATCCGAGTAAGGATTAATGCCACTATTGAAGATGCCAACCAGTGTACGAATGACCTCTCTATCTTTCTGCTCAGTCTTCTCACGACACTTGCTGAGCCTATAATCAAGATCTGGATCATCATCGTAGAAATAAAGCTCGAGGTGAGCAGGTTCATACTTCTCTTCTTTGCCAAAGTTCTTAACATTATGGTAAATTGCACCATGCGCACGAAATGTGTAAATGGGACACTTCCGGGTGTCTGTGGTTGCACTATCAAGTTTACAGTACAAAGAAGTGAATGAGAACTGGCCATTGAAATATCTGATGTGATCATGAAAATGCCTGGCATCAGCGTCTGAAGCTGTCCACAATCGCATAAGTTCATCCGGGGGCACGTCGGCACTAGATAGATGAATATCTCCACTGCGGCAGCAGAATCCATCCGATTCAGACTCAAACTTCTTTGCATTGCAGAACTCGCAATTATCGACTGGCTTTAGCATGTGGGTCTCATCCTTGACATTGGCATAAACCGCACCGAATGGATCCGGCACATCGGGTTCGATGGTATCTTCATCATCCATTGGGAGGTCGACTTCCATGACGGCATCATCATCGTCCTCTATTAAAATTCAGCACAGGTCAAAGGCGTAATATGTTGGATATTATAGAATGGTAACTTAACACGAGATAATTGCGTCGAGGTATACCTTGTCCCGCGAAAAGGTACCCTTCATCCTCTTCCTCATCCTCCTCGAATACGATGTGGTCATCACCATCTGACGCAACACACACATGAGTGGTGAGTGTGGGAATAGGTAAATATGCATAATATGATCAAGAAGAGCATGCACGTCTCTAAACATTGGCAATTCATGGGCACATACCTTCATCAACAATGGATGGTTGTGTCTGAGTACACTTTTCATTGCAAGGTGCTTGTGACGAAGTGCCTGCAGAAGCAGAATGGCAGGTGAGACGCATATAAAGTGCCGCAACCTACCCCCCCCCCTCGAAGAACAAGTAATTTTGTCACCTGCTACTCCAGCATCAGAAGAAATCCATGTTCTGTCACCGCGAGGGTCTGTCTGTGTGATACCTTTATATAGAAGTAAAACACAGTTTGGTTAAATGTGCTTTAACTCGTCGGTCGTAATATAAGGTTTGTCCAGTTCCTTACCATTGTCAACGACACACTGTGTCGTCTGACTCGCATGATTCTCGTCTTCACCAGTGGTCCCATTCGTGTTCCTCCCAATGGTTGCTTCAAACTCTTGATTACGACGCTTTTGACGAGAATATCTCAATCCTGGAGTCAGATGCTCCGTATGGACAGTGTTCGATAGAAATGTCTCTGAGGTTTCTACTTGTTGGGGAGGTTCCTGTACATGTCCCTCGACATAAACAGGTCGGCCACCAAAATCGGGGATTTCCATCTGATCCGATAGCCTTGAGGGAGGGTTATCACCAGGAGGGGATATAAGTTCTGGTTTCCATTGAGGGTTTGCCATGGCGATAGAGTCAAGATGCAAGTTGTTTGCACGATGCTCTTTCGTCCTCTTTTTGTAGTCCCTCTTGCTCTGTTTTGCCTTTTCCTTTATCTCTTCGGGCGTCTTAAGTATCCTCTTGGCGGCAGCCGCGTCACGCCTCCTTTTATTTATCGCCCTCTTCCCAGGAGACACCGCTGCATAACGTTCTCTAGCCAGCCTTTTCCTTCGATCAGACTTAGATTCATTGTGATTGTTCAACGCGGTTGACTCATTTACACCACCTAAAATGAATTGTAGTGATCTGTTTATTTTTACATTAATTTGTATATGTCTAACAAATTTTATAGAACCTATAATATTTTAAAAGAAAACAAAGCTGCCATATTCAAGATGATTGCAAATGGGCAACCAGAATGGTAGTAAACTTTATGTTTGCACCATACTAAAACTTTAAGTGCCAGAGTGATATTTGGTAATATTTTTCATGCATCTATAACCGCAAGGTGTAACACCAGGCATCTATTCCCCAAGACATAATTTTTTTCCTAAACAACTAATTGTTAAAAAAAATGCCAATTTGTACTGCCACTAAAAGAATCTATTTGCGGAAAGTACTAAAAAAATCTATTTGCAACAAGTAGTAAAAAATACAAGACACAATTTACATTAGGCATTTATTCCCGCATCAATGTAAAGTTTACTAAATAATCTACTGATAAAACGATCCCAATAATTATGGCAAAACCATAGCGGCTAGAGTGAAGATTTGTCATGGCAACCATAACAGCTAACAAATATCGGATGAACACATATCAACTCAGAATTACCTTCATCTTGATGCGGCACAGACCCTGCCTCAGTGTCCAGAACGTGTGTGTCTAAAGGAGCTTCCAAACTATGACTTGGTGCCCCATTTTGATCTAATTATAGGAAAATAAAGTACTTTTAGAACTGAGATGACATGTTTTCCAATATTAATTGTATTGGTCCATTTCTTTTACACTAATGTGGGCCGTAATAAGCATATATGACCAAATTATATAGAATATATACTATTTTTCAAAGAAAGCAAGGCTGCCAGATTCAAGATAATGGCAAATGGGCAACCAGAATGATACTAAACTTAGTAGTTGTGGAAAGTACTAAAACTTTAACTGTCAGAGTGACAACCTACATGTTTCAATTGGCCAAGCATCTAAAAACACAAGTTTTCCAATATTAAGCAATCAATAATGGAAATATCGGTCAATATAGTTACCTCCTTCGTTCACAGGGTCGATGCCATGCATTATTGACGGCGTTCCCTCATCGTTACAGAATACGCCAGATCCCTCTGAGTAATAACTTACACACTTCAATTGACCAAGCATCTCAACAAAAAACATGACAGAATGTCCACACAAAAAAATACAAAAGATGAGTGGGTAAGCACCTGGAACACTATTATTCCCATCAGGGTACTTGGTCCTTTCATTTAACTCTCCCCTACGAAGCCATTGACTATCTTCATCCACATTCATGTGTGCATCCTCCTCTACATATTAAAGATACTAATGTTGAGAAACTGCTCTTGATCATGAAAACTGGATATTATTGACATAAGGAAATAATAACTTCACCATGTTCATTCAACTCTCTCGATAGCTGCATCTTAGTATTTTCATCTCCCTCTTCTACACATTAAAGCCAGGCCAATGAGGAACTGTCTATGTTCATGAACTGGATATGGGCATAAGAAGAATTAATAGCTTCAACATGCACATTACCGGCACCTGAACATAAATTCGATCCGCCTCGCTGTTTATTGATCAATCGTCTCTCTCGTTTTTTCCTGTTCCTCTTATCTTTCTTCTCAGCTGACATCAATGCAAACCGTTCTCTCTCTCTTTGCCTCTTACGTTCAGCCCCGTCTGGTTCTAGTTAAAAAAAATTAGAGGAGATTTGTGCATATGTATTGATGCCACACATTGATCAATGAATTGAAGAAGATAACTGGTATGAGTGGTTAACCTTGGCCATTAGTGTTGGTGATGTCCCCAAGCGGCACCCTTTGGCGGCTGTTACCTCCATTTGTTCCCATGTTCACAACGTCCTCGTTACGGTGGGCATAAACTATCCCTGTTAAAACAATCCAATTTTGTTACTTCCAAAATATAATATGGATCAACGACAAAGGAGGGAGGTTACAGCAGTGAACCTGTTAGGCAACTCTTTTATAATCATGCAGAAACTATGTTCTCAACATGAGAATGGCACATAATGTTCGCAAAATCATTAGCATGGAACACACATGTGCTACATAACCCACCAGGAAGTGAAAGGTCGAAAATTATTTTTAACAGGTTTCAACTTTCAGCAAGAAGTATATTTAAAGCCGGATCAATAAATAAATGCTCAGCTTCAGGATATAATAGCTCAATATTACAAATACACCATGTTAAATAGCATCAATTTTCAAATGGTAAGCATTTCATATTTATTTTCAAATCCAGAATATTGGCTACTAAAAAACACCTTACTGAATGGTACAGTATTCAATCAAAAATATATAAAGCCAGTATCTCAAAAGGTCTAGAGGCGAGATTTGTGTTTATGTATTGATGCCACACGTTGATCAATGAATTGAAGAAGTTAACTGGTATTAGTGGTTAACCTTGGTCATTAGTATTGGTGATGTCCCCAAGCGGCACCCTCCGGTGGCTGTTACCTGATGGATCCATGACAACTTTAGAAACAAAGAAGTCAGAAGGGCTGAAACATGTCCATGCAAAATTTTTAACAGTAAGCATGGAAACACTGATCGGTGATCACATTCAGATGGCAACTTTGTTAAAATCGAAAACTGGCATTCAGTTTTCACATGAATAAATAAGTTAAAGCATCAAGAAACATCACCGAGAGGGACACTCAAATAGTGTCAGTGTGCTAACTCTTGGTCTGCAGGAATCAGAAGGCAGCAATGTGTTCAAGCCGCCCCCTCGCATTGAGCATGGCTGCAAATTCAGGAAGGAAGAAGCATTGTGTTTTGCAAAGCTCAAACTTACCCAAAGAAATGATTTGTGATAATCTGAACAACTAAAATCTATATGATCACGTGGGGATAAGTAATAACCAGCACGTTAGTGTGTTACTCACGTACTTGCTTCCATCTCAAAGATGCAGATTTTGTTTTGTTGCAGCAAGAGGTGTTTCCATCAACCAATCCTAACTGTTTGACGAGTGAAGTGGAGATCAAACCAAATTCAGTGCTCCATCAAGTGGAAGGCAAACGACGTCTCAAGCAAAATAGAAGGCAGTATATATTATAATCTGAGTACACGGAAGTGAGTGATTGCAAATTGCCGCGACTGTTTGTCGATAGGCGAACAATGAGAATGAGAACCAGAGGGTCGCAGCGACGCCGCCCTTGCGGCTTGCCCTCGCGCCAAAAACACCGGCAGTAGCGGCGGGCGACGCGCCGGGTTCGAGCTAAAACAATGAGCAGCAGCGGGGAGTGATAGAAACTGGCCGTGCCGCCATGGTCTTGTTGGGCCGAGGATCCAGTGAGAATCCAGATGCGTGACTGCACCCTGCCACCAACGCTCGCGAAGTTAGAGGATCTCGTTCCGCGTCCGGAGGCAGAGAGACGGGCAGCTGCGTCCGGCCGTCCGCGAGCTCGACGGCAACGGCCACCAGGGGGTGGTTCCCGGCCGTCCGTGAGCTCGATGGCGACGGCCACCAGGGGTGGTTCCCGGCCGTTGGCGAGCACCAGCAGCAGGGAACCGCGGCCAGACGCATGACAGCGTCCGCCTGTCCACGAGCGCAGGCTGGGAGACGGGCAGGTGTGTCGCGGCGGAGCAGAGAGGCGTGCCTTGTCCGGGCTGCGGGATAGGGTGACAGGAGGAGTCGTTGCTCCGTGGTGGTGGCCTGATGACGATTGCCTACCTGAGATTGTGGACGGACGGGATGTGGATGGCCGGGGGTCGGGTCGTAAGCAGGCGCGCGGTGGTGGGGGCGATCCGTTTTGCCGGCGAGAGGCGAAGGGGATCGGTAGACTGGATCCTCCACGGCGTGTTGGCGACGGTGGGGGGTGGGTCCTCGTCGCGCGGAGGAGGTGATCGAGGATGGGGATTGGGGAGGTGGCGGCGGCTTGGAAGTGCAGAAGAAAATCAGGAAGCCGAGAAGTGCAGAAGAAAACCTGAACGATCAAATGAAGAGACACCTGCTGGATCTCCTGACTGCGGCGCGCGCTGGAGGAGACGGCGGCGACGGAGGGTGTCGGCGGCGAGGTGTCGCACGAAGAGACGTACGGCGGAGGCGAACGGAGAGGAGGTCGCAGGAGGGAATTAGGTTTCTGCCTGGGCCTCGCGGTGCGGTTCCAAAAATTGCAGACACGGACGGCAATCGCGGTGCGGTTCCCAAAGATCGCAGGCACGGACGGCAAGTGGGCCCTCGGCAGACCCGCGCGAGCGAAGGGGACGTCGATCCTCGGCAGACCCGCGCGAGCGGAGGGCGTCGGGAGGACGGTATTTTTTCTCCTTTCTAAACTTTTTAGGAGTAGAGACTAGCTCCGGCGGTCCGGCCTCGTTGCCTCTTTTGTCATCGGTGACACTCATATTTCACCGTACTCCGGACGTGCAGGGGATCGATCAAAGCACATCGGGAGCATGCGGATCAGGATCACCATCGTCCACACGTATGGCCGTGCTTCCTAGTGTCGAGCCAGGGCCATAGTGCCCGGTATGCGTGGTCGCTCGTTTTGTAATATATTTAGGCAAGCCATCTCCTGCTTATCCTTCTCTCCAGATAGATACTCCACTATTGCCCTCATGCTACCGTAGGCAGAACTTGACCTTGATCTCCGGGCAGAATTTTTTTTTTCTTGATGGAACGGGCAGAATTTGTGAGTCCTCTGGTGGTTGTTATTGTTACCAGAGTCTCTCCCGCGCCTCCAGCGCTCCTTTTCCTTTTTCTTGGTCCACATCGAATTGCTGGAGGCACTCCTTTTTCTTGGTCCACATCGAATTGCTGATTGCAACATTCTTTCTTGGTTTCGGAAAACAACATTCTTTCGAATTGCTAAACTTTAGTATTTTATAAACATTTTCATCTCACAAATGTGATAGTGTTTCAATTTTTTTGGCGAAATTTGTAAAAAATAACAGGTGGTTGAGGTACCGATATATAGAGTAGATCTTCAGCCAAGTATTGTACAAGAAAAATAATATGGATCTTAATAGCCAGAACGTAACATAAGACAACTTTACGTGCCAAAGCAAGCAACCTGTGGAATAGAGACAACTTTCATACCGGTCAATCTTCACAACAGAAAACAACACAAACATTCAAAGGATAAAAAAACAGATCAGTAGTCTCTTTATCAGGACCCATCACGGCAGATGTTTATGTACATGGTTCGGTGCACATAAATAATCAAAGTGGGACTGAAATGCTACTCAGTATTTTCATGTACTTCACCATGTCTCTCAGCTTCATTTTTGCACTCATCGGCAACTCCACCAATGACGTCTGCTAAACCAAAATAATTAAAACATGACACCCGATCAGCACATCTGAATTGTCTATTGCATTAATCACTTTAAGAAACATATGAATATAAATATTAACTCACAGTAAAGCTATAGAAGAGTGCATCAATATACTCAAAATTTATGAAACTGTGGTGCAAGTGTTATGAGAGTAGTAGTTCAACTACATAATTGACTACCTCGATAAGGAATAGTTTGGTCACCTATTATATTTTACAATTGGTTTCAAGATGAACACAAGAAGTTAAGGAATAGGGAAAAAGTACCTGAGGTAAACGCTAATTGTTTTAAAGTACACCAACCAGAAATTTGATCCACATCAAATCGCTGTCCAAAGAATGTAACATCCAAACACATAGCATCTGATGAATCTATCAACCATACTCGCTCAGCATTCTAGGGCCCCTGTAATGCAAGGATTAGTGCTTTTAAAAAACTAATTAGACAAAATAATATTTTTAAGTTTTATTTCAAAGTCAAATGTAAGAGAAAAAAGATATAGGTACATACCTCTAAAGATAGAATCCCGCCTACAACCTACGGCGGGAGATTGGTTTTGAATAGAAAATTTATAGGAACAATTTGTTTTGAATCAGTTCTCCTTATCCAACTGAGGAAGCAATAGATTAATGGACCTATCAAAATGATGATTTTTTTTACCTATTTGTGATTCTGAGTACGTTTGTGAGCATCAAAAAGTGTGGTAGCAGACCAACATTAGGGCCAGAGACATTGTGCTGAAGAATATTGCTTGCTGAAAATTTGAAGAAATGTATGAAAACTAATTTTTGAGAACTATTTGATGTTCTATCCGTCAACTTTCAGTTATTTTTGCATAAACAAGCTCGACAAATGTTCCGACAGGACATGCTCTCCTGCCCAATTAAGTTTAGTAAATGTGTCTTCCACTTATAACTCAGACTGAATTAAAAACTGACACATGTGTTTCACTGTCATTTCAACAACAAAAAAAATTAAGGGGTATCAGAACAAATGCAGAAGAGCCACAATGATTTGCTTAAGGGGCTAGAATGAATGAAAAAGAAGGCCACCAATCATCACACTTTGGCAGGTTTATCAATTTGGCGGGCTATTTACAAATCATGGATCGAGGTGCATCTATCTTCGTACAGAGATTGATGTGGTGCTCTCAGCTATGGTGTGGGCAGCAAGACGGGGCTCTCTTTTGCACTAATGCAGTATTCTCAGCCACAATTTTGATGATGAAATAGAGAAAACTATTTGACCATTTCACAATCAAACCTAATTTTTTTTACCCATTTTGTCTTTTATTTTAGAAATTGAAGGACGACAAATCCTTTCATTTGTTTGCAATGAACAATTATATAAACATGTAACGGTGATTGCTAATGTTAGTACATAATTTGACCCTATGGAGACACGATTTGCAGTAATAAACACTCAAGAAGCATAAAAAATAAAAAACTATAAAAGGGCAAAAGAGAATTTCTCTATCATGTGACGGTGTTAAGTGCTCTGTAGTGAAAGTTACCCCTAAGAAGAATAACTGATGCAAAATTAAAACACAGGGGAATGGCAGGGCATTGATTCTTAGATTGAATCACCTATTTGTAGTTCAAGGCCTTGTTTGGTTTGGAGGGCAAAAAATTAATCTCCGCAGTAGAGCTCAATGCGCCGGTCGTCGTGAAGCTTCTCTACTCCCTCTGCTTCCGTCTCCCAACGTGCCCTGAAGTTGGGACGATGGGTCCCACGCTAATGTGGCGCTTAAGCGGAAATACAGATAACCAACTGCAGCAAGAAATGTGACGAACCACAGCGGAAGGAAGGGCTTCCTTCGCCTCGAAGGAAGACTCCCAACTCAGCTCCTCCGGCCCCCTCCATCCCGGCTCCGGCGAGCTTGTCTCGCCGCAGCGGGAAGGGAGCGGGGCCCCAACCTCGTAAGTAGTCGTAGTTATAGCTCGTCGTAGTATGCTCTTTGTAGTATTTCGCAGTATGGCGTCGGTCCCGAAGTTCGCCGCCACCCTCGCCGTGGTTGCCGTGGTTCTCCTCGGCCTCCTCGTCGCTGGTGAGGTCACCTTCGAGGTACGTCTCAATAAATCCTCTCCTCTACTCTCCACCTCGCCCTCCTCCCCCTTCCCTTGCTGGAGTCGCCCCGCCGCCGATCTAGATCTGGCCGGTGTTGCGTTGACTTCCGGCTCGCCTCGCCTCTGCTTGTGGAGTTTGCCGGTCGTTGGTGTTCCTGTGGAAGCTGCTCTTGAGCATTCTTGGTGGTTGTTCCGGCACTTCTTGCTGTTGAACGCACCATGCCGCTCCTACTTTTGCTTCCGCCTTGAAGATGATGACCGTCACTGCCTTCCGGTGATTGTTCCGGGCGCTTTTCCTCCCTCTGGGATGTGGAGAGGCTCTCGTCGAACGCACAGGCAGGCCATCCTCTGCAGCTTCGCCAGCTTCCACCACTTCAAGCACCCTCATGTACCTTGGTGGATCCCCTTGGCCTTTGTAGCCGCTCGCCGTTGGTTGTTCCGACGCTCAAGCCTCCCCCTGATGGCGTCTTGGTGGTCAATCTTCAATCTCCGGCGATACTTAATCCCACATCTCTTCGTCGTGCGGTGCAATCTTCATCGACCCCGTCGCCTCGCCTTCAACCGATGCAGTGCACGGCCCTCCATCTCGGTGCAAGCTTCTGTGAAGCCTCTGCTGCCTCCGCCGGCGTTCGTGCTGTTGTTGAACGCGTCGGTGAGCTTGTGGATCTCACCCGGTCTGAGGACCTTGTTGTAATTTTCTTTTACTTCGAGGACCTCATTGTAATTTGGATGCTTAAGTGATAATATATTGTGATTGTTGTAAAAAATAAACAATCCTCCTCTACCTCGGTCTGGAATGGCGAAAACGGAGCGCTCCGCTCCCGTGCAGTATCATAAGAGCTTGTTTAGTTCGGTAAATTTGCTTCGATGTGACGAGTGAATATTAGAATTTGCTAACAACTTGCTACATTGGGCCCGTGTGTATAGAAAAAAACAATACGTTTCGATGTGACGGGTAAATAGTTATAATTTATCGAATAAACAATACTTCTTTTATGAACCAAACTTATCCCAAGACCATGTTCTTTTCATTCAAAATGAATAGTGAAAAAGTATTATTACCCATCACATTCAGCACATCTTCTGTCACAAGAAATACTATTCCAACACTATTTATTTACAATTTCACTATTCTTTTTCACCTAAAAAATACTGTACAATATCTCTAATTCGAAATCTCTCGGAATCGAGGACGATGGGGGAGACTTTGACCTTGACCTCGAGTCCTTGATTGGAGTGAGCACGTGGGGGTGCTAAGACCGTCTCCAGCGGCGTGCCGTGGCGCATCTGCAAAATTAGCTGTTTTGAGCTAAGGAGAGAGACGAAGGGCACCCGCGGCTTCCAGCTGCTTCGCGCATCTGCAAGCGCAGCCCGCACCGGCCGTTGGCTCCCGCGGGGAAGAGGAAGCTCGCGCCGACCCCTGCTCCGCCTCCGCGCCGCCCCCTGCCCGCCATCGGAGCCGCCGCGGTGGATGAGGAGTTGAGGACCTCGCTGCTTCGGGTCGACCTCGGCCCCAGCTCTCTCTCCCGGCGAATCAAGCGCCGTCGCCGACCAAATCGACCGCCGGGGAAGGAGGCGGCGTGGTGGAAGCCCCGGATCTGCGCCGCCCGGGAGCTTTTCTGCTCCCTGTCCGCCGAGAGGACCGCCGAGCTCCCGGAGCCTCCTCCATCTTCGCGTGCTCCGCCACGACCTCCAGCTCCTCCTTGCCGCGCGGAAGCCGAGGTGGAGGAGGGCTGCGCCGCCGTGCTTCACCGCGTGGAAGTCAAGGCGGAGGAGGGCCGTGTCGCCGTGCGTGGACGTGAGGAAGCGGCCGCGCCGCTGTGCGGAGGAGGAGACGAAGGGCGCCGCCGTGGCCGCAGCTCGCCCGTCGTCGCGGCCCGCCACCGTCGTGGATCTCCTCCGCGTTGCAGCTCGCCTCTGCACCGGGGACGAAGGAGGCGAGGTGGAGGTGGCTCGGAGCGGCGGAGCGACGGGCGGAGCAGGCTGGCGGGCAGCGGAGCGACGGGCTGAGCAGGGGGAGGCGGAGCAGGCTAGCGGGCGGCGAAGCGGCGGGCGGAGCAGGCTGGCGGGCGGCGCAGGGGAGGCGGATGCGCCGGGGGAGGCGGAGCAGGCGACAGCGGGGCCCGCAGGTGGTTTGGATGGGGAAGGCCCAGCACCCCCCGAGAATGCAAAAGGGGGTGAAGGGTGAGATCAGGTTCCTCCAATCTGAGCTTGAGAGCATGCAGGGCGCCCTCGAGAAGGTCTCCAATACACCAATAGATGAGCTTGACATTCAGGACAAGATCTGGGCCAGGGATCTGAGGGAGCTGTCCTATGATATAGAGGATAGTGGATAGCATCGACACATTCATGGTCCGTGGCAAGGGCAATAAGCAGCCCAACCTGCAAGGCATCCAAAAATTCATTGTTAGAAGTGTTGGTTTGTTCAGAAAGGCCAAGATTCGCCATGGGATCGCTACTGAAATCAGAGATATCAAGAGCCGTGTAGAAGAGGTGGCCAAGCGGCGTGACCGGTACAAGTTATTACACAGTAATGTAACTGATAAGCATATCACAGTCGACCCTAGATTATTTTCTCAGTATGAGAAGGTGACAGAGCTCGTTGGCGTTGAGGAGGCAAGAGAAGAGATAATTCAGATTCTGATGGACGGCAATGAAGTGTCCAAGCAGCAAGACAAGATTGTTTCCATTGTTGGATTTGGAGGCTTGGGAAAGACAACTCTTGCTGATGTGGTGTATAAAAAGCTTAGAGCACAATTTAAGTGCACAACATTTGTTTCGGTATCTCAGTCTCCTGACCTGGAAAAATTACTCAAGCACATGTTCTATGAACTTGTTGGGAGGGAAAGTAACAAAAGCAGTGACGTTAGCAGCGAGCTCAGAGCATTCCTCGAGAATAAGAGGTATGAAAACATCTCAGAACACTTGATTGGCATGTGTTCATATCTGCCTTTATGTTGGTTGTATTTTCAAATATGAACATGGCAGCACCAAGTAATCAGATTTCACTACTAGAAAAAAATAGGCTCTTCACTATCAGCTCCTATGTGCAGTAAATTTGAAACCGATATTGATTTGTTATCTATGCTAACTCATAACGTAGCTCTGTTTTCTAGTAGTGTAATGTGAGCCAGTAGTGATAGGTTTCCGTGTATTATCCGCTAGTATTTATGCTAAGTATGCATGTTGGTTATCCTTACTAGTCCATCAATCCGTGCTCCTGCATGAGCTAATATTTTTAAAAGTTATTGTATTTGAAAATTATTTAGAAAACTCCTGGCTAATAACCAAAATTTTTGTTCTACTACTTCTCTCATTTTATTTTTCAATACTTTGACATAATACTCATATAGATGTATATTGATGTGTACTTATCTTTGTCCACATTCACAATTGTTTTTATTTTGTATCGCACCTCCATACATTATGTTTAGCATAAAAATTTTCGTCTTTTCCTCACATATGGAGACATAGTATTTTTATATTAACAATGACATAAATCGGTTTTAGAATTATATATTACTTTCTTTTGGATATTTGTATGATGCTTGGCGAGTGGATGCACTTAAGTACATCATCTTTCAAATACCAAGACGACATTGGGCAAAAAGTACCACGTAGGTAGCAAACCCACAATTTGTTTAAACAAAAGTCCTTGCTAATCCTACCAATTATTTAAGTTGTATTCATTTTTAGATTTGGTTTTCCGATTTCTTTTAGCCTCGAAATTCATTTATAGGTATAGAATAGAGCACTATTCTATATATAATCTTCCATGCACCACCAAATGATCGACTTGGACTTACATCTACACTCTATTATATTATATCCCGACATGCAACATATTTAAATCAATATCGATTTCATCATCTAGGCATCCAACCGTTCTCTTCTCAACTTAATCAGTCATGACATAGCGCTAGCTTTTAACTTAACCAGTCACGACATAGTGCTATCTTTGATGAAAATTGGCAAGCAAGACATAGTGATCTTACAGAAAACCTGGTGATTTCATGATAGAACAAGTAGGTTAATTTTGCAAAACCAACTTGGTAGCTGAATACGAGTATTAACCTAACATGTAATAGCAAGGACTTTTAAACAAAAACATTTGCTAACATGTAAATTGTCTATATTTTTTTACCCATATGTCATCTCGGTGACTTATCCGCACCCACCTACCAAGTTGTGTTCTCAAATGAACAGTTTGAGAGATGATGTACCTAATTGCACTCACCTACCAAGTTGTTGTTCCTAATGAACAATTTGAGAGATGATGTACCTAAGCGCACCCACTCACCAAGTTTATTTACTAATGATGCATTTAACTCTCTTTAATAACAACATATGTGGGTAACTTAGATACAAATTAGAATGATACTTGAAGTTGTTGTTTATAATGATATATGCATGATATAATAGATGCAATGGCTATTATGATTTGAATCTGCCAATTGATGGATAAATATTTTGTATTTTTCTTGTGAGAATTTGTGTGATTTCTCTTACTGTCCACCAAGGGTCCTAGGTGGCTTCACCTGAAGGCTTCAAAAGGAGCCTCAACTTAGTAATAGTAAGGTGCCTCTTATTACGAGACAAGCACTAATACCCTGCACTTTTTTAATCATATAAAATTTTATCTTGTTTTCAAATTTGTATCTCTTTTTCAGATTTCATATAACAATTGTAGGTTTCAACAAGATCTACAACTACTTAGTTGAATATTTTGTTTAAAGTCATTTAGATGCCTGTAGAATTGATTAAAATTTTAGATGACAAGGGTCAAAAGGAAGAAAACTCTCTGTTGCTGTTTGCAGTGAAGTATATATTACATGGTATGAAGGGATAGCATGATGCGGAGGATGTCCTTTCGATCCCTGACTACTTCATACACATCTATTTTGTGTGAAAATTGTGGGACTTGTGATTGGCGACTTGCAACAACTTTTTTTTTGGAACAAGACTTGCAACAACTTGGGTAGCAGATCGGGGTAGCATCAAGATTTACGTTTTTCTTGCTACCTTTTGGTTCTGCTATCTTACTATCTCTTATAACAAGTCGACAAGGGTACTTGCATCTCTATCAGTCATGCAATGCAACTATGGCACGGATACTGCTCACTTGAAAATAGAGAGTTAAAGACCTGCATGGATAGGTGTTGGTCATATTCAAATATTGCTGGAAAGTTTCAGGGATAGTAACCTTCATATTTCTCTTTGCTCGTTTTATTTGCTACTTCCTGGCTTTATGTGATTTCTACTACCAACTATAGGTCTATAGCCCCTTGGTCTTGTCTTGGCTCCACTTGTTTTCTTCTCCATCCATGTGGGTCTGCTTCTACTAGTGATATTCCTTTCAATACTATCTTGATTTACCAATTATTTAATAGCCCTCTATTTAGCGTAGTTTAAACATTCTATAGGAGAAAAACTAACTTATAAAGTTTAATTTGCTAGTAACATGGCTCTCTTGAATTATCTGGTACAGGTACTTCATTGTTATTGATGACATATGGAGCATCTCAGACTGGAAAATGATTAAACGTGCTTTGCCCGGTAATAATTTTGGAAACAAAATTATCACAACTACCCGTATTCTCAATATTGCTGAACAAACTGGATGTGCTTACAAGTTACATCCAATTTCTCTGAACAACTCTCGGAAACTATTTTTTAGAAGAATATTTGGTAATGATAACAATAACAACAATGAAGAAGAAGAAAGATGTCCTGACGATGAGTTAGCTGAAGTATCTGATAAAATACTGAAGAAATGTGCTGGTGTGCCCTTAGCTATTATTACGATGGCTGGTTTTCTAGCTTGCAAAGCAATAAATAAAATGGAGTGGTATCAGGTGTACAATTCTATTGGTACTGGTCTAGAAAACAATCTTGATGTGGAAAATATGAGAAAGATTTTGTCATTTAGCTATTATGAGCTACCATGCTATCTAAGGACTTGCTTGTTATATTTGAGCATATTTCCTGAAGATTGTGACATTAAGAAAGATTGTTTGATAAGGATGTGGATAGGTGAAGGTTTTATCCAATGTGAAAAATCAGAGAAGAGCCTATTTGAACTTGGAGAGAGTTACTTCAATGAGCTTATAAATAGAAGTATGATCCAACCAATAAATAATAGTTCAGATGATATGATATCAAGCTGTCGTGTACATGATATGGTGCTCGATCTTATCCGTTCCTTATCAAGTGCTGAAAACTTTGTTACTGTAGTAAGTGATATGGGACACACATCTCCATCAAAAAAGATTCGGAGATTGTCCCTTCAAAATGGCAAGATAAGTAACATGATGGCTCAAGCTACATGGAGCTTGCAACATGCAAGGTCAGTTGTTGTCTTTCCAGCTGATATTTCTCTAGTGCCAGCTCTTGGCTACTGCCGTGTTTTACGTGTTCTGAATTTAGAGGGTTGCAATCTTTCACAAGCTAATATTAGCCTTAAGTACCTTGGGAATCTACATCACTTAAGGTACTTGGGACTTTGTCGGACACATATTTCTCAGCTCACAGACAAAATAGAGAACCTGAAGTTTCTACAAACATTGGATGTAAGGGGTAATAAAATTTCCAGGTTGGTTTCGAGTGTTGTCCAGCTAAGAAAGTTGATGTACCTATACGTTGACGGGTCTACAAGTGCACCAACCGGAATTGGAAATCTGACATGCCTTGAACAACTGTCTGTTTTATGCAGTGATGACTCTAACAGAAACATTGCAGAAGAGTTGGGCCAGCTAACTGAATTGAGGAAACTGCATATTCGATTGGATGAGTGGAACGACAAACTGTTGGAGTGCTTATGCAAGCTACAAAAGATGCAGGAACTCGATATCATGGTCACTCCTGGTCACCGCAGCATGGGTGGATTGGATGCCTGGGTCGCCCCTCGACATCTCCGCATCTTGAATACACAAAACAGTTGTTGGTTTTCAACACTGCCGGCTTGGATGAATACATCGCTTCTTTTGGATCTCAATTCTCACACACCTATCCATTGCTGTGAGGGAGCTACATCAGGTTGATCTCGAAATCCTCGGGAGGTTGCCAGCTCTCCGCTATCTATTTCTGGAGGTGGACAATAAGAACATCGGTATCCTTCAAGGATTCGTTGTTGGTGATGGTGCATTTCCGTGCCTTGTAAGGTGTTACTTCAGACAATTTGTTTGGCCACTGGTAATTCAACAGGGAGCTATGCCAAGGCTTAGAGAGCTTTGGTTATTTTCGTTTTATCTGCGGGAGGAAAGAGGAATTGCTTGCAGCAATAGTGGCCTCGATTTGGGCTTAGGGAACCTGCCGTCGCTGCAGTTGCTCTATGCTGACCTCAGGTGTGAAGGCTCTATCAAAGATGGGGCCGAGCAAGCCAAGGCTGCGCTGAGGCATGCAGCTGAAATGCATCCCAATCGTCCTCGCTGCCGTGTATCTATCAAGTTTGCATTTGTTATTTCCCCATGTTTATTTCTCAGATTAGTTTGAACATTATAATTTCTCAGAATGAAATGGTGGACCATGGACTGTCAGAGACTAAGGTGTGCCGACCTGCCTTCACCAGTTTGAACATTATTATTCAAATATATTATTTTTCACTGTCTCTATTTCGGATTCACCCGAAGAATAGCGAACTGGAGAAAAGACACCGAGTTAACGTTGATGACAAGTTGCTCATTGCTAATAAGCTTCTTGGTTTTCTCACATTTAAAGAGATCAAATTATAACATGCCGGCTTAGGTGAATCTCCAAGTCCTCCCAAGGTTGCCAGCTCGTCACCTTCTCGAAGGAACTGATTGGCGAATAGAGATGGAGAGTGAACAGGAGCTGATAGAAATTCTTCTCAAACAGATGAACTCGGTCTATGCCCTAAAATCAACTTCAAACGTCTCGCACAAGTGAGAGAGAGAGAGAGCTATCACAAACCGATCGTCAAGATCACGTGGTCACAGAGAACCTCCTGATCCTAGGGAACGATGCTAGAGAGCCTAAGAAACCTCATGGAAGCAACTACGGAAGCAACAGAACAAATCAATCAGAGAGGGACCAGAACATCCACTGGTTCATTAATAGAGCGTGACCGGAACATCCACCGGATCATCCGGCTAGGGATCGGAACATCCACTAAATCATCCAGCACAGGGTCGGATCATCCGGGACAGACAGAAAACAGCCTGCTGAAGGACAAAGAAAAATCATAAAACTCAATCAAATGACCTCCTAAAATCACGAAATTTTAACCACAGGGTCACATCAACCTAGTGAGTCTTTGTCCAAATCCAAAAGATCAAGACTTCACCACAAACTTCATAATTTAGAACAAGAACGAGAAGTGAACTTGCACAAGAAAGTCAACGCAGCCCGATCATCTGATACAAGTCCGGATCATCCGGTCAAGCCCAGAAGAACAGGCCTGCAGCTTCAACTTAAACTTCAAATCAATTGATCTCGGGACTCACATAATGGATTGAGATGAGATTTTGGGGAGAGAAGGGTTGTCTCATGGACAAGCCATAGCTAGTAAATCAAATCCCCAAACCAACTCAATCGTGCGGAATCGTGGATCTTGGATATGAACAAGAAAACCGGAGTTGACCCAAAGATCTTCAAATCCGGAGTCATTCAAGGAGTTCTGGAAGGAGATATCAAAAAAAGTTCACTAGGTACCCATGCGTGATTCCCTCAAAGAAAACATCCCGGAAACATCTCCAAATCAAATAACTCGAAAATCAACCAAAAAGGCACCGAAAATGCAAAGAAAAGCACACGGTGATTGAGAAGTAGATAGAATTAATCTGCCAAATCTTCCATACACATAGATGAAAGATTCTAAACAAAATAGACTAGCATCCTCCCTACATCCAACCCTCTAGAAGATGCTCATGAAGCTCTAGCTAGCCTATGGAGAAGAAAATGAGAAGCAGTCCAAAGAGATGAGATGCCATCCACCCATTGGGTGCTATTTATATCAAGTCATCTGGTGGAGGCAAAAGACTAAAGTACCCCTACAACTTGAAGGTAAGATACACACTCATGAAGAGGTATTTTGTGTAAGTCTTTGAACTCTTCATCGGGTGGGCACACATCCACCACAACCTTGCTCCCCTCCGACGCAAGCCTTGCGATCACACCGCGTGTCTCCCGCTTCGAAGCTTCCCGACACAACCAGATCTCATCTCTGTCACGCCGGACCTTCGGGCTAAGTTTTGAGGCCCAAACTGAGAAACCGTTGTGGGTTGGTTTTGTGTCCAAACAAACAAACCCTGCGTACATAGCACGGCCTCACCACGCCAAGCTTCGAGCACGCCAAGCCTTTCACTTCCGGCGCCCGGACAGTCTACTCGGTCTTGCCTCGTTCCTTGACTTGGCCACCACAGATGCACCACTCCTTGTTCACGACATCGTCTTGCTCTTTTTGCACCATGCGGACCGCACTTGATCACATCGAATCAAGCCTATTTGTCTCTCCATCACCCCGGAGGTCACTCTAGATAAGACCTTTCGCACTTGTTCTTCACCTGCAACAACGCAAACCAAGCCGCATCCAACACCTATAATACTAGACCAAGAGGTCAGTCCACACAATATTGTCAATCACTCATCACTGAGAAGCGACCTTCCACTGGTCCTCGGACATTCGTGATCCTCACTTCTATATAGTATATAACAACCTTAGTATCTCTGGGGTTCACCTTTGAGTTCCTAATCTCGGTAAGCTTCACCACACAAAGCACTACCTCGAGTACCTCCTCTATAGTTATGAAAAGCTGCAAGGAAATCGTATGCTCATAGCCTAAGAGGGGGAGGGGGTGAATTAGGCAACTTAAAATCTTAAGCCTAGGGTTATCACTATTTGCTCAAATCATAAACTAGAACATACTACCTAGATGTGCAACTAAGGTTGTTCTAGTGTGAAACTCCCATCCCAAAACAAGTTTTGCAACCTATAGCCAATCCTAGCAAGATACTACTCTAGGAAAGTAAAGGCAAGCAAGGATTGCAAGAAAGTAATGCGGAAACATAAAGGGGGATGAGAGGAAGCAAACTCTTGACACGCGATTTATCCCGTGGTATCGGTAGGCACTAAGCCACCCCTAGTCCACGTTGTTGAAGCACTCCACATAAGAGTATTGCTTCCCGATCACCAAGTCTCTCCCAAGAGCACCACTTGACTTGCCACTTAGGCTCGGCCACAAAGGCACTCGACAAGCTCTCTTGGTCACCTTGATGCCGTCTCCACTAAGGAGCTTCTCCACCAAGGAAGGGGGTCTCCACGTCCCCACACAAAGTGTCCTCGTCGCTCCACACTAAGTCAGAGGGTCGAAGACGTTTACCGGAGAGCCACTTAGGCTCCAAGGCTTCCGGCGCACCTTGTACAACTTGATCCACTCAAGAATCACCCCACAAGGTAGGCACACCTTGCACTCACTCAGCTCTAAGCTAAGCCTAGCACTAAGCACACACACAAAGCATGTGCTAGTCTTTGGATGAGCAATTTAGCACTTGGATGGCTTGGATATGATCTTCAATATGTCTTGGACTCCTCTGCACTTCCACACAATCCAGCATACTCAAATGGGTGAGTGGAGGGGGTATAAATAGCCCAAGGCATCAAGCCAGCCGTTGGCTAACGACTACTGAAAAGTATACCGTCGGATGAACTGATGGTACCTTTTTCACCACTGTTGGTTCATCTGGTGCCCCTCCACATCATCTAGTTGTTGCAATCTACTGACACAATTGATCCCACACATAGACCGACGGGCTCCTCACTTAACCATCGGTTCATCTGGTGCTGATGGGTCTGCGGCCAAAACCTCTCTGGCAAACGTGAGGCTGTCGGATGAACCACTGCCTTATCATCAGTTCATCCGGTGCTTAAGCTTCTGCAACCTGCTGCTCTCTGTCTTGGCTCCATAGGCTGTCGGATGAACCGCTGCCTCTTCGTCAGTTCATTCGGTGCTATAGATTCCCGCAGGCCGGCCATTTCTTCTTCTCTTTAATTCATCCGACGCAACTAAAACTGGGGGCGTCGGTTCATCTGGTGGTCCATGCTGACTTGAGTCTTCGTCCGCAGTGTACCACTTCATCAGACCATTGCATCGATGCCTTCTTCCAAGGTACCGTCAGTTCATCCGATGGTGCCTAGTGCTGCTCTTTTGTTGCTTGGTTTAGACCCTCAAAATATATACTATCTTCTCATTTTGACATGTGGCATTTTTGCATCCATGGGACCTAGAAATGTCTACAAAGACATGCTAGACAATATGGTTAGTCCCATTGCTTGTGTTATCATGAATCACCAAAATCAACTTGAACAAATGGCATATGAGGCCATGTTCGCTACAATCTCCCTCTTTTTGGTGATTTATGACAACACATGCAAAGCAAGCATAAATTTGCAAGAATTAACAAAATTGAACCACTTACACTTGCTTGGATGCTTACCATCATCCAACTCCCCCTAGATGTGTTCTCCCTCTTTCATGATCTTCTCTTCCTATGTTCACACATAGCTTGCTACTTCCCCCTTTGGAAACACATAACTTGATTTAGCTCCAAATTCTCTCCCTTTGGAATAAAATCTCCAAAAAGTGTCCAAAACAAAAGGGTCTCCAAAGGAATTTTATCAAGTCCTAGAAATCATAGCTCAAAGAGAAATGTTAAATACAAGGGAGAAAGTCACATGAACCATGATCCATATGTATGATATCAATGAAGATACCACATGTGCGAATAACTAAGGTGGATCTCAAGCTCATGAGACTAGCATGATACAAACTAAGCTCCCCCTAAGTGTGTGCACAAAAAGATGGTGTGAAAAACAAGTGCACAACTAAAACACTTGTAAGACAAGGAAGCTTAGAGCATATCATGCAAGGAGGTAGCTTAAAAGACAAGAGATAAGACAAGGGACCTTGTAACATTACCACTTGTAGATTTTGAGCATTGCATACCTCTGGGGGTTTCTTCCTCTCTACCTTGTTGGCACTACGTTGAGATAAGCGACATGGAAATGACACCACTTGAAAGAGACTTGCAAAGAAAGCACTTGATGTACCACAAGGATTAGGAATGTATGCGTTCATTGCCTTTGAACTTATATAGAGACATAAGCTCGCAAGGACATGACTCAATAGCATGAAGCTCATATTGCTATATTCACTCTCTTAGAGATGTTAGATCACATTTAGAGTGAAATAGCATTCTCTTAGAATAAAGCACCGCACCGGAACGCACCACCAAGGGACTACACAAGATAAACTTGAAACAATGTTAGTCCCACAAACAAACCATAGGATGAGCTCCCCCTAAATCTAAATGTGTGCATTTAGTGTTTGAATCACCACCCAAATGTATGCACATTGTTTATGACAACAAAGAAGGAAGCTTACCCTATAGCTTGCTCATGATGCAAAGAGATATATATGAAGAACATGCATCATGAAAGAAACAAGTGTAGCTTTCCTACACACTAATAAAACTATGTAGGTTGCTCATGGGTTAGCACATAACACAAGCAACCTACCATATGTAAACAACTAGGCATAGCAACAAATTCAACCTAGACAAGGCAATGGAGCTACAATGATATATAAGATGAGTTCTAATTTCCATTACCTCAACCGGGGAACTTGGGCAACATATGTCCAATCTTGCAAGCTTGGCTTCTAGACTTGAATTTTCTCATCTTCTTTGTGCCAAACCTCCCAAGTCCCCGAACTCATGGCCTTCACTGGGTCTTAGGAACCCAAACCATTTGAGGCCCCTTCATGTTGGTGATGACTTCCTTGGGCACCCAAATGGGTTGGTTCCAATCCCGCTATGTCTTCATCTTCCCAACTAGTAGTATCATTTTCTACACCCACAAGTTTGTAAAAAGACACCAATATGACTCAAAAACCAATTCGCAAACTAAAAGACCATCCATTTAAATTAAAGAAACGTAAAGCTACCATCTCCAAAGTTCGACATGCTGAAAAGAAGAGCTCCTCATCGTTCTCACTTTGCTGCAACTTGGCCCAAGATTGGAGCCAATATGTTCCTCTGAAAAGTACCTGCAAAAAAGTTTTTGGTCGGCATTTGTCAAAAACCACCTCATTTCGAGATAGCCATATCGTCCAACAAAAAGTTGATATCCCCGTCAGTAGGTATAGATTCGGCTTAGGCCCACCCTGCTTAACCCATGAAGAGAACATTTCATTCATGGTTGTTGGTGGAGAAACACCAAACACTATATGTATCGCACGCCATAGAAATTTGGCATACCAACAATGAAGGAAAAGATGATTAATAGATTCCTCACAACTACAAAAGCTGCAGTACCTACCCCATTCCAATTCCTCCTAATTAAGTTTTCTTTTGTTAGAATAACTCCTTTTTTAAAATACCACATGAATATCTTAATTTTCAATGGTAATCTCATATGCCATATTTCCTGCGTAACTCTAACTCCGGAACTGATGAGATGCTTATACATAGATTTCACAGTAAACGTTCCATTTTTATGGAGAGACCAAAAAAACACATATATCCCTTCATTAAGGTTAACTTGAGCTATTCTAGCCACGAGGTTGGCCATTCTAGTAGCTTATTACCGACTAATGATCTCTTGAAAGAGATATTAAGCAGTATACCACTAAAGACATCAACCACAATGTCATGTTTTTTTTGAACTATATTATACAAGTTAGGATATTGGGACATTAATGTCCTATTCCCAAACCATATATCTTCCCAAAATCTAGTTTGTTCTCCTGCGTGTACTCTGAACTTCCCAATTTTAGGAAATCCTCCTTCACTCCCATCAAATCCTTCCAAAACTGTGAATCTCTTGCTTTTTTGTAAACTTGGCCTAGTGGTTTATTTCTAAGGTATTTGTTCCTTAGAATGTCTTGCCACATCCCCGCTACTTGAAAAGCCATTTGCTCAGTAAGCATTTATTTTGAATATCTATGTTCATGATCCCCAAACCTCCTTGAAAGGTTGGCAGAGAACCTCCCATTTAGCTAGCCTATATTTTTTCTATGTTGATCATTCTGCCAAAAAAACCTAGACCTGAAATGCTCTATCTTTTCTAAAACACCCCTTGGGACCTCAAAAAAAAGAGAGCATAAACATTGGCAATCTTCATAAGATAGAATTAATCAACACTAGTCTACCTCCAACTGATAACAGTTTTCCTTTCCAACCACTTAACCTTTTTTCAATTCTATCTTCAATGATCCTCCAATCTTTGTTACTCAATTTCCTAAAGTGCATTGGAATACCCAGATATCGAAAATGGTAGGAGCCGAGTTTACACCCAAATAAATGAAAATATGTATTCTCATGCTCTCTTGTTTGTCCAAAGCAGAAGATTTCGCTCTTATGAAATTGATTTTAAGACCAGATAATTGTTCAAACATGCATAATAGAAGCTTCATATTCTTTGCTTGTTCAATATCATGATCCATAAAAATCACCGTATCGTCTGTGTATTGCATAATAGAGAGTCCATCTTCTACTAAGTGTGGAACCACCCCTTTTACTTGTCCTTCATTTTTATCTCTTGCAATGATGATCACTAACATGTCAGCCACTATATTAGATAGTATAGGAGACAGTGGGTCACCTTGTCTAAGCTCCTTTTTAGTTTGGAAGAAAGGACCCATCTGGTCATTAACTTTAATACCCGCATTCCCACCTTGAGTGAATGCTTGAATCCAACTGCACCATGTTTGTGAAAACCCTTTCATTCGAAGGTTTTGTTGCAAGAACTCCCACTTGACCTTATCATAGCCTTTCTCGAAATCTTTTTGAAAGACTATTCCATTATGCTTCTTTGAGTGCAATTCATGTAGAGTTTCATGTAAAATTACTACCCCCTCCATGATATTTCTTCTTGGCAAGAAGGTTGTTTGGGAAGGTCCAATAATCCTCTGGGCTAATTTCACAATTCTATTTGTTGCAACTTTTGTAAATATCTTGAAGCTAACATTCAAAAGACAGATTGAACTTGAAACTAGTACTTTGTGCTTTTGAAAAGTTATCAGGCCTCAAGATCAATTTCCATAAGAGTGAGTTGTTTACTTTTTGGGAAACAAAGGAAAAGACTTTGGAATATGTGGAATTGTTTGGGTGTAAGGAAGGTGCTTTACCTTTTAGATATTTGGGAATTCCGATGAGTTATCGCAAGCTCTCAAATAAGGATTGGAAGGGGGTTGAGGAAAGGTTTTAAAGAGGACTCATTAGTTGGAAGGGTAAGTTGCTTTCATCAGGGGGGCGATTTGTTCTAATCAACTCAGTGCTCTCAAGTTTACCAATGTTCATGATGTCTTTCTTCTGAATACCTAAAGGTGTTTTGGAGAAATTAGACTATTATAGATCTAGATTTTTCTGGCAATGTGATGAGCACAAAAAGAAGTATAAACTTTCACAAACCTAAAAGTCTTGGGGGATTCGGTATTGTGGACTTAGATGTTCAGAATAAGTGTCTGTTGAGTAAATGGATTTTTAAACTAGCAAATGAGGAGGGTTTATGGCAGGAAATTCTGAAGAAAAAATATTTTAAACACAAGAATCTCTTTCAAGAAGAGAAGAAGAAAGGGGATTCACATTTTTGGTCTGGTCTAATGGAAGTCAAAAGTTTAGTAATGGAAAGAGGCAGGTTTAAAGTCCAAGATGGAACCAGAACTAGATTCTGGGAGGATCTTTGGATTGGAAACCAACCTTTCATGAAGAAATACTCCTCCCTCTATAACATTGTAAGGAAAAAGAATGCGTCGGTGGCTCAAGTACTAAGTACTACTCCATTGAACGTCTCTTTTAGAAGAGAGCTAGTGGGGAAAAATTGGGACAAGTGGTTGCGTGGGGAGTATTCTTACAGTGCGTCTTAATGAGCATAAGGACTCCTTTATTTGGACCTGCAGCAAAAGTTTTTCGGTGAAAGCCATGTATAATGATGTGCTAATGAGGACAGAAACACCTTTTAAATGCCATACTTGGAAGGCTAAAATTCCCTTAAAGATAAAAATATTCCTTTGGTACCTTAGAAAAGGTGTAATCTTGACTAAGGTTAATCTGGCTAAGAGACAATGGAAGAGATGCATTCGTTGTTGCTTTTGTAATGACAATGAGACTGTTCAATATCTCTTTTTTGATTTTCCAATGGCTAGACTAATGTGGAGTGCAATTAGTATTACTTTTGACATTACAAAACCTGCAAATACTTCTCATCTTTTTGGTCCTTGGCTTAGAAGTTTTTGGCATAAGCAAAGGAACCAAGTGCTCGTCGACGTTGCCGCTTTTTGTTGAGCTTTATGGCTTAGTAGGAATGATGTTGTGTTCCACAAATCAAAATTGAAATCTATTTTGCAGGTGATGTTTAGGGAGAACTTTCTGGATCAGGAGTTAGTCCATCCTATCTAGAGAGTAGGATGGGTGCATTTTGAAGGAAGGGTGTGTCACACCTGTTTTCTAAAGAAAACCAAGTGCAAACCTATATGCATGCCAGGATCAAGTTTCATGCACATAGTTGACATAAGTGAATAACAGAAACAATATCACGTAAGAAAAACAAAGATTATCAGAGTATTACGCTAAATCCTAGAAACGAAGGCTCCAAACACCACAGGTAGTCGACTGGGGGTTGCGTACGCCTAGCACCAACAACATCTTCACAACAGCTTCCTCTTTCTGAGCAGCATTGTTTATAGCAAGGGAGAGCACATGTCGTACTCAGCAAGTGTGGGGAAAGTATGAATGCAAAGGCTTGACAAGGAAAGGCTGACAGGTTGACTGCATTAAGCACTTTTAATTGGTCAAATTTTATTAGCACCTGACTACTATGATATAAGTATATACCAACCCACAATAACATAAAGAGATACGCCATAAGCATATGGCTAACATAACCATACCAACGATTTAAGTCCATCTTCAAGTTCAATTATCATGTGAGGGTCCAGGCCGCTCTTGACCGTGAGCACGGCTAATCGATTAGTTTTAAACACTCTGCAGAGGTTGCACATCTTTACCCACAAGCCGTGTAAAAGTTCTAGGAACTTTGAACCCAACCATGCTGTGCAAAAGTAGGCACAATACCACACTTCCTAGGTGTGATTGCATAGAGACGCTACGAGGCCTTTACAAAGAGTCCTCCCATGTGTATTAGTCCATAGTAGCATATGCCATAGAGGCTATCTTTCGTACCACCCTTCTACTCACGGACGGTCAGCCATAGAGTACTTCCGTTCCAATACCTATCCGGAATAGAAGAGCCATAAAAGCATTCCTCCGTACCCAAGCTACCATGCGAGTAATGGCCACACAAAGACTTCCCTAATTACTCGGCCAAGACCAGAGCCATATAGTCCTTGTGGTTGCAGTGTTGTCCTGGGTGGTTCTCCATGTTCCGATTAAGCATTGTGATCTTGTATTAACCAGAGATATAACTTAAAGGTAAAGCAAGTTCATCTTTAATGTTCATTAAAACCACCATAACCCAAGTAGAGCAACTAAGCATAGCTACCCAACAGAAATATAAACCAAGGTTGATCAAGGAATGATATTAAAAACTAGGATAAACCTTAATAGGACCCATCAAATTAAATGCAAGCATATGCAATGTGATTAAACACAGTTATTAGGACAAAAGAACAAGGACACACTTGCCTTTAACCAAAGTAATGTTGTTGCTCAGAGTGTCTTCACTTCTTGCTCTTCAAAGCTCTCGAACGATGTTCACTCTACTCGCATCAATCATCGGACACAAGCATACAAAGCAGACAAACAAGCAAACTAAGAACAAGGCACCAATCAAATTAAAGCATTAAAAGAGCGTGCTAAAGTATAGGCTTAATTCTGTGGATCACTAAAGCACACAAACCGTGCTTAGAAGGGAAAGGGATGAAATTGCTTGATCGGAGCTGGAACCAAAAAGATTTAGAACGAGACACACTGAGATAGAGCTAGGTAAAACGACTAACGATCTATTTGCATATATGAGAGAACAAAACCATGAGCTGAGTTTATTTTAATTAACAAACGATATGTAAAGGATATTTCATAAAGAAAGTACCCTAAGTTGGAATTAATGCAGCATTATATTTTTATTTGCAAAGACCGAAGTAAAGAACTAGTCAAGTTTTATTTATAAAGATTCATATATAGATTATACCAATTAAACATTTAACTTATAAAATCTAAACTATATGAATCATCTAAACGTAACTTTATGATTCGAGTGGATCATATTATTATTGTGAACGAAGAGAGGAGAGGAAGAGGGTCACGAGGAGGCGCTTACCGCGGGCGGGGACGAAGGGAGGCGGCCGGAATTCGGCCGGCGGCGGAGCGGCAGGCGGCCGGCTCTGGTGCGCACGGGCGGCGGTGCTCCAAGGGATCTCCGGCGACGGGCAAGTGCTCGACGGAAACAGCTCGGTGCTGCAGAGCTCGAGGTGGCGTTGCTTTGCTCCGGGGGCCAACGGCGCCGGCGGATCGGCGAGCGGCGGCTCTAGCTCGACGTGTGGTGGCGCTGCACTGCCGGTGGCGGCGCAGAGCAAGGCGAGGTGGTGCGAGGCCGCGGCTAGGGCACGTGTGTTGCGGCACCGGCCTTTATAGGGGTGTGCGGGCGCCTGGCGTGGCGCGCACGCCAAGGCCAGGGGTTGGCGGCGGCCATGGCCAGGGAGCTCGCAGCCGGGCCTAGATGGGCCTAGCGGGCTCACGGCCGCGGCTGGAGCGGACTGGGTCGGGACAAGCGGGTCGGGCCTAAGGGCTCGGCCCGTTAGGAGGAGTTAGATTTTCTTTTTTTTTGAAATCATTTTTCAGTGCAAAAATAATTCTAGCAAAATCTAGAAATGTTATTAAAAGCACCAAAAACACTCAGAAGTTCCCAAAAATTCTAGGAAAATTCTCAGAGATAGATTGAGACACGAACAATCCAAATAAAATATTGAGATTTTAGAGCCTTCTAATAAATAGAATTAGCTCAAGGAAAAATGAGAATAAATCCCAAAAAAATCCGGAAAATTCTCGGAAGGGTTTGGTCAGCACCTAAGAGTGTTTTTAAAACATTTTGCACTCATGAACACCAAGATGCATCAGCATGAATGCAACACACATAATTATTTTATTTAATTCAGAAAAATCAAACAAAAGCGTTTTCCTATACTATATTTCCTGTGAAGAAAATAAATGTTAGAAATTTTTTTAAATTATGAGAAAATCGTTGTTTAATTATTCTTTCTATTCACATCCTGAAATTGGAAATTTTAGGGTGTGAAAAATCTACCCCCCTTAAAAGGAATCTCGTCCCGAGATTCGAAAAAGGCTAGCAAGAGACAAAGGTTTATTTCGAACCCTTTTCATATCCTTCGGCAATATTCCTCCTTTCATATTACAAAAAACTCTCTGACAACCTAACTTATCTTAACATCCTTAGGTATTCGGCATCTTGTCTTGCTTGTTTCGCTGCCGCCATGCTTTCTTGTGATACCGATCCACACGCTTCTTTGGGCACCTACTAATAAAGTGTCCACCAGCTTTGCAGTAAAAACAAGCTCTTGTTTCCTTAATGTTCTGACGATTGCGTGGTGTCTCGTCAATTACTTTCACTGTGCAACCATAAGGATATTCTAGATATGCATCTTCGTACCGATCTTCAGGATAATCTTGGGTTTGGGACACACGATAAAGGTGAGAATTATCAGCTTGCTCTGGAAATTTCGTCTTCTTACTCATGATCTCCTGTAGTTTGCATTCTAGCCCAATGGCTTTGTTGATTACATCTTGCAGACTGAAATATTCATGTAAGCTTACCATACTTTGAAGGTCTTCATTCAATCCTTTAATGAAATGTTCTCGTTTCTTCTTATCACTTTCAACCGATCTTGGGGCATACATAGATAACTGGGTAAACTTATTCCCATACTCAGTCACAGACATTTGTCCCTGCTTTAAGTTAAGAAACTCCTTCCTTTTGAGCTTCATTGCACTTACAGGTGTGTGGTGTGAGATAAAGTTGTCCTTAAATTCCTTCCACACAATACTCTCAGGTTGCTCATGTCCATTGATGTAGGAATCCCACCACTCTGAAGCTGTTCCTACAAGTTGTCGAGATGCATACAAAGCCTTTTCTCTATCATTGCACTGTACCATATCTAGCTTCTCTTCAATTGTCTTGATCCGATCATGTATGTGGTATTAGAGAACATTGGTGGCTCCGTCCTCTTGAACTCTGCATACTTATCCTCCGAGGGCAGAAATGACAACACATCTTGGTTGTATCCATAGTTGTCATTGTTCTCATGGCTTTTGTCTTGGTTACCTCCTTTTGGGTTTTCCATCTGGTTGGTGGATAAAAAAATGATCAGAAGAGAACAAGAGTAAACAGATAGATTGAAGAGTAGGGTAGAAAGAATGGGGAAAAACAAGGAGGTGGGAGGTACAAAAGAAGAACCCAAATAAGCCACTGATGTTATTCTAGATATAAGACCCACAATACACCAACACTCACTACAAAGAAACGAATCAATCAAGGCATAAAACTAAACATCATCATGCAAGCACTGAATTCCACCAATCAAGACATAGTTAAAGGAACGATACTACACGTTGTTAATAAAGTCAAAAGGGTATCCTCCTAATCATGAGCATAGCTTCACCGGTCATTGAGGCTTCACTTCAGGCTTCACTTCAGGGTATGTGGCATGGATCATCTAAGAATTTTTGAATTAGAACGGCACTTTGGAATCAAAAGTCAAGGGAAGAATCAAGAGTGACATTATTTAAAAGCAAGGAGAGGTTTGATGAGGAAGATATATGGATAGGAATTGATAGATATGCTTAAGGTAGATAGGCAAGCAAGAGATCAAGGAGATGCATTGCATGAAACAAGTGGAAAGGGAAAGCAAGATCAAGATCAAGGGAAGATAAAATAAACATACAAGGGTAGGGGTCATAACATTTGCAAAACAATGAAGTGCAAATGAAAAGGAGTTAGGCGAGAAGAGCTAAGATATCAAGAGGGATTATCAAAAGAAAAAGGTCATGGAGTGGGAATATTCATCACAAAGCTCAAAGGTAAGGTAGTGATGAATTTTAGATCAAAAGAAACCTTAAGAAACGACCATTTCTATCTAGGCTTATGTCCTACAGTCAATACAACTCTGATACCACTCTGTCACACCTGTTTTTCTAAAGAAAACCAAGTGCAAACCTATATGCATGCCAGAATCAAGTTTCATGCACATAGTTGACATAAGTGTAACAGAAAAAATATCACGTAAGAAAAACAATGATTATCAGAGTATTACACTAAATCCTGGAAATGAAGGCTCCAAACATCACAGGCAGTCGACTGGGGTTGCGTACGCCTAGCACCAACAACATCTTCATAGCAGCTTCCTCTTTCTGAGCAACATTGTTTATAGCAAGGGTGAGCACATGTCATACTCAGCAAGTGTGGGGAAAGTATGAATGCAAAGGCTTGACAAGGAAAGGTTGACAGGTTGACTGTATTAAGCACTTTTAATTGGTCAAATTTTATTAGCACCTGACTACTATGATATAAGTATAGACCAACCCACATTAACATAAAGAGATACGCCATAAGCATATGGCTAACATAACCATACCAACGATTTAAGTCCATCTTCAAGTTCAATTATCATGTGAGCGTCCAGGCCGCTCTTGACCGTGAGCACGGCTAATCGATTAGTTTTAAACACTCTGCAGAGGTTGCACATCTTTACCCACAAGTCGCGTAAAAGTTCTAGGAACTTTGAACCCAACCATGCTGTGCAAAAGTAGGCACAATACCACACTTCCTAGGTGTGATTGCATAGAGACGCTACGAGGCCTTTACAAAGAGTCCTCCCATGTGTATTAGTCCATAGTAGCATATGCCATAGAGGCTATCTTTCGTACCACCCTTCTACTCACAGACGGTCAGCCATAGAGTACTTCTGTTCCAATACCTATCCAGAATAAAAGAGCCATAAAAGCATTCCTCTGTACCCAAGCTACCATGCGAGTAATGGCCACACAAAGACTTCCCTAATTACTCGGCCAAGACCAGAGTCATATAGTCCTTGTGGTTGCACTGTTGTCCTGGGTGGTTCTCCATGTTCCGATTAAGCATTGTGATCTTGTATTAGCCAGAGATATAACTTAAAGGTAAAGCAAGTTCATCCTTAATGTTCATTAAAACCACCATAACCCAAGTAGAGCAACTAAGCATAGCTACCCAACAGAAATATAAACCAAGGTTGATCAAGGAATGATATTAAAAACTAGGATAAACCTTAATAGGACCCATCAAATTAAATGCAAGCATATGCAATGTGATTAAACACAGTTATTAGGACGAAAGAACAAGGACACACTTGCCTTTAACCAAAGTATGTTGCTCAGAGTGTCTTCACTTCTTGCTCTTCAAAGCTCTCGAACAACGTTCACTCTACTCGCATCAATCATCGGGCACAAGCATACAAAGCAGACAAACAAGCAAACTAAGAACAAGGCACCAATCAAATTAAAGCATTAAAAGAGCGTGCTAAAGGATAGGATTGATTCTATGGATCACTAAAGCACACAAACCGTGCTTAGAAGGGAAATGTTTGATGAAACTACTTGATCGGAGCTGGAACCGAAAAGATTTAGAACGAGACACACTGAGATAGAGGTAGGTAAAGAATGACTAACGATCGATTTGCATATATGAGAGAACAAAACCATGAGCTGGGTTTATTTTAATTAACAAACGATATGTAAAGGACATTTCATAAAAAAATACCCTAAGTTGGAATTAACGCAGCATTATATTTTTATTTGCAAAGACTGAAATAAAGAACTAGTCAAGTTTTATTTATAAAGATTCATATATAGATTATACCAATTAAACATTTAACTTATAAAATCTAAACTATATGAATCATCTAAACGTAACTTTATGATTCGAGTGGATCATATTATTATTGTGAACATCATGACGTTGATATTAATCAAATTAATATTTATTATAAAAGCCGATGTAAAATCCTAATCAACTTTTAATTAGAAAAGTTAATTAAATATTAAACAAATTAACATTTGCTTTATGAAAAAACAGGGTACAAATCTAATTATATTTTATTTACAAAAGCAATTGAAATAATCATTAATCAAATTAACATTGATTATGTAAAATGGTGTGTAGTACTATATAACTTTTATTTAGAAAAGACATGTTTAACTAAGAATTAAACAAAATTAATATTAAATTAATTTTCAGAAAATATGCATAAAGAAAACTCACCACTAACGTGTATTTTACTTCATTATGAACCTAACGCAACTTGAACGGATTAAAACGGAGCTAAAACATGGATTTTATGAGCAAAACAAGATATAGAGGCCTAGATGTGATAACTATAGATTTCAGGGGCTTCCAGAGAAGATTCTCGAGACACTATGAACAGTGCTCGCGAATAGATCTAGAATCAGGGTTTGATCTGCAAAAGGGCTCGGGCTGGACTTGGTTGCGAAGACCTAATAGATCTAGGGGGTTATCCATGAAAGATCTAAGACACAAAAATTTAACTAAACATTATAGGGTTCCTCCGGGGGCCAGGTGCAAAACGACCATAACTTCATCTCCTACCTCTGGTCATGGCCGACGGGAGGTTTGGCTGATGGCGGTGCTGGCGATCTGGGCTTCGAGGAGCTCGGGCGAGCGTGGGAACGAAGAGAGGAGAGGAAGGGGGTCACGAGGAGGCGCTCACCGCGGGCGGGGACGAAGGGAGGCGGCCGCTGGTGGAGCGGCAGGCGGCCAGCTCTGGTGCGCACGGGCGGCGGTGCTCCAGGGGATCTCCGGCGACGGGCAAGTGCTCGACGGAAACGGCTCGGTGTGGCGTCGCTTTGCTCCGGGGGCCAACGGCGCCGGCGGATCGGCAAGTGGCCGGCGGCGGCGCTAGCTCGGCGTGCGGCGGCGCTGCGCTGCCGGCGGCGTAGAGCAAGGCGAGGTGGTGCGAGGCGGCGGCTAGGGCGCGCGTGCTGCGTCGCCGGTCTTTATGGGGGCGTGCGGGCGCCTGGCGTGGCGCGCACGCCAAGGCCAGGGGCCGGTGGCGGGCATGGCCAGGGAACTCGCAGCCTGGCCCAGATGGGCCTGGCGGGCTCGCGGTCGGGCCCGGAGCAGACTGGGTCGGGACAAGCGGGTCGGGCCTAAGGGCTCGGCCCGTTAGGAGGAGTTAGATTTTCTTTTTTTTTTCCGAAATCATTTTTCAGTGCAAAAACAATTCCAGTAAAATCTAGAAATGTTATTAAAAGCACGAAAAATACTCAGAAAATCCCAAAACTTCCGGAAAATTCCCAGAGATAGATTGAGACACGAACAATTGAAATAAAATATTTGGAGCTTATGAAAAAGATTTTAGAGCCTTCTAATAAATAGAATTAGCTCAAGAAAAAATGAGAATAAATCCCAGAAAAATCCGAAAAATTCTCGGAAGGATTTGGTCAGCACCTAAGCGTGTTTTAAAAATATTTTGCACTCATGAACACCAAGATGCATCGGCATGAATGCAACACACATAATCATTTTATTTAATTCAGAAAAATCAAACAAAAGCTTTTTCCTATACTATATTTCTTGTGAAGAAAATAAATTTTAGAAAATTTTAAAATTATGAGAAAATCGTTGTTTAATTCTTCTTTCTATTCACATCCTGAAATTGAAAATTTCAGGGTGTGACAAGGTGTCGTTGGTTGGAGACAATAGCGTTGGAGTTCTTCAATAAAAGTGGTTGGAATGTTCTGAAGAGAATTAAGAATTAGTGTGTATCTTGCTCTTAGGTGGCATGATGCTTTTCTTCTTGGCATCTATGTCTGTACATCGAGGGTATACATTGTTCTGGGGGTCACGAGGAGGCGCTCACCGCGGGCGGGGACGAAGGGAGGCGGCCGGCGGCGGAGCGGCAGGCGGCCAGCTCTGGTGCGCACGGGCGGCGGTGCTCCAGGGGATCTCCGGCGACGGGCAAGTGCTCGACGGAAACGGCTCGGTGTGGCGTCGCTTTGCTCCGGGGGCCAACGGCGCCGGCGGATCGGCAAGTGGCCGGCGGCGGCGCTAGCTCGGCGTGCGGCGGCGCTGCGCTGCCGGCGGCGGCGTAGAGCAAGGCGAGGTGGTGCGAGGCGGCGGCTAGGGCGCGCGTGCTGCGGCGCCGGTCTTTATGGGGGCGTGCGGGCGCCTGGCGTGGCGCGCACGCCAAGGCCAGGGGCCGGTGGCGGGCATGGCCAGGAAACTCGCAGCCTGGCCCAGATGGGCCTGGCGGGCTCGCGGTCGGGCCCGGAGCAGACTGGGTCGGGACAAGCGGGTCGGGCCTAAGGGCTCGGCCCGTTAGGAGGAGTTAGATTTTCTTTTTTTTTCCGAAATCATTTTTCAGTGCAAAAACAATTCCAGTAAAATCTAGAAATGTTATTAAAAGCACGAAAAATACTCAGAAAATCCCAAAACTTCCGGAAAATTCCCAGAGATAGATTGAGACACGAACAATTGAAATAAAATATTTGGAGCTCATGAAAAAGATTTTGGAGCCTTCTAATAAATAGAATTAGCTCAAGGAAAAATGAGAATAAATCCCAGAAAAATCCGAAAAATTCTCGGAAGGATTTGGTCAGCACCTAAGCGTGTTTTAAAAACATTTTGCACTCATGAACACCAAGATGCATCGGCATGAATGCAACACACATAATCATTTTATTTAATTCAGAAAAATCAAACAAAAGCTTTTTCCTATACTATATTTCTTGTGAAGAAAATAAATTTTAGAAAATTTTAAAATTATGAGAAAATCGTTGTTTAATTATTCTTTCTATTCACATCCTGAAATTGAAAATTTCAGGGTGTGACAAGGTGTCGTTGGTTGGAGACAATAGCGTTGGAGTTCTTCAATAAAAGTGGTTGGAATGTTCTGAAGAGAATTAAGAATTAGTGTGTATCTTGCTCTTAGGTGGCATGATGCTTTTCTTCTTGGCATCTATGTCTGTACATCGAGGGTATACATTGTTCTGGGCATGCGTGGTCTTCGTACTGTTCATCTTACGGGATGTCTTTGGTCGTAGACAGTCGGCATCAGCTGTTGAGACTGGGTTCATTCCTTAATTAAAACAAACAAACGCCTGCTCTGTTTCAGCGTGCAACTTGACTTGTGTATTGCCCATGCTCTGTTTTGTTTCGGTGTGCAACGAATGAATGAGATAACTGGATGGGTAGTAGTGATTCAATGCTCTGTTTCAGTGTGCTGTGCACAACTCTGCTCCGCGGAACATGGTGCGTATGCTCTAGTGGAAGGGGATGAAGTGTCCAAGATGCAAGACAAGATAGTTTCCGGAAGTGAATTTAGATGTCTGGGAAAACAACTCCTTTTCGGTTGCTGCCTGCCGCCGGCCAGGCAGCACCATCCAACCTCAAGCTGTCAAAATCGGACGCCTGAGATTGCTGCTAGAGCCAGGCAGGTCTCAAGAAAAATCAGGAATACAAGCAATATAGTACACAAATCCCTCCGAACAAAAACCCAGTTCCAACACCAGTCGATCACTACTAGGCGGTCGCGGTCCTCCCTGCGGATCTCATTGAGCGATGCACGAACAATGCCAGGTTGAAAAGGCTAAAGCACCGTTTAGATTCGTGAAATTTTGATGAAAGTGGTGAAATTTTTGCATTGGGAAGCGTGTTCTGTGAGAAGTGGCATGATCTGCGATGTAAAAATTTTTGAGACTTTTGGGGAACTAAACGGGGCCTAAGCGTAGCCATCATCCAGAAGAGATAGTCGAGTGTCCCTCATTCAAGTTGTCCGGGATCCACCCAGGCGCCCCACCACGCGTCGTGGCTACCGCTACGACGCCTAGCAGGAGCGAGTTGAAGTAGGATCCCGACGCGATCGCCAGATGCCCGAGTGCCGCGCAGAGGCTCTTCATGGTGTCCGGGGCCTGGTCGTATAAGAACTCAGTCATGCCGATGCCGGCGAACACCTCGGCCGCGCCATGCACCATGTACACCGGCGCCTGCCACAGGATGCTCATCCTTGCTGCCAGGCCAGCGGCTGCCAGCCTCCTCGTCTCCAGCAGCGCCGCGTATGCCATGGCGAGCGTGGACAGCGCGAAGCCGATCGCGAGGCGCTGCGGCGGCGACAAGCCCTGGCGCTTGCCGGAGAACCGCCGCGCCAGCGGCACCACGCCACCACCACGGCCTCGTACACGGGGACCAGCGCCAGGACGCTGAGGACGCTAAAGATGGAGAGCCTGGAGAGGGATGCAGGAGGAATGCTGAACCAGCCGATTTGGTTGTCCATGAGCATGCCTTGCTCCACCAGGGTCGATTACCTCTGCGATGTGACTACGTAGAACACGATAGAGGACTCCCAGGTGGGTCCCATCCGGAGCAGCATCTTCAGCTCCTCAACCTGGGTCACTGTGCACGGCCTTCGTGCTGATGAGGGCTCTGCTGCCACAAGGGCAACCCTGTCAAAGAACCTGATCACCACATGTATCGTCCATTGTATTTGTTAGTTTCGGATGTCAGATTATATTTATGTATGTATATAAGAGTAGCACTGCATACACCTGAATTGGTTGGTATGCTTTAGTAAGTGCGTGTCACTTGAACCATGCAGCTCGTACAGAAGCGAGGTATCGTCGGGCAACTGCAGCTTCCAGTTCCTGGCAGCTGCAACAACAACCTGAGAAATGCTCAAGAGGGGGCTCACTCCCATTTTCCACCTGAACACCCTCGACCGGGCGACGAAAACGGCGAGGCACAAGAGCATGGGCGCCACTGGGATCGCGTAGCTGACTGCCCAACCAACGTTGTCCTGAACCCAAACGATCACCGTGCTAGACAGCATGTTGCTGAAGTTGATCAGGAAGTAGTACCAGTTGAAGAAGGAGCCCTTCTTCGCGAGCTCCACCGGATCGTTGACGTCAAACTGGGGCTTGACGCCACCGCTCCCAAGGGCAGCAAGGTAGAGCCCAAGGTAAACCACTGCACCAGGAATGCTTGATCCTCCGTGGTTGGTCGTCGATGCTGCTGAAACTATGATAACCAGCATCCCCTGGCAGCAGAATACAATGCAAGATCGAGTCGCAGGCAGGCAATTTCAAACATTATTCGTTATCAGAACCGGAAACTTACCACGATGTAAACCAGGAGGGAAACAACAACTGTCCAGTATCTCCCAAGGTAAGTGTCCGCCATGAACGCCCCAACAAGTGGGCTGAGGAAGCAGGCTCCCACCCAGGCGGACATATTTTTAGCAGCGCTGACTTTGCTTTCGTGGTGCACAGTGGTGAGATAGGTCACCAAATTCTTTGAGATGCTGAAGAAGGCCATGGCCTCGCAGAACTCGATAGCTAGTCCGACCGTGCTCAAGAAATCAGTTGGGAAAATTGGAGCAAATAAATTGGAGAAGTGAGACTCTACTGTGCGAGTCGCTGGGTTATGGTACCTAAGATGGGGTAGCATGCCCTCCACTGCCCTGTGCTGTGCCTGAGAGCAGGCTGTTTGTTGATGTCAGTTGATCCATCGGTCGTATACTCCGAACAACCTGCGACCTGCATTGCATCAGCAAAAGTTTGCAATTTCGAAGAACAACCCTCAATCTGTTCACAAAGCATTGTCACTTTTTTCTTTCTTTTAGTTGGAATCGTGAAAAATCATTAGTCAAATATCTATCTGACATGCATGCAATTTGTCAAGTTTCATAAGCAGACATATATACCTCAGGAGTAGCAGGCGGAGAAAGTTGGAGATTATGAAGCAGCAGGGGCCTCTCCTCGTCTACAGCTGTATCCATGGCAGCCTTCTTTGCTGCTGATGAGCAGAGGTATTCTTGTGTCAGATGGAGGGAAAGGACGACGCTTCAATAACAGACTTATTTCAAAGCACAACAGAGAAAGTGTTCTTAATGCAGCTAATGAAAAAAAAAACATACCCAGTGCCGTAGGCTCGGGAGATCTTTCTCACACATCGTGCAATGTGTAGAGGCAACCGCTCGAACCTGTGACCTCTCGGTTCACAGGCGGCAAGCACTACCACTTGCACTAGGCCGAAAAGCTGTTTAATTAGCTACTGGTGATGGATCTCTGTTTTTAGCTATATGACAATAAGATCAAACAGAAAAAAAAATCAAGGAAGCAGGAAGATATGGGAGAACAATCAAAGCACGTACGGAGATGTTGGTAGGACCTTAGTCTTCTCCTTTAATACAGGTAGTGGCTGGTGAGATTCCTACAGGGCGTCTGGACGAGAAGATATGGCGTGTAAGGTTGCCAAGTAGCGGTTGGGAGGTCCAAAACAGTTGACACTTGGTAGGGCTCCCTCCGATCCTCTCCTTCAGTTCTCTATTACGGATCACTCCCATAAATGAATGTACACTGAAGGCTTTTTACTCTTGGGCTGAATGTGTAACATCCCTCAAATTTATTGAGGAATGTTAATTAATAAAAATGTGGATTTAAAATTTTCGATGAATTATTTGAGTGATTATCAACTTATTTAAGGATGTCTTCCTTTTCTCTCCTTTAATTCCTAGATTTATTTTGAGCTAAATAAAATTTCTAGGAAATATAAAAATGTTAGTGTGAGAAACTTGGAGTTCTTTTGGTTTTATTTGGAGTTTATTTGAGTGGGATTTCAAATTTGAATTTACATTCAAATTTGAATCTAAAATAAAAAAGGGTTGGAAAGAAATAGAAAAGGTAAAGGGAGGATAGCTAAAGGGCCGCGAGCCCAAAGTCCCGAAGTCCGCCGAACCACCCTCTTCTCTTTTTCCTTGCGCACCGCACCTCCTCTCACTTTCCCTCGAAACAGCCCGTCGCGGCCCAACTTCCGCCGGCCCGCCTCCCACCTACCGCGCCCGCTCTGAGCCGCTGACGAGCGGGACCCGCGTGACGCAACCCCTGCGTCAGCGCTTCTTCCCCGCGTCACCCTTCTCTTTTCCGCTTTAGTGACGCCGGCGGCAGCCTTCCGGCACCGCGCCGCCCATGGCCGCCGTCGCGACGCGCCAGCGCACCCTTCGGCGCATCCCGGCTGTCCACGCGTCCCGCGCTGCCCTCCGCTATAAGTAGACCGCGCCGCAGCCCCCGGGAAGCTCCCAACCCTAGCCGCCACGGGGAGCTCTCCCCTTCCGCACGCCGCCGCCCGCCGGAGGAGAAGAAGGAGGGAGAAGGGAGAAGAAGGCCAGGAGCACGCCCACGAGTTCGCCGTCGACCTCGCGAAGCCGAAGGCCCGCACGTAGGAGCTCGGGGACGCCGCGAAGCCAAGGACCGCGACGCCCCTGCTTCCTCTGCTCCGCGTCGCCGTCTCCTTCCTCGCCGACGACCCTGCTCCGTCCCACTTCACCAACGCCTGCACGCCGGCCCGTGGCCACCAAGGTGAGGCCGCGCTCCCTCGCCCATTTGTGGTCGACCCGGCCTTCGAGCCGAGGCGCAACGCGAGCACACCGTCGCCGACGCCGCCGCGCCGCCGCGCACGCGCTTTGGTGAAGCCGGCCTTCGTGCTGTGCTGGGAAGTTTCTGCAGGTGCCGCTGCCGTCGCCTGATGCACGCGCACGTCTCCGCTGCCTTCCTTGACACGCGTAGTCCCTCACGTCGCCAGAACGCCGGAGGCCCGTCGCCCCTTTCGCCGCGCCGCCATGGCCTTTGCCATGCCGGTTTGCCACGTGCACGCGGCGACAGGAGGGAAAGGCGCCGCCTTTGGGGCTGCTTCGTTCTCGCCTCATCGCCGGCCATCGCGCGCCCCCACACGCGCTTGTGCCTGGCCGCAGGAGCTCCGCACGCCGCCACCATGTCCGCCGGCCCAAGCTCCGCCATGGCGGACAAGGTCCTGCACCTAGAAGCAAAGGGGCAAAAGCCCAGATTTTGGGGCCTTCTCGTTCACTAGGTGCACGCACACATGTCTCTGGCATTTGGGACACCTGCGCGCCGTCGCCGGTGCTCGCCGCCTTGTGCCCGCGCGACCGCGTCACCGCCGTGGCCCCTGTCACGCCGTCGCCGCGCCTTTCCCGGCCATGGCCACCTCCTTGTTGCCCGGCCATGTGCCCCTGGACCTCCTCGTTCGCACCTTGTCACGCGTTGGTCGGTCCGGGCAAGCCTCGCCGCCGGCGAACCCTTGCCCGCGCCGCCGCTCCTTATGAGCATTTCACCGAGCACCTACCGCCGGCAACCCAAACCCCTGGGGTTTTGCGCCCCACACACGCACACACACACGACTCCTCGCAGAGGATCCGCCGGGATCTCGTGCGGCTGGCCAACCCAGGCCGAGCCACACGCGCCCCAGCACACCGCCGCGCCGCAGCGGATCCCTCCCGGATCCCACGCGCGCAGCCACGCGCGCAGCCACGTGGCCTGCCACGTGTGCAGGCGCTGGCCTTAAGCCAGTCGTGTGGCGGCCGCGTCAGCACTGTAGCCGGCCTACAGCTGGCTATAAGTCCCTTTAGAGCTAGCTAGAGATAGTCTAGAGCTAGTTAAAAGTCTGCAATATTGTATATGCGTATTTTAATTTCAGAAATGTATTTTATCTTCGGAAAATCATAACAAATCCGTTTTAGCTCCGAAAAATATGAAACTTCTTCTGAAAATCTTCTAAAAATCCAAACTTCGTGCTAGACTAGAGGTTGCCTCTTTTTGGATCTTATTTGCTTTTTATCTTGGATTTATTGCTATTAGTAGCCGAGTTTATTTATTTAAATACGCTTCTAGGAGCTGCCAGAGCCGGAGAACTGAACCAGGACTACGACGACGACCTCAGCTACGACGACCACTCGTACCCAGGTTCACGCCCGACCGTCTTTGAATGCCCATTAGGCATGGCTATTTTAGAACTGCTAGTGCTTTATTTAATGCATAGAGATGGATATGATGAACCCATGCATAGCCTCTTTTACATACTTGTCCTTGATTGACCTACTACTGTTTACTTAAGCTAGATGATGTGCTGAGCTTGCTGTGCATGTGTTGGGATTATTGTGGTAGTTTCTTGGCGTGTGTTGGGAAAAACCGGCAGGAGAAGGCGTTTTGGGATATTTTGGCGGGGGTGAGCTCAAGACAACCTGATCTGGGATCGGGGGCCAGGGATCGTCTTCTCGGACGTTGCCCGAGTTGGTACCTATGGCGGGTACACCGTTTTAGGAGCACAGGTGTTGGGGATTTTGTGATGACTTGGAGGATATGAGCTCGCCCCGGTCTGAAACCGAGTGGGTCGCCTGTTACACGGGACTTTCGTACACACCACCTCGCCGAGAGTGGGGATAGGGCCGTTCGACCCTAGCAAGTGCGGTACCATACCTGCCAGCAGGATAGCGGGGTATCAGTGGGGGAGAGGTGGGAGTGAGTCCACCCTCTCAGTGCGACTCCCGTGTGGCCACACGGGGGCATTTTCACAGTTCTGGGGTGGTCTTCTGCGGGGGACCGCATCGAGACCCGGATGCAGGATGGAACCGTAACTCCTAGGTGTTCGCCCGGTAGGGTAGGCTCGGTCGGCCGTACACCGTCCGGGTGCTATTCCGAGTTGAGTACTGGTGTACACGCTTTGCAGAGTTTAGATCTATACGTATAGCCGCGTCCTCGGTTATGGACATGCCCGTTGTTTCTCCGACTCTTACGTTTTGGGATTTCTACCTCCCCCTTATAGGATGAGCGTGATTGGTGAGCCGTGGTTGTATTCGGGGAGAGGAGAGTTGCTCCCTCTACCTCGCGGATCCGGGTGCAACCATTGAGGTGCGAGGAGTGGGAGTTCTCGCACCGACCCTAGATGGAGATAGGTGATGGTGACGGTGATCTGGGTAACCAGATGTATCCGTATGTGGATGAGAGATATGGGACATGGTGAACTTACGGAGATATTACTCTATTTTTTGCTGCTGCTGCATAGGAAACCCTGCTACTACCTTGAGATACTCTTTTCCCCTTAGAAATAGGCCACTTAAAGCTTGCATACGGTTGGTGACGTGGACCTATCCCGATCCTTGGGGATAGCCCCTGAGCTTGCAGGGTACGAGTCCGACTACGACAACAATGCCGACGGATGGTACGACTGAGGGGGCACGACGCTTCGCTCAAGGATGCCTGTGGGAGATGCCTGAAGATGGAGACACCTTTTGAAGACTAGCTACCGCTGCGTAGGCTCTTATTTCTGTTATTCCGCCAAGAGGCGAGTATTGATGTACTCCGAATAATCAGGACTTGTAATAATCAGATTATTGTTCGTACTCTGATGCTTTATTTCGATGTATGACTGTGTTATTTATCTGTGATGAATGCCTGTGCGTGATAGCGTCTGATCCAGGGACTATCACGAGACAGAATGCTGGGTTTTCCGATTTTGAAAACACAGGGCGTTACAGATGGTACCAGAGCCATACTTGACCGTAGCACGTGCCCTTAGAAATGGTCGTTAGAAATTAGGACTCTAAACGAAACTCTTTTGCTATATACCATTCTTGACTTATATCACAAAACTTATCCTTCTTTTGAAAAGTTCTATCTCTCCTGCGCTAACTAGAAATTTCTTCCGTGTCACAGGAGATGGCTCGTCAGGAGGTGGAGTTGCTCCCGGAGCACATGGAGGGACTCTCCCGTTGGGTTGACAGGGTCGTCCTCAGGCTGGGGATTCCCCCTACGCACGTCACCTACCGCGCTGAGGACGTCCGCACGCTGTCGGGACCACTAGTGCTTTGCACGGTGGCCGTCCTACCCCACCCGGCACTTCCAGGCTTCCCCGGGATGCTCGAGCACAGCACTGGACTCAACGTCAGGAACGCTGTGGACACCGCCTGCAGCCACGTACTTCGCCACCTGCTGGCTAGGTACCGCGACGTCTACAGGACTGGAGACCTGAGGCTGATCCCTCAGGACTACTACAGAGTGGCTCCGATCGTGAACGGACTGCCAGACCCTTCAGCACTCTACGAGGAGGAGGTTGTTCAGGGACCTCTACGTGAGGCCGACGACACGCTCGTCACCACTGGGAGCTACCTCGTGGACCTCGACACTCACGCCCGCCGACTGAGTGAGCAGACGAGTGGACTCTTCAGCAGACTGGAGTACACCACTCTGGAGCTGAAGGAGCTTCAGCCCCGCACCCAGAGCCTGCTCGTGGAGAACCTCACCCTTCGCCAGCGAGTTGAGCAGCTCGAGCGAGGACTTCACCACGCCAACTCTTTGGCAGTTCAGGCTGAGGCTGAGAGGGTGACCGCTCGAGAGGAGAAGATCTACGCTCAGGAGGATCTACGCAAGCAGGAGGCTAGGTTCACCCGTCTCTTCGCCAAGCTGGACCAGAAGGATGCCCAGTTCGCTGCCCAGGGGCGCAACTTGGTTCGTGAGAAGGCCAGAGTGACAGAGCTCGTGGAGGACCACTACAACAACACCGCCAACATCGCCGCACTCACCAGGACTTCCGTGTTCCTGCTGGACAAGTGCAAGCGGATGCTGAAGACTTGGGAGGACGCTGACTCACTTCGGGTGGACGAGCTTCAGGAGCTCAACAGTCTGCTACCCCCCGAGCGTCAGCGGGCGATCCGCAAGGAGACCTTCAGGCTTCACCCATCCGCCCTCAAGCTTCACCTGTGTCCCCTGGCCGACATGGCCACTCCGGTTGAGACCGACGAGGTGAGGGCCGCTCACTCCAGGCTGTCGCGGATGTTCCCCAAGGACTTCCCCGATGAGGACCGTTACCCAGTGAGGTACAAGAAGTCCCGTTTCGAGTAGCGTGCCGGAGCTTGAGCATGCTACTAAGAGTAGAGTTGTAAGATAGGTAGTCTCCATGAGTCGTTCCATGCAGCCGAGAGCCTGTTCCGGTGCATGTTGAGCTATGAGTCTTTTCACACCTAGATGTGCACACCCTTTTGAGATCTTGTAACGCTATATTAGATCGTTGATGTGTGTGACCTCCAAGGCTTGAGTCAGCCTCGAGGGAACCTATGTACTCTTAATGGATGCTGGTTGTTTGGTCTTAATGGAGTTGTTTGTTCTTATTGCTTCTTCTCATTGAGTGTAGGATTTATATTAGTAGAAATATTTTCGTGATTGTATATCAGACTCAATTTGCTGGTGCGAGACGTATCTGAGGTTTTTCTGTACCCTTGGTCGTGTTTTTCAGCAAGATGTCGATCAGGAGGTCCGGACGTCTGTTGGGGCGCTTTGAGGCTGCCGAGGAAGAGCAAGCCCCGCCAGCCCCGCCTGTCCGTGGCCGTGGACGTGGCCGCGCTCCCGTACGTGGACGTGGACGCGCTCGTGGACGTGGACACGCGCCTGTCCTGGGACGTGGTCGAGGCAATATGGTGCCACCACCACCGCCTCCGCCCATCGGACAAGGCGCTGAGGAGGAAGCCGAAGGAGAGCCTGCGCCACACCCGGCTCCCCAGGGACGTGGCCGTGGGCGTGGTCGTGGCCGTGGAGGAGCACCTCCACCGCCACCGCCTAACCTAGCTGAGGTGATGGCCCTGCAGACACAGCTGATGCAGAGGATGGCTGACACCGTCGAGAACCGAGTCGGTGGGAACCGCAACGCCCCGGTGGAGGAGGACTTCGCCAAGAAGATCGAGAGGTTCATCCGTCTGAAGGCCCCTACCTTCAGCTACTCGGACGATCCCCTCGATGCCGATGACTGGCTCCGCGTGATCGAGACAAAGCTCGACCTCACCGCCTATACTGACGAGGAGTGTGTCGCTCTCGCCGTCCACCAGCTCGAGGGTCCTGCCAAGTCTTGGTGGGACAACTACTCCGAGACTCACCCGAACCCAGCATTCATCACCTGGCTGGAGTTCTGTGAGGTGTTCCGTGAGCAGTACCTGCCGAAGGAACTCATGATCCAGAAGGCTCAGGAGTTCCGCACCATGACTCAGGGTGCGATGAGGGTGGAGGAGTACGAGAGGCACTTCATGAAAATGATGCGCTATGCCCCTGACGACACCACCACCGATGACAAGAAGCAATTCTGGTTTCTGCGAGGCCTGCACCATGGTCTCCGCCAGAGCTTGAAGGCCAGCGAGCACAAGTCCCTTCGCCACCTGGTGAACAGGGCTATCGCGCTCGAGGAAGAACGCAGGGGGCATGAGGAGCGCATGAAGGGCAAGAAGAGGTTCGGAGATCGGGACCATGGCGACCGATCCTTCCAGAGGCCGAGGAGCGGACAGAGCAACCTGCTCCGCGGGAGCTACCGCCCGGGGAACAACCAACCCGGACGAGGCTTCGGAGGGAACCGTGCACCATACCCAGGAGGAAGGAGCAACTACCAGCAGCAGGGTGGTGGCTACAACCGCCCGCAGCAGAGCGCGTCGAGGCCCAGCACAGGAGGTTTCACCCCGACGTGTTACGCCTGTGGCAAGCAAGGCCACAAGTCGTACGACTGCCCCAGCAAGAAGGCCGCTGCTACACCTGCCAGGGCACCAGCTCCAGGAGGGAGGCCACCTCAGGCTGCTCCCCAGCCGGCCGCAGATCGCGGAAGGCTCAACCTCCTGACTGAGGAGGAGGCTACCGACGCTCCTGACGTCGTGATTGGTGAGTTTTTAGTTTGTGGCACTAAGGCTTTGATTCTGTTTGATACTGGTGCAACTAGTTCTTATGTGTCCTCAAACTTTGTAAACAAACTATCTCTCCCCATGACTCCCCGTCCGAAACCCATCATAACGAGCTCCCCGCTCGGAGATATTAGGTGCACTTTGCTATGCAAGGGAGTGGAGATGTTCATCAAGGGTCACAAGTTCCTCGGAGATCTGACCGTACTGAAGTCCAATGGGATTGATGTTATTCTGGGCATGGATTGGATCACCGTTCACAAAGGGGTAATCTCCTCGTCACCCCGACAAGTAACCTTGATGCACCCGAAGGGAATGAAGATCACCTTCGAGCCGCTAAAGTCTCGGGAAGTACCAGCTGTGTACAACCTCTCAACCAAGACAGTGGCTGATGTTCCAGTGGTTTGTGAGTACCCCGATGTCTTTCCTGATGATCTGCCGGGGTTACCACCAGACCGCGACGTGGAATTCGTGATTAACCTTGTGCCAGGGACTGCACCCGTGGCACAGAGTCCTTACAGAATGGGCAAGTTAGAGCTGGCAACGCTGAAGGAGGAGTTGGAAGCTCTCCGTGAGAAGGGGTACATCCGTCCGAGTGCATCACCTTGGGCTTCACCGGTGATGTTTGTGCCGAAGAAGGATGGGACGCAACGGTTGTGCGTCGATTACCGCGCTCTTAATGCGGTAACCATCAAGAACAAGTACCCGTTGCCTCGCATTGATGACCTGCTTGATCAGTTGAGGAAGGCCAAGTACTTCAGTAAGATTGACCTTCGGTCGGGCTACCATCAGATGAAGATTCGCCCTGAGGACATCTACAAGACCGCGTTTGTGACCCGGTACGGGCAGTATGAGTTCACTGTTGTATCGTTTGGTCTTACGAACGCCCCTGCTTACTTCATGAATATGATGAACAAGGTGTTCATGGACGAGTTGGACAAGTTTGTCGTGGTTTTCATTGACGACATCTTGGTATTCTCGGAAACTGCAGAAGAACATGAAGAGCATCTGAGGATTGTGCTGGAGAAGCTGAGACAGAATCAGTTGTATGCCAAGTTCAGCAAGTGTGAGTTCTGGCTAGAGGAAGTGGCTTTTCTTGGGCATGTGTTGTCCGGAGAGGGAGTTGCTGTGGACCCCTCAAAAATCGAAGCTGTATCAAAGTGGCAGACGCCCAAGACTGTGACAGAAATCAGGAGTTTTCTCGGAATGGCTGGATATTATCACCGTTTCATCGAGAACTTCTCCAAGATTGCGAAGCCGATGACCGAGTTGCTGAAGAACAACACACCATTCGTGTGGACAGAGAAGTGTGAAGCAAGTTTCCAAGAGCTCAAGACCCGACTCACCACAACTCCTGTGTTGACGCTTCCTGATGACAACAAGGACTTTGTGGTGTACTGCGATGCTTCGAGGCAAGGTCTTGGCTGTGTGCTGATGCAAGAAGGCAAAGTGATCGCTTATGCTTCAAGGCAGCTCCGAAAACACGAAGAGAACTATCCGACGCATGACCTTGAGTTGGCTGCTGTTGTTCATGCTTTGAAGATATGGAGGCACTACTTGATGGGCAACAAGTGTGATATCTACACAGATCACAAGAGCCTGAAGTATATCTTCACTCAGTCAGAGCTGAACTTGAGACAGCGAAGATGGCTAGAGTTGATAAAGGACTATGACCTCGACATTCACTATCATCCGGGCAAGGCGAATGTCGTGGCCGATGCTTTGAGCCGAAGAAGTTACTGCAACAACCTAATGGTGCAGAAGGAACAGCCAGAGTTGTACCTAGAGATGGAGCGATTGCGGCTTGACATTATCGAGGAAGGTCAGCTCAACGAGATGAGGGTAAAGTACACCTTGGAAGACCAGATCAGACAAGCCCAGAAGAAGTGTCCTGAAATTGAGGAAGTGAAAGATCTTCTGATAAGAGGCAAGGCCCCTGACTACCGCGTTGATGAGCAAGACACGTTATGGTTGAAGAATCGCATATGTGTGCCCAGTGGAGAGGATATCCGGAAGACGATTCTGAAGGAAGCACATGAATCTCGATATTCCATTCACCCTGGATGCACGAAGATGTACCAAGACCTGAAGTGTCGGTTCTGGTGGGAGAATATGAAGAAAGACATAGCTGAGTATGTTGCCCGATGCGACACTTGCCAGAGAGTGAAGGCAGAACATCAGAGACCCGCCGGACTACTTCAGCCACTTGCGATACCTCAGTGGAAATGGGATGATATCAGTATGGACTTTGTGGTAGGTCTTCCCCGCACTCAGAAGGGGAATGACTCGATTTGGGTGATAGTGGACCGTTTGACCAAGGTAGCGCACTTTCTTCCGGTTAAGAACAAGTACTCTGTGAGTCAGTTGGCTGATCTCTACGTTGAGCATATCCTGAGGTTGCATGGAGCACCTCGCACCATTGTGTCCGACCGTGGTGCCCAGTTCACAGCTCAGTTCTGGAGGAGTCTGCACGATTCGATGGGCACTCACTTGGACTACAGCACAGCTTTCCACCCCCAGACAGATGGACAGACTGAACGAGTGAATCAGGTTCTAGAAGATCTGCTGAGAGCTTGTGTGTTGACTTACAGCAATGATTGGGAGAAGAGTCTGCCCTACGCTGAATTCTCGTACAACAACAGCTATCAGGCGAGTTTGCAAATGGCACCCTTTGAGGCCCTGTACGGCAGAAAGTGTAGAACCCCGTTGATGTGGTCTGAGGTGGGGGAGAGGATCTTCTTCGGTCCTGCTACCATTCTTGAGGCTGAGGAGAATGTGGCCAAGGTTAGAGAGAACCTGAAGATAGCTCAGAGCAGACAGAAGAGCTACGCTGACCCTAAGCGGAGGGATGTCTCCTTCGAAGTCGGTGACTACGTCTTCCTGAGAGTGTCACCGCTTAGAGGCACGAAGAGGTTCCACGTGAAGGGGAAGCTAGCCCCGAGATTCGTTGGACCCTTCCTGATCATGGCAAAGGTGGGGAAACTTGCCTATAGGCTGGAGTTACCGTCTGACCTTGCCGGAGTGCACCCTGTGTTCCACATATCGCAACTCCGGAGGTGTCTAGACCCGAAGCTTGACAAGCATGTCTCCACCGATGCTATCGATCTGCAAGACAACTTGGAGTACTTGGAGTACCCAGTGAAGATTCTGGATTGGGCCGAGAAGGCTACCAGGAGCACCACCATACGCCTCTGCAAAGTGTTGTGGAGCAATCACACCGAGCGAGAGGCAACGTGGGAGAAGGAGTCTGTCATGAGAGAGAAGTACCCGCACCTCTTCGAGACGGAGGTATTTTCTTAATCTCGAGGATGAGATTCTTTTGAGGGGGGGAGTCTGTAACATCCCTCAAATTTATTGAGGAATGTTAATTAATAAAAATGTGGATTTAAAATTTTCGATGAATTATTTGAGTGATTATCAACTTATTTAAGGATGTCTTCCTTTTCTCTCCTTTAATTCCTAGATTTATTTTGAGCTAAATAAAATTTCTAGGAAATATAAAAATGTTAGTGTGAGAAACTTGGAGTTCTTTTGGTTTTATTTGGAGTTTATTTGAGTGGGATTTCAAATTTGAATTTACATTCAAATTTGAATCTAAAATAGAAAAGGGTTGGAAAGAAATAGAAAAGGTAAAGGGAGGATAGCTTCTGGGCCGCGAGCCCAAAGTCCCGAAGTCCGCCGAACCACCCTCTTCTCTTTTTCCTTGCGCACCGCACCTCCTCTCACTTTCCCTCGAAACAGCCAGTCGCGGCCCAACTTCCGCCGGCCCGCCTCCCACCTACCGCGCCCGCTCTGAACCGCTGACGAGCGGGACCCGCGTGACGCAACCCCTGCGTCAGCGCTTCTTCCCCGCGTCACCCTTCTCTTTTCCGCTTTAGTGACGCCGGCGGCAGCCTTCCGGCACCGCGCCGCCCATGGCCGCCGTCGCGACGCGCCAGCGCACCCTTCGGCGCATCCCGGCCGTCCACGCGTCCCGCGCTGCCCTCCACTATAAGTAGACCGCGCCGCAGCCCCCGGGAAGCTCCCAACCCTAGCCGCCACGGGGAGCTCTCCCCTTCCGCACGCCGCCGCCCGCCGGAGGAGAAGAAGGAGGGAGAAGGGAGAAGAAGGCCAGGAGCACGCCCACGAGTTCGCCGTCGACCTCGCGAAGCCGAAGGCCCGCACGTAGGAGCTCGGGGACGCCGCGAAGCCAAGGACCGCGACGCCCCTGCTTCCTCTGCTCCGCGTCGCCGTCTCCTTCCTCGCCGACGACCCTGCTCCGTCCCACTTCACCAACGCCTGCACGCCGGCCCGTGGCCACCAAGGTGAGGCCGCGCTCCCTCGCCCATTTGTGGTCGACCCGGCCTTCGAGCCGAGGCGCAACGCGAGCACACCGTCGCCGACGCCGCCGCGCCGCCGCGCACGCGCTTTGGTGAAGCCGGCCTTCGTGCCGTGCTGGGAAGTTTCTGCAGGTGCCGCTGCCGTCGCCTGATGCACGCACACGTCTCCGCTGCCTTCCTTGACACGCGTAGTCCCTCACGTCGCCGGAACGCCGGAGGCCCGTCGCCCCTTTCGCCGTGCCGCCATGGCCTTTGCCATGCCGGTTTGCCACGTGCACGCGGCGACAGGAGGGAAAGGCGCCGCCTTTGGGTCTGCTTCGTGCTCGCCTCATCGCCGGCCATTGCGCGCCCCCACACGCGCTTGTGCCTGGCCGCAGGAGCTCCGCACGCCGCCACCATGTCCGCCGGCCCAAGCTCCGCCATGGCGGACAAGGTCCTGCACCTAGAAGCAAAGGGGCAAAAGCCCAGATTTTGGGGCCTTCTCGTTCACTAGGTGCACGCACACATGTCTCTGGCATTTGGGACACCCGCGCGCCGTCGCCGGTGCTCGCCGCCTTGTGCCCGCGCGACCGCGTCACCGCCGTGGCCCCTGTCACGCCGTCGCCGCGCCTTTCCCTGCCATGGCCACCTCCTTGTTGCCCGGCCATGTGCCCCTGGACCTCCTCGTTCGCACCTTGTCACGCGTTGGTCGGTCCGGGCAAGCCTCGCCGCCGGCGAACCCTTGCCCGCGCCGCCGCTCCTTATGAGCATTTCACCGAGCACCTACCGCCGGCAACCCAAACCCCTGGGGTTTTGCGCCCCACACACGCACACACACACGACTCCTCGCAGAGGATCCGCCGGGATCTCGTGCAGCTGGCCAACCCAGGCCGAGCCACACGCGCCCCAGCACACCGCCGCGCCGCAGCGGATCCCTCCCGGATCCCACGCGCGCAGCCACGCGCGCAGCCACGTGGCCTGCCACGTGTGCAGGCGCTGGCCTTAAGCCAGTCGTGTGGCGGCCGCGTCAGCACTGTAGCCGGCCTACAGCTGGCTATAAGTCCCTTTAGAGCTAGCTAGAGATAGTCTAGAGCTAGTTAAAAGTCTGCAATATTGTATATGCGTATTTTAATTTCAGAAATGTATTTTATCTTCGGAAAATCATAACAAATCCGTTTTAGCTCCGAAAAATATGAAACTTCTTCTGAAAATCTTCTAAAAATCCAAACTTCGTGCTAGACTAGAGGTTGCCTCTTTTTGGATCTTATTTGCTTTTTATCTTGGATTTATTGCTATTAGTAGCCGAGTTTATTTATTTAAATACGCTTCTAGGAGCTGCCGGAGCCGGAGAACTGAACCAGGACTACGACGACGACCTCAGCTACGACGACCACTCGTACCCAGGTTCACGCCCGACCGTCTTTGAATGCCCATTAGGCATGGCTATTTTAGAACTGCTAGTGCTTTATTTAATGCATAGAGATGGATATGATGAACCCATGCATAGCCTCTTTTACATACTTGTCCTTGATTGACCTACTACTGTTTACTTAAGCTAGATGATGTGCTGAGCTTGCTGTGCATGTGTTGGGATTATTGTGGTAGTTTCTTGGCGTGTGTTGGGAAAAACCGGCAGGAGAAGGCGTTTTGGGATATTTTGGCGGGGGTGAGCTCGAGACAACCTGATCTGGGATCGGGGGCCAGGGATCGTCTTCTCGGACGTTGCCCGAGTTGGTACCTATGGCGGGTACACAGTTTTAGGAGCACAGGTGTTGGGGATTTTGTGATGACTTGGAGGATATGAGCTCGCCCCGGTCTGAAACCGAGTGGGTCGCCTGTTACACGGGACTTTCGTACACACCACCTCACCGAGAGTGGGGATAGGGCCGTTCGACCCTAGCAAGTGCGGTACCATACCTGCCAGCAGGATAGCGGGGTATCAGTGGGGGAGAGGTGGGAGTGAGTCCACCCTCTCAGTGCGACTCCCGTGTGGCCACACGGGGGCATTTTCACAGTTCTGGGGTGGTCTTCTGCGGGGGACCGCATCGAGACCCGGATGCAGGATGGAACCGTAACTCCTAGGTGTTCGCCCGGTAGGGTAGGCTCGGTCGGCCGTACACCGTCCGGGTGCTATTCCGAGTTGGGTACTGGTGTACACGCTCTGCAGAGTTTAGATCTATACGTATAGCCGCGTCCTCGGTTATGGACATGCCCGTTGTTTCTCCGACTCTTACGTTTTGGGATTTCTACCTCCCCCTTATAGGATGAGCGTGATTGGTGAGCCGTGGTTGTATTCGGGGAGAGGAGAGTTGCTCCCTCTACCTCGCGGATCCGGGTGCAACCATTGAGGTGCGAGGAGTGGGAGTTCTCGCACCGACCCTAGATGGAGATAGGTGATGGTGACGGTGATCTGGGTAACCAGATGTATCCGTATGTGGATGAGAGATATGGGACATGGTGAACTTACGGAGATATTACTCTATTTTTTGCTGCTGCTGCATAGGAAACCCTGCTACTACCTTGAGATACTCTTTTCCCCTTAGAAATAGGCCACTTAAAGCTTGCATACGGTTGGTGACGTGGACCTATCCCGATCCTTGGGGATAGCCCCTGAGCTTGCAGGGTACGAGTCCGACTACGACAACAATGCCGACGGATGGTACGACTGAGGGGGCACGACGCTTCGCTCAAGGATGCCTGTGGGAGATGCCTGAAGATGGAGACACCTTTTGAAGACTAGCTACCGCTGCGTAGGCTCTTATTTCTGTTATTCCGCCAAGAGGCGAGTATTGATGTACTCCGAATAATCAGGACTTGTAATAATCAGATTATTGTTCGTACTCTGATGCTTTATTTCGATGTATGACTGTGTTATTTATCTGTGATGAATGCCTGTGCGTGATAGCGTCTGATCCAGGGACTATCACGAGACAGAATGCTGGGTTTTCCGATTTTGAAAACCCAGGGCGTTACAGAATGTGCACTGAAGGCTTTTTACTCCCATCAGTGAATGTACCACCTCATAGTATAAAAGGACCACCAGGTGGTGGTATAAGTCATTTTTTGGAATGGGTAAACCTGTAATTATCAAAAAATATATTATATTTAGGCACTGAAATTTCTCCCAAAACACCATTTTCCCACGCACGACTTTTTTTACTTTTCTATCGAGATAAATTTTCCAATAGTACCCTTCTACCACATAAACCACCTAAGTATAACATCTATACCACAAGTATAAGTTTTAGTGATACTAGGAAAGTGCCCGTGCATTGCTACGGGCAAAACAAATTCCCTCCACATACTCTAGTCTTCATCTTGAAAAATATTGTACATTAATTTTCATTTTTCAAAATATTTATAACAGACATGTAGTCATAAAAGCATGTGTTCGCTTAAACTATATAGTACAAAAATCATGTCATCCGGATAATTCAGGGACCTAGAACTTGATTTTTCGCCACTGTATCCTAAGAATGGATGGTAAAAGTTTTTCGTTGTCTTGCCCTGCATGCTCATTTTCTCATTGTCATGTGGACTTGAATGAATTTGTTGGAATCTGTTGGCTGAGAGCACTAATAAATCACACCCAGCAAACAGGTGGAGTATGCCATTGCTGTTGTTTTGTATCCTTGATGGACCAACAAAAAATTTTAGTCAGTTCTTGGATGACCAGAGCTTCTGTAAGATCCATTGTACAGAGGCAACAACAATAGCGCAATTCCTTTCCTTCCACCCATAAATCGCAAAAAAAAAAAACCCCGCAGCACAACAATCGGTATCACCAATCTGTGCATCAAGATCAGAAACATATAAGAGAAACAACGTAAAAGGGATTAAATTGGTGTTGTATTATTACAGGGAGGAAGAATACATACTTGCCAAGATCAAGAATAGGGTTGTAGACGATGGTACCCTAAGTAGAGATGTGCAAGACAGGATTGTAATAGAGGCTCTGTGGATCAGAACAGCCTTGTGTACATCTTCAGGAAGGCAAACATCACCCATGCCGCAATCTCAAGCAGGAAGAACTTGACCATGAAGGATGACAACCATGGCTAGGGAGAATATCACCAACTAGTTGAAGACCTAATTGTTGTACTCCTTGATAAAAATAGGCAATAGCGCAAGACCTTGCCAACATTTGGAAGCATGCATAGAAGATAGAACCTGATTAAGTTGAACAATGTCAGATAGGAAATACAGGAAAATGTTGGTGTTCCTATTTTATTATTGGAGACCATATATTATAGTATACCTAACAACTCCGTGCATTATTCCTGAAGTCCATCAGATTTATTTGTGGACCTTATTGGAGCTATTCTAACTTGCGCTATAAGAGAGAAACCTTTGACATCTAGGAATAATGCATTATATTGACAATGAAATAAAAGACATTCTTTAGGTTAAAGAATTCACTGCAAGGATACCTGACGAGAAAGTACAGTCTGAATTTTCTCCACAATACACCCTTGAGTACAGTCAACAATAAAAAATTTGGTTTTGACTTAACTAACTTGCCGCCATTGTCCAATAGTGAACTTTGGTATGCATTAATTTTGGCGAAATGTGATCCATTTATCAAAAAACATATGCTGTTATCTGAGATGTTAAATCAGAAAAATATACCAGAAGCAGTAATGCACATACCTATGTAATGACAACATGCTGATCACGCAGTAGTACTTCCATTTTTAACACAGTACTTTTATCTGAAGATGACCCTATCAACACTTGCATCTGAAACTGCATTTGCATTCAGGGCCAATGGGGTACACTATGATCAGAAATTACCTTTTCCTATGAAATTATTAGTCACAACAATACAGCTAGATACTCCATAAAGACATCTACCTATATACACGCTGCTGATAAAGCGAGATCAGGAAGGGGCCAAGCTTAGAGGCCCCATTGTTGAGCTGCAGCGGTTGCCGCTTCCTCCTGGTCCCATGGCCTGCCTCCGCTGTTGTCGATGAGACGCGGAGAGAGAGGCGATGAGAGACGCGGACACAAAGACAGCACGGTTGGAGGGAGACACCAAGGTAAAAAAAAAGGAAATTATCTTAAACTAAATTAACATACAATATAGCAATGGAAATTTGTTAGATCACATTAGCATTCCACCTAGTAATATCATAACTATGTTTTCCTAAAAAAACACAGCTTAAGTCTCGGTTGGAGGGATTTATAAGGATCAAAGAGTACAAGCATTCAGAGAAAATGTTACCACCTTCGCAAATTGAACCTGCTTTTACTAAATGATGATAAATAAGATCAGTTTTCATATTTCAAGGATAATTACTCTCATTGGATGTTCTTGCTTATTCTAAAACATTCATTTACGTTCTTGCTTACCTTGGTGCGTTGTCCAGCACTGGACAGCAGCACTACGTACTTTGCAGAATGACAGCGGCCGGGCAAAGACAATGGAGAATCAGCCGTCAAGTACTACCCCAGATGGGATGCGCAGCGATGATCAATGGCCACCTGATCTTTGGATGCGATCGACTCGGGACGAAGAGATGGTGCCGTCTGCGTCTGCGTGCCGGATCAGAGAACCTGGCGTCCGATCGCGATTTGAGACCAAGGTAACATAAGATGATATTAATAAAACTTATGAATGCGTCCGACCGCGATTTGAGACCAAGGTAACATAACATGATATTAAGAAAACATAAAGAGGTCAAGATATGAATACACAACTCAGGTAGAAAACTAATTAACATAACATGATATTAAGAAAACATAAAGAGGTCAAGATATGAATACACAACTCAGGTAGAAAACTAATTAACATAACATGATATTAAGAAAACATAAAGAGATCAAGATGAATACAACTCAGGTAGGAAACTAATTAACCTGGTTCGGTCACGGTGTGACTCCTGTGCGTGCGGTAGGCAGAACGTGGGGCTCCGTTTTTGCGTCTTGCTGCGAGTAGTTTCGATCTTCTGGGTAATCACCAGATCAAGTCTTCAAGAAAAAAAAACGATAGATGCAGATCGATCAGACGAATACTTCGAGCAGAGACAGATTTCGAACAGAGATCAACAATTAGACTTGTGCATGGGATGTCTTCACGGAGACCTACATGAAACGAGCCGGTATCCTTGGCGTCGACGCTGTGCATGTCGGAGGTGGCGTAGGGGATGTGGGCCGGTTTCCAGTCGCCGCCGTGGGGCAAGTGTGGACGGCGGTGCCTCGGGATTTGTTGACCGTCGACGATGCTTCGATCTGCCGGGTCCGCGATCTGGAGTCAGCGTTACAAAGGCGACAGCAGCGTTGCAAGGCGACGGAGCCGTGACGTAGGAGACGGACGGGGTGGTGGCCGGAGATGCGGTGATGAGGTCGCGGAGGTGGAGGGCGCGACTTCCGCGGGATTGGGCGGAGGGCGGGCGATGGCGGATTGGGGAAGGGCGCGGCTGCCGTGGTATCAGGGGAGGAAGGTGCGGCTTCCGCGGGATTGGGCGGAGGATGGGAGGAGGGCTGCCGCGTATTGGGGGAGGGCATGGCTGCCGCGGTACTGGGGGAGGGGGCAGCACGAGGAGGGGATCGCGGTCGACCGAGCGGGGGGAGCCGCGGTCGTCTGAGGGCCAAATGACGTACCAGATTTTTATCACCACTTCATCCTTTTTAGTAGTAAAGTATAAGTATATAGATAGAGATACAATTAATCTCAACCGTGGAATCCTTTTATACTAGTCATTTTCAAACAGTAATATAAGGTGGTATGGTCCACTATAAAAGAGCTCCTCTCCCTGCCTTCTCTTGCTTAGACATTCTTTCTAGTGGCGTGATCCACATATGAAAATTTCAGAGACTCCAAACATAAGTGAATCTGATGTGGAGTGATCTTGTATATATATTGTGCTTTTGTGCCACAGAAGGTCGATCACTGCTTCACAGACAGACAGCCTTCTAGCAAGCTCAGTTGGTAAATTAGTTGCATCCCCTGGCGGGTGGCGAATCTCAGGAAGATCATGTTTATTTATGTAATTGGGAGAGCGACTTTACACCCTGGGGAAAAGTGCATACTGTTAGTTTAACTTTACTGCGAGAAGAATGTGTCCGGTTTGCAAATGAACAATAATAACATATGGATTTGCTCCATGTGGTGAACTTATGTATTGTCAGTATAATCAAATAAGCATAACGTTAAAACTATTTAGGAAAAAGAACTTTTAAAAGGCAAATGAAAATGTCTACTGTGCCTAGTGAGACACTGAAATGAACTAGGCATCTTCCACTCAACATCATTGCGTACGTGCCTCTTCTAAAATTGGCAGCAAAAGCATGAGTGAAAATTTTAACCAGTTAATCAATTCCGTAAAGAGATGATAGGTTGCTATCATGGGTACGGTATGGGCTTGTTTTAATCACTACAGACCTACGTGCAAACGTACTAGTCAATTCTTTCTTTGGATCTACATCAATTGAATATTGTATACTTTTTCCTCAAAGAAACGATTATATGTGTGTTTGTGTGGTAGCATGTCACTATCGCTTTTCGGCACGATTGTTGGGGAACAGACAACGTCTGTTTCATATCCGTGCAAAGTAGCTGCTAAAAAAAGCAGCAGTGCTAAGTAAACTTTGCCATGTTTTAATGATATAATCAAACTTTAGCAAGGACCAAATGGAGCAGTGCTAAGTTTAAAAGAGCAGTGCTAAGAGCATCTCCAAGAGACTAGCAATAATTTTAGCTAAATTTAAAGATTAAGAAGCTATCTAAAAAAATAAAAAAAACTTCCTAAAAGTAGAGGTAAACCAATAGACTCTTTAAACTTGAACTCTCCAAATGTTAAAGTGCTAATGGGATCACATGTCATACTCTTCACTATCTTCTTCCTTTCCCCACCACTCACCCCTCTCTTATCCTCATCATGCCTTATCTCTTTCTCTCCCACTCTCATTCTCCTAGCAACAGCGCCGGGAGGGAGGAGCTCGCCGGGCTGATGTGCCACCGTGACCGAGGAAGGATCTCGCCAGGCCGGCACGGCATCCAGGGCCGGGGAGCTCGCCGAGCTTGTGTGTGGCGCCAGCAACCGGAGGCGGACCTCGCTCTACGCGCTACGCCCACGCCCGAGGGAGGAGCTCGCCGAGCCGACGTGTTGCTGTAGCTGAGTAAGGAAATGAGGTCGGGGAGCTCACCGAGCCTGCGAGTGGCTTCCGCGGATGGCGGTGGAGCTCGCCGGTCCTGCACCCGAAGTTGGGGGCTTGTGCGACGTCACACTAGGGTCTAGGGAGGAGCTCGTCGAGCCACAATGTGCTGTGGCGGAACTCGCCAAAGCAGGCATGCGAGGCTTGGTATCGAGCTCTCACGAGAGGGAGGAGGAGGCGTCGTCCCGGTAGGCCTCATTCCTCACATGACGGCCGACGACATGGAGCCTCCTCCCTCCCGCGGAGCTGCGTCAACGGGAGGGCGCGAGGGGCGTGAAGGCAGGTGAGAGCACGCTACCAACCTTGATGACTGCACATAGCTCCACCCCTGGTGGAGAATCTCCTAAGTGAAGGTAGCATCAAGGTGACCAAGGAGCTTGGTGAATCCTTCGTGAGCGAGCCTTTATGGCAAGTTAAGTTGGTCCTTGGGAGACTTGATGACCGGGATGCAATACTCTTGTGTGGAGTGCTTCAACAGCGTAGACTAGGGGTGGCTTTGTACCTACCCATACCACGGGATAAATCGTGTGTCAAGAGTTTACTTCCTCTCATCCCTCTTTACGTTTCCGCATTTCATAATTGCAATCGTTGCTTGGATTTACTTTTATAGAGTAGTATCTGGATATGATTAGCTATAGATTGCAAAACTCTTTGGGACGAGGGTCTCACACTAGAACAAGCTTTAGTTGCACATCCTATACAACTATATAGATGGAACCCACTAACTATTTCTCTCAACATGCAAGCATTCTACATCATAACCCACTATACGCCATGTAAATATCCACTATATACTATGTCATCATCCATCAGACCATCTATTTATGTCTTCAGCCGATTTTTTGTGGCTAATAGTATGTATTTGTGAGTAGCACACCACAAAATTCTCGCAGTTGAAATACATGTATGATCAATCATTTTAGAATGGTTCACTCAACAAAATAACATACTTTCATATATAATGTTGTTTACAAATGAATGTTGCCATCACTTTGATGTTTCTACTTCCACATTTCAGCTTAAAACTTTGTTCAAAAAAATCTCGCAGCAACGCGCGGAGTATCGCCTGGTATAGATAGTATGTGTTAATTTATGTTTTGAGCAAATAGTGAAAGCCATAGGTTTTAGATTTTAAATTTGTGTAATTCATCTCTCCTTTTTAGGCTACGAGCATCAATTTCTTACATGACCATGGACTGTCAGAGACTAAGGTGTGCCAACCTGCCTTCACCAGTTTGAACATTATTATTCAAATATTATTTCATTGCAAGGACGGAGCATGCTCTGTTTCGGTGTGCAACGAGATTACAGGGAAGTAGTGAACCCGTGCTCTGTTTCAGTGTACTCTATTCTGTCCACAACTCCTCTCTTCAGAATCAAGTACCGAACTCCAAGCAGGATATCCTGGCAGGCAACCGTAAGGTGACCACATGCATGCTTTACTTCGGTCTATGCATATGATCCTTAGTCCTTACCTTCTAGTCTACACAGAACATTGATGTATCCTCCACTGGTCTATGTTCTTCCCAAAAAGATGCCCTCTTCCACAAGGCCTAGCTACTTTACTGTAACTTAAGGGAACAGAAGATCGTCTGGTTAGCGCAAATGGTTTAAGCAAAGCACAAAGCAGATGGTCTATAAATACATAAACATTGCTAGAGTCTACCACACGGAGAAGAAAATGGCAACCAAATTCATCTTATATTTCGTTTTATCCCTGCAGCAACGTAGTGACTGGCTACAGTGGCATGACGGCAACAGCAAGACAAGTGAACAGCATTGACGACCCATGAGTGCTCAAATTATTCTCGGAAGGTCCCACTGTTATTGCCTTATGTAAAAAAGCAGATTCGTTAGGTTGGTGCAGGGGATGAAAGCAAAATAAAGTGACAATGCATAAGAAAAATCAACAAAGGAAATGGCACTGACAGCAGGAAATGATAACACTTCCTTTTCAGCATATGATGCCTACTGTTGGGAATTCGTAAATCCCCAGACAGTAAAGCAAAAAAGGCACTGCAAAAGGCTCTTTTATCTCTGATAAAATGTGATCCCTTTACACGGAGGCATGGTAGCTCCTTTTATAGTGCCCGAGGGTCACTTTTACATTCCAATTCTACCCTTTACAATGATGCATATAGAAGGAAAGCTGAGGGTACATTCGTCCGCGGCAATCACGAGAACTTCATCTAAATTACAAATTTACCCTGGCGTGTTCCAGCTTCTCTCTTCTTGCGTAGCCAAGCTTCTCACGTCTCTTTGTGTCTTCCTGATTACGCCATTGACTGAATCAACCCGACTTTCTTGAATATCTTCACGAGCTTTAGGAATCTTTAATTATTAGCCTCAGAAAGAGACTTCATCATCTCTTGCCGTTCTTTTGTTCTTTCATGAGTCCTTCGGAATGGAGAAGTTTCTTCGGAACTCCCTGTTTCCTGAACATAGCACAAAGTACTCAAGAATAATAGGAATCCTGGTTTCTTAGGAATTCCGTGGGTCAGCATCATGTTCAGATATAAAAATCATTTTATCATATTATTTTAATAATAGGAAATCTTTCCCTAATCATGGAAAACAACGATTTTCGTTACATTCAGAAATCTGTGAAACTCCAGAACTTCTCGGAACTTCCTGTTCGCTTATTATCTCGAGGATGTGTGTCTTCTTAGAATTTTCGAGGGTGGCGACTTTTAGATGATTCCCAACAGTAGCCCCTCGGGGAAGCGGGTAGACTCCGACGACCCGTTTCCACGTGAAAGTTTGAAGGATTAGGTAAAAAACGTCACCCTCTGGCGTCGGAGGAGACACGCGTCATCGTTCTGTTGGCTGTCGTTTCGTTTCTCGAGGCGCCTTCTCGATGCGTCTCTCCGTTCCTATAAATAGAGGGGTCGCGGTGACTTTCGCTTTCACCGCTTCCTAGCTTTTGGATCTTCTGGGAATTTTTCCAAGCTCTTGGGATTTCTGAGCTTCTAGCTTTCTGGATTCTTCTTCTTTGCTTCCCTGAAGGTAATGTGATTGTTTTACCTTACTTTTTTCTGTTTATTAGTGATAAGCTTGGTTTTTTTATTTTGTTGTTCTATGTTTTTCTGGTTTTTGTGATTGCAGGTGGCTCGTACCAAGAGTACCGCTAGGCCAATGACGGAAGAGGAGATTGCTCAGGCTGCTGCCGCCTCGGGTTCTGAGATCCCAAAATCTTCTGAAGTACCCTCTTCAAGTGCTGCACCTTCGCCCCAGAATCCTGAAGACACTACTTCTATTGAGGAAGGAGAGGTGAACTCGGGCGAGGATTCTGGTACTGAGGAGGATATTTCTCAGGTTGAGGTTGAGATGGAGGAACTGATGCCTCCGAAGGTGGTTTATCCACCTACTTTCGTTTTTGGGAAGTCTCAAGTGACTCCCGATCTGATCAAGAATTTTGAAGATGCGAATTTCTTTCCCGCTGGTTGCGGCCGAGCGTCGACGGATGAAGAGATTCCTCTGCCACAGCCTGACGAGATTGTGGTTTTCAAAGATTTTTTTACTGCTGGTCTCAGATTTCCGTGTGACGAACGGCTTCCCTCGATCCTGGATCAGTTTCAAGTGAAGATGCACCAGCTTACACCCAACTCCTTCCTGGAGCATTCAAAATTCTTCTGGATTCAAAAGACTTTCGAGGGTCATATAAGCGCTGATGTCTTTGCAAGGCTCTTTGAGCTTCATATTCAGCGGAAGATTATCAAACTTGATGATGACAACTTCTACGAAGCTCATTATGGCTGTAGTACTTTCAATACTCGCAGAAAGAATGCGAGTCAAAAAATTGAGAGAATTCAGCTTGCTCCTTGTAGCAACGACAAATGGGCCGATGACTGGCAGAGGTTCTGGTTCTATGTGAAGGTTGATATGGCTAAGAAGAAGGGCCTCTCTGGTCCTTTGAATCCTTTTTACACACCCATAGGACCAATGACTGCTGTCTCAATGGCTCCCTTCAATCGCAAGTCACAAGATTTCAAGAAGGGCGAAGACATGTTCTTTTTTGCTTGCACCATCCTTGGTGGGCGAGACGTGATTGAGGAATATGTTGTGCTAGCATATGGCCGTTATCTTTTGGGTGGAAACCTAAGAAAATCGTATATCTTTCGGTGGATTGGGCGCCATGCAAGGTTTCTTTTCCAAGGTTTGACCTTTGTCTTCCTGAAGGTCAGTCTTTGGAAGATTTTATCTATCTCGTTGAAGAATTGGTTGTTGATATGGTTGGGAAGTGTTATTTGACTGAGTACAAGCAGTTCAAGAACATCGTGAAACATAAGAGGCGAGTGAACCGTGTGTTCTCGGAACTTCGTGCGGAGCCGGCTTTACGCCCGAGGCCTCCTGGTCCCAAGAAGCTGATGCAGGCACCAGGTGTTACTAGGTCTGTTACTATAGGGGCCCCTGTAAAATCCCAGAAGAGGAAGAATTTGAAGCCCTCGGTAACTTCTGAGAAGACTTCAGATAAAGTTTCTGATCCTAGCAAAGTTTCCGAGAAGACAAAGTTTTTGGAAACTTCTAAGAAAAGGAAGTTGACTTCTGGAAGCTCCACATCGTCTTCTCATATTTCCGAAGCTGAGAAGGCTGCTGCGGTTGGTTTAGCGGAGCTGAAGAAAAAGAAAGGTAGCGTCAAGGTGATTTCTTCTAAGGCCCGCACACGTATTGCGTCTGCTCTGTCGGATGACGAGGAGGATGATTGTCGGATCTCAGGTGATGCTTCGTTCTACTATGAAATAGTTCCATGTCGTGTTGTGTGCTCCCCCTCTTCGGAAGATACTTTTGTTGATATTGACTCTCTTTCAGATATGGAGCCTGCTGTCATCAAGACTATTGGCGAATCTAAGACTTCTGAGATTTCCAAGACTTCAGAGGGGGAGGTTATGATTTTGGAAGACAAGACTGGTGATGATGATGCTTCTCCCAATTTTATGGCTGATCTTGAAAAGACAGTGCAGCGTGGTTCTACTTCTGACTTTCCCCTTCTTATTCAAGGTCGCCAAGATGTTCCTGAAAGTGAAGGTGTTCCTCCCGAAACTTATGGATACAACCAGACTTTTGGGACGAACTTGAAGGGTAAGTTGTTGTTTGTTGGCGGTGCTGGGATAGGACGGGATGATGATCCTTACAGCTTTAATATGCTATGGCATGCTCCAGGGTCACTTGCTGCCCATGCTAGTTCCTCCGGAGGCGAGGCTTTGAAGAAACCCTCGTTCTCTAACCAAGATTTGCAGCGCATTCCTGAATGTCAAATGGATACTGTTCAAGATAGTGCCCATGCGATTACTAAGTCTGCTCATGAAGATGTTGGGAATTTTTTGATCCTGCGGGTTAGTGTCCTTCGGTTCTGCTATTCTTTAGAAGTGTACCATTCTTTTCTTGTTTCACTGATCCTGGTTCTATATTTTTTTTCTTAGTTTTTGAAGATGCTCTGCGTAAATTCCCTTCGAGGGAATTATCTATGATCAGCACAACCCTCGGATTTAAAGGTGTGATTGCTGGAAAAATTGCCTCGGAGAAGACGCGTGAAGATGAAAATTATGCTTTGGAACTGTCCGGCAAAATCTTGAATCTTGACCGTGACTTGGCTGCTTCTCAAAAATTAACACAGGAGCTGGAGATGATGAACAAGTCTTTGATGGAGCTAGCTAATACTGCCAAGGAAGGGAAGAAACACGCTGATGATGCCTACAATGGCCTTATGATTGAGCACAAGAAGCTTCAGCAATCCCATGCTGATGATCTGAAAATTCTTGAAGAGATGCGCAGTACTATCGCACGGGATGTGAACCAGATTTCTAATCTTAAATTGAAGAATGCCGAAGCTATGAAGCAGAATGCTGATCTTGCGAAAGCTAACAGGGAAAAAGGTTTGAGAATTCTTTCGTTGGAAAAGGATCTTACTGAGAGGGTCAACCTTATGGATGATGGGGCTAAACAAATCAAGAAAAATTTCGAAATTTTATTCAAAAAGTACAGTGAAGCTCTTGGTAAATATGGGGCTAGACCCAGTCCTTTTCCTGATACCGAGGATTCTCAGGTGATTATTAACTGGCTTGTAGAGGAGTTTGAAACTCTTCCTGAATTGATCGGCTCTGCTAGTGATTTTGCCGCTGCGTTCTGCTCTGAGAGTCTTCTATAACTTCTAGAGATTAAGGATTGTGTTGATCTCGGAAAGTTTTGTTCTTCTGGACTTGAGTTTCCTTCTGCGTCTAGTGTGTCACTAATTCGTGCTAATGAAGACGTGAGGAATATCAAGAAAAACTTTGTTAGGAAGTTCTGGATGCTTGGGGGCAAGGAATTTTCTAAAGAAATAGCTCGTGAGAAACTTGCTAAGGTAACTTTTCTTGTTGTCAACTTCGCATGCTGCTTAGATCTTTTTCTTTGTGCATGCTATGTCTTGTTTACTAAAGTTCCTCTCTTTTTTTAGATTTTGGAAGATGAAGCGCAAGAGGAATTGCGAGTGGCATTGGAGATGGACCCCAAGGATGGTGCCGAGGAGACTGGTGGGGAGGGGGCGGAAGGCGAAGATGTGCTGAACCTAGTGAGGTGCCAGCTGGTGAAGAGCAGGTTTAGGATTGAGATGTGTTAGAATTAACTTTAACCGTTTGTGGTGTAGATAAAAACTTGTGACACATTATTCCTGCGTAGGTCCTTGAAGGGGGCCTGCGCAGGATGTTATTCCGATCCGTATGTATCATGAACGGGTTATGTCCAGTGGTGTTTCTTGGCGTTTGTATAAAGAAGCTCATCCTGAAAGCTCTTTCAGAGATTTCTGGATCTTTTGTTGTGAATATTTTTCGATGCACAACTTTCCCTTGGGTTGGTTTATTTCGTCGCGAGATGACTTCGCTATTTCGAGGCTGGATGAAGATGTTGTACGCTCCGTGAAGACGGAGCCCCTTAGCCGTGGATAACGACTTTGCGTATGTTTGTGATATTGCTGAACAGCGAGGCTCTAAGCCTGGTCATGTGCTTGAGCTTCCTTTGTAATTTTCTTTGATTTTTATTGTTGTATGAACCTGTTGTAATGAAATGATGCCCCTCGCGGTACGAAAAAGCAACTCGAAAAACTGTTTTTGCAAAAAACGTCACCCTCCCTATCTTGCGTTTTGTAGCGCGAGAACATATCATTTCATTGGAAAATCTTGAATCTTGTAGCTTGCTTCGGAAATTTCAGCAAACTTTTTGAAAAAGTAACCGATAAGTCGATAAACTTGCACTGAGTTTTATGGACTTAGGTCTTTTTGATCGAAATCAATGTTGATATGGCAACTCTTGGTTGCCTTCAACGCGTACTGTGAAGTGTATTTTCGTAAAGAGAAATTCTTTAAGAATCTGAATTGCACCAGAATGTGCTGTATGGAAGATTGTTGAAAGTTGGAATATAATCCATACTCTTTCAGTAATAATTAGGAACGATAGTGTCTGTAATAAGGTCGTGACCTTTGTTGCCCCAGGCCTTTGTGATTTTCGTGGTTAATCACTTTTTCTGGGATGTGGCCGCAACCTTCGGTCGCCCTCGGCCTTCGTGATTTTCATGGTTAATCACACTTTCTAGAATATGGCCGCAACCTTCAGTTGCCCTCGGCCTTCGTGATTTTCATGGTTAATCACACTTTCTGGAATATGGCCGCAACCTTCAGTTGCCCTCGGCCTTCGTGATTTTCATGGTTAATCACACTTTCTGGAATATGGCCGCAACCTTCAGTTGCCCTCGGCCTTCGGTTGTTTTGATTTTGTGAGAATGACAGTATAAGAAAAAATATTTAGGGGAAACTTCTCTTTCATTAACGACCGAAACAAAATTTACACGAGACCCGCCTCATTAAAAACCTTGCCTCCATGATGGAGTTCCCCTTGCAAGGAAAAGAGTACAGTCCCTTTAGGTAAAAGTAAAAATGCAGGAAAAGTAAAGTTCTTTTTTTCCCTCGACACTGTTTATAGATTCACAAGCCGAGGTTTTTTTTAACATTTTTCTTAACTTCTCCTAAGATCTAATTAAACTCCTAGTTCTATCTTTTCTTACGGGTAGTACCTTTTTAGGATGTCCACATTCCATGAATGTGGCAGCTCCACTCCCAACTCATCAGTTAGGCGGAAAGAACCCGGTCTATTGCTCTCTTTTACTATGTATGGGCCTTCCTAAGCTTCTTGTAACTTCCCCGGATTCTCCCAATCCTTCTTCCTTTTGATAACCAAGTCCCCAACCTTGATTTCCTTACAATTTTCTTGTCTCTCCACTTCCTGGTTTCTTGTTGATATTTTTCCAAGTTCTGAGCGGCTTCAAGGATATCTAGTTCAATCATGTCTTTTTCTAATTTTTTCAGTTTCCTCAGAATCTTCGGACTTTCTGATGGCTCTTAGACTTCCATTTTTGATTTCTTCTGGGGTCATGGATTCGGTTCCATATAACAGACAAAAAGGTGAGAACCCCGTGGCTCTTGAAGTAGTTGTATTGTGAGACCAGATGACCCTTGGTAATTCATCTACCCACTTGCCTTTCTTTTGGTCAAACAAGCACTTCTTGACACCTGTGAAGATGATTTTGTTTACCCTTTCTACTGCATCGTTTGATTGAGGTGATAAACTAAGGAAAACTTGACATGTGTGCCTATGATTTTGCAGAATTCTTTGAAGGTATAGCAGTCAAATTGTTTCCCATTGTCTACGGTGAGTTCTCTTGGAACTCCAAATCTGCAGATTATGTTTTGCCAGAAAAATTTCTGCACTGTGGGCGCGGTGTTGTTTGCTCATGGTTTTGCCTCAATCCATTTGGTGAAGTAGTCCATGGCTACTGCTGCGAATTTGCAATTGCCTTGTGCTGTGGGTAATGGCCCTACTAGGTCCATTCCCCATCTTTGTAATGGCCATGATGGTGAAATGAGTTGAATTGGAAGCGAAGGTGTTTTCTACTATTTGGCGGTCTTTTGACATGCTTCACATTCTTGAACCAGCTTTTTTGCATCCACGATAATGGATGGCTAGAAGAATCCTTGCTTTATTGCTTTTCCAGCAAGTGTCCTTGTGCCAATATGGGCTCCGCAAAATCCATTGTGAATTTCTGCCAGAAGTTCTTTCCCTTTTTTGGAAGTGATGCATCTCAGCCAAGGTTCGGAAATCCCTAATTTGTACAACTCTCCATCTACTATGGCATAGCCCCTTGCCCTTTGTGTGAGTCTGTTCAATTCAATTTCGTCGATGGGTTCATAATGATTTCTTAGGTATGCCATGATCTGAGCTCTCCAATCGAATGGTTCTATGAGACTCACCATTCTCTCTTCTTGTTCTTTTACTAAAGGAGATGTGATAATCTCGAAGAAAACATCTGGAGGTAAAGGCTGGTTCTGAGCTGCGGCTTTTGCTATCTTGTCTGCCTCGTTGTTTTCAGCCCTTGGGATGTGTTGCACAGTGTATCCCTTGAAATACTTCTCCATTTCTCTGACTTTTTTCAGATACTTGATAAGTTCCGGATTTCTTGCTTCTCTTTCTTTCTCGACATGTTCTTGAACCACTTTGGAATCTGATCTGATGATGAATGTTTGCTGGCCCAGAGCTTTCATCTTTCTGAGTGCCAACAACAAGGCTTTGTATTCTGTAGTGTTGTTGGTGGAAATAGCTTCATCTGGAAAGTCTAGCCTTGCTGTATATCTTATTTTGATACCCGAGGGTGATGTAACTATCGCTGAAATTCCCACACCTTTTCCGCACCATGCCCCATCACAGTAGATTACCCATGGCACTTGTTCGTAGCTGTTGCTTTCTATTGTTGGTGAACTCCAATCCACAACAAAGTCAGCAAGGACTTGAGATTTTATTGCGCTTCTTCTTTCGAAATCCACTACATATCCAGACAACTCCGCGGCCCATTTCGCAATTCTTCCAGTTGCATCTTTGTTTGTGAAAAGATCATTTAGTGGCTGATTCGTGGTAACATGGATTTGATGTCCTTCGAACTAGTGCCTGAGTTTTCTTGCTGTCATGACAACTGCATAAGCAATTTTCTCTAGTTCTGAGTAGAACAATTTCGATCCCGAGAGGGCCTCGGAAGCGAAGTAGACTGATACTTGCTTCAATTTCCCGTTTTCTTCTTTCTCTTGAATGAGGACAGCACTTACAGTTGAGTTGGAAGTTGAAAGGTATAATAGGAGAGGTGACCTTGGCTCCGGTGGGCATAATTTTGTCGTATTTGTCATATATTCCTTAAGATCCTTGAATGCTTGGCTCTGAGCTTCGCTCCACCGGAAGTTTTTGGAACTTTGGAGGAGTTGGAAGAATGGCAAGCTTCTTTCTGCCGCCCTGGGAATGAATCTGTTTAATGCCGCCACCCTTCCTGTCAATTTTTGTATATCCTTGACCGAAGCTGGCTCTTGCATATCCACGATTGCTTTGATTTTAACAGGATTGTCTTCGATGCCTTTTGTTGACACAAGACATCCTGATACCTTTCCTTTCTGAATACCAAACACACATTTCTCTGGATTCAGTTTGAGATTTGCTGCTCTTAAGTTTGTGAAAGTTTCTGCTAAATCTCTGATGTGATCACATCTTCTTATGCTTTTTACGATGATGTCATCAACATATGCTAAGATGTTTCTCCGAAGTTGACAATGTAGCACAATTGCTATCATCCTCGAGAATGTGGATCCTGCGTTTTTCAGCCCCTCTGGCATTCTCACAAAGCAATATGTTCCGAATGGAGTTATGAAACTGGTTTTCTCCTCATCCTCCTTTCTCACCCTAACTTGGTGATATCCGGAAAAGATATCTAGAAGTGATAGCATTTTGTTGTTTGCAGCGTCGTCCGCTACTCTGTCTACTTTTTCTAGTGGATAATCATCTTTCTTACAGGCCTTGTTTAGATCTGTGAAATCTACACACATTCTCCATCTTCCATTCTTTTTCTTGACTGGCACCGTATTGGCCAACCATACTGGGTAGATTACTTCTCTGATGACTTTGGCATCTTGTAGTCTTTGGACTTCTGCCTCCACAGCTTTTACTTTCTCTTCAGACATTTTCCTGAGTTTTTGTTTTTTTGGATGGATTCTGTCATCTGTGTCAAGGATGTGCTCGATGATATCCCGATCAACACCTTGAAGATCTTTCACTGACCAGGCGAAGACATCTTTGTTTTTGTTCAGGAAATAAATCAGCTTTTCTTCTTCTTGAGGACTGAGATCTGCCCCAATTGTGACTGCCCTGTCTGGCATGCTATCCAAGAATACTTTCTTTGTTTCCCCATCTGCACTTATTTCGACCTTCTCTTTGTCTCTTTTGGCTTCGGTATAGGGTTCTTCCTTTTCTTCTTCATTTACCAAGTGATGAACATTCTTTTGTCCAGGTGTGTTTCCTCCTTCAATTCTTCTTGCATCGTTCTGGTCACCGAAAATTGTGATTATGCCATAAGGAGCTGGGATTTTCATACATAGGAAGAGTTGTCTGAATACAACATCAAATTTGTTGATAAATCCTCTTCCGGAGATAGCATTGTATGGATAGTACATATCAACAATATCAAACATGATATGCTCTGTTCTTGCATTATCCAAGTTCCCAAATGATACTGGTAAGGAGATCTTTTCGTTGGGTCTGATTGGTTTTCCTCCAAAACCAAGTAGTGGCCTTTCTAGTGGTGCTAGCATGTGAGGGGCGAGGCTCATTCGTTGAAAAGTGCTGGTGAAAATGATATCCGCTGAACTTCCATTATCTATCAAGACTTTTCCTATGATCCATCCGGCGATATTTACATCAATGACCATCGCATCATTGTGGCAAGTTGATTTCAGCTTGAAATCTTCCTCAGTGAAAGTTATTGGAACTTTTGTCCATTCTGGCCTTGCTGCTGGACCATCATCAATGATTACGTTGATTTGTCTGAAATAATCGTTTCTTTGTCTTTTGGTTTCGAATTCCATGGACGATCCTCTAGTTATTGGCATGATCATCCCGAAGGAAGGCAAAGCTCTTGAGCTGTTTTGGGGGTTACTTGCTTCGATCTTTGGAGTTTGGGCTGGTGGTGGTGGTAGGGCTTCTTTTATTTGAAGTGGTTGAGCTTGCTCAATGACTTGTATGGCTTGAGTTTGCGAAAAAACTTGCTACAAAGCTTGGCTTTGGGGAATTTGGGGTTGGTGAAAAAATTGTTGCGAGGGTTGCGGCTGTGAAAATTGAGTTTGTGGATAGAATTGTGGTGAGGGTTGCCAGCTTGTTTGTTGTGGTTGGAGAAAAGACTGGATTGAGGGAAAGGTTGTTGTTGCCAAAAGGTATGCTGCACTGGCTTGGGTTGTGTGGCCGTTATCTGGGCTATGCGCTGCTGGTCCTGAATTCTTTGGAAATTCTTTTTGGTTTCTGGGCATGCCTCGGTGCTATGACCCCTGCCATGATATACACATTGGAAATGTGGATCTCTGTTGTCATGGTTTTGTAGCTTCGGAGGTGCTCTACCTCGCCCTCTTCCTCTTCCTCTTGCGGAATGGCCACCTCGTTGGCTGTTTTGGTTGTGATAATCTTGGCTTTGCGTTGGGTTGTTTGGTGTGTTGTCTTGTACATTCATGATGGGTTGATGTCCAGTCCAGTTGTTGCCTTTCTGGGATTGCCTTTGTTGATATCTTTCTGCCACTCTTCTTCTATGATCTTCATCGGATTTGCAATATTTTTCCAACTCCTCGAACAATTCATCCATGGATTTAGGATCCAACCTAGAGAAGTGGCCGGCTATTGGCCCCGGGGTTAGACCGCTTATGAGAGCAGAGATTGTTGCCTTGTCATCAGCATCTGGAGTTTGTGATTTCAATTGCATGAATCTTCTGACGAATTCTGCAAGTGGTTCCTTGTCTCTTTGTTTGCACTGATATAAATCTGCTGTCTTTGTGGTAGTGTGATGAAAAGCTTGGAAAACTTGAAGGAATTTGGCCTTTAGGTCCAGCCAGCTGTACACTAAGTGAGGTGGTAAAAGCGAGTACCAGTTCAGTACTGGGCCTTCGCATGCAATGATGAAAGATTTCGCCAAAGCTGCATCATCTCCTCCTGCTGAAGCTACTGCAGCTTCGTAGCTCATGAGGAATTGTCTGGAATTACCGAAGCCATTGAACTTTGGAAGTGAGACATGCTTGTACTTTGATGGCCATGGAGCTGTTTGGAGACCCACGGATAGCGGAGAGTTTAAGTCGTTGAACTGGGCAATTCCGTTGTTTGTTGGTTCTGGGATTTCCGTGAACATGAGGTTTTCTTTGATTGGCTGGTTTTTGGTCGCGGAGTTTGGATCTGGTGTGATTCGCCAAAATGAGTTGTTTTCTGTATCAGACATATCGTCAAGCTCTTTCTGCAATTGCATTATCTCTCTTTTGCTTGTTCTAGTTTCTGCAACTTCTCGGTGGCCTGCTTCTTCGCCTTGAGCTGCATGGCTATTTTTCTTTCTGTCTTTTCAGTGTTTGGACTTGTTTCAACGCGATTTCAAGCTCTTTGTCTGGCACTTCGTGTTCATCATGCTCGGTACTGGCTTCCGGTATCTCTTGTGGTTCCTTGTCTTTCTCGTTTCTGTTGCCTTGCGCATTCTGGACTTGTTCTGGGTCTTGTGTGGTGTTGGTTTTGGATTGAGGAATGAGGCCTTGCTCTGTATTTTCTTGGTTGTCTTCGTTCTCAGGATCTTGAGTGTTGGGTTTCTTGATCTTCTTTGGTGGTGCCATCGTGGGTTTCTAACGGCTGAGAACACGGTGGGCGCCAATGTTGGGAATTCGTAAATCCCCAGACAGTAAAGCGAAAAAGGCACTGCAAAAGGCTCTTTATCTCTGATAAAAGGTGATCCCATTACACGGAGGCATGGGGATCCTTTTATAGTGCATATAGAAGGAAAGCTGAGGGTACATTCGTCCGCGGCAATCACGGGAACTTCATCTAAATTACAAATTTACCCTGGTGTGTTCCAGCTTCTCTCTTCTTGTGTAGCCAAGCTTCTCACGTCTCTTTGTGTCTTCCTGATTACGCCATTGACTGAATCAACCCGGCTTTCTTGAATATCTTCACGAGCTTTTGAATCTTCAATTATTAGCCTCGGAAAGAGACTTCATCATCTCTTGCCGTTCTTTTGTTCTTTCATGAGTCCTTCGGAATGGAGAAGTTTCTTCGGAACTCCCTGTTTCCTGAACATAACACAAAGTACTCAAGAATAATAGGAATCTTGGTTTCTTAGGAATTCCGAGGGTCAGCATCTTGTTCGGATATGAAAAATCATTTTATCAGATTATTTTAATAATAGGAAATCTTTCCCTAATCATGGAAAACAACGATTTTCGTTACATTCAGAAATCTGTGAAACTCCAGAACTTCTCGGAACTTCTTGTTCGCTTATTATCTCGAGGACGCGTGTCTTCTTAGAATTCTCGAGGGTGGCGTCTTTTAGCTGATTCCCAACACCTACATCACTATGGTTACTTTATCCTCTTATCACTAAAGTACTTTAATTTGCAAGCACAATTCCAAACCACCGGGCCAAAGTTTCGGTTTGTTCCAGTACTATCCATGGCAGTTGCGGCCACCTGAGTTTATTGGTGGCAGCAACTACGAGTCAAGCGGTCTGTAAGTTTGCCTCTCCACGAAACAGCACCTCCTTCTCGCAACGAGCAAGCAGCGGCACGCTTTGGTGACGACTGGCGGCGACTCGATCCAGGAACCTGCAGCAAATCACGACCGCCTAGTGAGTTGCTCTACAGAGGAAATGGATAGATTTTTTAGGTTTGCTTCCACGTTTCGATGGCACAGGTTATGGTCGTTGGAAAGTTCTAATCATGGTGTTAGAAATGGTACTAACAAAGAAAAACAATTTGATATGATTGCTAAGAGCATTATTTTGTCATCCCTAGATGAAGGTGTTTTCAATAGAGTTTTTTATTGTGAAAATGCTCATGAGCTATGAAACACCATCAATGAACAAAATGAGAGTTCAAAAGAAATAGCTAATGAACGCTACGGTTGTCTCCTTGAGGAGTTAAATAGCTTTAAGCAACTTGAGAATGAAAATACCGAATCTATGTACTCACGCCTAAATGTTCTTGTCAATGAGATTAATGTTTTAGATGTGAAGGAAATCACGTACATGGACATCAACCACAAGATCTTTCAAAGTCTTCGGAAGCTCGATTATGACTTGGTGAAAACTATCATCTATGAGAAGAAGTTTGAAGAGTTGAAGCCATCTCAAATCTTGAGCAAGATCATGGTGCATGAATTACAAATCTTACCCCAGTCCAAGATAGCTTTCAAGGATGGGCTCAAGACCAAGGAAGAACCAAAAGTTGAGCTCAAGGCAACACCTCAAGAACCATCTTCTCCAACCGCAAGTCATGCTCTCTCAAGCCAACAAGAGAAGATGATGAGAAGGATGGCAATCCATGGAAGCTCAAGTGAAGATGATGATGACGATGACGACTCCTGAAGTGATGAAGAAAACTGAATCCATGGTCACTATGTACTTGAAGAAGGTCTTCACATACGTGAAGAAAATCAACATGTACGGCTACAATGTCCACTTGAGAGAAGGGTGTCATCATCAACACATCAAGGTCACCAAGATCAAGTACAAGCCCAAGAAGAAGGTGGTCAAGGAGAGGAAGCCGAAGCAAGAAGCACTCACCGTTGTCCGTAAGTGGATAAGTGGTGGAGAGTCAAGCTCTTGTAGCTCAAGTGATGAATCAAGCAAGAACTTCACCACCCGCTTCAAGTAAGGTTCCCTATCATCATCACACATGTGCCTTATGGCCCAAGGTATGGAAAGTGATGTAAGTGATGATGAATCTGATGCCACATCAATTGATGATCTTGTTGAGCTAATCAATGAGCAAAAAGGAATCCTTAAAAAACAAGCTAATGAAATAAAGAACTCAATGGTCTCAATGATCTTAGTGTTACCCTTGCTACAAATTATGAACATTTGTTGTGCAAATTCAAATTGCTAAGCAAGGAGCGTGATAAGCTAAACTCTAAACTAGGGAGCATTGAGATTAAAACTAATGATTCCTTTGAGCTTGATGAATCATCTATCCCTTGTGCAATTCTTATATCCAAGGTAGATGCTTCAACTTCTTGCATTGATTTAATTGATGAATCTTGCTCACCACCTTGCTATGAGAGTGTTGTTGTAGAAACATGTGATGATTTCATAGGCAAGGAGAATGATGAGCTCAAGCGAGAAGTGGAAAGGCTCTAAGCAAAGTTGAATAGGTTGATGGGCAAGGGCAAGGACAATGAGGACCAAGTGGTAGTCTGTCAAGACATGAAGAGCGACGTCCAACCTTCTCAAGATAACCGTGATCACATGATGAAGAAGCTTGAGAAGGGTTCAACCGTGACTTGCTACAAGTGTCATGGAGAAGGGCACAAGTTCTACAAATGCCCTCAATTTGTCAAGAAGATGGACAAAGGTGAGAAGAAGATAAACAATACCATCAAGAGGTCCCTCATCTACACCAAGCCCAACTGCAAGAACAAGAACAAGAGCAACTCCTATGTCATCAAGAAGAAGGCTAATGGCAAGGTAGTTGCGCACAAGGTTGGGAAGATGAAGGAGTGGGGTTGGAACCAACCTATTTGGGTGCCCAAGGAAGTCATCCCCAACATGAAGGGGCCTCAAATGGTGTGGGTTCCTAAGTCCACGTGAAGGTCATAAGTTCAGGGACTTGGAAGCAAAGAAGATGTGAAATTCAAGCCTAAAAGCCAAGCTTGCAAGATTGGACATGTGTTGCCCAAGTTCCCCGGTTGAGGTAATGAAAACTAGAACTCATCTCCTCTCAAATAAGTTGTCAACGTTCTACATCAATGATTCCATGAACATTATAGAAGGGTTGGGAAATCTAACAGAACTGAGGGCACTTGACTGCGAAACTGAATGTTACAACATCGTGGAGAAATCCTTGGTTGAGTGCCTATCCAAGTTGGAAAAACTCCAGAGTCTGTGCATCTTTGTTGTAGCTGGTGAATGTAACTTGGATTCCTGGGTCGCCCCTCGACATCTGCGTAGATTGGTTCTAACCAACTGTTGGTTTTCTAAGCAGACGGCTTGGATGAATCCCTTAATACTTGTGGAACTCTCTTTTCTACGCATCTGCGTGTTGGAGCTGCAGCAAGAAGAACTCAACATCCTTGGTAGGTTGCCAGCTCTCCGCTATCTAGGTCTGAGGGTGGACCATGAGAATCTCGGAATCCGTAGGAATGTTTCGTTGGTGCATCTTCATTCCCATGTCTGGTTTGGTACGAGTTGAAAGGATTTAGAGGACCTGTGGTGTTCCAACAAGGAGCTATGCCGAGGCTCATGAGCCTTGAGTTCTCTTACCCTATGTGGGAAGCCAGAGAAATCACTCACAACAATGGTGGTATCAATTTGGGCCTGGGGAACTTACCATCTCTGCAGCATGTTGAAGTTACATTACAAGCTGAAGGTGCCAATGTGGATGAGGTCGAGGAAGTGAAAGATGCCCTTCGCCATGCAGCAGAAATCCATCCCAACTGTCCCACCCTTCAGATATTATGATTAATAAGTTGACGGTGAGCATGTTATTCCTTTCTTGCAATTATCATTTTCTCGTTCTTCCAACCTTACTCTCCTCTGTTTATATCCCAGAACCATTCCCCTGTTTCCATAAACTGTAAAAAAAACTATTTCTGTCTCAATTTCAGAATCCGATATGATCTTGCCCTTGAGTTATGGTGATGAAGATTGAAGGTGTGGAAGACCATTGGTTTCTTCAAATTAACGATGAAGAGAGAATATCTAAAGTGATTGGCTACCGCCACCGCCACCACAGCAGAAATTAGATGCTCATTGATGGACAGTTTGTACACGCCAATTTAAGAAGATGAATCCTTGTGTACATTTTATCATTATATGTGATGTTATTTACTCATTTGCCATGCAAAATTTGTTGAGTTATGATCCAAATTCAGCACATATTAAAGGCCAGACTTTTATGGAGCGAAGTGGAGGCCGGGTAAAAACCGGAGGCTTGGGGCGGAGAGAAGTGGAGGCTGAAGTGGCCTATTGTGGTGACACCCATGCCCACGCCGTTGTTGAGTTATGATCCAAATTATGATGCACAAGAAAGAGACCAACTTCTTATGGAGCTTAGCGGAGGCCCGTCACCGGAAGGCTTGGGCCGGAGTGATTGGACCGGGAGGCCAACTCTCTTGTTTTATTTACCCATTTTACCAAGGACATGTTGCATGCCATCTTTTACTTTTCCATCGACTCAAGTGCCTAATGTGTTTTTGTGGTCATGTCTCCATTTTTGAAGGGAAAGACTAAAAGCTGGCTTGATACTACTGTCATGGATGAAACTACCTCACTGCTGGTTCCCTACATTGATGTTTGTTTCGCACATCATTGTAGACTCAAACTACATGACTAATGGTTCTCTACACTGCCATGTTGGACTGCACCTCTCTTTATCTTCGGGAGGTTGCTATCTCCTCCCTGCCAGAGAAAACATCGTTTGGCTAAAACCAAATTGTGCCAATACTCATGTACTGGAGGAAGAAAAACACATGCAATTTCCTCAACGTGCTACGCATCGGGCTACTATGAGCATGCAGCAAGTGAGGTCAGTTGTTGTATTTTCATCTGCAGTTAATATATTTCCAGCGCTTGCAAGCTTCAGAGTTCTGTGTGTGCTGGATTTGCAAAATTGCTGCCTTTCACAAGGTTACAGACTGAAGTATCTTGAAAAATTAGTTGACTTGACATACCTGGGACTAGCAGACACAGGCATCTCTCAACTCTCTGAACAAATTGGGAAGCTGCAAATTCTACAGACATTGGATGTAACAGGCAATGAAATTTCTAGCTTGCCGTCGACTCTCGTTGAGCTCAAGCATCTGATTTTTTTTCGAAAGGAAAAGCTTTATTAATCTTTGATAATTACATCAAGGTGATACAATTGGATTAAGACCATTCCAACTTCTGCATAGTTAAGATGCACACAGCCTGTAAAAAAGAAAAAAATGACATGACAACATATAACATGTTGTAGCAAACTACAACACACATCGGACAAGAGCGCCAAATGGGATTGGGAGCTTCACATCCCTTGAAGATCTATCAACATTATGCATCGGCCAAGACTCCAATGATGTCATAGAGGGCCTGGGGAATCAGACAGAGCTGAGGGTGCTGGGTATTGACTGCCACACTGGATGGAATGTCGACAAGTTTGAGCAATTCCTGGTGGAGTGCCTACACAAGCTGCAAAAGGTCCAGAAATTATCTATCTCGGTGGTCGGTGAATGCAAGTTGGATGCATGGGTCGCCCCTCGACACCTCCGTATATTGGAACCGACAGGATGCTCGTCATCTAGGCTGCTGGCGTGGGTGAAAGGTGAAGGTCTTTTACAGCACACAATACTAGTAGACAATACTACTACTAGGCGGGAGTACGTAGTATAACTGGTTTTTTTGACGAGAGTAAAATTGAAATAGGCGCTAATTATATTATTTGGATCCCCTCACGGTTTTCCGCGAGGCTCGGTTCCGCAAGGGACACCGCCGCCGGAGCCTCCTCCTCCTTCGTTTCCAGGTCGCCACTGTGGCCTTGTTCTACCTTCCCAAGCCACCTCCCTCGCAGCAGCAGCATCATCCTATCCAGGCCGCCTCCTCCGCCGCCTCCCTCCCTTTCCAGAACGCCGCCGCCGTCTCCGCATCCTGCCCAAGCCGCCACCTCCAGCGCCTCCCTCCCTTCCCAGGACGTCGTCGCCGCCTTGTACGTTTCTAGGCCATCTCATCTACATCATCTTTATGTAAGTATGTTCCCCATCACGGTTTTGGGCAAAGAGTTGTTTTGCACAAGTTATAGATTGTGCTTTGTACTAAGTGAGACTACAAGGGTAGGGTAGCAAATATCATGAGAATGTTGTGTGGTTAGAGTGTTGGTGTGCATTTTCCTCTGCTGGATTGCCCGATCGATTAGCAAAGCAAACAGGATGAAATTTGATATCCAGTTTGGAGTCCTCTGAAATAATGGGCATTGGCTTCTCTTTGTTCTCTGTCACTTCAATTCAATTTCTGTATGTAGAGCATAAGAAAATTATAATATTATAATGATATCATTTGTCACTTTCACTTCTGAGCACTTGTCTCATGATAATGTTTTATTAGTTCTTGCGCTTTGTAGTTTGCCAAGTGTGATTACAGTTGTAATATAAGTTAGGTGTCACACCCAGTTTTGGAAGCAAAACCAGATAATAAATTTACATGTGTCCAGGATCAAGTTCACACATGCAAACGACATAGTGAAGTACCAAAACGCAATGTCATAGCGTATTATTATTACAGACCGAATGTCATTTATTCTATCACACCAATCGAGTAGCTAAACAGCGGAAAAGTAAACAGGGGCGTCCTCCACAGGCAGTCGACTAGGGAACGCGCCTAGAACTCATCGAAGTCCTCTGGATAGTCTTCAAAGCATCCGTCTGAGCAGCAGACCGAGTAGTGTAGATGCAAGATAAAATCAACAAGTATGAGCACATGTCGTACTCAACAAGGGAATAGAACTAATACAACATGCAAGGTTGTATAGTGGATGACTGACATGGTTAAAGAGGTAAGCACTTTTAGTTGGTCAAAGTTTTATTAAGCATCTGATTACTAGCAAATAAAAGTATATACCAACCCAAATTAACATATGCCACAAGAATAATATGAAATGTACAAGTTTAAAGTCCATCTTTCATAAATTACTCATGTGAGGGTCTAGGCTGCTCGTAATCGTGAGCACGGCTAACCGGTTAGTTTTACACTCTGCAGAGGTGGCACATCTTTACCCACAAGTCGCGTAAAAGTTCTAAGAACTTTGAACCCAACCATGTTGTGTAAAAGTAGGCACAATACCACACTACCTAGGTGTGGTTGCATAGGGACGCTACGAGGCCTTTACAAAGATTTCCTAGTGTAGACTGCTCGTTAGGTTTCATGACAGCGCAATGCATAACCCTCTCTCGAGACTGCGAAGCTACCACAGAGCAGATCAGCCTGAGGGCCAGGCTATACACCAACTACTGACACCCCCTCGCCCTTATCAGGTAAAGCATACACACACTAAGGTTTCTAATTATTTGGCCAAGATAGAGCCATTTGTCTTGTGGTTGCACTGTTGTCCTGGGTGGTCGCTCCATGTTCCGATTAACATAAAGGTGGTCTTGTTTAATGATGATAGAGCATAAGTAAATCAAATTAACTTTGTTGTTCATTATAAACCATCATAAACCCACGTTTAGCAACTAAGCATGATCTACCCAACAAAAGTAATACACCCAGGTTAACAAGGCATAAGGTATACAAGTCTAGTCGAACCTTAATCATAGGGGACCCATCATATTGTTGCAAAGCAATAAATAAACAGTGTAATTGAAATGCATGTTGTAATAGGAAAAATGGGCATGCATCAAGGACTTGCCTTCCACGAACTCTTACTACTGCTCAGGGTCTTGAAAATCTTCAACTGCAGCGTATTCCACGTACGGATCATCTTCTATGCACCACATCATACACATACAAGCAAACAAGGGAATAAAATAAGAAACAATCACCAAACATTACTAACAGAACAAACAGAGGCATAAAACTGTTCTACACTTCAATACGATCACGTGGATATAAAGAACGCTAAAAACGGAGCTAAAATGTGTATTCTATGGCCAAAACAAGCTACAGGGGCTTATCTGCGAGAAAACTAGACTTACAGGGGCCTAACAGCAAGAAACCGAGGGCTAAAACATGATTACGTATAAAAACATAAGGGCTGCGGTGAAAAAACCTAAAGGCTGGACCTCGGACGCTAAAACCAGAAAACTTAGGGTCTAAAACGTAAAGAAAAGGACCTAGATCTAATTACTTTTGAACTGCGGTGGATCTACCGGCGAAACCGGAAAACCTAGGGTCTCTTTAGCAAAAGCGACGCGGCGCGGCTGGGTTGACCGGTATCTCACCGGGTTGACCCAGGGTTAGAATAGATCTGGACCGCACGGGCCAGATCGGACGGCAGGGGGCGATCGCAACGGGACTTCGGCGCACAGGCGGCGGAGGACTCGCCGGCGAGCGGCGACACTCTCACCGGAGAACTCAATCTTGAGTTCTGGGGCTCAGATTGATGCGGGGTTTGCTCGAGAACGAAGCGCGCGATGCGATGGACTCAACCAGGGCACCGAGTACAACGTAGACGCGACGGCGGTGGCGCACAGCTCGGAGAGGCGGGACGGCACGACGTCGCTACTCCGGCGAGTGCGTACGGGCGGTGTAGAGCGTGAGGACGTGCACAAGCGGCACCAGAGGACTCCTCACCTCGCGGCGAAGCTCCCGGGGATCTTCTCGACGGCGGGAAGGCGACGGCGGAGCGGAGCTGCAGCGGCGGCCGAGCTAGGGTTTGCGGGGCGCGTGCGAGCTCGGTGGCGGCTAGGGATTGGGGAAAAAGCGAAGCACGAGAGGCGGCAACCGCTTATAAAGGGCAGGGTGGCGGCGCCTTGGCGTGCGGGCCAAGGAAGGATGCGGTGCGCAGCACGGGGTACGGCACGGCACGGCTCGGACCCGAGCTTGGGTCGGACTCGGCCGGAGGAAGGAGATGACGACTGGGTCCCACCTGGCGGTGACTGCGAGCGGCGGGGGCGCGAGCAGGCCGAGTTGGGCCGGAAGCTGGCTGGGCTTGCGAAGCTGAGGGCAACGAGCGAGCGAAGCAGGGAACTTTGAGGGGCATCTCCGGACTTCGGCTGACGGGCCGCGCACTGGAGCTGGGCTGCACGACAGCTGCGGCCTGCGGGCTGAACTGAGTTGGTGCTGCGAGCTGCTGCTGAAACTGAGCTGGGCCAAAAGGTGAAAGGGAAGGGGAGGGAAAAAGAAAAGACTTTGCATTTTTCAAAAGGGAATCAAACAATTTGAATTCAAATTTGAATTTGAATTCAAGCAACCAAAAACAATGCTCCAGCATGAATGCAACAAATATCAAGCCATTTATTTAATTTAGAAAAAAAACAAATAATATTTTTTTTCCTATACTATATTCCGTGTAAAGAAAATAAAATGTTGGCAAAATTTTAAAATTGAGAGAAAATCGTGATTTAATTTTTTTCTTTCCTATTCACATTTTGAAATTCGGGAATTTCAGGGTGTGACATTAGGCAATTACAGATGTGGTAAGCTCGTTAGTTAGGTTGGGATGAAGCACTCTATATTGATACAAAAGTTTGATTTGTAACGGTTTGGAAAAAATGAGTAGGGTTATTAGTTTTGAGATTCTCGATCATGTAAATAAGCTTATGGTTTCAGAATTGCTTTGAAGATAAAACTAACAGGTGGTTTTAGAGTTACCAAGGTCATCTAATATGCAACTCTAATTCTCAGAAAGTCGTGATAAAGTAGAGAAAAATGTTGGTGATCTCTACCCATGGAAAATTGCTGTCCTGATTTCAGTTGGTTTAGGGGCTATGAAAGTCCTAAATTTTCATCAGAAAAGATGTACTTCCTCAGGGCTGAGACCTTAGCTAGATTTAGATATTGCTTGTGCGCTTGATTGTTTATGGTTGGCTTCTAGGGCCAATCTTAAAGGGCCGGGGCAAGACATAATCAGAGTCTGTTTATGTAGGAATTTTTTTTAACAATGTTGATTATTTCAATTGTAATACTGACCATGCATCTTGTTTCAAAACACCAGATTCTAGAGTAAGGCGTTGGGGGCGTAAAGTAACATCTAAACGTCTTCTATATTATTCCTTTACAATTCTTTTGGTTACATGTGTTGGTTAGGGGAAAATGTCACTGGCTCGGTATAAGTTGAAGCAGCTATAACCTTGAGTAATCGAAAGTTCGAAACAAACGAATGGTTCATGTATATTACTTATGGCACACCAATTCTTTCTTGTCACTTTTCTATGGTCCTGTAATTTATAATGGAGAGAGCAGACGAAATAATGTAGCTTTTGAGGAAACTGAAATATGTTGTGGCTGAAGAAGAGATCAATCTTGTAAAGCTTTATGGATACTTGTTTTGTAACATTGGGCTACTGGATTTACTGCCAGGTCAAACAAATTCAGATCGGTGTCATCAAGATTTGGATTTTAGCCATTGAGGCCCTCTCCTGGAAGATTGATTCAAGTTTCCGGTTGTGCTTATCCTTGATGTCTGTACCAGGAATTTAAAAATTGAAATTGAATGCAAATGGAATCCCGAGAATTCTCCACAAGTAGTTTCAGTATCAGGAATATCAATAAAAATTTGAAGAAAGATGGACAAAAAGGAATTTCAGATAATATTTGAAATCTAAAATAAGGAATAGGGACCGTCTTGGAGTTTGACGCTAAGCCCGCGTCGTCCTCGCGAGGGTGCCGCGGGGCTCCCTCCCCGCCGCCGGGCACCCCCCGCCCACGGGCGCAGTCGGCCGCCGCCGCCTCCTCTGCCGGCGGCGGCGGCCCAACGTCCCCCTCCCTCTCCTCCCTGCTCCCGCCCTCACTCCCTCCCTCCCTCCCTCCCTCTCCTCCTCTGCAGCACCACCACGCCGCCGGTCGCGTTTGTCGTCGCCCCCCTCCCCCGGCGCTGGCTCTTCCATGGCGCCGCCACCCACCCCCCCTTGCGTCTTCTCCCACCCCCCCTCCTCTCCGCCCCTCCCCTGGCCGGCGACCCGGAAACCCTAGATCTGGGCTTCGGGTCGCCGCCGCCGGCGGCGGCCTCCGGCTCCTACTCCGGCTTTGGACGGGTGGGCTCTACTGGGGGCTGGTGGTGGCGGGAGGAGCCCCGTGCGGCTCCTGCGGCCGACGCTCGCCATGGCCCGGGCCGGCGCACTCGTGGCCGTCCGGCTCGCCCGCACCAACCAACGGGGCGCGCGCGGGGTGGCGCCCGCGAGCCCGGCGTCACGACGGTCGGCGCCCACCGTGGGCGGACCTCCGCGCCCCCCATGGCCGGCCTGCTTCCCCCATGCCGCCCATGGTCCTCCTCTCCGCGAAGTGGGTGGCCGGCGGCGTGAGCTCCTAGCGGCCCCGCGCGGCTCGACGGCGTCCCTCATCTCCAGCCTCACCTCCTCCACCTACCGACGAGGTGCCCGCTTCCCCTTGGTTCGGACCCCGCCAGATCTGGTGCGGCCTGCTGTCCGCCCGGGCTCGTACGTTGTGGGTTCCCTGCCACAGCCGCCGACGCCCCCTCCTCCTCGTCGCCTGCGGCTGCCTCCACGGCGCGCTCCGTCGCCCTGGCAGCGCCCGACGCCCCCACTCCCCGGCAACGCCCCATGGACCTCGCCCGTCTCCCTCGCCGGCTTCCGGTGGCCGCGGACCCTCTCCCTGCACTGCCGCCGCCGACGCCGACACGGTGAGGAAGGTGCCGACGCGGTGAGGAGGGTGCCGGCGCCACGGGCCTCCGCATCCACCCCCGCCTAGACGCCGGAACCGCCTCCCCGCCCCCGGCTGTCCTCGTCGCTTCACTGCTCCGCGACCGCTCCGTCGATGGCGGCTTTCTTCGCCTGCTACCGTGTCTCCGTTGTTCCGCCCGCTGTCGGCTGCCGCCCCCTCCTCTTCGGTGGCCACGGCCGCGGCCCCCTCCCTCCCGGCGCCCCCCTCCTCCCTTTCGCCGGTCTGGGGGCGGGCGGCGGCGGGCTAGGAGGGGGTGCCTTTCCCCTGCCTCTCCTCTCCCTGCCACGGCCGGACTTCGGTGACACGGGACTAGGTGTGGAAACCGCTGCTTGATGGTGTCCTTCGCAGGGCGTGGCGTCCGCACGAGCCGCCGACACCCCTCTGCGCCAACGGCGTCTTCCCGGCCCTGGCCCGTCCCTCCTTGGGCCGGTGGCTAGGTGCTCGCGGCCGTAGGGGGTGGCTGCTCCAAGCTGCAGCCCCCCCCCCATCCAGTTCTAGTGCTGCCTGCTTGCTCTTCGTTGCAACACCGTGGTGCCCTGCTGTTTTCCCATCGCCTTGCCTTTCACCTCAGCTACGACGGCCGGCTCTGAAGGTTGGATTTTGGAGGTCTTGGCGAAAGCCGGCATTGTCGACAACGGTTGCGACCCTCCGTAACTCACCCTGCTGGGGGCGCTGTTGCGGCCTCCATGATCCTTCGGTTGCCAGGCGAAAGCTTGGCCTGCTCCTTCGCGAGCAGGCGGACGATGGCGATGTTGTCGTCGTTTCCTTCTTGAAGGTGTCGTCCTGCAGGCCCCCTTCGCTGAGCCTCCGCCTGCTCCGAGATGTTGGTCAGGCGGTGATGTGCAGATCCCCATGGTGTTCCCCCTTCGCAGGCTCCGACGTCGTCTTAGGCCGTTCTGTAGTTGCTTCCTTGTGTAGTGGTGCTGCTAGAGGCTCTCCCCTCTTCTCTGTTTGTTGTACTTTTCTCTGCCAAGTTTTCCTCGCGCCTTAGGGGTTCTCCTAAGTGTCGCTTTTGTAAAACTCTCTTCTCTTAATGAAAAACGTGCTTTGCACGTCTTAAAAAAAGAATAGGGACCGTCTTAGCATAGCAGGTGCTCCCGTTGATACGTTGTTGTACATCGAGCAGACTACTGCTGCGACATTCTTCTGATCGATGATGATGTCACCATCTTCTCCGATCTTGAGCCATGGGGCCTGACGAGCGTAGCTCGATGAGCTAGCGCCGAAACAAGACACAGCAACATGGGCGCCATGCCTTCTTCTCCACTCGCTGCACATGCGCACGAACTGAATAAGAGCAAATGCGCTTAGCTTTTTAGCTGCGATGATCGCTAGCCAGGAACTACGGCGCGTGGAGTCCTTGCCGCCGCCGGCGCCGACGGTCGACGGAGGATGAAGACGAGGCGTGGAGTCGTGGCCTTCGTCGGCGCCGATCTGGGGGTCGTGGGCTCGTGGCCGCCGCCAGCGCCGACGGCGGATGAAGACAGGGCGTGAAGTCGTGGCCTCCACCGGCACCGACGGGGGATGGAGATAGGGCCTGGGGGGATGGAGATGGGGCCTGGATGTAACACCCCAGGCCGCCGGCGAGATCAATCCGGCGACGTGAGAGATCACACATAGCAGAGCAGGATAGAGATCTCAACTAGAGAGGGGTGATGAGCCCTCTAAAGGTTTCTGTATTTCTTACGCAAATTGGTTCTTGCCAATTCAGTTACAGGACTCGGCTTATAAGCCAAATGTTAACACACGCAACCGACCTCGGTCCCACTTACAACAAAGCGTAAAATGAAATGCTAAACTAAATATGTCTTCCTCCAAGCTTGACGCTTCATGGCTTGACATCACCCCCCTCTTGAGTTGAAGCTTGTCCCCAAGCGAGTGCTGATGGAAACTTCTTCTGCACGACGTAGAAGTCCTCCCATGTAGCAGCTGCTTTAGAAAAGCATGTTCACTTAATCAACACTTGTGGCATAGCAGAGTTACCCTTCTTCACCAGCCTCCTCTGAAGAATGCACTCCGGTACAGTAGGATGAGCACTCAAGTCCACCAATTTTGTGATTTCTGAGTAGTTAGGAGTATGATCTGGAGTAAAAGGCTTCAACTCAGACACATGGAAAACATTGTGAATTTTGCTTTCCTGTGGCAACTCCAATTTATATGTTGCTGAGCCAATCTTCTCCAGAATCTTGTAAGGTCCAAAGAACTTGAAAGCAAGCTTAGGAAATGGGCGGTTCACCACAGATGATTGAGCATAAGGTTGTAATTTTAGTAGGACTTGTTCACAAACTTGAAACGACATGTCTGTTCTCAGCTTATCAGCTTGTATCTTCATACGGTTCTGAGCCACCTCCAGCTGTTCCTTCAGCATATTGGCATGAGCTGCCCTATCCTGTAACAGCTCCAAAACAGTAGTATCTGCAGAAGTGTCTTCAGGGATCACAGGAGACACCCCCAGGTTTGGCTCATACCCATATAATGGTTTGAATGGAGAGCAATTTATAGCAGAATGGTAAGAAGAGTTGTACCATAATTCAGCCAAGGATAGCCATTTCTTCCACTGTACAGGTGACTGTTGAATAGAACACCTCAAATACATTTCCAAACATTGGTTAACTCATTCAGTCTGTCCATCAGTCTGTGGATGATATGTTGTACTATGCAGCAACTTACTTCCCAATAGTGAGAACAAGGATTGCCATACATTGCTGAGAAAAATCTTATCCCTGTCAGATAGCATAGACTTGGGTACTCCATGTAACTTCACCACAGTATCAAGTAGTAACACAACCACTTGGTGAGCTGAAAATGGATGTTTGAGAGCAATGAAATGAGCAAATTTAGTAAATCTATCCACCACAACCAAAATGACATTGCAGCCTCCAGACATAGGTAAACCCTCCACAAAATCCATGGAAATATCCTGCCAAGCCCCTGCAGGAATAGGCAAAGGCTGCAGAAGGCCAGCTGGATGACTGTGCTCATGCTTGGCTTGTTGGCATGTATTGCACTACTTAACAAAGTTTTCCACATCTTGTTTAAGTCCCTTCCACTAGAAAAGATGTTTGACCTTGTGATAAGTGGAATTGATGCCAGAGTGCCCCCCTATAGGACTGGAGTACAAAGCTGCAATTACTTCTGTTCTCAGAGCTGAATTGTTACCAATCCAGACATGATTGTTGACTTTGATCAATCCTTTTTCCAAAGAATAGCCTTGCTCATTAGGTGATTGAATGGCTAAAGACTATAACAAAGTCTGAGCTTCCACATCACTGTAATAGGAATTAAGTACCTCTTGAGCCCATAAGGGAGTTGCTTCAGAGACATCTTGGATCAAGCCACCCTGGACAAGGAATCAGCAGCCACATTGTCCTTCCCTTGTTTGTACACAACCTTGAATTACAGACCCATCAGTCTGGTCATTGCTTTCCTCTGCGAGTCTGATTGTAAGTTTTGCTCAATCAGATAGGATAGGCTCTTATGATCTATTCTGATAATAAATTCCTGTCTCTGTAGATATGACCTCCATTTTTTCACTGCCATAATAAGGGCCATAAACTCCTTTTCATAGATTGACAAATTCTGATGTTGAGGACCAAGAGCTTTACTGAGAAAAGCCACAGGTCTTTCCTGTTGCATCAACACAGCACCTATACCGGTAGCACATGCATCAGTCTCTATCACAAAAGTCACACTGAAATCTGGCAATATGAGCAATGGTGTATTAGTCATGGTCTTCTTCAGAGCCTGGAAAGCTTGCTCAGCTGCAGTAGACCAGACAAAGTTATCTTTCTTCAACAAGTGGGTCAATGGCTTAGCTAAGATGCCATAATTTTTGACAAACCGCCTATAGTAACCAGTAAGCCCTAAGAAACCCCTGATCTCAGTGACACTGGTTGGTGTAGGCCACTTTAACATATCCTCTGTCTTAGAAGGGTCAGTTGCCACACCCTCTCTAGAGATTATATGGCCCAAGTAGTAAATCTGAGATTGAGCAAAAGAACATTTACTACTCTTCAAATAAAACTGGTGTGCTTTGAGCTCAGACAAAACCAACCTCAGATGCTTCATGTGGTCCTGCCAAGTCTTACTGTAGATCAAAATGTCATCAAGAAAAACCAATACAAATTTTCTGAGAAATGGCTGTAGTATTTGATTCATCATGCACTGAAAAGTTGCTGGAGCATTAATTAGCCCAAAGGGCATGACTCTAAACTGGAAGTGTCCATGATGAGTCTTGAATGCAGTCTGGTATTCATCATTAGTTTGCATCCTAATCTGATGATAACCTGCAGTCATGTCCAGTTTAGTGAAGAACTCAGTTCCAGCTAACTCATCAAGAATCTCCTCAATGATAGGCATAGGGAACTTGTTCTTAATTGTGAGCTCATTCAGTCTCCTATAATCTACACAAAACCTCCAACTCCCATCTTTCTTTTGTACTAGAAGTACTGGGGAAGCAAAAGGACTAGTACTCTGAACTATCAGACCAGATTCCAGCAATTCTTGGACCTGACGTTCTATCTCATCTTTTTGTTGAGGGGAATACCTGTATGGTCTGGAATTCACAGGTACAGACTCAGGAATGAGTGGTACAGCATGATCATATACTCTTTTGGGAGGTAGCTCACTTGGTTTAGCAAAGACATCCTGAAATTCCTTGAGTAAAGCAGCAATCTCTTCAGACACCATTGTAGGTATGGGTTGAACATAATTAACTATTGCTAATGCCCAGATATCATTTCCTTTGTAGGATTTGAAGAAATTATCAGCTGACATTTCAGAAAGGGACAGAGGAATGGGATGAACTCCCTGTAATTTGATATCCCTGCCCTCATCCTGGAATTCTACTGTATGATTTTCCCAGTGACAGTTCATAGGACTATGGGGCTTCAACTAGTCATAGCCAAGAATTGCATCATATGCTCCCAACTCCAGAACCTGCATATCAAAAGCCAAAGTATATCCCTGGCACCACCACTGCAGTTGAGGTACAATTTTATCTGTAATCAGTGTCTGGCTATTAGCTACCTTCACTTTCTTGGGAGCCATGGGCTGAGCAGTAAGGCCTACTTTTTGCATGAAAGCAGAACTCACAAATCTATGGGAACTCCCACTATCCAACAGAATGAGCATCACTTTGTTCTTCACCATTGCCTTAATTTTCAGGACTTCTCCTTCAGCTGTGCCTGAGTTGCATTTAGAGAGAGGTTCTGCTGATCCTCTGCAACAACATCCTCAATGGCCAGTTGGTTCAATATTTCATCATTTAGCTCAGTGTCCAAATCATTCACCACCAAAGCATGGACTTGAGCTTGAGGCCTCTTAGTGCAAGAAGCAGCATGAGTTGCATTGAACTTATCCCCACAATACATACATAGCCCACTGGCTTTCCTAAAGTCTCTCAACTGCCTTTCCTTCCACAGCCCATTACCAGCTGAGGTATATTTGGTATCAAACTTGGGTGCAGGTGCACTAGATTTCCCATTATATCTACTGAACTTGAAATGCTTGTTATCCAACAACTGTTGTTGAACTTTAGCAAGATAATAGCCTTATTCACTTTCTTAGGCACTTGAGACTGAACACCAGCAGCCAACTCAGGCTTCAATCCCTTCACAAACTGAGTGACAAAGTAGGTTTCATCCAGTCCTTGATTGTGCATTTGAACTTGGTATTGCAAATCAGAGAAGGCTGACACATAATCATCCAGAGCACCTTCCTGAGTCAAGGCCACCAAATCACTAATTGCATCCCTATAATCATAAGACCCAAAATGTTTCTCCACAGTAGCAATGAAAGAGCTCCAGTCAGATAACCCACTCTGCAACTTGTACACTTGTAACCACTTAGCAGCATTATCATCCATACACATAGTTGTTGTGGGTAGCCATAAAGCTTCAGGGAGGTTAAAAATTCTGAAATAATCCAGACACTTGTCCTTCCAGATCCTTGGATTTTCCCCAGAAAATCGAGGGAATGACATCTTTGGCAGCTGCTGATGGACCACTGGAGGACGGCCGCCACCCCTATTAGAGTAATATGGGCGAGTAGAATGCCCTTCCTCATCAGAGTACTGATCATACTTTGGCCTTGCGAACTGTTTCTCTGGATGCTGCACTTGCTCAACTGAAGGTCGATTCAGAGTCAATTGAGCCACTGCCTGCCCTGTAGTTTCAATTTGCTTGGCCAATATCGCTTGATCCTTCAACATGCGCTCCATAATTTGCGCGCTAAGATCCATCTGACTCGACATCTGCTGCTGAGTTTTGTCAATTTCCCTAACCTTTGCAAACAACAAGTCAATACTCTCCTCCATATTCCCCAATCGATTCTTCTCGCGCTCTTCCCAATCATCCCAACGCGTCTTCTCACGCTGCTCCCAACCTTCCCAATGCTCCTTGCCGTGCTGCTCCATAGATGCCATCGCGTCCAACACGAACTGGGTCTGAACGGAAGGCCTGGACGGAGCCGTGATGAATCTCTCCGCAAATCGAATCCGTGTGGATTGGAATTACAGGACCGATTCGAACGCGAGGTGCTACTCGAATCGAAGAGCCTAACCGAATCCGTTTGCAGACTCAGATTGACGGGGTAACGAGACTCACCCGGAGAACACGCGATGTAGCAGAGTTGTCGCTGTGTGCGTCGTCGGAGCAGAATCGTCCTTCTGCGCCGTCGTTGCTTCTCGACTCGAATCACTGCCAACCAGGACGCGGCGCTGCCCAACCACACCGAGGACCGATTGAATCTGATACCACTGTAACACCCGAGGCCGCCGGTGATATCAATCCAGCGACGTGAGAGATCACAGATAGTAGAGCAGGATAAGGATCTCAACCAGAGAGGGGCGATGAGCCCCTACCTCTGAAGGTTTCTGTATTTCTTATGGAAATTGGTTCTTGCCAGTTCAGTTACAGGACTCGGCTTATAAGCCAAACGTTAACACACGCAACCGGCCTCGGGCCCACTTACAGCAAAGCGTAAAATGAAATGCTAAACTAAATACGTCTTCCTCCTTGCTTGGCGCTTCATGGCTTGACCGGGGTCATGACACTGGAGTCGTGATCTGCACCGGCACCGATGTCGTGTCGTGGGTCGTGGCCACCGCCACTGCTGATGCGTGATAAAAACGGAGCGTGGAGTCTCCGGCAGCTTGGATAAGAGATGAGCCCGCCGTCACCCTCTGGCGCGCTCGTAGTTGCCGCCGCCGCCACCACCCGCGATTTGCGAGAGAAAGGATCGAAAACATTATAATTTTAGAGATGATGAGATGAGAGTAATATAAAAATAATGAAGACAAGATTAATTAATAAATATTTCATATATTGCAGCAATGCCAATTTACATATTTCCCATCATATTCCTATACTACTCATACTACCTATGAATACTACTGTACTACAGCTAAAAAATGATAGTATAGAATTAATCACAACCGTCAGATTCTTACACATACTTCTTTTTCTATTACATACAAATCTTTTTCAACTGGTAGTACATGAGGTGAATCCATCGCTTCTTCAGGAGCCGTGTCGAGGCTTGCAAGACTTCACCTGGCGATCCCTGTGCGGGAGACCAGAGGAATCGTCGGCGGTTTCGAGTTGGGCTTGGGGAACCTGCCGACGCTCCAAGATGTCACCTTTTTTTACTCCGCCGTGGAGGTGCCAGAGAGGGGGAGGTGGAGGAAGCTGAGGCTGCGCTGAGGCGTGCAATTGTTAGTGACATCGGGCATTGATTGTTGCGCTGTTGACTGGAGCTTGGCAAAAATATAGCTGATATGATATGGGTGATATCCAGTGTCATTGCTAGAAATAAATGACAATTGCATGGGAGGCCTTGCATTGCTATCCCAAACCTTTGCAGGCGCCAGGTTCTGGAACATGTAGAAGCAGGATGCTTTGCTCAGTCCATTGTCCCACTAACTCCTCCATGAAACAGTACACTCCAAGTTTCCTTGATCTAATTTTGGCCTCTTTACTGAATATGCACTGATCCATGAAAATGTCAGAACTGATCTGATAAGCATTGCAGAATATAACCCAATCTGAAACCACTTGAATCTGTGCTCCATCATCATGGATTGTGGCTCCTGGGTGGAGCCTGACAAACTGTACAATACCAGTTGTACTGTTTGAGCTACATCCCCTTCCATACACTGTTATCAACAGAGTCCAAATGAACCAAATGCATTGAGTCCAGGAAGGAGACATTGCAAGCTGCAGCACTGCACCCATAATTGTTGGCTAGATGTCAATTCTTTGACAATCATCGAACACCCAAACAAGGACCATTGGATCATTAGTGTTGGTGGACTTGTATCTCACACTAATGCACTTTAACTGAATCTGAATTACACCATTTTCAGTGAGCGATTCAGCAGATAGCCATTCGAGCACCAAGGCTAGTGGCACCTCTGCAGTGATAGAACTGAGGGAACTTAGCTTTACAGGCAGTCTGCAGTAACATGGTCTGGCAGAGTGCTCACCAAGTATTATTATAGCCATCTTGGCAGTCCACTTTGCACAAATTGATGGTAACTCAAGAATTGCCTTCCTATGCTTCCACTTGTGTAGGAGTTTTAGCCACAAGATTTCAAAATTCAGTTGACAAGATTCAGAATTGATGCCATTACCATTTAAATACTTCAATGTACTAGCAATCTGATGATGCTGGTATTGAAGAACATGTGGCAAGGCACTCCATGCTCCAAACAACAGGATGATTCCCAAGGTATTTTGAGTTGAATGTTCATTGGACAGCCCCAAATTAATTGTATCTCGACTGCAGAATGAGCACACACTAGTGACAATGGGTTTTGCCAATATGTAGCAGTAATATACTCCCAAAAGGTTGGCCAACTAGTGTTGCTGCTCACACCAGTGCAACTGAATTTAATTTGAATAAGCCAGTAACAGTGACAAACATAATTCCTAGTTTGTGCTGAAGGAATTTTGATATCTGAGATATGCATATTTGTAAGAGCACCCTTATATGCAGAATCTGATCTTTGAAGTGTAGCATGTATTTCAGTGGTGTGAAGGCCAAAATCCTGGTAGAGGCTTTGCCCAGTGGCAGCAAGGAAATCTAACCCATGCAAAAACTGATTTCTCACAGGCATTGCACATAAAAGTGAGATATGTGCCTGATTCCCTAATAGCAGGCTGACAGAAGAGAATTTGATATGCATGTCCAACTTCCAGGCAACTGAATAGCATCTAAAGATATTACCAATTCCAAATAGAGGTTTCTCTGGGTGCACAGCTGTAAACAAATCAAAGAGTGTTGGCCTAAGCTGAATATCAACATATTGTAATTGTGGCTGTGTAGGTGGTGGCCATGGTGATCTTAGTTGCTCAGTAACCCAACCACAAGTAAACCACAAACAGAACTTAAAGCATTTCTGAGAATTAAAACTGTCGTTTGCACTATTAGCTTCTAGACAGACTCTTGACCATGGTGGCTTGGGTGAGATGTCAACAGTCTCAAAATGCGAGATATATGTTCCCTGTCCTTTGTTGACTAAGGCAGCAAATACAGGTTTCTTTCCTTCATACCCTTCCTGGATATTCAACAATCTGGTGGCTAGAGGGGGCACCATCACATCAAACAAGCTTGGAAGGGTGAAATTGGTGATATACCTGTGTTGTCTTGCTGGTGATGGTGTTCAGACCTGAGCATGTTGAGTCAAGCTTGAGCATGTTGCTGTCGTGGCTGAGACCAAACATCGAACACTTGGCAGGCATATTTGCTAATATCAAGAACTTATTGTGTACCCGCAAAACAAGAAAGAACTTATTGTGAATCAAAATCAATGCAACCTCACTGCAACCTGCAACTTGATAATTGATATTGCAGCCTCGCACTGGATTTTCGAATTGTAGATATCATTGATGGAAATGAAATTTACAGAGATTTGTCACTGCGGGTTTAGCTAAGATGTTAGTATATGCTGTCGAACAAAGTCTCTGAACTACTAGTCTGTAGAATGTAGATTAACATAAATGTATATAATCAATCACAGCCGGAGGCGGTCTGGAGATGTTAGTAGAATGTTCCCGGCCATGGCGGCCTAGAAATGGTGGAGCCGGAGGCGTCTGCGTGCGGGCGACGGGTGTGCGGCAAGGTGGTGATGCTCTTCTTCTCCTCTGTGTGATACTGGTCCGGCGTCACCTTGGTGGTGGGGTTGGGAGCTAGCAGGTGCTTGCAAGTGGTACCGAAGTGGTGCTTCGAGCTGTGTCAGGGCTCTTCCGGTAGGCGTCGCGGAGGCGAGTTGGGATGGACTTCTGGCTTGTCCAAGTTGTGCGACAGGATTGGTGTTGAATCGGGCGAAAACTTCCACTGACGCTTTGTTGGTGGCAATGGTGGCTGCGCCCTTGTGGTGTTGTTCTCCCTGTTGGGGGCATCATTGTGATGCACCGTGTCCTGTTGCACGGGGTTCTCTAGTGTGAAAACTCTATCCTTTTATGGATGTGCGATGGCGGCATCATTGGTGTCGTGCCCTTCTTGGAGGCGCCGCACTTGGAGTCTCGGCTTGGCTAGGCAGTGGTGGTGGTTAGTTGGTGGTGTTGCTTGCGTGTGGCGGTAGATGAGGTGCTCTTGGTCCGTGTTGGCAGGAAGGTGCAGAGGGCCCATGGGTGTTGGAGGCTTTGAGTTGGTGCGCATGGTGCGGTGGTGACTCCGGTGACGGTTGGGTGGAGGTGTCGCTCTCTTAGCAGTTTCAGATATCTGAGCTCTTGGCAGAGGAGTGCGAGGCGATGGAAGAGGCGAGGCCCCCATGTAGAGTGGCCAAGATCAGTGATCTTCATCGACGCTACGACGGAAGTTCTATGCTGAAGCTTCACTGGGACAGGACGATCGCCGATCGTGTGTGTTCGGCTTGAGGGGGATGGTCCCATGGTGGAGGAGCTCGAGATGTTGCTCTTGCTTGCAGCGGGCTGCGACTTTCAGCGTGGCACAATGTTGGCGACGACGGCGTAATTCACGGGTGGCTTCTTTGGCTCCTCCCCCAGTTTGTGGTGGTGTAGCGTTATGGTGTGTGTGTTGTTTGTGTGGTGGTGTTCGCTTCGACACGTTATGTACCAATGCTTCTTCTTCTTATATGATGTGGCAGTGCTCCTGCCTTTTATTAAAAACAATATAATCAATCACAACGGAACATATGCTGATGTTTTTTCCTACTCATATAAGGCCCAAACTTTAAATGATTGCCTTCTATGGAGTATATATATTTCTAGGCTCGAGGAACCTGATATGTGTCTTTTACATCCTTCGTCATTCAGCTATATTTCTGATGACGCGGTGATTTTCCTAGCACCGGTCGTTAAGGAGCTCAGGGTCGTCCGGGGAGATCTTGGTGCTCTATGAGGAGGCCACGGGGCTGGTCACTAACTTCTCCAAAAGCCAGATCTTCCTGATTCGTTGCACTGACACGGAGGTTTTCCTTGCACCTACCTTGGAGTTCCCCTCTCCATCCATAGGCTGCCCAAGACGGATCTGCAGCCGCTGGTCGATAAGGTCGCCAAGCGCATTCCTGCTTGGAAAGGTCGGCTTCTAAATAGGAGTGGGAGGTTGATTCTTGTCAAGTCCACCCTCTCGGCTATTCCCGTACATATTTCGACGGTCATTGCCATCTCTCCTTGGGTGATTCATACTATTGAAACCCTCATCAGGGTTTCCTCTAGTGTGGCACAGAGATCACTTGTAGTGGTAAGTGCGTTGTGGCCTAGGTTAGGGTGGCCTGGCCGACCATTTATGGGGGCCTGAGCATCCCTAACCTTAGGCTCATGGGTTTCGTCCTTCGGTTACGGTGGCTCTGGTTAGCTCGAATTGATGCCACACACGTGGACTGGTCTGCGTATGCCTTCTGATGCGCTGGCGAAGGAGTTCTTTGCTACCTCTTTACGGTCGTGGTCGGTGACGGCTCCAACACCTTTTTCTGGTCGGACAATTGGATTAATGGCGCTTGGATCCAGATTTTGCCCCTAACCTTTGGGCAGTTGTGCCCATCAGGACTAGGACCAAGCGTACGGTTGCTCAGAGGCTTTCTCAGGACCGATGGATTCGAGATATCAAGCTTGCACTCGCGGTACAAGTGCTCGTCCAGTACCTCCGGATCTGGGATCTGGTCCATGGATACTCGCGGTACAAGTGCTCGTGCAGTACCTCCGGATCTGGGATCTGGTCCATGGATACTCGCAGTACAAGTGCTCGTCCAGTACCTCCGGATCTGGGATCTGGTCCATGGATGGACCCTCTCTTCTTCTACAGACAGGTTTGTATGGAAGTGGTCGTCGAACAGTCAGGTCACGGTCGTATCAGCTTACCAGGCCCTCTTCCGGGGTAAAACTGAGCTTCTGGGTGCCCTACAGCTTGGAAGGTGCAGGCCCCTTGGAGGTGCAAGTTTTCTGGTTGGCTCGTCCTCCATGGTCGCTGCTGGACTTCCAACCGTCTGTGGCGGCACGGGTTGCGGGATTCAGATGAGTGCGCACTCTGTGCTCAGGAGGTGGAAGCAATTGACCACTTGTTGACTGGCTGCTCCTTCAGTCGGGAGGTCTGGTTCCTGGTCCTGGTTGAAGTGTGGCTTCATCCGCTTGTGCCGTAGGCTCCTGAGCCGTTCGCGGCATGGTGGTTACGCACCAGGAAGAGAATTCCCAAAGCTAGGAGGAAAGGTTTCGACTCCCTGGCCTGGCTTGTTGTTTGGTCACTTTGGCGCGAGTGCAACCATCGGGTCCACGATCGTCGCGCTCTGATGTTGGTCGCTCTGGCTCCTTCCGTCCTCGAGGAGGCGAAGCTCTGGGCGTCCGCCGGTTTCAGCGGGATTTCTTTTCTGTTAGTCCCTAAGTTTTGATGGTCGTGTGTGTGGTGGTGTTGTTCCGCTTTGTTTGGCAGCCAGGCGGCTGTTGTTTTGTTTTGTTTCAGTTGTAAACTTTAACTCTCTTCTACTTAATAAAATACCTGCACCGCAACGCGCCGGCCTTGTGAACCTGCTAGGCTGGTACCGGCTTCGATTCGATGATGACATTGCCACATGCCATGTCATTGCAGTAACGGAGCTGAACATCGTTGCACATTGTCGTGGGGAAGCGTTGGGAGGAATTTGTGTTTGGGCAAATAAGTTAAAAACAAGTGACAAATAATAAGTAAAAGGGGCACAAGATACGTCATTTGTAACAAGTGACAAACTTCATAATATGAAGAGGACAATTGGACAAACTCGCTTGATCAGCCTCTGCATTGTGCTTGCTGTACGGTTTGTTCAAATCGGACTTCAATGGACATGCCGGGCGGGCTTCATTTCAGTGACATATAGTTCGGAATTTGTGTGAAGGGATTTGCTTTTGGATAATGAGGAGGCACAATATATGTTAAAAAAATGTTAGTAGGGTTGTGTTCCTGTTGAGTACAGTGGTTCGACCGTTCGATTTTCAGTGATCCTTTTCAGCTGCGAAAGTGATTGTTGGATTTCTTTTTCAACACAAATCACTTGCATGGTACTATTGTTCTACAGTTTGCTCATATAAAGCTTTGAAACTGCAGAAATGGGCGAAAAAAAGGATGATATAAAAAAAGTTACTTCGAGTGCCTTGCAAATTGCGTCGTTAATCTTGAAAATTTGAGATGTGATCATAAGAGTTCGTGACAGATGCTGGCACGACGGCGGTTCATATAAAAGATGATATTGTATAAAAGATATGGAGAAATGGAAAAAAAATGACGACGCCTGAGAGATTCGAACTCTCGCGGGGAAACCCCATGTACTTAGCAGGCACACGCCTTAACCACTCGGCCAAAGCGTCGTTGGGTGATGTTTACCTTTCCTTTATTAAGAAAGAGCAAACTCCACCATGTTATATAATGTCCATACAATCACAATTTTGCCCTTTAAGAAACTATATTATACCACCTTCGATGTGTTTCAGTTTGTGTATCAGAGGGGTAGAACTTTACTCTTACATGATCACGTTATGCTCTAAACCACAATTCTATTTGTGTTTCGGATCCGTAAAAAAGAGACTATATACTTATGCTTTGCATAATCTACCAATTTCAAACATTTTGAGGTTTGACAAGTACCATGCTCCTCAAATATGAATGATATACTTTGTATTTTTTTTTAAAAAAAAAGGTTAAGTCTTGTTTACTGGAAGTGATTTATTAAATAGTATTGTTTTACATGGTCAGCACCTACTTATGGCATGCTCCAGAAACGGTGTCCCATTGTTCTAAAAGGCAAACTAGATGTGGGCATCCCCAATTATGGTAGAGCCTCGAGATTTACCTTCATTATGAACTATACAATTTTACTAAAGATAGCATACCCCTGTGAATTTACTCAAATAAGATACAATTTCAAAGCCACAAATACATTCTTAATTATAACAAATACATTATACATAGGATCCTAAACACAAAGAATCGTTTTTTACATGCACACGATAGGGATAATGATCCTTGTCGTCATTCTTCATCATAAAATTCACCAAGTATGGTCGTAAATTCACCCCCCTCCATGAGAAGAAATATTTGCCCAAAGGCCCCTAGACTCTTTTCCCCTTGATTTCCCTTTGTTCCCTTCTAACCTCCAATGTACACGCATCGCAACTAACCCACTCCTCTCACTCTCTTCCCTTCATCTGTGATCAACGGCCAGGATCTGACGATCGAGCCCCACATGAATGCATGCATGCACGCATGCACAACCGTGCATGACGTGTCACTTCACCAATGTGCAGTGACATGTACGTGTCTGATCACGAGTTCACGACGCATTGCCGGCGGCGATCTCCTCCACCATCCACGCCGCCTCCGCCACGGTTGGCCGGGACTCTGGCTCCGACTTGGCGCAGTGGACCCCGACCCGCAGCAGCCTGACGGCGGCGTCCCCTGCTCCGCCGGCGGCGATGGCCGGGTCGACGAGCTCCCTCTCGCCGCCGTCCGCGACGGCGCCCGCCGCCCAGTGCACGACGTCGGTTCCCCCCCGCGCGCTGAGGAGGTACTGCGACGGGAACCTTCCCGTGACGAGCTCGAGAAGCACGACGCCGAGGCAGTACACGTCGGACCTCGCCGACACGGCCCCTCGCGTGGCGCCCTCCGGCGACCGGAACGCGAACATGGCCCGCGGCGCCTGCGCCGCGTTCACCAGCGGGAAGAAGCCGTAGTCCACCAACCGTGGTTCCATGTCGGCGTCCAGGAGGATGTTGCCGGACTTGAGGTTCCCGTGCGGCGGCGGCGGTGGCGCCGCGTCGAAGTCTGCGCCGTCCATGCTCACCAGCCGCCCCGTCGGGATCCCCAGCTTCTCGTGCAGGAACGCCAGCCCTCGCGCCACCCCCACGGCGATCCTCGCCCTCGCCGGCCAGTCCAGCACTACCCTGTTCGGGCTCTGGTCCCCTGCATGCACATTAATTGCAACTATTAACGACGTGATTAACCACTAATTACTATTGATTAGCTGCTTAATTGCTGACCGTGGAGGATGTAGAGGAGGCTGCCGCGGGGCATGTACTCGGAGACGATGAGCTTCTCCTCCTTGCGGTAGTGGTAGCCGACGGGGGGGAGGACGTTGGGGTGGCGGAGCTCGCCGAGCATGCGGACGTGGTGCTCGAAGTCTTCGCGGCCGGCGCGGTTCATGTCGCGCATGCGCTTCACGGCGACGGTCACGCCGTTGCGCATGGCGGCCTTGTACGCCGACCCGAGGGTGCCGTTGCCGAGCACCTCGGCGGAGGCCTTCATCAGGTCCGGCAGCCCGAAGGCGGGGATGTCGTCGGTCAGGAGGACGAACTCCCCCATCCGCCGTCCGCCGTGGCTGCTCGACGACCCGCCGCCGGCCACGTCGACGGCCACCATCTCCGCGCCGCCGCCGGCCTTGCTCGACCCGCCGGCCATGGCGCCCGGCGCGCTGGCGTAGTAGTCGTGCGCGGGCGTGGCGCTGTTCCGCTCGTCCTGCCGGAGCATCAGCACCATGGCGCCGGTGACCAGCAGGATGACGACGAGGATGATGCCGATGACCACGAACACGCTGGTCTCCTCCGCGACGGCCATGTGGTCCGCCGGCGTGGGCTGCGGCATGTCCGGCGGCAGCACGGGCCCGGCCGCCACGCACACGGCGGTGTCACTCCCGGGGGACCCGCACAAGCCGGCGTTCCCGGCGAACGCCGACGGGTCGAAGCGCCTGGCGATGTCCGGCGGGATCGAGCCGGTGAGGCGGTTGTGTGACACGTTGAACAGCTTCAGCGACGCGGGGAGCTGGAACGGGACGGACCCGTTGATATCGTTGCGGTCGAGGTGGAGTTCGATGAGGCGCGGCGCGGCGGCGATGGCATCCGCCGGCAGCGGGCCCGTCAGGTTGTTCCCCTCGAGGTAGAGCTTCTTGAGCCACCGCAGGTTGGCGAACACGTCGGCGGGGACTGGACCGGAGAAACGGTTGAAGGAGAGGTACAGCGCGCGGAGGCTGTGGGCGGCGCCGACGCCCGTCGCCGCCAGCGCGCCGGAGAAGTTGTTGTGCTTGAGGTTGACGGAGTGGAGCCCCGGGAGTTTGGCGACGGCGGGGAAGTCGAAGTTTCCGGACAGGTTCATGTTCGTGAGGCGGAGCCCGACGAGGACGCCCTTGTAGCACTGCACACCAGGCCAGGGGCTCGCGGCGTCGCACGGCGGCGACGGCGAGGACGCTGACCAGGCGTCCAGCATGCCGGTGGGGTCCGAGAGTGACTGCTTGAGCCGGAGGAGTGCCGCCGCGTCGGCTCCATCCTCGGCGAGGGCGGTGGGGTGGAGGAGGGGCAGGAGGGCGAGGAGAGGGAGGAGCCGGAAGGCGAGGAGGGTGACCATGACCGGGTGTGGCGATGGTGGTCAAGGTCGGGACCCGTCCCCTACCTTTCTTCCAGCTCTCTTCTCGGATGGATGATCCCTGCCTTTCGTGGCGGTGCTTCGCCCCTGCCTTTCCAGTGGTTGCGCAGGCGGTTTCCGGGGCCAAAAATAGGGTGCCACGGCTGCGACGGCAAGGGACCGACGGAGAAGATGATGGTGGTGAATCTGGTGATCATGCAATGCAACACCAGCAACTTGTCCCAGATTCTTCAGAGCAACAGCAGGTGTGCAATGGGATGGGAGGCCACCAATGTGATGGAATGAAGGCTGGACAACAGCAGAGGATGGCCTAAACGGCTAAACCTCTGTACCTCCCTGGCAGGTAACATGGCTCCTGATTCTGTAGATAGGGCTAAATATAGTCAGGATGTAAAATAAGCAACGATCAAATTAGTAAAAAATTTGAAACGGCTCCCTGATCATTGTTGCATTGCATGTATACAACATGCTATAAATCCAATGCATAGCTGCCATTTCGCTAGTTCATGGAAGAATGACAGGTAATCGAATCTGTATAACCCCAGAATATTTTCTTGCTGTAAACACTACAAGAACTGCCATGTAGTGAATAATTTCTTGCTGTAAACATAAACACTACAAGAACTGCTACCAATCTGAAAAGAAATAAGAAACTATCACCAATCCTCCTAAAACTAGCACAAAGCTTTCAACATCCAAGCTACATTTGTTATATGTACACACATTATCCATCAGCACCCACCCTGAGCTAGTCCTGAGCAGCCTACTGTGCATACGGCGGCTGCCTTGAAAGTTTGAATACCTCGGCGATTAACTCCAAGCTAAGCGTCCTCGTCTCCGGTATCTTACAGTAGACGATACAAAGAGGAATGCAACACACAAGTGCATAGATCCCACATGCTCCGCCAAGCCCGATGGTACTCAGCATCACAGGGAAGCAGTATGCTGAAAACAGCCCTCCGAACCAGAAGGAAAGAGAACAGAAGCTCACGCAGGTTGCACGGGCCTTGGTTGGGAATATCTCGGAGCAGAGAATGTTAGGTACAGGCCCCAAACCAATGACGTAGGAGCAGAAGCAAATGGTTAACGCGAGGTGGAAGAGGATGGCACGCTCCAATGATCCCATATCCACCAGGGTCGACAAAGACATAACACTCAATGATAATATCAGGATTGGAGAAGTAGCCAGTATAAGAGCCCTGCACAAATGTAGATATGTGTTAATATGTGCATTCCTTAAGGTTTTCTTTACTAAATAATTGAACGGTTTCGTCAAAATTCACAATCACTACATGATAAACTTGCTGCTCAACAAGTCGGCAAAAAAAGAAATACTGGCAGAAAAATTTGACAAGAACTTTGTAGGGTGCTCAATGCACATGAATCTCAGAAGCAAACAGTGGACTCACAACTATGCAAATGTCAGAGAAGTATTGGAATTAAAAAATCATACAATATATAACAGTGATCCGGTAAGGAAGCCAAATGCTTATTGAGACCATGTGATGTATGCATAGATGTTTTTCTCTTGGTCTTGTGGATTCATTTCTACAAATTGTAAATTAACATTATTTTGCTGTCTCAAGAGTTTACCTTCTCCCGCAGACATCCATCAGCAGCATTGCAGCAGTTATACAAGGGAGCAACAGCAAAGCATTAAGGGCACTTATGAGAATTGATGTCGAATGAGGAGAAATTCCAATGTCTGAAAACAAACTAACCACTCCAACCTGTTTAAGTATTTCAGGAGTGTAGCGGAGAAGGACACTGATTCCTGCTGACTGTATTTTTGAGAGAGAGAACAGGAAACAAGCAAATAGAACCTGTCAGCAGATTAACAAGATATATATTGGGTGCCATTACAAAAGGATTGTATATCACTGAAGCATTGTAGCAGTTACACAGAAGCATTGTAGCAGTTACACAGAAGCATTGTAGCAGTTACACAGAAGCATTGCAGCAGTTATATATTGGTTGCCATTACAAAAGGATTGTGTATACTTCTGACTTCTCCAGGCTAATTCTGGACAAAAGCTACAAGTGACACAGACGAATACCTGTTGAAGAGCTTGAATTAGCATGCCATAACACAAGGCATGCCTGATTCCTGGCTGAAGAAGCACCCGCCATTTAGACTTCATATCAGCTGTTTCAGATAACCGGAGGATTCGATATCTGCATGGATGTTGCCTAGTGTTTTCCATATACCGATATGCAGGCTGGTAAGGCAATGCCATCCCACGGGTTTCTTCATATTCTTCTTCAATGTCATTATCAATAAAAGATGACACAAACTCTTGCGCAAATGCTGATGTACCATGCCTTCTTAAATATGAAGAGCTCCCTTCAGATGTAAATGATGTGTTTGTATCGTTAACTTCAACATTTGCTGTATGAGAAAGCAGAGAAGTTCGCAAACCATCCCTGGTCTGTCGATCACTGTTATCATCCCTATGCTCGTTCATATGTTCATATTCTGGAAAAGAAAAACTGTTGAAGACTGGGAAGAAACTATTCCGTCTACTTCCTGTTGCTTCTGACATAGTCTCATGAATGCTTCCAAGAAGATCAACTAGTGGGTCTGAAAGGTGCCAATAAAAAGTACTGTTGGGCCAAATCTGGCTAGAACTGATTCCAGAGAAACTTTGAGCCTGAGCAGTTCCAATGGCTGTGTCAGAGATAAAGTCCACACCTTCCACAATAGTACTTATTTCTCCTGCAGGTCTATGTGATGTCATGAGTCATGACACATTTATGCTTTAGGCAAAATTAGAAATGAATAAATAATCAATGGTTGGCTAAATTTACGAAAACAAGAAACGTGGTTAATACAACTTGCATAATTAAAGCACACTTAACCCCAAATATTTCTAAAGTACTTTATAATATTGTCTCACGACCTATAAGCGGTATTCAGATCTGCCTTACTGACTTGTTCTATACTTCTATTTCTTATGTTAAGTGCCTAGCTGTCAAATGCTCCTCATGTGTATAATTTTACAGCAACAGGACTGCATTAGCTTCCATTCATATACTAGATATGAAATCAGGTGATGATTACAATCTAGTTCATTATGCCACAATTTGATTCAACAGTATTATTTCCAAAACTGTAAATTTTGTGTATGATCATGCTGTCAGACATCAGTTGCAACTGTAAACTTCTCTAGCCATCATGCCGTTTAGTCTGCTCCCTATCAATTCTGAACTAATTACCTCTGGATGAAAACCGTGTGAATAAATCAGGAAGCAGTTGGCAACTGGCAACATTCCTACCTGAAATGTCATGCTTCTTCCCTCTAAGCCACTGTAGAGAAACTCTGGCCTCACTAATCTTTCCATCACTTGCAAGCCACCTAGGTGACTCTGGCAAGTAGTACACCAACAAAGCCAAGTAGACAATGGAAGGAGCAAAGATTGCACCAATCATAATTCTCCACTTAGGTGAAGGCGTCAATGTTAACCAGAATATCAGGCAATAGGAAAAGATAGTTCCTATGAAGAACATGAACTGCGGCATAGTTATTAGTAATCCCCTCATAGTTGGAGGAGATATTTCGGATATATAAATAGGGACACAAGTGAAAACCAAACCACTTCCTGATCCAACAATTAACCTAGCTAGAAGTAGAATATAGATGTTAGGAGACAACAGCATCAGGAGACCACCCGACAATAATAGCAGAGATGATTGAATCAATATGGCACGTCTTCCAAGCCAATCTAATAGGGACCCAGAGAATATTGTTATCACAATAGCCCCAAATGCTGAGACTGCTATGGTTATACTCTCAATAGAAGGTACATTCTCCAATTCAAATTCCTTTTCCATGTGACGGTTAGCCTCTGTCAGATGATAAAATCAAGGTTAGTATGATTGGTCAGATAGTTGAGTTTCTATTGGAGGTAGTTACTCTATAATGACAAAAAAAGATGCAACGGAAAAACATTACCTAACAATGCTGCAAAATCCCATCCAAGTAATGTATAACCAATTGAAACTACAACTGCAGAAAACACCGTTGACTTCATTTCACCAAGTACTATGTCCCCGTTTCAAATAATTTGTATACCTGAAAATATTAACACTTATGAGAAACACTTGCTTAAAGATATAATCCTATCAAATTGCTTTTTTGAGGCAACAAATCAAACTATGCTCCCAGCATTAGACAAATTGTTAAATGATTGCAACCTCAATGACAGTCCAGCAGACATGCATCACTGCAGCAGCTACGTTGCAATATATGAAACTCTTATTCGTTGTAAAATTATCAGGTTAATCCATTAGTTATGTCATTAATTCCAGTGGCATTTTGATAGGAACTACTTTGATACTTCTCCAGCAGTCCATCCTCATAGTCCAAAGATGCTGCACATACCATACATGGCCAGATGGTAGGGTTATTGAAAGAAACAAGTTACCAAACATTAGTTTGCTGGCAACACCTGCTACAATAATGAACCTATAATAATCATTATAAATGATGAAGTGGTCCGCTCTATTTTTCATGGCGATTGAATAAGAAAACCTGAGGATCACAATTACGTAGTAAGGATTATATCAAAGTAAATTTTAAATAAGAAAATTCGCGTAGCCATTTCGAAAATGGTGTTTAGTTTACATTTAGTGAATAGTATAACATTTGATCCCATCCATAGTGAAATATGTGGTCGGTACTGGGAAAGTCATTCTGAAAGGAAGCATCTATGATTAAATGCGACAGAGAGGAATAGATGCGAATAAATACATGGGAATTCTTCATTTCTAGGACTAAAACTTGGCTAATAGCTGTGTAAATATACTGCTTAGGAGACAACAGGTGGACAAAATCTTGCATGTGAACTTCCTATTTATGGTCATTTACTAACCCTCTTCTTTACATTCAATGGACCCTTCAATCAAGAATGCAAATGTAAACATTGTAGGTTTGCAGTAGATAGTAATCGGTAAAAAGCCGTTGAACTGACTGATCCTGCAGAGCATGCCATGCAAAATGTGGGTAAAGGGATAATTGTGGATGTATGCCTAAAACAAGGCAAGGAAAATGTGCAAACTCTATTAATGGAAGAATGGAACACCTTCATTCCTCTCAAAAGTCGAATAAAATGAAAATAATCCCCAGGGGATTAGTGGAAAGGTAGGCCTTCCAATAATAGGGGTTTGGCGATAACCACACTTTATATGCAGTAGTAGCATTTGTAATGATCATGGGCAAAAGTCACCAACCAAAACTCATAATTCCGTAAATAGCAGTCATCAGTATTGTCCACAAAACAACTCCCATCTCTCTATGACTATAAGTGCAAGGTCTTTACACCAATCAAGTCAATAAGACGATAACGCATTAAAACAGAACACGCGCATGACATAAAAAAATCAGATATCCCACCAGAAAAGGGGGAAACTGAAACTAGTAACCGACAGCATGGAAAAGCTCGGGAAATCCCATCCAAGCCGTACAACCAAACCTTAGTCACTCGGCTCATCTGTCACATTTCTTCTGTCCTTATCTTAAATCACATGACCTGACAAAACATGCCTCAGAGAGGCTCTGCGGTTTCACTGTTTCATCCCAACAATGTCAGCAGGAACACATGACCCAACATACAGAAATCCCCATCAATCTGCAGTAAACATGGTGGGTACTGATATACATGGAAACATGTTACGTTTCGCGATCCGAAGCAATCACCTGCCCTCGGCCTCACCCTCACACATCATAAAAGTTTTTTTTTCCAAAAATCAAGAGATGCCAACAAATTTCACCAATATGGACAGGCAGCCACAAAAGGCAACCCCCATTCCTGCAATCCATACTACGATACTTGACCTTCTTCCATCCAGTCATCAATAGCCAACCAATTCCATGTATCAAAAAAAAGGTAGGGATTTTACGGCGAAGATCCCCGCCGGGACGCACCACTAGCGCCGCCAGGCATGGACTACGCACCACCCCCATCGAACCCGCACTGGCCGGCCCTCGAGGGACGGCAAGGGATTCCGCTCCCGCGTGCGCCACATCCCCGCCGCACCAACCACCACCCACCCGCACCGCGACTCTCCAACCCCCCCCCCCCCCCCCACTCCCAAATGACGCTGGACGGGAGAGAAACGAGGAAATCCTCACCTGTGACAGCGCGGATTTGGCGAGACGAAGCCAGCTGCGGGGGCAGGAGGTACGGGCGCGGGAGCGGCGAGGCAGCGTCCCCGCCGCGCGCCGGCCGGCCGGTTAACGAGAGGGGGAGGAGGAGGCGGCGGTGGCAGCCGGCAGCCGGGGGGGACTGACGATGATGATTAGCTGAGGGGAGGAAGGAGGAAGAGAAAGGAAAAGGGAATGTGGCTCGGTCAGTCAGATCCGCTGGACTGCGGCGATCCCGCCGTCCGTTGGTGGATCAACGGCCCGTAGTGGCCCAGCTGGTGGAGGCCTGGCGATTACTGGTGTCAACGATATCGATTAGTATATTGGCTTACTTATTTCTTTTAATGGCAAGGAGGCATGTCCATCAACTACGTACGAAACATTTGGTATATTGATTTGTCAATTTTAAGATCTGATGGCCAAGTCATTTGATTTTATTTATGATTATAAACTTGTAATTATTAGAAGCTCATTTGATTACAAATCAAACCATATCAGATTTATATTAAAAAAATAAGACGTGTATAGCATTTTTTTTCATTTAAGAGAAGAAGAATTGCAACAATACAACTTTAAGAGAATCTCTAAAGTGCATAGATACAAACGACCAACAACAAACAAAATATTGATATTAAAAAGTGAAAAGTTGTTAGCTAAATTATTGATCAAATATTGTATAATTTGAATATTTATATGTGCACGCATAAAAGAGAACGGAAGAGTATAGTATGTGCATGCGTTTGTTACCGGAGTAGTATGTGTTGTAGTTTTGTATTGTATTTGTGTAAAAAAATGCATTGTTTATTATATTTGCTCAACGCTGGCAGAATAAAAAAACCATCCGTAGTTCTTTGCAGTCTCTTTGTTGACTTAGGAATCAGTACTATAGTATATTGATGATATTCCAAATTCACATGAGGGAAAATGTTGTATGAAGTTCCCTTTACTGGTGACGGGTGACGAGATAAAAATAATAATGTTGGTTGGATGATGACTGATGATTTATGCTGATTTGATCTGAGAGAAAAGTACCGCTGACTAGTGGTTGATAATCATAAGCTCCGTTTAGTTCTCTAAGATTCCAAAAATTTCACCAATTTCACAATAATTTCAACCATTTCTTCTCTTTATGCACGCAACTCAATGCAAAAAATTTCATTCATTTCACTAAAATATCAGCCAACTAACGGGGCCATAATGTAACAAACCAGGGATCGTAATTATTGTGATCACGAAAAGAACAATGGACAAATTCAGCAGGTCATCATCGTCGAATGACAAACATGGCGGACACGCGGGCATAGGTCATAGCTCGTGCCAAAGGAAGGGAAAGGGAGAGAAGCAATAGACGACGGACACGACGCGAAAACGAATCGATCTGGTTCTGGTTGATTGACGCGTGCGCACAACGCCAAATCAGTCAAGGTCGCCAAATCGACAAGCGCGAACCCTCTTTAATTTCTTGCATTGCTAACTCGCTAAAATTCAATTTGGTCTTCTAAATTTGGTGCTTTTGCTATACATATTTATAACCAAATTTATAAGACCAAAAATTGCTCTTTTTGACTTTGAATCTTTGTATGCTCCTTTGGATTTTAAATTTCTTGTACCTAAATATACTCCCTTCTGTCCCAAAATAGATGTAATTCTAGGATCAGGCACGCAAATCAATGTGTGGTGTAAAATGATCAAACTACTCCTTATTTTTTATGAGAAAGATCCAGACATAAACTTGTCTTTTGAGAACCTTCTAGAGTACCTTATCTTTTATAATTAGTTGGTCAAAGTTGCATTCTTTGTGAGACAAAATTCAAATCCTAAAATTGCATTTATTCTGGAACGGAGGGAGTACATCATTATAAGACCCTTTTTTATTTCACACTAATCCAAGGAAAGTAGTCAAAGTACAATTTGCGTGGACTGTTTTCACCTCGGAGCAATTAGGTTACTAAGTGTACCTAAATATGTAATTAGGTCACTAGAAATTTTAGTGTGTTGGAAAAAAAAATGAAAGCCATCCATATGGCGAAAACCAAGGATGGAAACCAAGGAAGTATCCTGATGTACCAAAAAATAATACTAAGATATTTTTATGATACCCTTTTAGTTATGTTTAAATATATTTAGTTATTTTTTCTAAAAAGATAAGAAAGAAAAGTAACAAAGAAATTTTTATAATACTAAGAATGCAAGTACCACATGTACTTCCAAGTATCTTTCGGTATTATTGCAAGTACGGTAACAAAGACCTTATGATAGTAGTGTGAAACCGTATTTATTTGCACAGGTATAGCAAAAACTGCGTAATTATGATGTAGTATATAAGAATTATATAGTATGCTTAATTTGGTTATTTTTGGTCTTGCGGCATTCAACTTTGGTTATTATTTTCAGATTTTGGTGAGATTTTAGTGGGAAGAGGACTAGACGTAGCTCAGTTGGTGAGCTTCTCAGGTGTGGAAGCCACCGTTCCTGAGTTCGATCCCCATCGAAGACGGATTTACACGTCTCATTTTTCTCTTAATGAAAAACCACCTAATTCCTCGTAGGTTAGGTTTAATTAGATTTTGGTAGGAAGATATGCTACGAATGCAACAACAGGCAGGAGTACGAATGAAAAACCGCCCTCGGGTTTATTCATGCCAAGAGTAAATACGTATAAACCCATAGGTTTTACACGTAGGGTCCCGTCTAGATCGATCAGGCGCCGCAGCGCGGCATGGGCAGGTTGCAGACGGCGAAGAGCCTGGCCGCCTTGGGGCTCCGTATGTAGCTCCCGTAGTTGGGGCTCCGCGCGTACCCGCACAAGCACGCCTGCTGCGCCCGCAGCTGCGCGCAGCACGCCGCCGGCACCGCCCCGCCGAACAGCGCCGGACCCGCGCACGGCGTCAGCTGCCCCGGGTTGCACGCCGCCGCCGCTTCCGTCGTCGTCGTCGTCGCGGCCAGCAGCACGAGGAGTAGGCCGAGCGCCGCGGCGCGCGCCATGGTCGTCGATGCCGCCGACGGCTTCGTCGTCGTCATCTCGATCGCGAGCTCGCTCGACCTTTACTGAACTGAACAGTGGTCGTGCAGGACGGGGGACCGGGTGTGGGTGGTATTTGTACCCGGACGTGGCGCCGAGGTTGGTGAAGGCCAAGGTATTAGCGCGCGAGTGCATGGCGGGTACGTGGCGCCGCGAGGGAAGAGGCGGCCGCTGGACGGGGGAGCGTGTGTGAGCGCGACAGCGGCGACCGGCGGTGACGTCGACGACGTTGATCGTTAGTAGGTGCTAAGGTGGCCGTCGGGAGTGTGGGAATTGAATGACGAGTGAGCTGGAATTGGGTTGGGTTTAATCGGGAAAATGTTTTGAGCATCGGTGGCGCCTCCGCTGCTCGTCACGTCGCCCTTTACTACCATTCCCGCGTTCTATAAACATTTTGTAAAAAACCTCTAATTTTATCATTATTCGGGAAATGAAGAGCTACTACCCTTTCTCCGCTCCACAGTGTTTCGGGCATCAGTGGCGCCTCCGCTGCTCGCCACGTCGCCCTTTGCTGCCATTCCCGCATTCCGTAGACATTGTGCAAAAAAGGCCTCTAATTTTACCATCATCGTAACTCAGTCCAGATCGTCCACAACACGCAGCAAACAAGTTCACATATTTTTCTGTCACACCTGGTTTTCAAAGGCAAAACCAGATGCATACATATATGTATGTCAGGATCTAGTTTCATATATATAGTTGACATAAGTGAATAACAGAAATAATATCATGTAAAAAACAAAGATTATCAGAGTATTACGCTAAATCTCAGAAATGAAAGCTCCAAACATCACAGGCAGTCGACTGAGGGTTGCGTACGTCTAGAACTCAGCAACATCTTCACAACATCTTCATAGCAGCTTCCTCTTTCTTAACAACATTGTTTATAGCAAGGGTGAGCACATGTCGTACTCAGCAAGTGTGGGGAAAGTATGAATGGAAAGGTTTAACAAGGAAAGGCTGACAGGTTGACTACATTAAGTAATTTTAGTTGGTCAAATTTTATTAGCACCTGATTATTATGATATATATATATCAACCCACAATTAACATAAAGAGATACCATAAGCATATGACAAGCATAACCATAACCATAATTTAAGTCCATCTTCAAGTTCAATTATCATGTGAGGGTCCAGGGCGCTCTTGACCGTGAGCATGGCTAATCGATTAGTTTTACACTCTGCAGAGGTTATACATCTTTACCCACAAGTCGCGTAAAAGTTCCGAAGTACTTTAAACTCGACCACGTGATGCTGATCAGACATCATACCACACTACCAAGGTGTAATTGCATATGGACGCTACGAGGCTTTATAAAGATTCCCTAATGCAGGCTGCTCGCTAAGTTAAATGACAGCGCAATGCATAACCCTCTCTCGACCTGCGAAAACTACCATAGAGCAGATCAGATTGAGGACCAGGCTATACACCAACTACCGGCACCCCCTCGCCCCTTTCAGGTAAAGCATACCACACACTAAGGTTTCTAATTAATTAGCCAAGACAGAGCCATATGTCTTGTGGTTGCACTATTTTTTTGGGTGGTTCTCCATGTTCTAATTAATCATTGTGATCTTGTATTAACTAGAGATATAGCATAAAAGTAAATCAAGTTTATCATTGTTGTTCATTAGAACCACCATAACCCAAGTAGAGTAACTAAGCATAGCTACTCAACAGAAAGATAAACCCAGGTTGGCAACGAATGATAATAAAGACTAAGATAAACATTAATATGACTCATCAAATTAAATGCAGAGCATATACAATGATAATTAAATATAGTTATTGGAACAAAAGAACAAGGACACACTTGCCTATAACCGGAGTAATGTTGTTGCTCAAAATTCTTCATCTTCATGCTCTTCAATGCTCTCGAACAACGTTCATTCTATTTGCATCAATCATCAGGCACAAGCATACAAAGCAAACAAACAAGAAAACTAAGAACAATGCACCAACCGAAGAAAAGATTTAAGGGAACGTGCTAAAAGATAGGAATTGAACTCAAAGATATGGATTTAATAAGGATAGTTATTTGAATATAAAGTAAAGATGATGTCACAATGAAGCAATAATTAAGAAAGGAAATTAAAAAGAATGGATAAATTGGTTCTACCATAGTAAGGATTTTATGGAAGAACAAAGAATTATTTTACGGATCAAAGATAGTCAAGACACACAGATCAATAGAGTTTGTTGATTGTACCGAAAGTAAGTGTAGCAGAAACATTCTAATTATTTTATTAAAGAAAAAGTCTCAATTAATGCATAGGCATGATGTCACCATGATGTCATCACCGGCAAGAGAAAAAGATGCACGAACCGTGACTTGTTCACTTCTGTACAAGAACGTGGCTTCCTTTCCATGGCTACCATCTTGTTGCCCAGGACACCATATGGTCTATGCTTTGGACTGATCGAAGGCTAGCAACGGCTGCAAAGAGACATGTGTGGCTTCTGCTGAGTCGGCATGTAACAGAGAGAGAAGATGGATATAGTGCATGCGTAGGTGATAAAAGAGAGCTGATGTATTTTTCAAAATATGATGGAAGCATGACATCAACACAGAGAATAGAATATTATTGATAAGGAACTATATATGCAGAAGCAGAGAATTCGTGACAGGGAAAACAGGAACTAGATAGATAAAATTGCCGGCAAAGCTACAGATCACGAGAGGTATGTAAGGATAAGATGCAAAACCAAAAAAACAAGGAGGAGATTGAAAACGCGCTGGTGTTATCACCTAAGGAAACGATGAACGATGGTGATGAACATGCAATGACGTCACCAAACTCGATGAGGACGACGGTTGCTATTAGAGTTGGATCGTCAACTTGGATATACATATATATACGTGTTCCTCCATCAGCAAGAAACTCAGTGACGGAGACGTCGTGACGGCCGTCGGAGTTGACGGTGATCGATGATCGATCGGGTCGGTAGGGTCTTCCTCGAACAGCTGCGGCGGCGAGCGTGATAGAGTGGACGGTGTTACCAGCGTGTCGCTGGCAGGTTTGCCGGCCAGCACAGGGAAATAGCGAGGTCTCCTCGTGCCCTTGCGACAGCGCGGGAGGTGGACATGGAGTCATGGAGATGCTTCAGGGCGGTGTGGCGGCTGTACAGCGACGCCTCCCTTTGTTCGGCAGCAATACTTATGCGGCAAGGAAGCTAGGGCTTGAAAACGGCGGCATGATTTGCAGCGAAAAGATAGAAGAGGGCCTCGATCGCAGAACGCTGGCAGAGGTGTCTAGGACGGTGTCTGTCGATTCCAACTCCATTGGGCTGGACGCAGCATCAAAGAGGATAGAAAGGTAGAAACGGAGGGAGATGCCTTTGGTGGTTTGTCCACTTTTTGCGAGAATTTTTTAATATATTTTTTCTTCTTTGATTTTATGAAAATAAATAGTCGGATTCAACATTTACATAAATATCCTTGAACTGTCGTTTGGCACGGCTGTTGGGGTCCTGCCGCCGTTTGAAGCGGCGGTAGGAACCTACCGCCGTGGACAAAGGCGATAGGCCACCGGAAACCGCCGTTGGTAGCGGCGGTTTGCTCATCCGCTACGTGGCATGTCGGTTTGGCACCTACCGCCGTGGCCAACGGCGGTTACTTCTTCCATGTGGGCCCGGGGGAACCTACCGCCTTCTCCAACAGCAGTTGACCGACTGTTGGAGACCTACCGCCCTTTGAAAAGGCGGTAGGACCTACCGCCTGTTGCAACGGCGGCAGGATCCCGCCTATATAAGGGTCGCGGCCCTGCCGCCGGGCGGCTGCCCCCTCCTCCCTCATTCCTTTCCTCCTCCCCCACGTAGCTCTCCGGTGCCTTCTTCGGTGTAGATTCTCCACATCATGTATGTCTCTAATACTTCCTTATATAGTTAGTTTAGAAATTCTAGAAATTCTTTAGAAATCCTAGAAATAGTTTAGAAATCTTAGAAATTGTTTAGAAATTCTAGAAATAGTTTAGAAATATTAGAAATAGTTTAGAAATCCTAGAAATACTTTAAAAATTCCTAGAAATACTTTAGAAATCCTAGAAATACTTTAGAAATTCTAGAAATACTTTAGAAATACTTTAGAAATTCTAGAAATACTTTGGAGATATTATTTCTTTAGAAAATCCTAGAAATACTTTAGAAATACTAGAAATACATTAGAAATTCTAGAAATACTTTAGAAATTATGGAAATACTTTAGAAATTCTAGAAATACTTTGGAGATATTATTTTTTTTAGAAAATCCTAGAAATACTTTAGAAATCCTAGAAATACTAGAAATACTTTAGAAATTCTAGAAATACTATGGAGATATTATTTCATTTTTAGAAAATTCTATAAATACTTAAGAAATTCTAGAAATACTTTAGAGATATTATTTATTTTTTAGAAATCCTAGAAATATTTTAGAAATACTAGAAATACTTTAGAAATTCTAGAAATACTTTGGAGATATTATTTTTTTAGAAAATCATAGAAATACTTTAGAAATCATAGAAATAATTTAGAAATACTAGAAATACTTTAGAAATTCTAGAAATACTTTAGAAATTCTGAAAATACTTTGGAGATATTATTTCTTATTTAGAAAATCCTAGAAATACTTTAAAAATTCTGGAAATACTTTAGAAATTCTTGAAATACTTTAGAAATTCTAGAAATACATTGGAGATACTATTTCTTTTTTAGAAAATGCTAGAAATATTTTAGAAATCCTAGAAATACTTTAGAAATACTAGAAATACTTTAGAAATTCTAAAAATAATTTGGAGATATTATTTCTTTTTTAGAAAATTCTAGAAATACTTTAGAAATCCTAGAAATACTTTAGATATTCTAGAAATACTTTAGAAATACTAGAAATAATTTAGAAATACTAGTTTTTCTTCGAATTTCTTATAAATACTTTAGAAATACTAGTTCTTTTTAAAAAATTACTAGAAATACTATAAAAATTTAGTGTCATTTTATATTTCAATATTTTTTGCAGGTATGGCTCAGCAGCAGCCGCTGCTGCGGCCGCAGCCGCCTCTTGGTAGTATTCGTCCTCCTTGGGAGCCGTTGCCGTACGTGCTGCCCGAGCTCTTCGACGAGGCCACTGACAGGGCGCACCGGTCTTACCACTCCGCGATCTGCGGGGTAGAGCTGGGCACCGTACGTTTTAGAGGCCCGGGGTACTACATGTCGTTTCACCTCTGTTGGTGTCCGAAGTATGTAATACGATACTTGGGTTTCTTTTTATTTCCTCATTAAATTTGGAAATAATATTTATTTTTATTTTGTGGTGCAGGCTACGCGCAGCAGGGCTTCTTCCCCTTGCGTGTTTGGTCGAGGGGGACTTGATGTGGACCGCTATGCGCCCGGCGGATCGCAGATCGCGCTTTGGGTTCGACAACCAGCTGATCTGCGCGCTCCTAGACCGATGGCGCCCCGAGACGCACAACTTTCATTTCTCCTGGGGGGACATGACGCTGACTTTGGAGGACGTGGCCCTCCTCTTTGGGCTACCGTGCTCAGGGGAGCCCATGGGGGCTGTTGACTCCCTGACGGGTGGCGCAATGATATCCTGGTGAGGTTCGCCGGAGTGGTGCGCCGTCCCAACGCGCCAGAGGTGGCGGACTTCACCAACTCCCACGGCCCACGAGTGCTTGGTTGCACAGCTACAGCGTACGTAACTCGATCTATTATGTATTGTTTTTTCATAGTATCGCAAGTACTGACTAAAATTTGAATGTTTGCAGGTCTCGTACATGAGAGAAGACGCCGACGAGCCGACGAGCAACAGGCACTTGGAGGCGTACCTGTTGTGACTGTTCGGCTACGTGATGTTCTGCGGGTCCCAGGGGACGTGGTGTCGAGGTTTCTGATCCCCACGCTCGGAGGATCGCCGACGCCACCATGGAGGAGATGCCCCAGATCAACTGGGGCGCTGCAGTTTTGGCCGCAACGTACAGGGGCCTATGCTCCGGGTGCACCAAGACAGACACCCAGTCGATTCTCCTCGGATGTCCGCTTCTGCTGCACTTGTAGAGCTACAAGTGGCTTCCCGTCGGTTGGCCGATGGTCGACCGATCAGCGTACCGAGCGCTGGAGGAGGGGCACGACCCAACAGACAGGCTGACCATGGGGTCGATGTGGTGCCACCGCCAGGTTCATACTTCAATCTAACTTCATTCGTTAGCTGTAAGAAAGTAATGCAATTCGTCGAGCTAACTTATTCTCTTGTATGCAGCTCTCTTGGACGGAGTAGATCAGGAGGTCGTACTTGGACTTCGTCGAGCAGATCGACACCCTCCCGGACGTTGAGGTGATCTGGCAGCCGTTCACCGCCGCCTTGGTCGCCGTGCATGCACCGCAGGGTCTCTCGACCCTGTGCTTTCGGGACCGTCAGTTCTGGATAACGAAGATGCCGCTCGTCCACGACATGTACGTCGAGGAGTACCACGTCGAGCGTGTGATGAGGCAGTTCGGTCTCTACCAGGCTTCGCCTGTACCTGTCGCACACACCGTCGACCCGGGCGTGCACCAGTAAGTTCATTCAAAACTTCATTCATTTCCGTTGATGAGTGACGGAAGTTAGTTTCCTGACCGATTCACTATTTTTGTTGTAGGTGGACGAGGAAGGAGTCGAAGACTTCAGCCCCTTTTTTTGGCAAAGCTGCAGTCGTACCTGGACGCGTGGGCGAACGCCACCGCACCGGACCACGTCGTCATCGAGCCGCGCTTACACGACGACGACGCCTGGAGAGCGTACCTGTAGTGGTACACGCCGAGGACCCGGACACGCGTGACGTACATCCCACCGAACCCTCGCCTCGACCTCGTGCCAGCGTCGGCGTACCCCTACCGACGGGATCAAACCCACAACACTTAGTACGTTCAATTTCGTTACATCAAATTAAGTCACATTTGCTAACGTTCGTTCGTACTAATAATCTATCCGATCTTGACAGTCCGACACAGCTCGGGAGATGTACCAGCTGGCCCAGCACATGGGGACGACGATGGACCACATGACGTTGGACGGGATCCGGACGGAGATGCAGAAGATGGTGGGCCTCAGCCGGCGGTTGATGCAGGCGGTGAACTTCCGCGGCAATGAGGGGTTCCTCCTTCCACGAACCCCTCGTCCTCCAGCAGTTGTGTCTCCACCTCAGCTTCGTACCAGGCACCCTCGTCCTCGACACGTCCACCATTCGCGCCCACTCCGTCCGGTCCCTACGTGCCGCGGTCGAGTCCTTTCTACGCCACCGCCATAGGTACAAGTTTTTTCATCATAGTTTGCACGACAAGTTTTTTGGTTCATGCCTGACTTCTGTTTTTATAGAGAGACCACCGGTACCTACGTGACCAGGGACTTCGTCTTGGGTAGGTTCACCGGTTCTGCAGCAGCCGGTGTTTCGTCCACATCCTTCCGTTGTCCCCGAGCTGTCCCCTCCTTCAGACTACTTCGGAGGCGAGACACCACCAGAGGGTCCGGGCCCCGAGTTTCACTACGATGACTTTTTGTTCCGCAACGCCGCCGACGACATCCACCACAACGCGGACGTGATCGGTGCTACACAGCTGGCAGGAGCCCCGCTCGTCGGGACCCAGCCGACGCAGGAGCAGCGCGCGGCGATGATGGAGGATTTCCACGACACAGCAGTGCGTGCAGGAGAGGCATTGGCGGCGGTAGAGTCGGTGGAGATGGAGGCGCGGGCGACCGGAGGGGGGCCGTCCCGTCTGGATCGGCTACTCCCTTAGCGACCGGAGGGGGGGCCGGCCTGTCGGGCTCAAGTGCTCCCTTAGCGACACCGCTCCCCGAGCCGGCGGCCGGAGGACGCGATCGCCATCCACGAGAGCCCCTCGCGTACCCCACCAACCACATGAGGGCTGCACAGAGGGCGGCGGCGGCGAGGAGGGAGCACCAGGGCCCGCCACGACCGACGAAGCGCGATCGTATTTAGATTTGCTTTTTGGACACTTGTCGTGTAAACTATTTTTGTTTTGTATAATTAATTTATGTATTTTTGTATTTATTTCGGTGCTATTTCACATTTATAATTTCAAGGAAAACCAAATGAAAAAAACAAAAACAACAAAGAAAAAAAACTGCTGATTGGACCGGCGGTTGGCTCCACCCAGCCGTCGTTTCAAATGGCGGCTGCTGCCAGCCAGCCAGCCGCCACCCAACCCCGGCCTACCGCCACTGTTGCAAACCTGCCGCCCTGTGCTGCGGCGGCAAACCCTTACCGCCTTAGTCTGCGGCGGTAGATTCCTACCGCCGCGTCAAACGGCGGTTCGAGGCTATTTGTGCAGAAGTTGAATCCGACTATTTATTTTCGTAAAATCGAAGAATATATATATATATATATATATATATATATATATATATATATAGGATGAGTTTTATCTACTCCCGGGTGTAGTTACTCCCATACTTGTATCTCACAAATTAGAAGGTATCTTTGCATACTTGAGGTTTCTAAAAAAAAGTATGTACACATATTTGATTTTTAAAAGTGGTATGTGGACATACTATTTTTTTATGTGTAAGGAAACATAAAGTTAGTGAATATACTCATGTTTCAATATAGGAAATAACATACATCACAAGGTGCAAAAAAATTATGAGTTTCTATGAAATTTTTTCATGGTTATCACTTTGATAAATCTTATTTTAGGTATGTGAACACACTCCAAGTGATAAATGGGTATGTACACATACACAAAGTGGTTTTTTGAACGTAGGAGTAACTACACCCGGGAGTAGAATGGATTTTTCCCATATATATATATATATATATATATATAATTCTTTTGGCGTCGATGGCCAGCAGCTTCAATTGTTGGGTTTGGCCCAACTCATGAAACGTGAGGAAGCTATGACAAGATCTTTGGAGAGGAGGAACAAACGTGACCAGATTTCAGAATTTTGCAGGATGAAATAAAAGTTTTTCGAGAATAAAGTAAAAAGATACTTTCAGCATAGATTAGCTTAGACACAAAGAATTAAGAACGTAGATACAATAGCTTAGGAGCTTATGAATATACTTATAGAACCATCCAAAAATTAGATTAAGTTCTAGGGGGCAAAACAAATGGGAATAAATTCCAGAAAAAACCTAAACGCATTTTTGAAACCTTTTGCACTCATGAACACCCAGATGCATCGGTATGAATGCAACACACATCGAACCATTTATTTAATTCAGAAAAACAATCAACGACTTTTTCCTATACTATATTTCCTGTAAATAAAATAAATGCTGAGAAATTTTTAAAAATTATGAAACAATTATTAATTAATTATTCGTTCTAATCACATCATAAAATTCAGAAATTTCAAAGTGTGACATTTTCGCTTAAACCCTCCAAGTAAAGTTTTCTTCTACGCGAAGAAGGAGAAACAATCGTTTTCTACGACAAACCGCCGCAAGATAGTTTTCAAACACCCCCTCCCACCACCCCCGCAACACCCCCAACAACCGTAGCACTTCGCTCTCCTCCCCGCGGCCGCCCACTTTCCCTCCGTCCTCCTCCTCCTCTCCGCCGCCTCCTCTCCGCCAGATCTCCTCCGCCCACGGGGGTGCGTGCCCCTTCCTCTCTCTCCCCCCTACTCTCTCTGCCGCCGCGTCTCCTCCCCGTCGCCGCCCCTCCCTGCTCTCCTTGGTTTACGGCGGCAAGCGGCCAAGCAGGGCCCGCTTCGGCACGGTGACCGCGGCGGCGCGTGCCCCCCTATCGTCGTCCTCAGCCACCTCGCCTCGCTTGCCCCATCCTGGTGCCGATGGAGGTGGGCTCCGCTCTGCCTAGGCCCGCCGCCGCCGAAGGCAGGGGCAGAGCACGCCCTGGAGCACGGCGTACGTGCGCCGCACCCGGAGGGCACCCATTCACCTGTGCCTCTGGAGCGCTTCTCCCATGATTCATGCCCTTCCGAAGCCAGTGCCGCTCAAGTAGCAAGCCAGAGCTTGGACGTCTGATGTCTACAACAAACCGGAGTTGCCTCCGTGCTTCCTCTGCACCCAGCCACCTCTACTCCAGGCCATGAAGGTGAGGCCAGGTTCCTCCTCCCTCAGATTTGTATATGCGCAACAAGATTTTTTCTCTCAAAATAGAATGCAAAATGGATGGGTTACGTCACCTGAATCTGGTATTGTATATTTGTTGGAAATTAAATTATACTCGACAGGCTGGAGATTGGGCAAGCTAGTGGTACCATATAGATTGGGACTAGTTGTGTTCATGTATATTTAATGGCCACCTGTTTGTTTTCTTCGTTAGGGGACATGCTCACGAACTGTTCGATTGCTGGTCTAACCTGGTGGGAGCTTGCGCTCGACGAAATGCCTTGTGAAAATGATATTGTGGTAGCAATTATGGAGTACAAGGGTTTGTAGTGATGGATGCAGTTCAAATGTGAATACTTGATATCATCCGTTGGTAAAGTTCATGTGACTTATGCAATAAAATAGAATATAGCATTTATCTCTGAAGTTTATAGGCAACATTGAGTTTCTTCCCAATGTCAGCACAAGATTAGGACCTTTGCCACCCCTCATTGTCAACAATATGATGGATCGAAAAAATGTTTGCAGGGTAGGGAGGCCCAATAATCCACGCTCAGGTATATATAACATCCCTCTTTCATTTGCATTGTGCACTATGAATATGGGCAGCAGACTTGGCAGTTAGCTGCAACTTTAGAACTGAAAACATAGAAATTTAGACAATAAAATTAGACTGTACAAGAGTATCAAGATAGCATTGAGAGGGCGCTGGGTGAAATACTCCTTGACTTCATGCATAGCTTCATGCTATTCACATAGGAACGTTTTCCAATATTGGTAGCCATCGTACCTTCATTGTTGTCAGCTATATTTCTTTGTTGGTTCAGACTTTCTTTATTACTTGTTCCTTGCAGGGTGGGTCATCAGCAGGATCAATGATATTTAAACCTTTCCAGGTGAGATTCTGCCTTCTTACTTGTTTATGCTTGCACTTGTGCTGTGAGCTCTCACGGAAACTGGCTATATTTTTCTTAAGATGACCAAAATAACATGTGCTTACAAAGGAATGGAATGATCTGCTACGTGTATTGATGTATGACAAAGGAATGGTCTGCTACGTGTATTGATGTACAATGCAGCCAGTCTTTTTATTACTTAACAGATGCGTTGGGTTGGTGTAGGTAGTAGAATTTCAGGGTAGCTGAAAAAAGCTCGTGTAATGTAAGTCTAGGGTGGTTTACTTATGCATTTGTATCTAGACATAAGTATATATCTAGGTGCATAACATAAGGAACGTATCTAGAAAAGCCAAAGCGAATAGTAATTTGGGACGAAGGGATTATGTGCGATCAAATCTCATCTGCTCAGTGTCTAAAATAGGACAAGACAATTAAATTAGCAGCAAACAATGAAAGAGCAATATATTTAGAAAGATAAGGGGCTGAATATTATTATTTCCTATTTTCTTCTTTTCAAGAGGCTTATGGATGTTAAAACAATTTATCAAGGTTACAAAAGTTTTTTCTTGGAGAAAGGGACTAATTGCCCTGTGATTAGTGGACCTTCTGGTGTTGGTAGAGGGATGTTGATTGCAAATTGCAAAGTTGATGAAATACTATCCATCAAACTCCGGATTCTCTGTTAACCACACTACAAGGTCTCCAAGGGAGAAGGAAATAGATGGGGTTCACTACCACTTTACAGAACCAAGCAAAATAGAGAAGATATTTGTAGTTTATGAAATGTAGTGTTTGGCTAGGCTCATGTGATGGATTATTTAATTCTTAACCATATAACTATATGTCATTGCTGAATTATTCTCTACCGATTGACTATACTGGGGGTAATGAAAGAGAGGAGCAGATACAAAAATGTCTTAGAAATGCTTGGGCTGAATTTGATCAGTCCAATTCACCAGGGGAAAAAATGAAGGTAACTCAGGAAAATCATTGCTACCTTGCCTGACCTTTTTACAATGCAGGATTCCAATTATAATCATCATATTTTCTGAATAATTATTATTGTAACCTGCAGAAGTTGCTTTCTCTGGATGACAATCAGGAAGATTCATATGATCTTTGTAAGTTTCACGAACTTTGCTTCTTACACGTTCTACTGATGCTTCTGTGAATGTTTTCTGATAGTAAATTTTGTTATTATTGGTTATCAAGGATGACAAGTAAACCGCGAGATAATCTATTATGTATTTATATTCAAACCCGACTTAGAAATTTTGTTGCAATCTGAGATTAATGAAACCAAAAATGGAGATACTTGTATGTCATCTTGACCTTGCTTTCTTTTTTCACAATTTCCATTACGTGCTATTAGATGATGAGATGGTGCTTACACTTGTTTCTGCATTTGAACTTCTCCACAAGCTAGCACTTGATTTGTCATCTCTCTCGGCTCAGGAGGTGAACCTGGACGAACAAGGGGCCTTGACAAAATTAATTCCTTTTGACAACAACTTATTTGTGTGCTTTAGATGATCCAAAACATTATTCTAAGACTGCAGAAGTGTTACATGAATTTGGATCGATTTGGAATGTTTACATGGAATTTGTTTCCATTTATTATTCTTTTGTATCGGAATGAGGTGAAATCGTAGTCACAGATTGTACATTACTTTTGTAGGATTGTGTACTGTTGAGAGAGGTCTGTTCATCAAACAATGATAAATTGATAATGATGATAACTATGGGAGCCTTCCAATACTGAAGGGTGATGAATTGTTTGATTGTTGAAATGATAGGGTGCGCATCGGGCGCCGATAGTTCTAGTGGTTTTAATGAGTTGGGTTTTCCTTTGGAGTTGTTTAGATTGGTTACTTATGGAGTGATTCATCAAATGGTTTGGTTTGGATTGGATTGCTCCTAAGAAGAAATGGCGAGTGAGCTGGGACGTACGACGTGTATATGTGTATGTGATCTCTGCTCAAGTTTTCCGATATCCTTTCACGTTCGATGGATTCAGCTATAGTGACGTGATGTAAATTAACACCAAACTAACCCTGGATTATTCCTAGTAATTTACGAGGGCGCGTCTAATTGGCGTGCCCTCCCAACCCCTCCTTCCATTAGACTTCCATTGAAAAAGATTTGCTCTCCACAATTTTCTATTTTCGTAATATTCTAACTTATAGAAATAAGTTCGATGCATAACTTTTTTCTATGAATAATTTATGCGCATAATTTTTTCTCTCGACAACTTATGCACATAACTTTTTTGTAACGATAATTTAAGATAATAACTTTTTCCTACGAGTTATGCACATAACTTTGACCCTAACGACGAGTTATGCACATAATTTTGACCCTGATGATGAGTTGTGCAGATAACGTTTTCCATCATGATGAGTTATGCACATAACATTTTTTTTTCTTGATGACGAGTAATGCTGATAACTTATTCCTTAAAAAGCAATTTGTATGCATAATTTTTTCTAACAACGAGTTACACGGACGGTTTATACAATTATTAATATTTGCTTGGTACAGACAAATGAAAAAAAAAGAACTCGATAGGTACATATAATATTTAATTGGTATAGAAAAATTGAAAAAAAGGCCAACATGCACGCGACTGCACCGCAACCACTTGCCCCATGCGCAGCAACTAACTGGTGCAGCCACCAACCATGCAGAGGGCACCACGGTTGGTGGGCCGCCTAGCGACCGTGCACCGCGCGCTGGGAAGCGTGACAGCGCACGACTGCCAAATTGATATTGCGGTAATTACAATCGGTCACGGGTTCTATGCACGGTCCTTTGCTCATTCAATTTGTAGGTGTTGCCATTTTTTTGTTAGTTTTGGTGTTTTGAATTAATGGCACACAACAAAGTCTTCTTCATCATCGTCCTGGCTGACGTATTGGCTTTGCCGTCGGCTAGAAGGGCCCAGCCACCCAAGCACATGACAAACGACCCGATTCTAGTAATGCGTAGTGCTTTCTCATCGTCTAAAGGGTAAACCCCCAACACACAACAACACGTAGATGTTGCTTATGATAAGCTAAGTGATTGAGCGAGAAGAATGCTTATTTACTCGATTGAATGGATCAATTGATACTTACTAAATATTTAATGTCTCTGCTGCCAAGAGAAAGGACATAATGACAGAAATTAATCATGAACTTGTGACAAATGCCTTAGGTTGTGGGCAGCTTAGGGCACTCTCAATGGTGCATTTGTTGTAGTTTCTATCTCTCTTAATTATGCTGACAAATCAGCAATTTGCTGATGTGGCAACAGAGTTATCACGAAGAGAGAGGATCAGAGGAAGAAATCGTTTCCTTAGGTAGAAATGGCGTCGTCACTAGTATCAAGACGCGAAGAAACCAGAAAAAACCATTGGGGAGAAACAAACCGCATTCCAAAACCAACCTCAGGATAAGGTGTGCTGCTGCCGCGCAAATCCCCCGAAGCCCCGACCTTCACGGTCGCGGCCGCGCGACTCGACACCCACTTGTCGGCGGCCGGCCCGCCTTGCTGCTCTGGTCCTCCCGTATGTCGCCGCGCTCGCGCGAGCTCCTCCGTCGGCCGCCCCGCTCGCCCGCGAGGCCGGCTGCAACACGTGCACTTGATCTGTCCTTCTACAGGGATTAATTTTGGATCCATGGCTAGACTGGGAAGATTTGGGGCCGAGAAGATGAGGAAAGATGGGTGGAGGCCGGAGAGAGACGCGGAGACTGTCGACCATATACCCCTGGGTACCTATACATGGAAGAATACGAACTCATACCATAAATCCTTGTAATCCTACTAGGACTCGTACCATGTAATCTTACTAGGACTCCTATCTTGTAACCGACTAGGAACCCGCCCCCTGGACTATATAAAGGAGGGCCGGGTACCTAGGAGGACAGGTGAATCCCCCAACCCCTCCGGGGAACACCCAAGCGCAGGGCGTCATACATGATACTCCAAACAGGACGTAGGGTCCGCTACTCTGGCGGCCCGAACCTGTATAAATCTGTGTCTCGTGTCCTCGCGCATACCTTCGAGTTCTAGGTCTCACGATCCTCCACCGCACAATCTACTACCTCGGGTACCCCCTTGGTAGGCTCAGTGGCTAAAACACAGACAGCTGACGCGCTAGGTAGGGAGATCGTCAAGATCATCGGGCGAATTCGAAGAACTTTCCATCAATATCAATTTACTCGGCGACATGCAGCTGTTCGGTGGCTAATCAGCAAATCGCCGTAATTGCAATAGAGTCCGAACCGTGTTCGATTCTGTCCTTGCCACGACTACAACGGAGTCCGAGGCGGGCTCGTTTGTACCATCAACGAAATTAAATTCGGAAGGGGCCCGCTGACCAAGACCGGATAGAAGACCAGCTGGCTATACGCGTCAACCGACCGAGACTACTCCACTGTCAACATGACTACATGAGTTCAGCTAGACAAGCTGAAAAATATCTACTCCGCATGTGCAAGTTACAGCAATGCGGCATGAGGAAAATCAAATCAGTAATGATTGCCATCAGCACACGTGAAGACAATGGAGTGTATTGGTTCTTCGCTACACGCACACCAAAGGCAACCAGCAAGCTTCAAGATCAATGCTTGATGCGCATGAGCATCGTACCCGAGTACAACTACATCGACGCACTCACCGTCAACGACTTCAACTACTCGAGTACAACTACATCGCGGCTCGACTACTCGCCGTCCGGTTGCACCGGCTCTACTGCGCCTATGCCGTGCATCCGGACGCGTCGCCTCGCTGCTCGACTTCTCGTCGGTCGGTCGCACTGGCTCTCGTCGTGCGCCCGGTCACTTCGTCTCGCGGCTCGACTACTCATCGTCTGGTCGCACCGGCTCTACTGCGCCTATGCCGTGCTTTCGGGCGCGTCGCCTCACCGCTCGACGTCCCGTCGGTCGGTCGCACTGGCTCTCGCCGTGCGCCCGGTCACTTCGTCTCGTGGCTGCACCGGTTCTACCTCGACAACGTCATGCGCCGCTGCGACATCGTCTCGTGCCCGTACCGGCTCTACTTCGACTACGTCGTGCACCGCCTCGACATCGTCTTGTGGTCACACCAACTCATCGTGGACTACTTCGGTTACTCTTCTCGGCTAGTTTCTACTAGAAAACTAGTCGAGAATGGCTTCTACGCCCCCCACAACTAGTCGAACCTGCCTTCGACTAGTCAACTTCGTCAACACTCGTCCACGAGTTCATTCAAAACCCGCTCCGGCGGTACAAGCCGACTTCGGTCGCATCTCCAGACCGCTCCTGCGGTATCAGTAAGTCATTTATTTTAATGATTATTTTTTTCTTCTTCTTTGACTTGTTTTGCACATGCAGGACAACATGCCAAGGACTACTTACTAGTGTACGCTTCTCAATGGATTTTTTCACGAGAGCTATACTATGCTGACTACTCTTGGGACATATCAATAATTCACCACGAGCTCACTCCATCAACTCGGGGGCTATCCCAAGGAGGCAACTTCTAAAGTCCGCTCCGCGCGGCAATCTAAAGTCGACTTACTCAAGTCGCATCTCCAAGTCAACTACTCTAGTCGCATCATAAAGTCGATTTCTAAAATCGCATTTTCAAAAGTCTACTCCGTGTGGCAATCTAAAGTCGACTTCTTCGGTCGCATTCTTAAAAGTCCACTCCGCGTGGCAATTTAAAGTTGTCTCTGGTCGCACCTTCGCCCGCTTCGGCGGCATACTGCGTGTGTAAGCTTCGATAGAACCTAGCTGTAAGTGGCCCTCGCGTCCTAGCAACGATGGTACCTAGCTGCACGTGGTCTTCACACTCCGTACCATGGGTCTGAAACGCATGGCCCTAAGTACTCTCGCTCTGCTCAACTTACCCTGGGTCTCCCTGTTATCGTGCCGATCTATACTCTAGGCCTCCCTGCTACCATCCGATTCTTACTCCGGGTTCCTGCTTCTATGCCGATCCCAGGCTGTAAGTATTCTCAGGTCCAGGCGACTACCTAGCTGTAAACGGTTTTCTGATCCAGGCGACTACTCAGCTGTAAGCAGCTCTTGGGTCTGAGCTACAACTCTCTAGGCAGCTACGGTTGCCACTACTCGTAGGGGGCCTCAACAACCCTCTCCAGACAGTTTCGGCTGTATCTTCTCGTGGCTTCAGCTGCGATCACTCGTAGGGGATCATGATAATCCTCTCCAGGTAGTCTCATTCTGCGACCTCGTAGGGAGTCATGACAACTCTCTCCAGACGACTCCGCGTCGTATAGAGCAATAAGTGGCACATGCTGTCCATGTCTCTATTTCTAATAAGAGGCTTCGGCCTAGAGTAATACCCTTCCTGGTAGGGTCTCAGTGGAACTCTCATACAAGTTGCTGCTACAGCAAGGATGAGTTCACCACACTGTCCCCTACGGTCTTACTCATTCTTCGGAACATCCTTGCGAGTACTCTCTCACTAGGCTCATAGCCTCAGAGGTACTTAAGACATTGTAAACTCTGTACAATGTGTTCAGTAATAAGTTGTTATCTTACATATCGACTTGTTACTGTCCTTTGCTTATTCACAACAAAGCCTTCTTTTACGCTGCCACAGCTAAGGTGTTCAACTCGTTGTGAATAAGTTCCTTTCAAGTACTCTCTCACTAGGCTCATAGCCTCAGAGGTACTTAAGACACTATTACTCAATAGTGTATCCGTACATTGTACTCGAGGCAATGTATTTTTTCCAGACGTCTCCGGAGGCAAAACAATTTGTTTTTCTGTTTTTTAATTCGTTTTTTTGCCTTCCGGAACGTGTTTTTTGGCTTTTCAGCTTTGTGTTTCAGGTTTCTTTCTTGGCTCGAAGTACTCAAAGTTGACTTACTCAAGTTGCATCCAAAGTCCGCTCCGCGCGGCACAAAGTCGACTTCGGTCGCATTCTAAAGTCCGCTCCGCGCGGCACAAAGTCGACTTCGGTCGCATTCTAAAGTCTGCTCCGTGCAGCACAAAGTCGACTTACTCAAGTCGCATCCAAAGTCCGCTCCACGCGGCACAAAGTCGACTTCGGTCGCATTCTAAAGTCTGCTCCGTGCAGCACAAAGTCAACTTACTCAAGTCGTATTCTAAAGTCTGCTCCGCGCAGCACAAAGTCGACTTCGGTCGCATTTCAAAGTCCGCTCCGCGCGGCACAAAGTCGACTTCGGTCGCATTCTAAAGTCCGCTCCGCATGGCAATCTCCAAGTCGACTTACTCAAGTCGCATCTCCAAGTCGACTTACTCAAGTCGCATTCTAAAGTCTGCTCTGCGCAGCACAAAGTCGACTACTCTAGTCAAATCTCTAAGTCGACTACTCTAGTCGCATCACAAAGTCGACTACTCTTCCCGTTTGGGGGTATGCAGTAGCTTGTGCAATTAGAAAGCTACCATCTTCGTTTCTTAGCACAGCTCCCGTTGCACCACATCCACTCTCCTCCTGAAAAGCAGCATCAACATTACACTTCACCCATCCACTTCTGGGCTTAATCCACTTCAGTTCAGTCAGTGCTTTCTTCTGTTTTGGAGGGTGTAAAATTTGCCAGAGATCAAAAGCAGTATCTCTGACCCAGGTGACCGCCTGAGAAATAGAAGGACCACCCTTCCCGTGTCTACGATCATTCCGCTGCATCCATAAAGACCACATACCACAAATGATGATGGCCCTTCCTCTAGGCGTGCCCCAGAACATACGTTCTTTTGCCCAAGTATCTGGATGCAACTGAGGAAGTTTAACACCTGTCTGTTCCTTTGTATGCTCCCAGAAAATCCTTGCAACGGTGCAATCTGTCAACACATGCCGAATTGACTCATCCTGATTTCCACAAGTGTCACAGGTAGCTAGAGGCTTAATGTGTCGCCTGTGCAGGACCTGCTTAGCCAGCAGAAACCCATTTAGCACCCTCCACCAGAATATCTTCACTTTTGGCGGCACATCCAACTTCCAAATGAGCGCCCATATAGCATTAGTAGATGTGCCGGCTGTTACCATATCCTCTTCGGCCTGTTTCTCAGCATCAAGGATCCTATATGCCGATTTAACAAAGTAGCACGGTAGCACCTGTTGACACATTTTATCTTATATATTTATAAGTCAACCAAACATGAGAAAAGGGCATAATTGTTAATATCAACTTAGAATAGGGTGTCACTAACAGTTTTCCTGAAGTTTTGGAGAATTCTATGTCTTGCAGGGACTAATCAGAAAAAATAGGAAAAGGAACAATTCTAGAAGACTCCAGAGGACTCCGGAACTCAACGTGACTTGGCATCCAAGAAAGAAGCATCTGGAAGGGGCAAGGACCAACCAGGCCGAAGCAGACCCCGAGGGGGGCCCACCCCAGGCCGATCGGCCTGGTGGTGGGGCCGGTCGGCCTCCCCCGGGCGCCAAGTCAGCCCTACTTCTGGAATGTTCTTCCACCGCCTATGAGGATCAATCTAAACCGTAGGTTAGGTCAGTTTGATCGTACGGCGCATGTCACCTCCTCAAGACTATATAAGCAGCCCCCTGACCCCCCTGGCAAAGAGAATCTAGCCTCAGGAATCCCAGTTCATACACCAGATCAAGTCATCAAGTCAGAGATACTACGCCCTAGAAACACCATATAGCGAGAGTAGCTAACTAGTCTAGATCTAGGGGGAGGCAAGGCATCTACTTGGCTCCTAATGATCTAGAAGCTGGTCGAGATACTGATCTAGCTTCGCTCTTGTAAGTTCTTCTTTATAAGTTCTTTTACATTTGCTGTAGAGATATATGTTCTTATCAATGATTATATTCGAGATTATATGCTTTGGTGTTTATTAGGATTACATGTTTAGCATAGTTGATTTACCTATATATTCGTGTATGGAGTCGTATAGCCCTCACCTAGATCATCTGTTAACATGGGTGAGTGGTAAAGATAGTGTAAGCGTGGTGCTTATACTGTATTTACCTGCGATTGCACCCTACATGCCGGGTCGTGTGGTAGATCGTGGTGGTGACAGCACTATTGAGTCCTTTGTAATCCACCCCCCGTGTGTAGGACTAGTGGAGCCTTATACTATTTGGGTTGTTTCAAGTTTCGGCCTTGATCCTCCTGGGTAGTCTCCCCATGCATAAGTATAATAGTTCTTCTTCCATGATTGTTAAATGTATTGCACTAATCATAGTATGCATTGATGTATAGTTTAGGGTTACCGAGGAGTATCCTCGCTAACTAGGCTGTGAATACGCTTCTCTTTCTATATTGACACTTTCTGGTGGTTCACTATGTTATGACTTGATCAATGCTATCATTATCATTATCTTTATGTGACTTATACCTATTTATAGTAATTGATCTATTTTGGCCACTCTACATTACACAACTGAGAGATATGCATGTATTTGTTATTAAAGATCGAAGACTTCTTTCCCTGTGGTAGAATATAAATACGATACCTGATTTTACTCCTGGAATGCTACAATGGTATATTCATATCTGTGCGCTTGCGGATACCCATTCATATATATTTTCTTATCTAGAGATCCAAGGCATATGTAAGAGTACCAATCCATGCGTTTTAGTGGCACTTCTGTCAGGGATGACAACCTAGATCAAGTTGTGCTATGACCTGTAGCGGATTTATCTTTTAGTTTATCTGAAAGCAACATCTGATATACACTTAGCATCATGTTAAGATATACCTTTATATTTCTGGCGCCGTCGATAGAGATGGATTTTATATCTGTTTCTAGTCGATGATGTTAGCAATGTCAACACGCATTTTTGGCGCCATTGCTGGGGAAAGATAGTCTATAGCCTAAAATATAATAATCATAAATTTAGTAATAGCATGCATGCATCTCTCACAGGTAATGTATCGAGAACCCAAATTATCGTTGCTTAAACAGGCTTTACCCTTGTTCTTTCCACTTTTGTCTATTTGATTTTAGGGTAATGTATGAATAAGAATCTTCCAGACAACTTCGTTTCAGATCCAGAGAAAATCCTAAGGAAGGCAAGGCCAAAGCCCAAGTCTCGGCCCACGACCTCTGCCTTGAAAGATTCAATCGTGCGAAGCTTAACACCCACGTTTAAAGTAATGGCAACCAAGACCCTTCGCGAGTACTCCGCACCGACCCCGGACAACATTCGTATTGGTCCGGCAGTCGCTGTGGGAGACATAGCTTTTGAGCTCAAGCCTACACTGATCAACATGGTACAAGCTAGCCAATTTTGTGGAAAAACTCATGAAGATGCCAACGCACACCTTCAACATTTCTTGGAGATATGTGGCACCTTCACGATCAAAGATGTGCCAAGTGATGCAGTCCTACTTCGCTTATTCCCATTCTCACTCTTGGGCCGAGCGAAACAATGATTTTACTCCAACAAAGACAAACTTACAACTTGGACACTGTGTTCTACTGTCTTTCTGGCAAAGTTCTTTCCTATAGGCAAAACCAATGCCTTACGGGGGAAAATTTCAAGTTTCCAGCAGCAACATGACGAATCTGTTCCTGAAGCATGAGAGCGCTTCCAAGACTACATCTCAGAATGCCCACACCACGGAATGGAGAACTGGTTGCTCATGCAGACCTTCTACCACAGGCTCACTACCAACACCCGTGAAACGATGGATGCTGCAACTGGAGGTGCTTTCCTGTCCCTTACACTTACTCAAGCTACTAACCTTGTGGAAAAGATGGCGTCCAATCAAGCTTGGAACGAGGAACGTCAACTCCGCAAGAAAGAAAGAGGAATGCACCAGCTCAAGGAGGTAGACATGCTATCTGCCAAAATGGACTTAATCATGAAGAGGCTTGAAGACAAAGCCCCTGAGAAGAAGGAAGTCATGCAACTCTTCGAATCCCACATGACCTGTGAAGAGTGTGGAAACACTGGACACTCGGGCAATCAATGCCCTCAGCTGGAGGAGGACGTGAATTACATCAACAACAACAACCAATATCGTCTCCAACAAAATCAAGGATGGACCCAGCAGAGGCCCAACTACCCAAGTAACTATTTAGGTAACTATCAAGGTAATAACTCTTCCAATAATTTCCCACCTTTAAGAGAGTTAGTCCAAAACCAGGGTAGAGTTATGGACAATCTGTCTAAGAAGTTAGCTTCCAATGATAAAATGTTAGAAACTATTAGTAATAAAATGGTAAGCTTTTCTTCTGCCATTAAGAACCAGCATAGTTTTAATAAAATGATAGAATCTCAGATATCTCAGCTGGCATCATCTGTTCCCACGGCTAACCCAGGTAAGATTCCGGGCCAGCCGGAAGAATTATAATCTGCAAATCTTGTCGATATCTATTATGCAGGTATGTGCTCTAATAAGACAGAAGAAGGCCCAAAGTGGACTGACTGGGGCATGCCCGCCAAGAGAGGAGATCCAGGGAGGCTCGTCATCACCATCACTATTGGAGCCTACACTTTCGAGAATGCACTTTGTGACTTTGGGTCTAGCGTCAACATAATGCCCAAGGTAATATATGAGAAAATCAATGGTTCACCTTTATTGTACACAACCATGTGCTTGCAGCTTGCAGACCTGTCACTATGCTACCCTGAGGGCATCCTAGACGACATATGTCTGGGGGTAGGAAGCTCCTACGTAGCTGCTGACTTCGCTGTTGTCGAGACCGGGGGAAGTGAGAACACCCCAATCATTTTGGGACGTCCTTTCCTTGCCACAGTCAAAGCCATCATCTACGCCAACACCGCAAAGATCGTCTTCACCATCAACGGGAAGAGGGAGAGATTCAGTTTCAAGAACAAGATCCTAAGAACTCCTACACACCCCCAATATCCTTACCCTCAAGAGTACAAGCCAGCTGTCGAGAAGAAAAGGAGAGATAGAAGGAGGAACAAGAAGAACAATCAACCTCGACCACACGTGGAGGAAGTTTGGATGATCAACACGATTCAATCAGAAAATGAGAACCTGTTTCCTTCACCACTGCTGCCAAAGCTAGACGACCCTGGAGTGCCATCAATCCACTGCTCCATCAATCAATGGAACTTCCAGCGAGTTGTCTGCGACACGGGATCGGACATCAACTTAATGTCTAAGGTAACTTATGAATTAATATACGGTGACCTGCCTTTGTATTCCACCTATATAATGCTACAGATGGCGGACCAATCACACTGATTCCCGGAGGGAATTGCACGAGATGTACCTGTCAAGATAAAATATCACTATGTCCTAACTGACTTTGTAGTCATGGACATGGGAGATGAAGAGCAAGATCCTCCCATAGTACTTGGGAGACCGTTCCTGAACACCACAAGAGCGATCATCTACATCAGGACGGGCAAGATCCACTTCCAGTTCAGAACTGAGAAGGTATGCTGCTACTTTAATACTTATACTGACTCTGAGCAGCCCAAGAAGAACAAGACGCGGAGACGCCTTCAGAAATTGCAACGCAAGTTGAACACGAAGTTGACGGACATCAAGAATATTGAAGAAGCGATTAAAGAGAAGTCCGCTCAGCTCCTACCAGTCAAGAACTCTGGACCTGTTACCCCAGAAAGGTCTCCACCGAAGAAACAAGTTTGGAGGAAGAAAGACAAGAGTACACCTTCGGAAGACCAACCACTACCCGCGTCACCAATTGATCAATCATCGGCTACCGCATCTACGCCACTCGTCGAGGTCATTGAAGGCACCATACCAGACACGACATTCCGACGAGGTGTCATAGATGACAGCACGCCATGAGAGTAAGTACTCGAAACTCTCACCGAGAGGTAACTCGGTATTTATCTGAATATTTATTTTCTACGCTGCATATTTAAATTAGCATATTTCCTTTAGCATATTTACTTACCTATACCTGCATTAGAAAAAGACCCTAAATATGTTTTCCGCATTTGCATCTGTTCCTTAAGGCCCCATGTACTCCGTACCGTGGTGGCATAAAAAAATAAATATTGCATTCACATGTTTTTGCTTTAGCATCCCTTTTGCATATAAAAATTTACAAAAATATGTGGGCACATGAAGGTCCACACTTTCCAGACAAACCCAAAAAGAAGTGGGCACATGAAGGCTCACAACATAATCCTAGAATTTGTCCCTTCGGGTATGTGCGAGATTAATATTTACAGGGAGAAATTAAGAAAGACCTGAAGGCAAACAAGTTCCAAGGATGAATCAAGGACTACTTCAAGATCCAGCTTGGGGGAGAGCACCCCCAGTTATCACAATAAGTATCATTATCCTATGTTTTTAATATTAGCTAGTTATATGTTTGCCTAGAGTTAAAGAGCCTTAGTTAAAAGTCTTAGTGTGAATAAATGCTAGAGTCTGCTAGTTGGCTTTTCTCTTTAATAATGATCTTGATGATTTATGCTTGGGAATGATGAATAGTTGCTCTGCCGTAATTCCTCTTAAATACTTAGTTTTCAGACCTAGATTCTCCTAAAGCTTTAAATGCTTAATTTGCTCTAAACCCAAAACCCGTGGGAAGTACATGCTTAATCTGAGTCTAGGCTTTGAAAGATGATTCATGAAAAGTTGAGCTGTTGTTTATCATATTCCTAGAGATGCTTGATTCCTGGTTTTCCTTTTAAAATCATGAAAAATCTTACATGATGAGTTCCTGTGTTTATGATCCTTGAGAGCTTGTCATACACATCAAGATCATTCCACTCCACCAATTATGCTGCTTCTAACCCGGAAGTATGCATTCTCCATAATCCATCAAGCCACAAGCTATGTTATAAAATAGCTCATGCAACTCTTGGATATGTCTCTCTCAATATGTCAAAAAGATTCTGGGGCTACATTCGAAAAAAAAGAAAAAAAAGAGAGAGAAGAAAAAGTGAGATGAGAGAGGGAGAGAAAAGGACAAGTGTCATACTAGGCGAGAAGGGCCTACCTCCCTAAATAATAAATTTAGAGATGAATAATGGACACAAGTCCGAGGGCGAGAAGAGCCCACATCTCTAAGGAGAGAGAAAAATGGACAAAAGTCCAGGGCGAGTAGAGCCCACCTCTCCAAGAATGGAAAACCCAGATCTTAAAGTCTTAGAAAGAGAGATGTAGTCCAAGAGCTTAAAAAAAAGAGATATTAGACAAAGGCTAAAGGCTTACCACCTTTCACCCTCATCCATTCAACACTATCATCCCACCATACATATCTTGCCAAGTGTGACTCCATACTTGAGAGGGTCATACACAGGATCTCTGAGTTTTATTTGAAAAATTTTGCAAAGCCCCAGGATGATAGTTGATCAAAGAATTTGAGATATACTGCTTGACTTGATTGTTCTGTCTTTTAATTGCTTAAGATTTATGAAAAGGCTACGCACCATGGTTAAAGGTAAGATGGAGCAATTTTGTTGAGGAGAATTTATTTTTGAAAACCATAGTACTTTTGAGGCGTGAAAGCATTGTAGCAACTCCTGATCCTGCTATAGCATAGTTTTGCTAGGGACTAGCAAAGGGTAAGCTTGGGGGAGTTTGTTGACACATTTTATCTTATATATTTATAAGTCAACCAAACATGAGAAAAGGGCATAATTGTTAATACCAACTTAGAATAGGGTGTCACTAACAGTTTTCCTGGAGTTTTGGAGAATTCTATGTCTTGCAGGGACTAATCAGAAAAATAGGAAAAGGAACAATTCTAGAAGACTCCAGAGGACTCCGGAACTCAACGTGACTTGGCATCCAAGAAAGAAGCATCTGGAAGGGGCAAGGACCAACCAGGCCGAAGTAGACCCCAAGGGGGGCCCACCCCAGGCCAATCGGCCTAGTGGTGGGGCCGGTCGGCCTCCCCCGGGTGCCAAGTCAGCCCTACTTCTGGAATGTTCTTCCACCGCCTATGAGGATCAATCTAAACCGTAGGTTAGGTCGGTTTGATCGTACGGCGCATGACACCTCCTCAGGACTACATAAGCAGCCCCCTGACCCCCCTGGCAAAGAGAATATGGCCTCAGGAATCCCAGTTCATACACCAGATCAAGTCATCAAGTCAGAGATACTACGCCCTAGAAACACCATATAGCGAGAGTAGCTAACTAGTCTAGATCTAGGGGGAGGCAAGGCGTCTACTTGGTTCCTGATGATCTAGAAGCTGGTCGAGATACTGATCTAGCTTCGCTCTTGTAAGTTCTTCTTTATAAGTTCTTTTACATTTGCTGTAGAGACATATGTTCTTATCAATGATTATATTCGAGATTATATGCTTTGGTGTTTATTATGATTACATGTTTAGCATAGTTGATTTACCTTTATATTCGTGTATGGAGTCATATAGCCCTCACATAGATCATCTGTTAACATGGGTGAGTGGTAAAGATAGTGTAAGCGTGGTGCTTATACTGTATTTACCTGCGATTGCACCCTACATGCCGGGTTGTGTGGTAGATCGTGGTGGTGACAGCACTATTGAGTCCTTTGTAATCCACCCCCCGTGTGTAGGACTAGTAGAGCCTTATACTATTTGGGTTGTTTCAAGTTTCAGCCTTGATCCTCCTGGGTAGTCTCCCCATGCATAAGTATAATAGTTCTTCTTCCATGATTGTTAAATGTATTGCACTAATCATAGTATGCATTGATGTATAGTTTAGGGTTACCGAGGAGTATCCTTGCTAACTTGGCTGTGAATACGCTTCTCTTTCTATATTGACACTTTCTAGTGGTTCACTATGTTATGACTTGATCAATGCTATCATTATCATTATCTTTATGTGACTTATACCTGTTTATAGTAATTGATATATTTTGGGTACTCTACATTACACAACTGAGAGATATGCATGTATTTGTTATTATAGATAGAAGACTTCTTTCCCTGTGGTAGAATATAAATACGATACCTGGTTTTACTCCTGGTTAAAATGCTACAATGGTATATTCATATCTGTGCGCTTGCGGATACCCATTCATATATATTTTCTTATCTAGAGATCCAAGGCATATGTAAGAGTACCAATCCATGCGTTTTAGTGGCACTTCTGTCAGGGATGACAACCTAGATCAAGTTGTGCTATGACCTGTAGCGGATTTATCTTTTAGTTTATCTGAAAGCAACATCTGATATACACTTAGCATCATGGTAAGATATACCTTTGCATTTCTAGCGCCGTCGATAGAGATGGATTTTATATCTGTTTCTAGTCGATGACGTTAGCAATGTCAACAGCACCCATGTTTCTCTTTATCCCAGGCCCAAATATCCTCTGCCGACCCTCTGATAGGAGTTCTCATAATAGCATCAGCATCGATTGGCAAAAGGACTCCCTGATGAGGTCTTCGTTCCACTGCCCGCTTGCCATTATAAGCTGTTCAACATGGACGAGGCTCGAATCATCTTGTATTGCTATCGGTTTCCCACTAAAGTGTTTCTTCTTGTGCAATCCAGGAAGTCTGAATCATGAAAGTATCTTCCCTTCAGCACCCGAGTGCACAGGGATTCCGGTCGAGTCATAAGCCTCCAGCCCTGCTTCCCAAGCATTGCAAGGTTGAAGAGCTTCAAGTCACGGAAGCCCATACCTCCCTAGCCCTTCGATCGCGTGAGCCGCTCCCAGCGCAGCCAATGAATATGAGGGTTGTCTGCGGAGCTACCCCACCAATAATTTGCAATAGCTTGGCGCATCTTCTTGCACGTCTCTCCCGGCACAAGGAAGCAGCTCATCGAGTAGGTCAGAACGGCTTGTGCCACTGATTTTAGAAGAATCTCTCTTCCAGCACAACTAGCCTCCCGCCCACTCCAACTCCCAATCAAGCACTTCACTCTCGCCGGCATGTATTCAAACGCCTCCTTTGATGCACGACCAACCGACGTAGGCAAGCCCAAGTATTTCTTGGCTAGAGCTTCGTTGTGAATATCAAGGCAATTCTCCACCTCCTCCTTTGCCTCACTTGAACAATTTTTACTAAAGAAGATAGCCGACTTGTCCCGATTGACCAGTTGCCCTGAGCCCCTACTGTATGTATGAAGTACCTCCTTCAACTGATCAGCTCCTCTTTGCGACGCCTCTGTGAAGATTATACAATCATCCGCAAAGAGCAAGTGTGAGACCCAGGGAGCATGGATGCCCACACGGACCCCCGGGCCAGATGCCTTGGTCCAGTATGTTGAAGGAGACATGATAAACCCTCAGAGCAAAGTAAGAATAAATAGGGCAAAATCGGATCCCCCTGGCGTATACCACGGGAAGGTCTGAAACAATCTGAAAGCACCCCATTAGTTCTAATGCAAAATGAAACTGAAGTCACACACCTCATAATTCTGGAGACAAAATCCTCATGAAAACTAAGCTTGATCATAATTCCTTCAAGATAATTCCACTCCACCCGATCATATGCCTTAGGCATGTCCAACTTGACAGCACAGGCACCTCGCTTTCCTTTCTTCCGCTTCAGATAATGAGTGCACTCATATGCAACAAGGACATTATCCGTGATTAGACGGCCTGGTACAAAGGTGCTCTGCTCCTCTGATATGATGTCATCCAGAAACACTCTCAGTCGATTTGCAAGAACCTTTGAACAAATCTTGTACAGGACATTGCATAGTGAGATCGGCCTGAACTGTCTCATTTCCACCGGATTCTTGCATTTGGGGATGAGAACAATGGTGGTCATGTTAACATCGTCAGGCAAATCACCACTGTTTAGAAAGCTCAGGACTGCTTCACACACCTGCGGCCCAATTAGCTCCCAATGCACCTGAAAAAAGCCAGCCGTAAGCCCATCCGGCCGAGGGGCTTTGTTCGGGCCCATCATAAAAACAACCCTCTTCACCTCCTCTTCTGTATATGGACTCATCAGAGACTCATTCATCCCGTCCGACACCTTCCGCTGGACGTGCTGCAGAATGGCGTCTGTATCCAGGTCCCCGTGACCTGTGAACAGCTCCTTGTAGAAAGAAACCGCAACTTCTTCTAAATCCTCCTGCTTTTCCGCAATTGTTCCATCCGCCCACCGCAAGGTTTTGATTACATTGCTGCGTGCCCGCTCCCACGCTTTGGCATGGAACAGAGTTGTGTTGCGATCCCCGTCTTTAAGCTTGTCAATCCGCGATCTTTGCTTCTCCATACACTCTTCACGCGAGAGCAGCTCTGAGATACGCGCCATCAGCCGACGTTCATGATGTGATGGCCCACAACAATTGAATGGCTCCGCACCTGTTCCAGTTCCTTGCGGTTCTGGATCAGCTCCTTCCTGACCGAGCCAAAGACATCCCTCTCCCAGGCTCGCAAGGATCCCTGCACCACACCAAGTTGCCGCTTCACCTATGCTAGAGTTGCCGGACCCTTTACTGGTACCCAGGCTCGCTGTACAGTACTCATATAGGATGGATCCTGCCTCCACATGTTCTCATATCGGAACGGCCGCTTCCTCCTCTTCCACTGCCGTACTTTGAAGCATTCAATCAGCAAAGCACAGTGGTCGGACTCCGTAGTCTGTATATGAGTGACTCGAACATCACGGAAAAAATCCATGAGGTCACATGTAGCTAGGCCATGGTCCAACCTGACCTTGACATTTTGGCTCCCTTGTTGCTGGTTATCCCAAGTGTAGGGAAGACCGCTGAACCCCAAATCCATGAAGCCACAATCAGCAATTGCGCCGCGGAAACCCTCCATTTGATGTTCCGAACGCTCCTGCACCCCAAAATGCTCAGAGGCCTCGAGCACCTCATTAAAGTCACCAGCACATAGCCAAGGAAGGTTGGATTTGCTCTTGAGCATCCTCATGCAATCCCAGCTCCTATACCTCAGCTCCCTTCTCGGCTCACCATAGAAGCCAGTGAACCTCCACAACTCTTCTCCAGTGCCCGGTCTTAGTACAGCTACATCAATATGCAGCTTATCATAACTCTGTAGTTTTAATTCCACCTCCCGGGTCCATAAAAGAACTAAACCACCTCCTCTTCCAAAGCTTCCCACTCCCACTCCCTTTGGAAAGCCAAGTGCACGCTGTAAAACCTCAACTTTGTCGTAGAACAATCTGGTCACCGATAAGAAGACCACCATTGGGCAGTGTAGCTGGCACAAGCTACGGATTTCCTGAACTGCCTCGAGCTGCCCCACACCCCGACAGTTCAAACATAAGATTTTCATTGCTCCCGGCGGGGGCTGTCGCTCACAGCCGCTGCCGATCTTGAAAGAGAGCGTGAAGCTGATGTTTTCTACTCCTTAGTCAGCTCATCAGAAACACCAGTACCACAATCTTGAGCACCCCCCAATTGGCTCAATCGAGAACTCACCAGTCCCATGGGTACGAGCACCGTCGTATCCATCACCGGCAAACTCAAATCCGGAGTCTGGGAGGAGGTAGACCCGGATCTCCTTGACTTCCTCTTTTTTTGCAACCTTCCCAACGCCTTCCCTACTCCCCTGAAAGAGTTGTCTCCCTGCCGACCCCGACAGCACCAACTGTGCCTTTGGAACAGTAGCATGCACTGTCTTTAATGGCGAAGTAACCTCAGCTCCATCCCCGGCCTCACGGTGACTTGCACCCACAGATGCTGCCGCTCGCGGTGGGTCTTCAGATGAGGTCGTACGACCCTGCTCTCCTCGACCCGAGGCAGAGCGCTTAGTCCGTCCTCCTGACGAGGTTGCACTCCCGAAGGACTCTGCTACAGCAGTCAAGAAATTTTGCAATTTCTTCCTGAGGTCCTCAGGCGCCCGTAGCGGCGGATCCCGCTCGTACGGAAGCTTGCCGTCTGTGTTCCTAGGCGCTGGTGTTGCACACTCGAGCCCAGAGTGCCCCATAAGGCCACAAGAGAAACAGAAGAAGGGAAGCTTCTCATACTGCACATCAAACAACCATTCTGGCTCCTCATCCTTTTTCATCCTCAATAGAACACCCCTATTGATTGGCTTGTTGACAGCAATGGTCACCCGTGCTCTCAAGAAAGCTCCACTCGCCTTTCCATCTTCATCAACATCCATCTTCTTCACTTCACCCAGCAGCTGCATCGCTCGAGAGCCACGGTGTTTATTCATCCAACCTAGAGGTAAGTTTAGAATCCTAGCCCAGATCTCCATGCGATCAAAGCAGATATCAGAAGGCCGGAGTTTCTCATCATATTCCTGCAGAATGACAGCATGTTTCCCAGCAATCCAAGGTGTGCCTGCTAGCACATGCTCCATATCAGATTTGCTCCCAAATTCTGCAACGAAAAGATTTTCATTCTTCTCTCCAATGGAGCGGATCTTCAAGCCGAACGGGTTACCCCACGCCGGCTTCATGGCCACCCTGATTGTGTTGGCATGCAGGGTTGCCGGGGAGAACCCTTTCCCCACCAAACCCCACACATCCACAGGCACCTCCTCTCCATCTTCACCATCACTGAAATCTGCAACACCACCTTCCTCCTCCGTCAGATGGAGCCACTGCATCAGGTCGGCGACCGACGTTTTAGGGTTTGCCTGTTCCGGCGAAGGGCGCTCATCGCCTCCACCAGATCCTCCTCCGGTGTCCATAGGAAACAACAGAGAGGAACAAGAGGTGCTGAATGGTAATCACCACCACACCAAAAAGCAATCCTGGAGTCTACACCTAAGCGGCGCAAGGTACCCGGGAGATTAGGGTTACCAGAGAACGTGAGTGGTCGACGACGCCGGGAACGGCTAACCGGTGATATGCGGTAGCCGTCAGCGACAGGAGCGACGCCAAACGGGGTGGGGATACCGGGGCCGGAGTAGCCACCGGCGTTAGCAGGCCTAGATCTCGCCGGAGTCGCGAGGTCTAGGACGGGATCGCGATCGCCTTTGAAATCACCTCAACAGCCGTCAGCGAAAAAACCGGAGCCATCCCTAGAATCGGTATTTCCTGAGAAGGCGAACCTGGCCGCCAGCCAGATGGGATCGCGCTCGTAGTTGCTGGCTTGCTGCTCTCCGTCTGAAGGTGATGGATTGATGTCGCTCTGAAAGCATATCGCTTTTCGTGTTTTGTTAAGTCACTGAACAAACTTGTGCAGGACAGCAGGAGCCATCAACGGAGCACTAGAGAGTTGGGACTGGCGTGTGGCGTGCAGAAAGAATCCGGAGAGGAGAGAGAGGAACCAGCTGCATGATTTGTCAATTTTTGATGTTCACATTTAGTGAAAATTTTTGCAATGGAAAGATCAGTTTCTTGGTACGGTGTCCTATGCTCAAGAAATTATGGTGATTTTTCTTCCATTAGGACTGCCCTTAAAATTTGTAGAGGCTTAAATCAAGAGCAATACCTTCAAAGACCCCCGGAGATACTCGTTGGATTCCCAAAAAACACTCAAAGGTGTGGTTGACATGTTTTCTACAATACTTGAAGTGCTTAAGGTTGTGGAGTTATGATAAAGATTGAAAAAATAGAGACCGGGGGTCAAATCTTTTAGTACTAGGTGAATGCCCCGTGAGTTGCTGCGGGATATTTGCGTTGATGACAACTATGAACTTATGTGCACGATGTATATATGCATAAAATCAAAAATGCAAAAGACATTGGTAGGATGAGAATATATGATGGAATCGAAGTCTTTGAAACATTGGATTGCATGCCAATTTGATAAGTACGGATCGGAGTACTTGGTCCAAAGATCAGTACTGCTACGTGATAGCAATTTTGTTCATGAATGAAAGTAGAAAAAGTGGTAGGAAACAAATTGAAGCATACTGTAGTGTAGATGCTCTCTCGGGAGTACATAAAAGGAAGCTAATAGAAAACCCAAACTCAACTGAGGTGCTGCTCTGTGGGTAGCAGGAAGTTGGTAGCCAATCCAAACTTACTGGGGTGCATTGCTTACAAAATCTATAGACCAAAAGATAGAACACCGTGAGGATGATAGACTGAATCAAATTTGCAACATACAAACACTTAACGTATCAATCTTTTTAGAATGATATTCACGAAATGAAATGCGCCAGACTGATGAAATAAGCAATGCGCCGCTCGCTTTGCTACTCGTCGGTCGTTGCTGGCTGCGTCAGCAGCGTCACACGCCTGGACCTGCAGGCTGCGCCGCACAGCTTGTTGCCCGCCGGCCGCGCCACCGCAACCGTGTTGCCCAGGCTCCGCATGGCGCGGATCTGCGGTGCAGAAGTCATCGGACCTCAGAGAAGGCGCCGGTCTGAGATGGGGCGGCGCACACCGGATTGCGGTTGGACACCGCACCACTGATGTAACACCCTGATTTTAGGATGCTATTATAGGAAGAATAATTAAAGAACGATTTCTCATAATTTTAAAACTTTGCAATATTTATTTTGTTTACAAGAAATTTAGTTAAGGAAAACTATTGATTGGTTTTCTAAATTAAATAAAATGGTTTCATCATTGTTTGCATTCATATCGGTTGCATTTGTTTTTGTCCGAGTTGGTGTTTTCAAAATCCATCAAAATTAAACTCCGAAATCTTCTTTTCCTCTCTCTTTCTCTTTTCTTTCCAAGCCAACCGAACCAACTTTCTTTTTCTATTCCGGTCCAAGTCGCAAGCCATGCCGCCGGTCTTGTCTCGACCCAATCCCGTCGGCCTAGTTCTCTATCGTGTGGCCCATCTTTCCCTCCGCTTGGCCCAGCTTGGCCCATCAGCCGACCCAGCGTGCCTCTCGGATTTTGGACCGGCTCACCCTCTCCTTCCCCTTTCCTATCACTAACGGCGTGGCTCCACCGTCAGGTGCTTCTTCCACCACCGACCAGCGTACTCCCGCGCCGCTAGGCCCCTTCGTGCGCTACCGCAATCGTCCGGCTGCCTTGCGCTCGCTCACCTCACTGCGAGGCCTCCGTCCGTGGCCGCCCAGCTCCCGTGCGCCGTGATTCGTACCCGAGCTGCTCACCCTCGTGCGCCTGCCCAGCGTGCCGCCCACCTGGCCCTCATGTCCGCACGTCTCTGGCCGCCTACCTCGCGCTGCATGCCTCGCTCGGCTCTGCACACCCGTGCGCTGCGCCAGCGCCCGTGCTTGCGCCCGAGCTGATGGCTACCCTGCGGGCCGCGACGCCCGTCGTTTCCCTTCCACTGTGTGTTGTTGTCCCTTTCGTTCTCTTTTCTCGTGCCCATGATGACACGCACATGTGCGCTGCGTCCGCGTCGCTCGGCCGCCCTTGTGCGCCCCTTGTGCTGGCTTGCTGCCTCGCATTTGCTCACCTCTCGTGCCACTCAACCTATCGGCAGCCCGTTCTGCGCTGCCACTGCACACGCTCAGCTCCCCTCGTGCCCGTTTGCATCCTACCCGTGTGCCATGACGGCCTGGGCCCATGCCCTGACCATTCCCAACCTCCGGCTGCACCCGACCATGCCCGAGTCGATCCGCGTCCGGTCGCCATCTTGGCGTGCACGCCTAGCCACCGCCGCTCGCGTGCCGACCGCCCGTGCTCGAGCCGCTTGCCATGCCCACGGTCTTTCCGATCCCTCTCTCGTGGCTGCTATCCTCGCTCATCTTCAATGCTTGGTGGAGCATTAGTCCTTCTCTTCACTCCTTTCAGGTAAAGGCCACACGTCATGGCCATTGATGACCGGTCACGACGCTGCCCCGTCTGTTCCTCTACCTCAGTTCGTAACTTCGTAACAGCCATCTCCACCATCCTTCTTCTCCGGCCAGCGCCGACTCGTGCTCGTGTCCACCCGTGGCCTGTGCACTGTGCATGCGACGCCACCGCACCTGCTCGGCTGCCGCGCTGCTTGGCCTCACGCGTTCTCGCCTCACCCGCACGTGCTGCGCCGCTGTCAGACTTAGCCTCCGGCCTACGTCACTGCCGTCCGTGTCCAAGCCGCTCAGCTCCCATGCGCCCGCCCATCTCCCTGACCGCGCCTGCTCCCCTCGCGCCGGCTCGCCTCCCCGCCGCGTGCTTGCACAACGCGCCGCCCGCCTGGCTCTCGTGCCCATGCGCCCCTGGTCGTAATGCTTATGTTCTCCTGCGCATGCGCCACACTGCCCGGTTTCCGTGCGTGCCGTCTGCGTGTTGCACCCCTCGCACGCACGTTGCGCCCTCTCATCTCCAGTGTAACGGCTATTTCACCAGGCCACCACCATCACCCCACCTTCAAGTGCCATTATGGGCCACCCAAGCTCTAATGGCCGGCCGTTCCTCCTTCTATTAGTGCAGCTCTGCCGTTTCCTCTCTCTCACGTAACGCCTCCACATTATTTCCCATCTTCAATCCGTCCATCACTGACCACAGCTGCCCATTCCTCTCGCTTGACGTGAATGCGCTGCAAACCAGCAGGGTGCCCTTCTCACACGCCTATAAAAGGCAAGTGCCCGGCGCCTTGTGTGCCCTACTGCTCTGCCTCCCATCGCCTCACCAGTCTCTTCCTTGCACAGCATCGCCATGTTCCGAGCAGAGACGAAGCCGGAGAGCCGCCGCACACCTTCGTCGCTGGTTCACCGTCCCCGTCGACCCCTGGACTGAACCTGCACCGCCCTTTGCAGTGAGCACCATTGCGCCGAGCTGGAGCTCCGCCGCAAGCTTTCCGTCCGTTTCGCGCCACCTGAGCAACACTAAGTTAAGCTGCCAGGAGGTCTGCAAGATCAAGGCGCAGCTCCACCGCCGGTCCTTGTCGCTCGTCGCCCACCGGACGGAGTACCGCCGCCCGCACCGGCCACACCGCATATCACCCGTCGCTGTCCGCTTCAACTCCCCGGCCGTCTCTGTGATCGGCTGCCGCCGGTGAGCCCCTCTATCAAGCTCTGCCATCAGTTCCTCTCGGTCCATCACGTCCGTCGAGGATGCTCGCTAATATTCCAGCTGGAAGGTTGCTGTTCGTCCGACGAGTAGCTTCTGCCATGTATCGCTGGCGTCACTTCATCGGCCCGTCCTCGTCGTCGTTCACCATCAATCGTCGTCATCACAGTATCACACAAGAAGGTGCATGCAAAGCTCCATCAGTACGTCATCGTGAAAGCCTATTTATCTTGCAGTCTATAGTTCTTTGATCTCATGCATGCTCCTGTTCCAGGCAAATCACTCAGCACGTGTTGTATACAGTTTGGATACAAACCAATATCATCTTGTGAACTCCAGTCATGTACGTGCATGTGCTCCATTTAGACAATGTATGCAAAGCTTATAAACTTGTAGGTTCACTTATACGCTCAGCTCATATCTTGCTTGATGTCAGCATTACATCATGATGATGTCATATACATCCTGAAAAATATCTATCTATCATGTAATTCTATAAATGTCCATCTTACCATCTAAGCCCTTGAATAATCTTGTAATATCTGTCCGATTCTTTGTGTCTTGCCAATCTTATATGATAGCCCTCCACATCTACACTTAATCATGATTAGATCTCTAATCTTTGTTTAAACCATAGAACCACCGTTTTAGCCCGTTTAAGCTCGCTCTTGTTGCGTAGTTTCGTCTCACAATAAAATACACGCTAGTCATGATGTTTAACATATAATATGTTTTAAGAATGTTTCTAAATTAATTTGATTAATACTTATCTAAATAATCTTTTCAAATTAAAATCTAATTAGATGTATACCACTGTTTTCATAGTCAAATTTAAATTGATTAATGAATACTCAGTTAGCTTTCTAAATAAAAGCAACATAAGGCTATCCCGTGTTTTCATAATTAAATGTTAATTTGACTAATCTGAATATAAATGTGTTTTGAATTATAATTTGATTAGTTCAACTCGAAATATAAAGATATACGTTTAGATGCTTCACATGCTTCTTTCTAAACCTAAATATTTAATTTGCATAAATCATACTTGAATATTTGTAAATAAAATTGGACTAAGTTCACATCGTCTTTTATATAAAAAATATAATTTGATTAATTCTAAATAGGGTATTTCTATGAAATAACCTATGCACATCTTTATTGAATTAAAATATACCAAGCACATAGTCTTGTGTGATATAATCCAAATCTCTCGATAGTTCCGAGTGTTTCTTGCGTTCGCGGTCCTAGAGCTAAACCTTGTCCTCTTTTTAAGCCTTTCATGATTGGTGTGTTGTTCTTAGTTGTGATCGTTTGCTTTTGCATGTTTGTGCCTCATGTTTGCTTCGAGTAGAAGATCGAGCTGCTGGTCTGAAGAGCAAGAGTAGCTTTTCGTTGGAGAAAGTCAAGTGGTCTTCTCCCCCTGCATATTCTTTTTGGTCCTATATAATTGCATGATAATTAAGTTTATTTTATTGTTGTATTGCATAAATTTGATGGGAACACCTTTTTAAGAACTTACCTAGATTTTTACCCATGATCCTGGAACAACCCAGTTTAATAAATGTTTTTGGGTAGACAAACCCTTAGTTGCTTAACTCAGGTTGGATAAAGTGGTTTTTCATGACAAAGGCTTGTATGTTTAACAATGATAATTTTTGTAACACAAGATCATATGATTTAATCGGAACATGGAGAACCACCCAAGAAAACAGTACAACCACTGTCCATATGGCTCTGGCTTAGCCAATTAATTAGGTGTGCGAATGAACTGATGACCTTATCCGAAAGGAGCAGAGGGGGGTTGGGGTTGCAGGGGTATAGCCCGGTCCTTTTGGGGTAGCAGCCTTTGCTAAGGTGCCGACCACTAGGGAGGGTTATGGTCCGCCCTGATCTGTAACTATGCGGGTTGTTGGTCTTTTGCATGCCTTTGTAAAGGCTTCGTAGTGGACCCCTAGCCACTCACCTCGGAAGTGTTTAAGGGCCTTGCAAACCCGGGCGACATGGGGAACACGAGCTGTGGGTAAAGTGTACGACCTCTGCAGAGTTAAAACTGATCGATCAGCCGTGCTCACGGTCAAGAGCGGCTTGGACCCTCACATGATAAGTGAACTTGAAGATGGAATTAAATCATGGTTTTATATGGTTTTGAGATAATGTTTCAAATGCTTAATTTTGGGGATGGTATAAACTTACACTTAGTAAATAGGCGCTTGCTAATAAAATTTGACCAACGTTAAAATGCTAACCGCTGTAAACCCTTAGCCTATCCTTGACAGCCTTGCATACTTTTCCCCCACTTGCTGAGCTCCAACCATAAGTGTGCTCACCCTTGCTTACCTGCTGTTCAGAAGAAGAAGGTGTATGAAGTTCAGAAGATGGTGCTAGGCATATGCAACCCCCAGTCGTTTGCCTGTGAAGTTTGGAGCCTTTGTTTCCCAGGATTCTGCTGTAAATCTCTGATAATCTCTCTTTCTTTACGTGATATTTTTTCTGTTATTCACTATGATGTCACTATATGTATGAAACTAGATCCTGGCATACATATAGTTATCACTTGGTTTTCTTCGGAAAATCATGTGTGACAACTGAAACAAATGGGGCCTATAAAACATCAAGAGGCTGACCATTCAACTGCTATTCCCAGCACAATGGAGTCAATGAACATTAAAGAACACCAATGGTATGGCAAGGCGAAACGACAGTACTACATCTTCGGCTGATGCTGCGTCTGTTCGATTGCTACTTGGTGGATGCGCGAATGGTATGCTCCTGAGTAATTACTGATGATGTCAGCACACGACGTGACACATTGAGAGTTGAGAGAACTCCTTAGTGGGGAGCTCTTATATAGTTTTATATGATAGGCTTTAATTTTGACTTTATATTTTATTTGTATCTCATGCTAACTACACTATCCATCACAAATATCTTGTCATTAGCATCGTAACGCAAGGACTAGCAAGACATTGTGAATGTCATTAAATGTGTGGAAGGAACTAGACTCATTTTGAATAATATGTAAAAAGATGGATAGGCTAGATTATTCGATGAAGTGAAAGAGTTATGTGAACTTCATCTCTACTCCTAAAATGTTCAAAGAGGATATCAAAACATAGTAGTCCCAAGCCGCGCATCGTCCCACGCCTTCGCCCTCGACGACCACGCGCCTCCTCCCACCACGCCCCGTAGCCTCCCACCGAGGATTCCATTTTCGCCCTCCTCTGCCACCCTCACGGGCCAATCAATTTGTGACGCCCCAGGTTCTTAATTAGCATCATTAGTGCTAATGACCGAATCAACCGAGTCAAACACTGTTGACATTGGTCAAACCTTGGTCAACCTGGGTCATCACCCCGAAAACCTCGCCAACAATCACTAATGACCTTCTTGATCAAGTCTACACACACTTGTGGTCAAACTTTGGTCAAACCCTAGTCAAAGGTGGGTCAAAACCCCGATGTCTTTGTACCTTCTCTGGAACTTTTGCCGCGTTCTCCAAATTTCACCTAAACACTTCAAAATCTCCCAATATAAAAGTTGTCCAGTTTTTCAAGGGACACAACTTCGATTTTGGGTGGCATTTCAAATTTTGAGTGGAAAAGGGTGAAAAACTTGGTCAACTGCAGCTTTTACTATTCTTCAGCGCCATGAAAACCAGCAAATTTGCCTGCAGTTCATGCTCAAACGGTTGATCAAAACACCTGTCGGCCTTTGTAAAAGTTGTAGGGAGATCTTTGATCTACAACTTTTCTATTTACCACTTAGTGCACTTTAGTTCAAAAACTTGGAGTTTTCTGCAGTCAAACAGTGCTACACGAAATTTAAACCGGCGCCGCGCTCTAGGTGTATATGTTGCATGCCTAGCTTAGTTTTGGACCAGATACCATGTGTGAGAAAGTTGGAATCATTTCGATGTGTATTTATTTTGTTATGCATTTATCTTGCTTTAATAGCTAGCTTTTGTTCTTTTCGGTATATTTAATTTCATAGCTCTCATAAGTGTGCATGTGTGTGCAGTAGGTTTGTAGTGCTTCTTAACACACCTCACTGAATTTTATAAATTTATTTTATGAATAAAAGCAATAGAGGCAATTAAAGCTTAATAGTAAATTAAATGAGAAAATCATCAGCTCCATAGCTAATGACCCTTTGCATGTGATGTTGATCTTTCTAAGAAGGTTGTGACCACCTCCTTGCTGTTTTGTGATGTTAAATTAATTAATCTGCATAAATGTGTACACAGTCACTATTAAAAGGAATAAATAATAAAACACCATGTGTTGTTGCTTTAATAGAAATAATTTACCAAATGTATTCTTATCTAGGTGAATGTGGTCAACCATGCACCCCATGATTGTCATTTGTTATTTGTAATTAATTAAATTAAAAATCGTCATTTAAATCTTGCATTTGCATCCTCGTGTAGATCTTCCCGACGGTAGCTGTACGCTCGTGCCGGAAGGAGGAGACGAAGGTGCTGTCGGTGAGCTACCGCACGTGTTTGTAGCTCAAGACCTGGACCCAAGGCCAGCCTTGCTAGCGAAGGCAAGCCCCGGATCATTAACCCTTCTTTTTAAAATGTTGCAATTATCTTTTGCTATGATTGTGCATTTACGTTTCAGGAGTTGAATGAAACCCTAGATGCATGATCCCTAGGTACCTATGCTCTCTTACTAGTATGCTAGGTCGATAGCTGCTATGCTATAGGACCTGGTAGAAGTCGAGTGATGTTCGTCACTCGCGAGAATAGGTCCTTATGTTGGAATCATAAGATCTTTATAAATGGATTGCTCATGTGGTAAGAGCATGGGATTTGGGCTCTGGTCCAGTGGCTTTCGTGGGCTAAGCATTTGAACGTACTAAGCACTTGTCGGGAATGGGACCGGTAAGCCTAGTACTTGATGGACACGGCAAGGGAACTTTTCCCTACTACCCCTAGGACACATAATGTGTCCCCCCTGCTGCAACAGCGACAGTGGGGTACCTGTGCGATTCTGGGCGGTCCGACGGGATGTACCAGTAAGCCTTGTACCGAGGATTGTAGGTCTGATCCCGACCCGAAGAAAGATGGGAACCGCCTGGATGGTTGTCCTCGCGGGGGCACCCTACCGTGTGTTTAGGTCTACCTTGCAAGGTTTAAATCAATCGATTGTCGGCCTCTCACCGTTATCTGAGACTGCTTAATCAACTGGCCATGATATCCCTTAATGATGGAACTCGATGAAGTTTACTGCTTGAATTAATTGCTTGTACAATTCTTGATTGAATTAGTTGGCACACTTAGAAATGGTAATCAACTAGAACTTGTGCTAAAATATTGAAAGTAAGGACGCACTCTTTGTTGCTTTTCAGCAAAAGAACTCCACCGGCCAAAAAGCCTCTCATGTCTAGAGTTTGGTGATGTAGTTGTCACCCGACGGTTAAGTCTTGCTGAGTATTAGTATACTCAGCCTTGCTTTAAAACTGTTGTTGCAGGTGTTGTTGACCGGGTGGATGACGACAAGTGATGGCATCACGGATGGCCTCCTGTGATGTTTACCGTTGCGCTAGTTTATTTATTTCCGCTGTTTTCGAACTCTGAACCTCTACTTCATGTCATGAACAATGGTTTGTAATAATTTGAATTTAATTAGTGTTTGTACTCTGGACTCGCCTTCGCGTGAGTTTTAATGCATATGTCGATCCTCTGTATGAAATTCCAAGTGATTTACCGGGCGTTAACCCGGCAACTAACGACAGGATGATACTTTATTATTGCTTAATGACCAAAGTGGATTGGTTTAGGCAATAGTACGGTATTTTCCTGGGCGGGTTGTCACACAATTTCCCTCTGCACCTCGCCCTCGCCTCCCGCTCCGCACGCCGCATCCCCTCCCATGCCGCCGTCGTCCCCCGCCCTCCTCCTGTGTCCTCCCCTCCGCCATCGCCTCCAACCTGCGTCGCGCTGTCCCCCACCCTCTTCCTACGTCATCCCCTCCGTCGTCGCCTCTGACCCACGCCGCCACCATCTTCTCCGATCCGTGCCGTCGGCGGATCAGAAGTTGGCTGATTGTCACGTTCGACGGCTGTCGGAGAGCCACTCCCGTTCCACTGGCCCCGTCGTCAAAGATTGACCTTAGTGCTGCCGTGTTGCGGGGCCCATGCTGACCAACACCGCATCCTGGCCGCCAATAAGCTCATCTGCATGACCCTGTCGACCTCCTTCGCTCGCTCGCGGTGGGTACGGTGCGTCTCGTGTCCTCCTCGCCGTCCTCCTTAGCTCCTCCAATCCCGGCGCCTCACCGTCTACCTCCATCTCCTCCGTCAGGTAACCACATTGCATTTATCACATTCCAGATCGTTACTGAGTATTTATGTTATTAGCCATTAAGAAATCATACAAAAACTATATAGAAGCACCCCACTAAGGAATTCTCTCAACATGCAAGTTGTCCATATCACCATCCACTAGGTCTTCTCTCAACATGCAAGGTGTCCACATCATCGTGTGCACTAGACCCATCCATTTCTTATCTACCGATTTTCTACAGCTAATAGCATCCATCTACGCAATGTGTTAGTCTTTGCGAGTATCATGCTACAAAATTCCCAAACCGTTCCCAACAAAATTAGTGTGTTTTTAATATTGTTGTTTGCAAAAAAAAATATTGTGATGTAATCATCTTAGTGCTTCTAGTTTCAAATTTCATCTTCAAATTTTGTAAAAAATCCCGCAGTAATGCGCGGGGTATTGTCACACCTGTTTTTCCAAAGAAAACCAAGTGCAAACCTATATGCATGCCAGGATCAAGTTTCATGCATATAGTTGACATAAGTGAATAACAGAAATAATATCACGTAAGAAAAATAAAGATCATCAGAGTATTACGCTAAATCCTGGAAACGAAGGCTCCAAACATCACAGGCAGTCGACTGGGGGTTGCGTACGCCTAACACCAGCAATAGCTTCACAACGTCTTCATAACAGTTTCCTCTTTCTGAGCAACATTGTTTATAGCAAGGGTGAGTACATGCCGTACTCAGCAAGTGTGGGGAAAGTATGAATGCAAAGGCTTGACAAGGGAAGGCTGATAGGTTGACTGCATTAAGAACTTTTAGTTGGTCAAATTTTATTAGCACCTGATTACTAAGATATAAGTATATACCAACCCACAATTAACATATAAAGAGATACGCCATAAGCATTTGGCTAACATAACCAGAAACCACGATTTAAGTCCATCTTTAAGTTCAATTATCATGTGAGGGTCCAGGCCGCTCTTGACCGTGAGCACGGCTAATCGATTAGTTTTAAACACTCTGCAGAGGTTGTACATCTTTACCCACAACTCGCGTAAAAGTTCTAGGAACTTTGAACCCAACCATGCTGTGCAAAAGTAGGCACAATACCACACTTCCTAGGTGTGATTACATAAGGACGCTACGAGGCCTTTACAAAGAGTCCTCCCATGTGTATTAGTCCATAGTAGCATATGCCATAGAGGTTATTTTTCGTACCTCACTTCTATTCACGGACGGTCAGGCATAGAGTACTTCCGTTCCAATACCTATCCGGAATAGAAGAGCCTTAAAAGCATTCCTCCGTATCCAAGCTACTATGCGAGTAATGGCCACACAAGACTTCCCTAATTACTCAGCCAAGACCAGAGCCATTTAGTCCTTGTGGTTGCACTGTTGTACTGGGTGGTTCTCCATGTTCCAATTAATCATTGGGGTCTTGTATTAACCAGAGATATAACATAAAGGTAAAGCAAGTTTATCATTGTTGTTCATTAGAACCACCATAACCCAAGGTATAGCAGCTAAGTAGTGCTACCCAACAGAAAGGTAAACCCAAGTTGACAAGGAATGATAATAAAGACTAGGATAAACCTTAATAGGACCCATCAGTATTAATGCAAGCATATGCAATTGTGATTAATAAAGTTATTGGGACAAAGGAATAAGGACACACTTGCCTTTAACCAAAATAATATTGCTGCTCAGAATTCTTCATCTTCATGCTCTTCAAAGCTTCTCGGACAACGCGTTCATTCTACTCGCACCAATCATCGGGCACAAGCATACAAAGCAAACAAACAAAAAAACGACTAAGTACAATACACCAATCAAAAGAAAAGCTGTAAATAGAACACACTAAAGGATAGGCTTGATTCTATGGATCACTAAAGCACACAGCCCGTGCTGAGAAAAGGAAATGCTTGGTTAGCTTTATGAAAGACACCAGGTTTGAGCATGAACTAGGATAAAAAATATCTAGAGCTTGAAAGAAGACTAGCTCTACAATAGAGATACACTGAGACAGAGCTTGTATATATGAAGATGAAAGACTATAAGCTTAGGTTCATTTTAATTAGCAAAACATATGAACATACTCTAAGTTGGAATTAATGCAAGTTAAACTTTATTTACAAAACCGATGTAAAGAACTAGTTAACTTTTATTTATAAATGTTCATGTATCAATTATACCAGTTAAACATTAAATTGAAAAACAACTTAGATGAAAAGATCTAAGCACACAACTTTATGATTCGTATAGAACTAACCAAGTTATATTTTGAAACACATTTATGTTGGTATTAATCAAGTTAATATTTATTATAAGAGCCAGTTTAAAAGCCTAATCAACTTTTAATTAGAAAGGTTAATTACATATTGAACATTAAGTAAGATTAGCATTAGTTTAAGAAAAACCGAGATGTGGCACACTAATCACCTTTTATTAAGAAAAGCATATGAAGTGTACATTAATCAAATTAGCATTGATTATGAAAAACGGTGTATAACACTATATTACTTTTATTTAGAAAAGGCATGCTTAATAGACATTAACAAAATTAATATTAAATAATTTTCAGAAAACATACATGATGAAAACTCACCACTAATGTGTGCTTTACATTATTATGAACCTTTTTTTGAGATTACACAGTACAACACAGACGCTCACGATACGCACGCACACTCACCCCTATGAATATACGTAAGCAAACCCTACCCCTATGAGCACCTCCGAAGGACTGAGCACCGGCAGATCTGGAGATTCTCGAAGTCACCACTGGCGCCTCGTCGTCGACGGGAACGTCGCTTACCACTTAATGCATAACGCCGGAAAATCCCAAAATAAATCCAGGAAAAGGTGCGAGCACCAGGATTTGAACCCTGGTGGGTAGCGTCCCACTGGACCGTCCTACCATTGGACTACAAGCCCATTCGCACATTATTATCAACCTAACACAACTTGAACAGATTAAAACGGATCTAAAACATGGATTGTATGGAGAAAACAATATCACTGGGACCTAGATGAGATTATCTATATGTTTCAGGGGTTAAAAGAGAAGATTCTCGATACACACGAAACAATGCTCGCGAATAGATTTAAATCTAGGGTTAGATCTACAAAAAGGCTCGGGTTGGATCTATGTGTAAGGATCTGGAAAGATCTAGGGGGTTATCCATAGATTAGTCAAGATTGAGAAACTAATCTAAAGATTACAAACTTCTGCAGGGACCTAAACATAAAACGGAAAGGGTCATCTTCTACCTTCAGTTCGTGATGGACAGAAACCCCTGGTGGCCAAAATCGATGGCGCGTCGGCGAGCTAGGAGCCTAGGCGAGGTGTGGAAACGGAGGAGGAAGATTAGAGGATCCCGGATGAGTTGGACAGGAAGGCCGGAATCTGGCTGGCGGGCGGAGCTGGGCGGCTCGGGCTCCAAGCGGTGGCGGCACTCCGGTGGACTTCCGACGTCGGGAGGGTGCTCGACGGCTTCAGCTCAACGCGGGGGAAGCTCCGGATGGGTCCGACTCCGTCCCGCGGGCAACACTACCGGCGAATCGGCAGGCGGCGCTCGGCCAGCGCCGGTAGCTCCGGCGGCTTTGGGTGGCGGTGCAGCACAGGACAGGCGAACGAGAGGCGGCTGAGGGAGCAGAGGGACGCGCGGGGACCTTGGCCTCACCTTAAATAGGCATGCAACCCTAGGTTGGCCGTGGCGCGCACGCCAAGGGCGGCGGCGTTGCCCGTAAGGCCAGGGCCATGGTTGCCGGTTCAGATGGGCCTCACCGGGCCTGCGGCTGGGCTGGGCGGAGATGGGTCGGGCCTACGGGCTCGGCCCGGTTTGATAGGTTTATTATTTTTTGAAATTACTTTTCAATACGAAAACAATTCCAATAAAGACTAGAAAATGTTTTTAATGCACGAAAAATACTCAAAAAATTCCCAAAATTTCAGAAAAATTCCATATATATTGAGACACGATCAATCCAAATAAAATATTTGAAGATCATGAAAAACATTTTAGAGCCTTCTAATAAATAGAAATAGCTCAAGGAAAGTGGCAATAAATTCCAGAAAAAGTTGGAAAATTCTCAGAAGGATTTGGTCAGCATCTAAATGCATTTTAAATGCACTCATAAACACCCAAATGCATCGGCATGAATGCAACACTCACATAATCATTTTATTTAATTTAGAAAAACAAACAAAAACTTTTTCTATACTATATTTCCTGTAAAAAATAAATGTTGGATTTTTTTAAAATTATCAGAAAATTGTTGTTTAATTATTCTTTCTATTCACATCCTGAAATTTCCAATTTCAGGGTGTGACAGTTCAGGAGTTTGGTTCAAAGTACAGCAAGGTTTCGAGAAACCTGTGGCAAGCTGGGTTTTTCCCTGTGGTTTTTAACCCACTGATTATATGACACTTATTAAATGTCTTCTGCTTCTATAATAGTGACTGGTTTATTCCTGAATTTTTAGCAACAATCGTTGTCTGATCTTGAACACTGCCCTACTACCCACTGTTGTAGGCTCTTTAGCTGCTGCTGCAGTATGAATTTTTATTGATCACGAGTTGTATGTACAACTATATAGCTTCGAGGGGTGGTGAATTGGTACTTGCTTGTTGGGTAGCTCCAATTTTTAGTTTGTTTAATATAGCTCCAATTATTGTGGAATCCAATGTAAACACTTACCCTTTTGTAGATGGCTGCTATGTCTCGAGAGCAGTAGGACATGATGGCTTATCTGGCTATGTGTTGGTCTGTTTCAGAACTATCATAACCAGGAGGGAAGACAACATTAGTGATGCTCAAAGGAGAGTTAAAAAACAACACTACGATGAATCCTTGAAGTTTATCAAACAATAATATATGGCATTTACAATCAGACAAAAAAGATACAGTATGTGCTCCAGTAGCTATTAAAAAGAAGTAGAAGTTAGCATCTACATAGCTGTTAAAAGGAAGTACAAGAAGCATCTGCATCAAACCAAATTTAGAATGATAGGTAGCATATAAGTCAGCTCAAATTATGACCTTGTGCATCTCCAATTCATCTATGTGGATGTGGCATTCTGATGATGTAAGCATCTAGGCCCTTTCGCACCTTTGGTAAGGGTGTGTTTCGATGATAAATGACAACCATATGCTTGTGACTAAACGATTGTGTTGAAGTGATATTCTTAATGGTTGAATGTCACAAGTCAACTATGGAAAGTGACTCCTCAATTTGATTTTCAAAATGGATATTGAGCAAATGCGATAAGGCTAAGGACTCTTCTCTTCTAGTTCTGAGTGTCACAAGGAGGTGAAGGACACTTGGAGTAGCTAGGGTTTGCTAGTTTTGTAGCTCATGATCATACTATTAAGAGGGGTTCTCACACTTGTAGCTTGACCTTGCCATGAATGCTATGCAAATTATGCACACTCAAGCTCTACTGGACTACCTACAACTCATAGAAGTCATGAAAGATCACAAGGTGCAAAGAAATCAAAGAAAAACTCAAAGGGGATTTAATTGGTCGAGTTAAAAATGAAAACAGGGCAGCAGATCAACCAACAGCCCCCATTTTAGTTGCACCGGATCAATATGTTGCACTGTAACTGTAATTCTGAAGAAGGGACCATCGGATCAACCGATGGGGCATCAGTGCAATTTTTGCAGAGGCATTGGTGTAAGCATAATGCTAATTTTTCCTACCAGAGAGGTTTTTGGAAAATGCCCTTCAGCACCGGATCAACCGCTGGGCATCAATGTAATTCTGATAGAAGCATCAGTGCAAGCATAATTCTAATTTTTTTTCATACAAAGAGGTTTTGGGATATTTCCCTTCAGCACCGGATCAACCGATGCACCAGTGGTGTAAGCGTCAGGTCAATTTCTGGCACCAATTGTTCTAACGTCTAGTTTCCTGGATGCAGAGTGGCCGGATGATCTGATGGTTTCTCAAGGGGAAGCATCGGTTAATCCGATGGTATACTTTACAGTGAACTTTTTCCAATGGCTAGTTCCCTCTGCCTAGCCTATAAATATGACCCCCTGGGTTCTTTGAGCTGCTCTTGACAGTATGAATACTTCAAGCAGCTAGTGAGAGAAGGATAGTGTGCTTGTGCTCTTAGGGATTCATCTTCTTCAAGTTTGGGATTATCTTTCTCAGTGATCAAGTGTTGCAAGTGTGCATACCATGGTATAGCTGAGGGCTGGTCAAGTGAGGGTGTGTGAGCTTGTTACTCTTGAAGTTTGACGGCTTCTAGACGGTCTTGGTGATTGTGGAGTTCTTGGTGAGCTCTTGGAGATTGTGGGAGCCCCGAGAAGCAATTGGTGTACACGGCTTGAGACTCACCATTCTGGAGATGGAGAACATGTACTCTTTGTGAGCACTTGAGTCTTTGTGGCTTGAGGGGGAGCTATACTCTTAGTGAGTGATCCAACATGGAATAGGGAGGAGTGTCAACTCCTTGATACCACGAGAAAAATTTTGGTTGTCTCGTGTCCGTTCTTTTTACATTCTTACACTTAATTTCAGCATTTACATTCTGCGTTTAAGTTTCCTTACTCTAGTTTCGCTTGTGTTCTTTGCTTCCTTCATATTTTGACTAGGGTGCTTCATACTTGTTAGTGTGATTCTTGCTAAGGAACTTTCTTGCTAGTGTGCTTAGTTTGTAGAGAAAAATCTTTTTAGATAGGCAATACTAGTATCTAGGCTAATGTTTGTTTACTTGTTCTAGAAATTTGAAAAAGGTCCATATTCAACCCTCTTTTTTATGGGCCATCGATCCTTTCAAATGACCGATCAAACAAGCATTTATTAATGTTCTGTGTGAAGGCTAACATAAAATGGACTTAAAGAGACACTGGTAGAACACTGTTTGGAGACCTCTCAAACATCACCAATCGAGGTAAAACTAGATGCCCAAAGAGATTTTATAAGGTTGTTTGTAGTACAGATTTCCGTTTGCTATGTGGATTCTATAGGGGATGAAGCAAAAGGTGCTCAATTGATTTGGTATTATTTATGTCAACTGAAGCATTGTTTGTGTCAACATGTTATATTCCCTTGCTCTGTTGGTGTTCGAGTGAAGTATTATTTCCGTTTCCCTGATAGTCTAAATCAGATGGTCGATCATCAGCTTATGATAGGACTCCTTTTGCTAACCTGTCAAACAGCACCAATCAAAGTATCAAAGTAATTATCAAATTGGTTATATAAACTTGTGCCATGTATTATATATCCATTGGTACTAATCAAATTGGTTCTTTAATTTGTCTATTGATAGGCACTCAAAAATCTACTTAGGGCAGCTCCATTGTTTGTTTTAAGCTAGTGCTAGCAAGAGAGAAAAAACTATGAGAGGTGGGATACATTGGAGGGGGTGCTAAGAATTAAGCTAGCAAAGCACCTTTAGCCGGAGAACGCACCCGGTGTCGGGGAAAAAGTATTGACGAGACCTTGTGGTCAGTGAGTAGAGAAGTGTGAAAAGTTAGATTCCTTGTTGTTTATTCTATTGTGAGCACTGCATTTAGGTGGTGCTAGAGAGTTGAAAGACTTTGCTCGCATGATCAATCTAACGAGACTAATTAGGAGTATTCTCCAACAACCTATCATATCAATCTCCGTACACTAATTAGGAGTATTAAATCTATACTACAAGGAGCGAAAATAATTGAAAACCTTTCTCACCCAATCTGGGACCGCCGTACCTCTCACGCCGGACCCACCCGTCATCTAATTAATGGACCAAATAAGTGAAACAACCATAAAAATTGTAATTTAGAGAACGTTTCTGCCAAAAAGAGATTTTTTTTCTCAACCACCCCACATACCTGCCCTGTGTACCCACCGGGCCCACCCTCCTGTATCGCTTCGCAAGCCTTTTCCCGTCGCTGAGAGGGGAAAAATCCCCTTTTCTCCCTCCTCTCCGGCAGCATACTGCGCGTCGCGCCGCGCCACCCTCACCTGCCCCCTTCGCCCTCTCTCCCCACGCCGGTCGCTGGAGCTCCCTTCCCCTCTCTCCACCGGCAGAGGCGGCGGTGGCCTCCCGAGGCGACAGAGCTCCTCTGCTCCATCTATGTCGCGGCCTTCCGGCCCTCCCTCTCCCGGCGCACCACCTCACCCGACCTTGGGCGGATACGGAGGAGGCCGACGCTCCCTCCTGGCGCCCGCGCGGCCCTAGCTTTGGCATCTAGCTCCGAGGCGTCCTCGATGCGTCGGGCCCTGTCCGGCGGTGCACGGAGGGCGGCCCCTCGAGCTCGTCGCCTGGAGGAGGCGTTTCGGCAGAGGCGGAGGGCAAGCGGCGCTCGCCGGTACCCTCCTCTCCCACACTGGTGGCACCACCGAGTGCCTGTAACCTCCTATCCCATGCCGGTGCGTCCGACGCATTGACATCGTCCCCAAGGACAATCCTTCTGCCACCTCACCGTTCGGAGTTCCCATGCGGCCTCAGTGTCCAGAGGCGGGAAGCCTCGCTGCAGCGGCGTCTCGCCGTCCTCAACCTTCTGCTTGCTTTTCTGTCCTCGATCTCATGGCGTGGAGGTGCGAACATCTGCACGGGCTAAAGTTAAGTGGGCTAGAAGGTTGTCCACTGGTGGTGTGTGTGCCTGTAATGTGCTCGTTGATATACCTCTGAGATTAGTTCCCTCCTCGATGCTAATGACAATCGCTCATGGCCATGGGTACCCCAAGTGGCACCGCCGGCCAGCGCAAACCAATTGGTCGGAGGCGGCCACTGACTGTGTCGACATTGTTGAGAAGTAGGCAGCAGGCTTTGCAACGACGGATGCGTCGACATTGTTGAGAAGTAGGCAGTAGGCTTTGCAACGACGGACGCAGGGAAGGGAGCTTGCTGGGCATGCCCATTTCACCTCTGCAAATTCCTCCTGACGTGGGTCTTTATTTTTCAAAGATGAAGTGGTCGCTAGGAGGGTGCATCCATGGATGAGCTCATAGCTTTGGGCACTGGCGCACTGCTATAATCTGCGGTGAGTGATATACATTGCTATTTAAACATCTTCGTGGTTTTTTGATCATCTGTGTTATTATTTTCAAACAAGTTTCAACCTGCAAGCAGATAATTGAGCAAACTACTACCAAATAAATCAATTAATTTACATGGCATGCATATATGTATCATCTGGCGAGTTTCAAGTGTAGACTAAATTCCTTTTCCTTGGTATACTGACATGTGGTAAGGAAGGACATTAATTGTTTTTATTCCCAAACAAATATGCCTTTTATCTATGTTTCCAAACAGGTTAATTTCAGATTGGGTGAAATTAATTAGATGAATATGTTATATGGAAGGGCAACATATATGCTTTTTCTTAGCTTTTACAAGAGGAAAAGTCCATTTTGCTGAAAGCGTCAATTGGAATGGATGTACATATTGGGTGTGTTCTTGGTGATGCTATGGTGTTACTGGGAATGGATGTGTCATGTGACAGTGCACACAGTGCAGTAGTTTGGTTCAACACTCAGAATTATTCCCTGCTTTTGTGTACAAATATTCAGAACAAGCAAAGAGTATGATGAAAATGTTGACTGCCGTTTTGTTCAGAACGTGTTCCTGCTTGTGTTCCTACTGGAAATCAAAATGCTACTGATGTCCTGTTTGATGGTTGGGCATCAATTCAGTTGCCACCCAATTGGAAAACCTTCATGTTGGATCAATACGATGAGGGATTTAATTAAACTAAGATTTTGTTTAGAGGATGGGACGGACAAAGTGAAAATGTGGAGAGTATATGGACTTTTTTCCTTTACATTATTAAATAGTTTCTTTTTTAATGTGCATTTGTGATTCACATGTTAGGAGGAAACTTCCATGTTGTGCCCTTTCGATTCACCATTAGGAGGGAGCTAGATTTCTTATTTAGAGAATTATTATAATTATATTATATGTTTTTATAAGTAAGCTTTCATATTTGAAATAATTCAATTTAAGAGTATTGTCGCACGTGCGTGTCGCACGTGCATCTATACTAGTATAGATTAATGACAAAACATATTACACAACCTCTGACGAGGGTCTGAATTAGGGCCCCATAAGCAACGAGATAATCACCCTTGGGATGGAGTCTTCTGACACTATTGACAGCGTCAAGGCTAAGATCCAAGACAAGGAGGGATGCAGATCTTCGTCAAGACCCTCATCAACGAGACACCTCATCTCCGACTAGCAGGCTGTTCTACGACAACTCTCCGCCTCGCACGAGTACTCTCCGCCTCGCACGAGTGCTTTCCGCCTCGCCTCCGACTACTCGTTCGCATGAGTAGTTTCTGTCTCTGACTAGGGCGGGGCCCACACGTGGAGGTCGGAGCGCGGGATCAGGGTCCCCACATGAACGTGGCGCTGCCCTGATGCTCTAACTTCCCCGTGACGACACGCAAGGCTTCGGTTCTCCACACCATGCAAACACCCCAGCTGGCGGGACGCGTGGACGGCTTGTGTTAACAGGAGCCGTAATGCCGCACTGTGCGCCCGCACGGCCCCCAACACGACGTCCTGTCCAACCTCTGCGGCACGCCACCCCGTCAGAACAGGTACTAAATGACCATCTACGGGCGGCGCCTACCTGCACTTAGGTCATAACGTGGTGGGCCTAATCAACTCTCAAGGGAGCTGAGTCATCTAAGAAAGAACTCGGAGGAGGCGCCAAGTACTCGAAATGTACAGTACCGCCCGCACACGCGGCAGTCGCCAACACCACTACAGCTCAACACCCTTCAATACTTCCTAACGGTCATCGACATGGGAAAAGACCTCCCAACACCGTAGCACTGTAGCACATATTTGTATTCCCTTTTTGCCCCTCACCCTTGCGTCTATAAAAGGGGGAGGAGTGCAACCGTTCGACGTTGGCTGAACTCTCGAACAACACACACAGGGACTTGGGCTCGGACACCCTCTCCCGACCAGTTTGTAACCCCCACTACAGACTCCCCTGGCATAAGAACACGATCGCTCGAAACTGGACATAGGGTATTACTCTTAGGAGGCCCGAACCAGTATAAACCCTCGTGTCTCCTGTGCCAACCATCCGGGTCCGACACACGATCCGATACAAATTTACTGCCGGCGGTAGAGAACCTCAACAGTTGGCGCGCCAGGTAGGGGCACATCGTGTGTCTCGCTGAACTTCACCAGCGATCCGGATGGAGGGCCGCGGAGTTTTGCTGACTCCCGGCACCACCATGCTGTTCGGCTCCCTCGGCTTCATCTACACCGGGCCGGCGGAGTCCGTCGTCGGGAAGACCTTCACCCGACACGCGCACCCCACCGCCTTGGTGGCGGCGGCGGGGCGCGCCGCTTTCGTCTGTGGGTTCACGGACGAGACGATCATGGCCATGTTGGGGCCGAACCCAACACAGGAGCATTTTAGAGGAGCATTTTAGGCTCGCGGCCTACTACCTCACTGACCTCGCCTTCCAAGCCAGCGGGTCCGGGCCGCTGACCTGGGGCGAGTTCATGGAGCGGTACAGCGCCATGTACCCCCACGGCCAGCAGGGCCTCCCAGACGACCCGGTGACGGCCTACGCGGACGTGCTGAGGGCTTCCTACACCGCCCCGGGCTCCGTGCACGCGCGGCGGGGGCCACCGGCGCCTCTGCCGGACTTCACGCGCGAGTGTAACATCTGCGAGGCCCAGACCGCAACAGCTCGATGGATGGCGAAGAGAACCCTCGCCACCGCACTGTGGACGCCCAGCGTCGGGCGCGCCTCGACGAGATCGCCGAGGCCAAGCGCCAGCTCGACGAAGAGCTGGCAAACCTCCACCAAGTGCTCGGGGAGGAGGAGAGGCCACGCGACCTTCAGCGTTACCAGCGGCGTGAACAAGACCGCGAGCAAGAGGATGAGCAGCCGGCACCACAGGCTCGCGCACGAGCACGTGACGTGAACTGGCGCATCAACGAGGATGCCGCCATCGACGGCGGCGACGCGCCACTCTTCAGGCGCGCGTCGCAGAACCTCGCGGCCGCAACCATGCTCTTGCGTGGCTGCCCCAAGCCGGCCACCCCTGAGGAGAAAAGGGTTCGCCAACAGCTCAAGACCCTCCTTGAGACGGCGGCCGCGCAACAGGCGGAAAGCTCAGCGTCGCGCCAACGTTCGGCACGTGAGGCGGAAGCGACACAGTCCGTGTGGAACCTGGACCCACCTCCGTCGAGGCATCAGAGCCGTGGCAGGGTTGCAGACGAAGCAACGGTCAAGCAGTGCCTGGGACCCCACCGCGACGTCCGCGACAAGCTCCGAGCCCGCCGCCGAGCTGCCAGCGATGACGACTACGAGTACGGCTACGGCAGCAATCACGACGACGGTCGCGACCACCACGACGAGCACCGCCCACGCCGGCGGTACAGCCAGAGGCGTGGTGGGCGCTGCGACAGCAAGGAGGATCGCGGCCGCTGCTTGACGCCCGATCCGAGAGGACCTCGCGCCTTCGGCCAGAAGGTGCACGACGAGCGTTTCCCCTCGCGGTTCCAGGCCCCGACAAATGTCCCCAAGTACGACGGGGAGACCAACCCTAGCGTCTGGTTGGAAGACTACAGGCTCGCGTGTCACGTGGGGAGGAGCGACAGATGATCTCTTCATCATCAAGAACTTACCGCTCCACCTCGCCGACTCTGCGCGAACCTGGCTCGAACACCTGCCATGTGGCAGGATCAACAGCTGGACGGAGCTACGCGAGACCTTCATCGGCAACTTTCAAGGCACGTACGCCCGTCTCGGCAAGCAGTGGGAGCTGCGGAACTGTAAGCAGAAGCCGGGTGAGAGTCTGCGCGACTACATCCGGCGCTTCTCCAAGCGCTGCACCGAGCTTCCCGGTGCAACCGACAACGACGCCATCTCGGCGTTCCAGAACGGCACCACCTGCACCACCCTCATCCATCGGCTAGGGCGCAGGACCCCGAGGACCACTCGGGATCTTCTTGACATTGCAACCAACCATGCTGACAGGGAGGAGGCGGTCGCGGCAACTCTGAACACCCCTCACGGCAAGGGGAAACAAGCTATGGACGACGGCGAGGGGCCCTTCTCGCGGTCCAAAAAGAAGAAAAAGAACGACAAGCGTAGCCGCGATGACAACCTCATCGCGGCAATCGAGCGCAAGGCCACCCGACCCAAGAACAATCAGAACGGTCCCCCGAAGGACCATTTCGAGAGGCTCTTGGAGGCGCCATGCACCCACCACGAGACGCCTGTCAAGCATGCGCTCAAGGATTGCCGCCTGATGAAGAACTACGTCAACGGCATGCTCAAGCCCAAGACGGCGGATCCTCCGAAGAAGGATGCGCCTCTCCCCGACAACGATGATGAGGCAGGGGATGGCTACCCCCGCGAGGACGGCGCCGTACACATGATCTTTGGTGGGACGCCGGCACGACCCTCGAGATGCCAAGAGAAGCTGATCAGGCGTGAGGTCTACAACACCGAGCCCGCGACGCCGTCGTACCTTAAGTGGTCGGAGACTCCGATCACTTTCGACCGAACATACAACCCCAACCACGTGTCGCAACCAGGATGCTACCCTCTCATGGTGGCTCCTTTGTTCGGGACCAAGTGGGTCCACAAGGTGCTGATGGACAGGGGAAGCGGCCTCAACATCCTGTACATGACGACGCTCGACAGCATGGGCATTCCGCGGTCCCGACTGTGCCCATCGCCTACACCGTTCCATGGGGTCATTCCTGGGAAGGATGCACTCCCGATAAGGCAGATCGATCTGCTCATCACGTTTGGGACTTCGCGGAACTTCCGCACAGAAACCCTCACTTTCGAAGTAGTGGGGTTCTCGGGGACGTATCACACCATCCTCGGGAGGCCGGCCTACGCGAAGTTTATGGCCGTGCCCAATTACACGTATCTCAAGTTGAAGATCCCCGATCCGAAGGGGGTCATCATAGAGGGGACTACGTTCCAGTTATATATGCAAGCGGCGCGGGTTCCGCCGCAAGCCCGCTAGAAATCCCGGCGCCGCAAGCCCAGCGGACAGCCTCAATTAAGCCGCGTTGTGAAGTAGTGTTAAGCGGGCCGGCCAACGGGGCCCAACGGCACCGCAAGCCCGCAAAAAAGAAAGAGCAGCAACAGGATCACGCGAGCTGAGGATTCGGCAGAAAGGGGATCGGAGGAGAGGGCGCCGCCATCGTCGCACGCGCCGTGCCCATGGCGTCGCCGTCACTTTGCGCGCTGCCGCCGATGGTCGCCGGCGGATCCACCTCCCTTCCTCCCTCCCTTCACCCTCCGATTCCCCAACTCCATCCGCAAGATCAACAAGCAATTAGTAGGGGCAGCGGCGATGTTGTGCGCCAACGGCCGGCCCTCCCCGCGCCTAGGTATGTCGATCTCGCATCTCCGGCAGCCATGCAGTGAATGAGAGAGGGAACGTACCTGTCCGGCGGCCATGGCCCATGGGAGCCGGCGGCGCCCCACCCCGGAGTTACCAGCCATGCAAGTTCGAGTAGAATTAACGGAATTTCGTATGTTTGTGTGAAAAGATTTCAACTGCCTACGAATACCTACGGATTTCATAGTAGAATTAATGGAATCTACTACTACTTAGTCCAGTGAAGGCAACGTCAATGGTGTGAGTTTTGCAATACTCTCTCCGATTTCAAATGCATGTCCTTTGTGACATTGTCATGCATGTGGTCTGTAAGATGAAGCTCTACACAATAAATTTATAGACAATTAATTTGTTCTTTTTTGTGGTGAATGCAATAACATTTAAATTACACAACTAATTCTTTTAACATTGATGGCTAAAGTGGAAAAGTTTGTCTAGGAAAATACCCACACCGCACACAAACCCACAGCTGGTTTTCTGGATAGAATATATCAATAATTTTGCTGATTTAAAGATCTTTTATAAGTAGATATAATCAGGAGTTTTCATCATACGTGAGAGTAGTTCCATCCTTATGAAAGACTCGAGTACGCACTAAACTGAAGGTTACTGAAATTTGGGATGCAGGCATGAAGAAGGTCGGGAAGGTGACTGTGCCAGACAAGGGGAAAGAAAGCGCAAACACCATCATCGAAAGCAGCGGTCGCAAGATCGAAGAGAAGAAACTTCACGCAAAGAAAAATGGGTCAGTCAAAATAACAGATGTTGCAAATTCTTGAATAGCTCTATAGGTCTCTTACTCTCTTTGCATGCACAGGCTGTTGGCTCATCCCATATTGCCACCACTCCATCCTCTCCACTAGAACAGAGCAGGGATTGTGCAAACCAGATACTGAAGGCAGCCATGGCGATTAACAGCGACGTCCTTGTCAGTCTAGCTATCCTCACTTCTAAGTTTTATCTGAAATTATTTCCAATGCAAGCCTGGTACCTCTGATTTTTGTTGTTGTTTCAATTCATGCCTAGTGCAATTTGATGTGGAAGAGCTGAAGCAGCCATAGTTACATTCCCTGTTAGCTTACATTGAAGCAAATGTGTCAATATTTTGTTCTTGGTACAGACTAATGCTAGTTATCAGTTCATTACAATCTCTGTGATTGAAATTAAAGTATTGTAGAACTGCCAAAAATCAGATGAACATAATTCTTTAATTATGGATGACCTTTGTTGATGCTTTCTCTTACTGTAATATGCAAAACTTGCCAATGTTGCATTTTCTTGTTCAAGCACTAGACAGATCAGTCAACTTCCAGAAAAATATCCTTCAAGTTGAAGTTACTGTTGATATCTGTGTAGGACAAAGAGGGAGAGGTGCTATCCTCAGTGAGGAAGGGGGAGGCCTCTATGGAAACACGAGAAAGGGTATCAAGATCACATAGATTAAGGTCACCAATGGTAACATTTTCTGTAAAATCACCGGGGATCAGAATTCTATTGTCACCAAGGATCAATTCTCCATTGCCATCCCCATCCACATCTGCAATGCTTCCTAGTAAGTGATGTTGTTTGGTCTTAATTTACTGGTTGATCGCTTGATTGCTGGTCTGTTTATGAGTTTATTATCTTCTGTTTACTTGTTGTACGATGTTGTGGCGTGGTTTATGGTTTTTGTTTTCTTGAACTAAATCAAACAATGCAAGTACATGTACCCAGAAAATAACATAGCCAACAAAGATGCTTTTTTGCATACTTGATTTGATATTATTTATCACCAATACTATCATCTTGTTGTTTTTTTATGATATACCAGTTCTTCAAATACTATTCTACTATATTGATCATGTCCTAAAATATTAAAATATCCATGACTAGGGAGATTACGTAGGAGACGCAAACTTACATCAGAAATATGGAAAGATTTTGAGGCTATATATGACGATGATTCTGTTGCTGAAGCTCAGTGCATGCATTGCCACAAAAGAATCAAAGTAGCACGTGATGTTGGCACGAGCACTTGTCGTAGGCATTTGCGTACTTGTGAGGGCAAAGCCAGATTGGATCAAATGCTTAATCAGATGAGTTCCAGTGATCTGTCCTTACGTGATGCTTCGTTGAAAGACTGGAAATTTGATCAGGAAAAATCTCGGCAAGAGTTGGTTAGTCTAATTGTTGTTCATTCACTGCCTTTTAGCCTTGTTGAGTATCCGAAATTCAGAAGTTTTGTTAGCAGTCTTAATCCATGGTTCACACATGTGTCGAGAACCACTATCAAGTCTGATTGCATTAGAACATATGAGGAAGGGAAGGCACTATTGTACGAGTTGTTGAAAAATTCAACTTCTAGAGTTTCCCTTACCGCAGATTTGTGGACATCCAAGCAAACTCTAGGTTACTTGTGTGTCACTTGCCATTACATCGATAGTGATTGGATACTGCACAAAAGTATCATAAAGTTTGGTCTTGTAGAAACCCCTCATGATGGTAGGAACTTATTCAACACCATGCATAAGACATTGAATGAGTGGAATATAGAAGATAAGATCTTTGCAATCACCCTAGATAATGCCTCCAACAACAACAACTTTGTGAGTGCATTGAGGGAAAATCTAGTTGGCAAGCAATTGCTTCTAGGTGAAGGGAAAATGTTCCATTGTCGATGTGCTGCCCATGTTCTAAACTTGATAGTTCAAGAAGGTTTGCTTGCAATGAGTGGTGCTGTCACAAGCATTAGAGACAGCGTCAAGTATGTGAAGAGCTCACAAGGGCGCAAACAGAGGTTTGAGAAGAAGATTAGAGAAGTAGGGATATCTTTTGAAAAAAGACCTCCACTTGATGTTGTGACGCGGTGGAATTCTACTTATCACATGCTCAAATGTGCTCTGGAGTATGAGAGGGCATTTAAAGCTTTGACCCATGAAGACATTCATTATGTACATGAACCCTTAGTCGAGGAATGGCAAATGGCTAAGAAGCTTTGTGACATCTTAAAGTTATTTTGTGATGCTACTGAACTCCTCTCAGGTTCGAAGTATCCAACTTCAAGTTTATATTTTGATCAGATTTGGGAGATCAAGCTATTTTTGGAAAAGGAATCCACTAATTCAGATGTTCTGATCAGAGCCATGATATATGAGATGAAGGAAAATTTTCAAAAATACTGGGATCTATCTTTCTTACAGATTTGTGTTCCTATCATTCTTGACCCTAGATTCAAGTTGGGCTATCTCAAGTTTTGTCTAACACAAGGTTTTGGCAATGAAGCGCAATACTTCACTACAATTGAGAATACATTCAAGGAACTATTCAATGAATATAGCTTGCAGTCTGGTGAGTTAATCCCTGATTTTGCACAATCAGTCAGTACTGTTGAAACCTATCTTGGTAGAACCAATCCTTGGGCAGATTGGAGCCAACATCAGAATTTGGTGCAAAGAAGAAGGGTGAGTGAACTTGAAAAGTATCTGGAAGAGGAAACAATTCCTGTAGGTGGTCCTTTTGACATCCTGAAATATTGGAAGTCCTCCTCCGCCACATATCCCGTACTAGCACGTATGGCGCGAGATATATTAGCCATTCCGGCATCAACAGTGGCTTCTGAATCAGCGTTTTCTAGTGGGGAGAAAATTATAAGTGAGCATAGAAGCAGATTGACTAGTGAGACCGTGCAAGCACTTGTCTGTCTCCAAGATTGGATTAGAGGAAATGGTATGTTTACTCTCGTATGTGTGTGTAAGTGTTAATATATTTACTGCATGTTTGATCTGTTTTAAATTATTTCAGATGCTCTCACTCATGATGATATAGCTGGATGTATAATTGGAGATGAGGAGGATGAAATCTAACTCAGGTAAATCATTGTTGTCTGTTTATGACGTACACTTTAGTTGTCTTTGCTGTCTGAACATGTGGCTGCTAGATTTCTAGTGTTAGTTTAGCTGAGAAAAGGCCACCCAATTCTTAAGTGCTTGTTCTGTCACCATCGATTGATTACAGTCTACCTATTAGTGTTGATTTTCTTGAGTGTCATGATATAATGTAGCATTGCGCTATGTCTTTAAGTTATTACGTCTTTTGTCTCCCAGAAAGCATTATTCGAACATGGAGATTGATGTGATGGTACAGTATTGTGAGCAGATACCCATTTTCAGGAAGCAAGCAGAAACAAATCAGATGTAATTCTTGTTGACACTGCTCGGTGTATGCAAGTAGGCAGGCTAAGGCTAACTGCTGTTGTTTGTTGGAGAAGCATTAGTTGGGAATTATGCCCTATCTATTCTTAGTCCTGTGAAATTTGGCTTTCATCTCGAACTATACTGAACAGTTTTATATGTTGAACAGAAATTAGCAGATCTGTCAGTTGTTCCTACTGCTAGATTGATTGATGTCTTCCCGTTGATGTCAAACTCTGTTGTTTTAGGTTGATCAGTTATCCACTTCAAGACTGAGAATGCGTGCTCCTGTTACTCATGAGGATGCATGCTCCAGAGGAACATCAGAAACTTGAGATTTCACTCTGTTTGGCCATGAAATGTGAGCTGTAGGCATGTAGCCTATTGTACTGTTCTTGTACTCTTATATTACCCGTGTCATTTTCCATCCACACAGCAGATGTTGAGAAATCTTTCATTCTTAAAGAATGTTTTGCTTTAAACTTATTTAAATGCAGTTTTTAGATTTGTTCTTCTGATTTTTAGGATATTTTTAAGCCTCCAGATGACCTCCCTGTTGATGTTTGTAGTTTGTTCTAAAAGATGAAGCAGTTCAATTAGTTTTATATGTTGAGCATTAACCTTCTTACCGTGGTGTACGTATGCGGGGCGTACGCGGGCTGCCGCAGACGCCGCAAAAAGCAAGCGGCCGCATGCGGACTGCCGCGTTAGCCCGCGATAGATGATGCGGCTTGTGCGGCTGCAGGGCGGACAGCCGCTGACCGCCCCGCTTGCATATATAGTTCCAGTACGCATACAAATGTGATGCAGAGTGTTTTCAGTTCGCTGAGACGCTCATCCGGTCCGAGAGGCTCCACGCCGAGCCTCCCTCCGAGGACCCAGACATCCCCGAGTCGTCCAAGCGTGCGGCCTGCTCTTTCGAGCCTGCCAAGGACGTCAAGGATGCTGCTGTCTCCGATGATGGCCGCACGCTCCGTATCGGGATGGCGCTCGATCCTAAATAGGAAAGCGCGCTCGTCAACTTCCTCAAAGCATACCTCGATGTGTTCGCATGGAAACCCTCCGACATGAAGGGAATCCCGAGAGAGGTTGCCGAGCACAAATTGAACATCAAGCCGGGATCGAAACCGGTGAAGCAGCGCCTCCGCCGCATCAATGACGACAAGTGCAAGGCCTTCGGCGAGAAGATCAAGAAACTTCTTAGTGCAGGGTTCATTCAAGAAGTATTCCACCCCGAGTGGCTTGCTAATCCTGTATTTGTAAAGAAGAAGAATAAGAAATGGAGGATGTGTGTTGACTACACGAGCCTTAACAAGGCATGTCCCAAGGACCCATACCCTTTGTCTCGCATAGATCAGGTAGTCGATTCAACGGCAGGGTGCGAAACCCTCTGTTTTCTCGATGCGTACTCCGGGTACCACCAGATTGCGATGTGCATTGCGGACCAACTCGCGACATCCTTCATCACTCCATTTGGCACTTATTGTTATAACTCGACGCCATTCGGGCTCAAAAACACGGGCGCCACGTTCCAAAGATGCATGCAACACGTCTTTGGAGATCTTATAGGACGGATAATCGAGCTGTATGTCGATGACATCATGGTCAAGTCGAAGAAAACGGGCGATCTGATTCCCGACCTCACGGAAGTGTTTGTGAAGCTAAGAGAACACGGGGTAAAGCTTAATCCCGAGAAATGCGTTTTCAGGGTTCCGAGGGGCATGCTCAGCGGCTTTGTCGTGTCGGAATGCGGCATTGAGGACCAATCCCAAGAAGATCTCGGCCATCACTGACATGGGACCAATCCAAAATCTGAAAGGCGTACAACGCGTCACAGGCTGCCTCGTAGCTCTCAGCCGTTTCATCGCTCGACTCGGAGAGCGCAGCTTGCCGTTGTACCGCCTGATGAAGAAGTCCGACCACTTTGCATGGACACCTAAAGCTCAGGAAGCGCTCGACTCGCTCAAGAACCTCCTGAAGAGTCCTCCAGCAGCGCCGGCGCCAGAAGAACCGATGCTCCTATACGTAGTCGCGACAACCAAAGTGGTGAGCGCTGCACTGGTGGTTGAACGAGAAGAGACTGGAAGATCGCTCAAGGTGCAGCAGCCGGTCTATTTCGTAAGCGAGGTACTCTCCGACTCGAAAACCCGCTACTCGCAAATTCAGAAACTAGTATATGCTATCCTGATCACCAAGCGCAAGCTTCGACACTACTTCGACGCGCATCCCATCACGGTGGTGTCCAAGTATCCGCTCGGGGAGGTGATCCAGAACCCCGAGGCTGAAGGAAGAATAGCCAAGTGAGCTCTCGAGTTGATGGGACAGAATGTAGCATATGCACCACGCAGTGCCATCAAATCGCAAGTATTGGCGAACTTTGTCGCTGAATGGACAGAAATTCAAACTCTGCCGGCACCGATCGAGAACGAGACATGGACAATGTATTTTGATGGCTCTGTCATGAAGGAAGGAGCGGGGGCAGGCCTTGTCTTCATCTCTCCTCTGGGCGTGCGTATGGAGTACTTGGTTCGACTGCACTTCCCCGCCTCCAACAAAGTCGTCGAGTATGAAGCACTCATCAATGGCCTTCGAATCGCGATCGAGCTCGGGATCCGCCGTCTCGAGATCCGTGGAGACTCAGAGCTTGTCGTAGATCAGGTCATGAAAGATAAAAATTGCATTGATCCGAAGATGGCGGCATATTGTCGGACTGTGCGTCAGCTGGAAGACAAATTCCACGGGCTCGAGCTCCACCACGTGCTACGCGACTACAACAAAGCTGTTGATATCCACGCCAAGACAGCATCATGCTGCAAGCCTATACCACACGGTGTGTTTGCTAGCGATCAGCACGCACCGTCCGTCCGGATCGACGAAGAACGACCACTAGAGTCAGAGGCGTCAGAAGTCATGGAGATCGATCAACCACAAGAGCCGAACTTAGAAGATCCAGACTGGCGGTTCCCGATCCTCGAGTGGCTAGTCGAGGGAAAGCTGCCTTCCGACCACATGGAGGCGCGCCACATCTCGCGACGAGCCAAGGCGTTCGTCCTCATCAACGGCGAACTCTACAAGCGAGGCGCGGTAGACATACTCATGCACTGCGTCTTAAGGGACCAAGGCTGAGTGCTGCTTCAAGAAATTGACGTCGGCACGTGCGGACATCATGCCGCCCCAAGGACCCTTGTCGGAAAGGCGTTCCGACAAGGTTTCTACTGGCCAACCACAGTGGCCGACTCCAAAGACATCGTGCGACGCTGCGAAGGGTGTCAGTTCTATGCTCGACAAACCCACCTCCCGGCGCAAGCGCTCCAGACCATCCCCATCACCTGGCCTTTCGCTGTGTGGGGGCTGGACATGGTCGGGCCGCTCAAGCAAGCACTCGGGGGCTTCACGCACCTACTCATGGCTATCGACAAGTTTTCCAAATGGATCGAAGCCCGACCCATAGTGAAGGTTCGCTCCGAGGAAGTCGTGGCATTCTTCACTGACATCATTTATCGCTTCGGGATCCCGAACTCTATCATCACCGACAACGACACACAGTTCACGGGAAAGAAGTTCCTCAGATTTTGCGATGACAACAACATCCGTGTGGACTGGGCCGCTGTTGCACACCCAAGGACCAACGGGCAGGTCGAGAGGGCCAATGGCATGCTCTTGCAAGGATTGAAGCCTCGAATCTTCAAACGACTCGAGAAGTTTCGGGCAAGATGGGTCGCTCAGTTGCCATCCGTCCTCTGGAGCCTGCGCACCACGCCTAGTCGAGCCACTGGCTTCACGCCGTTCTTTATGGTGCACGGGTCGGAAGCTGTCCTCCCGATGGACATCGACTACGGCAGCCCAAGAGTTCGAGCATACACCGAGGAGGGGAACCAGGTCGCACTCGAAGATGCTATCGACCAGCTTGATAAAGCACGCGACGTGGCGCTCCTACATTCGGCCTGATACCAGCAAGCTCTGCGACGCTATCACGAGCGCAACGTGCACAACTGCGAGTTCCAGGTCGGAGACCTGGTACTCCGACGGGTTCAGAGCAACAAGGATCGGTATAAGCTCGCGCCCCCGTGGGAGGGGCCATACATCGTTGATCAAGTGCTCCGACCAGGGACATTCAAACTTCGGTATGAGGACGACACAATCATCTCCAACGCATGGAACATAGAGCATCTACGCCGTTTTTACCCTTGAGTACTGTTCCTCATTTTATCTTATGATCATTGAATAATGCCATATGCTTTTGTTCATAGTTTCATAAGTTCGCAAGCTTTCGCGTTGGCATCTTCTTTACATGCTTCAACGTTTTCTGAAGGTTGAGCGGCAAACGTCCCTGCACCCATGCAGAAACGCTCACCGCTCGGGGGCTACCCGAGGCACGATGCCCTCCTTTCGTTTTCCCATTTTTAAAACGAAACTCTCCAACGAGCATGTCATAACCAATCGCACGTGCGAACGGTTTTTTGGCAGAATGCCCTATCTTGCGAAAGAAAAAGATGTCGACCTGTGCGCGTCTCGACGCTGCCGCTCGTTCAAAGCTCCTAGCACCTACGCCCCCGCGGCTACGGTGCGAAGACTTGCGAGCGTGGCCCAGGGCCGCAGGTCACCGTCTGACCTCTTTCAAAAAGTGCTTGGGTAACCGCTCGGGCTACGACCAAAACGAATTTGACAAAAAATGCGCAAGTCACTTTTGAACCTCCCTAAGTGCTCGGGGGCTGTAAACACGTGGTGTCACTTTGCGGCTCAGGTTGGTCGACCTCTCCGACTCCTACGCCCCCGCGGCTCTAGAGTGAAGTTCGGTCGGCCTGAGTTTCTAAGTGCCACTACTCCGTTTCGTAGTCGTCCCCGAGTGCTCGGGGAATGTTTCAGCGGTGACAACTTTAAAACAAAACGAAAACTGTTCGAAACAGTACGCATACAAGTTTGTCTTGTCTATCTACCATACAAAATGATACATCTAACTAGAAGGCCCGGAGTTGTCTTCGACTTCTGGTGTGTCTTTTGGGATCAGGTCCAGGTCCTTCATCGCTACATCAGCCATGGCGCGAGCGAAGGCGGCGCAGTCCTCCTCGAGCTTGTCGTACTCATCGTCCGAGTAGCCAGGGGCCCAACCGCCGCTCAACGCCTTGCGGTCCAACCCTTTGTACTGCGAGTCGAACATGGCAAGAACCCAGTGCACCACCTTTCGAGCCGTCACCAGCTCTCGCTCATTGGTCACGCCTGGTGTTGGCATTTCTTAACGTTGATCACTTAAGAACAGATTTGGAATCCATCCTTAGCGTCAGCGCTAGAAATGCCTTTAGGCACCTCTCAATGTCACAACTAATGGCACCGGGTTAGCGTGAACATCAAGACTTGCCAAAGGTTAATCTAAACGATCATGAACGAATCCGCAAGCGCACAGATAAACCATTGTAGCATTTCCCCAAGGAAGGAGAGTATTCCGAGGGTATCGTATCCGTGGAAGGCAATGGCGGATATCTTAGACTTATGCTTTTGCTCTGAATATAAACCAAGAGATAGATATAGGGAACAACACACTCAAAGACAGGGGTAAGATAAAAGATATAAGGGTAGTGTGACACACACACTCAGATCTACCTCTACTCTAGCACACTACGACTTAGGGGGAACATACAAGTTAGCTCTAGGTTCTAATGTACTAATCATACAAAGCTAGAAGATACACGAGATGGGCATGAGTATTGCATGAGAGAGATAAGGTTCAGCACCCAGGTACAAACGGGGAGCTAGCCCGCGACGACCAGCACTCTGCGAAACTAGACTTTAGATTCCTACAGCAGGTACCCCAGTGCGGAGGTTGCCCAAGGATCCAACAAGGCTGTCACCACCTGAGGACCGACCTCTATCGTTACGGGGGGTATGCTCATAACTATCGTAGCCAGACAACCCAGGCACCATGCCTACGTTGCTGCTAGACTCCACCCGCCCCGGGCTATTGTGACCCAGGGTGAGAGCCACCAAAAGACTGGTCAACTAGACCGAGTACCGTAGCTTGAACAGACCTCATGCAACACTCTCATGCCATCTAACAAGATCAACTAAGACTAGACATACAAACAGATATGAACTCTCTTATGTCTAATCAATAAGATCAAAGGGTCGTGTTCGTGAATAACACGAGCCTCTAACTTATGAACAAACACATAAGGAAGGAGTTTATCACCCTTCAAGTGGATCAAAAGGTAGTGTTCACGAGGAACACAAGCCTCGAAATGATGAACGGAGGATGAACTCAAGAACATATCAAGAATATGATCTACCATAACTTTATATGAAATAGCTGAATAACTGAAGTAGATCAAAGTCGTACAAAGAAATAAAGATAAAAGAGAACTCATACCTAGACTTCCAAGAGGATTTGGAACCTGAATAAGAGCTACTCTAGCCTACCCCCTAGCCTTGGAAACTAAAAGTGAGAGGAGAATGAGAGAGTGGTGTGTGAGAAATGGGAGCCCCTCCCCTTCTATTTATAGGCAAGGACAAGGCTTGCTCGGAGCACCAAATGACCCCTAAACACCCGGGAGTGAGGCAATGGACCAATGAGCAACCAACACGTGGAGGGCCAGGATCAGGGGACCCTAAGGCGGTTCGGCTGATCCAAGGATCGGCCGGCCCCCTAGGGTGGCAACCTGGCCTGTGCTTCTTCTGAGTGACTGCCCTGTGGGCCCTCTGATCCATCCCCGGTGCATGTCTTGATTTGGTATCCGAGGTGGGCCCTTTGATCCATGTGAAGTCCATGTGGCATCCTCTGATTCGTCGGTGAATGCCTTCCCTGGATCAATGACATGGATTGCCATGTTTCCCTTGGTGGTAGCCACGTCCTCAGCTGAGTTGGCATGGCTTCTTCATAGAAGTTGAGTTTCCATCTCTTTTAAGGAGTAAATCACCTACATACAAATAATCTCCAAGGACAAGTGGAACTACATTATTCAAACCAAAATGCTAGTAAATAATGCATATGCCTCCATTTATGTGAGAATATTGAGGGTTGGAAATGGTGAATTTCCACCGTCAACACCCGGGAGGAGCGCCACTCGATCCCCAAGTGCCTGGGGAGGCATCTGGACAGATGGGACGCCAAGATCCGACAAGATCTGTTCGACGAATCGGCCGAATCTGGTGCGGTCTATGAGGTCTTTCTAGCGTGCCGCCTCTTCCTCGCGCTGAGCCTTCGTGGACTCCTTGAGCTCGGCCTTGACCTCTGAAGAGGGAAAACGAACCAGAGGTTAGCTGTAAGAAGCACAAGCAAGAGAAGGGAGGGACAAGGCTAAAGGATTGTACTCGAGAGCTGGTCTGACAAGTTCTTGGCCGTCCCAGTCATATCGTGGATCTTGAGCTCAGCGGCGGTAACCTTTTTCGCTTCCTCCAGGAGGCTCTTGGCCAATGCGGCGCGAGCCACGCGGAGCCCTACCGACACGAGAAGACAAGTCAACATCGCAGACAAGCAACACGAAGAAAAAAGCACTACGGAAGCTAAAATTGTTCGGTTGCTCACCATTAAGGTCTTGCGCCAGCTTGGCATTACCGTCGCGGAGCCGGGTCCCCTCGTCGTTAGCTTCCTGCAGCTTGGTGGCGAGGTCACCCACCTACTTGTTGGCCATCTTGAGGTCCACCCCGGCAAGGACCAAGTCCTGCTCCAGCTCGTCCACCTTCTTCTCGAGTGCCGCCTTCTCCTGGGTGGCGGCCTGGGAAGCGGCTTCGGCAGCAGTTGCAGTAGTGGTAGCAGCTTGAGTGGCCTCGGCGGCGGTCGCAGCGGTGGTACACAGCTCCGTGGCTATTGCCTCTGCTTGGGCAAGCTTCGCCTCAAGGGCCGTCCTCTCCAACACGGCGGCGTCAGCAGCTGATTGCGCAGCCACTGCACGGTCCTCCGCGGACTTTCCCGCGGTTTCGAGCGCGGTCCTCGTCGACGCTTCATTCGCCATCGTCCCTATGGAAACCAGTCGGGCGGCCGCCAACTGCATTTCCAACTGGAGCTTCTCGATCTGAAGCTCCTCGATGGTGCGCGCCTTCCTAGTGCTGCAGCTTGCAAGCACCTGTTCCGAGTAGAATATTATCTACGGCGACGTCTGCAAAGACAAAGAAGCAAAACCAAGATCAGGCTCAGCAAACTCACCGTTGTGACGGGGAGACGAGCTCATTGACCACTTGTTCTGCCCACCTTAAGCCCCATTCGAGGCGGTGACAGGCTACGGTCTCTTCGTCCTCGTTGTCGTGCGGCCCGGCCTCGTGGGTCCCGGTCCATGAGGAGTGCCCAAGGCCGAGGTTGTGCTTTCCCTCTCTGCGGTCGGGAAGGGGCGAGCTCCCGAGCTCTCCCCAACTTCTCGGACCGTATCCGGGGAGACGCTCCCCACCACATCTTCGAGAGCGGTAGGCACCTGCTGGTCTGGGCGGGGCGACTCCGCGACCACCACCTCCGAGTCGGGAACGGCGGGCTGGAGCGATGGCTCCACTAATGTACTCGCGGCCGGCACCACCACGCTCGTAGGAGGCACCGCCACACTCATGGTGGACGTTGGGGGCACGATGAAGTCCAGCTCCGCCTCCGCCGCCTTGGTCGTGGACTCCTCAGGGTTGACCCCGGCCACCTCGACCGCGGCCGCAACCACGGAGGTAGGCGGCACGGGCGGCTCGACCGCTGGCTCGTCCGGCACCGATAGGCACCGTTCCAACTCGGCCTCGAAGGCGGCCATGTCACCGCTCGAGAGGTTGGACCTTTCAAGGTCAGCGGTCTCTTGGGGCTGCTCGGACGTCTCGGGAGCCGCTAGCGCCTCGGCACCGCTTCCGCCGGCATGCGACGCTGGAGGCACGCCTGCCTCGGGAGCCGCTGATGTGCCGGCATCGTGATCGACGGTGGGCGCCGCCAGGGGCTCGACCTCCTCAGGGGTTGTTTGCCCCCCGACCATTCCACCAACCTCTGACGACAGCGGAGGCGCTGCCGCCTCTGGGACCTTGACTACCTCAGCGGTTCCGCTCTCGGCCTGCGCCGTTGCCAGCACGGGCGGAGGGGTCGCCGGTCGGGGCTCGAATGAAGGATCGCGCACGCTCAGGACCACGCATTTCTGCGGTGTGATGCTAAGTGCGTCGGTGTCGGAGCGGCTGGCACGGAAAAAGCAAATTGAAAGGCGAACGGAGAACAGCAAGATCGAAACAACAAGATGTCGAGAGACAATACGTACATGGAGGAAGTGATGCGGGCCCACTTGATGGGCCTAGCAGCCACGCCCGACGACTCGGGGGCTGGTCTCTTGCCCGCCGCTGCGTCGGAGGGTGGACTCCGACCTCCACCTGGGGCGAGGGGGACCTGCACGGGCGGGGCCCTGAAACGAACCGGATTTCCTAGAATGGAAACCCGATCCCTGCACCTCAGTGATAGTCAAAGGAGGCTATCACGTGCAAACCCCTGCCTGGGATAGTAAACAAAACCATACAACACAAGAGAAATATATGAAGGTCCACATAATTAATATTATAATAATTAAACATCTGAGTTCATCATTACGGCACATGCCGGGTACAAGTCCAACAGGACTGAATCAAACAGAGTAAACATCTACGCAGCGGCTCTCATGTAGCGAAGTAGACTCCATCCCCATAGGCAAGCTCGAGTGTAGAACGGTCTCAGTCATCCCATCCATCGTGCTCAAAGTCGTAGTCCGGCTCCTGGTCTGAAAACTCGTCATCTACTCGATAAGTGAGTAGGTCATGTCAGCTTCCCAACAAAGAGCATAAGCAAAAGAGAATAATTCTAATATGCACGGATAATCCTATATATGGTTGTAGAAGGCTAAGCAAGCAGCGGTAGCAACATCAAGGAATGCAGAAATGCCGAGAGGTCACCATCTCCGAGGAGATCCACACCTCCGAGGACAACACCTCCGGGGCCAACACCCCAACCAAGGAAAGAACACCAAACACTGGATCTCAACGGAGTCACAGCATCCCACTCTCATCTGCGATGTGGGGTCACCAACTCCTATCCCCACATCTCAACGGCATGAAGCCGGGCTCACACACACAGGGGAGAGAAAGCAGCACAAAAGAATACTAGCCAGAGTAACAGATCCAAGGGCTGTCCATACCAGTGGACACAGACTATAGCTATAGGTTTAACACTCTGCAGAGATTGTACAACTAGACCCGCCGAGTAGGGCAGAACCGGATGCCTCCGATCCACATCCCTACCTAACGGCCGGAGACCAAGCAGTGGATGGCACTCTCCTGCCTCTACGAGCCTGACTCGTCCTGAACTGGGGCGCGAAACTTGCCAGCAGGGCCTCGAAGCTGTGAAACCATCCCCGGAGGAGCCGGGGCGACGTCTACTCGGGGGTATAACCCGTCCCCCTCACACGATCACACTGATCCGCCTACTGGTTGGATGCCATACACCTACTAGTTCTCGGACCGAACCCCGCCCATAACAAGGCGAACGGTTTGTACGAAAATAGCCCAAAGAAGCATGGTTAAACTGTCGATCGGTCCTTAATTACAAGAGCGAGCACTCACCAACTCCATCCAAACGACACGCTGCTAGGGCGGGAGGCCAGGTCGCATCTCCCCTAGACAGGCGTTCACAAGTAACCAAAGCGGCTCGCTCCCGTAGTAACACGTCAAGGATACACACTCACCCAAAATACACGCTAGAATACCGAGATATCCCAATCTCAGTCCAAACCCGAGATCCATCCATAACTAAGGGTAAAATATATGGATAGATATAGCCGGGAACTAGGTAGGGGTCTGTAGCTAGTTCCAAAAGTAGGTAGTTCAAGGAACAGGATAATACAAATCAATGTACAACTAAAAGATTGTCTATGCAATTTCAAAGGCATTCGTAAATAATAATTAAGCACTAGCAACTAAAGCATGCATAGGATCTATATGGTTGGGAGTGACATGACACCTGGCTGGCGTCCGTAGTCCTGGTCTGGGTTGAAGTCGGGGTCGAACTCCTCCTCTGGCTCGTAGCTCGGGTCTGCTCAGCACGAGATACGAGATACTAAATTACGGCAATCAACTAAGCATAAATCTAAAGAAACCAAATTTTAAAAGATCCAAACTATCTACAATCAGCACCGTCTCATTTTTACAAAAATAATGAAACTGGTTTCATATTTTTCAGAGTTATAAATAATTAGTTATGAATTTTCAAAAATAAAAGGATTTATAAATTGATTTTCACATTCATTTATAAATCAAGAAAGGATTTTAATTTTGCAAATAGGTGATGACGTCAGCATGACATCATCATGACGTCAGCATCACAGGTTAGTGGGCCGTTATTGGGCCGAAAGAGTTAGTGGGCCGAATGTGGCCCAATGGACTTAGCCCAGTGGGCCAAATGGACTAAGTCCATCGCATACCCCCGAATTAAAATCAGAGTTGGTGAATGAAAAGGAAAAAGGGCCGGCACTGGGCCTTAATGGGCTAAGGCTCATGCAGGGTTTCCTTTACGTTTTCAGCGGGGAAGTCCACAGCTGCCCCTTGGGCTTTGCTGGGTTGCTGCGGTGCTCCTCGCCACGTTCGCGCATGTCGGCGCACCTCGACGCGCGGCCGGCGGCGACGGCGAACGGCGAACGGCGATCTGCGGATGTAGCCGCCTCGCAGTTCGTGGGAGCGAAGGTTAGAGGTCACTAGGGACCGGCAGTTGGCCTGGCGCAGCCGCAGCCCTGGGGTGGGGCTCTCTGGCCTGCGCGTGGCTCGGCACGGCGGCGCTCTCAGCGCGTTGCGGCGAAGTCGCGGCGACGGCACGTGAAGCAGCCGCGCCCACGGTTCTGCGCAGGGCTACTAGTCTTGCGCTGGGGTGCGCGGGATCCAGATGCACACGCGCACACATACACGTAAAAGCGGCGACGAACTCGGCTCGCACGCACGAACACGCATGCAGCACAGCGGTGCGCCGGGCGCGTCGCGGCGGAGACGACGGCGGCAGTTTAGTGGCCAAAGGCCTTCCTGCACGTGCTGGGGTGCACGGCAGTGACAAGGATAAGGGCTCCTGCAGAAGATCGGCGGCACAAAGGCCGGACAGAGGATTGACACAGCGAGCTCAGGGCTCGGTGCACGGCGCGGCGGCCGGCACGGTGTGGCGCAGGGGCACGCTCCCATGGGGAAAGCAAGGCTAGGAGAGAGGTGTGGGGTGTCTCACGTTAGGGCGGAGGTGAAGACGTAGCAGTGGAGCGGTGTGTCGGTGAAGCGGTGACGAGGTACACGGCAGCGCGGCAGCGGTTCTGCTCCGGCTTCGCCTTGTCGCGGATGGCCTTCTCTTCAGCACATCCGGCTCCGGCTTCACGGCTTCTTCTCCAGCGGGACGACGCGGCGGTGAGGCGCACCTCCCTTCTCTCCTTCTCCTCCTTCTTCCTCCTCCGCTTCTCTTTCTCTCTTGGCGGCGAAGCAGGGGAAAGAGGGAAAAGATCCCCAACTGGCGATGGAGCCAATTGGGACTTGGCTGCGGGGGTTTTAGGTGCGCGCAGGTCAAGGGGACCAGGGAGTAGCGTGGGGCATGGTTGTCCCCGCTTGCCTTGGTGGCAAAGGCACGATGCGGCACGGCTTTGGTTGGCTTGGCGCGTGGGCAAGGTCCAGGGGCAAAGAAGTGATTAGAGGGCGGCGAGAGCGTGGGGTCTGCCTGGGCGTGCGGGCGGGCCCTCGGCGTGCGTGCTGGCTGTGATTGTGTGGTCTGGCTCGGGCGCGAGTGGCCGCGGCGCGGCGGGACTGGTGCGGCGGCACCGAGTCAAAGCTGGGCGAGGAAGAAGATGACCAGGAGCCCCGGGGCGGTCCTACTCATCAGCGAGCCAATACGGCGCGGCGCTGAGCGGGGCCGAGCTTTGCTGTCTTGGTGGGCCGCTTGCCAGGGGTAGAAGGGTGAGCATGGACCGAGAGTTGAGGGTGAAAGGTTGGACTTGAGGATAGTTAGTTGGCCCAAGATAGTTAGATAGGTTTTGAATATAGTTTTGAATGTAGGTTTAAACTTTATATTTGAATTTGAATTTATTCAAATTCAAAACACACTCAAATAAATCCAAATAAAATCCATAAAAACCAAATCATATAACTATACCATAATTTGAATTTATATTCTTATATTTGGGTTTTATAGGGAATTTTAGGTGAGAGGCTAGCATAAGGTTTAAACATGGTGTCATACATCAAATAAATAAAAGTTTTAAATTTTTCAGAAATTCATACTTCTAATTTTACGGGATGTTACATTCTCCCACACCACCGGGAATCTCGTCCTCGAGATTTAAGCTCCATCCTCTCCCTCGAACAAGTAAGGGAACTCCCTCCTGAGGTCGGCTTCCTTCTCCCAGGTTGCTTCTCTCTCTGTATGGTGGCTCCATAGCACTTTGCAGTAAGGAATGGTGGTCCTTCTTGTTTCCTTTGTTGCCCTGTCCAAGATCTTCTCTGGGTACTCTGCATACTCCAAGGTGTTCTGCAGGTCTAGTATCTCTATCGGGACTTGCTTTGCCTCAACTTCCTTCTCACTCTTCTTCAACTGTGACATGTGGAACACGGGGTGTACAGCTGACAACTCCTCTGGTAAGGCTAGCCGGTAGGCGAGCTTCCCAACTCTTCTGGTGATCTGGTAAGGTCCCACGTACCTCGGGGCAAGCTTCCCTTTTATTGCAAACCTCTTGGTTTCTCTCATGGGTGACACTTTCAAGTAGACGAAGTCTCCTCTGTTGAACGACAAGTCTCTCCGGTGACAATCTGCGTAGCTCTTCTGCCGGCTCTGGGCAATCTTTAAGTTCTCCTGGACTTTCTCCACTTTCTCCTCAGCCTCCTAGATAATATCCAGTCCAAAGATCGTCCTCTCTCCAACCTCTGACCACATCAGGGGTGTCCTGCATTTCCTCCCGTAAAGGGCCTCAAAAGGTGACATTTGGAGACTTGCTTGGTAGCTGTTGTTGTACGAGAACTCTGTGTAGGACAAACTGCTTTCCCAATCGGTGTCGTAGGTGAGGGCACAAGCTCTGAGCATATCCTCCAAGGTCTGGTTGACTCTCTTGGTTTGTCCATCTGTTTGAGGGTGGTAAGCTGTGCTGTAGCTGAGTGTGGTTCCCATCCTTGCATGGAAGGTCTTCCAGAACCTAGCCACGAACTGCGGTCCTCTGTCCGACACTATGCTCCTCGGGGCTCTGTGTAGTCTAAGTATGTGATCTACGTATAAGATGGCCAACTGATCTGTTGTGTCTGTCGCTTTAACTGGCACAAAGTGACAAAGTGTGACACCTTGGTCAACCGATGCACTATCACCCACACTGAATCGTGGCCTTTAGGTGAACGGGGTAGTCCCACTACAAAGTCCATGGTGATATCATTCCACTTCCACTGAGGAATGTCCAACAGCTTCAACAACCCTGCAGGCTTCTGGTGCTCAATCTTCACTCTGCTGCATGTGTCACAACAAGCCACATGGTAAGCTATGTCCTTCTTCATATCCTTCCACCAGATCCTCTACCTAAAATCCTGGTACATCTTTGTGTTTCCTGGGTGAATAGAGTACCTTGAATCATGGGCTTCCTTCAGAATTTGCTCTTGAAGTTCCTTGTCCTGTGGGACACAGATCCTGTCCTTCAACCACACTATTCCTTGTTCATCTATTCAGTAATCCTCTGCTTTTCCTTCCAACATCTGCTCTCGTATAGCTCCAACCTCCTTGCAAGCTTTCTGAGCCTCTTGAATCCTCTCCTCCAGGTCGTAGGTCACTGGCAGTTGGTTGAGTTGTCCCTGCTCCACAATATCAAGCTGAAACTGCTCTAGCTCTTCGTGAAGTGTTGGCTGCTCCTGCCTCACCATCAAGTTGTTGCAATAGGACTTTCTACTCAGTGCATCTGCCACAACATTTGCTTTGCCTGGGTGGTAGTGAATCTCTAGCTCGTAGTCCTTGATCAGCTCTAACCATCTCCTCTGCCTCATGTTCAGCTCCGACTGAGTAAAAAAGTACTTCAGGCTCTTGTGATCGGTATACAGTTCACACTTGTTGCTGATCAAGTAGTGCCTCCAAATCTTGAGAGCGTGAACAACTGCCGCTAGCTCCAAGTCGTGAGTCGGGTAGTTCTCTTCGTGCTTCTTGAGCTGCCTCGACGCATAGGCAACAACCTTTCCTTCATGCATCAACACACATCCCAATCCTTGCTTTGAGGCGTCACAATACACCACGAAATCCTTCTTGATATCTGGCAGAGTAAGGATTAGAGCAGTAGTGAGTCTCTTATTCAGCTCCTGAAAGCTCTTCTCGCAAGCATCTGACCACTCAAACTTCTTGTTGCTCTTTAATAGCTCTGTCATTGGCTTAGCTATCTTGGAGAAGTTTTGTATGAACCTCCTGTAGTAACCTGCCAACCCGAGAAAGCTCCTGATATCTGTCACTATGAGTGGCTTCTCCCACTTGGTAACTGCTTCCACTTTCGAAGGGTCGACTGCAACTCCCTCAGCTGACAACACGTGACCCAAGAAAGTAACCTCCTCTATCCAGAACTCACACTTGCTGAACTTAGTGTACAACTTCTTCTGTCTCAGCCTCTCCATCACAATCCGAAGGTGCTCTTCATGTTCTTCTGCTGTCTCGGAGAAAATCAGTATGTCATCGATGAACACAACCACGAACTTGTCTAGCTCTTCCATGAAGACCTTGTTCATCATGTTCATGAAGTAGGCCGGGGCGTTGGTCAGCCCGAAAGAAACCACTACGAATTCGTACAGGTCATACCGAGTTGTGAAAGCTGTCTTCGGAACATCCTGCTCTCGAATCTTCATCTGGTAGTACCCTGACCTCAAGTCAATCTTTGAAAAGAACTTGGCCTTCCGCAGCCTGTCTAGCAAGTCGTCAATCCTGGGCAAAGGGTGCCGGTTCTTGATCGTCATCGAGTTGAAAGTTCGGTAGTCCATACACATCCTCTTGGTGCCATCCTTCTTATCCACAAACAGAACTGGTGAACCCCAAGGTGAGGCACTCGGCCTTATGAATCCTTGCTCTAGTAACTTCTTGAGTTGCCTCTTCAGTTCATCGAGTTCATCAGCGGACATCCTGTACGGGCTCTTGGCCACTGGTCCAACTCTTGGCATCAACTCAATCACAAACTCAATATCCATGTCTGGTGGTAGCTCGGTCAACTCCTCTGGAAACACGTCGGGGTACTCCCTCACCACCGGAATTTCCTCCATACTCATTCCTTTCATATTGCACAACATCGGCGTCAACCTCTGGCTCTGCGGCTTGATCAACACTCTGGCTCCACTGGGGTGCTCCAACAGTACGTACACTGGGTTGCAGTTCACCAATCCTTTGTGTTGTGCTAGCCAGTCCATCCCAAGTATCACGTCGATTCCGGTTGACTCTAAGACTGTCAGGTCTGCCAGAAACAACTTCTTCTCGAACACCATATTCACTCCTCTACACTCCAGCGTACTCCTCTTCTCCCCTAGCGGGGAACTAGTCACTATAGGTCGTGGTCTGGACTTAGTTGGTAATGACCTTTCCTTTACAAACTTGGTAGAAACGTACGAAAACTGAGCTCCGGTGTCAAACAGAACTGTAGCAATAACTGAATCAACCAAGAACTCACCGAGAGCCACGTCTGGTGCTGCGGCTACATCCTCCGCTGTCAGGTGGTTCAGTCTGCCTCGAGTGGGTGATGGTGCACTCCTCTGCTGGTTCTGCGTGAGTTGTCCTCCCGGAGCTGGTCCCTTCGCTGGTGTCTGGTACTGAGTGTTCCTGTTATGTCCTCCCTGCTGAAGCTTCTGGGGGCACACGGTAGACTTGTGGCCTAGCTGACGACAGTAGTAGCTGGTGATCTGTGAGCTGTCGTAGGCTGGCGGTTGCTGCGGCCTGGGCTTCCATTGTCCCGAACCTCCACTACCTCCGGCGTGACCTCTGCCCTGCTGAGAGTAATGAGTCTGCTGCTGCTGTGAGTAAGGGCGCTGCCTCTGCGGCGGGTACTGCGGTGGAGCTGACCTCTATCTCTGGTGTGAACTCGAGTGCCCAGCACGGTCTGCACGCTGCCTCTTCTCACCTCGGACCTCCACGTAGTCCAGCCTCGACTTCTCCACAACCAAAGCCTTGCCCACCAGGACGTGAAGAGTAGCATAGTCGTGAGCAGCCAGGTGGTGCGCCATCCCTCTGTGAAGTCCCTTCTGGTACCAGTACATCTTCTTCTTTTCTGTGTTGAAGTCATCTAGCACGTACCGCATCAGCACCTGGAAGCGGTTGGTGTACACCTGCACTGACATCTGTCCCATCTTAAGGCTCCTGAACTCGTCTGCCTTCCTATCCATCACCGCCTCTGGGATGTGGAACTCCCTGAAAGCCTCCATGGCGGCCATGACGTCGACCTCCTATGGGGAGAGGGACGTCCTCCTGCTCGGCGTCCTCCCGGGCTGCCTCCTCAAAATGGCGTAGGAGCCGTCCTGACCGTCTCACCCCCGACATCTGTTCCAAGAATTGAGATCGTGAGAAACGAGTTGTCAGATATTAACTTTAAGGTACTTAAGCATATAAGGAGTATCTAGCTAACAGCAACCAATTTCACATAATCATATAAGAAGCATGAAAACCGGCAAAAGATCGATAACTCCAATCACTCATGCAAGATCACCATACAAAAGGTGTGTATCTCGAGGCCTACTCCTCAACCTTCGAGATTACACAGAAGCATGAGAGCTACTACGCGATACATATAGGGTGGTCAACTAAATATGATCAACATGAAGAACTCTACTCTAGCTGATTACAGGATCATCCCCTCAAGGTGCCTGCCTCTGAACGGTAGCTAGTGAGTATGGTGGTGACACTGTCTTCGGACTTGGTGGTACTGAGTAGAACGGCGGGTCATTCACTCTTGGGTAGTCCGAGATCTCAATCTCTGGCAGGTTGAAGTAGTTTGCCAAGCTTCCCAAGGCTCTGTTCATCTCTGGTGTGTCAGTACTGCCTCTCGGGTACGGTGGCTGTGCTGGTAGCTAGGTCGGTGGTAACTCGAACGTCTCAGTCCTCAGCTTCGGCCTCTTCTGTGGTGGTACTAGCTCTGCAACCTCCCTGAACTCTGTCACCCGTCCCTTTTTTGTTCATGCAAGGTTTATCTTACATCAAAAGGGTCCACGATCCATTGGCGCTAACAGTTTGCTACGTCCTAAGTTACACTTTACAGGTCTATTTTCTTTACGATCTCCTCCGCGGCGGCCTGGATATCTTCAACGCCCACCAGCCGAGTTAGGTCGAGCTCCTCCCTGACCTTCTAAAGGTCGAACGTCGGCACATGGTGCCTCACCGTGGCCAGCGCGGCAGCAGCGGCGAGCTTGCCGCTATCCATCAGCAGGGTCTTCATGCGACCTTCTGCATCTTCCAGCCGCGCGATGAGCTCCTGTGGCCCGCCTTCGACCTTGGGGACGTAGACGTCCACAAGGTACTCGCGGGGCCTCCTTGAGGTCGTCCAGCTCCTTCTGAAGATCTGCAGTCATCTCTTGATGATCAATAAGGGTTTGCATCGCCCGGGAAAGGTCGATCTCCAGATCCCTACGAACACCAAACTCATACGCAGCCTTCCGGGTATAGTAATACTCACTGGCGACGACCTCCTTGTTCTTCTCCTTGAGGGTCTTCACATGGTCCTTCGACTCCTATAGGTCCTTCTTCAAGGCGGATTCCCTCTTCTTGGCCTCTGCAATCAGTAAGGTCAAGAGTGGCACATCACGATGTAAACTCCAAGCATCAAGGTCAAAGGCATTCCCATACATACCCGCGGTGGCGACCTTCAGCTCGTCCTCCGCCTCCTTCACCTTCAGCTTGGCGGACTCGAGCTCCTTCTTCAAGGCTGCCATTGCCTTGTCCTTCAAGGCCGCCTCGTCCTTGAGACGCTTCATCTCTTCTGTGGCCTCGATCCTGGCCTGCAGCACGGCCTCCCGGGCCGTGGTCAGCTCCGTGTGAAGTTTGGCGCCCTCCTTCAGCAGGTCCGCCCTGCCCTGCGCCCGCTCGGCGAGAGACTGCATCAACATAACACAAAAGGTCATCAAGTCAAAGTATCCAAGTGAATTGAAGATCTAGCCCTACAAGCAACAGAGACTCACCATGAGAGTCCTCCCGATCATTTGCGCCGCTGCCTTGATCGTTGTCTGCGCTGCCTTGAAGTCGTCAAGGTCCCGACCGTCAGCGAGGATATCCTCTTCCCATGGGGTGCCTGAGTAAAGGCACCGGTGAAGGTCGTCGACCCCGTCCCCTTCGGCCTCCGCCTCCTGCGTCAGTGGTAGGCCCGACTCGGGTGGGTCCTCCTGTCGAAGACCTTCCTCTTGTTGAGCGCTATCAGCAGTGACCTTGGTCGCCGCCGACGATGCCGCTCCCACGGTCTCAGGGACCTTGCTGGTGACATCTCTGCCTGAGGTCGCTGGTGATTGGCCCACTGGCGCCTTCTCCAGCTTCCGCCCAAAGGCCTCTTGGCCTGAGGCGTTCTTGTTGGTGTCCGATGCAGCAGGGGTTCCCCTGTCCAAGGCACAAAGTTTGTCAGCACGACGTACTTAAAGAGCTGTGAAGGTCAAGCAGCAGAAAATCAAGTTCAGGGATGTACTCGCTGCCAGATTTCAAACGAAGCTTCCGCGGCCTGGGTGGCACCTGCCTCGGCTTCTTCTGCGACCCTTGGTCGCTCACACCCTGAGCACTTGGCTTTGGGCACTATTCGCCTATAACCTCGAGTGGGGTTTCATCTTCTCCCGCAGCCGCCATGTCGCCCGACCCCGCGCCGACGTCACGCGACCACGCGTCATCGTTCTCATCGACGATGACCTCAACGCTAACTGTCGCCGTCTCCGACGACGCAGTGGTGTCCCTCCTTTTCCTCTTCTTCTTCTTCTTCTCCGCCTCCACGGTGGCGGAGACGATCTTGGCGGCCTTGTGTGCCGGCATCTTACTGGCGACCGGCTGCACGTGCTGAGTCATTACCGCAGAACTCCCCGCGGCGGGGTCTTCATCATCACTACCTCCCACCAACGAGTCGGAGAGGTAGTGGTCGACGTACTCTTGCGGTGGAGGCTGGATGTCCTCCGCCGCCCGGACCTTGAAGCTTCGCTCCCCCTCATCTGGGAGGGGAGCCGGGCCCCAGAACACGCCCTCGCGACCCTGCATTAGGCGACCTTCGTCTTAGGTCAGGGGAAAGCAAACTCAACGAAAAGGAATCAAGGTCGATCAGGCGACTTACCGCTACGGTGGGCCGCTTGAGGGAAAACGCCTTGGGGCACGTCCGGTTCCGGATCACCCCGTAGAAGAGCTCCCTCACCCGCGCCACCATCTCCTGCTTGGAGACCTTGTGCTGCACCACGCGGGCCGGGTCGGCCTGGCCCCAGAACTCGTAGGCCGGATGCACCCAATCTTGGATCGGTTGCAGTAGCCTCCGGCTGAAGCTATCAGCCCTCCCATCTTCAGCGCCTTGAGGTCCTCCAGCAGCGGCTTGATGGCGTCCGTCTCCCGCGACGTCAACTGGTTGGTCCACTCCGGCACCGGGACCGGCGCGAACCCCGACCTAGTCGCCAGCGCCAGCTTCGGGTTGTCGATGTAGAACCACCCTCGCCTCCAACCATGGGTGTTGTCTGGCAGCTCCATGTCGATGTACACCGGCTTCATGTGGTGGTGTAGCATGAAGCCGACGGACCCAACGACGTCCTTCTTCCCCGTCTTCTTCAACTCGAAGAAGTACCGCCACAGGTCGAAGTGTGGCGGTATGCCCAAGTAGGCCTCGCACAAGTGGATGAACGAGGAAATGGTGGTGATAGCATTGGGAACGAGGTGTACCAGGTCGATCCTGTAGAAGTGGAGCAGCCCGAGGAAGAAATCGCCCACCGGGACTCCAAATCCGCGCTCCACGTGCGTGATGAAGGCGACCGTCTCCCCAGTCCCCTCGGAGGAGAAGGCTTCGCCGGTGGCTGGCCTCCAGCCCACCTGCTCCTTGGGCTTCAACAGCCCGCGCTCCACCAGACCTTGGAGCTGCACCTCGGTCACCATCGAGGGCTCCCAAACGCTCTCCGGGACTAGCGCAATCTCTTGGGCCATCTTTTCTTTGTCGAAACTAGTGAATCTAGCTGTAAAAACTACCAAGGACTTCATGCGCATACGACGGTGCACGGCGCGGCGGATCTAAGCACAGCGGCACCGTCGAGTCTGCGCGGAAATCTCTTGGCGGCAGCTCAGAAACCCTAAGGATCGCGTGGAAATGGAAGCGAGTGGGGTCCCCGACCCTTCACTCGGCCTTTTATAACTAGGCCGCATCAGTGCGGTGGGCCGCGACGTCCCAAACGTCTCTTCGGGTCCGGCGATATTCCCGACGACCCAACGGATACATAGCCCAACAGCTCTTTCGGCCTAACGGTCACAGGCAGTAACGGCTCACGCCATGCGGGGAATCCACGCCCGTTGGCTATCTGCTCAATGACCTGCCGTCCATGGACTCGTTATGCCCTACATCAAGCCCCTATACTAACATATTCTTTCAGGTCTCTTGGCCTCCGACGACCTCCGGGTCCATGACATTCTCTTCGCAAGGTCGACAGAGCACTACTGCTTGATAGGTCGCCTCAGCCTACAACGGCGGGTTCACACCCCGGCTCCTAGGTCCTGCTACCTACTGGATTGCCTTAGCCTTTATGGCTGATTTATACCGATGGCCCCGTGCTTAGTGGCTCTACTGCCCGTTGGCAACCTCCTGGTCATGTAGCACCTCCCTGAGGTCACTAAGGCCGTGCTGCCTTCTAGGTCATGCAGACCTAGATTTTTTCAGGCTGACTACATGCGTTGTGTCACTGCACAACAGCCGTGTCAATTCAGGTCGACACAAGCTCCCCGTCTCTACTTAAGGCCTCCCAAAGGTCGGCGTGCTATCATAGCCCTGCTGGGACTTTGGTAGCCATACCAGTGTCACCCAGGCGCCCCTCCCACTACTTGCAAAATGACATTTATTATGTAAATGCATATTTACAGCTTCATAAGCTACAAGGAGTTTGGCCCTTGGCCAATTACAAGATACAAAGATATTAAAGGCCCTGAATTACCTTCCAAAGTGCTTACGATTCAGTCTACACTAATAAGGTGTGTCGCAAGCTTTCCTCTAACTTCAGGACCTACTCGACGACCTCTACAGCCACTGTGGAGGCAGCTGCCACACAGCCACCTCTACTCGAGCTCCAACCGGTCTCCTGTGGCGCCCAGCATCAAGTCTGAGCTCCACCACAAGATTCCAAATGGAGCAAGCTTCAACACTAGCCTCGCCAGGTGGAGCATCGTGCTCACCAGCATCTTGTTGGGCCTCAGAATGTCAGGGCCGATGATGAAGCTGCTGCTTCATACTCCTCCTGGGTTCCTCGGCGGGACTGGGAGAACAGGCCAATCGAGTTCTTCGAGCCTCGCAAGCACTCTTCTAGCTCCAAGCATGAACTACATCGGCTCTATGCTCTGGTGGGCGGACACAAGCCCATGGCATAGAAATATTACTACACTAGATCATAGTGACTTTCCTTTGAAGATTGGGCGGATTGCTTCAAGGTATGGGTGCCTATTTATACCACCAGCACCTGCCATTTGGTGTTATCCGCAAGCCAGCTTGCGTGGCGTCCTCATCCACAAGATCATTGTACCCTCGTGGGACACGAGGTCACTGTTCGCTTGTGGGAGGCATTGGCGTGCCTGTCCCCTACCTGATGACTTACTGAGCATTTTTATCTCTTGCAGGTGATAGCAACCTGTGCTTCATCTGGAAGCTGGCCCATGACCGTATAGTGCACCTGTGACTCTGGTTGTGTCAGCCCTGGCGCCTAATGACCTCTGCAAGATTCTAGAGCTTTTGTCCTATTGGATTGATATCACAAGAGTATCTGTTTCCTAAGCAGAAGGTCGTAGGTTCGACTATTTATTTTTTCTTCTTCTTCGGAGCATCAAACCAGCCATCCTGGTCGCTTTACTGCTCGGGGGCTACTACACTAGTGCGTCTTGTGACGCCCTATTTTCTTCGGGTCGCCTCGACCTAATGGAAGCCTACTTCCATCACATCTCCGCTCGACCTACCCTTGGTAGGCATGGCGACCTTTCTGGAGGTCGCGGCAGTAACTTCATCACACCTGATCTAGGTCAGGTCGGCGGTTCTTCAAGATCTACACCTCGTCTTCACTTCGACCTTATGGTCCTTCGACCCAGAAGCCCGACGTTCAACTTCGTGCGCGCATCGGAAGGGTTTTTCTTTTTTTGGATCCCCGTGCACCCTTCACGACCTCAACGATGCTGCGCCTTCGCCACTCTTCGACACAACCTCGCCTCGGCCGCTATGCCTACACGTCGATCGGGGGCTTGAGAGACATGGCCACCCATGGGTCCCCACCGGCCGGGGTCCTAGGGGCCCCTGACAAGTGGACCCGACCTTCTAGAAGACCCGCCGACCTGCCAAGTGGGCCCAGCGACCTTATCCACACCTCTGACGACCGCGGGCGACCTGATCAAGATCCCGGAAGACCCGCGATGCTTGGCGTGCAAGCCAAGACACTAAGACCTAGAGCGCCGCCGCCTCTAGCTCCGAGTATCACGGGATACTTCTTGTAATCTGGGAGATAAGCTTCCCGCAGATTGTAACCGACCCGGACATGGGTCAACCGACCTTGAATGGAAACCCTAGCCCGTCCTCCCCATATAAGGCGGCCTAGGGCTCCATTCAAGGGGACAACTAATCTTCAACCTCCCGCATAATCCACCACAACTGGACGTAGGGTTTTACTCTCCGGAGGCCTGAACTAGTCTAAACCCTCTTGTCTCCCTGTTTTCACCGCCATACTCGCCTAGTTCCGAGTTCACCATGTGGACTACCATCTACACTCTTAGGTCCCGATCCTCCATTAACCTGCAAACCTCTAGGGTAACCCCCTAGCGGATCTGTCCAAGTCTCACCCCTGACAAGTGGGCCAGAGGATTCTGCAAGATCCTCAAGGAGTGATTGGAGATAGCTGGAGTGGAGACCAGTGAGGTGTTCTACGAGGGACGCACAACCGCAGCTTTGTACCAGGCACCGACAGAGCTGACCCTGAAGATACCAGTGGACCCCCGTGTACCAGAGTTCGAGGAAGTCAAGGTCTCATGTTTCGATAACTCTACCTTGGAAGGTCACCAGTGTTGTGCCAGACTCGCACTGAAGAAGGTATGCCAGCAGCTGGAGCAGAGGCTGAAGGATACACCTTTCAGAGTCCTACCGACAACAGTGTACGACCCCAGTAGGTGGAACAAGGACCAGACAAAGTACACTGAGGTGAACACAGAGGGCAAGGATGAGAAGGAGCAGATGACCAAAAGGTATATTCAAGCTCAAGATCAGGCACTCTTTTGGGCAGATTCAGAGATAGTGTTTCTGAGGCGTAAGTGGGATGACACCTTGAGTCGGAACGCTCAGTTGGAGAGAGAGAACAGCCACCTGGAGTTCTTTCTCAATGAGGCTCACAGAAGGAACATACAGATCACCGAGTGGGGACTCGCAGCCGCCAGAGCAAGCACTGAAAGGGATGCCTTGGAGATCGCCACCTTGAAAGCAAGACTGGAAGCTACACAGACTGCACTGAGAGAGTCAGCAGCAGCAGCCAGAGAGGACAGGTTGAGGCTTCGGGAGAAGGAGTACTTGGTTGAGTCACTGGGAGCCGCTTGCACAGACTACCAGATGAGGTTGTGGGGACTCGAGGAGAGGCTGACTCAGAACTACAACCACTTGTCGCACTTGGGAGGCAGACTGTACGAGGCACGGGACACAGCTAGCAGGACCAGCTTAGCATGGAGAGACTCAGACCAGAGATTGATGTGATCCCTTCTTTGACTTATATACTCTTTATAAGAATCCAAAAGTAATGGAGCTGCACGAACCCTTTCCCCCCGCTAACCCAACTCAGTGGAGGAATGGCTTACCGACTACATGGCTCAGCGTGGAGGCTTATGTGTAGCTGGCGCGCGGAGGGGAGTCCTGGACCCAAGGTCGAGAAACCACACAACCTAGGAATACTTATAAAGTGCACAAAAAGTTGTGGTAAGGAAACACTGGTAAGAAGAAAGGTAAAAAAACCTCCCAGGTCGAACGACCCTTAGGTTTGCAAAGCCAAGCACCCGAGCGTGAAGGACCGGGCTTAACACCAAGCCCCCGAGCGTGAGGGTTCCAGTTTTAAACCAAGCCCCCGAGCGTGTCGAAGGGGAGGGGTGAACAGAAAGTAAATAGAGACCTAAAAAAGTAGGCCGAAAGGTAATCTTTATATATATATCGAATTACAAAGGATAGAGTACATAGTTGTTATTGCGATACAAGGCTCCTAAGGATAGAAGTGACGTAAATGCTCGATGTTCCAGGGGTTCGGGAGGCCCTGGCCATCGGCCCATTGGAGTCGATAGACTAGGTCGCTAACGTGCTGAAAGCTTGTGTATGTCCTTGGTGTTCTGGATCCGCTGCAAGACTAGGTCGCCAACGTTGAAGGAGCGTTCCCGCACGTTGCGGTCGTGGTAGCGACGTAGCTGCTACTCGTGGCGGGTGTGCTGCATGAGCATGACCACATGATGTTCCTCGATGCTGTCTAGGTCGAGCCTGCGTGTTTGCTCCACTTCTCCTTCATCGAAGTTCTGGATGCGAGGGCCCCGAAGGTAACATCGGTGGGGACGATGGCCTCTGACCCGTAGACCAAAAAGAAGGGCGAATACCCTATAGCCGAGCTGACCTGGGTCCTGAGACCCCAGATGATGTGAGGGAGCTCTGAGAGCCACCTGGTAGCGTAAGGCGATGAGCCGTCGAAGATGCGGTCTTTGATGGCTTGTAGGACCATGCCGTTGGCCCGCTCGACCTGGCCGTTGCACCGTGGGTGCGCCACCGAGGAGTAGTATATGTCGATCAGGTTGTCTTGGCAGAAGTCCCAGAAATCAGTTCCTGTGAAGGTCGTGCTAAGGTCGGTGACGATCCTGTTGGGCACCCCGAAGCGGTGGGTGATCTCCTCGATGAACTTGGCCACCTCTTTTGAGGTGACACTAGATACGGGACGGACCTGGATCCACTTTGTGAACTTGTCCACCACCACGCTGATGTGCATGTAGCCACCAGGGGCGGTCTTGAAAGGTCCCACAGAGTCGAGGCCCCATACTGCGAAGGGCCAGGACGGAGGGATGGTCCTTAGGGCCTGAGCCGGGACGTGCTGCTGCTTGGCGAAGAATTGGCACCCCTTGCATCGACGTACAAGTTCCTGGGCATCAACCATGGCCATGGGCCAGTAGAAGCCAGACTTGAAGACCTTGCACACCAGGTTGGCAGAGGCGGCGTGATTGCCGCACTCACCGCCGTGAATCTCATCTAAGAGCCTGAGGCCCTCAGATCGTAGGATGCACTTCATTAAAACCCCGGTGGAGGCGGACCTCCGGTAGAGTTCGCTGCCGACGACGACATAGTTGGCACTACGCCTCATGATCTTTTCGCGCTCCGCCTTGTCCTCGGGTACTCGATGTTCGAGGAGGAAGGTGATGAAGTCAAGGCACCAGTCGTCTTCTGCCTCGGTCATGAGGACATCACGACCTCCCGGTAGGGTTGCTTCATCATCTGGCAACTCTGGGTCCGGGAGAAGCTTGATAGTGAGCTTGCATAGGTCTTGAACAAAGACGCCGGCCGGAACCAGCGCACGCTTGGAGCCGAGTTTGGATAGGACATCAGCCGCGACATTGTTGTTCCGATAGACGTGGTAGAACTCGAGCCCCTCGAAGTGGCGCTCGAGCTTGCGCACCTCAGCACAGTAGGCATCCATCGTGTCCTTCCTGGCTTCAGAGTCCTTGTTGACTTGGTCGATGAAGACCTTGGAATCGCCGTAGGCTATGAGGCGCTTGATCCCGAGGGAGGCAGCGATGCGTAGCCCATGGATGAGGGCCTCATACCCGGCACTATTGTTGGACGCCTTGTAGTGGATCTGCAGGACGTGCTTGAGGTAGTCGCCCTGGGGGGAGAAGAACAGGACGCCCGTGCCGGCTCCTTCGAGGTTCAGGGAACCGTCGAAGAACATTTTCCAGTGCTCAGGTCGCTCCGAGGGTGGAGGCTGCTGGATTTCTGTCCACTCCGAGACAAAGTCTGCGATGACCTGGGACTTGATGGCCTGCCTGGGGCAGAACTCTAGGTCAAACTCACCTAGCTCGATGGACCACTTGATGATGCATCTAGTGGTGTCGCGACTCCGCAGGATCTCGCCAAGGGGGAAGGCCGAGACGACCTTGATTTTGTGCGATTGAAAGTAGTGCTGGAGCTTGCGAGAGGTGATGAGTAGCGCGTAGAGCATCTTCTGGGGCTGGCTGTACCTGGTTTTGCTATCTGATAGGACCTCACTGACGTAGTAGATAGGTCGCTGGACAGGGTAAGGTCGACCCTCTTCGGGTCGCTCAGCCACCAGAACCGAACTAACCACCAGGGTGGTCGCGGAGATGTAGAGCAGTAACGGTTCCTCAGGCGCCGGGGGCACCATCACCGGGGGTGACATGAGGAAGGTCTTAAGTTGCTCCAGGGTTTGGTCCACCTCTTCGGTCCAGACGAACTTGTCCGCCTTTTTTAGCAGCTTGAAGAAGGGCAAGCCTTTCTCTCCAAGTTTGCTAATGAATCGACCTACGGCCGCCATCATGCTAGTGAGCTTCATGACGTCCTTCTTCCCTGTAGTTCGCTTAATCCTGAGGATGACATCCACCTTGGTGGGGTTTGCCTCGATGCCCCGGTTGCTGACCATGAAGCCCAAGAGCTTGTCGGACGGGACACCGAAGACAAACTTCTCTGGATTAAGTTTCCAGCGATAGACGCGGAGGTTGGCGAAGGTCTCCGTGAGGTCAACTATGAGCTTGTCCTCATGGGTGGTCTTGACGACCACATCATTGACGTAAGCTTCTACGTTCTGGCCGATCTGGCTCGCGAGGCACTTCTGGATGGCCTCCTGGTAGGTCGCGCCGGCATTCTTGAGGCCAAAGGTCATGGACGTGTAGTAGTAGATGCCATGGGGCGTTATGAACGTCGTCTTGTCTTGGTCAGAGACCTTCAGGGCTATCTGGTGATACCCTGAGTAGCAGTCGAGAAAGCATAGGAGGACGCTTCTGGTTGTGGGGTCCACGACCTGGTCGATGCGCGGAAGAGGGAAGGGGTCTATAGGGTAGTGCCTATTGAGGTCGGTGTAGTCGATACACATTCTCCATTGACCGGTTTTCTTGGGTACAAGGACCGGGTTGACGAGCCAAACCGGGTTTTTACACTCGCGGATAAATCTGGCAGCTAGGAGATTTATTAATTCTACCCTAATGACGTCCTTGCGATCTTTCGCAAAGCGGCGAAACTTCTGCTTGACAGGCTTGGCCATCTTGCTTACATCCAAGGAATGCTCGGCCAGCTCCTTGGGGACACCCGGCATATCCGATGGACTCCATGCGAATATGTCCGCGTTATCCCGGAGGAAACTGGTGAGCGCGAGTTCCTATTTGGGGTCGAGCCCGTCGCCGATCACCACCGTCTTCTCTGCGTCGGCAAGGCCGATGCAGACCTTCTTCATGGAGGGGACCGCGTCCAGGGCGGTGTCTGTGTGCTTCTGCTTCGGGACAGGTAGGTCGACCGGGTCGATCGCCTTGGCCTCAGCGACCAAGACTGCGGAGGCGTCAATGGCAGCGGAGGTCGCGGCAAGGTTGAGAGCCTCGGAATTGCACTTGAAGGAGATGATGAGGTCCCCCAGGACGGAGAGGACCCCATTTGGAGCCGGCATCTTCAACACCAAGTAGGTGTAGTGCGGGATGGCCATGAACCTGGCCAGCATCGGGCGACCTAGGATCGCGTGGTAGGAGGACTTGAAGTTGGCGACCTCGAAGCTGAGGTACTCCGTGCGGAAGTTTGCCTCCGTACCAAAGGTGATGGGGAGGGAGACCCGACCCAGGGGGTAGGCCGCCTTCCCGCGGACGATGCCGTAGAAGGGCTCGTCGCACTCCGTGAGCTTGTCGAAGTCGAAGCCCATCTTCTTGAGGGTCTCAACAAAGATGATGTTGAGCCCGCTCCCCTCATCGATCAGGGTCTGGGAGAGCAAGGCCCCGTCCACCGCAGGCTCGACGACGAGCGGGTAGGACCCAGGATCTAGGATGTGCACCCAGTGATCAGCTCTGGAGAACGTGATCACCTGCTCAGACCAACACAGAGGCGCAGTTGGCTGAGTGTGGACGAGGTGAACCTCATGCTTGTCCTTGCGGTAGCGCCTCTTGCTGACACGGGACTTGATGCCACCAACGATCATGTTGATCGTGCGGGTTGCGGCCTGGAAAGGCCTGTTGGGGTTGCCTGTTGGTGGTGGAGGAGGCAGGTTGGTGTCGTCACGAGGAGGCGCTGGAGGTGGGTCGCTGCGAGGGGGCTCGCGGTGATCGTCATATCGCTCCTCACGCCGGTCGTCGCGTCAATCTCGTCGATCGTCGTGGCCGTAGTTGTTGTTGTAGGGGCGGTTGTCGCGGCGCCCACCGTCGTTCCTGGGTCGCTTGGGGTCTACGGGGGTGCTAAAGGCCCTCTTGAACTGGGAGCACTCACGGAGAGTGTGGGTAGCCCCCTCGTGGAACCCACAAACACTGTCGAGCGCCAGGTCGAACTCCTCCTGGTTGAAGGTCGAAGCTCGACGCCCTTCGACCGCTAGGACCTCGGAAGGTCGCTTGCGGAGCTTGTCTGTTGCGGTGCCAGATGTGCCAGGGGCATCAGCGTCGAACTGGTTCTGGAGCGCCTCTTCTGTGTCCATCAGCTTGTTGACGATGTTCATGAGCTCCTTGACGTTGGTGGCGCCAGACTCATGGATCTTCTCAAAGATCTTACGGTCTTTGATGCCCTTCTTGTAGCTGTCGACGATCTGATCATCCCTGACGCCAATGCACTCGTTTCGGTTCTCGAAGAACCGGTTGTTGTAGTCTCGGAGCCGCTCCTTGGGCTTCTGCACGACCCGCCCAAGGTTGAAGGCGTTTCCCGGGCGATCGTAGGTCGCCTGGAAGTTGGAGGTGAAGGCTTGGGACAGGTCGGCCCAGGTCTTGATGCTGTCAGGCTCGAGGTTGTTGAGCCATAGCGAGGGAGCTTTGCCCATGACCAGCGGGAAGTAGGCCGCCATGTGGTCGAAGTTGCCACCGGCCACCTTGACAGCGACGTAGTAGGTCGACAGCCAGATGTTAGGGTCCGAGCGCCCATCGTACGACTTGATGTTGGGCTTGAAGTTGTCAGGGTACTCCACCGTCCTGAACCGGGAAGCCAGCGCTGGGAAGGCGGTGACGGTAAGGTTTTCACTGGTGCCTCTGGTCGGAGCGGCCGCTCTAGGAGCGGAGTGGACGCTGCGGTCCGGGATGACGACCTGGGAGCACGGCTGCCGATCCCAGTTGCTCTAGAGGATGCCTAGGTCACCGTGCTCGGCATCTTAGAGGGCACGCCACTTGTTCTCGATGTCGTGGCGGTCCCGCAGCTCGCACTCCATAATGCGATGGACAGCGCCAGGTGCGCCGTACTCGCGATTGTACTCCAAGCGATGTCGAAGTTCGCGCTCCTCGCGCTTGCGATGGCGTTGGTTGATGTAGTCGCGCACGTCGCGAGTGCGCCTGTTGGCGTCAAGGTTGACGCGAAGGTCGCTGGTAGCAGCAGGCTGCTGGGTGGGTTGCTCAAGGTTGTGCTGAGCGACCTCCTCCCGGATGGGGGAGAGATGGTTGCGCGGAGGTCGATGAGATCGACTGCGCGAGTGGCGGGTCGATGAAGATGTGGCGGACTTAGAAGTCGCGCTCTTCTCCTCCACCAAGGCGTTGGCAACCCAGAGGTACGCGAGGGCCTGCTCAGCTTCAGGCGTGATAGGAGCCTACTAGAGCCGGGTGATTGCCGCGCCCAGGTTGGCCTGGGGGCTGTTGAACGTCGGGATCCCGGCTTCCTCGAACTCCAGGCGCAGATCCCGAGCGCAGGGCAAGGCCACACGCTGCTGCTCTTCCGCACGTCGCTGGGCACGCCGGGTGTTGACTTGGATGCAGGCCGCTTCCTCAGAGTTGGTCGCGTCCACACGGGGTGGCTCGTTCTCAGAAACCACGAGCACTTGGCGAAAGACGATGTCTGAGTCATTGGGAGAGACTTGAACATGGACCTTCTGGAACTCCCCGCAATCCGGGGACTGGGTAGGTCGTTTGGCGCAGCGGGGGAGCTCTTGGTCGATCTTCTTCCGCAGGCGGCACCCGCGGAGGGTGTGCCTCGCACCCTTGTGATAGGTGCAAGGTACGTCGAGGGGGTCGCGCCGGGCGCGAGGTGCAGGCCTTGGGTCGCCAGAAGGTCGCCGCCCAGATTGGATCTGGGGAGGCGTGGAGAGCTGGCTGAGGCGAAGGCCGGGCGCAGACTTCAGGCCAAAGTGGAACGTGTTGTGGCGTAGCGCTGTCCGCGTCGAGCGTTGAGCTCGTTCGCAGATCTCCAAAGTTTCCCTCATCGTGCTGATGACGTTCTCCATACCCTGAACGACGTCATAGGGCTTGGGTGGGTGGGTCTCCGATACTAGATCGGGAACAGGGATGGCGACGGGCACCGTGACGACCTGCTCGGAGGTCCCTGGAGGAGTCGCGGCTGCCGGAGCAGGAGAGGTTAACATGAAAGATCCAAAGTAGATCTCCATGAGGTTGGCGAGGATGGCCGCCATGCTCGCCAGAAAGACGACACCAGATCAGGCCACCATGCTGCACAACGAGTTCCTGATCGCCCCTACCTGGCACGCCAACTGTCAGGGGGTGAGACCTGTACAGATCCGCTAGGGGGTTACCCTAGAGGTTTGCAGGTTAATGGAGGATCGGGACCTAAGAGCGTAGGTGGTAGTCCACGTGGTGAACTCGGAACTAGGCGAGTATGGCAGTGAAAACAGGGAGACAAGAGGGTTTAGACTGGTTCAGGCCTCCGGAGAGTAAAACCCTACGTCCAGTTGTGGTGGATTATGCGGGAGGTTGAAGATGAGTTGTCCCCTTGAATGGAGCCCTAGGCCGCCTTATATGGGGAGGACGGGCTAGGGTTTCCATTCAAGGTCGGTTGACCCATGTCCGGGTCGGTTACAATCTACGGGAAGCTTATCTCCCGGATTACAAGGAGTATCCCGTGATACTCGGAACTACAGGCGGCGACGCTCTAGGTCTTAGTGTCTTGGCTTGCACGCCAAGCATCGCGGGTCTTCCGGGATCTTGATCAGGTCGCCCGCGGTCGTCGGAGGTGTGGATAAGGTCGCTGGGCCCACTTGGCAGGTCGGCGGGTCTTCTAGAAGGTCGGGTCCACTTGTCAGGGGCCCCTAGGACCCTGGCCGGTGGGGACCCATGGGTACTCATGTCTCTCACCACTAGCCGTCGGTCTTGAGGGGGATCCACATCAGCTGGTCCATCTGCACGTTGTTACGGAAGTTAGTAAGAGTTAGTAAAGTTAATCAAGGTATTTATAACAAAGATCAAGGTGTTTATATAAAATTTCATGGATTGTATATAAAGCACAAGGAGTTTGGCTTTCCTATACAATCGTCCGTTCCTAGGCTCGTCCTACGGTCAAGCATGGCTCTGATACCAACTGAAACGAACCAGATTTCCGAGAATGGAAACTCGATCCCTGCACCTCAGTGATAGTCCCAGGAGGCTATCACGTGCAAATCCCTGTCTGAGATAGTAATCAAAACCATACAACACAAGAGAACTATATGAAGGTCCACATAATTAATATTATAATAATTAAGCATCTGAGTACATCATTACGGCACATGCCGGGTACAAGTCCAACAGGACTGAATCAAACAGAGTAAACATCTACGCAGCGGCTCTCATGTAGCGAAGTAGACTCCATCCCCGTAGGCAAGCTCGAGTGTAGAACGGCCTCAGTCATCCCATCCATCATGCTCAAAGTCGTAGTCCGGCTCCTGGTCTGAAAACCCGTCATCTACTCGATAAGCGAGTAGGTCATGTCAGCTTCCCAACAAAGAGCATAAGCAAAAGAGAATAATTCTAATATGCATGGATAATCCTATATATGGCTGTAGAAGGTTATGCAAGCAGCGGTAGCAACATCAAGGAATGCAGAAATGCCGAGAGGTCACCATCTCCGAGGAGATCCACACCTTTGTGGACAACGCCTCCGGGGCCAACACCCCAAACAAGGAAAGAACACCAAACACTGGATCTCAACCGAGTCACAACATCCCACTCTCATCTGCGATGTGGGGTCACCAACTCCTATCCCCACATCTCAACGGCACGAAGCCGGGCTCACTCACACAGGGGAGAGAAAGCAGCACAAAAGAATACTAGCCAGAGTAACAGATCCAAGGGCTGTCCATACCAGTGGACACAGACTATAGCTATAGGTTTAACACTCTGCAGACGTTGTACAACTGGACCCGCCGAGTAGGGCAGAACTGGATGCCTCCGATCCACATCCCTACCTAACGGCCGGAGACCTAGCAGTGGATGGTGTGGGGGATATACCCCCCGGGTCCCACACGGAGGGGCTTCATAACGTGTATATGTATACAGAGATGGGCCCACCTGTGTGGAGATACGGCATGGCGTACGGATCAGGATGAGGCGGCGCCCGAGGAGATATCATCCCATGAAAGAGGACCGGTTAGTTAGGAAAGATATTACTTGAGCCGGAAGGCCAAATCTTGTAATCGGTTAGCTATAGATTCCCCGAGATCTGTAAACCCTGCCCCCCAGGCTATATAAGGGCGGCAGGGACCCTCCTCAAAAACAAGTCCATCTGATTCCCAATTGTGGAACCATCAATACAACACACAGAGCACAGAACGTAGGGTATTACGCCTCCCGGCGGCCTGAACCTGGATAAACCCTGTGTCCTTTGTTCACCATCTAGCTCTAGTCTCGGCGATCCCCACCATACAATCTACCACTATTGCCTACCCCGTGGTGGACTGCCGGTTCATTGCACCGACAGTTGGCGCGCCAGGTAGGGGTTCGCCGCGATAATTGGCGAGCTTGATGGTCGCAGTCAAGATCCCTGCTAGTTGCCTCGCCTTCGCCGCGTTGGGAGAGGGAATTCCTTTCGGGAGCCTCGACCCCGTCTCCACCGTTGACGAGCAGGCGGCCGGCTACGTGACTCCTCCTCAGGGTCACATCATCATCGTGGAGATCCCATGCGTTCTCTCTGACACCGTGATCACCACGGAAAAACCTTCCGGAGCGGTTTCCATACCGGCCGCGAGGGGAAGACCGGCTGCCAGATCCAATCTGGACAAGCACAAAGCCTGCCGAGTGCTTTTCGGCACGCCGCAGCAAGCCCGGAGGCCAACCCTCCCGGTTCAAGATCTGACGGTCGCAGGGTCATCGAACCCTCCCGCGGACGATCTGGTTGAATCTTTCGACCGGGTCATTAGTCACATGGCTGACACCATCACCATCTGCGAGGCAACCCTGGGTACCCCGCAGTCCGAATGCTTTCCCTTCGGGTTGAAGAGCACCGCCGCCTCCGTGGTCACGGAGGAGGTGAAGCGGAACCTAGCGGAGATCCCTGCACCCGAGCCAGTTGAATACCACTCGGATGACGATTCGCCACGCTTTGTGAACGTGGTTCTCTCCCCCATACGAGAGGGAAACCGCGACGCGTCCCTCCTCCCCATACTGGAAGAGGACGAGGACGGTCAACTCTGCGACTGGACCACGGATGAGTCCGAGGGTGAGTGCCGCTCAGGCCGATCTACTAGGCGGTCTAGCCCTGAGTACATCTCGGATGGGTCCTATGCGTCCCTCGAGGCGGCTCTCGGCCTAGACGAAAGCTCTCCCTCCCGTGGGTCCGACGACACGATCCTGATCAGCTCTTCAAGCTCGCCCTCGGATCTGTCCGATGGAAGCTGGTCGCCTGCCTTCGTCTACGTGGCAGCACCGAGAGCTCCGCTGGCAATCTCTGAGGACGAGCGCACTCAGGATAACGAGACGGCCGCACAAAAGGCCGAACGGTTACGGAAGAATGCGGACCGAGCGCGACGGTGCCGAGAAGCCCAGCGCGACGAGGAGGAGGACGAGGACATTCAAAGCTCTGACCGCCCGCGCCGCAACAGGCGGCGGCGTCGCACCCGCCGCTCGAGCAGAATTCAGCCCCGAAGGCTTGAGGATGACTTCACCCTCGACTACGATGGGCACAAGGTCTACGCGACCCCCAAAGCAAATCTCATTGTACTAAATGAGGCGGTTGAGAGGCTGCCTCCAACTACGCCAGACATTGGGCGCATACGGGCCCTGGTGCAGGCCGCTGCGACCCAGCACAACCGCGTCGATCCCTCCCCGCCAGTCGGGCAGGGGAGACGGAGGGTACCCGCCGTTCGCACCACAAAAGAGCGTGGCGTGACGAAGGTGGAGACTTGCGCGACAGGCTCCGCAGCCGCAATGCGAGGACCACAATCAACCACAACCGCGAGGAGCGCCGCCGTCAGGAATCAAGGCGACGCAATGACTACGACAGGGAGCACGGAGCTCCCCGCCACCAAGATAGACGCGGTGACTCGCAGAGCGGGTACGAAGACTACTACTCGGATTCCTACGAGGACTCCGGGGATAGCTACAGCTCCTATGAGCGGCCGGCCGGCGGACACCACGGAGGTCGAGAGGGTGCCCCGTCCTACGACGGCTTCCTCTCCCTCTCAAAAAGGCTACGTCGGGTGACATGGCCCCGAGGCTTCAAGTTGTCTGACGTCGACAAGTACGACGGCACGTCAGACCCCGCGCAATGGCTCCAGATCTACTCCACCGTGGTCAAGGCCGCGGGAGGAAACGCCGACGTGATGGCAAATTACTTGCCCATAATGCTCACGAAGGGGTGCAGAAACTGGCTTACGGGGCTCCCAAGGAACTCCATTACATCCTGGGACGACCTCTGCAGGTTCTTCACGAGCCAATACTCCGGCACATGGGAGAGGCCAGGAAACAGGAGGATGCTGGACCAGATCCAGCAGCGCATGAACGAGTCGCTGCGCTCGTACATTCGGCGCTTCTCCGAGAAGAAGAACTCTCTTCCTTTCGTCGAGGAGCACGATGTCATCAGCGCCTTCCAGCATGGGCTGGCCTACGGCAAGCTGGTGAATAGGTGGGCCCAGAGGCCCCCAAAGACAGTAAATGAGCTCTTCGCCATAGCCAACAAGGAGGCCAACGGTGAAGAGGCAGAACGCGAGCAGCTGAAGCACATCAAGTCCCGCTGGGAAGACGATGATTCCCCACGTCCGCGTCGGTCACGCCACGACCCGAACCGAGAGGGAGAAACCTCCCAGCAGGGCGCACGGTGCAACAGGAGGCACAAGTCGGCCGAGGTCATAGCGGCCGTAGAGCCCGCCCCGAAGCGCATGGACCCCTCAGAGTTCCAAAAGATGCTGGACATGCAATGCCCGTACCACAAGAACCATAAGCACTCAGCTCGCGACTGCTTTGGCCTGAAGAACCACTTCTCAGGGAAGGGCTGTTCCAAGGGTCCCTCCAAGAACGACAAGGGAAAGGGGAAACGCGCTCCCCCAGCGGATGATGACGAGGAAGACTTCCAGGTCACCGACCGTACGGTCAACATGATCTATGGTGGCCCGGACCAGATCGAGGGGAAGCGCAAGGCCAAGCTCACAGACAGGTTACTGGTGTACACGGCCCAACACAGCACGCCCCAGTTTCTGTGATGGTCGGAAGTTCCGATCACTTTCAGTAGGGATGACCACCCGGAGGCAGTTGTCAAGCCCGGGCGGTACCCACTCATGCTCAAGCCTACGATCCGCAACGTGGGACTTCGCAAGTGTAAGGAATCGGATGCTCGTAGCCTAAGAGGGGGAGGGGGTGAATTAGGCAATCTAAAAACCTTAACCTATGGCTTCACTATTTTTTTCTCAAAGTAAACTAGAACATACTATCTATATGTGCAACTAGGGTTGTTCTAGTGTGAAACTCCCATCCCAAAACAAGGTTTGCAACCTATAGCCAATCCTAGCAAGATACTACTCTAGAAAAGTAAAGGCAAGCAAAGATTGCAATAGAGTAAATGCGGAAACGTAAAGGGGATGAGAGGAAGTAAACTCTTGACACACGATTTATCCTGTGGTATCGGTAGGCACTAAGCCACCCCTAGTCCACGTTGTTGAAGCACTCACACAAGAGTATTGCTTCCCAGTCACCAAGTCTCTCCCAAGAGCACCACTTGACTCGCCACAAAGGCAAGCCACTTAGGCACTTGCCAAGCTCCCTTGGTCACCTTGATGCCGCCTCCACTAAGGAGCTTCTCCACTTAGGAAGGGGGTCTCCACGTCCCCCGCACAAAGTGTCCTCGCCACTCCACACCAAGCCGGAGGGTCGAAGACGATTGCCGGTGAGCCACTTAGGCCCCAAGGCTTCCGGCGAACCTTGTACGCCTTGATTCACTCAAGAATCACCTCACAAGGTTGGCACAACCTTGCACTCACTCAGCTCTAAGCTAAGCCTAGCACTAAGCACATACACTAAGCATATGCAAGTCTATGGATGAGCAATTAAGCACTTGGATGGATTGGATATGATCTTCTAGGTGTCTTGCACTCTCCTGCACTTCCACACAATCCAGCAACCTCAGATGGGTGAGTGGAGGGGGTATAAATAGCCCAAGGCATCCAAAGAGCCGTTGGCTAACGGCCACTGAAAAAGGTAGCGTCGGATGAACTGATGCTATGCTTTTCCAGGGCATCGGTTCATCTGGTGCCCTCCACATCACTTAGCCATTGCAGCTCTGCTGACACAACTGTTCCGACTCTATACACCGATGCACCGTCGGTTCATCTGGTGCTGAAGACCTCGCGGTCAAAACGTCTCTGTATGCTGCTTCGTGACCGTCAGATAGACCGATGCTTCCACTTGACCAAGGCGTCGGTTCATCCGGTGCTGAAGAGGCTGTCTTGGCGCGTCTCTGTCTTGATTCAAACTAAGCGTCGGATAGACCGACGGTGTCCTCTCTCAGACCGTCGGATCATCTGGTGCCACTGTCTTCGCTGCTCCTCCTCCGCAATTCATCCGGCGCATCTAGAAACCGGACCGTCGGATCATCCGACGGTGTCATCTTTATTTTGCCCGCTGCGCAGTGTACCAAGTACACCGATGCTTGCACCGATGGTACCGTCAGTTCATCCGACGATGTCAATTTCCTTCCTTTTCTTCCGCGGTTTTGACCCTTGAAAAATAGACTATCTTCTCATTTTGGCATGTGGTATTTTTGCATCCTTGGGACCTAGAAATGTCTATAAAGACATGCTAAATAATGTGGCTAGTCCCATTGATCATGTTGTCATGAATCACCGAAATCATACTCGAACTAATGGCATATGAGGCCATGTTCGCTACAGCAAGATGCTGGTGGACGGAGGCAGTGGCCTCGACATATTGTTCGCCAGCACGCTCAAGGAGTTGGGTCTCACTCCCTTGGACTTGAGCCCGACTGACAAGCCCTTCTTCGGGATCGTACCCGGAGATCCTTCAGTACCACTCGGTCAGATCTCTCTGCCAGTCACCTTTGGCACGATCGAGAACTACCGGACAGAGTACGTCCGCTTCATAGTGGCGGACTTCGAGATAGCCTATCATGGCATACTCGGCAGGCTGGCGCTAGCCAAGTTCATGGCGGTGCCCCACTATACCTACATGGTGCTGAAGATGCCTGCGCCAAACGGGGTCATTACCCTCAGAGGTGACTCCAACACAGCCAGTGCCTGTGAGAAGGAGAACCTCCACATCGCTGCCACCCTGGATCTCTCCAGACGCACTGCTGAAGTCCTGGCGGCTGCCAGCAAGCTCAAACCGGTGGATCTGGAGATCCCGAACAAGAAGCCGACGACAGAGGCGATCCAGCGGGAGAAGGAGGCTGTGAAGAAGGTGTCGCTCAACCTCGACAATCCCTCGAAGACGGCGGCCATAGGGGCCAACCTGGACCCTAAATAGGAAAGTGTGCTCGTCGAGTTCCTGCGTGCTAACTCCGACATATTCGCCTGGAAGCCAGCGGATATGCCAGGAGTGCCCAGAAAGCTCGCCGAGCACTCCTTGAAGGTTGACCCGAAAGCTAAGCCGATCAAGCAAAAGCTTCGTCGGTTCGCGGCTGACCGCAAGGAGGCAATAGGGGTAGAGGTTACGAAGCTGTTAGCCGCCAAGTTTATCAAAGAGGTGTATCACCCAGACTGGCTGGCTAATCCAGTTCTTGTATCCAAAAAGAATAAGCAATGGAGAATGTACGTTGATTATACCGATCTCAACAAACACTACCCCTAACAGGATAATAACCGACCTGGGTACGAACTTCACAGGAAGGGAGTTCCAGGAATATTGCGACGAACTCCTCATCAAGGTGGCACGCATCTCAGTCGCGCACCCACGTGCCAATGGCCAAGTCGAGTGAGCTAACAGAGCGGTGCTCGAGGCACTCAAGAAACGCATCTTCGATCGCCTGAAAAATTACACGACTCGTTGGCTACGCGAGCTCCCTGTAGTACTCTGGGGACTGCAGACATAGCCGAGTCGTGCTACTGGTCAAACTCCTTTCTTCCTGGTATATGGGTCTGAGGCGGTGCTCCCTACCGACCTCATGTTCAAAGCACCAAGGGTTGAAGTATACGACGAAAACGAGGCTGAGAAGGCGCGGATTGAGGATATCGACAGCATCGAGGAAGGACGGCTCACGGCAACAATTCAGGCAGCACGGTACGCCCAAGCTTTGCGGTGTTACCATGATAAAAATGTGCAAGAGAGAGCTTTCTGCGTTGGAGATCTAGTCCTGCGCAGGATCCAAAGCAAGAAGGACATGCACAAGCTAGCAGCCCCATGGGAGGGGCCATTCATAGTCAAGGAAATCAGTAGGCCGGGTGCTTATTGGCTGATGCGGGAGGACGGCTCGGATGTGCCCAACTCATGGAACATTGAGCACCTACGCCGTTTCTACCCATAATAAAGCTATGTATCATTTTTCTGTTCAAAGTCTTTCGTACATTATCCATGTTAGCAGTCTATGGCAATGAATTCAGTTTCATGTCTCATGAAGTTTTCCTACTTCGCTCTCACATCTGCTCACATGCTTTCCTCACCCAAGTTTCAATTCTGAAACCTGGGGACTGCTTTACATACAGCAAAGTTTTCCATGTTAAAACTAAATAACGCTCATCTAACACAGATCTTACGACTCATAAAGTACTCGGTAGCACATGTCTTAAATCGTGGGTCGAGGTTTTCGCCAAGCTAAGGTACTACGCGTGTATGAAAGTACGCCCTCTGCGCTAGGAAACTAAGGCCAACGAGCCTACGATTTCCCATAATAGATTAACTACCGGAGAAATTAATAGTACAAAGATACCGTCAAAGTAAAGCGCCTACTTAAAACTACCAAATGTCAATGAACAAAAGTACCGGTGCACCCACAGCACCACAAAATATTACAACTTTTAAACTTTCAAAGTTTTTATGGCTGGGACAGGAGGGCATCAACACCAACTTCTTCATCAGCCGCCGCCACGACGTCGTCAGCAAGCTGCTCCACCATATCCTTCACCCCCTCCAGTAGTCACTCAGCCTGATGTGGCGACGTCCCACGAGCAAAGCCACTGCGGAAACGATCCACGTTGATCGAGGGGTAGAAGGAGCAAAAGACGGCGAGGCAGTGGTCGGCACTCGCCACGCCGACCTCGCGAAGACAGCCGAGGAAGCGTGCCGCCGCTGCTTGGGCACGCTCCAGTAGGGTCGGTGGGCGCACCACTGGGTCACCGAACTGCCGCACGGAGGAGGACTCGGCAAGGGGCGACAGTTCGTCCAGGATGGGGCGCAGCGCCTCACCGAGAGCTTTGAACTGAGCCCTCTCCGATGCGATGCAGGCCTCAAGATCTGCATATTGGGCAAATTGTTTTTGTCGGAAATCTGCTCAACGTCAGAAGCACTTATCGACAAACATTCAAGGATACCACGGGGGTGCAAGGTAACCAACCTGACAGCTCTTTTCTCGCCACAGCGGCCTGCCTGCACGCCTCCTGGCCGTCCTGCCGGAGCTTTTTCATGCGGGCCCAAAGGGATTTGAGCTCCTCCTCCGCCTTGGCCCGAGCTATTGCCAAGAACTGATCAGCACAAAGCACTCGGGCAATGGAGAAACAGAAGCAAAACATAATCAACACACCTTGCTGGTTTTCCTCCGCCGCCGCCGCCCGGAGCATCGCCTCGTTCGCCTCCGCAGCCGCCTTCTCCGGCCGCAGCCTCTTGACCTCCCGATTGCTGCTGTCTCGCTGAGCAACAGCTTGCTGCTCAAGATGCTCCAAACGGGCGCGCAGAGTGGTGTTCAGATCGGCAGTGGTGCCAACGCGATCAAGCACAGCGCTCTTACGCACGGACTCGGAGGCCACGGTCTGTCGAGACATAGCAAAAGATAAAACAACTACAGCTACCAAGCACCTACAACAACAACAGGAAGAAAGAATTACCTCTGCAAGCTGGAGGGTCCTCCGCGCAATGGTGACGAGCTCCGCGCGGTTCTCAGCATCGATCGTCGGATCCCCAAGCACTTCATTCACAAGACTGCCACGCACCTGGGCGACGCGTCCAGGGCGTGGCGGGCTGAGATGCGGCTGAGGGAGCTCCCGCTGGATCTCCTCGACATCAGAGGGCCCAGACGCAGTGGAGCCGGAAGCTGCAACGTGCCCAGCCTCACACTGGGGACTGGGGTCACGAGCGGCAGCATCAGCAGCAGCAGCCGCAGCATCAGGAACCCCCAACATAGCAGCCGGGTGCTCATCAGAAGCACTCGGGCGCGGCGACGCCGGGGCGGCAGACGGTAGGGACGACTCGTCAACTTCAGAAGGGAGGTTGCAGGGACCCCTACTCGTACAAACAAGACATAAAGATCTCTTTCCAATCCTGTGCACCAAAAAGAAACAAGGATGGACGACTTGAAAAAGACTTACTCGGAGGACACGCGGACTCGGGTTCGACGCAGAAAGCTGGAGCCAGAGGAGGCGGATCGCTTCACCCCACTGACCGTCACAGCCGCCGCCGTAGGTGCTGGTGACGGTGTTGCAGCGGCAGCCTGCGTAGTCTGAGCGGTGGGGTGCGCAGCGTCCGCCACCGGTGGCACGGGGCCCGATGGCTGAGAAGGAAGAGAAGAAGTGAAGTGACCGGTAGGCGCCGGCGTCACCTAGCCGTCGTCACTGAGGGAGCTTTGCCGATGTCAAAGGAGAGGGGGGCCTCCTCCTCCTCGTCCTCCGACAGCACAAGCTTGCACTGGCGCACCTCTGGTTCGTCGATCTTGAGTGACCCAGGGGGCGCACGACGCGCCTCAGGATTCCGGCTGCCCTTGCGCTCCTTGCCCTTGCTGGCCGGCGCGGCACGCTTCTCCTCCGGAGCAGGGGCTGCGGGCTGACGGGGCTCAGGCTGGATCGCCTCATCGCCACCCGCCGCGACGTGGGCCCTGTTCATGCCCTAATGGGTGCCCTATAAAAGACAAAATCATTACCTCAGGTGGGTAGTTCGCCAGGTTGAACGGCTTCAGCGCGTCGCGGTTGGAGATGAGGGTGCCGGGAACGAAGCACTGACGGACGTGCTCCTTCAGCTCCTTTGCCCTCCCCGGCACTACCGCTCACCGCGCCATGTCGTGGTCGTCGCCGGCATACTCGTACGCCGGGCACACCCTGTCCCGGAGCGGTTGCGTGTACCGGACGGCGAAGCTCGCCATCACCGCGACGCCAGTGAGCCCGGTCTCCTTCAGCTTCCAGATATGCTCCAGCAGCATGGACACCTGCCCCATCTCGGCTTGGCCAAGCTCTTCATCCCAGCATGGGAGAGGAGTCGGCCGCGTGTCGACGTTGCAGGGCACCGCCGGGGCATGGTTGGCGGTGTAGAACCACTCCGAGTGCCAGCCCTTGTTGGAGCTGACGAGCGGCACCGGAATGTACTCAGCAGAGTGCCTCTGCTTGAGCTGGAATCCGGTGCCGCCCACCACCCGTGGCTTCTTGGCGTTGGGGTGGGGCTTCACCCAGAAGAAATAACGAAAAAGATCGAAATGCGGGGCGATTCCGAGAAACGCCTCGCACAGATGCACAAAGATGGATATGTGCAAAATGGAGTTAGGGTTGAGATGGCACAGCTCCAAACCGTAGTAGTAGAGCAGGCCGAGGAAGAAGGGATGCGCGGGTAGGCCGAACCCACGGAGGTAGGCCGACTCCAAGACGATGGCGTCGTCGGTCGACGGCGTGGGGAACTCCTCCCCCGCAGCTGGCAGCCATCCCTCGACGGCGGACTCGAGCAGGACTCCGCCCAGCACTAGGGCGGTGATGCGCTCCCTCATCGAGACGGAGCGCACCCACTCCTCGCTCCGCACCGGCGGCGGAAGCGGGGACGACGACGGAGACGGCGAGCGCCTCACCTCGGAGGCGCCGTGCCTCGACTTCTTCGAATGCCAGCGGGATCCCACCGACGACATCCTCGCTACGCTCGGGGACTCGGGCGGGGAGCGGTTTACACCCTCGCTACGCTCGGGGACTCCCCCGGGACTATGGCTTAGATGCGGCGCGGCGGCGGATCTAGATCTACAGCCTCGCCGGAGCCAAATCCGGTGGAGATCGAGCTAATGCGATGACGGATCCGGCGGATCGAAGGCGGAGCGGCCGGGGAAGGAAGAGCAAAGGGCGGCTACGTGGTTTCCTATGGGAAGTGAAGCGACGTGACTGCAGGGGCGCGTGGCGAGCCACGCCCCGGGCTGCCTTAAATGCGGCAGACGGAACGGTGGTCGTGGCGGGCCCCACCCCTCGTGCGGTCGCATCGCCGCAGCGCGGGAGAATCTTCTCGCGAGTACGACCCGTGAGCGGCGCGCCAGTGCCCAGCCTTATCCGCGATGCTTCCGATTCCGGCCATTGGGCCTTAGTAGGCCGTGGCTCTAAGTGGGCCAAAGGGTTAAAACCTTTCCTTCTACGGGAAGACACCCTTAAAATTAAAAGGGCTTTCCAAAAATCATTGGTTGGCTTAAACCACTCAGAGGCCATGACCCAGAGTCACGTACTGCCAGGTTATCAGATAACCCGCCCTTAAAAATTCAGTTTTGACTCTTAAGAGAGTTTCAAAGGTCTACTAGCCCATGAGTGTTCTCCCGGAGGCATGCCATACATAGGCCAAAGCTGTTCAGAAGTCACGAATATGATGACTAGGACAGGTGACCTCGCGCGAGTGCTCCGTGAGAACACGGTGGGCCATGTGGCAAATTTGGCATAGGGCCGGAGCTCTAACCAAACACCGTACCGGGTCAGATGATCCGAGTGGTACTCTCCCAAATGGGATGATGGTAATACCGAACTAAATCCTTTTTAGAGCTTCGAAATAGTTACTTTAACTATTCTGAACCTCGGGGACTGCCCTAATGGGCGCATCTGGAGATGCGCCCATTCAGTGGCTACAAACCCGCCACCGTGATCATCCGGAATTGTTCCAAGACAAAATCTCACTGACTAAAGTCAGGGTCGGGGATACGGGAGGTGATCAGAGGTACCTTTTTTCAAAGGGGCGCCCATTATAGAAGACATCAGCGAGCGGTCGCTTGGATTCTCTTTTGACCCTAGATAAACCTCTTCGATCTTTATCTAGGCTCGGGGACTAAGTGTGTACACTTCGTCTTCGATGAAAGTGTACAATCTCCAATCCCGGATGATCTGAATAAATCACAAACATGGTGAAGAGCTCTCCTCAACCACCCGGCAACCACGAGTTCCGCTTCAAGACCACTCGGCTGCACCGAAGATCAGATCAGACAACATTCAAAGCACTCGGACGGAAGGCATTAAGCACTCGGCTAAATGGTGAGAGTGCACAAAAGTACACGGAGCTGAAGATCGAAGTTGCAGTCTGGTTAAGAAGCGCTCGGGGACTGCTGTGGGGGATATACCCCCCGGGTCCCACACAGAGGGGCTTCATAATGTGTATACGTATACGGAGATGGGCCCACCCGTGTGGAGATACGGCATGGCGTATGGATCAGGATGAGGCGGCGCCCGAGGAGATATCATCCCATGAAAGAGGACCGGTTAGTTAGGAAAGATATTACTTGAGCCGGAAGGCCAAATCTTGTAATCGGTTAGCTATAGATTCCCCGAGATCTATAAACCCTGCCCCCCAGGCTATATAAGGGCGGCAGGGACCCCCCTCAAAAACAAGTCCATCTGATTCCCAATCGTTGAACCATCAATACAACACACAGAGCACAGGACGTAGGGTATTACGCCTCCCGGTGGCCTGAACCTGGATAAACCCTGTGTCCTTTGTTCACCATCTAGCTCTAGTCTCGGCGATCCCCACCATACAATCTACCACCATAGCCTACCCCGTGGTGGACTGCCGGTTCATTGCACCGACAGATGGCACTCTCCTGCCTCTCCGAGCCTGACTCGTCCTGAACTGGGGCGCGAAACTTGCCAGCAGGGCCTCGAAGCTGTGAAACCATCCCCGGAGGAGCCAGGGCGACGTCTACTCGGGAGGTATAACACGTCCCCCTCACACGATCACACCGATCCGCCTACAAGCTGGATGCCATCCACCTACTACTTCTCAGACCGAACCTGTCACACTTGGTTTTAGAAAAACAAACCAAGTGCATAACTATATGTATGTCAGGATCTATTTTCATACATATAGTGACATATAAGTGAATAACAGTTCAGTATCACGTAAGAAAAAGGAAGATTATCAGAGATTTACGCTTAATCCTGGAAACGAAGTCACCAAACTCCACAAGCAGTCGACTGGGGGTTGCGTACGCCTAGCACCAGCAACATCTTCAGCTAACTCCATAGTAGCTTCTTCTTTCTGAGCAACATTGTTTATAGCAAGGGTGAGCACATGTCGTACTCAGCAAGTCTGGGGAAAGTATGAATGCAAAGGCTTAAGCAAGGAAAGGCTGACAGGTTGACTGCATTAAGCAATTTTAGTTGGTCAAATTTTATTAGCACCTGATTACTAAGATATAAATATATACCAACCCACATTAAGCATAAAGGTAAGATGCGCCATAAGAATATGGCAACCAGAAACCACAATTTAAGTCCATCTTTAAGTTCAGTTATCATGTGAGGGTCCAGGACGCTCTTGACCGTGAGCACGGCTAATCGATTAGTTTTACACTCTGCAGAGGTTGTACATCTTTACCCACAAGTCGCGTAAAAGTTCTAGGAACTTTAAACCCAACCATGCGGTGCTAGCTAGGCACCATACCACACTACCGAGGTGTGATTGCATAGGGACGCTACGAGGCCTTTACAAAGATTCCCTAGTGCAGGCTACCCACTAGGTTACATGACAGCGCAATGCATAAACCTCTCTCAAGACTGCGAAGCTACCATAGAGCAGATCAGTCTGAGGGCCGGGCTATACACCAACTACCGGCACCCCCTAACCCCTTTCAGGTAAAGCATACCAAACACTAAGATTTCTAATTAATTGGCCAAGACAGAGCCATATGTCTTGTGGTTGCACTGTTTTCCTGGGTGGTCGCTCCATGTTCCGATTAACAAAGGTGATCTTGTATTAACCAGAAGTATAGCATAAAAGTAAATCGGGTCCAACATATCATTAATGTTCATTAAAAACACCATAACCCAGGTAGAGCAACTAAGCATAGCTACCCAACAAAAAGATAAACCCAGGTTGACAAGGAATGATCATAAAGACTAGGATAAACCTTAATAGGACCCATCAAATTAAATGCAAAGCAATGCAAGGTGATTAAATAATTATTAGGACAAAAGAACAAGGACACACTTGCCTTTAACCACAGAGTAATGATGTTGCTCAGAATGTCTTCATCTTAAAGCTCTCGAAAACTTCTCGATCAACGTTCATTCTACTCGCATCAATCATCCAAAGTAAACCATCCGGAGCACACACATACTAGCAAACAAATGAACTAAATTAAAAATAGTACACCAATCAAAAGGAAAACTTTGGAAGAACGTACTAAAGGATGGATTTGATTCTAGGAACACTTAAGTGCAAGAAACGTTGAAATAAGAATTGAATTGAATAAGGTATGGTTTTCAAGAATAAAAGTATAGGTATTTAACATGATGGTGAACATGCATGAAATACATGGCTGAACGCAAATGAACAGTTAGCTCATAATCACGTTGCATGGAGATGGTGCATACGTGCATGTAATTTGAGATAAACAAAATCATTATTGCTTGAGCACGATGCAAGCATGATGTCATCAAGCCACTTAAGCAATAAACAATGTGGCAAAGAAATTTATGGATAAATAAAAGATTATCCTATAGATCAAAGATAGACAAAGTGAAGGCTAAATGATTTATGGAAAGGAAATACGATCAGCAAGCATCCTAGTTATTTTTTTCTAGAAGAAAAGGTCTCACTTATTGCATAGGTATGACATCATCATGACGCCACCACTTGCATGGCCTTTTATTTGCTTCTGTACGTACTGGCTTCGACCAACAGGAATTCTGCTGGACGCTCACAGTCAGTGCTTTGTTTCTGAAGGCTTGCAATGGCTGTAGCAGAGACACAGGAAAAGCCTTCAGCTGAGTTTTGGTGTGGAACAACTGGTGCACGACCATTGTACGCAGCATGGATAAGAGAGGAAACATAGACGGAGGAGTGCATGATGTGCAGGTCACCTCACCGGCGGCGACGACGGACGGGCTTGACGCTGGCTCGGCAACGCAGGTGATGTGAGCACGGCGTTGGCATGCAGCGGTGATCAGATCAGATAGCTCGCCATGACAGGAAACAACGGGTGGAAAACAGAAACCAGATGAGTTATGGGTGTATCGATAGGCAAAGCTACAGATCACGAGAGATGAGGATAAGATGCAAAACGAAACGAGGAGAAGATTGGCAACGTGCCGGTGTTCTCACCTGAAGCAAAAGATGAACGACGGCTTAAGACTGATCTTGACAAGGACGGTTGATTCTTCCCGTAACGGTGACCTCGGGATGGCCTTCGGGATGGGCTTCATGCAGGCATGCAGCGACGGTTTGTAGCTCCAGGGCGTGGATGATTTGGGCGGTGACGGGTGTGCAGCTTGTGAGCTTGATATCGAATGGCTCCTGGGGCGGCAGTGCTGACTGGCTTCGGCGGACGGCGACGGCAGCGTCCGGCGACGAGCGATGACGACAACTGATGGTGCAGCTTGCGGAACGCCTTGGCGAAGCCCCTCCCTGGCCGTGGGGGATGATGGACGTCGACATACGGTGGTGAGCAGCGGCTCGACGCGACGGCGAGCTGCTCGTGCAGATGAGATCGATGGTGGCAGCCTGCAGCCTGATCTGGACGGCAGCAGCACTAGAGAATAGGCAACGCAGGAGGTGGACGATGCTTTTATAGACGCGAAACCCTAGGGTAGCGAGGCGGCCGGTGCACGAACTCGAGTCCGGCTCGGGTCGGACTCGGCGTGAGCTTGAGGAGTCGACGACCAAGTCCTGCAGCTCAGCGACACGGCGCCTTCAATGACCGGCGGTCCAGAGCTAGAAAAAAAAACCGGAATGGGCCGCTGTGTGGACATCAAATTAAGCTAGCTGGGCTACCAAGGAAAGAAAAGAATAGAATAGAATTGAATAGGCTGATAGAGAGGAAAAACAGATGCGGTGGCTTGTTCGCTCGTACAGGCATGCATGGTGCTGTTTACCTTGCACTGACCCTCGTGGCTTATAAGTGCAACAAAAAAAAACAACAGGGCACGCCACAGGAAACACCGACACATGGATTTTCAAGTTACATGGATATAGTTGAGCGAAAGAGTACATGCATATATATGGTGGTGAAGAACTCAGCTCAAAAGAGAAAGCTCAGAGTATTTCGGCCATGGCAGAATGGGGGCTCCGAGAGTGTAATGACTCAAAGATAGTTTCGGTCACGAGAAATCCAAATAAAATATTTGGAGCTTATGAAAAGGATTTTAAAGCTTGTTATTAACAAATAGATTTAGCTCGAGAGAAAAGAGAATAAATTCCAGAAAGAGCTGGAAAATTCTCAGAAGCACTTGGTCATCATCTAAACGCATTTTTAAAACCTTTTTGCACTCATGAAACACCAAATGCATCAGCATGAATGCATCACACATATAACCATTTATTTAATTTAGAAAATCAAACAAAGACTTTTTCCTATACTATATTTCCTGTAAATAAAATAAATGTTGGAAAAATTTTAAAATTATGAGAAAATTATTATTTAATTATTCTCTCTATTCACATCCTGAAATTGGAAATTTCAGGGTGTGACAGAACCCCGCCCATAACAAGGCGAACGATTTGTACGAAAATAGCCCAAAGAAGCATGGTTAAATTGTCGATGGGTCCTTAATTTCAAGAGCGAGCACTCACCAACTCCATCCGAACGACACGCCGCTAGGGCGGGAGGCCAGGTCGCATCTCCCCTAGACAGACGTTCACAAGTAACCAAAGCAGCTCGCTCCTGCGGTAACACGTCAAGGATACACACTCACCCAAAATACTCGCTAGAATACCGAGATATCCCAATCTCAGTCCAAACCCGAGATCCATCCATAACTAAGGGTAAAATATATGGATAGATATAGCCGGGAACTAGCTAGGGGTCTGTAGCTAGTTCCAAAAGTAGGTAGTTCAAGAAACAGGATAATACAAATCAAGGTACGGCTAAAAGATTGTCTATGCAATTTCAAAGGCATTCGTAAATAACAATTAAGCAATAGCAACTAAAGCATGCATAGGATCTATATGGTTGGGAGTGACATCACACCTGGCTGGCGTCCGTAGTCCTATTCTGGGTTGAAGTCGGGGTCGAACTCCTCCTCTGGCTCGTAGCTCGGGTCTGCTCAGCACGAGATACGAGATACTAAATTACCGGCAATCAACTAAGCATAAATCCAAAGAAAACCAATTTTAAAAGATCCAAAAAGATCCAAACTATCTACAATCAGCACCGTCTCATTTTGAGAAAAATAATGAAACTGGTTTCATATTTTTCGGAGTTATAAATAATTAGTTATGAATTTTCAAAGATGAAAGGATTTATAAATTAATTTTCAAATTCATTTATAAATCAGGATTTAATTTTGAAAATAGGTGATGATGTCAGCATTACATCATTATGACGTCAGCGTCACAGGTTAGTGGGCCGTTATTGGGCCGAAAGAGTTAGTGGGCCGAATGTGGCCCAATGGACTTAGCCCAGTGGGCCAAATGGACTAAGTCCATCGCATACCCCCCGAATTAAAATCACAGTTCGTGAATGAAAAGGAAAAAGGGCCGGCACTGGGCCTTAATGGGCTAAGGCCCATGCAGGGTTTCCTTTACATTTTCAGCGGGGAAGTCCACAGCCGCCCCTTGGGCTTTGCTGGGTTGCAGCGGTGCTCCTCACCACGCTCGCGTGCGTCGGCGCGCCTCGGCGCGCGGCCGGTGACGACGACGAACGACGATCTGCGGATGTAGCCACTCCGGCGTTCGTGGGAGCGAAGGTTAGAGGTCACTAGGGACCGACGGTTGGCCTGGCGCAGCCGCAACCCTAGGGTGGGGCTCTCTGGCCTACGCGTGGCTCGGCACAGCGGCGCTCTCGACGCGGTGCGGCGACGGCGCGTGAAGCAGCGGCGCCCACGGTTCTGCGCAGGGCTACTGGTCTTGCGCTGGGGTGCGCGGGATCCAGATGCACACGCTCACACATACACATAAAAGCGGCAACGAACTCGGCTCGCACGCACGAACACACGTGCATCGCAGCGGTGCCCCGGGCGTGTCGCGGCGGAGACGGCGGCGGCGGTTTAGTGGCCAAAGGCCTGCCTGCACGTGCTAGGGTGCACGGCGGTGACAAGGATACGAAGGTCGGACAGAGGCTTGACACAGCGATCTCAGGGCTCGACGCACGGCATGGCAGCCGGCGTAGTGTGGCGCAGGGGCACGCTCCCGTGGGGAAAGCAAGGTCAGGAGAGAGGCGCGGGGTGTCTCACGTTGGGGTGGAGGTGAAGACATAGCAGTAGACCGGCGTGTCGGTGAAGCGGCGACGAGGTACACGGCGGCGCGGCGCCGGCTCTGCTCCGGCTCCGTCTTGTCGCGGACGGCCTTCTCTTCAGCACGTCCGGCTCCGGCTTCGCGGCTTCTGCTCCGGCGGGACGATGCGGTGGTGAGGCGCGCCTCCCTTCTCTCCTTCTCCTCCTCCTTCTTCCTCCTCCGCTTCTCTTTCTCTCTCAGCGGCGAAGCAGGGGAAAAGGGGGAAAAGATCCCCAACTAGCGATGGAGCCAATTGGGACTTGGCTGCGGGGGTTTTAGGTGCGCGCGGGTCAAGGGGACAAGGGAGCAGCGTGGGGCATGGCTGTCCCCGCCTGCCTTGGCGGCGAAGGCGCGATGCAGCACGGCTTTGGTTGGCTTGGCGCGCGGGCAAGGTCCAGGGGCAAAGAAGTGATTAGAGGGCGACGAGAGCGTGGGGTCCGCCTGGGCGTGCTTGCGGGCCCTCGGCGTGCGTGTCGGCTGCGGTTGCGTGGTCTGGCTCGGGCGCGAGTGGCTGCGACGCGGCGGGACTGGTGCGACGGCACCGAGTCAAAGCCGGGCGAGGAAGAAGATGACCAGGAGCCCCGGGGCGGTCCCACTCATCAGCGAGCCAATACGGCGCGGCGCTGAGCGGGGCTGAGCTGGGCTGTCTTGGTGGGCCGCTTGCCAAGAGAGGGTGGAAGGGTGAGCAGGGACCGAGAGTTGAGGGTGAAAGGTTGGACTCGAGGATAGTTAGTTGGCTCAAGATAGTTAGATAGGTTTTGAATATAGTTTTGAATTTAGGTTTAAACTTTATATTTGAATTTGAATTTATTCAAATTCAAAACACACTCAAATAAATCCAAATAAAATCTATAAAAACCAAATCACATAACTATACCATAATTTGAATTTATATTTTTATATTTAGGTTTTATAGGGAATTTTAGGTGAGAGGCTAGCATAAGGTTTAAACATGGTGTCACACATCAAATAAATAAAAGTTTTAAATTTTTCAGAAATTCATACTTCTAATTTTACGGGATGTTACAGGCCCCGCCGCCCCAGATGACCAAGGATTGAAGGCGCCGCGGGGGTGTGCTCGTGTTTTTCCCCTGTGGCGCACTCGGAGAAGACGCTGGCGGTCCCTTCGAAGGGCGCCCAGTTGGGCGTCATCTGACAGATGCGCAGGGGCCGCCGCCGGAGCGGGATGATCCCCAACGCGTGGTACTGGCCGATGACGGCCGCCAAATCGACCCCGGCGTTGTGGAGCCGGGTCAGGACCGCCCAACAATCCTTGAGCAGCTTCTCCTGCTCCGCCACCGGGGGCTCGTGGCTCCAACTCTTCGGCGCCTCGGCGATGGAGGCGCCGGTGTACTCCGGGAGCGGGTGCTCGGGGTCGTTCTTGAGGTAGAACCAACCCTTGTGCCAGCCGCTGTTGGAGCTCGTCAGCAAGAAGGGGATGTACTCCTCCCCTCTACCTTGCTTCATCCGGAGATTGGCGCATCCGATCGTCGCCGGGAACCTGCCGTCCTTCAAGCAGACAAACCTGAAGAAGTACCGGAAGAGATGCCAGTGGGCACCCACTCCCAGGTACCCCTCACACAGCGCCTCGAACGCCGCCATCTGCTGGATGCTGTTCGGGTTGAGGTGCTGGAGTTGAAGCCTGTACTCCCAGAGCACCGCGCGGATGAACCGTTCGGTGGGGACGGAGAATCCGTGCTCGTGGAACGCCACGAACGAGACTATGTAGCCCGGTGGCGGACGCGGGATGGACTCATCCCCCGACACCTTCCACTCCTCAGCAGTGGTGGGCGCCGGCAGATGCCCGGCGGCGACGAGGCGGTGGAGAGTCGCGTGGGCAACGTTGGAACGAGTCCAATTCAACATGGCGTCGTCAAGCTCTAGGACGCAGCGCGGGTGGAAAAAGCGGCAGCGGCGCAACGGATGTGAAAAGAAGAGGAGCGGGCAGCGCTGGCTATGGTGAAGATTGAGGGAGCAAATGGTTTCAAACTCTCCCGATGCACGGTTAATAAGAAGCGGACGTGGGCGTCAGCCTTAAATGTTGGTCCCACCACACCGTAAAGCCGCCCACTCAGAGGGCGCGCCCCCAGGGCAACTGGCGCACGCCTGCGTGATGGTTCGATGCCCGGTGGGCCCACGAATCTGAACCGACTGTGCCCCATCTCCTAAACTCGTCATATCAGTCACATCAGCCACGACCATCACGACGGGTGTGACCGCCGATGCGGGCACGACCGCCTTGACCGGAGATTTTGAAACAGCAACAACATTTCAAGATTAAAAGCCCACAAGCGAGTCTACAACTCCCTAGTGGGCTCGGGGGCTACTGACGAGAGTCTGGATTAGGGCCCCCTAAGCAACGAGATAATCACCCTTGGGATGGAGTCTTCTGACACCATTGACAGCGTCAAGGCTAAGATTCAGGACAAGGAGAGATGCAGATCTTCGTCAAGACCCTCATCAACGAGACACCTCATCTCCGACTAGCAAGCGGTTCTACGACAACTCTCCGCCTTACACGAGTACTCTCCGCCTCGCACGAGTGCTTTCCGTCTCGCCTCCGACTACTCGTTCGCACGAGTAGTTTCCGTCTCCGACTAGGGCGGGGCCCACACTTGGAGGTCAGAGCGCGGGATCAGGGGCCCCACATGAACGTGGTGTTGCCCCGATGCTCGAACTTCCCCGCGACGACACGCAAGGCTCCGGTTCTCCACGCTATGCAAACACCCCAGCTGGCGGGACGCGTGGACGGCTTGTGTTAACAGGAGCCGTAATGCCGCATTGTGCGCCCGCACGGCCCCCAACACGCTGTCCCGTCCAACCTCTGCGGCACGTCACCCCGTCAGAACAGGTACTCAATGACCATCTACGGGCGGCACCTACCTGCACTTAAGCCATAACGTGGCGGGCCTAATCAACTCTCAAGGGAGCTGAGTCATCTAAGGAAGAACTCGGAGGAGGCGCCAAGTAGAAATGTACAGTACCGCCCGCACACGCGGCAGTCGCCAACACCACTACAGCTCAGCGCCCTTCAATGCTTCCCGACGGACATCGACATGGGAAAAGACATCCCAACATTGTAGCACTGTAGCACATATTTGTATTCCCTTTTGCCCCTCACCCTTGCGTCTATAAAAGGGGGAGGAGTGCAACCGTTCGACGTTGGCTGAACTCTCGAACAACACACACAGGGACTTGGGCTCGGACACCCTCTCCCGACCAGTTTGTAACCCCTACTACAGACTCCCCTGACATAAGAACACGATCGCTCGAAACTAGACGTAGGGTATTACTCTTAGGAGGCCCGAACCAGTATAAACCCTCGTGTCTCCTATGCCAACCATCCGGATCCGACACACGATCCGATACAAATTTACTGCCGGCATTAGAGAACCCCGACAACCTCTGGCTCAAATCACAAGACAAATCTAACAAGCCTAATTATGCGATGATTAAACAACTTCATGCTACAGTAAACAATCTCTAATGATGAATTAATTAAATTTAATGAATTCATCTCGCGATTTTCCGTCCATCAATATAATTAGTTTTGTAATTAGTTTATATTTAATCCTTGTAATAGATCTTTGATCTTCCAAAATTTTCTCCCAACTAAAAGAGCAAAGTAGCCATTTCGCGTAAGACATAACAAAGTGATCGGAAGCCAGAAAAGCCACAACAAAGGTGGATCCCCGTTAGAACCTTAACCAAATCCACATATTTTTAACGTACAATTAATATAGTCAATAAAAAGCAATAATTTGCTAATAACATGTGCAGATTGCAAAATCAGCCCGTGCACCATCCTTCCACGTACTAATAATACACGTGTCGTCTCGACCGCAGCATATGGGCCACATCGAGTCCAACACACACTGGGTCCTCCCCTCCCTCCCTGTCACTGTCCTGCACGCTGCACCCCTCCCTATCCGTTCTCGACATCCCGCTCCGTGAGCCCGGGCCACGTACACCCACCCCGACCTCTCTCGCTGCTCCGTGGGCCCACGAACTAGTCCCCACGTACTAATAATACACGTGTCGTCTCGACCGCAGCATATGGGCCACACCGAGCCCAACACACACCGGGTCCTCCCCTTCCTCCCTGTCACTGTCCTGCACGCTGCACCCCTCCCTATCCGCTCTCGACATCCCGCTCCGTGAGCCCGGTCCACGTACACCCACCCCGACCTCTCTCGCTGCTCCGTGGGCCCACGAACCAGTCCCCACGTACTAATAATACACGTGTCGTCTCGACCGCAGCATATGGGCCACACCGAGCCCAACACACACCGGGTCCTCCCCTCCCTCCCTGTCACTGTCCTGCACGCTGCACCCCTCCCTATCCGCTCCCGACATCCCGCTCCGTGAGCCCGGTCCACGTACACCCACCCCGACCTCTCTCGGCTCCGTGGGCCCACGAACCAGTCCCCAACCCAGCCACCACGCCACGTCAACGTCACCCCCCGGCGCACCATACACCGCGCCTCCGCCCACAGTATCACTGGCGGCTGGCCGCTGCAATCCGCTACTCACACTTTGCATGGAACCCCTTTGAATTTCTCCACAACCTCAACCAGCTCCCCTTCTAGAAGCTCCCACCCACTGAAAGTGGAGACACCTCGAAATCTCAGAAATTCTAGGGGCTGAACCGAATATCTCCGCGCGCCCGTGGGAATATCCTCTCCTCCGCAGCTCGCGGCCGCGCGCACCCGACGGCCGGCGCCTCCGCTCTCCGCCTTCTTCTTCTCTTCTCCCCCCTCGGCTTCGGGGGTTTTCTTTTTTTCTCTTTTCTTTTCGTTTTATTTTTATTTTTCGTTTTATTTTTTATTTTCTTTTTCCTCCGTTGGGGTTTTCCCACCCACCGGCGACGAAACCCTAACTAATAATCGGCGGGGGAAGGCGGGGCGGTCGGTCGCCGGCGGCATGCACCAGCAGCAGCGGATGAAGCAGGCGGCGGCGGCGGCCGCCGCGGCGCAGCAGCAGCAGCTGATGCAGCAGGTGCTGCTCCTGCAGCAGCCGCAGCCGCAGCCGCCCGTGTTCCCCGGGCACAACGGCCTCCTCGCCGCGCCGCAGGTAGGGGAATACCTCTCCTCGCTTCCTCATCCTGTCGCTATCTCCGGCTCGATCGATGCGGTGGGGGTGGGTTGGTGATTTTCGGGGGACGCGTGTTGGGGGGATCGATTGGGGGTTGGGATTTGGGGCGTTTCGGATTCGGGGGAGTGGTGGGTGGGATGTAGGTGGGTCTCGGGGTTGGGTTTTTGTGGTGGAATTATGGGGGATCTGGATTCTTTTTTTTGGGTGGAATTATGGGGATTGGGGCAATTTTCGGGGGGGGGGGGGGGGGGGGAATTTAAGAGGACTCGGCGGGTCTCCGCCGTAGAGTTTGTTTAATTTCGTTGCCATTTCTCACGATTATGCGATCCAAGGTGCCGGGTGGGTGCCCGCGCGTGGAAACATAATTTAGGTTTCTGGTAGTGTTTCTGGATTGAGGGTTTTCATTGTGACTGTTTAGGGTGTCTCAGATCATGTTGCAGCAGGCATTGTACACGGAATGATTGTTGTGATACCTGGGTGTTCTTTTTCTCCTACGCCTTTTAGTTTAACCAAATTTAGAAAGTTCTGTCCATGCCCAGACATAGTCTTGCTTTAGTGTACTATATGTTCAAATTAGCTTCTAGTTGTACCAAGCATGTTTGTCCATGCCCAGACATTCTCTTCAAGAATACATGAATTTGGTGGAGCTCTGTGTGCCTGCTACGAAGGGATACTTGTGCAAAATTTGGTGTTTTTAACAACATCATGACACTATTAATGAGGGGTTGTTTGGATGGAGGGGTAAATGGGGCAAATGGGGCAAATTTACCCCTAAGGTGCCAAACATGTGGGGCAAATGTTTTGCCCCCCTAATTCCATTTACCCTTGAAAAGTAGCAAATTGGAGCAAAATTGTGGTGTACCCCAGCCCTCTCTCTCACATCCACATCCACATTTACCCCTTAATCCAAACACCCCAAGGAGTAAATATTATTAGAGGCAAATGGAAGGGGCAAAACATTTGCCTTGGGGTAAACATTTACCCCTTGCATCCAAATAGGCCCCTTTTCACCGATCGAGGAGTGTCGTAGAGACCATAGGGGTGTTTGGATGGAGAGGTAAATGAGACAAATGGGACAAATTTACCCCAAATTTATCCTTAAGGTGCCAAACATGTGAGGCAAATGTTTTGCCCTCATAATTCCATTTACCCCTAAAAAGTAGCAAATTGGAGCAAAATTGCGGTGGGCCCCAGCTCTCTCTCCCATCCACATCCACATTTACCGCTCAATCCAAACACCCCAAGAAGTAAATATTATTAGAGGCAAATGGAAGAGGCTAAACATTTACCTTAGGGTAAACATTTACCCCTCCCATCCAAACAGGCCTAAGGTCACCTCAATTTTGAATGCTAAATGTGCCACCAATTATAAATATATTTTGCACTTATGATCTTTTTTTTCATAAAAATGTTTACTTGTACTGGTGATGATTACTTGTAGACCTGGAATAATTAAGTTGAAGTACATGTTCTCTTTCATCCTTTTGTTATTGGAGTTAGCAGTTCGGTCTTAAATCTTAATGCGTTGTTTTCACTCACCAGCCTTCTCTGTATGTTTTTCTTTGACATACAGCTTTACTTATTTGTTTCGTTAACTCCAGTGATCTTCATTTTTAAGGCTAATGTCAACTGTTTTCTGAAATCTATGCTCTATATGGAAAAAATTTGCTTACACTTGTATGTTTTTGCAGATAGAGCCCATAGTTAGTGGAAACCTTCCTCCTGGGTTTGATTCAAGTACATGCCGCAGTGTGTAAGTGTTGGGAGTGTTTCTTTGCCTTAGGCACTGCTGTACTGCTAAAACTATAATTTTTAAAATAGTCTCCATAAAAATATATCCTTTGCTTCTTTAGTTCAAATGTTTCAATGCATAATGTTTTGCCAAAGACAATCAATTTGTTCACTTCAGGCTGTAAACCTGCAAATTAAACCTATCTACCTGTTCTACTTTATACATGTTTTGTGCTCATTGATCATATTCTTGATAGGTATGTTGGCAATATCCATCTTCAAGTGACGGACGCGGTACTGCAGGAAGTCTTCCAAAGTATTGGTCCAGTAGAAGGTTGCAAGCTCATCAGAAAAGAAAAGGTGGATCTTTCTTTTAAAAAATTAACTGAAGATGGAACCCCAGAAAACCCAGCCTTCCCTTTCAAACTGCCTTCACTCTTGTTTTGGTTTGGTTTCCTCTAGAAGTCTAGTTACCATGAAAATACACACCAGTAATATGTTTTTACCTTTTTTTGTCTGTGGTACTTGTTTGAATGAATTAACTACCTGCTCTAATGGTTCAATGCTTATTTAAATAGTTTTAGATATTTTGGTACTAATAGTGTACACCGATTAGTGAAATAACTGAAATATTTAAATAGTTTTTTAATCACTTAAAAATATTGTGAGAATTAGTGCTAAAATGCATTGTTATTGTGTATGTTGGTAATTCAACTTATGGGGTCAAAAGTAAACCAGAGAGAAGTGTGGGACCACATGAATCCTTCCACACCAATCTCTAAATTAGTTGTGCTTTTATAGCAGTTTAAAACATACTAGCGTTTATTACTTGCCATTAGAACTGATCCATTATTTGTATCTGGTGATCAAAACATAAATCTGCTTTTGGAGGTTTTTTGGCACCTTTGAATTGGTGTATTTTTTATTGAGCCGACAATTTTTTTGAATGTCAGACATCTCCATTTTATTGGTATCAATCACTTTTGAATGGACCAAAATAGTAATGTCTCAATTACGATATTTGTAGCACTGTCAATACACACACTTACTGATCACTATCCCTTTTATCCTAAGATTACAGTTTGAGATATCACATTTTGTTTGTTTAATCTGTTAATTATTAATGATTTACTATAGGTTACCCTATATTAGTTATATTGTTTGTGATAATCTCATCTTTACACTTTCCCTTCTGATGTTGCAGTCGGCTTTTGGTTTCATTGACTACTATGACCGCCGATCTGCTGCACTAGCAATTATGTCTCTCAACGGCAGACAACTGTAAGTGTTTTGGGTTTGTGCATGCCATGTTCTATGAACTCTGTCCTGCCTTTTTGTCTCTAATTTTCTAATAACCCTCCAAAACCAGGTATGGTCAGCCAATAAAAGTCAATTGGGCATATACAAGTACGCAGAGGGAGGATACATCAGGTTTGGAACTGAAAGATGATTATCTTGTATTCTATATTTGTATTTACTTGTTCTTTCAAGTGTCATGCAGATACATAGATGTAAAAGTATGGTTTCTGAATTCCGATGCTAAGCTGTGGTGATGAATTTTCATCTCTGTAGGCCACTTTAATATTTTTGTTGGGGACCTTTGCCCTGAAATCACTGATGCCACCTTGTTTGCGTTTTTCGCTCAATACTCTACCTGCTCGTAAGCATTGCCTAACTCGTCTCCCCTCCATCATCTGCTTGTCAACCCTTGACATCGCTAGCACAGCAGTTTGCTAGTAGCGAGTACATGAATGTGTTTACCAGTTTAGCTTGGTAACTTTTGCAGAGATGCTAGGGTTATGTGGGACCAGAAAACAGGACGATCCAGAGGGTTTGGTTTTGTTTCCTTCAGGAACCAGCAGGTAGTATAATCATGATTTTTGAGCATCTTTGTTTAAAACTTTGGACATGCTGTTTCATCTTACCGTGTCATTATTTATTAACAGGATGCTCAAAATGCGATAAATGACTTGAACGGTGAGTTATCTATTTCCAGGTTTCTAGTTTATGTTCCAATCTAGAGTGCTAACCTTTCATGAAGTGATTATGCCTGTTTTTCTCTTCTGGCAGGTAAGTGGCTTGGCAACCGCCAAATTCGTTGCAATTGGGCAACGAAAGGTGCTAATGCTGGTGAAGAGAAACAAAGTGTGGACACTAAAGTGGACCAGACAAATGGTTCATCAGGTGCATACATGTGCCTTGACTTCTTGAGCTTCTCTTTTTCTTATAATGCGTAGCGACCAACTCAGCAAAGGTCTTATGTGCAACTTTTAGTAATAATTTTAAATAAATAAATTAGAAGTAGTCTGAAGAGATTTAGTTTCTTACTATGTTCTAGCTACAGTTTTTACCATTTTACATTTGTCGGTAAAATAGGAATTTTTATAATGCTGTGCTTCTTACAGTTAAGGGTTGAAACTACTGACTAGCAACTTTGAATCTTTTATTGTTGTACAGAAGCTGGACAGGAGAATCCAAATGAAGTTGGTCCTGAAAATAACCCACTCTTTACCACTGTTTATGTTGGTGGTCTTCCTCATGAGGTAGTACTCTTTCAATGGAATATCTGCTATTTATGTTGATTATGCTTAGGCTTTTCTAATGCTATGTACTCTTTTCTAATTACCTATCAGGCTAGCAACAATGATGTGCACTTGTTTTTCCATTCACTTGGGGCTGGCTTAATCGAGGAGGTTCGTGTAACACGTGACAAGGGCTTTGGCTTTGTGAGGTACAGCACCCATGAGGAAGCGGCACTGGCAATTCAGATGGGCAATGGTCAACTGTTTGGCGGGAGGTCGATAAGGGTATCTCCTTCAGACTTTTCTGGCTTCCTTTTTATTGGGAATTTCAAACACAGTTGCATCCTCAATATTTAGTGAAATCTTGTTGCCTAGAGCACCATCAACTAAACCAACCCCTTTTTTTTCCGAAAGTAATGGTGTTGGTGCATGCACATGGTATTGTATTTTACACCAGTAATTGGAACAAGTTCAAATTTGTTCATCCATTAGTAAACTATTATCTCTTACCAATACATTGATCAGCCTGCCTGGGAAATTTTGCAGTGCTCCTGGGGGAACAAGCCAACTCCGCCAGGGACAGCATCTTCACCACTTCCCCCTCCGGCACCAGCTCCATTCCCTGCCGGTGTTTCCGCAACTGACTTCCTGGCCTACCAGCGCCTGGCCCTGAGCAAGGTCGCCACTAACTCTGCCCTGATGGGCCAGCACGCTCTGAAGCAGGCTGCGCTGGGGATGGACGCCGGAGCTAGCCAGGCAATCTACGACGGCGGCTTCCAGGGCATCAACGCTGCGGCCGCCGCCGCCCAGCAGCAGCAGCAACAACAGCTCATGTACTTCTAGAGTTACGACAACTACCCCAAGAGGCACCAGCTACCTGTCTCTTGAAGAGGAAGGCGAGGATGATGCCCCCAGTACCCCCATATAAATATACTAGTATTATATAGTAGATGATGAAGCCTTACCAGGACCTTTTTTTTGAATTTACCTTAATCTTTCGTTACACCATCTAAGTAACTTGTCATGTATGCCAGCTATATATATATACAACACCCCGCGCAGAACATATGTATCCTAAAGACATGGAAACAAGTCTGGGTGGGTGTCACCTGGCATTCAAGTATAATTTTCTCCGTTTGGATCATCTTTTATACTCCCTCTTCTTTAAAGTCAATCCATTTCAGTTTTAGCTACAAGTGTTGAAATAATCAAAGTGAACAACAAGATTATTAATGCTAGTGATTAATCTTTAATTGTTGAACTAATTATAATATGTAAGCTTTCTATTTCAAATAAATTATTTGGCGATATTGTTGATTAAAGATAACAAATTTTTTTCTTTTGAAAAATCTAAATGCAACTTCCTCGATTTCACTGTGCGGGATCAACTTGTACTTGTACGCGTAGCTTTTTGCTGTATTTGTATTTTCTTTGGTAGAGTTGTATGCAAGATTATTTCAGAGTGAATTCGAAAAAAAAATTATTTCATAGTGAAGAAAAAAATTATTTCATAGTGAAGAATAAACTCTTGAAGGAAAAGTTGGGCTAATTCTTGAAGAAAAAGGTAGTAGTGTGTATGGTAAGTTGATCGGACACGTGGATTTTTTTTTAATTTTAACCTTTTTTTAAAATTATTTTTAAAAATAACCTCTGGACAACTTTTTATTACACCGGATGACCCCTTTGGCCGCGCCTGCCGGCTTGGCGCGGCAACTAGCCTTTGCCGCGCCACATGTGGCGGCGCGGCAGCTGTGCCACGCTGGCGTGGCGCGTCGTGCGGACGCGACGTGGGCCCGGGGCTGCCGCGCCACATGCAATGGCGCGGTAGCCTTGCCGCGCCACGCCGCCTGGCGCGGCAGCGGTGGGCCTACAGCCACGCCGCGGCTCCCTTTCTTCTTCCTTCTCCCTTTCTTCCTCTCCCAGGGCTGACGCCCCCGCCGCCCGAACCGCCGCCGCCGGCCGCCGCCCCCCATTCCGACCCCAAATCCGTTGATTTGGGGTAGGAAAAGTGGGGGAAATCGTTCCCCGCGTCCTTGTGAAGGTATTCCCCTACTTCTCTCCCTCTTTTACCGTTGCATTATGTAGATCGGAGAAGATTTTGGTGACCTAGGGTTAGCTCAAGTATTTTGAAATTTAGACGAAATGCAATTTTGTTTAATGTAAATAATGATTAGTTCATACGCAGTAGTATCTCTGCCCGTGTTATTGACGTGTAGAACATGTTGCATGAATCGATTTAATGATGTTGTTGGTGTTAATGTTTAGTGTACTTGATAATGGGTGAAGGTATTACATAGATGCATGTTTATTAGTGGGTTTACCTAACAATTTTGTAGAATAAGACAATATGCATAATGTGTACATAGATATATATATATATATATAACTTATTGAGATAAATTTAATATTTGTTGAACACTATTCTAATGTTGCATTTATATTTATAATAAAATGTCTATTTTAGTAATATGTAGTTATGAAACAAGGTAGTTCATGAAGTTCTTTAAATTTTGTAGATGGATTGTTTAGTTCGCATGTTTCATGGGGGCCAAGTTAAAGAAAATGGAGAGTTTGAGAATATGACAGAGTTAGTGGAAACATTTGATGGTCCGCCAACCTTTAAGGATGTAGTTGATTGTGCAATGGTCAACTATGGAGTTGGAATGCATGAGGTGACATTTAGAGGTCGTTTTGATTGTGGGAAGGCTAGAGCTCATTATGTCTTGATGAGCTTGTCAAGTGAAGAAAATTGGAATCGGTATAAGAAGGTAGTTGGTCAAGCTAATGTGTCATGTCTGGAGGTTGTGGTAGATATTACTCGTGGGCCTAGTGGTAATGTTAACATGAATGAGGAAGTCCTGTTGGAGGTTCAAAATGGTACACAAGAGTCTACAATTTTAGAGGAGGACTTAGGTTGTAGGGAACCTCGTCGGGAGGTTGGGATGTTGGACGATGATTTTCCCAATGATTGTTTTGAGCGGGAAGAAGAAACCATGGACGAGGATGATATATCTGACAGCTCTGAAGAAGGTGAGTCTCAAGATGAGTCTGATGAGGAGGATGTGGAAGAGCAAAATGATGCCAATGCACATGCGGCTGAAGCACTCCTTGGTTTACGTGAGGTTCACTTGGATGGTGTTCAACATGATGATGTTAGAGGACCCTCGGTGAACCATACAACCGTTGAAAGGGAAGTGCACATAAGTAGGCCGCCGGTCAACACTAGAAATGGTGAAAGTGAACAACACCTACCTAGGCTCCCGGTCAACACTAGAATTGGTGAGAGTGATGAACACACCCAAGCTCAGGACGAATTTGGACTCCCTTCTGTTCGCAATGACAGAGACTTGAGTAGGATCGATAGAGCCATTTGTGATTCTACTATGTTGTTCACAGAAGGAATAATGTTTAGTACTAAGCCTGTGATACATGAGAAAATGTTGTTTGACTCCCTTGAGGAACTTAAGTTTTTCTTGGCTGACTATGCAGTGAAGCATTATAGGCCTTTCACTGTAGTTCATTCGGACAGGAATCTTAGGTATGAAGTAATGTGCAAACAAGGGTGCATGTGGCGTGTATGGGCACGACTGCAGAGAGGGACAGGGAAATGGAAGATTACAAAGGTTGGGGAACCTCACACATGTCGTTCGAGTCAGGTGAAGGGAGTTCACGCACAATTGACTGCAACTTACATTGGAAGGTGTATCTTAGGCGTTGTTCGTGAAAATAGTGATGTGACGGCCAGCAGTTTGATCGAGTCCATATTGTTGTTTGCTGGATATCGTGTCAAGTATTCAAAGGCATGGCGGGCTAAGCAACATGCAATTGCCTTGCTTTGGGGCGATTGGAAAGAGTCATATGCAAAAATTCCAAGGGTCTTGAGAGCCATGAACCACTTCAATCCTGGGGTTAAATGGTTCCCTTACATGACCGGGTTGCGTGTTCGTGACGGTTGTGTTTTAAAGCCCGTTCTTCTACGTGTTTTTTGGTGCTTTCCACAATGTGAAGTGGCTTTCCAACACTGTCGTCCGGTGATACTTGTAGACGGAACCTTCTTGACCGGCAAGTACAGAGGTACACTCATGATGGCAGTTGGTGTAGATCCTGAACAACAACTTGTGCCTTTAGCTTTTGCCTTGGCCGAGAGTGAGAATGACGACAGTTGGTCATGGTTCATGAGGCTCGTTCGCATTAACATACTTGGTACAACGCGACAGGTATGTATGATCTCAGATCGGCACCATGGCCTCATAAAATGTGCGAGCGACCACATGGATGGGTATCCACCACTTGTTCATAGGTGGTGCATTAGGCACTTTGCCGCCAACATGTGGCGTCGTCAAAAGAACAAGGAGGTAATAGGAAAGTTGAAGTTACTATGTTCAGTACATACGGAGGACAAATTTAAGGAACTGCACAAAGACTTACTTAAGGACTTGAACGAGAAAGCTAAAGATTGGTTGGAGTATGAAATGGAGGATAAGGACAAATGGGCCCAAGCGTATGATGAGGGGGGTATGCGTTGGGGTATCATGACAACAAACTATTCTGAAAGTGTGAACAACGTATTTAAAGGAATAAGAAGTAGACCCGTCTCGGGGATCATTGAATACTCATTTGAAAAATGCAACGCTTATTTTATCGACAGATGGCGGAAGGCACGTGATTTGTTGGATAATGGGGGTAAAATTGGATCCTTTGCAGATGGGATAATGTATGATGCTGCTTTAAGATCTGTGAACCAATTTGCACAACCATACGGTCTAGATAGAATGATTTATTCTATTCGAGGTTCCTCTACTACTAATGTTGGAGGGGAGAGTCATGGCGGTCGACACTATAGAGTGGACCTCCGGGCCGGTACTTGCACCTGTAACGGTCCTCAATTGTTGCATCTTCCTTGTTCTCACTTGATGACAGCTTGCACTGCTAGAGGTCTAGACTATGAAAATGCCATGTACATGTCTCCTTTGTTCTTTAGAGAACACACCATTAAGATTTGGGAATCCAGCTTTGAGCCGTACCTTGATCCGTCACAATGGCCTGAATACGATGGCCCAGAGTACGTGCCACTGCCATCTTTGAAGAAAATGAAAAAGGGTAGGAGGCAAAAGAAGCGTTTGAAAGGGGACATGGACGCGTGTCAAGGAAGGCTTGCCGCTGATTATGACTTCAGTGATTTTGAAGCTGATGCGGACAAGATGAAGTATCTTTGCTCAAAATGTCACAAAGAAATTAAAAACTGCAAGTGTCGGAAAAAAAATCAAAGGGCAAGAAATCGAAGTCCACAAAATCAACGGGGACAAATACAAGGAAGGGTGCTTCCAACTCGAGGGTAGGTGTCGAGGTAGTATGTTAGTAGGGGAAAAATTATGAAAGTTTGTATGCAAGCAATATTTTTTTACATTGCCCATTGTTTCTATTTCTATATACTTAGCTTCAATTTATTTATCATTGTTACTAACTACATTTAAATTTTTTTCAGGATGGCGCACCCAGTGTACCCGCTCCTTGAGGCTGCATATGATGGCAGCCATCGTGCACACCTTCTCGCCGACCTCCACGAGGTATTTACATAATCTTTGTCATTTTTTTAAAAATCTTCAGGTTCTTTTTTATCGGACTACACATTGCTAATGTTGGAACTATTGAATTTTATTGTTTTTTCAGGACTTGAAGCCGTTGAGGGTGCGAGAGCACTTTCCACTTCCTTGGGACGAGAGATACGCCCCGTACTTGGCTAGAGCGGGCTTCTTGGACATTGCTCTGGTGGTGGTTCGTGGGTTGCCTGTGATGGACGGCCCGTTGTTGTCGGCCTTGGTGGATCGATGGCGTCCGGAGACCCACTCTTTCCACCTCCCTTGCGGGGAGATGACAGTCGGCATGCAGGATACAGCCATGATCCTTGGTCTTCCACTTGAGGGGCTGCCAGTGAGTGGGATCATTCAGAGTGCTGGTTGGCGTGACATGGTGGAGTTACACATTGGGGTGAGACCACCAGATGTTGATGAGGGGGATGCGTCGAAGAAGACCTCCGGCGTCAACACAGTTTGGTTGAGGCAGCACTTCACCGTATGCCCCCAGGGAGCTGCTGAGGCTGTTGTAGAGAGGCACACACGTGTTTGGCTGTGGCACTTTGTTGCCACGTTCTTGCTACCAGATGTTGCGGGAAACACTGTGTCTTGGATGGTTCTGCCACTTTTGGGTCAGGATTGGGACAATATCCGTGGCTACAGTTGGGGTTCGGTGGTTCTGGCATGGCTCTATAGACAGCTATGTGATGCCTGTAGGCGGAGTGGACAGGACGCGAACCTTGGTGGATGCGCTTACCTCCTGTAGATTTGTATTTGGGAGCGTATTCCAGTAGGCCGACCACACCATGGGCCAGTTGAGGTACATACAAATCTTTTGTTCTTTATTCATGCAGACTTATATTCATCAGTTATTCATCTTTCAAATTTTGGTACTTTTTTGCAGGCTTGGAATCGGCAGGATTCTCGACCCACTTTTGGATTTGTGTGGAAGACAGCGACAGCGGTACGTGGTCCTCCGGGGAGGAGGTACAAGTTCTACACAAACGAGTTGAATTGTCTTACTCAGGCACAGGTAAAAACCCATGTCCACCAGTTCGTGTTCAATTTGTAAATTATGATTCATCACATATTCTCTAAGCATGTAGTATTTTTGTAGGTGGAGTGGCTACCGTACACCCGCGACTTTCCTCAACACGTCCAGTTCTCACCCATGTGTTTCAGAGACAGACTTCTGTGGAGGTCAACGGTGCCACTCATCATCTACTATGTTGTTGAGTGGCATTTGCCAAACAGGGTGCTCCGCCAGTTTGGGAGGGTACAGCCGTCGCCTCCAGAGCTTGTATCCACCGTTCCAGCCTTGCACAAGTAAGAAATAAACTCGATGCATTTTTCATTATTCAGTTGCCATAAGTTGGTTTGTAAATATTGTGACAACCAATTTTGGTATTGCAGGGTCAACAGGCAAAAAAGATACAAGGAGAATGATTGGACGGTGAAGCATGCTAGGTACTTGGACCTTTGGAACAATCGCCAGAGGATGGATCCTCAAGATGGCCCTGCTTGGCGTGCTGGACCACATAGGGAGTACCTGAGGTGGTACCATACCTCTACAAGAACAAGGATCAAGCCAGCTTTGACGGACGAGCACATTGAAGATGCCCCCTCAAACTCCGACGATGACATAGCGGATGAGTACGACACCTTGACACGTGTGGGCACACAGCCAGAGCGAGCACCTTTGCACGACTACTTGGTAATTTTATCCCACGACAATGCTGTTTGATCACTCCGGTTTCTAAAAATTTGTAGGTCTAACAAGATTTTTTTTGTAGGGAAAACAACTTGCAAGGCTTGCCAATGAGGCAGGAGTGGCCATGGAACATGCAAGTGCATCCGAAGGTGGAGCCCTACGCAACTTTGCAGAGGTAGTATTAGTTTTCAAAAATTTAATGCTTCAGTATATCCATAGTGAACATATATTGAATTTGTAATGAATTTGTACCAGAGGGTCCGGAGAAGCTGCAGGCGTATGGCAATGAAGTTGAACTGCATGATGGCCCCAGATGTTGCCCACGGCGGCAATGGTCAGGGCACTTCTTCAGGATCCCGCCGTACTCCAGTTCACCACGGGGCTACAAGCTCCACACGGACCCCATCTCGAAGCAGCGCTCGCACCGCGTCGGCATCTGCAGGTCGTGTTGTTGCTAGTGGCAGCCGTGGTCGTGGTAAGCAAATCGCCACCCCTCAGCCAAGTGATGAGGACGATGGAGACTCCTCCTCCTCAGATGCAGGTGCTAGTGAGCATGGAGACCCCACGTACCAGTCAGAGATTCCGATGGATGCCCTGTTTGATGCCCCACGTGCTACTCAGACACAAGGAGAGTCGAGTCAGGTAATGAATCTAAAAATTTCCTTCTAAGTCGTCAATTGTTACTACCTTGCATTTTATAGTGTTATGTCCAAAATTTGCAGCCCCGTCCACCTCCTGCGAAGAAAGCCCGCGGGCGTCGCCCACGTGGGCCCGCTGACGTTGGCAGCGCCAACGTCTTGGACACAGAACCGGGGAGGGATCGTCGACCAAAACAAATTTTCAGCCCCGAGGACCAAATCCGCCGCCATCGTTGAACTTATGGACTTTCTATGAACTTCGTGTGTGTTGGACTATGTCGGAATTACATGTGTTGGACTATGTCGAAATTGCATGTGTTGGGTTTAGGATGTTGAAGTTATGGACTATTATGTGATGTTTGTGTGTCGGACAATGTATGGAATTATGTGTGATGTTTGTGTGTTGGAATTGCCTATGTTTGATGCATGGCAATTGTGGCCATATTGGCTTTTGGATGAGTGCAGCTTGTCTGTCGTTTTCTGCAGGTGGGTCGAGACAATAGGGCAACAGAAACCTGAACAAAATGTTTGCTCTCACAGGCATCAGGCTTGACGCGCCATGCGCAACGGCGCGGCAACTACCTCCTGCCGCGCCAGCAGCTGTGGCGCGGCAGACCTGGGAAACTAGGGTGCGTGTTGGGAACTTTACCCAGATTTGCCGCGCCATACGGCCTGGCGCGGCAGTACGAGGCTTGCCGCGCCAGGTGCGGTGGCGCGGCAGGGACGCGCTGCCGCGCCGGGCAAGTCGCAACCAAATTTTTGCTGTGGTAGCGTCCTGGTGTCTTTGCACAGTTGGCGCGGCAGCTCGTCCTTGCCGCACCAGGCGTCCTGGCGCGGCAACGTTGACCTGCCGCGCCTGGCGGTTTGGCGCGTCAAGCGGGTCCCACCGCGTCAGCCGCCGACGTGACGTAAGCAGCCTAGGCGCTGCCGCGCCCTCGGGCATGGCGCGGGAGCCTCAACTTGCCGCGCCAAGCATTGGACTTTTCAGTTCTGTCGGGGGTCGTACTGAAAGGCCTACACGTTAGGTGCGGCAGGGCGCACTTGCCGCGCCAAGGGGGATGGCGCGGCTGCGTTCTGTTGCCGCGCCATGTCCGGTGGCGCGGCAAAGGACCACCATACTTCCCCTATATATAGCCTCCACTCCTACCTCACCTCCATTCGTCACAGGCAACCTCCACTCCTACCTCACCTCCATTCCTCCAATCGTTTGAGAGTGTTGGTAGCCAAAACAACTCCCAAATCCGAGATGGCAAGAGGGTTCATGGACGTGAGGAGGGCCATGAAAGCAATGGAGGGGGCGTACCCAAATGATCCCAATAGATCCATACTCAGTTTGAATATCCGCCCAAAGGACGAGATCCCCCCAGAGTGCCATTGTGGCATGAATGCGGGATGCAAGGTCTCCCGTGAAGATGAAACATATGGCAGGCGTTTCTGGTGCTGTCAAAACATCGATCAAGCTAAAAAGGAGCTTGCGACATTGGCAGTAAGTGATATCGTTACGTAGCATTCTAGCGACTTCGTGGTGTTGAGTTCTGACTTTGTATTTACGTGGCCTATATTGTAGGGAAGCAGTAGATCTGTTGCTCCAAAGGTGACGAGGGCGTGCCACTTCGAGCAGTGGATCGACGACTTCATCAGTGGTCCAGATGCCGCGCTTTTGGCGAGGGGGAAGAAAATCGATGGAGACCCCAGCACTGAAGCTCGTTTGAAGAAGGAATTTGACGACTTCGAGAAGTGGAGCGATGACTTCATCAGTGGTGCATGAGTGTTGTTATGTATAACATGTGCCATTGCTTGTGTGATTTAAATTTCCTAAGGCGTGCTAGGATTAGTATTGGCACATGTGCCATGCATGCCACTGCAAACTCGTGTGATTTAAATTCCCTAAGGCATGCTAGGATTAGTATTGGCATATGTGCCATGCATGCCACTGCAAACTTGTGTGATTTAAATTCCCTAAGGCATGGTAGGATTAGTTATGGCACATGTGCCATGCATGCCACTGCAAACTTGTTATGTAAGGGAAATGTCTAATGAAATAGCAATGGCAACAGTGTTGACAAAACAATTCGTACTTCCATAGACTTTTCAGTTTTTCCAGTTGAAATGATGGCTCACTGAAAAGGCTAGGGATTCCAAGGACCCTAGGGTTTCATGAGTGCATAGGCTTTTTTCAGGGTGTTGTCAAATCAAATGCTGTACATGACATGCTGGCTCACTGAAAAGGCTAGGGATTCCAAGTAGGCTAGTGTTTCATGACTGGAGAGGCTTTTTTCAGGGTGTTGTCAATTCAAATGTTAAAGCACACGTACATGACATATCGTGTCCCTCACTCAATAGGTTAGGGATTCCAAGCAGGCTAGGGTTTGACGAGGGGGTTGTCAATTCAAATGTTGTAGCACAGGTACATAAGAAACACAAAGTTGCAAATGGCGTCGCTAATAACCTACGTAAACATGTGACATTTGCGAGTACTAGCATGCCATAGGGAAGTTTACAAAAGAATTACAACACTAATAATCTACTGGTACGAGAACTGTCCGGATAACATAGAGCCAAAACCACTGGATTCCTGCGAAGGCATGTAGTAGTTCCCAAATGGGAGTGGAGGTGGCGGTGAAGGTGGCGGGGATGGACTTGATGGTGGAGTGTTCTTCCTGTGACATCTGCAGGTGCATAGCGCGTCGTCGCTAGATGGTGGATCGGGAGGAGTCAGTGCCTCTGCGAGCTCATGCTTCAGCTTCTCGATGCGTCCTTCTAGGTACGTGATGTACTCTTCATATGGATGAATAGCTGGCGGATCGACCCATGCCGCGAAACCGCAGTTGTTAGGGTCATACGAGTACTGCAAATACCAATAGTATGTTACTTATCAAAATAAACTGATGGAAAAACTCGTGGTAGTGTTGCTTACCCAGGCACGTGGACAGTGCCAAAAGCGACGACCGGAGTTGTAAAGTCCAACTCCCTCATAAACTTGCATTACACACAACTCATTGTGCATGCATCTTGGCCACTTCACTGGTTTCTTCGAATCGTACGGTCTAACATCACGCAAAGATCGGAAATAACTCTTCTCTCTTGGTGGGAAGTACTCCTTACACTCGGGGTCCTGTTCTGTCCACAAGTCTGGACCGAGAGAACTATCCTCACCTGACAAGGGATCCATTGCTGGTTATTGTGAACAACTATGGTTAATTGAAGGGTGACATATATAGGGAAAGAGAAGAAGTGGTGGGCCATTCGATCCGTGGGAGAAAACACACCCTACCCCCTACCCTACTACATGTGATGTGAGTACAAGAAAACACACCCTACACCCTGCCGCGCCTATATAAAGGGCGACGGCGACCGCAGTACTGCCACACCCTGCAGCCTCCTCCCTCTCCCCACGGGCTCATCTTCCGTCTTAGGTAAGTTTCCTCTCTTTATTAATTTAATGTAATTAGTTTAACTAGTTCACAATACTGTCATTAGTTTGGGATTTTAGCAAAAATTTTAAATTTCTTTCTAAATTACTTTTTAAATGGAGTTTACTTAGTTTATTAAATTTAGAATCATTATGTTGTGTAAGAACATATGCATGATATCGTTTTGGTTTGTCATGTTCATTTTTTGTAACAATAACTAGAGATGTCTACTGCTACTGCCGGAGGGGGGAGGATGGTAATGGTGGTGGTGATCCGAAGGGGAAAAACACAAATACAGCACCTGATCCGAAGAAAATGAGCACTTTAGAAAGAGCCATGCTTCGTTATATGCAAGGAAAAACTGCAGATGCCATTGCAAGAGGAGAGGAACCTCCTTGGAATGGTCTTTATGCTCCCCTAGACATGCATCATTATTTGCAACGAAAAACTGCAGATGTCATTGAAAGAGGAGAGGAACCTCCTTATGGTGGTCTTTATGCTCCGGGTGGTCTTTACGGTCGTTCAGCAAACCCGTGTGTTGCTAATCCGCCAACTAAAAAAGCTACCAAGAAAGATAAACCTTCGTCGTCACATCGTAAGGATGGCTAAATACTGGCACTTTTTATGATGTTGTAGTCTTTGACCATGCGGTGTTGTAATATTTGAACTACTATTTCGTTTGCATCATGGTACTGTAATATTGTTCTATAAGAACTAGATCCTATTATGATTGTGTTGTAATAATGGAACTAATATTCCTCAATTTTCTATTTTTCTAATCTCCTACTCCATTATTAAAATTTCTTTGTATTATAATTTCCTACTCGTCCTCCTTTGTACTTTCCAACTATAATAGAGTTTTTTTGTGCTTCTCCAATTTTGTGAATAAAAACTCATACAGAACTACATCACATAACAAAGTGTTCACTTAATACAACACAACCAAACACACTTGTTCATTGAAAAATAGTCCACTACAACACATGCAATTGACACTTGAGGACCATTCATCATCCTCCCACAATCCTCTTACCTTTTCTGTCGGCCTGTGCCTTTCTTGCCGCTTCATCCCTCGACCTATCCCTGGACCTCTCCGTTAATGCCTTCCACTCCTCTTCCTTTTTCCTTCTCTTCTCACTCTTCTCGTCTGCAGTCAACGGACGTATCCCCCGTTCTAAGAACTTCTCCCTGTTACAACGCCAATATGCCACAACCTTCTCGTAGTTGGCATAACCAACTACAAATTCCAGCTCCACTCCAGTTTCACGAACCATCTCATCACAAATTGGACCACTTAGATCCTCCTCTTCCGGTAAGGGCACACCATATTTTGCTCTTATCTTGTTTCTAATAGTTTCAGTTTTAAACCTCCTCCCAGGTTCAGAAGTGCGTCCCAACTCTAACATTAACTCACGACGACCAAGAAATTGCTCCCAATCACAAGTCCTTCCCTCCTGAAAAAAAGAAGGTCGTATCATACAAAATGAAATCAGAATGAAGACAACAACGATCGTGCTAATGAAAGCAAAGAAGGAGGCCACATGATGCTCACCCAAAAGTCTCCATATGCATTGCCACAAAACATTCCAAAACCTAGCTCAGATGGCACAACACCTTCCGTGGCTACTATGCCACACTTGCACCGTGAAGGTGGATAGCTCAGGCAAGGCCAGGGCTTCGTCCCGGACTCGAACTCTTTCACTTCAGCTTCGGTTGGCCACTCCGATCTTGATCCATGTATGTATTCATTGAAGTCACACCTAGGCCACCCACTCTGAATTGCACAACAACCATTACTAACAATGAGCCATGCACATTTATAAAACTCAAATGAGAAGAACGATATGATATATACTTACAAGAGTCTTTAGGGAGCAACGAAAGAATGGTGTAAACTTATTTGGGGCCTCAATGTTTGGCCGTTGAAGATACACACGCACTCCACAATCACACAATGGAGGGTTGTTAACTCGCTCAATGGCGGCCAACTGCTTCTCCTCATAGGTCATCGGTGGAGGATTCGGTGGAGGAGGAACCCATCGTTGAAACTCATCATATGGCTTCAAGACATGACTCGCATACGGGAAGAGACGTATCCTAGGATCAAACTTGTCCGGCCCGTCTATCCACTGCAAGAAATAACAAGGAGCTGTCGGGGGTGGTGCTTCCCTAATCCAACAACAGTAGAAGACTCTACCAGTAGTACTAGCACACCTAGACTGTTTCACATAAGCTGGCACACCACATAAACAATTGGGTACAGGGAGAGCTCGAGGCACAGGAGCGTCTTCATCCCACTCTTCGGGAAACCTTCCTTTACCCTTAAAAATGGCACAATAACGTGGGTTTTGGTGGCTCATGTCTACTAATCCTGCAACAAATATTATTGAAATGAACAATTTCAAATATGGTACAACAACATATGTAACATAAACAATATTAAAAATCAAACCTACACTAAAGTATCTGGTAATGCAACGTATTTTCAACATAACAATAGACGTATTCTCAATAAGTTATATATATATATATATCTATGTACACATTATGCATATTGTCTTATTCTAAATAATTGTTAGGTAAACCCACTAATAAACATGCATCCATGTAATACCTTCACCCATTATCAAGTACACTAAACATTAACACCAACAACATCATTAAATCGATTCATGCAACATGTTCTACACGTCAATAACACGGGCAGAGATACTACTGCGTATTAACTAATCATCATTTACATTAAACAAAATTGCATTTCGTCTAAATTTCAAAATACTTGAGTTAACCCTAGGTCACCAAAATCTTCTCCGATCTACATAATGCAACGGTAAAAGAGGGAGAGAAGTAGGGGAATGCCTTTACAAGGACGCGGGGAACGATTTCCCCCACTTTTCCCACCCCAAATCAACGGATTTGGGGTCGGAATGGGGGGCGGCGGCCGGCGGCGGCGGTTTGGGCGGCGGGGGTTCGGGCAGCGGCTGGGAGAGGAAGAAAGGGAGAAGGAAGAAGAAAGGGAGCCGCGGCGTGGCTGTAGGCCCACCGCTGCCGCGCCAGGCGGCGTGGCGCGGCAAGGCTGCCGTGCCGTTGCATGTGGCGCGACAGCCCCGGGCCCACGTCGCGTCCACGCGACGCGCCACGCCAGCGTGGCACAGCTGCCGCGCCGCCGCATGTGGCGCGGCAAAGGCTAGCTGCCGCGCCACGCTGGCAGGCGCGGCCAAAGGGGTCATCCGGTGAAAAAAAAAGTTGTCTAGGGGTTATTTTTAAAAATAATTTAAAAAAAAGGTTAAAATTAAAAAAAAATCCCCACGTCTGGGTTTCAGCCCATGTGAAGGGTCGACCATATATATATATGTAGGAGCTCAGCATGTAATTTGTTGGCCCAAAAATCAGAGAAGCCCAGGAGACGGCCTTTGGAGTCCGGCGGTACTCCGAACCGAAGTCCCGAGAAGGACTCGCTTCTCCTTCTTCCAACGACCAAACCTCTCCCCCTTTCGCCGCCGCCGCCGCCGCTGCCATGTCGGGCTTCGCGCGGCGCCTCGGTGCCATCCCGTGGCGGAGCATAGCGGGGGAGGCCTTCTCCCGTGCGTTCCTGGTGGCGCAGGCCTTCTGCGCGGTCCACATCGTCGACCACCATCTCTGCTCGCTCGCCTTCGTGCGGGGCCCCAGCATGCTGCCGGCGATGAACCTGGCGGGCGACGTGGTGGCGGTGGACAAGCTTAGCGTGCGGCGTGGACGGGTCGGGCCCGGGGACGTAGTGCTCATGATCTCCCCCGAGGACCCGCTCAAGGTTGTCGCCAAGCGCGTCGTCGGGGTGGGGGGCGACTCCGTCACCTACCTCGTCGATCCCGGGAACAGCGACGCCGCCAAGACCGCCGTGGTTAGTTCTTGTGGCTCCGCCGGGTTTTCGTGCTCGTGCTGCTAGCTGTGTTGTCTCTCTTTGATTGGATTAAGTCAAAACTGATGCTCTTGCTGCTGTGAAGATTGCAATTTTGGTTGTGTGGTGTGATTCACTGACGCAATTCTAGATGCTTTGGCTTACTATTGCCAGCAGTAGCTGGTGATTAGTGATATTTTATTACAGTATTTGTCTGTGCTTCCTGAGGTGTTAGTGGACGATCCAAGTTTCAGCAAAGATGCTGTAGTGCTTTCTACTGTATTTTTCTTGCTTTGAATTGAGATGCAATAAAGGCGAGTGCTTTTCCGTGAGTTCAATGTGATGCCATTTTCTGAAGTGCTGACATTTGTGTTCTTGGTAATTGATAATTAGAGACTCTAGTCACCATACTTGGAGAATTATCCCAACATTTGTGCATGATCTTAGGAAAATGCAGTTCCTGAGCTACTGGTACTGGCTTAGTATGAGATATGGTGTTAGTAACCCGAAAATTGGATTCTACTTATTCTATAAGATACTTTCACTGAATTAGGATTATGTGATGGGAGAAACCTTGTTCTGTGCTAGCGCTAATGTCAGTCATCACTAAGTAAATTTGACTTACAGAGTTTTGGTTTAGAAAACTATCTGAACTCCTGAATAAATTCTTACATTTGCTTATGTTCATATGGATTTATCACTGCAGTGGGTGGGTTTGACATGAAGAGTTCCGTGCTTTGTTTAATTTTGAGTTCCTTTATTTATTTTTATATATGCTTACAGATGCATTGAACTTAGAAACATTTGTGCGAGCTCCACTATTGGTTCAGTATGAGACATGGTGTTATTAACCCTTAAAATATAATATGATGTTTAATTAGTTAGCATTGCATGGCCAAATCCTTTTTCTGCTTTTTTGCTATCAGTCTATCACTCCATCAGAAGATACAATTCCTACAGTTGTCTTTCAAATTATTGTAACCGATAGAAGAAAATTTGGCTTATTTTCATATTCATTGGTGCTTTAGTAGATCCCAGGTTTGATATTCGGGCATCACGAGTGCCGTGCTTTGTTTATTTCTGAATTGTTTCTTTGTGTCTTATGATTATTTTCTTTAAAAAGATGTATGATCACCTAATGCTCTCGCCTTGGTGATGTAATTATAGGTACCAGACGGTCATGTTTGGGTGCAGGGAGATAATATTTATGCTTCTAGAGATTCAAGGCATTTCGGAGCTGTGCCTTACGGTCTCATTACAGGGAAGATCTTTTGTCGGGTAAGCTCAATTATTTATTTTGCATCCCCATTAATTTATGGTGGAACCTCTGGAGCCAATATTTTGCTTTATGGTTTCATGGACGCAAGCAACTAGCAACTGCCTTCAATTTTCCAAAAAAAGACAAAATTGCACTTTTTTACTATGCTGCACTGATATTTTTGTAAAGCCTTGAGTTCAAGGGCTTCAGTATCTTCTTATGTACCCATTTTTTAATCTCAAATTCCTTGAGAACTCATCAGTTTCGTCCAATGATAATAATCTGGAGCAATACATTTCACAAGTGTGTATTAGAGGATAAATACTATTGTTCCAGTTTCAGCATAGTCTCTTAATGTAGTATTGAGTATGGGGGTTCCCTAAAATAACTGGGCATCATGTCCCCCCAATGCCAGGATGTAAATAGGACAACAAAGGCTATGATAATTGTACACTGATATACCAGCAGTCCAGGATGCAGTTTCTTCTTTTTTTTGAAGCTTATAATGAACTTTAATTTTGATTTGTGGGACTTGGAAATTGGAGCATACTTCATGCCCTATGTGTTCTGCAGATTTACCTGCTTGACCTTGCTATTTCTTGATGCTAACATGCTTTCATAAATTCTTAGCAAAATCCAAATGCTACATTGCTACCAAATCATCATTTGGGCCATCACCTAGAATATTATCTTTGCCCTCTAGGTGAAAATGGGGGAGTAACGACATTTTTTGTTCAATCTTAGGTGTGGCCACTGGAGGGTTTTGGATCGATTGATTCAAATCAGTCCCCATAAAGGTAACAACCTCTCTTTATGTTTTGTCTTTTTTTTTCTTATAAAAAAACCTGGCTCTCTCTCTAATCTTCATTTGTGCCAACTTCTTTGTTTGCTATTTTCCTCCAGAGAAGATGTGCCCTTGAACATGTTAAAGAGTTTACTCTTCAATTTGGAAGTGAGATCTGTCATGGCAAATTTTTGTAGTGAAGCAGTGTGTATCTTGATGTCCCCTCTTTTGATTTTCAATGTGTAGCAATTTTAGCTCTCATACCTGAAACCCAATCAACACATGTTCTGTTACAAATTCTTGTGCTACTGCCTGGGTTGTAACTTTATTGACAGTGATTTTGGTATAGAACAGAACCATACCTGACTGATTCATGTAAGTTGAGGTGATTTTTGAACATGGTTGAACCCAAGTCATTGAACAGAATTACGAACCTGTGCTTACAGGAGAATAGATTGATTTGTGCGTTATATCCTGCTTATTCAAACCATTATAATCTGCAGAGTTCGACATGTCATGAAAATTTCATTCTCTTCCTTTCTTGTAGTCAAATTCGCACGAGCTTGTGACACAAGTCTGGTGCATTGGTATAACTTTATACCAACGGACCCACCATTGCTAAAGTGGCTTGTACCGATACCGACATCAGCTTGTTGTCTCCATAACACTAAAATGTAAATATGACAAAAAAGGGTATTGGGTTGAAGTTGAACTTCATTAATGATGTAGTTCATACTGTTTGTACCCTGATATATTAACATGCAATTTCTTTTCTTCGAAGCTTATAAACGTATTAAAATTTTATTTGTGTTACATGTCAATCGGAACATTTTCTGTCATACTCTGGACTTTTACCTTCTTGAACTTGCGACATCTTGATGCTATTTCTTGTCTTCTTGACACATCATCCAAATGCTACGTTGCTACTAAATCATCACGTGGGCCATCGCTCTAGAATATCATCACTTCATGTTTGCCCTCTAGGTGAAAACGATTAGTATTGACAGTGACTCTTCAATTAATCTTAGGTGTGGCCCCTGGAGGGTTTGGGTCTATTGATTCAAATGAATCTAAACAATGGTAAATTAAACCTTTTTCGTTATATTTGCCTTTTTTAAAAAAACTGGGCTATCTTCCTGGTCTGCAAGTTTGTTGACAGAGATTTTGGTAGAGAACAGAACCATGAATACATGACTGATTCATGTAAAGTTGAGGTGAGTTTTGAGCATGGCTGAACACAAGTCGCTGAACATAGTAGTAACATATACAATAAATTTTACATAGTAATTTTTTGATAAATTTTAACATAGAAGTAACATAGTAGTAACATAGATAATAAACTTAGCCAACTGTAACGCGAGATCAGCGCGTGGCCGTGGAGGTTCCACCGCAACCACAAGGGATAGGGTTTTTACGGCGAAAAGTTCCATCACAAAAGTCTAGTACAGTTTTTCATCACAAAAACGTTTTTTGTGATAATTTTTCTATCAAAAGCCTACTGTTTTTCAAAATAAAAATGTTCTTTGTGGTGATTTTTTTTCTATCGCCACATGTACTAGTCACAAATACTATCGTGTCCCTACCACTGTTGGCGTACCCCGTTTGTGACCACTCTTAGCCATTGCAAAATTGTCGATTTATTTGAATAATTATTCTTTGACCATACAAATGTCACTACTTTTGAAATCTAGACAATTTATTAAACAACTAATATCTAAACTGAAGACTAAAACATAGCCGTTTGTTGCCAAATTCTTGCATCGGTGTTGTCCACACATGTCTGCATTGTAAATTCAAACACATTTGTCATTGTGCAGCTATAGGAATATAACTTATCAGAAAGCACTATTTCATTGAGAGAAGAGAGATCATTCGCACAACAAAGCCTTGTCCGTATAAGAGGAAACGAAAGCCCAAAAAAAAAAAACGTATTTGACGTGAAAATCGGATGGTTGCACCTTCATCTCAGATTTGATTTTCACTCTGCTGCAAGTCCTGCAAATCGGCGTGCATGGTGTGCACGGGAGTGCCAGTCAATTTGATTTGCAAGGGCAAAATAGCCAACATCATCCCTGAACTTTCTTCAAGGGGTCAAGTTGGTCCCTGAACTTTCAAAAGGATCAATTTAGTCCCTCAACTCTTGCTTTTTGGTTAAACACATCCCTGTGCTGATGTAGCATTGCATAGTGGCGTGAAATGAAAGTGAAATATCAATTTTGCCCTTGGTGGTCAACTGTATACGGTATACTGGGAGCCCACCAGTGGATTTCTTCAGTCTATTGGGTGCAGGCCACAGAAGCGAAGCCACGAGGCTGGGCACACACACTCTTTAACAAAGAATAAAAGGAGAAGAGAAAAAAAAAACAAAAAAGCTCATTCTGGTTCTTTTTGCAGCGCCAAATCCATCATGTTCAAGTATTTGAGCGTTAGAGTTCTAGCCAACAGGTCCCACCTTTCATTATGCAAGGGTAAAATGGGCATTTACCATTCATGTCATGCCACCAAGTAGCACCACATCATCACAAGGATGTGTTTGACCCAAAAACAAAAGTTGGAGGACTATATTGACCATTTTCAAAGTTCAAGGACGAACTTGACCCCTTGAGGAAAGTTCAGGGATGATGTTGCCTATTTTGCCATTTGCAAGTGAGATGAGGAATTTTTTATTAAATTCTCAGAACAAATTAGTTAGCACATATATTAATTGATGATCATGAATTTGGATATATCAGATTAATAATATGAACACATGTTAGAGAACTTGTGTTGGATTGACCCACCTTGATACATTGTTGGGATTGTTATTTTGTATGTGCCATCAGTTGCTCTCGAGTGTTACACCCGCTATTGCCAAAGTGGCTTGTACCGACATTCCGCTCGTTGTTGTTCTTGGGCTGCGGTGTAGTGCATGCCTCTCAAACACTAGAATGTAAATAGGACAAAAAGGGGTATTGGGTAGAAGTTTAACTTCCTTAATTATATAGGTCATAATGTTGGTACCCTGATATATGAACATACAATTTCTTTTTCTTTGAAGTTTAGAAATTTTTATTTGCGTGACATGGAAATTGGAACATATTTCGATTAACACATCATCCAAATGCTGCGTTGCTTCCAAATCATCATGTGGGCCGTCGCCCTAGAATATTATCACTGCATGTTTGCTCTCTAGGTGAAAACGATTGGTATTGACATTGACTCTTCAATCTTAGTTGTGGCCACTGGAGGGTTTTGGATCTATTGATTCAAATCGATCTATATAATGGTAAATTAAACCTTTTTCGTTACGCTTGTCTTTTTTATAAAAAAACTCTCTAATCTGTTTTGAAATTTTATAAAAGAAGTTACATCGAGTATTCATATTTTTTTTAATGAGCAACGTAATAAGGCTGTTAAATTTTTTCAAAAAACCATTGTAATCTGAAGGAGTTTTACACGCTAACGTAAAACTATGATAAATTATCACACTGAAATCAGCAAACAGTTGAAGCACCAAGGTTTTGCATTGGAACTGAGCAAATAATGATCCCTTCCTTGCAAGAATCCAACTCAATTACGAGTGTCTCAACCTTATCTTTATATTTTTTATCAACCTTATCTTCTCTTCCATTCTAAATCTTCTCATCCTTGATACCCTTACTGTGTGTTTGGTTGGAGAGCCAGTGGAGCGGAGCGGAGCCAACCCTCGTTTTGGGGACGGCTCCAACCCCTCCTAAGTTTGGTTTATGTTTTTGAGTTGGGGATGAATTCGTTCCAATTTTTGTTTGGATGAAGGAACTGAAAATCTGGGATGGAGGACAACATAACACCGTTAGTGTGGACCCCATCTGTCATCAATGGACCCCACTTGTCATACTCTCACTCCTTTTAGTTTTCTTTATATTTTTTATCAACCTTATCTTCTTCTTCAGCCTGGCGAGCACAACAGAGCAAATGGCCGCGGGGGGCTACCCGGCAGCACGCGGGCTCCGCCGGCAGCGCGCGGGCGAGCTCCGCCGGCCACGCGTGCGGGCGAGCTCTGCCGGCCCGCCGCGGCCTCCTGCCCGCTGGCGCTGTCGTGGGGGCAGATGCGGTGCTCCTCGTGGCCATGGCGAGCTCCGCTTCCGGCGTGACTTCCGGCTGGGCGAGCTCCGCCTCCGGCGAGCAGCAGCAGGAGCAGAGGGGCGCCATCACAGGCCATGGCGGGCGGGTGGAGGAGAAAACGGAGAGGGAGACAGGAGATGCTGACACGAGCGAACCCGGTTGGAGTCGCTCCGTCCGCCATATTTTGGGGGTCAGCTCCAACCCGCATCTGAGAGGAATATTCTCCTCCGGAGCCAACCCAACCCTTGTCTCCATCCAAACACCTACGGGAGCGGGTTCGCTCCGTCCCAACCCGCCCTAACCCCGAACCAAGCACACAGTTACATTATGGTTGAATTCTTTTGATCATTGGCTCGTAAGGTGAACGACCACTAGAGGATTTTCTTAGCTTGATAATACTTATGTTAACTTCACTAGCCATACCCATAGCTCCACCTTACATTATAAATGAGAGACTTGTGGGAGGTGAGAGTTTATGAACTATCTAGGATAGCCACTTTAAATGAGCGACATGTGAGAACTTGGAGAAGGACTTTTTCTAATACTTAATGCAGGAATTTTATTTTTTAAAAAAACTCATGAAAACCCTCTAATGGAAGTAAGAAAGTAAGTATGGTTGGAGATGAGGATCTCTAGTGAAAAGTATGTGTTGTGGGTAAGTCTTGATTTGGTAAATTTCTAAACGCTCATGTTTTCATTATGATCTTTGTCTCATGTTTCTTATATTAAAGATGAAGGATTGACTAACTTGTAAGGAAAGATTTGACGAAGCACACTCCATGGATGAATGATTTTGTGAGCAACTTGCTCGAGGACGAGCAAGATCTAAGCATGGGGGGATGTTGGCGGTCGATATCTGTCAACCTAGAGCATTTATTACACTACGGTTTGAGTTTTGTTTTGGAACTAACCCACCACTAGGCATACTAATGATGTAATAAGTTCGTCTTCCTATGTGCATTTTGAAGTATGTTGTGTTTGTAGGAAAACGAGAGCTTAAAGGACGGATTCATATCAAGTTCAAAAGGCTAATCAAGGAGTCCCGTTCGTGCTCAAGTGCAAGTCGAATTCACTCCCAAAGGTGGCAAGGACCAAGGAGCTATGACGAAACATTCCCGAGGACCAAGACGAAAAGACCGGAGTTCATACGACAAGATCCCTTATCTTGATCGCGGGGATAATGACGTCTAAAGCCCACATGCAAAGGAGCAAAAAGTCAAAATGTTGAGAAATGCCACGAGGAGAAAGATGGGTCGGAGTGGGCCAGGGGGCCCATGCCCTTGAGATTCAGAGATACCCATGAGATCAACTCAACCTGATATTCGCGCAGGTCAGAACAACATGATCTTCCGATGCAGATTCAGAGACTTAAACGGCCTCCAATGGAAAACTGTTGAATACCAAAGTTGTCGGTCTTGTTAAGGGCTTTGATTTGAACATATGGAAAGTCCAATTCGGATCAGGGAGCTAGGAGATATGGCCTCCGAAGTACCTATTGCGCAGACAAGTCCGAAACCAGACAGATTAACTTCCGAGGCCGTTTTGGGGATCTTATCTTCGTTTCTAAGGAAATCAATGAAAGTTGGAGATAATTTCATGCCACACAATCTAGACACCGAATTTGCATTATTTGGAGTCCAGATGTGGGAGATATGACATCGGCAAGGAAGGACTGCGAAACAGGAAATTCTGGATGAGGCTGATTTTATGGAAACCAAGTTTGCTTTGCTCCTAAGCAAGATCCCATGCAAGGGAAGGTGGAGCACGCCCCAAGGCTCTCCAAGAGCATAAGTACAACCCCCTGACGTCCAAGGGAGGAGGATTCATCCATCCAATCATTCTACCGACGTCCATTCACTAGGAACTCGCCGCCGCAAGATGAGGGTAGAGATGAGATGAGTTCGTCGCAAGGATCAACACCGGCGGAGGAAAGGAAGCAAGAGGAGGACTCCAAGCCGTCGACCTAGGGGTGTTCCCAAGCCTCCTCACCGCCATCTTCATCGACGACGTTCTCCGGAGGCTCCACCACCCCTATGTGCTTCAAACCTTGTAAGATATTGGGGTAATGTCTCTGTTCATCCCTAGGGTTAGATGGATCTTGGATATGTAATCGCTACATGAATTCTATGTCTATCGATGCTTCATGGTCTATGTCTTCGCAAGTGCTTTGTTTACATATGTTTGCGTAACATGTGATCTTAGTAGGGTTTGTGGTAATCGTGGTGATTAGCCAAACCCTATGGATGAAAGTGTTTTATTTCATTGCGTAGTGACAAGTACGATGAAGGGAAAAGGTTTAAGCGACCGCATAACCGCCATGATGCTAGCAAGGGCAACACCTCTTTCATGTAGTAGATGCATATCTATGTGATCCTAGATCCTAGGGAGGGAACGCTTATCTATCTTTATTTCTCTCTTGTATCAACCCTTGTTTCTTAGATTCAATCATAGATTAGCTTAGGTTAGATTGCCTTTATTTTACATTAGTCTCTCTCAAAGGCTTTCAAATCAACTAGATTAGTACTTGGTTAAACGCTAGTATATCCCTTGCTCCGTGGATTGACAAGAACCTTGGGGATCCCCCCTTGGTGAAAAAGGCACCAAGTCACCCGTGTGCTTGAGGTGAACTTCAACACAGTTTTGAACCGTCAACAACAAGCAAACAACTAGGGGTTTGAAGGACCGATTAGGCGAACCAGAGAGGGGGGGAGTGAATGGGAGCCGATAAAAATTCTTCTCAAAGGAGATGAGAACTCCAACAAGACGAACACAGCTTCCAACTCACGTCTCCGACCCAACTACCCAAGTTGGTCAAGACCACGCAGCCACTGGAGTGCTACTGGTCCTAGGAACCAACACTCAACCTTCCTAGCCAAAACTCACCAAAGCACACAGCGGAAACTTGCACGGCTTGCTGCCTGTGCTACACCGGTCAGACCGATGGCCTGCGCCGGTCAGACCGGTGACACCAGTCAGACCGGTGGACAGAGCCGGTCAGGCCGGTGGCTACAGCAGCCGCACAGCAAACGTTCCAGGAAGCCTCAGTGAATCCTCTAGGCCCTGGAACAAAAACCACCACGAAACACAACCTGTGAGGAAGAAGAACCCCTCACAAATCCTAGCAATACAACTCCAAACACTCCAAGAACTGATCAGCAGGACCACGGGACAAAACCACACGGACAAGGCTGTTCCCCGAGACAAAAACCCACCAAGGGCTAGCACCGGTCAGACCGGTCACGAGCACCGGTCAGACCGGTCGTGCCTGGGCAGCTCGGGATGAACAGCGCCCGCGAGTCAACTCCTCCAAATCCAACTCCCGATCTCCCGATCCGCTCCACGGTTTTGCACAAGACTTTGGGGATAGTAGGAACACCTCATGGGTACTCCATAGCCAAGATTTGGTCCACCAAAACTTGTCAAATCAAGAGGAATCGAAGAAATCCCACCAAGAACGCCTCTAACCCTAGAGCCACGAAAACCCCAAAATCGAGCCCCTTTGCTCACGGATTTGGAAGGGGAATCAAAGGGAAAAGAACCACGAAGGGTTCATGCATACATCCCCCACCAAATCCCAAAGAGAAAGGCCTCGAAATCGCTCCAAGAAAATCGCCAAGAAAGGGCTCCGAAAATCACCAAAAAGGAGAAACGGGAAAGACACATCCAAGCCTTGAGGAACCACGCCGAATCATCTATACATACCAAAGAGGTTCATACAAGGTCTAGCTTGCCGCCCGATCATCCTTCCCTCTCACAAGATCTCACCATGAAGCTCTCAAGCTAGTCCTACGAAAATCCTAAGAAAATAGGAAGGAAAATAGGAAAACCAAATGAGCTAGGGTTCCAAGAGATGGCTGCCATCCTCTCACCCCTTGGGTTATATGGAGGCAACCGAAAGACTAAAATACCCTTACTAGCTAACTAGGGATACATGCCCCTCGAGGGCGAAAATGGAAGTCTTTGTCTTCGCACCATCGGACGGATGCCCAGCAACCGCAAACTTGCTTAGCCTCGACGCAAGCCTTGCGATCCCGACGCGTGTCCTCCGCTTCGAAGATTCCGGACTGCGTCGTCGCACACCGGTCAGACCGGTGCTCCTCACCGGTCAGACCGGTACCCACCGGTCAGACCCACCGGTCAGACCGGTCTGGAGCTGCTGCACTTCCGTCTTCGGTTCTTCGGTCTTGGCTTTGTGGATCAACCAAGGAACCCAGTGGTTTTCTGGTGAACCACCGGAAACCCCGCGAACTCGGTGTAGCCTCCGCCAATCACCACTCATGACTCGGCTCCCACGTAGTCCCGGCTCGCCCTTGGTTTTGAGGCTCAACCAAGAAACCGTCCATGACTTCATCTTTCCGTTCTTGCCACCATGCGGCCCGCACTTGACCCCGCTGGCCACCGGGTCCCTCGAACCAAGCCTACTTGTCTTCTCCACACCTGGAGGCCTCACCGGCAACGACCTTTCACGCTTGTTCTTCACCTGCACCTGCACCAGTCAAGCCGCAACCTGCACCTGCAATACTTAGCCAAGAATCAGTCCACACCACGTTGTCAATCACTCATCACACCAGGAAGCGACCATCCACCGGTCCTCGAACCACACCTGGCTCTCAATCTCCCCCTTGATGAGTGCATTGACAACACACACGTTTTGGTAACCAAGAGAAAAGGAAAAGAAAAGAAACGACTAAAAGAAACTCCAACAAGCGATCGAAAGCCAAAGAAAAGGCAAAGAGCAAGATCACTTGAAGAAGACAAGTCTCGGACCCCTTAGGCAAGGGCAACGGCTCGACACATCCGAGACAAAACATGCTGAAGCAAAGAGCACAAACCATCAAACCAAAGCTCGAAAACCACAAAGAGCTCCCCCTGCACACATGCAACTCCCCCTGGACAAATGCATGCGAACCACTTCACAAAACAGAGCAGCTGCAACAGCTCAGCTCTGACCGGTCAGACCGGTAGACACCACCGGTCAGACCGGTGGGCAACATGTGAACAGGACCAGCACTCTGACCGGTCAGACCGGTGACCTCAACCGGTCAGACCGGTGCACAACAGAGCCCAAAAATAGCTCGAAACCACCTGAAAACCTTCCAAATGCATTCAGTAGGCCAAAACATGCTCAAACTTCTCCCCCTTGTTGACAATGCATGAATCAAGCCAAAAATGCAAAAAATGCAACCTAGAGCTTCTCAAATAGACAAAATTCAACATAGGATGCTACACATGTCCAAACGAGCAAGTTAGATACTCTATAGCTTCGTAAAGACATAAACTTCATGATCACCAAGTTTCACAACCATTGGGCGAAGCTAAGATAGAATTTAGCAATTTTGCGAAAAAACACCCTCTCATGAGCAAAGTCCTAAACATGAGCAAAACATGTCAAAATGGCAAAGCCACACAAACTTCATGCTAGGACAACCATTCTAAGCATAAGACCATCATAAACACCCACAAGCACCTCATGTCATGTCAAAGCCACCGAGCCATGTGCCTACTTCTATATATGAGACTTCTCATTGGTAGGCATCATGCAACGATTTAGCACCCAAAGCAAATTAAAATTAGCACATATGACATGGGAGCACATTTTTCAAGTAATTTACATTTCATATTCAGATTTATAATTGGTACATGAAATGTCTTTGCGACAAAAAGGAACTTATGCCCCTCCACAAGATGAAGCATGGGGGCTAAACATTCATGATGGCAAATGAGCCTTTGGCCCCATATGATCAAAATAAGCTATCCAACCACAAATTAAGCATAGCCAAGCCACTAAAACATGTCAAGATCATGTAAAGGCATTTACTCACAAGAGAGCATATATATGAAATTTTTCAAAAACATAGCCATCAACCACGGATACAAACCAAGATTATCAAGAGCTAAGCCAAACTAACCATAGCTTACCAAATTAGCTCACAAAGACATATATGTCATTCCATGGTGAACAATGTGTATAGGAGAAGCCTTTCCTAAACAATGCATATGATACAAAATGCATGCAACCTAAGATACAAAGATGCCTATACATCATGCTACATATGCCATGCCAAATGCAAGAAATGCACAAAGGAAAGCTATACATATGCTACAAAGGAGCTCCCACACGCCAACTCAAGAAATCAAACAAACACCAAGCTCCCCCCGCAAACGAGTGAAAGTTGCTTGATCTAGGGGTTTGGTGAAAATATCGGCTAGTTGTTCATGTGTGGGTACATGGATCAAAGCTATCTTCCCTTTCTCTACGTTGTCTCTCAGAAAATGATACCTCACTTCTATGTGCTTGGTTTTGGAATGGAGCACTGGGTTCTTTGCAACGCTTATGGCACTGGTGCTATCACATTGAAGTGGGACATGGGTATACTCCTCACCAAAGTCACTCATGGTGTATGTGATCCAAAGGAGCTGAGAGCAACAACTAGCTGCGGCCACATACTCTGCCTCGGTAGTGGATTGAGCAACACTCGACTGTTTGCGGGAAGACCAAGATACCAAAGAAGAACCCAAGAACTGGCAAGTCCCAGAAGTGGACTTCCTATCCAACCGACACCCGGCAAAATCCGCGTCTGAAAATCCATGAAGCGCCAAAGAAGAAGACGCAGAGTACCAAAGGCCAAAGTCGGGAGTGTGTCGCAAATACCTGAAAATGCGCTTGACTGCTTGCCGATGCGAAGTCCTCGGAGAAGCTTGAAAACGAGCGCACAGACACACCGAGAATTGAATGTCCGGCCTCGTCGCCGTCAAGTAGAGGAGTGACCCGATCATGCTCCGGTACTCCTTCTGGTCCACGTGTTCACCTTCCTCGTCCGCATCAAGAACTGTAGTCGTACTCATAGGCGTCGCCATGGCCTTGGAATCCTCCATCTTGAACTTCCTCACAATGTCCTTGGTGTACTTAGCTTGGTGCACAAATGTTCCTTCCTTTGATTGCTTGATTTGTAGCCCGAGGAAGAACTGCAACTCGCCCATCATGCTCATCTCAAATTCCCTGCTCATGTCTTCTGCAAACCTTGCAACAAGAGAGTTAGACGAGCCACCAAAAACAATATCATCCACGTATACCTGCACAATCAGGATATCTCTGTCCTGCCTGAGGAGAAACAAGGTCTGGTCGACCTTCCCCATCTCAAACCCTCTCTCAAACAGGAACCCCCTCAACCTACCATACCAAGCTCTAGGCGCCTGCTTCAACCCATACAGCGCCTTCCTCAACTTGTAGACCCGGTGAGGGTACTTCTCACTCTCAAACCCCGGTGGTTGCCTCACAAACACCTCTTCCTCCAAAACACTGTTAAGAAAAGCACTCTTCACATCCATCTGGTACAACTTGAACCCTTTAGCCACGGAAAAAGCTAGAAGGATCCTGATCGCCTCCAAACGAGCTACAGGAGCGAAAGTCTCCTCGTAGTCGATCCCCTCTTTCTGACTGTACCCCTGAGCGACAAGTCTCGACTTGTTCCTCACCACTTCTCCTTTCTCTCCCTCTTTATTTTTCCACACCCATTTTGTCCCAATCGGCTTACACCCTGGGGGAGGGTCAACCAACACCCAAACTTGGTTCCTCTCAAAATTCTCCAACTCCTCATGCATCGAGTTAACCCAATTATGATCAGATAACGCATGTCCAATGTCTTTGGGCTCAAAAGTGGCAACAAAAGCAGCATGAGCGAAATGAGAATTGTTCCGAACCCTCGACCGTGTAGTACGTTCATTCATGTCGCCGATGATTCTCGAAGCTGGGTGATCCACTTGCACTCGTCGGGGAGGTTCTCGCCTTGATGCTACCTCCCCCTCAACAGCAGCTTCGCCTTGATCTGGGTTTGTCGTTGTAGGTGTGGGAGAGGGTCCATTCTCGATCGTCGTCGAAGTAGTAGGTACATGTTCAGCCACGGGCATCACACCGCCATCTTCATCATCTCCATGTTCATGCTCCTCCTCCTGAAAGATCTCCTCGCCAAGTTCGTCGTCACCTGCACACTCAAAAACAAGCTGACTACGTGGCTGTGTCTCGTCGAAGGTTACCTCGCAAGTCTCCACGATTTGGTTAGTTTCAAGATTGAGCACACGAAATGCTCTAGAATGAGATGCATAACCAAAGAAAATACCATCGACAGACCTAGCCTCGAACTTGTCCAACTTCTTCCCTTTCTTCAGAATGAAGCATTTACAACCAAAGACATGGAAGTGACTCACCTTGGGTGTGCGACCGTGCATCAACTCGTAACAGGTTTTCTTCTTGTGAACCCTGAGGTAGATCCTGTTCGACACATGGCACGCGGTATTGACCGCCTCAGCCCAGAACCTTCTCGGAGTCCTATGCTCGTCGAGCATCGTCCGAGCCATCTCGCACAAGGTCCTGTTTTTCCTTTCCACCACGCCATTCTGGGGAGGCGTATACGGACTCGAAAACTGATGTTCAAGACCCAAGTCATGGCAAAAGGTTTCGAAGCGAGAGTTTTTGAATTCCGAGCCATTGTCACTGCGGATCGCTCGTATGGCATCTCCGTGCCTCTCGTTTCTTAACCTCAAGACAAGATCTCGAACAAAACCAAACGTCTCCCCCTTCTCCTCAAGAAAGAACACCCACGCATACCGAGAGTAGTCGTCCACCACAACAAGGACATACCACTTCCCACCCGCAGATCGCACACGAGCTGGGCCAACAAGGTCCATATGGAGCAGCTCGCATGGACGCTCAGTCATCACATCGGTGAGAGGCGGGTGAGAAGAGGCTACCATCTTGGCATGCCTACACGGCGCACAAACCAACTCTTTCTCAAACCTCAATCGTGGCAATCCTCGGACCAAATTGAGTTTACTCAAGCGAGACAAAAGGTCAAAGCTCAAGTGACCCAACTTCCTATGCCACTTCCACAACTCACTCGAAGAACCAGCCAAGAAGCAACGCTCCACACCAGAAGACTGAGAAAAATCAGCTCGGAACACTTGACCCTCGGGAACGACCATGCAAACAAGATCCCCCCGAGAATCTAAAATCCGAGAACCACCAGGCCGAAACAACACCTCAAAACCCTCATCCAACAACTGGGACACAGAAAGCAAATTGTATCCAAGCGATTGAACAAGAGCAACACGCCTGAGAGTGATCTTATCGCTTACCTTAATCTCACCTTCTGACAGCACACGCCCTCGCCCATTGTCCCCAAAGGTGATGTACTTCTTTGTCACCACCGGGACGAGACTTGAGAACCACCCCTTGTCTCCGGTCATATGCCTCGAGCAACCGGAGTCAATCAACCAAATGTTCTTCAAGTCTCCCACCTGAAATTCAAAAGCGAGCACGTGAGTGAACAAATGACTCAGCACTGGGGTTAGTACCAAAAGAGTAAAACCAGTGCCGAGCCATTTGCTCCAAAGTGGGGTTAGCACAAACCAAATCATCACGCCTATCAAAGCTACCACCACGGTAACCACCACGAGGGAACCAACCCTCTCTAGCTGGAGGAGGACGAAAACCACGAAAGGGAAACCGTGGATCGTACCTCCGCTCCATCTCAAAGCTACGACTCTTCTCACCCTCGTATTGAGCACGAGGTGGAGAACGCCTAGCAAACTGACCACCTGCAAACTTTCCAGACCAACCACCAGAACCACGACCTCCAGAACCAAACCGAGCATCCTCACGAGCACGAAACCTGACTCGCTGTCTGCCCAGACCTGCACCGGTCTGACCGGTGTAGTACACCGGTCTGACCGGTGTGGCTCGGCCAGCAGCAACACCTGCAGCCTTCCGGTCTCCCCAAGCCGGAACCGTCCTCACAATCGCCTTGGCCCTGGGCATCTGCATACGAGGCTCAGGTACACCATTAGAGGGGTGGTACCTGTCCCTGTTAGCCCACTCTCTAGCCATTCTCTCCTCACGCTTCCTCTTGAAGCAAAACTCATCCTTGTGACCATCTCTCCCACAATACCCACAATGGAACTTTATGGGCTGTGGCTTAGGCTTAGGCTTGGGTTGGGGCTGCCCACTCGGCTTCTCACCCTTCTTCTCTCCTTCCTCACCTCCCTTTGGGCTCACAAACTTCACCGGTTTCTGAAAATCATTTGTTGGGTGAGGGAATATGGGTGGATCTGGAGTAGTGTCAAGTTTATTTCTGAGATGGTTGGGCTTGGGCTCAAACTTGTTCTTGTGTCTGTTTGGTGGTGGGATAGGAATCTCTCCAACTCTCTCAACTCCCTCACCACAGTTCTCTCCAAGCTTGTCAGCCCCAAGTGCCTGACCATCATAGCGTTTGAAAGCCGCTATCATGATACCGAGCTGAGGCTCCTGACCCGACAACCAGCTCATACATTTTCATCCTGCAGGCGATCAACATAATGTGCAAGCTCCAAATTCTTAACCGCATGCAATTCACAAGTAGAGCAAGAAGTGGGAATAGGCTCTTTCAACTTAGCCTCAAGCGAAACAGTGTAAGCATGCATCTCATCAATCTTTCCATGCAAAACAGGGCAAGAAGTGCAAGCACCTAGCAAAGCAGATCTAGACTTAAGCTCAGCCACTTCAACCCTAAGCATATCTAGTTCATCACAAGTAGAAGCATGCTTATCCTTAAGAGCAGTAAGATCAGCTAGGTACACAGAGCAATCACAGCAATCAATCTCATCAGAAACCACAGGAGAAGCCTTAAGCGAATCAATCTCAAGCTTAGCATCTAGGTTCTGGGTTTCTAGCTCAGCCACACGGTTCCTAACATCTTCTAGTGAGGCCCTAAGCTCTTTCCTCATCTTCTTGGCCTCTCTAAGCATGTGATCGCGGTTATCAAGCAAGTCAACCAACTCATCATTCTCCTTGCGCAAAGAAGAGAGCTCATCACATACCTCATCCTCGGAGTCAGAGTCCGAGTCACTCTGGTGGCTCTTCTTGCTGCCGGAGCTACGGGCCATGCCGCAGAAGCCATCTCTCGCGAAGCAGCTCAACCCGCTCAAGTTCCTGGATGACTTCTTGTTCTTGCGCCGATCACCTTCATCTTCACTGCTACTCGAGCTTGAGGAAGAGTAGGCGGAGCTGGAGTCGACGTCGCTCGCTCCGACCATTGCTCGGGCCTTCCTGCCGCGGCCATCCTTCTTCCTCGACCGTCGCTCGTCCTTGTGCTTGTTCTTGTGCTTGTGATCGCGCCTCGATCGGTACTTGCCATCCTTGCTCGATCGGTGCCTGTAGCCGTCCTTGTAGCCGTCCTTGTTCTCCGTCTTCTCCGGGCAGTCGGCAACGAAGTGTCCTGGCTTGCCGCACTGAAAGCACGTCCGTGCTGTCCTCCTCGTGTTCACCCGGTTCTCGTGCAGCCTCTCGAACCGCCTGGTCAGCAACGCCAGCTCGTCCTCTCCAAGCACGTCGAACTCCTCATCTGGCAAAGACATCAAAGAAGACAGAGAGTACATCCTGGAGGATGCGTTAGCGTTAGACTTAGCTCCTTTGCCACTGATGAGAGCGAGACTATGAGAATCAGTCGGGCTCTCGATCTTGGCTGTCATACCACGGTCCAACTCCGCCGACTTGAGCTTCGAGAACAGCTCGTTCACCGTCAAGGTGTCATACTTCTCGGACTCAACAATAGCCTCAAACTTCCCGTCCCATACGGTACGATCCAACGAGTGCAAGAGCTTCACGGCTCTATCATGATCATTGTATGGGAGGACGTCCACATTGGCTCTCATGTTGTTCACAACGACCGTAAATCGCTGGAAAAGGGCATCGACGGACTCGCCGGGGAGATGAGTGAAGTTCTCGTACTCTCTCCGGTAAGTCGCGTACATCCGAGCCTGAACCTGAGCATTCCCAGCATGAGCATCCTTCAACTGCTCCCAAATCCTACAAGCTAAGTCCTCTGTCTGAACCCGATCGAATTCAGGCTGACACAGAGCACGAAACAAGTAGTCGACAGCCTTGTTGTTGGCTTCGAACATATCCCTCGATCCTGGAGCAAGGAAGTTCATCGGATGAACATAAGCTGTGTTCACCGTGACATCCCAAAGGATCTGACCCTTTCCGCGGAGGAACGCCGCCATCCGCCTTTGCCACATCTGGTAGTTCTTCCCATCGAAGTGCGGAGGACCCGAACCCCGTTCCTGGTACGCCATCTTTGGATCTTAGACTGGTAAGAGTCAATAAAGACCCGAACCGGCTCTGGTACCAATTGAAGGACCGATTAGGCGAACCAGAGAGGGGGGGAGTGAATGGGAGCCGATAAAAATTCTTCTCGAAGGAGATGAGAACTCCAACAAGACGAACACAGCTTCCAACTCACGTCTCCGACCCAACTACCCAAGTTGGTCAAGACCACGCAGCCACTGGAGTGCTACTGGTCCTAGGAACCAACACTCAACCTTCCTAGCCAAAACTCACCAAAGCACACAGCGGAAACTTGCACGGCTTGCTGCCTGTGCTACACCGGTCAGACCGATGGCCTGCGCCGGTCAGACCGGTGACACCAGTCAGACCGGTGGACAGAGCCGGTCAGGCCGGTGGCTACAGCAGCCGCACAGCAAACGTTCCAGGAAGCCTCAGTGAATCCTCTAGGCCCTGGAACAAAAACCACCACGAAACACAACCTGTGAGGAAGAAGAACCCCTCACAAATCCTAGCAATACAACTCCAAACACTCCAAGAACTGATCAGCAGGACCACGGGACAAAACCACACGGACAAGGCTGTTCCCCGAGACAAAAACCCACCAAGGGCTAGCACCGGTCAGACCGGTCATGAGCACCGGTCAGACCGGTCGTGCCTGGGCAGCTCGGGATGAACAGCGCCCGCGAGTCAACTCCTCCAAATCCAACTCCCGATCTCCCGATCCGCTCCACGGTTTTGCACAAGACTTTGGGGATAGTAGGAACACCTCATGGGTACTCCATAGCCAAGATTTGGTCCACCAAAACTTGTCAAATCAAGAGGAATCGAAGAAATCCCACCAAGAACGCCTCTAACCCTACAGCCACGAAAACCCCAAAATCGAGCCCCTTTGCTCACGGATTTGGAAGGGGAATCAAAGGGAAAAGAACCACGAAGGGTTCATGCATACATCCCCCACCAAATCCCAAAGAGAAAGGCCTCGAAATCGCTCCAAGAAAATCGCCAAGAAAGGGCTCCGAAAATCACCAAAAAGGAGAAACGGGAAAGACACATCCAAACCTTGAGGAACCACGCCGAATCATCTATACATACCAAAGAGGTTCATACAAGGTCTAGCTTGCCGCCCGATCATCCTTCCCTCTCACAAGATCTCACCATGAAGCTCTCAAGCTAGTCCTACGAAAATCCTAAGAAAATAGGAAGGAAAATAGGAAAACCAAATGAGCTAGGGTTCCAAGAGATGGCTGCCATCCTCTCACCCCTTGGGTTATATGGAGGCAACCGAAAGACTAAAATACCCTTACTAGCTAACTAGGGATACATGCCCCTCGAGGGCGAAAATGGAAGTCTTTGTCTTCGCACCATCGGACGGATGCCCAGCAACCGCAAACTTGCTTAGCCTCGACGCAAGCCTTGCGATCCCGACGCGTGTCCTCCGCTTCGAAGATTCCGGACTGCGTCGTCGCACACCGGTCAGACCGGTGCTCCTCACCGGTCAGACCGGTACCCACCGGTCAGACCGGTCAGACCCACCGGTCAGACCGGTCAGACCCACCGGTCAGACCGGTCTGGAGCTGCTGCACTTCCGTCTTCGGTTCTTCGGTCTTGGCTTTGTGGATCAACCAAGGAACCCAGTGGTTTTCTGGTGAACCACCGGAAACCCCACGAACTCGGTGTAGCCTCCGCCAATCACCACTCATGACTCGGCTCCCACGTAGTCCCGGCTCGACCTTGGTTTTGAGGCTCAACCAAGAAACCGTCCATGACTTCATCTTGCCGTTCTTGCCACCATGCGGCCCGCACTTGACCCCGCTGGCCACCGGGTCCCTCGAACCAAGCCTACTTGTCTTCTCCACACCTGGAGGCCTCACCGGCAACGACCTTTCACGCTTGTTCTTCACCTGCACCTGCACCAGTCAAGCCGCAACCTGCACCTGCAATACTTAGCCAAGAATCAGTCCACACCACGTTGTCAATCACTCATCACACCAGGAAGCGACCATCCACCGGTCCTCGAACCACACCTGGCTCTCAGGGTTGCATACGCCTAGCATCATCTTCTGAACTTCATACACCTTCTTCTTCTGAACTTCATACACCTTCATCTTCTGAACAACGGTAAGCAAGGGTGAGCACACTTATGGTTGGAGCTCAGCAAGTGGGGGAAGATGCAAAGCTATCAAGGATAGGCTAAGGTTTTGCAGCGGTTAGCATTTTTAATGTTGGTGCAAGCACATAGTTACTAGATGTAAGTTCATACCAATCCAAAATTAAGCATTTAGAAAACATTATCTCAAAACCATACAAAACCATGATTTAATTCCATCTTCAAGTTCACTTACCATGTGAGGGTCCAAGCCGCTCTTGACCATGAGCACGGCTGATCGATCAGTTTTAACTCTGCACAGGTTGTACACTTTACCCACAGCTCATTTTCCCCATGTCGCCCGGGTTAGCTAGACTCTTAAACACTTCAGAGGTGAGTGGCTAGGGGTCCACTACAAAGCCTTTACAAAGGTATGCAAAAGACCAACAGCCCGCATAGTTACAGTAGCAGAGCGGACCATAACCCTCCCTCGTGGACAGCACCTTAGCAAAGGCTATGGCCGAGAGGACAGGGCTATACCCCTTCAACTCTGACCCCCTCTTAGGGATGGCACCGGGTCGGGTAAGTGCGGGTAAGGCATTTATCCTCCCGCGAGCATACCCGCGTTGCCGGCCTTTACCCGCCCACGGTGAAAAACCTTACCCGCACCCGACGGATATCCGCGGGTATCAGGTTTACTCGTCACCCGCCGCTGCTGCTCTTCCCCTGTTTCCCACGTGCTGCCTCTCCTGCCCTTCCCCGCACGCTGCCACTTCTGTGGGTGCTGATGCCCCCTTCCCGCGCACCGCGGATCCCACTCGCCTATCCGCTGCCTCCGTCTCCCCTCTCGCTCCGCTCACGGTCCTCGTTCCTGTGCGTTGTTTGGCCGTGGCGGCGGCATCTAGGCGGCTAGGACAGGAGGCCTTCCCTTGCCTGTAGTTCGCCATGATTGCTGTTGCTACTGGTACTGACTGATGGCTCCAAGGGGAAGAATAGAGGCGGCGATGGCGACACGGGACCCACCTGCTCCGCGATGCAGCGGACGGCGGCGGAGATTTGTCAGTGATCAGGAGGAGCTCTTCCAGATATTCAGAGTGAATTTGTAGCTTTGTCAAAGAGCAAGCGTCTGATGTTATGAGGAACAACAAATATTTTCTAGATTAAGGTTCAGGCAAAAGCAAAACTATTTAGCATCTAGGAAAGCTCTTCACCGCTGATCTGTACCCGGACTGGGGATGCGGCGCCGGGTGAGGGTGGCCGGGTGGATGACTGGATGTGGATCTTAGGGTTCCTGTTAATGGGCTTGGGCTAGATGTTTTAATAGGCTTTGTATTTTTTGCGGGTAGCAGATATATCCGCGGGTGAAAATTCCCGCCCGTTAGCTGCCCGCGGGCGGATTTTGGTGCCCGTACTCGCGCCCGCGGGCGGATTTTGCTGCCCGTACCCTTACCCGTCGGGTTGGGTATCCGCGAATACCGGCGCCCGCGGCAAAACTGCCATCCCTACCCCCTCTGCTCCTTTCGGATAAGGTTATCAGATAATTCCACACACCTAATTAATTGGCTAAGCCAGAGCCATATGGACTGTGGTTGCACCGTTTTCCTGGGTGGTTCTCCATGTTCTAATTAATTCATATGATCTTGTTATTATCCACATCTTCACCAAGGTTACCATGATCAACATTTTATAAAGATCCATTTCAACCATCCCAAGTTAAGCAACTAAGTATTATCTATCCCAAAACATTTATTTAAAACCGAGTTGTTCAAGGTAATAGGGAAAAAATCTAGTCATGTCCTTAAAAAGGTGATTTCCCATCAAGTTATGCATAACAACATTTAAATGTAAATTTAGTTATTACGCAAGTAATGTAGGACATAGTAGAATATGCAGGGGGAGGAAAACCACTTGCCTTTCTTTCCTAAAAATTGAGCTTCCTCTTTCTCAAACAACTTCTCTTGATCTTCGAGACTTCCGATCATCAACTCGATCTTCTACTCGAAGCAAACATCAGGCATAAACATGCAAAAGCAAACAATCACAACTAAGAAACAATACACCAATCAAGAAAGACTTTCAAAGAGGACAAGGTTTGGTTCTAGGAACGCAAACGCAAGAAACGCTCAGGGCTATCGAGAGATTTGGATTATATCACACAAGGCTATGTGCTTGGTATATTTTAATTCAATAAAGTAATGTTCATAGGTTATTTCAGAGAAATACCCTATTTAGAATTAAGCAAGTTATATTTATACTTAAAAAGACGATGTTGAACTTAAGCCAATTTTATTTGTAATTATTTAAGTAAATTTATTAACTTTATGCATTTGATTTCAAAAAAAGAAGCATGTAAAAGCATCTAAGCGTATACTTTATGTTTCGAGTTCGGCTAAGCAAATTATATTAGGAACACATTTATGTTTGATTTAGTCAAATTAACATTTAATTAAAAAAGCTCGGGATAGCCTATGTTGCTTTCATTTAAGTTTGATTATGAAAACCGAGGTATACTCTAATTAGTTTTTAATTGGAAGAATTATTTAAATAAGTCTTAATCAAATTAATTTTCTTATGAAAACACATGTTGAACTCTAGTTAGATTTTAATTAGAAAAACATGTATATAAGGATTTAATCATATTTAAATATTTAAATAAATTATAAAATAGAGAACATGATCAACATTTCTCCTAACACGTACTTTGAGTTGATATGAACCTAACGCAACTTGGAACGATCAAAACGGAGCTCAAACGCGAGATCTATGGGCTAACCAAGGCTGCGAGGGCCTAACCGCGAAAGAAACTAACTACCAGGGGCTAAACTACAAGAAACAAGGGGCTAAAACCTAAAACTACAAAAGAACCGAGGGACTAGGGTGCAAAACGGACGGCTTAGGACGACAGGCGGGAAAACAAGAAAGCTTAGGGACCTAAACAGGAAACTCAGGACTTAACTGAAAGGATCTTATATATGTGGTAGGGCATGGTTGTGAAAGTAAGAACTACAGGGTACTGTTTACAAAACGACAACGGAAGGCTGGGTTGACCGTTATGTGGCTGTTTTGACTTGTAGGGAGGGCGCATCTGGGCTGCTGATCTGCGAGCGGATGGTTGACAGCGGCGGCAGAAGGCGGGCGACAGTGGATGGGCGGCACGCGGTGGCGCACAGCGGTGAGGCTCGCTGGAGTTGCTCGAACTCGAGCTCCCGAACTCGGTTTGGAACGAGGTTTGCTCCTACGCGAACCTAGGAAGCGCGCGAACCGATCTAAGAGGTTAAGGAGGCGGTTTGAGTGCCGGCCGGGGCATCGCGGCCAGCACAGCAGCGGCAGACACAAGACTGGCGAGCGGGCGCGGGAGCTAGGGAGATCCAGGGCACAAAGAAAAGGTACGGTTGAGTTTCTCACCTTCACGCGAACCTTCGGTGCAGAACACAGTGATGGAGAAGGAGTACCAGTGTAGATCGAGGCCAGCAGAGCTCCGGTGGTGCTCCAGGCTTCAGGCTGTGCCTGCGCTGTGCGCAAGGAGAGAGCGGGCAAGGGAGAGGCGCGAGGAGAGGCTGGGGCTCGGGCCGCCTTTTATAGGGTGGAGGGGGAAGAGGGGAGCTGGCTATGACAGTGCTCGGTGGTGGCCGGCCATGAATGGCTCCGAGGTGGTAGAGTTTGTGTGGAGGGCGTTACGGGCGGGAGAGGAGGCGGCGGTGGTGAGTGCTCCACTGAGCATTGACTGAGGCTCGGTGGAGGGAAGAGGGAAGGGCGAGGAGCGCCGGGGTGGTGGCAGTGGGCGGCGCGGCCATGGCTGACTCGGCGTGTAACATCCCTGAAATTTGGATGTTTTTCCATGAGTGAATTTTCGCAAAATTTTAAAACTTTTTGATTGAACATGTGTGTCCCCAAATTTTATCCCAATTTGCTAGCTCTCAACTCAAATTCCAAATAAAATAAAACCATATAAAATTATTTTCAAATTAAGGTGTAATTGTGATTTGGATTTTCTTGGATTTTATTTGGAGTTCAATGTGTGGAGTTTGAATTTGAAAGTAATTCAAATTCAAACTATAATTGAAGCTATATTTCAATCTATTTGCAAAGGCTAACAACTAACATGGGCCATGTCAGCGAACACAAAGTCTGCACGAGGACCCTCAACTCTTTGGTCTTCACCGAGGGACACACTGATCTCCACTATACGGCCTGCTCTGCACCGCAGCCCAAATAACAGGACCGGCCCACCTTTCCTCCCTACTTACATCCCACCAACCGGCCCACCTAGCCGGCCCAGCCAGCCCGCCGGCCACTCACCTTCCTTCTCCCTCTGACCCACAGGCCCCACCCGTCAGCGGTGCCTGTGCCTCTTTCTTCTTCCTCCGTCCGTACGCGCGCACGCGAGCGGCGCGTGACCAGCGATGGGACGGGCTCGCCGGCCGCGTCCGCGCTGGCACGCGCTCCCGCGACCTCGCGCGCGCTCGGGACCCCACCTCCTCTCCCTTGCCTTCGCGCTGTCACCCGCGGATGGACGACACGCCAACCCCGCCGAGCCGCCTCTGCATCTTGGCCGTCCGCCGCCGGCGCCAAACCTTGGTCGCCCTAACCCTAGGCCGCGGCGCGACCTATAAATCCCACGGCCACCGCCGCCCCTAGCGCAGCCACCCCCTTGGGGTTTTCTCCTTTCCCCTTTTGCGCCGCCACCGATTTCAGAGAAGAAGATAGGGGAAAAGCAGAGGAGGTGAAGGAAGAAGAGGGGAGGAAGGAAGAGAAGCTGCGCCAGGAGGACAAGGACGCCCGTGGAGGCCGCCGTCGAGTGCAGCCTCGCCACGACACCATCTTTACTGCGCCGACCCCGAGGTGCTGATCCCGCGCCGTACGACGACGACGACCACGCCGACGCCGTGCTGGGGGGATGCCACGGACGACGACCGCGTAACGCCGGGAGCGCCAAGGACATCGACGACCGTGAGGACGAGGAGCCGAGCTCGGGACGCCGCTGCCAACCCGTCCACAAGCTGTACAACGGCATCGAGCCTGCCTGCTTCACCTCGCCACGGCCTCGACCTCTCCCCGCGTCGCCTTGAAACCCATCGAGCCCGCCGGTGAGCAGCTCGCACCAAGCCGCTTTCGTTTGCCCTGTTTGGCCTTGTGATCTTGCCTGTGTTGGCCGGGCGTTGAGCCGAGCATACCCCTGTTTTGTCTGGAACGCAAGTGACCGTGCCTGACTATGCTGAAGTTTCGTCTTTGCACGCCTACCCCCTTCCTTTGTGGCCGATGCTTCTGGCTGTTCGCCGTGTCGCCACCCATGTACGGCCTTCGTGCCGCTCTTCCTTGCAGGGACGCACCCACCGCTTCACTAGCCGCCGTAGCGCCGTTCCGCGGCTCCGGAACGCCGAGTGCCCGCTCACACGCCGGTCGTGTGGCGGCCGTGGCCATTCCCGTGCCCGCGCACGCGCGAACCGGGCCGAACACACCCCAGTCCCAAAGCCAAGGCAAGGCCTTTGGCAGCCTTGCGTCGCGCCACCACACACGCCGGCGCCATGCCGAGCGGCGCCGCGCACTGCAGCCGCGCCGTGGTGCCTTGCCGCCGCACCTGAATGCCTCTGTGTGCCCGTGCGCGTGCCGTAGACCTCACCCGTAGCCGGCCTCCGTCCTGAGCCACCGCTTTGACCAGGAGCGTCCTCGCCTGCGCCGCCGGGCGTGCGCCGACGCAGGCAGGTGCCGCGCTCCAGAGCGTCGTGCGACGGCAAGGGGCGCTAGTGAACCCCAGCCAAGCTTGAGGTGTTTTTCCGAACCCTAGCTTAGATGAGGGATGAGTTCTAGACTTCTGTGAAAGAAAACCCTGGATGGGCTACCAGTTTGGGCTGCGGCCTGATAAGGCCTGCATAAGCTCGATTGGAACCCATCAGCACCTTTGCCGTAGAGTTCAGGGAGGTTCTGCGGACTTTGACCGCTGGGCATGTTGGGCCTGGTTCATTGGGCCGTTTTCGGCCCAGAGGCACTTTCGGCCCACTAACGGCCCGCTAACTCGCTAACTGCTGACGTCATGATGACGTCAGCATGTTTTTAATAAAATCTTTTTCTGGTTTAATAAAGGCTTTAATAAATGTTTTAGAAATGCTTTTCCCTTTGAAAAATCATAACTAATTATCGGGAGCTTGGAAAAGTATGAAACCAATTGCGTTGGTTTCGTAATTTCGAGACGCTCGCCGCTATCCTACCCTTTTCTGCTCTTGCCCTTAAACCGAGCCCCTTTTTGCCCCGCGTTCTTGATGTAGAACTCGTGGCCGTTGCCGCCACTCGCTATTATGGGTCTGGGACGCCGGAGCCCCGTAACTAGTCACTGGCGTGCCACGGACAGGAATCCTACCCCATGTTCGCATCGCTTACCTTTCCTACACCGTTGCCTCCACTTTGTGCTGCTTCGCGCATAACCCACTCCCGCTCTACGTTGCTACGTGCTGTGAAGCGTGTACCGTGCCGTGTGCTTCAAACCAGGATGTCGCCCGTGATGGACGGCCGTGTCGTGAGCAGAGGCCTCTGCTTCACGAACGGCAACCCCGAGCCGCAACCTAGCTGTCTCGCCATGGACGTTGCCGCTTCGCGAGTACATGCCTAGTAGCGCTCTTAAGCATGCCCGACCGCATCACCACCCAATATCGGTCACAAGTTGACCATTCCATCTCCTGTGAGCTGTCGCCACATATCTTGGCATGATAACACCTTTCCTAGTTTATCTATGTCTCGCTTTGCTATCCTCATCCTTTGAGCTACCGCTTAGCTTGAACCTTACAAGTGCTTGATCTCAGTCTTTCAAGCCACACCTAATGCATGTGTTCCTGTAGGCCATGGACATGCTAGCTTGTTCCCTGTTCCTCCCAAATCCTTTCAGATCAGAAAGCTAGCAACCGTGGCACTAATGCTCTTCCAATCCTTCGCCAAGCTCTGGCTGGAAAGGCCGAGTGCTGTGACCTTGAGCAGCTAATCCATCCTGCTCAATCTCTCCAATCTGACCTACGGGACCCACAAGGTGACTTGTGGGGTTCGGTTGACCTTTGACCTTCCTTTTTGACTCGGTCAACAATGATCATTGACTAGTCAACTTACCATGCTAATCAACCCTAAACCTAGCTTATGGTTCTCTGACTTGCTAACTTGTGTTTTCTGTGCTTTGTCGCAATTAATTAAATTCGTAAACTATTTTCTTTATTAGAAAATCCATAATAAATTGATCCTACCTTAGAAAAATATGAAATCAGTTTCTTTATTCTCCTAAAATCATGAAGCACCCGTTAGACTTGCTTTTGGAGTTATTTGGTTCTTTATAGCTTCTCTTTGGAGTTATTTGCATCTAGACACCGTGTTTATTTATATTTCCGAATCTAGGATTTCCCGGAGCCGAGGAGACAAGCCAGAAGATCAAGTACGGCTGCGGAAACTACGACAACTACTTACACGCAGGTGTTCACGCCCGACCATTCTTTGAATGCCCATTAGGCATGGCTATTAGAACTGCTAGTGCTTTACTTACTGCATAGTGATGGATATGATGAACCCGTGCATAGCCTCTTTTACATACTTGTCCTTGATTGACCTACTACTACTACTACTTTACTTATGTGTGATGATGCGCTGAGCTTGTGATGCATGTGTGGGATTATTGTGGTTGTTTCTTGGCGTGTGTGGGGAAAACCGGCAGGAGAAGGTGTTTTGGGATATTTTGGCGGGGGTGAGCTCGAGACAACCCGATCTGGGATCGGGGGCCAGGGATCGTCTTCTCGGACGTTGCCCAATGTGGTGCCTATGGCGGGTACATTGTTTTAGGAGCACAGGTGTTGGGGATTTCGTGATGACTTGGAGGATATGAGCTCGCCCCGGTCTGAAACCGAGTGGGTCGCCTGTTACACGGGACTTTCGTACACACCACCTTGCCGAGAGTGGGGATAGGGCCGTTCGACCCTAGCAAGTGCGGTACCATACCTGCCAGCAGGATAGCGGGGTATCAGTGGGGGAGAGGTGGGAGTGAGTCCACCCTCTCAGTGCGACTCCCGTGTGGCCACACGGGGGCATTTTCACAGTTCTGGGGTGGTCTTCTGCGGGGGACCGCATCGAGACCCGGATGCAGGATGGAACCGTAACTCCTAGGTGTTCGTTCGGTAGGATGGGCTCGGTCGACTTGCTACCGTCGGGTGCCATTCCGAGATGGGTACTGGTGTACACGCTCTGCAGAGTTTAGATCTATACGTATAGCCGCGTCCTCGGTCATGGACATGCCCGTTGTTTCTCCGACTCTTACGTTTTGGGATTTCTACCTCCCCCTTATAGGATGAGAGTGTATGGTGAGCCGTGGTTGTATTCGGGGAGAGGAGAGTTGCTCCCTCTACCTCGCGGATCCGAGTGCAATCATTGAGGTGCGAGGAGTGGGAGTTCTCGCACCGACCCTAGATGGAGATAGGTGATGGTGTCGGTGATCTGGGTGACCAGGTGTAACCGTTTGCGGATGAGAGATATGGGATTTGGTGGGAATTGGAGATTCTATTCTTTACGAGATGCTGCTGCTGCTTAGGAAACCCCAGCTCTTACCTCATACCTTTTTATACCATTAGAGGTAGGCCACTTAAAGCTTGCATACGGTTGGTGACGTGAACCTATCCCATTCCTTGGGGATAGATTGTGAGTGTGCAGGACTGGACTTGGAGCGAAAGTCCATCAAAGAAGAGTCCATGGAGGAAGGGTTCGTCGCTTCGCTCAAGGATGCCTGTGGTGAAGATCGAGGATGAAGCCCTGAAGCCTTAGCTACCGCTGCGGAGTTTCTTCTTGTCGTTTAGCCCAAGGGGCTTGTACTTAAAATCGTTTACCGAGTGGTAATCGGTTGTAAATACTAAGTTTTGTACTCTGATTTCGCTGTATGACTGTGATATTTATCTGTGATGAATGCCTGTGCGTGATAGCGTCTGATCCAGGGACTATCACGAGACAGAATGATGGGTTTTCTGTTTTTGAAAACCCAGGGCGTTACACGGCGGCTAGAGGTGGGAGACGGACCTGATAGGTGGGTCCCGGTTGTCGGTGGGTGAGAGAGGGAGGAGGAGAAGGTGGTTGGTGGCGGGCCTAACTGGGCCGCACGAAGGAGCTGGGCCTATGGTCTGCTGCGGTTGAGAGAGGAGGAGAAAGGGACGAGCTGAGCGGGATAGATGGGCCGGGAAGCAGGCCAAGAGGAGAGAAGTGGGTCGAGCGTGCTGGGCTGCGGAAAAGAAAAAAACGAACGAGCTGGACTGAAAGAGAGGGAGAGCTGACGAGTTGGGCTAAAAGAAGAAGGGGAAAAGGAGATTGAGAGAGAGAGAGAGAGAGAGATAGATAGATAGAGTTTGAGGGTGTTTTACAGACTTTGAACTTTTGATTTTGAAACACCAAAGAACAGCCAAAAACTATGCAAAATAAAATGAATGCAGCACACAAAAAAGATTCATTTTATTTAATTAGGAAAACAATCAATTTATTTTCCTATACTAAATTTCCTGTAAAGAGAATAAAAGTTTAGGCAAATTTTAAAATTATGAGAAAATCGTTGTTTAATTATTCTTCCTAATAACATCCTGAAATCGAAAAATTTCAGGGTGTTACAAATCTACCCCCTTAAAAGGAATCTCGTCCCGAGATTCGAAGAAAGAAGAGACAAGGAGGAGGGAGACAAATAAGATTATGATAACAGAGTAGACATCTATCCGTGTCGCATGTAGAATCTCCATTCTTTCATCTTGGTTCTTGTAATCTTCAATAGAGTGAGATTAGAGAGATGAGAAGACCTTTTTCTTCAACTTGCTTCCATATTGGTGATGGTGGTACATTCCTTTGTTGACTTTGCCATGTTGTTGTTGCTCCTAGTTGCCATGACGTTGACATCATCTATTGGATTAGGCAAAGAGAAAGGAGGATAATAAGCAGGTGGGAGGAACAAAAGAAGAACCTAACTAGGCAACTGATGTCATTGTAGGTAGAAGACGCACAATACACCAACAATCAATACAAAGAACCAACTCAAACAAGGTCATAAAGTCAAGCATCATCAAACAAACACATAGCTTCACCAGGCAGCACACGGTCAAAGGAACGATGCTACATGTTGTTATTAGAGTTAGACGGATCCTCTTAAGCTTGGTTGTGATGCTTGCTTCTTCACTGAGGGGTTGGCTTCAAGAGATGAACAAATTCAGTCTTCAGACGACTTGAGAAGGTTTTATGTCAGATGGCACAAATCATAAAAATTTTTTGAATAAAAAGAGCAGGATATGACATTGGAATAAGAATCAAAGAAAAAGAACCCAAGATGATACATCTATAGAAGCAAGAAGAGATTCAAATAGGGAGATAGATACATTAGGAAATAGGTGTACAAGAATAAGTTAGAAACAAGAATGTCAAGTAGGATCTGAGAAGAGAAAACGACCAAAGAGTGAGAATAATTCTCAGAATGGTCAAGGGTAAGGTAGGAATTTTTTTATAGAGTAAAACAGACCTTAGAAAGGAACCATTTCTATCTAGGCATACGTCCTACAGTCGATATGGCTCTGATACCACTCTGTCACACCTGTTTTTCCGAAGAAAACCAAGTGATAACTATATGTATGCCAGGATATATTTTCATACATATAGTGACATATAAGTGAATAATAGAAACAGTATCACGTAAGAAAAAGAGAGATTATCAGAGATTTACAATAGAATCCGGGGAACAAAGGCTCCAAACTTCACAAACAAACGACTGGGGGTTGCGTACGCCTAGCATCATCTCCTGAACTGCATACACCTTCTTCTTCTGAACTTCATACACCTTTTTCTTCTGAACAGCGGTAAGCAAGGGTGAGCACACCTATGGTTGGAGCTCAGCAAGTGGGGGAAGATGCAAAGCTATCAAGGATAGGCTAAGGTTTTGCAGTGGTTAGCATTTTTAAAGTTGGTCAAATTTTATTAGCAAGCACATAGTTACTAGATGTAAGTTCATACCAACCCAAAATTAAGCATTTAGAAAACATTATCTCAAAACCATATAAAACCATGATTTAATTCCATCTTCAAGTTCACTTATCATGTGAGGGTCCAAGCCGCTCTTGACCGTGAGCACGGCTGATCGATCAGTTTTAACTCTGTAGAGGTTGTACACTTCACCCACAGCTCGTTTTCCCCATGTCGCCCGGGTTAGCTTGACCCTTAAACACTTTCGAGGTGAGTGGCTAGGGGTCCACTATGAAGCCTTTACAAAGGTATGCAGAAGACCAACAACCAGCATAGTTACAGTAGCAGAGCGGACCATAACCCTCCCTAGTGGACAGCACCTTTGCAAAGGCTGCGGCCAAGAGGACCTGGCTATACCCCTTCAACTCTAACCCCCTCTGCTCCTTTCAGATAAGCCTGTCAGATAATTCCACACATCTAATTAATTGGCTAAGCCAGTGCCATATGAACTGTGGTTGCACTATTTTTCTGGGTGGTTCTGCATGTTCCAATTAATTCATATGATCTTGTTATTATCCACATCTTCACCAAGGTTACCATGATCAACATTTTATAAAGATCCATTTCAACCATCCCAAGTTAAGCAACTAAGTATTATCTATCCCAAAAAATTTATTTAAACTCGGGTTGTTCAAGGTAATAGGGATAAAATCTAGTCATGTCCTTAAAAAGGTGATTTCCCATCAAGTTATGCATAACAACATTTAAATGTAAATTTAGTTATTATGCAAGTAATGTAGGACACAGTAGAATATGCAGAGGGGGGGGGAACCACTTTCCGTCCTTTCCTAAAAATTGAGCTTCCTCTTTCTCAAACAACTTCTCTTGATCTTTGAGACTTCCGATCATCAACTCGATCTTCTACTCGAAGCAAACATCAGGCACAAACATGCAAAAGCAAACGATCACAACTAAGAAACGAGACACCAATCAAGAAAGGCTTTCAAAGAGGACAAGGTTTGGTTCTAGGAACCCAAATGCAAGAAACGCTCAGGGCTATCGAGAGATTTGGATTATATCACACAAGCCTATGTGCTTGGTATATTTTAATTCAATAAAGTAATGTTCACAGGTTATTTCAGAGAAATACCCTATTTAGAATTAAGCAAGTTATATTTATATTTAAAAAGATGATGTTGAACTTAAGCCAATTTTATTTGTAATTATTTAAGTACAGTTTATTCAATTTATACATTTATTTTAAAAAAAGAAGCATGTAAAAGCATCTAAGCATATACTTTATGTTTCGAGTTCAGCTAAGCAAATTATATTAGGAACACATTTATGTTTGATTTAGTCAAATTAACATTTAATTAAGAAAGCTCGTGATAGCCTATGTTGCTTTTATTTAGAAAGTAGATTGAATACATATTAATTAATTTACGTTTGATTATGAAAACCGAGGTATACTCTAATTAGCTTTTAATTGGAAGAATTATTTAAATAAGTCTTAATCAAATTAATTTTCTTATGAAAACACGTGTTGAACTCTAATTAGATTTTAATTAGAAAAACATGTATATAAGGATTTAATCATATTTAAATATTTGTTGGCGTTTCTTAACGTCACCACCACTTGCGCACTAGCGTGAGTGTGTAGAAACTCCCGGGTACACTGACGAGTGTGAACGAATCCGCAAGCGCACGGATACACCGTTGTAGCACTTCTCCCTATGAGAATGAGTATTCCCACAGGGTTTCGTTCCTAGCACGGGAGAGTAAGCAGAGAAGGTCTATCCAAGGACACCTAGCTACTACTGAGATAGGTAGGGATGTGAGAAGTACTTTCTCAAGGAACTTAACTCTCGAGATGGATCTGTCCGCTATTAGTCCTCTCCATGGAGCGCCAACCCACTGTAACTTTTTAGGGCTAGGCCAATGTTCTAGCAATGGGGCCCAACTCGGTACACAGGCGTGGAGGGTTTCAAAGGGTCCAACAGGCTGTCACCACTGCGGCCTACCTCTATCGTTACACGAATGCACTTGGTCTTCGTAGGATAACCAGAGTCCAGACACCACGTTTGCACTCCCGATAACTACTATAGCATGGTTACATCTGTCGACCCGCTAACAACACTATAGCAACCCGTATAAAAACGAGACCACGAACTAGAGGGAGAACAGCTCAGATCATACTAGTCATCAAGTTACGGAGCAGCAAGAAAGGTTTGGATGCGAATGAGATACAACAAACTTACTCAGCTAAACAGGATCAAAGCATGCAAACAGATACTTGAACTAATGAACTAGCTCTAGAGGATCGAAGCCTTATGTCACGAAGAACACAAGCCTCTAAACTATGAACAAGCCAAGAACACAAGAACATATCATTCATGCATGATGTCCACTATAGTCTAAATAAGAAATGCTGAAATACTCACTTTGGTCTAAATGAAGAACAAGCATCCACAAGGACATCAACTCACTCCTCACCCCTACTCTATCTATCAACTAATCCTAGTCTAGATCTCTTCTCAACCCCATTCTACCACATAGAGGTGAGAATCACCTCACATGGGCAGAATTAGAGAGAGGGAGAGAGAGCTACATAAGGGAGAAGTGGAACTTGAGAGCTTGGAAGTGTGTGTGAAATGAGGCCCCTCCCCTTCTATTTATAGGAAAGGGAGTGGCTTGCTCCTAGGCTTCAAATGCTCCAAAACACCCCGGGATGCAACCAAGGACCAATGGGCAAGCAACACGTGGAAGGAGGGGATCAACCAACCCTAGGTCGGTTCGGCTGATCCTAGGGTCGGCTGAAACCCTCGGCTGGCCTTTTGGCCTGTGCTTCCTCTGGCTCGCTTCCATGTGGGCCCTGATGCTTGTCCCCCGTGCATGCCAAGTTTCCTGACGATTTGGCTAGCGAAGTGGGCCCATGGATCCATGTGATGCTGACGTGACAGCGCATGATTCGTTAAGAGCTCTTCACATTGATTGGTGACATCATTATTGACGGCTGTTAAGTACCATTTTCATGGCCGTCAACTCCTGCAAATTGAAGCATGAATTGCACATCCACACTAGAATAGGAGCTTAAACTAATACTTTCCACCAGTGTCAATGTCTATTCGAGTGCAGGTATTTAGCATAAGAAATGAGAGGAATCCATGCACATTCACTCCACTCCAGTCCAAGGCACTCAAGTGCTGGCCAATGAGGGGTTGCCACATGGATTCTCCTGGACCCATGATGTCACCAATCCATGTGAAGAGCTCTCGACGAATCACACACTGCCACGTCAGCATCACATGGATCCATGGGCCCACTTTGCTAACCAAACCGCCAGGAAACGTGCCATGCACAGAGGAGGGGCATTAGGGCGCACATGGAAGCGAGCCAGAGGAAGCACGGACCAAAAGGCCGGCCGAGGGTTTCGGCCGACCCTAGGATCGGCCGAACCGACCTAGGGTCGGTTGATCCCCTCCTTCCACGTGTTGCTCGCCCATTGGCTCTTGGCTGCATCCCGGGGTGTTTTGGAGCATTTAGAGCCTCGGAGCAAGCCACTCCCTTGCCTATAAACAGAGGGGGAAGGGCCTCATTTCACACACACCACCAAGCTTTCAAGTTCCACTTCTCTCTTGTGTAGCTCTCTCTCCCTCTCTCTAATTCTGCCCATGTGAGGTGATTCTCACCTCTATGTGGTAGAATGGGGTTGAGAAGAGATCTAGACTAGGATTAGTTGAGAGATAGAGTAGGAGTGAGGAGTGAGTTGATGTCCTCATGGATGCTCGTTCTTCATTTAGACCAAAGTGAGTATTTCAGCATTTCTTATTTAGACTATAGTGGACATCATGCATGATTGATTTGTTCTTGTGTTCTTAGCTCGTTCATAAGTTAGAGGCTTGTGTTCTTCGTGACACAACGGTTCGATCCTTTAGAGCTAGTTCCTTAGTTCATATATCTGTTTGCATGCTCTAATCTTATTTAGCTGAGTAAGTCTGCTGTATCTCGTTTGTTTGCATCCATAGCTTTCTTTCTGCTCTGTAGCTCGATGACTAGTATGATTTGATCCGTTCTCTCTCTAGTTTGTGCGCCAAGCACCCTTATCTAAACTGCGGGGAAAATGACGTCAAGGACCCACATGGACTTCGGCAAATATTCAAGAAACCGCGAGAAGCATCATGGAGGAAGATGGGCCTGAATCGGGCTGAAAAGGGTCTGGGCCGGCCGGCCTATGCCGACCGGCCTAGGGGGTTTCGGGCCCGGTTCGGCCTCCCCTTTGACCTACGCACTCCTTGGCTCATTTATACCCCCTGCCTCCGACGGCCGCCACATCCATTCATCAGAACTCGGCAAAACCTAGAAGTGAGCACCGGAGGGAGACGACGGCGGCGGAGTCCTCGAAGTTGTCTAGGGGATGGCCTAGGCAAACCCTAGCCGCCATGGCCGCCCTGTGTGGTTGTGCCATGGTGGAGTTCCGGAGCTAGTTGAGGTCATCAATGGTATGTACTCGGTGGTGATGATCCAAACACATCTACTATTATGTGAGCGATTATAATCTTGTTTTCCGATCTTTAAGCAATTCCATGTCTCCGTCTTTACTTTCTACCTTTCATGAATATGTTTGATCCTTAGTCTTATGCATGCTTAGACTATATAGCATACTTTATGTAATCATGGTGATTAGGTCTTGTATGTTGACCCTTCATGGTTGGTAGACATGTCCTTGTATGGGCACGCCCATGGATCCCCCGCTTTATTAAGGGAGCATCGTGACAGGGTGATTTCCCCCGAACGAGCGGGTGTCCTCGGGAGGTAGGCCGGAGGTAGGAGTTTAAGGATGCTTTTAGATGAGATGCTTGGTTGTTGCTCGTTTGCTGGAACTACAACTAGAAGGCGATAGGTTAGTCGTCCCCTTGGTGGCGCTTTACCTCGCCTATGTTCGTGTATGTGATCAACCTTGTGCTATCACATTTACATCTTTAAAGGTTACCTTATATGCAATCTACACCTCATGTTAGGTTAGTTTGATAGATTAGGTAGAGAACCTCAGTGGTTTGCTTCCGATCCTTGGATTGACAATCCTTGGGGGACCCTCCTTGGTGAAAAAGGAACCAAGTCACTCGTACGCTTGCGGTGAACTTCAACACGGTTTTGAACCGTCAACAAGCCCTTTTTCTGGCGCCGTTGCCGAGGATCGGCAACTCGAACCCTAGGGTGATCTACCTTTCTTTTTAACTAACCCTATTTTTTATTATTGCATATACGCTTGTTTTCTTGTTTGTGTCCTTGAATGTAGGTCAAAGGCTAGACACAAGACATTCGAGGAGTTCTCTACATCCGCACTCCAACATGAAGTTCACTCCCAACAATATCAAGGTTTACTCTTTAGTGGTAGGTGCTAACTTTTGTTAGTGGCCCATCATCCGCTATCGAGCCCACACCCTACACAAGAGCATGTGAATGAGGTAAGTCAACGTGTCAATTAAAATTTTAAAACTAATATTTTGTGGATATTTGTTTGATCAAGGAATAGGTATTGGTAGCAATCGATGCCCCCGAGATCACAAGATCAAGCTCTTCAACATCTTTAAAGTTTCTGTTCGCATCAAGTTTTGCATAGCCTCATGGGAAGAACAACAGGATATCTTTGGATATTTAGAAGCCCCACGAAGTTACGCTTCTGATGAGTTAAGAATCAAGTCGATCGGAGGTTCCTACAAGCGGATATGGCCGAATCACCGATGGTTGTACGTCCTGAAAATTTCTGGACAACAAGCAAAGCTGAAGTGAAACAGCCATAACTCCCTCATACGGACTCCGATTAAGATGGATGAGTACCCGTTGGAAAGGTAATTTTATAAATATTTCAATAGAATTATATTTTGGTATATATTCTGTTATGTATATAGGGGTAAATCCAAAGAAGAGGCAGCAGCAACGCGATGGGAACAAGAGAGTGGAGATGAGGTTAACAACAATAAAGAGAAGCTTAGAGAATGCATCCGCTAGACCACTCATGAAGAAATTCAGAGGCTTGGAACAAAACAAAGACCCCTGGAGCATTGGCACATTAAGACACAAGTTGGCGACATCTGGCGCAAGAAGATGTTTGGAGCAAATCACGAAGGATTACACACAAAGGACGACATCTGATGGCGCGGATACTTTGGGTTCTCACACGATGGATCATGGAGCTACATGAAGGAATTTAAGATGTGTGTGAAGCCCCTCAAACAAGTTAAGAGGAGTGATCCTACACAAAGCAACCTTGACGACACGTGACATGAAGGAAGGAATTGAGAAAAGTTTGCGCGAGCCACCTCCGATCATCAAGGATTATTCACTTTCAACTCCGAAGGACCACTCACAATGAAAAGCTCGAAGGCTAAGGTACACATTAAACTCTTAAAGTACTTTTGGAGATAACATCTTTATTTTGATATATTCATGTTCATATCCAATAGTATGTTTTGATTCTATGCCTTGCACCCTTGATAGGCTAGAACTTCTTGAGATTGATAAAGTGGCTATGTTGTGCTTTAACTTTGTTGATTACATGCCTAATGAACCTTTGCCTAATGAGAGCTTAGCGCTGAGCAAGAAACTTATGCTACCTTTAATCACAACATGTTTTGTTCGTCCGATTTAAATTGTAGTTATGTATGCATTTGTTTGCCTTATGTCTTGCAAATCTTGGACTTGCTTCGTGCTTGGTCAAGCTAGTGACCTTAAAAGAGCGTTTGTCGGAAGAAAACCTGAGTTTCACTAACCATGCAGGTCATTAAACCTTAATAAAGAGAAGAGAAGCCATGCCCTAAAGGAATTGCAAGTTCGTGCATAGCCTGCCCCGAATCTCGAGTACGGATGTCGCTGTTTTCATCAATTTTGAGCACCTGATCAGATATGTAGAAGAAGGAAAAAGTTGAAAATCAGAAGATCCATCAAGTGCCGATTCCGACACCTCCAAGATCGATGAATTTGAAGACCAGTAGAAGGAGATATAGCAAAAACATTAGGCGCTGCACAGTCTGAAATCAGATTTGGACAGATTGCAGTGTTGGAGTAAAACGAGCATAACTCGCTCGTTCGGAGTCCGTTGGGGGTCAACAAAAACTTAATGGAAATACAATTTCATGCGCCACGCATCGGAGAAATTGTTTGCTACATGGTCTGGTCTGGGCAGAGAGGGAAATTCATGAAAGAGGAAGCAGCGACGAAGAGCAAAGGAGGAGAAGGTGACGATGATGCAAGGAAACGATCGGGCAAGCCTCTCATCAAGAAAAATGATCATGTCAAGCATGGAGAGTGTATCAAAGCTGCATGGAGATCTTCAAATCTTACATGAAGAACCATGGCTTTGCGACCATGAAAAGGTACGTAAGAAAGTCGAGCTCTATGACTTTAAATGAAGCGCTTTGCGGGAGACAACCTGTTTTCTTTTGTTTATGATTCTATATATATAATATGACCGTCTACATTGTGATCTTAAACTGAAACATCAAGTGACATTGTACCATTGCTCTAATAAATACCACAACACCATGTTGTTTGATTTAATTGCTATTGAGGGAGCACTTTGTTCTTGATCTTGGAAAGCTTGTAGACCTTTTTGTGTGCCTATTAGTGTTTAGGTTCGTTTTCTTTTGTGTCTTTTTAGAGAGAAATATGAGGTTGGCACCATCCTTTGACTCTAAGCTTGTGGCTAGTTAATTTAGGCTAACTCTTGCATTTGTTTTAGACAACCACCATATCATGTCATTTTGTTCATCCATGTCATATTGTATCACATGCTTTGTGTTGATCTAACTTTTTGCCCAACCAACCTAAGCCTACCTATAGCCCCACCAAAACCCGTAGCCAACAAGGGTAGGGTTGACTTGTGTTTATTGGCTTGCACTATTCTGGTTGGCCAAGCCCACCTCTATCCCTTGCTCTAACTTAAAACTTTAACTAGCCCTCCTATGAGAAAACCTTTCACACCTTTAGCCCTCCTAAAACCATAGGTTTGTTTTTCATAAAAAAGACTCTTAGCACCACCTTAGATAGAATTTCTATGCTTGACTCCCTCTCTTCAAAATTCTTATTTGAGCCAAAAATATAGGATACCCATAACCTACCCTTAAAACCTTGTTAGTTTGGTTGTTTGATCTTTTCAACCCTTGCTAACATTTGTTTGCGCTAACTCTTTGCATTTGCATTATGCATCCATCTCATTGTCATCATCTGCTTTATGTTAGCTTGGTTTTTTGTGAAACTTTATGATGAATGCTTTCATATCTATGTTAATGCTTGTCGACATGCGTTACTCCTTTTTGCAATCTTGTGTAAACATGGTGTTTAGACATGATTGGAGACCACCATCATTCAGTTTTACATACCTTGCTATCTTGTTGCATTGGTTGGTTTATAAACTTTGCAATGCACCCTACTTATCTTACACTATAAGGAATTGTTAATCTTGGAATAAGCATGGTGTTTTGACCTTGGTTAATAAATCTTTATGGCAAGGGAGAAGTTTGGCAACCACTTTGTAAGAATGGAGCTTAGAATTTGGTGTAAACATTGTTTTGTTTTTATACCATCCTATCATTTGTATGCACCCTTGCACACTCGTACACCCATTAGGTTTTAACTTTTCTTTTACTAGATTAACTATGCCACAAGTTAAGATCATAGGGGATGTCTTTGGTTTGTCGGCATAGAGTGAGTATTCCCGACCGTCACCTCGGGGGTACTTTGTGCTTTAAAATTGTTTTGCAGGCATTGTGAATCACTCCCATGAATTTATGATAAAAGATGAAATCAAGATCGTCAACACCTCCAAAGGGACAACATGGAAGGAGGTGAAAACAAAAATGATTGGGACGGAGGCTTGTGACAAAGGGTGGACATTAGAGGACAATCAAGACAAAGTGAAGAGTATGACGATCCACACATGGTGGTAGGACTTCAAGATGGTTCATCATCTTCCATGCCTAGCAACATGCTAAGCATGGGGGAGGATTTGGCGGTCATGAGAAGACCGCATGGAGCAAGAATCATGGTTCTTCTTCCATGTTAAGCACAATGCTTAAGCATGGGGGAGGCCGCGCTACACTTCAAGCATCAAAGGACGGTAACAAATCCTCAACCCTCTTTTTGTCCTTGTCTTTCTATATGTCTGCACATATTTATGCCTTTAACAACCTTAGATGCAACCTTTGTATATTTCTCTTTAGAATAACATGGCTACTAGGAGTACAACCTAGGTTTGTTTTTGCTTTCAATAATGATCACCGTTACCTTGTGCTCAACATGATGATATCTCGTATGCTCTTGCTTATGGATATATGATGATCGTTGCCGCTTTGCTTATTCTTGTGCTTGGTTTATATATGATTAAGCTAGTGCTCTCTTTAATATGATCTGAAAATTTAATTAAATGCTAGCCTAATCTTGTGTGGAGGTTATGATAACTTAAGTCCCATAGTTGTTTTTCGTTGCTCTCAATTTTGAATGAATCAAAGATCCTTTTTTGTTCTTAAAAGATATGCTAAACTTGTCTTTAATACCACTTGCATTTTGCTCTACCTATCCAAAGCCTTACATTCAATTGAGTACAAAAACCTTAGTTTACAAGATTTATTTTTGGGTGCATTGATTCAAGGCTTGATTTCTCTGGCTCAAGACTAATAAGCTAGTCATTCCGTTTTTGCGTATCTTTCTTTATGCTAGCCTCTTCTATCCGTGCATTGTGAGTTTCCACATTGGGAATTTTGCAAACCTCGCCGGATATCCAACCACAAAACCCAAATATATCTTTTTTGTGTTCACCTCCTTGACCACAACCCAATATATGAGTATGGATGAATATTTCAAGGAAGATTACAAGGAAGGTGCCTTCAAGTAAGGGAGACTTCGAAAAGGATGCCTAGAAGATTTTTCGAGTATCTCTCTCTAAGAAAATATGAGAGCTTCAATTTCTACCTTGGCATATTTATCACATCTTTGCCTGAGGACGAGCAAACGTCTAAGCATGGGGGAGGTTGCCAAGGAAGTGATAGTATAGTCTAGAGTTCAAGGGGAGCAAATAAAAAAAACAGAAAAAGTATGATGAAAGAAAAAAATGAATGAATGAAAAAAATGATAAAGAAGAAAAAGTATGATGAGAAAAAGAATGAAGAAAGAAAGGGAAAAAAATAATAAAGCTCCCCGGTTCTCTAGCTATGTTTAGTGCTTTTTGAGTTTTCAAAAAGGATTTCAAGATCAAGACCCATACTCATCTTTCCAACCATGTGCAATCCGATAACGAGGACTTCGTTTGTGCCTTGGGATCACTCTTTGCCATTTGCACATGTCCACCTATCTCAAAGTGTGTGTATTTTTCTCTCCCCCTCCTTGTAATATTATTTTTCCAATGACCTTTTTGACGAGTCTCGGTAAGTCCATGAGAAGCTTGTCTTGTTTTGATAATATCTCGACTATAATATCTTGGTAGGACTAAACTTTCCCATAGCTCCATATAAAGCCTTCCACCAAATATTTGAGAGAGGAAAGGAGTAGGACAAGTAGGCTTGAGAGACAAGATGAGATGAGAGTTCATGAGCAAGATGCAAGGAGGTTTATTATTGATCTTGGTAAAGCAATTTTTCTTCATCCCGCTCTTTATCTTCAAAATTTCTGAGATTTGTTTAAAAGTTGAGAGCATGATTAATTACTTGTGGAAAGAGCTTAAATGATTTCTACCCTCCCTAGAGATGAAAGCTAGCTACATTATAAAACTATAACAAATATAAACTTGGAGAGCATTATGTTTTCTCATGTATGAACAAGTGCAGGGTATGAACATTGAAGGGCAATACTGACATCCATTAAAGGCTTACTCGAGGACGAGCAAGGTTTAAGCATGGGGGTATGTTGACTGTCAATTTCTGTCAACCAAGAGCACTTGTTACACTTTGGTTTGAGCTTTGAATTATAACTAACCCGCCGCTAGGCACACTAATGATGTAACAAGTTCACACTTGCATGTGGTTTTTGGAGTATGTTGTTTACGCATGAATTAAGTACCTAAATGAGGACTTCCGGGAAGAGTTCATCAAGCACTTTATGAGAAGCTCATGAAGCCCGGCACAAGTCAAGACACGAAGTGAACATGACTCCAAATGACCCGAGGACCGAAGCATGAAGCCGTGAAACTCCGAGGACCCGAACGGAAGATGCAGGAGTTTGCGCGCCAAGCACCCTTATCTAAACCGCGGGGAAAACGACGTCAAGGACCCACATGGACTTCGGCAAATATTCAAGAAATCGCGAGAAGCATCGTGGAGGAAGATGGGCCCGAACCGGGCCGAAAAGGGCCTGGTGGGTTTCGGGCCCGGTTCGGCCTCCCCTTTGACCTACGCGCTCCTCGGCTCATTTATACCCCCTGCCTCTGACGGCCGCCACATCCATTCATCAGCACCGGAGGGAGACGACGACGGCGGAGTCCTCGAAGTGGTCTAGGGGATGGCCTAGGCCAACCCTAGCCGCCATGGCCGCCCTGTGTGGTTGTACCATGGTGGAGTTCCGGAGCTAGTTGAGGTCATCAATGGTATGTACTCGGTGGTGATGATCCAAACGCATCTACTATTATGTGACCGATTATAATCTTGTTTTCCGATCTGTAAGCGATTCCATGTCTCTGTCTTTACTTTCTACCTTTCATGAATATGTTTGATCCTTAGTCTTATGCATGCTTAGACTATATAGCATACTTTATGTAATCATGGTGATTAGGTCTAGTATGTTGACCCTTCATGGTTGGTAGACATGTCCTTGTATGGGCATGCCCGTGGATCCCCCGCTTTATTAAGGGAGCATTGTGACAGGGTGATTTCCCCCGAACGAGCGGGTGTCCTTGGGAGGTAGGCCGGAGGTAGGAGTTTAAAGATGCTTTTAGATGAGATGCTTGGTTGTTGCTTGTTTGCCAGAACTACAACTAGAAGGCGATAGGGTTAGTCGTCCCCTTGGTGGCGCTTTACCTCGCCTATGTTCGTGTATGTGATCAACCTTGTGCTATCACATTTACATCTTTAAAGGTTACCTTATATGCAATCTACACCTCATGTTAGGTTAGTTTGATAGATTAGGTAGAGAACCTCAGCGGTTTGCTTCCGATCCTTGGATTGACAATCCTTGGGGGACCCTCCTTGGTGACAAAGGCACCAAGTCACTCGTACGCTTGCGGTGAACTTCAACACGGTTTTGAACCATCAACACATGGCTATCCTTCATTAGGTGGACCTTCACGTGTCCACATTTTTTTAAGCAGGGGACCTTCATGTGTCCCGATTTTTTTTGCAGACAACCTTGCCTCTTTATAAAGGACTCGAGAGGAGAGAACATCAATGCTTATGGCAGATTTTAAATCATGGATGCGTGTACAATGCTGATCTCCAGGGTAGAGATTTAGCAAGGGGAATGATGGTGGTGGTGTGCACATACATCTTGATCATGAAAGTAATGAAAATAATTTTCTCACTAGGGTCACAGAATTTGACAAAGCTCAAAGTAATAACAAGCAGCATATGAGTATAAGGTTTTCAACTGTAAACATCATATGGCTTTGGTAGGACGGTGGCGTACCAAAGAAGAGCTTTTCCAAGAGGTTTTGTGTTTTCAAAAATAAATAACCCAAGAGAGCTTCGTCATCAGAGCAACAGATCATATCATCAAGCCATATCATACTCGTCAATTACTTAGATGAACATGCTTGTCCTTAAGACGGTTATGGTTCACAAGCATCAAGATAGATAACGAGGAATAAAACATATGTGACCCAACTCAGGCATCAAGCAAGCTGGGTGATCTTAGCATCAACATTCGAGATTTAATTCATATGAGATAGACAGTTATGGCTTGTAAAACTCAGAAATGAGAGAGTGAGTTGTCGAGATGCAAACCAGCGCAATGCATACAGGTTGAACCGTGAGAGGCTCTCCACAGGAGCGAGCTCATGCGGGCCCCGTTTAGGTTCTCTGTGAATGATCGATCGTCTAGCGCGGAGTTCTCACAGTGGGTACGTGAGAATGCGTCGTGCCTGTGTTGGGAGAGCCGTGGCTCTCCCCCCACACTGTATCGAACTTAGATGTCCTTCTATAACAAACGACCAAAGTGATAACACAAATGTGGCTAGACCAGGTTACATGACCGGTGAGACAACTTTATTCAAATCCAAATGTTCTAAATTAAAATTATTAGGCGCTTACAATCATGAAGGAAAATAAATGAATGGAAGGGAAATAAATAAAGTAAAGGGAAACAACCTAGACCTAGACTAGTGCCTAATGGAACTAAAGTTGGGGCGAATCCCCACTACTCGGCATCATGGAGAGCTGCGTGTCCTATAGCCGAGAAAAGTCACCTCACCTTCGCATAGAGGCCGCGATGAAGGTCACGCACATCATCCCTCAACTCTGCCAGGTCCACCTTCTGCTCTGAAAAGGCAGCCCTCAGCTTCTCATTGCTGGCTTACAAGTCCTTCATCAGTGGAGTCAGCTTGGCCACTGAGGAGAGCTTAGGGACCTGCTCGGCCTCCCGAGTCTTCTCCCTAGACCTCCTAGTGTAGGACGGCGGTGATAGTCCGTCGTCCAGGACAATGTCTTCATCCTCTTCAGGTAGGATAGGTGCCGGGCATGCTTCAGGAGCCTTCTCATTGGGCGGTGCAGGCCTTATGGTGACTGGCGGCTGTGGCGACTGAGCGGTCTGAGCTGCGCTCGTCTGCCCCCCAGCTAGCGATGATTCAAGCGCACTAAGCTGTGGTGGAGGCATGAACAACATACCCTTGGGGCGAAGCTGAGCCGTGGTCGGCCTGCCGTACATGCTGGCTGCCCGTCCCCTGTGCCTCTTCCCAGGCGAGGGGGAGCACCTGAACGGTGGCGTGCCTGGAATCCTCCCACCCGGTGGGATGGAGGCGAGCGGAGCAACCTTCAGGACACCGGCCACCATCGCAAGGTCTCCTGCAGGGGTGGCAGCGATGGAGGGGTTACCCTCTGCCCCGGGACCGGTGGACGAGGTGGAGCCGTTGAAGGGAACGACACTCTTTCCGGCCATGGGTTCGACGATAAGTTGAGGAGAGTGAGGTGGAGGAGATAGGTTCTGCGCGACTCAAAACTCGTCGTGCGGCAGGGAAAAGGTTTTTGGAGGAGGAAGAGATGTGCACGCGAAAGAAGGAAGGAGGCGGCGACACCTAGGTTTCGGCCGAACCAGGGTTCAGCCGGCCCCATGTGGGCCCTCTGGTCCTCCCCCTTCGCGTGTTGGCTCAAACAGGCTCAAGGGTCACATGCCCAAGTGGATTCCCCAAGATGGAAAGGTGGGCTTTGGCTAAAGCTAGGATAAGTCTTAGGGAAACAAAATAAATGAGACCCAAGAAAATTCAGAATGCGGGCGTCTCATGACCTCCTGTCTCAACTCATGGTCATCTCCCTTGCAGATAGTATGATGTGATGATAAGCTCTGATCTGCAAGGTTAGTGCATATACAACACGAGTCCAAAAGATAGCAAAGCTGAAAGCAAGCATGATCATCCCAGAGAGCCGAGGCAGCTCTAGGGTGGTCACGGGACTCGAGAGCTATAGCACTAGGGTAGCGGAACTCGGAGATAAAAAAATCGAGCACTGAGGCTAGTGCTCCCACATCAGGAACTGATCTCCGAGTGAACTCAAGCTCAGAAAGACACTCAGCCTCCAAAGAGGGTAGAGCATGAACTCCAACGGCCAGTGTGCATCCAGGTACCAGAGTTCGGGTGAAGAACGAGATTTAACTTGCTCTTTCCTTAGGCAGAGGGTTCGATGTTCTCATTAGAATGATGAAACATCCCGAGGTCTGGCCTAAGCTTCCAATGGGAGGCTATGGATAAGCTGGAAAGTGCAACTCCCATTGGGCATCGATCAAGTCAATCATAAGGTATGGAGTTAAACTTCTCTTGACTGATCGGCATCGATCGATGGGATTAAGATAAGAAGTGAATCCACTCCATTCGATCGGTAAGTGATCATGCTCCTTCAGTCTGATGAGTGAATCCAATGGATTATAAAGCAGAAACTGATGTCTTGGTTTATATGTAACTTCAGTGCAAGGCACTTCAGCTCAAACCGCAACGTAGGAACATGATAAGCCACTCATACCCTCCTTAGGAGATGGTAATTTGGATCGAACAAGTCATCCTGGCCGGGAATGATCATTCTTCCCCAACCACTCTCTCCATCCTCCCGCGAGACAAAGTCTCAGGGAGATGGTCTAAGAAGATGCACAAGAGGGGAACCCAAGGGTAGATCTCGCGCCACGAAATCTTTCCCTTAGACTCCTGCTATTCAGGAATGACACCTTCAGCCAGAGCTCAGAAAGAGTGGACATGAAATCTCGGGCTCGGCTGATGATAGATCTAGGTGACTCAACTTTGCCTCTGGTGGGTACCTCATTGACTGGGATGCAAGGGGAGCTGAAATCCCAGAGATTCTCCACAATCTCTTTTCCCTTAACAGCGTCCAAGTACACAAAGGATCCTCCGGAGAGAGGATTAAGCCTCATGGCATCATCCTTCCGCAATCCTAACCAGAAGTGCTGGAGCAGCATCCAATCGGGAATGTAGAGAACTGGGCAATCTTCCACCTCAGAGGCGAAACGATTCCATGGCATTCCTAGTGATTCCTCCTCACATTGCTTGAAACTAAGAATTTTGGTCCTTAACGAGATGACACGTCGTATCGGGAAGAATTGGGAGCAGAAAGCTGCTCTCAAACTTTCCTAAGTAAGGTAGTCTCTACCAGAACAACAGTGCTAATCCCGTGCTTTCCCAGAAAGCTGCTCTCAAACTTTGAATTTTTGTTCGAGAAGTATAGTGAAGCTCTTGGGGAGTATGGTGCTAGACCCAATCCTTTTCCAGATGCTGAAGATCCTCAAGCAGTTGTTGATTGGCTGGTGGAGGAATTCAAGACTCTTCCTGAATTGATAGGCTCTGCCAGTGACTTTGCCGCATCTTTTTGCTCCGAGAGTCTTTTGAAGCTTCTTGAGATTAAGGATTGTGTTGATCTTGCGTGATTTTGCTCTTCTGGTCTAGAGTTTCCTTCCGCGTCTAGTGTTTCACTAATTCGCGCAAATGAAGATGTGCAAAATATTAAGAAGAATTTTGTTAGGAAGTTCTGGATGGCTGGAGGAAAGGAATTTTCTAAGGAGATAGCTCATGAGAAGCTTGCTAAGGTGAACTTTCTATTTGCTAGCTTCGAATCTGATTCTGTGGTTTTCTTGTATATGTCACATTTTGTTGAAAGTTATTCTCTCTTTTTTTTCTAGATTTTGGAAGACGAGGCTTGGGAAGATCTGAGGATGGCACCGGAGGAAGATCCTAAGGACAATGCTGAGAACGTCGGTGATTAACGGACCGAGGGTGACAGTGATTCTAGGATGGACATGCCGCAGGTTGATCAAGGGCAATCTTAGGATTATGGTGATTTAGGATTTTTAGTTTTTTGTGATGTAGAAGGAAACTTGTGACACATTTTTCCTGCACAGGTCCTTGAAGGGGGGCCTGCGCAGGATGTTATTCTGATACGTATGTATCATGAACGGGTTATGGCCAGTCGTGCTTCTTGGCGTTTGTATAAAGAAGCTCATCCTGAAAGTTCTTTTAGAGATTTCTAGATCTTTTGTTGTGAATATTTTTCGATGCACTACTTTCCCTTGGGTTGGTTTTTTACGTCGCGAGACGACTTCGCTATTTCGAAGCTGGAAGAAGATGTTGGATGCTCCGTGAAGACGGAGCCCTTAGCCCCGTTGACGGTTGTTAAGTATCATTTTTTTGGCCGTCAACTCCTGCAAATTGAAGCATGAATTGCACATCCACACTAGAATAGGAGCTTAAACTAATACTTTCCACCAGTGTCGATGTCTATTCGAGTGCAGGTATTTAGCATAAGAAATGAAAGGAATCCATGCACATTCACTCCACTCCAATCCAAGGCACTCAAGTGTTGGCCAATGGGGGGCTGCCACATGGATTCTCCTGGATCCATGATGTCACTGTTGGCGTTTCTTAACGTCACCACTATGGCACCGGTTAGCGGGAGCGTGTAAGAGGCACTGGGTATACTGCAAGCGCACGGAAATACCGCTGTAGCACTTCCCCAAAGGAGTATTCCAAAGGGTATCGAATCCAAGGAACGATGTGCACTGCCTTCTATCCTAGATGAACGGTCCAAGGACACCAAGCCCCAGCTATGGTAGAGAGATGGTGGGGAGGATCCTGCTGATAGCGTACAGAGTTAAGGACAGTCTCTCGATTAGGAACTCTCGTTTCGGGAGCTAACCTCCCGCGTTGCTTCTGCACAACTCCGGTTGTTAGATTTTAGACTCCTATAGCTGTATCCGAACGTGGGAGATTTTAGAGGGTCCAACGGCTGTCACTACCGCGGCCTACCCCAAGACAAACCGTGGGATACAGGGCATTCGAAGGATAACTAGTAGTCTAGACACCACGTCCACACCACCGATTACTACTATAGCACGGTTATGTCTGCCGGCCCGTAACAACACTATAGCACTCCGTATAAATACGGAGCGACGAACCCATGAGGGAGAGACCCGAACTCACTCAGGTATACGCTATCTTATGCAAAGGATCACAGATGAACTTGATCTAGATTAGGATAAAGGAGCATCTACTTAACTCTGATCAGACTGATATGCATGCAAACAGGATACAAACTTATGCGCTTATAACAGAAGATCAAGGGTTGTGTTCATGAAGAACACGAGCCTCTAACTTATGAACAAACACAAAAGTATGAGAAACTCGCTCGTCAACTAGATCGAGGAAGCGCATTCATGAAGAACACGAGCCTCTAAATGATGAACGAACGAAGAACTCAAGAACACCGTATGAATGACACTTTAGTCTAATTGGAAATGTCGAAGTACTCACTTTGCTCTAATTGAAGAACAAGACATCCTCTCCAACACCACACTCTACCTAGCACCTACTCTCACCTACATGGATCAACTCATTTGATCCATGAGAGATCACAAGAGGGAGGAAACAAGTGTTTCTAAAGAGGAGAATGGGATGCTCCTATTCTAGCCCCCTCTCCTTCTATTTATAGGCTAGGGAGAGTAGGAGAGGAGGAGGGAAGTGTGCAGCAGCTCCTGGGTGTGTACAATCGTGTGGTGACACATGTCCATCGAGAACCGGGCGAAAACCGGACCCTAGGGGGTCAAACCGGAGGTGAACCGGTCGCTGGGTGGCTGAACCAGTGCAAAAGGAGGAAAAACCAGGCGAACCGGCCAAACCACAGGGCCGGACCGGGGCGAACCAGCGCAACCCGCGGTACCGCCTCACGCCGAGCCAACGACCGGGCGACACGTGCCCCAGCCAGCCTCCTTCCCGCGCACAATGCGCGCGCGCACGTCGCGAGGGCGACGCGTGTCGGCCGGCGGTTCGCGGAAATCAGCGGGCGCGCGCATTTTTCTGTGGGGCGGGATCCGCACAGTGCCATGGTGGCCAATCAGAGCGGGCCACGTGGCCTGGCATACCTGTGCGCCTGCCAGTGGAAGGGTCCGCGGCGGCGGGTGGGCGCCAATGGCAGCCTGCCACGTGGCACCCTGGCTACTGCGCCCGCCTGAGGATGTTGACTTCGCAGGTGGTGGGTCCCACGGTGACATCAGCTTGCGTCATCTTTTGTCCTTTTGTGTATCCTCCGTACGAACTCCGATGTAGGCATATAATATGTCCATTTCGATCGTCTTGACGAGCCCGTCGCAATGGCGCAGTCCAAATTGGCATTTGACGTTGTTTATGATGACGTCCTTTAATAGCCATTGGACTACTTGCTCTCAATTGTACCATTTGGCATGTATTTCGGTGCATCCTGCGACAAAAGCTAGAAACACCAACACTTGTGGAAATCATCAGTATAAAGCCCTATTCTAGTGTTGATGATCCTTTTACATTTATTTTATGTAGGTATTGACGGTGTAAAAGTAGCACTTAACAGCCGTTAACAACTCCCCCACACTTGACCTTTGCTCGTCCAGAGTGAAGGGAGTCAGATCAAGGTGAGACATGATATCCAGAGGTATGAAGCACGCATAAGAGATATTCCAAACCATACCTTGTACTCATGAACTTATGAAGTGTCTATCATGCTGTCTTTGGTAATTGAAGAATGGAATGGTCAGGAATCAAGTCACTCCTGCTCATCATGTCAAGCAACTTGGGGTTTTACAATAAGTTTCCAAAACAAACCTTGCTTAGCTCATTTGATTCTCTCAAATCGCTCAGTGTATATATGTCCTCACCAAGACATTAGATTGCCTTTCTTTACCCTACTTCTAATGATGGCTATATGTGGAGCTCAGGGTAGGATAAAGGATAAGGCATACTTATATCACATATATTGCAAAGTCAAAGACTGGATCCACAGAGGAAATCAAATCGTACAATCAGATCAAGATGTGCACGTGTATGGATATGGTGAGTATGGTAAGGTGAATACTAGGCCCGGAATGGGTGCTAGATATTACCATACATGTATGATGAGAGTCGGTAGACGGTAAGGTGGACACTAGCCCCGGAATAGGTACTAGTTATTACCATCTAAGTTATGGAACTCCTTTTTGCATGATTTTCTCTGCTCTCCTTTTTTTTTGAGATTTTCGAGATATGGGCTATCTCTTTTTTTCTTTTCTTTTTTTTCTTCTTTTTTTAGATCATGCCTTTTTGAGTATGTCTTTCTCTCTTTTTTTTATATAGCCCAATCTCTTTTAGAGATATTTGGAGAGGGATAAATCATGGAATAATGCATGGAGCTTTATTTTGTGGAATAGATGAATGATACAATGCTAACTTCCAGTGTGGAAGCATAGCAAGGGGAATATGGTGGTGTGCACATGAATCTTGATCATGAAAGTAATGAAGAGAATTCTCATAAGCGTCTCAGAATTTGACAAAGTTCAATGCAATAATAAGCAGCATATGAGTATAAGGTTTTCAACTATGAACATCATATGGCTTTGGTAGGATAGTGACATATCAAAGAGGAGCTTTGCAAAGGGTTTTATGATTTTTCAAATAAAATTCCCAAGCACTCAGACATTTAGAGCGAAGATCATATGATCAAACCATATCACAACATCAACTACTTAGATAAGCATGAGTTTCCTAATGATATTTGTTCACAAGCATCAAGATAATAAGCAAGGAATAAAACATATGCAAGCCAACCACAGGAATCATGGAGAGCAAACAAAACACCGATATTTGACTTTGATTTATTGGATAAGAATTGAAGATCTTTCAAACTCATAGGTAGAGAGGGAGATGAAGGGTGCACATACCATCGCTCCTGAAGGATATGAGGAACAGGGAAGACTAGTGGTGATTCGGATGACCCATGAGGTAGCCAGCTCACTCTAGTTTACCTTGTCCTTGTCATGAAGGTATAGTCGATGTCATGCAGCCTTTGTGTGGGAGTTCTCAAGTGGATATGTCGATGATGAGATCGAGAGGACTCCCCCACACTGGTACTTGTACGGGTGTTGTTCTTCAAGCAAAAGTGGAAACAAAAGATGGACTCTACTGGTTCGAGAACCATAGAGCCTTTGTTCAAATTCAAATATTTTTGTTGTTTTTATTTTATTTTATTTTCACCATGTCATTTACTCAAGCAGGGTTAGATCAATACTGCACTTCATAAACAAAGGATAATATACTTACCTTGGACCTTCTGTGAGGTCATATGTTCCTCCTTGTATGTTGTGCAACATAAATCTCACACCTTAACTTACCTTCCCATATGAATCTAGCTTAATGACTTACCCATTCAAGTTTAACAATTTTCTGCAGGGGTCAGTCAGCATATATACAACCAAGATCTATGAAAATATAACTCTAAGGTTCATCAGTTAAAACTCGACACCATGTCTTGTTTCGACTGAAGAAGACAGTTTTAACCTAAGCACCATGCTTAAGTTAAAACAATCTATGAATGTACAAGCGCTTTGAACATTCAAACCAGAGCACATGAACAAAGATAAAGGAAGCACATAAGCATGATCAAGCTATCATCAACAAGGGACATAAGCATGAGCATAAGACGGTGAACCTCGGGAACCTCCCGGAAGGGCTTTGTTTAATGTCAAAAGCAGGACTTACCTAGCTAGTGGGCAAGATGCAAGAGCTGACATCATCACACCGGGATAAGATTTGGTAGAGGAGGGGCTGTACTCAGGATGCTCACATGCCTCCCCCACACTTGAAGTTTGCATTGCTAGGCAACAAAACTCAAGTGTGTGGTGATCAAACTTCCTTTTGTAAACGTTTCCTCACCAAAGCTTATCTAGGTGCTGCAGCTGATGTGGCTCACATGTTCATAGGCATCACCTGTCCATCTTTCTTTTCAATCTCCACCTGCAAGGTTAGTGACCAAAAATACCCGAAGGACAACTTATCCTAAAAACATGTTCTTGCTTTTATTCGAAAGGGAAATAAAACCTATGCTAATCCAGGCTATCTCCTGGCAGTGCTTTGTTTATTTATTGGTCATAAGCTCGAGCATGGGAACTTCATCTTGCAGCTATCGTTGGTGGTGTCATTCCCGTCTCACCACCAATCCTTGATGTATCAGTGAAGCTTTAGCTGCAAGGTCAGTGCCACAGTGCACACACGAAATCTGATATGCTTATGATAGACATATACATCCACAATCAACCTTCTAAACATTTTGCAAAAGAGGACCATAAGGTGATTGCAGCCCTCACGTGTGCTCAGCGCACTAAACAAGTCTGACTCTGGAGGGACATGATATGAGCATGGTCTGTATGGTAGATCAAGAATGAAGCTACCATGCTCGTGCGTGGAATCCTTTCCTCCGGACTCCAGAGTCAGTGCCTCGAAAGGTTCCATGGTCCATGAATTCTCCATCTCAAGAGAGTCATCGTGGAAGCTCGATGTTGACTCTCGATCATAATCGAAAGCAACATAATACGGGCCAGCGGGAAGAGGCTGAAACTCGGTCGAGATAGATGATGATCGTTCGCCTCCACAGAGGTGAAGAGGATCTCCCGATTCATCCCCTTGAGGAGTAGAGAAGTCTACAACCTCAATCAGAACATGCTCGGATGATGCGGACAGAGATACGTGCATCATCGTCTCGAGCAGGTTTTGCTCGGGAAGAGGCTCTACCATGGAATGTTCATGACAAGAGATGGACGTGGCAGGAGCGGCTTCCCTAAGCTTTACATCTAGGCTCCCTAAAGATGTATCAAAGAGTTGCTCTAGAGGGGAGCCTAGGAGAAGATCAAGATCAAGGACATCGAAGATGTGAAAGTCTAAGCTAGCGTTGATCCCGTCTATGATAAGCGGCACGACACTTGCGATCCCCCGACATTCAAGAACATGTCCAAAGGGACAAGTCTTGATGAGCATGTCGGATGGTGCTGGCAGAAGTTTGCCCAAAAGAGTTTCCGCTAAGTGCCATGGCAAAATGTTAACCTCCATGACGGGGTTACGATGGGCCTCTATGACTGTGCCTCTCCTAGAGCAAGTAACAACCAGAGAAGGTGAACTATTCCAAACTGCCTCGGAAGATCGTGTCACTCCCTCTGACCATTCCTCCCTCATGGCCTCCTCAGGATATGCGTTGTCAGGAGGATCAGGAGGTAGAGGAGGCACCGCAGGCCTAAGGGAAGGTTCTGTCAAAAGATTTCTAGAATGATCGGTGTGGACAAAATAAGGTTCCTCCCCTGATTGGGCATCAAAAGAATTCGAGGTATCTAAAAGATTTCTAGATGGGTCATCCTCGAATTTGTAAGTGAACACTAAAGGTTGAATTACTTCTTCCTTTAGCGTTCGGGGTTCAGGAGAGGGCTCAACAGACAAGTCTTCGGATTCGGAAGATGAAGGCTCGGACTTGGATGTTGAGGGACTCTCATGGTTCGACTCGGATTCTTGGTTGGGTTTGTTGTGATCAGTAGGGATAGAAGAGTTTTCTAAGAGGGAATCTAGGATCTCTCTTCCTTCTCTTGGAGTTTTTTCCACAAACAAACCTCCAGCAATAACGTCTAGATCGAGGGCAGAATCCATGTCTAGACCCATACAAAAGATGTACAATGACACATCGATGGGTAAAGACGGACCAGGTGTCAACACCAAAAGGTGTAGGAACCTAGCCCATGCCACTCCTAGGGACTCCTCCTCTAATTTCTCGAAATCGAGGATACTTATTAGAAGAGAAGCTACACGAGTGTACCATTGCTCCGTCCTCTCCATGAGAGAGAACGAGTGGCAAAAGTTATCTCGAAGTTCTCCCCAACCACCGTTCACACTTTCTACGGTGTGGGCGTACCATTGTTTCGCCTCTCCTATGAGGGAGAAATGAAACAACTTCCACCTCACAGTGTCCTGTGTCATGCCTGGCATAGCCAGACTAGAGCACAGTTCCTCAAATTCTTTCAAATGGAGGTAGGGGTCTTCAACACCACACTCTACCTAGCACCTACTCTCACCTACATGGATCAACTCATTTGATCCATGAGAGATCACATGAGGGAGGAAACAAGTGTTTCTAAAGTGGAGGAGGAGAATGGGATGCTCCTATTCTAGCCCCCTCTCCTTCTATTTATAGGCTAGGGAGAGTAGGAGAGGAGGAGGGAAGTGTGCAGCAGCTCCTGGGCGCGTACAATCGTGTGGTGACACGTGTCCATCGAGAACCGGGTGAAAACCGGACCCTAGGGGGTCAAACCGGAGGTGAACCGATCGCTGGGTGGCTGAACCAGTGCAAAAGGAGGAAAAACCAGGCGAACCGGCCCAACCACAGGGCCGGACCGGGGCGAACCAGCGCAACCCGCGGTACCACCTCACGCCGAGCCAACGGCCGGACGACATGTGCCCCAGCCGGCCTCCTTCCCGCGCACGCTGCATGCGCGCACATCGCGAGGGCGACGCGTGTCGGCCGGCGGTTCGCGGAAATCAACGGGCGCGCGCATGCCTGTGGGGCGGGATCCGCACAGTGCCATGGTGGCCAATCAGAGCGGGCCACGTGGCCTGGCGGACCTTTGCGCCTGCCAACAGAAGGGTCCGCGGTGGCGGGTGGGCGCCAATGGAAGCCTGCCATGTGGCACCCCGGCTACTGCGCACGCCTGAGGATGTTGACTTCGTAGGTGGTGGGTCCCACGGTGACATCAGCTTGCGTCATCTTTTGTCCTTTTGTGTATGTCCTCCATACGAACTCTGATGTAGGCATATAATATGTCCATTTCGATCATCTCGACGAGCCCGTCACAGTGGTGCAGTCCAAATTGGCATTTGAGATTGTATATGATGACATCCTTTAATAGCCATTGGACTACTTGCTCTCAATTGTACCATTTGGCACGTATTTCGGTGCATCCTGCGACAAAAGCTAGGAACACCAACACTTGTAGAAATCATCAGTATAAAGCCCTATTCTAGTGTTGATGATCCTTTTACATTTATTTTATGCAGGTATTGACGGTGTAAAAGTAGCACTTAACAGCTGTCAACAGTCACAAATCCATGTGAAGAACTCTCGACGAATCATACGTTGCCACGTCAGCATCACATGGATCCATGGGCCCACTTTGCCAACTAAACCACCAGGAAATGTGCCATGCGCGGAGGAGGGGCCCTAGGGCCCACATGGAAGCGAGCCAGAGGAAACACATGCCAGATGGCTGGCCGGGGGTTTCGGTCGACCCTAGGAGCGGCCAAACCGACCTAGGGCCGGTTGATCACCACCTTCCACGTGTTGCTCGCCCATTGGCTCTTGGCTGCATCCCGGGGAGTTCTGGAGCACTTGGAGCCTCGGAGCAAGCCACTCCCTTGCCTATAAATAGAGGGGGAGGGGCCTCATTTCACACAAACCACCAAGCTCTCAAGTTCCACTTCTCTCTTGTGTAGCTCTCTCTCCCTCTCTCTAATTCTGCCCATGCGAGGTGATTCTCACCTCTATGTGGTAGAATGGTGTTGAGAAGAGATCTAGACTAGGATTAGTTGAGAGGTAGAGTAGGAGTGAGGAGTGAGTTGATGTCCTCGTGGATGCTTGTTCTTCATTTAGATCAAAGTGAGTATTTTAGCATTTCTTATTTAGACTATAGTGGACATCATGCATGATTGATTTGTTCTTGTGTTCTTAGCTCGTTCATAAGTTAGAGGCTTGTGTTCTTCGTGACACAAGGCTTCGATCCTTTAGAGCTAGCCCAGTAGTTTATATACCTGTTTGCATGCTCTGATCCTGTTTAGCTGATCAAGTCTGTTGTATCTCGTTTGTTTGCATCCATAGCTTTCTTTCTGCTCCGTAGCTCGATGACTAGTATGATTTGATTCCGTTCTCTCTCTAGTTCATGGTTTCATATTTATACGGGTTGCTATAGTGTTGTTAGCGGGTCGACAGACGTAACCGCACTATAGTAGTTATCTGGGGTGCAGACGTGGTGTCTGGGCTCTGGATATCCTACGAAGACCGCATGTGTTTGCGTAACGATAGAGGTAGGCCGCAGTGGTGACAGCCTGTTGGACCCTTTGGAACCCTCCGCGCCTGCGTACCGGATCGGGCCCCGTTGCCAGTACATTGGCCTCTCCCTAAAAAGTTAGGATCGGCTGGTGCCCCACGGGGAGGACTAATAGCGGACAGATCTATCTTGAGAGATAAGTTCCTTAATAAAGTGGGTCTCATATCCCTACCTATCCCAGCAGTAGTTGGTGTCCTTGGACAGTCCCTCTCTGGTTTCTCTCCGTCCTAGGGAACGATACCCTACGGGAATACTCATTCTCCTAGGGGAAGTGCTACAATGGTGTATCCGTGTGCTTGCGGATTTGTTCGCACTCGTCAGTGTGCCCGAGAGTCTCTCACACACTCACGCTACCACGACGCCTAGTGTTGAGGTTAAGAAACGCCAACAAGCATTTCTGGTGCCGTTGCCGGGGACGGCTGTTGTTAACCTTCGAGCCCGTTGTTGACGCTTGTTAACGTTAATATTAAGTAATCAATTAAGCATGGAAAAGGGCATAAATGAATATCAATATAGACTTAGGGGTTTGCTACTAATGATTTCCATGAGTTTTGGTGAAGTTATGATTTGCAGGGACTAAACGGGAAAACAGCGAGAATTGTCAAGTCATAGGACTCCAAGACGTGTCCCAATCGTACTCCAATCCAACTCCTACAAAAGAGCAGCATAGAAGCATCCCAAATGAAGAATTAAAGTGCAACATTGCAAAGAGCTCATCGAGATGATCGAAACGGATATATCAATTGCCATATTCAGAGTCCAGAATCAGAAGATATCAGTCGCAGAGCGGGGTTCGGTAAAACGGGCATAACTTCCTCATCCGGACTCCGTTTGACGCAAATTATAGTTTTTCGGAAACGGCACGACGACGCGCACGCACCCACCAAAGATGGGCCTGAAGCACCACAGTGGGAGGCCGACCGGCCTCCTCACAGGGCCGATCGGCCTGGCCCTGCTGCCAAACGGGCCCCGCTTCTGGTATGTTCCAGAAGGTTCCTCCACCGACCTATAAAACCACATCTTGGCCGTAGATCAAGGTCGGTTGGATCGTATGGTGGCGAGGCACCTCCTCAGGACTATATAAGCAGCCCCCAGACCCCCTGGTTGGACACACCATATAGATTTGAGAGTTGTCCCATGAAAGGATGACCTCTCATCAATATTAGAGAATTAGGACTAGACATTCCAATGTAGTAGATTAGCAACTAGAGAGTTAGAGAGAGCAGAGCTGCGCTCCGGTTCTGGAGTAGTCTTCGGAGTATGGTATGTCTTTGTATCTTCTCTTGTAAGACTTATGTTTATCTTCTCCATTACTTTCATATCATTATTTGGTTAGTATAGTTGTTATACTTTTGCATGGGATCTTCGCTCGCATCGAGTGCTCTCGTTAATCGTATGTGACTAGAGTAGTAATTGGTAGATTAGGCGTGGTGTTTAGTCTACCAGTTGCCTGAGATTGCACCCAATCCCACGGATAGTTGTGGTAGCCCCAGGTGGTGACAGCCCTGACGGCCGATGTATTCCGCCACGTTCGGGTTGGTGTTTGTAGGACTTCTGTCGGAGCTTCCTAGTCCCCTTCTCATCCCTTTCTGTGGCTAGTGTTCCGATGTCCCAAAGTACTTTTGTATGATTGCCTTTATAGAACCCAAGTAATAGAGAAGAACCCAGGAACCTTAGATCTCTCTCGTTGTCCTCTCTGTTCGCTAGCTACTCATTTATTATAAAGTTCTCTAGTGTGTTATCCTTTATCATAAATATCATTTACCTTCTCATTAATAGTCTAGTTGGTTTGCTAAGTTAGTAGATACATGATTGTGACTTATCAGATTCTTTAGCCAAAGCTTCCCTGTGGATACGATACTCTAGAATACTCTCCTAGGGAAAAGCTACAATGGTGTTCTGTGCGCTTGCGGAATCTTTCATATTCTAATTGCACTTAACAAATACCAACAAGCTTTTTGGCGCCGTTGCCGGGGAAGCAATTGGCATAAAGATTTTTGATAATGATCTTGATATCTGCTAATTTAGTGTATCACTAGCTTTAGTAGGATTACCCTTTGTTCTGTTGAGTGTGGAATAGACAGAATATTTGATGCCGTCGCGACCTTCCAGCAAGCTTCCACAAGAAAAGGAGAAACCAGGGTGCCTGAACATCAAGATCCATCAACACTGGAGCCCTGCCATCTCACAGGTATAAATACATATATATATTATCCTAACCACGTGTAGATTGAAGAAAAGGTCGCCGTCACAAGAATTCAACGCACATCTCAAGTGACGTATAAAGAAGCTGCACAACTCACAAATTCTATTTGTGAGTGAAGAAAAGTATCAAATCCCATTTGGGGTAAGAGATTAGCTGACGCGAGGTATGTGATGAACTCCAACAACTCTGCGCAAAAGAAGACCCAGCTCTTTCCTAATGGAAGGAAGATCTGTAAGTATTAATTCACTCACTTTGTCTTTTGTTGCAAGTTAACTTTGCCTTGAGCCATGCTAGAGTGCAGCTATGAACATAAATTGCTATAAACATGATAAACAATATCTGTGCTAAAGTAATTAAAGAACTATCTTATGTTAGCATAGATGAGATTATTTCAACCTATGGACAACAACCCGATCTTTAAATTTGTTGCAATCCTTCGGGTATACGTCCACTAACATTTTGTAGGTAAGGATCTTCGTTGTGAATGTTCATGGTTTAGCATAAACCTACCACACCACCATAGTCTACCTCACTTCTACATCTCTAGAAGACTGTCAAGATCCAGCTTGGGGGAGTGCAACCCCCATTATCCAGGTAAGTACTCTTACCTTTTATCTTATTTACTACTAGTTTGATATGTTTGCTTTGTTAAAAAAATAACCATAGAAAATCAAATAAAAAGTTTATGTTATCTTTATATATATTTTGTGATATATAAGTTTGCTATAAATAGGGAGTGTGTTTAAAGTTGCTTGCTTGTTAGAATAATTTGAACGCTGAAGATGATCTATGTGCATGGATATGATGAATAGTTGCTCCGCCATAATTCCTCTTAAAACTACTTAGTCTTCAGACTTAGATTCTCCTAAAGCTTTAAATGCTTAATTTGCTCTAAACCCAAAAACCTGTGGGAAGCACATGCTTAATCTGAATCTAGGCATTGAAGGATAAAGATTCATGAAAAGTTGAGCTGTTGCTTATCATTTTTCCTAGAGATACTTGATTCCTGGCTTTTACCTTTTGAAAATCATAAAAAGTTTACATGATGAGTTCCTGTATTCATGACCCTTGAGAGCTTGTCATACACATCAAGATCATTTCACTCCACCATTTATGCTGCTTCTACCCCGGAAGTACGCATCATCCATACTCCATCTAGCCACAAGCCATGTTACAAAATAGCTCATGCAATTCTTGGATATGTCTCTCTCAATGTCAAAAAGATTCTGGGGCTACATTCGAAAAGAAAAAGAGAAAGAAAAAAAAGGAGAGAGAAAAATGGACAAAAGTCCGGGGCGAGTAGAGCCCACCTCTCCAAGAATGGAAAGCCCAGATCTCAAAAGTCTTAGAAAGAGAGATATAGTCCAAGATGCATGAGAAGAAAAAGATACGAGAAAAAGGCTAAAGGCTTACCACCTTTCACCCTCATCCACACTATCATCCCGCCATACAGATCTTGCCAAGTGTGACTCCATACTTGAGAGGGTCATGCACAGGATCTCTAAGTTTTATCTTGCAAAAATCCCAGGATGATAGTTAATCAAAGAATTTGATATATACTGCTTGACTTGATTGTTCTGTCTTTTAATTGCTTATGATTTATGAAAAGGCTACGCACCATGGTTAAAGGTAAGACAGAGCAATCTTGTTGCGAGGAGAATTTATTTTTGAAAACTATAGTATTTCACTATTGAGGTGTGAAAGCGTTGTAGCAACTCCTGATCCATTGTTAAGTTTGGCTTTGCTAGGGACTAGCAAAGGGTAAGCTTGGGGGAGCTTGTTGACGCTTGTTAACGTTAATATTAAGTAATCAATTAAGCATGGAAAAGGGCATAAATGAATATCAATATAGACTTAGGGGTTTGCTACTAATGATTTCCATGAGTTTTGGTGAAGTTATGATTTGCAGGGACTAAACGGGAAAACAACGAGAATTGTCAAGTCATAGGACTCCAAGATGTGTCCCAATCGTACTCCAATCCAACTCCTACAAAAGAGCAACATAGAAGCATCCCAAATGAAGAATTAAAGTGCAACATTGCAAAGAGCTCATCGAGATGATCGAAACGGATATATCAATTGCCATATTCGGAGTCCAGAATCAGAAGATATCAGTCGCAGAGCGGGGTTCGGTAAAACAGGCATAACTTCCTCATCCGGACTCCGTTTGACGCAAATTATAGTTTTTCGGAAACGGCACGACGACGCGCACGCACCCACCAAAGATGGGCCTGAAGCACCACAGTGGGAGGCCGACCGGCCTCCTCACAGGGCCGATCGGCCTGGCCCTGCTGCCAAACGGGCCCCGCTTCTGGTATGTTCCAGAAGGTTCCTCCACCGACCTATAAAACCACATCTTGGCTCGCATCGAGTGCTCTCGTTAATCGTATGTGACTAGAGTAGTAATTGGTAGATTAGGCGTGGTGTTTAGTCTACCAGTTGCCTGAGATTGCACCCAATCCCACGGATAGTTGTGGTAGCCCCAGGTGGTGACAGCCCTGACGGCCGACGTATTCCGCCACGTTCGGGTTGGTGTTTGTAGGACTTTTGTCGGAGCTTCCTAGTCCCCTTCTCATCCCTTTATGTGGCTAGTGTTCCGATGTCCCAAAGTGCTTTTGTATGATTGCCTTTATAGAACCCAAGTAATAGAGAAGAACCCAGGAACCTTAGATCTCTCTCGTTGTCCTGTCTGTTCGCTAGCTACTCATTTATTATAAAGTTCTCTAGTGTGTTATCCTTTATCATAAATATCATTTACCTTCTCATTAATAGTCTTGTTGGTTTGCTAAGTTAGTAGATACATGATTGTGACTTATCAGATTCTTTAGCCAAAGCTTCCCTGTGGATACGATACTCTAGAATACTATCCTAGGGAAAAGCTACAATGGTGTTCTGTGCGCTTGCGGAATCTTTCATATTCTAATTGCACTTAACAAATACCAACACCCGTCTATCCTCGTATTTATCTTTTTTCTTTTTTTCTTCTACCTTCACCCTCGTTACCCTTTGAGATATCCTTTTTGTTTTCTTTACTTCTACCTCTACCCCCGCTACCCATGAAAGGTTATCCTTGTAAACACCTTCCACCTTCGAGGAGTGAACCCTCAGAGCCATCTTTGTCAAGACCCATTCTTACATCTGGCTGTCGGCTTCACCCCTCTCTCATGAAGCTAATTCAGGACCTATCCTTCTCAGGGTTAAGTCATGAGAACCCCTTTGATCATGTGAGAGACTACGAGCGTCTGATTGAAACTCGGGGTAAAACCGGAGAATCACCGGATGCTCGCAAAAGAGAGTTTTTCCCGCTATCCCTCTCTGGGAAAGCACAGGATTGGCACCGTTGTTTTGGTAGAGACTACCTTACTTGGGAAAGTTTGAGAGCGACTTTCTGCTCCCAATTCTTTCTGATATGACGTGTCATCTCGCTAAGGACTAAGATTCTCAGTTTCAAGCAATGTGAGGAGGAATCACTAGGAATGACATGGAATCGTTTCGCCTCTGCGGTGGAAGATTGCCCAGTCCTCTACATTCCCGATTGGATGTTGCTCCAGCACATCTGGTTTGGATTGCGGAAGGATGATGCCATGAGGCTTAATGCTCTCTTCGGAGGATCTTTTGTGCACCTAGATGCTGCCGAGGGAAAAGAGATAGTGGAGAATCTCCGGGATTTCAGCTCGCCTTGCATCCCGGTCAATGAGGTACCCACTAGAGGAAATGTTGAGCCACCTAGATCCATCGTCAGCCGAGCCCGAGACTTCATATCTACTCTTTCTGAGCTCTGGCTGAAGGTGTCATTCCTGAATAGCAGGAGTCTAAGGGAAAGATTTCGTAGCACGAGATCTACCCTTGGGTTCCCCTCTTGTGTATCTTCTTAGACCTTCTCCCCGAGACTTTGTCTCGTGGGAGGATGGAGAGAGTGGTTTGGAAAGAATGATCATTCCCGGCCAGGATGACTTGCTCGATCCTAACTACTATCTCCTAGGGAGGGTATGAGAGGTTTATTGTGTTCCTACGTTGAGGTTTGAGGTGAAGTGCCTGGCACTGAAGTTTCGTATAAACCAAGACATCGGTCTCTGCTTTATAATCCATTGGATTCATTCATTAGACCGAAGGAGCACGATCATTTACCGATCGAATGGGGTGCATTCACTTCTTATCTTAAGCCCATCGATCGATGCCGATCAGTTAGGAGAAGCTTAAACTTCATACCTTATGCCTGACTTGATCGATGCCCAATGGGAGTTGCACTTTCTAGCTTATCCATAACCTCCCATTGGAAGCTTAGGCTAGACCTCGGGATGTTTCCATCGTTCTGATGAGAACATCAAACCCTCTGCCTAAGGCAAGAGTGAGTCAAATCTCGTTCTTCATCCGAACTCTGGTTCTTGGTCGTACACCGGCCTTTGGAAGTCCATGTTCTATCCCCTTTGGAGGTCGAGTGTCTTTCTGAGCTTGAGTTCACTCGGAGATCGGTACCTGTTGTGGGAGCACTAGCCTTAGTGCTCGATCTTTTCATCTCCGAGTTCCGTGACCCTAGTGCTTTAGTTCTCGAGTCCCGTGACCACATCAGGGATGCCTCGGCCTCTCTGGGATGATCATGCTTGCTTTCAGCTTCAATATATCCTTTGGGGCTCGTGTTCGTTTATGCACTAACCTTGCCGATCAGAGCTTATCATCACATCACATTATCTGCAAGGGATATGGTCATGAGTTGAGATAGGAGATCACAAGATGCCCACATTCTGAGTATTCTTGGGACTCATTTTGTTTCCCTAAGAAGAATTATCCTTCGGGTATCTTGTGGACATTGATTACGCGGGAGAAAGAAATTGCCAAGATAAAAAGGAGTAAGCAAAGGACCACAGGAAGGCAACACCATCGTGGCGACACGGTGAATGCTTCATGATCCCCATCAGAGGCTTCTACACTTTTGATGGACTAGGTATATTGTCAAGGTGAGCTCCCCCAGATTTTCTATGGTTATATTATGGCTTGGCCAAAGTTATTATATAGTAGAGGTTGATTATTCAACCCCAACCTTATCCTAGCTTTAGCTTAAGCCAATCTTTCCATCTCGGGGAATCCACCTGGGCCTTTGGTCCTGAGGCCTGCTTGAGCCCACACGAGAAAGGGGAAGGCCAGAGGGGCCCACCTAGGGTCGGCCGAACCCAGGTTCGGCCGAAGCCCTGGTGATGCCGCCTCCCTTCTTCTTTCGCTTGTGCATCTCGTTCTCCTCCAGAAACCTTCTCCCTGCTGCCCAACGAGTTTTCGCGTCACGCAGAATCCATCTCCTCCACCTCACCATCCTCAGCTCATCACCGCACCCATGGTCGGAAGGAGTGTCGTCCCCTTCGACGGCTCCACCTCGTCCACCGGTCCCGGGGCAGGAGGCAACCCCTCCATCGTTGCCGCCCTCGCAGCGGACCTCGCGATGGTGGCCGGAGTCCTAGATGTTCCTCCGCTCGCTACCGTCCTGTCGTGCGGGAGGATTCCAGGCACACCGCTGTCTAGGCGCTCTGCCTCGCCTGGGAAGAGGCACGTGAGACAGGCGGCTAGCCCCTACGGCAGACCAACCACGGCTCAGCTTCGCCCCAAGGGTTTGCTGTTTGCTCCATCAAGCACACCTAGATCGTTGCTAGCTGGAGGGCAGACGAGCTCAGTGCAGTCCGCTCCGTCGCCGCAGCCGCCGGTGACCATAAAGCTGGCACTGCCCAAGGAGAAGGCTCCTGAGGCACGCCTAGTTCTAGTCCTGCCAGAAGAGGATGAAGACCTTTGCCGGGATGACGGATTGCCACTACCGCCCTACACTAGGAGGTCCAGGGAGAGGACTCGGGCAACTGAGCAACTCCCTAAGCTCTCCTCAGTGGCCAAGCTAACCCCGCTGATGAAGGAACTAGAGGTCAGCAACGAGAAGCTCAAGGCTGCTTACTCAGAGCAGAAGTTGGACCTGGTCGAGCTGAGAGACGATGTGCACGACCTTCGCCGCGGCCTCTATGCGAAGATGAGGAGGCTGTTCTCGGCTACGGGGCATGCGGCCCTCTATGATACCGAGTAGTGGGGATTAGCCCCAACTTTAGTTTATTAGGCGCTAGTCTAGGTCTAGGTTTATTTCCCTTTATTTCATTTATTTCTTTCCATGTGTGTAAGCGCCTAATCATTTTATTTCTAGAACATTTGGATTTGAATAAAGTGGCTCACCGGTCATGTAACCCGGTTTAGCCACCCTTGTGTTATTACTTTGGTCTTTTGATTTAGAGGACATCTAGGTTCGAGACAGTGTGGGGGAAGAGCCACGACTCTCCCAATGCAGGCACGACATTTTCGCACGTACCCACTGTGAGCACTCCGCGCTAGCCGATCGATCATCTACAGAGAACCTAAACGGGACCCGCACGAGTTCACTCTTGTGGAGAGCCTCTCACGGTTCAACTCTCATGCATAGCGCCGGTTTGCATCTCGACAACTCACTCTCTCTCATTCCTGAGTTTTATAAGCTATATCTGTCTATCTCTATAAATTAAAACTCGAATGTTGATGCTAAAGATCACCCAGCTTGCTTGATGCCAGTAGACTCACATATGTTTTATTCCTCGTTATCTACCTGATGCTTGTGAACCATAACTTTCTTAAGGACAAGCATGTTCGCCTAAGTAATTGACGAGTATGATATGGCTGGATGATATGATCTGTTGCTCTGATGACTAACTCTCTTGGGTTATTTATTTTGAAAAACTCAAAACCTCTTGGAAAGGCTCCTCTTTGATATGCCTCTGTCCTACTAGAGCCATATGATCTTCGTAGTTGAAAACCTTAGACTCATATGCTGCTTGTTATTGCATTGAGCTTTGTCAAATTCTGTGACCCTTGTGAGAATCCTTTTCATTACTTTCATGATCAAGATTCATGTGCACCCCACCTATTTCCCCTTGCTATGCTTCTACAATGGAAGTTAGCATTGTATCATCCATTCCATAAGAATAAAAACTCCATATGTGGTGTGACCTCTCTCTCTAAAAGTATCCTTCAAAAAAAGAGACATGGGCTATGAAAAAAAATTTATACACATGCTCAAAGCATGTTGATGAAAAAAAAGAGAAAGAGAAAAGAATAGCCCACGTCCAAAATAAAGGAGGAAATAGGAGAGAGGTGGTCATACATAAAGGAGTCCCATAATCTTGATGGTAATAACTAGTGTCCATTCCGGGGCTAGTGTCCACCTTACCATCAACCCATAGTTCTCATCATATATGTATGGTAATATCTAGCACCCATTCCGGTCCTAGTATCCACCTTACCATACTCCCATAGCCATACTGGTGCACATCTTGATCTGATGGCATGATTTGATTTTCTCTGTGGATCCAATTTTTGATTTTGCAATATATGTGATACAAGTATGCTTTCTCTTTATCCTACCTTGAGCTCCACATATAGCCATCATTAGAAGTAGGATGAAGAAAGGCAAATGCCTTGGTGAGGACATATACACATTGAGCGATCTGAGAGAATCAAATGAGGAAGCCACCAAGAGTTTTGTTTATGAAAAACATTGCAAAACCCCAAGGTGTTTATCATCAGGTGCATAAGTGACTAGATTCACAGCTGTTCTACTTTTCAATCACCCAAGGAGACATTATAGCCACTCCACAGAGGTTCACAGGAGCAAGGTATGACTTTGAATATCTCTTATGTCTGTCTTACTCTTTAGTATTCATGACCCACTTGGCTTTGTTTCCCCTTCACTCGGGACGAGCAAAGGTCAAGTGTGGGGGTGTTGTTGACGGCTGTTAAGTACCATTTTTATGGCCGTCAACTCCTGCAAATTGAAGCATGAATTGCACATCCACACTAGAATAGGAGCTTAAACTAATACTTTCCACCAGTGTCGATGTCTATTCGAATGCAGGTATTTAGCATAAGAAATGAGAGGAATCCATGCACATTCACTCCACTCCAATCCAAGGCACTCAAGTGTTGGCCAATGGGGGGCTGCCAATGGATTCTCCTGGATCCATGATGTCACCAATCCATGTGAAGAACTCTCGACGAATCATATGCTGCCACGTCAGCATCAAATGGATCCATGGGCCCACTTTGCCAACTTAACTGCCAGGAAACGTGCCATGCACGGAGGAGGGGCCCTAGGGCCCACATGGAAGCGAGCCAGAGGAAACACAGGCCAGATGGCTGGCCGGGGGTTTCGGCCGACCCTAGGATCGACTGAACCGACCTAGGGTCGGTTGATCCCCAACTTCCACGTGTTGATCGCCCATTGGCTCTTGGCTGCATCCCGTGGTGTTTTGGAGCACTTGGAGCCTCAGAGCAAGCCATTCCCTTTCCTATAAATAGAGGGGGAGGGGCCTCATTTCACACACACCACCAAGCTCTCAAGTTCCACTTCTCTCTTGTGTAGCTCTCTCTCCCTCTCTCTAATTCTGCCCATGTGAGGTGATTCTCACCTCTATGTGGTAGAATGGTGTTGAGAAGAGATCTAGAGTAGGATTAGTTGAGAGGTAGAGTAGGAGTGAGGAGTGAGTTGATGTCCTCGTGGATGCTCGTTCTTCATTTAGATCAAAGTGAGTATTTCAGCATTTCTTATTTAGACTATAGTGGACATCATGCATGCTTGATTTGTTCTTGTGTTCTTAGCTCGTTCATAAGTTAGAGGCTTGTGTTCTTCGTGACACAAGGCTTCGATCTTTTAGAGCTAGCCCAGTAGTTCATATACCTATTTGCCTGCTCTGACCTGTTTAGCTGATTAAGTCTGCTGTATCTCGTTCGTTTGCATCCATAGCTTTCTTTCTGCTCCGTAGCTCGATGACTAGTATGATTTGATTCCATTCTCTCTCTAGTTTGTGGTTCTGTATTTATACGGGTTGCTATAGTGTTGTTAGCGGGTCGACAGACGTAACCACACTATAGTAGTTATCTGGGTTGCAGACGTGGTGTTTGGGCTCTGGTTATCCTACGAAGACCGCATGCGTTCGCGTAACGATAGAGGTAGGCCACAGTGGTGACAGCCTGTTGGACCCTTTGGAACCCTCCGCACCTGCGTACCGGATCGGGCCCCGTTGCCAGTACATTGGCCTCTCCCTAAAAAGTTAGGATGGGTTGGCGCCCCATGGGGAGGACTAATAACGGACAGATCCATCTTGAGAGCTAAGTTCCTTAAGAAAGTGCGTCTCATATCCCTACCTATCCCAGCAGTAGCTGGTGTCCTTGGATAGACCCTCTCTGGTTACTCTCCATCCTAGGGAACGATACCCTACGGGAATACTCATTCTCCTAGGGGAAGTGCTACAACAGTGTATCCATGTGCTTGCGGATTTGTTCGCACTCATCAGTGTACCCGGGAGTCTCTCACACGCTCACGCTACCACGGCGCCTAGCATTGAGGTTAAGAAACACCAAAAAGACCCTTAGCCGTGGATGACGACTTTGCGTATGTTTGTGATATCGCTGAACAGCGAGGCTCTAAGCCTGGTCATGAGCTTGAGCTACCTTTGTAATTTTCCTTGATCTGTATTGCTGTATCAAACCTGTTGTAATGAAATGATGCCCTTCGCGGTACAAAAAAGCAATTTTGAAAGACTTTTTTTGCAAAAAAACGTCACCCTCCCTATCTTGCATTTTGTAGCGCGAGAACGTATCATTTCGTTGAAAACTCCTGAATCTTGTAACTTGCTTCGGAAGCTTCAAAAAACTTTTTGTAAAAGGAAACGATAAGTCGATAAAACTTGTGCCGAGTTTTATGGACTTAGTTCTTTTTTGATCGAAATCAACGTTGATATGGTGACTCTTGGTTGCCTTCAACACGTGCTGTGGAGTTTGGTTTTGTGAAGGGAAATTCTTTAAGAATCCGAATTGCATAAGAATGTGTTGTATGAAAGATTTATGAAAGTTGAAATGTAATCCATACTCTTTCAATAATAACTAGAAATGGTAGAGTATGTAGTAAGGCCGCAATCTTTGTTGCCCAGGGCCCTTGTGATTTTCGTGGGTAATCACTCTTTTTGGAATGTGGCCGCAACCTTCAGTTGCCCTCGGCCTTCATGATTTTCATGGTTAATCACGCTTTTTGGAATATGGCTGCAACCTTCAGTTGCCCTCGGCCTTTGTGATTTTCGTGGTTAATCATACTTTTTGGAATATGGTGCAACCTTCAGTTGTCCTCGGCCTTCGTGATTTTCATGGTTAATCTCACTTTTTGGAATATGGCCGCAACCTTCAGTTGCCCTCGACCTTCGGTTGTTTTGATTTTTGCGAGAATGAGAGTTATAAGAAAAAATATTTAGGGGAAACTTCTCTTTCATTAATGACAGAAATAAAATTTACAGAGACCCGCCTCATTAAAAACCTTGCCTCCGTGATGGAGTTCCCCTTGCAAGGAAAAGAGTACGGTCCCTTTAGGTAAAAGTAAAAATACAGGACAAGTAAAGCTCTTTTTTCCCTCGACGTTGTTTATAGATTCACAGGCCGAGGTTTTTTACATTTTTCTTAACTTAGCCTAAGATCTAATTAAACTCCTATTTTCATTTTTTCTTACGGGTAGTACCTTTTTAGGCTGTCCACATTCCATGAATGTGGCAGCTCCATTCCCAGCTCATCAGTTAGGCGGAAAGAACCCGGCCTATTGCTCTCTTTCACTATGTATGGGCCTTCCCATTCTTCTTGTAACTTTCCCGGATTCTCCCAATCCTTCTTCCTTTTGATAACCAGGTCACCGACCCTGATTTCCTTCCTTACAATTTTCTTGTCCTTCCACTTCCTAGTTTCCTGCTGATATTTTTCCAAGTTCTGAGCGGCTTCAAGGATATCTAGTTCAATCATGTCTTTTTCTAATTTTTTAGTTTCCTCAGAATCTTCGGTTTTTCTGATAGCTCTCAGGCTTCCATTTTTGATTTCCTCTGGGTTCATGGCTTCGGTTCCATATAACAGACGAAAAGGTGAGAATCCCGTGGCTCTTGAAGTGGTTGTATTGTGAGACCAGATGACCCTTGGCAATTCATCTACCCACTTGCCCTTCTTTTGATCAAACAAGCACTTCTTGACACCTGTGAATATGATTCTGTTTGCCCTTTCTACTACTCCGTTTGATTGAGGGTGGTAAACTGATGAAAACTTGACATGTGTGCCTATGGTTCTGCAGAATTCCTTGAAGGTATAGCAGTCAAATTGCTTCCCATTATCTACGGTGAGTTCCCTCGGAACTCCAAATCTGCAGATTATGTTTTGCCAGAAGAATTTCTGCACGGTTGCGGCTGTGATGTTTGCTAGTGGCTTTGCCTCAATCCATTTGGTGAAGTAGTCCACAGCTACTGCTGCAAATTTGCAATTGCCTTGTGCTGTGGGTAGTGGCCCTACTAGGTCCATTCCCCATCTTTGTAATGGCCATGATGGTGAAATGAGTTGGATTGGAAGCGAAGGTGTTTTTTGCTGCCTAGCGGTCTTTTGACATGCTTCACATTCTTGAACCAACTTTTTTGCGTCTACGATCATGGATGGCCAGAAGAATCCTTGCTTTATTGCTTTTCTAGCAAGTGCCCTTGTGCCAATATGTGCTCCGCAAAACCCACTGTGAATTTCTGCCAGAAGTTCTTTCCCTTTCTCAAAAGTGATGCATCTTAGCCAAGGTTCTTTTTTTTTGAGATTATCTTAGCCAAGGTTCTGAAATCCCTGACTTGTACAACTCTCCATCCACTATAGCATAGCCCCTTGCCCTTTGTTTGAGTCTGTTCAATTCGATTTTGTCGATTGGTTCATAATGATTTCTTTGGTATGCCATGATCTAAGCTCTCCAATCGAATGGTTCTATGAGATTCACCATTCTTTCTTCTTGTTCTTTTACCGACGGGGGGCGGGGGGGGGGTGATAATTTTGAAGAAAACATCTAGTGGTAGAGGTTGATTCTGAGCTGTGGCTTTTGCTATCTTGTCTGCCTCGTCGTTTTCAGCCCTTGGGATGTGTTGCACAGTGTATCCCTTGAAATACTTCTCCATTTCTCTGACTTTTTTCAGATACTTGATAAGTTCTGGATTTCTTGCCTCGCTTTCTTTCTCGACATGTTCTTGAACTACTTTGGAATCTGATTTGTTGATGAATGTCTGCTGGCCTAGGGCTTTCATTTTTCTGAGTGCTAATAACAGGGCTTTGTATTCTGTAGTATTGTTGGTGGAAACAGCTTCATCTGGAAAGTCTAGTCTTGCTGCGTATCTTATGTTGATGCCTGAGGGTGATGTAACTATCGTTGAAATTCCTACACCTTTTCCGCACCATGCCCCGTCACAGTAGATTATCCATGGCACTTGTTCGCAGCTGTTTTTTACTATTGTTGGTGAAGTCCAGTCCTCAACAAAGTCGGCTAGGACTTGAGATTTTATTGCACTTCTTCTTTCGAAATCCACTACATATCCGGACAACTCCGCGGCCCATTTCGCAATTCTCCCGGTTGCATCTTTGTTTGTGAAAAGATCATTTAGTGGCTAATTCGTGATAACACGGATTTGATGCCCTTCGAAGTAGTGCCTGAGTTTTCTTGCTGCCATGACAACTGCATAGGCAATTTTCTCTAGTTCTGAGTAGAACAATTTTGATCCCGAGAGAGCTTCGGAGGCGAAGTAGACTGGCACTTGCTTCAATTTCCTATTTTCTTCTTTCTCTTGAACAAGGACAGCGCTTACAGCTGAGTTGGAAGCTGCAAGGTATAATAGGAGAGGTGACTTTGGCTACGGTGGGCATAGTTTTGTCATGTTTATCAGATATTCCTTAAGATCCTTGAATGCTTGACTCTGAGCTTCGCTCCACTGGAAGTTTTTGGAACTGGAAGTTTTTGGAACTTCGGAGAAGTTGGAAGAATGGCAAGCTTCTTTCTGCCGCCCTGGGAATGAATCTGTTTAATGCTGCCACTCTTCCTGTCAATTTTTGTATATCTTTGACCGAAGTTGGTTCTTGCATATCCATGATTGCTTTGATTTTGTCAGGATTGGCTTCGATGCCTTTTGTTGACACAAGACATCCTAATACCTTTCCTTTCTGAATACCAAACACACATTTCTCCGGATTCAGTTTGAGATTTGCTGCTCTTAGGTTTGCAAAAGTTTCCGCTAGATCTCTGATGTGATCACATCTTCTTATGCTTTTTACGATGATGTCATTGACATATGCTTAGATGTTCCTCCGAAGTTGATAATGTAACACAATTGCTATCATCCTCAAGAATGTGGATCCTGCATTTTTCAGCCCCTCTGGCATTCTCACAAAGCAATATGTTCTGAATGGAGTTATGAAGCTGGTTTTCAACTCATCTTCTTTTCTCACCCTGACTTGGTGATATCAGGAAAACATATCGAGGAGTGATAGCATTTCACTGTTTGCAGCGTCGTCCACTACTCTATCTACCCTTTCTAGTGGGTAATCATCTTTCTTATAGGCCTTGTTTAGATCTGTGAAATCTACACACATTCTCCATCTTCCATTTTTTTCTTGACTAGCACCGTGTTGGCCAACCATACTAGGTAGATTACTTCTCTGATGACTTTGGCGTCTTGTAGCCTTTGGACTTCTGCCTCAACAACTTTTGCTTTTTCTTCAGACATTTTCCTGAGTTTTTGTTTCTTCGGGTGGATTCTGTCATCTGTGTCAAGTATATGCTCGATGATATCCATATCAACACCCTGGAGATCCTTCGCTGACCAGGCGAAGACATCCTTGTTTTGGTTCAAGAAACAAATTAGCTCTTCTTCTTCTTGAGGACTGAGATCTACCCCAATTGTTACTGCTCTGTCTGGCATGTCATCCAAGAATACTTTCTTTGTTTCCCCATCTGCACTTATTTCCACCTTTTCCTTGTCTCTTTTGGCTTCGGTGTAGGGTTCTTCCTTTTCTTCTTCATTGGACATGTGATGAACATTCTTTTGTCCAGGTGTGTTTCCTCCTTCAATTCTTCTTGCCTCGCTCTGGTCACCGAAAATTGTGATTATGCCATGAGGAGCTGGGATTTTCATACATAGAAAAAGTTGTCTGAATACAACATCAAACTTGTTGATAAATCCTCTTCTGAAGATAGCATTATATGGATAGTACATGTCGACAATATCAAACATGATATGCTCGGTTCTTGCGTTATCCAAGTTCCCAAATGATACTGGTAAGGAGATCTTTCCGTTAGATCTGACTGGTTACCCTCCAAAACCAAGTAGTGGCTTTTCTAGTGGTGCTAGCATGTGAGGGGCGAGGCTCATTTGTTGAAAGGTGCTGGTGAAAATAATGTCTGCTGAACTTCCGTTGTCTATCAAGACTTTTCCTATGATCCATCTGGTGATATTGACATCGATGACCATCGCATCATTGTGGCAAGTTGATTTCAACTTGAAATCTTCCATCCTCAGTGAAAGTTATTGGAACTTTTGCCCATTCTGGCCTTGCTGCTGGACCATCATCAATGATTACATTGAATTGTCTGAAATAGTCATTTCTTTGTCTCTTGGTCTCGAATTCCATGGACGATCCTCCGGTTATTGGCATGATCATCCCGAAGGAGGGCAAAGCTCTTGAACTATTCTGGGGGTTACTTGCTTCATTTTTTGGAGTTTGGGCTGGTGGTGGTGGTAGAGCTTCTTTTACTTGAAGTGGCTGAGCTTGCTCAATGACTTGTATGGCTTGAGTTTGCGGAAAAACTTGTTGTGAAGCTTGGCTTTGGGGAACTTGGGATTGGTGAAAAAATTGCTGCGAGGGTTGCGGCTGTGAAAATTGGGTTTGTGGATAAAACTGTGGCGAAGGTTGCCAGCTTGTTTGGTGTGGTTGGATGAAAGACTGGGTTTGAGGGAAAGGTTGGTGTTGCCAAAAGGTATGCTGCACTGGCTTGGGTTGCGCGGTCGTTATCTGGGCTACGCGCTGCTGGTCTTGAATTCTTTGGAAATTCTTTTTGGTTTCTGGGCATGCCTCGGTGCTATGACCCCTGCCATGATATACACATTGGAAGTGTGGATCTCTGCTATCATGGTTTTGTAGCTTCGGAGGTGCTCTACCACGCCCTCTTTCTCTTCCTCTTGCGGAATGGCCACCTCGCTGGCTGTTTTGGTTGTGATAATCTTGGCTTTGTGTTGTATTATTTGGTGCATTATCTTGCACATTCTTGATGGGTTGATGTCCAGTCCAGTTGTTGCCTTTCTAGGATTGCCTTTGTTGATATCTTTCTGCCACTCTTCTTCTGTGATCCTCATCAGATTTGTAATATTTTTCCAGTTCCTCAAACAACTCATCCATGGATTTAGGATCCAGCCTAGAGAAGTGACCGGCTGTTTGCCCCGTAGTCAAACAGCTTATGAGAGTAGAGATTGTTGCTTTGTCATCAACATCTGGAGTTTGAGACTTCAACTGCATGAATCTTCTTACGAATTCTACGAGTGGTTCCTCGTCTCTTTGTTTGCACTAATATAGATCTGTTGTTTTTGTGGTAGTATGATGAAAAGCTTGGAAAACTTGGAGGAATTTGGCTTTTAGGTCCAGCCAGCTGTACACCGAGTGAGGTGGTAAAAGCGAGTACCAATTCAGTATTGGGCCTTCGCATACGATGATGAAAGATTTTGCTAAAGCTACATCATCTCCTCCTGCTGAAGCTACTGCAGCCTCGTAGCTCATGAGGAATTGTCTGGAGTTACCAAAGCCATTGAACTTTGGAAGTGAGACAGGCTTGTACTTTGATGGCCATGGGGCTGTTTGGAGACCCACAGAGAGCGGAGAGTTTAAGTCATTGAACTAGGCAATTCCGTTGTTTGTTGATTCTGGGATTTTTGTGAACATGAGGTTTTCTTTGATCGACTGATTCTTGGTTGCGGAGTTTGGATCTGGTGTGATTCGCCAAAAAGAATTGTTCTCTGTCTCGGCCATGTCATCGAGCTCTTTCTGCAGCTGCATTATCTCTTTTTTCGCTTGCTCTAGTTTCTGCAATTTCTCGGTGGCTTGTTTCTTTGCTTTGAACTGCATGGCTAATTTTTCTTTCTGTCTTTTCAGTGTTTGGACTTGCTTCAACGCGACTTCAGGTTGGCAACATAATTCGAATTTTTATATCATGTTTGGGATATAATAATTCTAATAACATATTAGGTTGGTCTAAAAATTCTACAAATTGAGTTGGCAACATAATTTGGGTCCCTAAACTTGTCATAAAAATTTCAAGTGGTTTCTAAAGAGGAAGATCATACTTGTGTACAAATGTGTACATCTCTCACATAGTTTCCTAGATTGTTACTTCAACACTGAAGTTTTCCACACTTTACAACATGTTCGAACTCATATACATTTGAAATTTTAACACAACCTTGTGTTCACCTTAACAATACGAAATACAAAGTTTCATTAGTAATGGTTGTGTAAAACAAATATTATTTCTATGTTGTACTTATCAAGTACAAGATAAGGCATAAAAACATTACTCACGAAAAGGAAATATACACTAAACAATGAAATTAATGAAAAGATGGCGATTTTAGAAAAAATAAGAAAAACAATCATCAAATTTGGATTACGTATGACCGAGAAATACGTGACACAAAACTTGGTTCCAGATTAAAAGGAGAAATGACAACTGTTTCCTTTGTGTTCGGTTTCCAGCGAATAGCGGTTTTTTTATCCACGCGCGCACGCTGATCGTAACTTCCTTATTAACTTTGATTTTGTGCCACAACACGAAAGCAAATAAATCCATTTATTTAAGATATATAATAATCAATCCATCTGTGTGTGAGATTTATATATAATAGTCTTTTGTCATTAGCGACGTTGGTTAGTGAACACACGTCACCACAACGTACACGTGTTCCGAGGCGTAGTGGCGTGTCGCAGTGGGAAGACTGGCCGCCTGACGGTTCCCCGTCTTGTCATATAAATGCCCGGCCGGCCAAGAGCTTCCTCCATAAGCTTTCCTCAAGCGCGCCACCAAGAAAACCCCAGCACCACCGTCTGCGGTCACCAAGAGCTTCTTCTTCCTCAAGCGTGCGCATGGCATCATCGTCGAGCGAGCCATCCAGGAAGCGGGGAAGGGAGGAGGACAACGATGACGAAAGCCGCTGCCGTCAGCTCATCAAGGAGGTGAAGGCGTCGAAGCCCGACGAGGCGCCGCCGCCGCCGGCCGAGGAGCACTAGGAGGCACCGGTGCCGCCGCCCGTGGAGCCCGACCCTCTGCTTCCTCAACTAGTTTTGGACAACATTTGGTCTGTCTAAATTGTTGGGGAAATTCAGATCGAAGGTGGATCCGAAACAATAGTGACTCTCCTCCGAAGGTGCTAAGGGGATGCCCCTTTGGAGCTCTACTCTCTACTAAACGAAGCTACTACTACCGAACAGAAATGTAAATGCGAAGTAACTTCAGAGCTCTCTTTCCATTCACGTGCTCCTCATCCGTCCCATCAACTACAATGGCCCTCCTATTTATAGGGATAGGAGGAGCAGGTCATTTTTCGCTGAGCCCCTAGTGGATACAATATTTACAAGCAGCCCCCCGACTCTCGCAAGGCCCATCAACCCCATATGGGCCTTAAATGGGCTGGGCCTCTCCCCCAACAGTAGCCCCTCAGCTACTTCGGTTTGGCCGGCACAACAAGACAAAGTAGCTGAATACAGGAGCGGCCCAGACCTTTTCTACAACTTCGGCCCTGAGGAAAACGCCCTCATGACCATCCGCCCGTACGCCTCACTAAAAACTCCATTCTGAAAAACCCAGTGGGAAAAACCGGAATGGAGAAAAGAGCACGTACGCTTCGCGGATTTATATACGAAGCTACCAGCTAGCTTAAGTGATGCTCATCTTCGGTGTTGTCTTGGCGATGAATGATTTCTCCGATGCTGACATCAGCTTCGTCGTTGTTGATGATTTTGCCTTCGAAGCTCTCCTCAGGCGAAGCAGACCATGCCGAAGTAGTCGACGATGTAGTAGTAGATGACGAAGCGGACTTCGCACGTCGTCGATGTTGATGAACCCCTCTCCTTCGGTCACGAGCACCGGGCAAAACTTCATCCTTCGGGTTGACGTCGCTCATCCCGATGCCACCATAGCCCCTCTTGCCTGATGTTCGTGACGAAGCCCCTCGAGCGTACAACGAAGTACATGTCGATGAAGACGAAACCGTAGTCATCGTTGGTGAAGTAGACGACGAAGGCGAAGTCGACGTCGATGAGGTAGACGGTGAAACCCCTCGAGCCGAACGCATGTCGACGGCGAGGTAGTGCCGCCGAAGGCGAAGCCGGAGTCGTCGTCGGTGAAGTAGACACGAAGACGAGGTTGAAGCCGATGTCGACGAACTAGCGCCACCGAAGGCGAAGCCGGAGTCATCGTCGATGAAGTAGACGACGAAGAAGAAATCGAAGCCGACGTCGACGAAGTAGTGCCGCCGAAGGCGAAGTCGGAGTCATCGTCGGTGAAGTAGACGACGAAGATGAAGTCGAAGCCGACGTCGACGAAGCAGTGCCGCCATAGACGAAGCCGGAGTCATCGTCGGTGAAGTAGACGACGAAGACGATGTCGACGAAGTACACAATGAAGCCCCTCGAACCAAACACGTGTCAGCGATGAGGTGCAAGTTGCCGAAGGCGAAGCCGGATTCGAAGTCTGTGTCGACGGAGTGAACGACGAAGTCCCTCAAGCCGGACTCCTGTCGTTTATAGAAGTAGTCGAGGACGCCCCTCGTGCTAGATGCTCGTCGAGCTGAACCTGTCAGTGACAAAGTATACAAAAGAGGCGAAGTCCCCGCTTTTCTATTCAACACTGCATTCAAGACGAAACATTCTTATTCAAGAGACTCAAAAAATTGTTAGCCAATAAACAATTTATCTCAAATTGCCTCGCGCAAGCAGATCCGAAGCCACTCTCGGGCATTCGGGGTGTCTCAAATCTGAAGCATCTCGCGGTGCTTTCTGGGGTCTCAAACCCGAAGCCACACTCGGGCCTTCGGGGTATCTCAAATCTGGAGCATCTCGTGGTGCTTTCCGGGGTCTCAAAGCCGAAGCCACACTCAGGCCTTCGGGGTCTCAAGCTCAACTCTGTCATCACAAGACCAGTCGTTTGCTTCGTGCAAACGGAACCTTCGGCCAATCTCGGGCCCTCGGCGTGAGCGCTCTCGGCTCCACGCTTCGGTGATATGCATTACAATGCAGTATGCTGCGAGTATGTATGTGTGAATGTAAGTGCACAGAAACGTATACTTTTGCATAGAGGCTATAGGGTGAAGGGGTTAGCCAAAAAGAGGTGAAGGACACCCATAGATCATATTCTCAACTTCCTGTGATGAAAAGTCGTGAGGTCACCGAAACCCAATAGCACTGAAGTCCAATATAGAATTCTCAAGTACATCCAGATGAAGTCCAATAGACATAGAAACCAATTGATATGGCCTAGCCATTTCCAAGTCAACAATGGAGCAAGACAAGCACGAAAACATTAGCTTCGGGGTGAAAACCAATAAAGTTATAACCTGCAAAAGATGTGACGAAGTGCACATGCGAAACATAACAATTCCATGCATCCAGTCGTTGCGAAAACGATCCGAAGTGTAACTAATAACAGACACTTAGCACATTTGAGATGAAGGCACTTGCGTATATGAAATACGAAGGGTTAGAGTACCCTCTAAGCAATACATGAAATGAAGGGTACGAGAGGGAAGCAATTACACGGAAATGGGACTGAGGTGATAGCAAGATGCTCACATATGCTAGCTGACCCTATATTCAAGAGATACAAATACTTCGCATAAAGGGTTAGTTACGAAGGTGAAGGGGTACCTACAGTGATTGGTTGAACCTGCATGTTTGCGAAAAAGCAACACGGGATAAGCATAACCATAGACTCTTCGACCACTAGCGAAGAGTGAGAAGTACAGTGCACTGCGACGAAGCGGCATTTCACGCACACTTCAGTGATTCCTTGCACCCGAAGTGCAAGTTCAGAGCCTTAGCTCCAGAAAAAGCAACATATTCAAAATGCTTGAAAGGTTAGAAAATTTAGGACTTAAAACCGTTTACGGAGTTGGTGGGAGTTGTAGTTTTTGATACTAAGGAGGAAACGTACAACTTCCACCTACCCCTAGTCTATGGACGCATAGCCGCAAAGCGAATAGCCTTCGTATACAAGGCGTAGGTCGCTTGCGGGGTTGATGTCATAAAGATATGAAGTTCCATCGAAAGAAAAAGTTCCCAACTTCGTCAGATAGACGAAGGACAAGCAAGTGGTATGAAGGTAGCGCTAGCAAGCAAAACATAGCAATATACTCAAAGGAAATAATCCTAGTGCATACTCTATTTTAAAGTGCAAGAAGGAAGTATCAGGTATAAGCAGCGAGCTTCGGAGTGAAGCTCTTGTTGACCGAAGCACTTGGTACTAACAGCAAGTAAGGCAATAAACAACGCAGCAAAAACGATTGAGAAGCAACTCAAAGGGGGACCTGCACGCCTGAATTCCGAAGGGTCCATAAACGCTAGAAATTTATTTTCAACGACCCGAATAATGGTGCTGATTTCGTGGCCCAAATAAATCCTTGGCATGGCAGTAGCCAAATAACCGAAGCTGGGCCTGTGGTCGGGCAATCATTAGACGAAGGTACTTCGTTGATCTGTGCCATGAAGGACTTTTTCTTGCCTGACTCTCGTTGCTACCTCCGAAGGTGAAAAACCCAAAATGCTTCTGCGCGCCTGAATTCCGACGGGTCCATAAACACTAGAAATTTATTTTCAACGACCCGAATAATGGTGCTGATTTCGTGGCCCAAATAAATCCTTGGCGTGGCGGTAGCCAAATAACCGAAGCTGGGCCTGTGGTCGGGCAATCATTAGACGAAGGTACTTCGTTGATCTGTGCCATGAAGGACTTTTTCTTGCCTGACTCTGGTTGCTACCTCCGAAGGTGAAAAACCCAAAATGCTTGTGAAAGTGAAAGTCAATCTCGTGAAAATCCCACCGAGATGATTCCGAAGGGTAAAAAATTCACCGGAAAAAACTTCCGAAGGTGGTAACCAATCTCGTGAAAATCCCGCCGAGATGATTCCGAAGGTGCAAAAATTCACCAGAAAAAACTTCCGAAGGTGAAAAAATTCACCGAAATGATTCCGAAGATGAAAAATTCGTTCTCACAAAATTGCACCGCGGTGAGAATGATAATATTATAAAATTAAATAGTAAGATAAAGACGTGAAGGTGCATGTGATGCGACATTATATCACCTTCGCAGCAACTGTGTAACAAGTTTTCATTAACTAGCATGCTGACTGAGTAGAAATATAATAATAAATGATAAATTCAAAGGATACTTGCTGCAAAACAAAATTTTAAAGTTTTAACCGAGACATATAACTTGATGATTAATATAAAGGCCCTTCGGCATGAAAAATTATTCAACAGCACTTAACAAGATCACACTGCAACAACCATACCCCATATAAAAAATCCATGCTACTACACAGCAAAAATGAGGATAGCAATATTAACTAAAGACCATTATTAACTACTGCATAGGAAAGGGATATGTATATCAACAGCATACGAATGCAAATAAAAGCATGGATGAAGTGTGCATGAGGACACTCAAACTGCCTGCCGTAAGGAATAAATTAAAGACGAAACACAAAGAAACAGCAAAGCAGCCGGTGCAAGAGTGGCTAGAGCAGCCTGTGCCAAAGCTCCGAAGGGTGGGCAGACCACGGTTCGAAACCCACTCGAACAAACATTTTTGCGGAATTAGGAAGAACCTGTGCCTTTTCGTGGTGGGCTTCAGAGCTGCTGAAACACCTGGGTGAGCTAGGCCGAAGTCTTGACCTTCGGATGTGGGCCGAAGCCTTTGACCTTCGGAGGTGGGAGGAAGGAGCTTCGGAGCTTGGGCCGAAGCAGGCGCTGAGCTGGATCGAAGTGGCTTCATAGCCCCGGGCCGAAGCAGCAGGCGTCGAGCTTTGGAATTGGGCCGTCGAGCTGGATCTGGCCAGAGCTGGGCTGCGGAGCTGGACCGAAGCCGGTTCGGAGCCGGACCGAAACTGGGCCGCCGAGCTGGGCCGAAGCAGCTTCGGACCGAGCAACTTCGGCGGAGCCAGACGAAGCACGGAGCCATACCGAAGCTGGGCCGCGGAGTTGGGCTTCGGAAGTCCGCGAAGCTGGGACGAAGCAACTTCGTTCGGTTTGGACGAAACACAAAGAAACAGCAAAGCAGCCGGTGCAAGAGTGGCTAGAGCAGCCTGTGCCAAAGCTCCGAAGGGTGGGCAGACCACGGTCCGAAACCCACTTGAACAAACTTTTTTGCGGAATTAGGAAGAACCTGTGCCTTTTCGTGGTGGGCTTCAGAGCTGCTGAAACGCCTGGGTGAGCTAGGCCGAAGTCTTGACCTTCGGATGTGGGCCGAAGCCTTTGACCTTCGGAGGTGGGAGGAAGGAGCTTCGGAGCTTGGGCCGAAGCAGGCGCTGAGCTGGATCGAAGTGGCTTCATAGCCCCGGGCCGAAGCAGCATGCGTCGAGCTTTGGAATTGGGCCGTCGAGCTGGATCCGGCCAGAGCTGGGCTGTGGAGCTGGACCAAAACTGGGCCGCCGAGCTGGGCCGAAGCAGCTTCGGACCGAGCAACTTCGGCGGAGCCAGACGAAGCGCGGAGCCATACCGAAGCTGGGCCGCGGAGTTGGGCTTCGGAAGTCCGCGAAGCTGGGACGAAGCAACTTCGTTCGGTTTGGACCCGAAGGAGCTTCGGTGCCCGAAGGAGCTTCGGTGGGCCGCCGCGAACTGAGCTAAAAAAGGTGCTTCGTTGGGTCTTGTGGTCTGAGGGACGATGATGGTGGGGGCCAAACTGTTAGGGAAATTCAGATCGAAGGTGGATCCGAAACAACAGTGACTCTCCTCCGAAGGTGCTAAGGGGATGCCCCTTCGGAGCTCTACTCTCTACTAAACGAAGCTACTACTACCGAACAGAAATGTAAATGCGAAGTAACTTCAGAGCTCTCTTTCCATTCACGTGCTCCTCATCCGTCCCATCAACTACAACGACCCTCATATTTATAGGGATAGGAGGAGCAGGTCAATTTTCGCCGAGCTCCTAGTGGATACAATATTTACAAGCAGCCCCCAACTCTCGCAAGGCCCATCAACCCCATATGGGCCTCAAATGGGCTGGGCCTCTCCCCCAACATAAATGTTGTATGAAGCTTTCAGGAAGCTTCAACTGGTGGCCGTTGAGCTCGTCTTGCCATGACCCAACGATCCGCTGTAGAGGACCGTGAAGGATTTCGCCTTCAAGATCCATGCGTTGGCTGGGGAGCTTGAGAGAGTCGTGGTCTGCGCCAACGACAACGATGACGACGACGATGGTGACAATGGCGGCTTCGACGGCGGTGACGAACGCGGCCTCGACGGCTCTGATTCCGACGGTGGGGCTCCTTCGGCAGCGGCGACAAGTCCTCTATCTTTGCTTAATTAATTTATTCCTCCTCTCTATTTGTTCGTCCTCCTCTGTTTGTTCGTGGAACTCTGCTTATTTGTCGTGAACATGTTCCTCTGTTAATATGTGTTCCTCCTGTGTGTTTGTTGAACTTGTGATGAACTACATGTAAGAGACGCGGGTAGATCCATCTGTGCCTCCTAACGCATTGCAATATCTATGGCAGCAGTTTACAATGAATTGCAATGTTTGTTACTCTATTTGTCAGTATAAAGATTTTGAGTTTCGAAAAACTCTATATAAAATCATTGGAGACGCGGGTGCAGGCTGGTTAATTTCACACTGAAATGTCAACACATATGAATTGATGAAATTTGTGATATGTGACACATTAAGATTCGTGACCCAATTGTCATTCCATTCCATTCTTCATTCGTACATTTAAGTTTGTCATCTGTGACAAAAATTTCATTCTTCATTCACACAGATGAAACAAATTAAAGCACCACTTTTCACATCACAATTACTTCTTTGCAGCATACATCCCCAGTAAACATCCAAATACTACACAAACAGCACCCACAATAATCAAGTTCATCTTCCAGATCACATTGTCCTCTTCTCCTCCAGTGCTTTCTTCCTCTGCTTGTCGTCCGGTGCTTTCCTCTGATTGTTGCTCCCAAGTTGACAATCCACTGAATCAACTACTTCATCGATCACGTCTGCCCAGTTCGACGGTCGAAAAGATATGACGCCAGCATCCTTCAGCATCTGGAGATACTCCTTCTCGAAACGATAATATCCACAAAACTTGGGGAACTGTGCAAATCAAAAGCACATAAGAACCCTAACTCAGATTTGGGAAACACAACACAGACTACTCACCGTGTTCCTCGAACACTTGAAATAAAGACGACCGTGGTTTTCACCTTCCTTCTGCGTCCTCCCCTCCACCACCTGAGCCATACCACAGTCCGGGCAAGGGACCAGTGGGATGCCGCTTAGCTCACCGACTGGATCCAAGCCGATGGAGTGAATGCGGCTGCCCCGGTCACCTTGAAACCTGCTCCTGCCACGTCCACCTCCAGACGAATCGGCGTAGTGCGACATGTGCGCGACGGTGGGGAAAGGAAGGGCTGGCGGTGGTGGAGCTCAGAGCGGGGAAGAAGAAGCAGGGAGCTCAGAGCGTCGTGTGTGCTGCGCCTATCCCAGTCGGGATGTTATATTCATTTTCCAAAATCGAGAGTCATTGCCTACGCGGGTTCGAGAACCCGCGTCTCATTTGTTGTCAGGTGGGTCCGAGCGGGCAGGCAACGGTTATCTTTTTTATATAGGCTGCTGACGCTGACACGTGGGCCCGGCACTATTTTTTTAAATGAAACTTGCTTCCCTAAAATATTAGAGCCCATAAAACAACACCTAAAAATTCATTAAAAATATGAACAATTCGTAGTTGGTCATGTAGTATTCAAATAAATATCAGCAGGCACACTTGTGTAACCAAAATTATCAAAATTCAAATTTTTATCTCATGTTTGGGATATAATAATTCTAATAACGTCTTAGGTTGGTCTAAAAATTCTACAAATTGACTTGGCAACATAATTTGGGTCCCTAAACTTGTCATAAAAATTTCAAATGGTTTCTAAAAAGCAAGATCATACTTGTGTACAAATGTGTACGTCTCTCACATAGTTTCCTAGAATGTTATACTTCAACACTGAAGTTTTCCACACTTCACAACATGTTCGAACTCATATACATTTGAAATTTTAACACAACCTTGTGTCCACCTTAACATTACGAAATACAAAATTTCATTAGTAATGGCTGTGTAAAACAAATATTATTTCTATGGTGTACTTGTAAGAAACAAGATAAATGCATATAAACAACATCCAGGAAATGGAGTTATATACGAAACAATGTCATAAATGAATAGAAGTTGATTTTAGAAAAAAATCAGAAACAAATATCATCAAATTTGGATTACGAATGACGGAGAAATATGTGATTCAAATCTTGATTGCAGATTAAAAGGGGAAAAGCGAACTGTTCTTCATTCGAATAGAACTGGATCCGTGTCTCCTTTGTTGCTCTTCCATAAATTCACACAAATAATACGAGCAACATAGATTTAATTTGCAGGTGCAAAAGCAAAAGCAAAACATAGATTTAGTTTCCTATTCTGATACACCGTTCGAACTTCGACAATTCGCAGCAGAGCCTACAGGCTTCGCTGTAAAATAGAGCAATTACATAGCAAAAGCAAAAGCAAAAGCAAGGCTAATTCACTGATCAGTAGTAGTTGTTTCCTATTCCAATTGCCCATTTGAGCTTCACCATTTCACGACGGAGCCTACAGGCTTTGCTGCAATACAGAGCAATTTCCTCAAATCCTTTATCCACGCCACAGCCGTTGCCTGCGCACGGCTGATCTCCGCGCACCTGCGCCGGCGGCGGCAGCGGGTCTCCCCAAATGCGTCACGTGGTCCTCCAAATAGCTTTCGCGGCCTTCTTGCGCAAAGGCACACAACCCTCGCTGCTCACCCGTTGAAGGACTGATTAGGCGAACCAGAGAGGGGGGGGAGTGAATGGGAGCCGATAAAAATTCTTCTCGAAGGAGATGAGAACTCCAACAAGACGAACATGGCTTCCAAATCACGTCTCCGACTCAACTACCCAAGTTGGCCAAGACCACGCAGCCACTGGAGTGCTACTGGTCCTAGGAACCAACAACCACCTTCACGAACTCGAGAACACAGCGGAACTAGCAACTCGAGCGCTACTGACCTACACCGGTCAGGCCGGTGAGCACCACCGGTCAGACCGGTCCCTACTGGTACAACCTGGGAACTTCCACAGAAGGCCCCTACACCGGTCAGGCCGGTGTAGCTCACCGGTTAGACCGGTTCAAGCCAGGAAATCCCAAATCTACCAAACAGGCCTACCGAGCTCCAAACTGACCCAAACTCGAAACAGCAGCAACACGGGACTACAACGAACTCACCAGAACGTTCACCCGAGGCAAAGCCCACAGAGCCTCTGCACCGGTCAGACCGGTGAGCAGCACGGTCAGACCGGTCAGGCTGGGCCGCTCGGGGATGAACAGCACCCGCAGGTCAACTCCCCCAAATCCAACTCCCGATCTCCCGAATCGCTCCACGGATTTGTGCAAGACTTTGGGGATAGTAGGAACACCTCATGGGTACTCCATAACCAAGATTTGGTCCACCAAAACTTGCTAAATCAAGAGGAATCGAAGAAATCCCACCAAGAACGCCTTTAACCCTAGAGCCACGAAAACTCCAAAATCGAGCCCCTTTACTCACTGATTTGGGAGGGGAATCAAAGGGAAAAGAACCACGAAGGGTTCATGCATACATCCCCCACCAAATCCCAAAGAGAAAGGCCTCGAAATCGCTCCAACAAAAACGCCAAGAAAAGGCTCCGAAAATCACCAAAAAGGAGAAACGGGAAAGACACATCCAAGCCTTGAGGAACCACGCCGAATCATCTATACATACCAAAGAGGTTCATACAAGGTCTAGCTTGCCGCCCGATCATCCTTCCCTCTCACAAGATCTCACCATGAAGCTCTCAAGCTAGTCCTAAGAAAATCCTAAGGAAAATAGGAAGAGAAAATAGGAAAGCAAATGAGCTAGGGTTCCAAGAGATGGCTGCCATCCTCTCACCACTTGGGTTATATGGAGGCAACCGAAAGACGAAAATACCCTTACTAGCTAACTAGGGATACATGCCCCTCAAGGGCGAATTCGGAAATCTTTGTCTTCGCTCCATCGGACGGATGCCCAGCGACCGCAAACTTGCTTAGCCTCGACGCAAGCCTTGCGATCCCGACGCGTGTCCTCCGCTTCGAAGATTCCGGACTGCGTCGTCGCACACCGGTCAGACCGGTACCCACCGGTCAGACCGGTCTGGAGCTGCTGCACCTCCGTCTTCGGTTCTTCAGTCTTGGCTTTGTGGATCAACCAAGGAACCCAGTGGTTTTCTGGTGAACCACCGGAAACCCCGCGAACTCGGTGTAGCCTCCGCCAATCACCACTCATGACTCGGCTCCCACGTAGTCCCGGCTCGACCTTGGTTTTGAGGCTCAACCAAGAAACCGTCCATGACTTCATCTTGCCGTTCTTGCCACCATGCGGCCCGCACTTGACCCCGCTGGCCACCGGGTCCCTCGAACCAAGCCTACCTGTCTTTTCCACACCTGGAGGCCTCACCGGCAACGACCTTTCGCGCTTGTTCTTCACCTGCACCTGCACCAGTCAAGCCGCAACCTGCACCTGCAATACTTAGCCAAGAATCAGTCCACACCACGTTGTCAATCACTCATCACACCAGGAAGCGACCATCCACCGGTCCTCGAACCACACTTGGCTCTCAATCTCCCCCTTGATGAGTGCATTGACAACACACACGTTTTGGTAACCAAGAGAAAAGGAAAAGAAAAGAAACGACTAAAAGAAACTCCAACAAGCGATCGAAAGCCAAAGAAAAGGCAAAGAGGAAGATCACTTGAAGAAGACAAGTCTCGGACCCCTTAGGCAAGGGCAACGGCTCGACACATCCGAGACAAAACATGCTCAAGCAAAGAGCACAAACCATCAAACCAAAGCTCGAAAACCACAAAGAGCTCCTCCTGCACACATGCAAGCTCCCCCTGAACCAATGCAACTCCCCCTGGACGAATGCATGCAAACCACCTCGCAAAACAGAGCAGCTGCTTCAGCTTTGCTCTGACCGGTCAGACCGGTCACCCTCACCGGTCAGACCGGTGGACAAGATCGTCCAGCACCTGGGAACTACACCGGTCATACCGGTGTACCTCACCGGTCAGGCCGATGCCACCTGGGAAACTGCCCGAGCTCAAAAATAGCCTGAAACCACTTGGAAACCTTCTAAATGCATGCAGCAAGCCAAAACATGCTCAAACTTCTCCCCCTTGTTGACAATGCATGAATCAAGCCAAAAATGCAAAAAATACAACCTAGAGCTTCTCAAATAGACAAAATTCAACATAGGATGCTACACATGTCCAAATGAGGAAGTTAGATACTCTATAGCTTCGTAATGACATCAACTACAAGATCACCAAGTTTCACAACCATTGGGCGAAGCTAAGATAGAATTGAGCAATTTTGCGAAAAATCACCCTCTCATGAGCAAAGTCCTAAACATGAGCAAAACATGTCAAAATGGCAAAGCCACACAAACTTCATGCTAGGACAACCATTCTAAGCATAAGACCATCATAAACACCCACAAGCACCTCATGTCATGTCAAAGCCACCGAGCCATGTGCTTACTTCTATGTATGAGACTTCTCATTGGTAAGCAACATGCAACGGTTTAGCACCCAAAAGCAAGTAAATTAAGCACATATGACATGGGAGTACATTTTCCAAGCAATTTACATTTCATTTTCAGATTTATAATTGGTACATGAAATGTCTTTGCGACAAAAAGGAACTTATGCCCCTCCACAAGATGAAGCATGGGGGCTAAACTTCATGATGGCAAATGAGCCTTTGGCCCCATATGATCAAAATAAGCTATCCAACCACAAATTAAGCATAACCAAGCCACAAAAGCATGTCAAGATCATGTAAAGGCATTTACTCACAAGAGAGCATACATATGAACTTTTTCAAAAACATAGCCATCAACCATGGATATAAACCAAGATTATCAAGAGCTAAGCCAAACTAACCATAGCTTACCACACTAGCTCACAAAGACATACATATCATCCCATGGTGAACAATGTATATAGGAGAAGCCTTTCCTAAACAATGCATATGATACAAAATGCATGCAACCTAAGATACAAAGATGCCTATACATCATGTTACATATGCCATGCCGAATGCAAGAAATGCACAAAGGAAAGCTATACATATGCTACAAAGGAGCTCCCACACGCCAACTCAAGAAATCAAACAAACACCAAGCTCACCCCGCAAACGAGTGAAAGTTGCTTGATCTAGGGGTTTGGTGAAAATATCGGCTAGTTGGTCATGTGTGGGTACATGGATCAAAGCGATTTTTCCTTTCTCTACGTTGTCTCTCAGAAAATGATACCTCACTTCTATGTGCTTGGTTTTGGAATGGAGCACTGGGTTCTTTGCAACGCTTATGGCACTGGTGCTATCACATTGAAGTAGGACATGGGTATACTCCTCACCAAAGTCACTCATGGTGTATGTGATCCAAAGGAGCTGAGAGCAACAACTAGCTGCGGCCACATACTCTGCCTCGGTAGTGGATTGAGCAACACTCGACTGTTTGCGGGAAGACCAAGACACCAAAGAAGAACCCAAGAACTGGCAAGTCCCAGAAGTGGACTTCCTATCCAACCGACACCCGGCAAAATCCGCGTCTGAAAATCCATGAAGTGCCAAAGAAGAAGACGCAGAGTACCAAAGGCCGAAGTCGGGAGTGTGTCGCAAATACCTGAAAATGCGCTTGACTGCTTGCCGATGCGAAGTCCTCGGAGACGCTTGAAAACGAGCGCACAGACATACCGAGAATTGGATGTCCGGCCTCGTCGCCGTCAAGTAGAGGAGTGACCCGATCATGCTCCGGTACTCCTTCTGGTCCACGTGTTCACCTTCCTCGTCCGCATCAAGAGCTGTAGTCGTACTCATAGGCGTCGCCATGGCCTTGGAGTCCTCCATCTTGAACTTCCTCACAATGTCCTTGGTGTACTTAGCTTGGTGCACAAATGTTCCTTCCTTTGATTGCTTGATTTGTAGCCTGAGGAAGAACTGCAACTCGCCCATCATGCTCATCTCAAATTCCCTGCTCATGTCTTCTGCAAACCTTGCAACAAGAGAGTTAGACGAGCCACCAAAGACAATATCATCCACGTATACCTGCACAATCAGGATATCTCTGTCCTGCCTGAGGAGAAACAAGGTCTGATCGACCTTCCCCATCTCAAACCCTCTCTCAAACAGGAACCCCCTCAACCTACCATACCAAGCTCTAGGCGCCTGCTTCAACCCATACATTGCCTTTCTCAACTTGTACACCCGGTGGGGGTACTTCTCACTCTCAAACCCCGGTGGTTGCCTCACAAACACCTCTTCCTCCAACACACCGTTCAGGAAAGCACTCTTCACATCCATCTGGTACAACTTGAACCCTTTAGCCACGGAAAAGGCTAGAAGAATCCTGATCGCCTCCAAACGAGCTACAGGAGCGAAAGTCTCCTCGTAGTCGATCCCCTCTTTCTGACTATACCCCTGAGCAACAAGTCTTGACTTGTTCCTCACCACTTCTCCTTTCTCTTCCTCTTTATTTTTCCACACCCATTTTGTCCCAATCGGCTTACACCCTGGAGGAGGGTCAACCAACACCCAAACTTGGTTCCTCTCAAAATTCTCCAACTCCTCATGCATCGAGTTAACCCAATTATGATCAGATAATGTGTGTCCAATGTCTTTGGGCTCAAAGGTGGCAACAAAAGCAGCATGAGCGAAATGAGAATTGTTCCGAACCCTCGACCGTGTAGTACGTTCATTCATGTCGCCGATGATTCTCGAAGATGGGTGATCCACTTGCACTCGCTGGGGAGGTTCTCGCCTTGATGCTACCCCCCCCTCAACAGCAGCTTCGCCTTGATCTGGGTTTGTCGTTGTAGGTGTGGGAGAGGGCCCGTTCACGATCATCGTCGAAGTAGTAGGTACATGTTCAGCTGCGGGCACCACACCGCCATCTTCATCATCTCCATGTTCATGCTCCTCCTCCTGAAAGATCTCCTCGCCAAGTTCATCGTCACCTGCACACTCAAAAACAAGCTGACTACGTGGCTGTGTCTCGTCGAAGGTTACCTCGCAAGTCTCCACGATTTGGTTAGTTTCAAGATTGAGCACACGAAATGCTCTAGAATGAGATGCATAACCAAAGAAAATGCCATCGACAGACCTAGCCTCGAACTTGTCCAACTTCTTCCCTTTCTTCAGAATGAAGCATTTACAACCAAAGACATGGAAGTGACTCACCTTGGGTGTGCGACCGTGCATCAACTCGTAACAGGTTTTCTTCTTATGAACCCTGAGATAGATCCTGTTCGACACATAGCACGCGGTATTGACCGCCTCAGCCCAGAACCTTCTCGGAGTCCTATGCTCGTCGAGCATCGTCCGAGCCATCTCGCACAAGGTCCTGTTTTTCCTTTCCACAACGCCATTCTGGGGAGGCGTATACGGACTCGAAAACTGGTGTTCAAGACCCAAGTCATGGCAAAAGGTTTCGAAGCGAGAGTTTTTGAATTCTGAGCCATTGTCACTGCGGATCGCTCGTATGGCATCTCCGTGCCTCTCGTTTCTTAACCTCAAGACAAGATCTCGAACAAAACCAAATGTCTCCCCTTTCTCCTCAAGAAAGAACACCCACGCATACCGAGAGTAGTCGTCCACCACAACAAGGACATACCACTTCCTACTCGTAGATCGCACACGAGCTGGGCCAACAAGGTCCATATGGAGCAGCTCGCATGGACGCTCAGTCATCACATCGGTGAGAGGCGGGTGAGAAGAGGCAACCATCTTGGCATGCCTACACGGCGCACAAACCAACTCTTTCTCAAACCTCAACCGTGGTAATCCTCGGACCAAATTGAGTTTACTCAAGCGAGACAAAAGATCAAAGCTCAAGTGACCCAACTTCCTATGCCACTTCCACAACTCACTCGAAGAACCAGCCAAAAAGCAACACTCCACACCAGAAGACTGAGAGAAATCAGCTCGGAACACTTGACCCTCGGGAACGACCATACAAACAAGGTCCCCTAGAGAATCTAAAATCCAAGAACCACCAGGCCGAAACAACACCTCAAAGCCCTCATCCAACAACTGAGACACAGAAAGTAAATTGAACCCCAGCGATTGAACAAGAGCAACACGCCTGAGAGTGACCTTGTCACTTACCTTGATCTCACCTTCTGATAGCACACGCCCTCGCCCATTGTCCCCAAAGGTGATGTATGTCTTGGACACCACTGGGACGAGACTTGAGAACCACCCCTTGTCTCCGGTCATATGCCTCGAGCAACCGGAGTCAATCAACCAAACATTCCTCAAGTCTCCCACCTGAAATTCAAAAGCAAGCACATGAGTGAACAAACGACTCAGCACTGGGGTTAGTACCAAAAGAGTAAAACCAGTGCCGAGCCATTTGCTCCAAAGTGGGGTTAGCACAAACCAAATCATCACGCCTATCAAAGCTACCACCACGAACACCACCACGGTAACCACTACGAGGGAACCAACCCTCTCTAGCTGGAGGAGTACGAAAGCCACGAAAGGAAAACCGTAGATCGTTCCTCCTCTCCATCTCAAAGCTACGACTCCTCCCACCCCCGTATTGAGCACGAGGTGGAGAACGCCTAGCAAACTGACCACCTGCAAACTTTCCAGACCAACCACCAGAACCACGACCACCAGAACCAAACCGAGCATCCTCACGAGCACGAAACCCAACTCGCTGTCTGCCCAGACCTGCACCGGTCTGACCAGTGTAGCTCGGCCAGCAGCACCAACTGCAGCCTTCCGGTCTCCCCAAGCCGGAACCGTCCTCACAGTCGCCTTGGCCCTGGGCATCTGCATATGAGGCTCAGGTACACCATTAGAGGGGTGGTACCTGTCCTTGTTAGCCCACTCTCTAGCCATTCTCTCCTCACGCTTCCTCTTGAAGCAAAACTCATCCTTGTGACCATCTCTCCCACAATACCCACAATGGAACTTTATGGGCTGTGGCTTAGGCTTAGGCTTGGGTTGTGGCTGCCCACTCGGTTTCTCACCCTTCTTCTCTCCTTCCTCACCTCCCTTTGGGCTCACAAACTTCACCGGTTTCTGGAAATCATTTGTTGGGTGAGGGAATATGGGTGGATCTGGAGTAGTGTCAAGTTTGTTTCTGAGATGGTTAGGCTTGGGCTCAAACTTGTTCTTGTATCTGTTTGGTGGTGGGATAGGAATCTCTCCAACTCTCTCAACTCCCTCATCTTCTTGGCCTCTCTAAGCATGTGATCGCGGTTATCAAGCAAGTCAACCAACTCATCATTCTCCTTGCGCAAAGAAGAGAGCTCATCACATACCTCATCCTCGGAGTCGGAGTTCGAGTCACTCTGGTGGCTCTTCTTGCTGCCGGAGCTACGAGCCATGCCGCAGAAGCCATCTCCCGCGAAGCAACTCAACCCGCTCAAGTTCCTAGATGACTTCTTGTTCTTGCGCCGATCACCTTCATCTTCACTGCTACTCGAGCTCGAGGAAGAGTAGGCGGAGCTGGAGTCGACATCGCTCGCTCCGACCATCGCTCGGGCCTTCCTGCCGCGGCCGTCCTTCTTCCTCGACCGTCGCTCGTCCTTGTGCTTGTGATCGCGCCTCGATCAGTACTTGCCATCCTTGCTCGATCGGTGCCTGTAGCCGTCCTTGTAGCCGTCCTTGTTCTCCATCTTCTCTGGGCAGTCGGCGACGAAGTGTCCTGGCTTGCCGCACTGAAAGCACGTCCGTGCTGTCCTCCTCGTGTTCACCCGGTTCTCGTGCAGCCTCTCGAACCGCCTAGTCAGCAATGCCAGCTCGTCCTCTCCAAGCACGTCGAACTCCTCATCTGGGAAAGACATCAAAGAAGACAGAGAGTACATCCTGGAGGATGCGTTAGCATTAGACTTAGCTCCTTTGCCACCGACGAGAGCGAGACTATGAGAATCAGTCGGGCTCTCGATCTTGGCTGTCATACCACGGTCCAACTCAGCCGACTTGAGCTTCGAGAACAGCTCGTTCACCGTCAAGGTGTCATACTTCTCGGACTCAACAATAGCCTCAAACTTCCCGTCCCATACGGTACGATCCAACGAGTGCAAGAGCTTCACAGCTCTATCATGATCATCGTATGGGAGCATGTCCACATTGGCTCTCATGTTGTTCACAACGACCGTAAACCGCTGGAAAAGGGCATCGACGGACTCGCCGGGGAGATGAGTGAAGTTCTCGTACTCTCTCCGGTAAGTCGCGTACATCCGAGCCTGAACCTGAGCATTCCCAGCATGAGCATCCTTCAACTGCTCCCAAATCCTACAAGCTAAGTCCTCTGTCTGAACCCGATCGAATTCAGGCTGACACAGAGCACGAAACTAGTAGTCGACAGCCTTGTTGTTGGCTTCGAACATATCCCTCGATCCTGGAGCAAGGAAGTTCATCGGATGAACATAAGCTGTCTTCACCGTGACATCCCAAAGGATCTGACCCTTTCCGCGGAGGAACGCTGCCATCCGCCTCTGCCACATCTGGTAGTTCTTCCCATCGAAGTGCGGAGGACCCGAACCCCGTTCCTCGTACGCCATCTTTGGATCTTAGACTGGTAAGAGTCAATGAAGACCCGAACCGGCTCTGATACCAATTGAAGCACCGATTAGGCGAACCAGAGAGGGGGGGAGTGAATGGGAGCCGATAAAAATTCTTCTCGAAGGAGATGAGAACTCCAACAAGACGAACACGGCTTCCAAATCACATCTCCGACTCAACTACCCAAGTTGGCCAAGACCACGCAGCCACTGTAGTGCTACTGGTCCTAGGAACCAACAACCACCTTCACGAACTCGAGAACGCAGCGGAACTAGCAACTCGAGCGCTACTGACCTACACCGGTCAGGCCGGTGAGCACCACCGGTCAGACCGGTCCCTGCTGGTACAACCTGGGAACTTCCACAGAAGGCCCCTACACCGGTCAGGCTGGTGTAGCTCACCGGTCAGACCGGTTCAAGCCAGGAAATCCCAAATCTACCAAACAGGCCTACCGAGCTCCAAACTGACCCAAACTCGAAACAGCAGCAACACGGGACTACAACAAACTCACCAGAACGTTCACCCGAGGCAAAGCCCACAAAGCCTCTGCACCGGTCAGACCGGTGAGCAGCACGGTCAGACCGGTCAGGCTGGGCCGCTCGGGGATGAACAGCACCCGCGGGTCAACTCCCCCAAATCCAACTCCCGATCTCCTGAATCGCTCCACGGATTTGTGCAAGACTTTGGGGATAGTAGGAACACCTCATGGGTACTCCATAGCCAAGATTTGGTCCACCAAAACTTGCTAAATCAAGAGGAATCGAAGAAATCCCACCAAGAATGCCTCTAACCCTAGAGCCACGAAAACCCCAAAATCGAGCCCCTTTACTCACTGATTTGGGAGGGGAATCAAAGGGAAAAGAACCACGAAGGGTTCATGCATACATCCCCCACCAAATCCCAAAGAGAAAGGCCTCGAAATCGCTCCAAGAAAAACGCCAATAAAGGCTCCGAAAATCACCAAAAAGGAGAAACGGGAAAGACACATCCAAGCCTTGAGGAACCACGTCGAATCATCTATACATACCAAAGAGGTTCATACAAGGTCTAGCTTGCCGCCCGATCATCCTTCCCTCTCACAAGATCTCACCATGAAGCTCTCAAGCTAGTCCTAAGAAAATCCTAAGGAAAATAGGAAGAGAAAATAGGAAAGCAAATGAGCTAGGGTTCCAAGAGATGGCTGCCATCCTCTCACCACTTGGGTTATATGGAGGCAATCGAAAGACGAAAATACCCTTACTAGCTAACTAGGGATACATGCCCCTCAAGGGCGAATTCGGAAATCTTTGTCTTCGCTCCATCAGACGGTTGCCCAGCGACCGCAAACTTGCTTAGCCTCGACGCAAGCCTTGCGATCCCGACGCGTGTCCTCCGCTTCGAAGATTCCGGACTGCGTCGTCGCACACCGGTCAGACCAGTGCTCCTCACCGGTCAGACCGGTACCCACCGGTCAGACCGGTCAGACCGGTCTGGAGCTGCTGCACCTCCGTCTTCGGTTCTTCGGTCTTGGCTTTGTGGATCAACCAAGGAACCCATTGGTTTTCTGGTGAACCACCGGAGACCCCGCGAACTCGGTGTAGCCTCCGCCAATCACCACTCATGACTCGGCTCCCACGTAGTCTCGGCTCGACCTTGGTTTTGAGGCTCAACCAAGAAACCGTCCATGACTTCATCTTGCCGTTCTTGCCACCATGCGGCCCGCACTTGACCCCGCTGGCCACCGGGTCCCTCGAACCAAGCCTACTTGTCTTCTCCACACCTGGAGGCCTCACCGGCAACGACCTTTCGCGCTTGTTCTTCACCTACACCCGCACCAGTCAAGCCGCAACCTGCACCTGTAATACTTAGCCAAGAATCAGTCCACACCACGTTGTCAATCACTCATCACACCAGGAAGCGACCATCCACTGGTCCTCGAACCACACGTGGCTCTCACCCGTGTCATCGTCCTGCCGCCGCCCGCGACCCGCCTCATGTACCGCTTTGTGGTGTCGTCGGCGGTGGCACCGCCATTGTCCCTGTATAGCAAGATGGCGTACAGATAGGCCACCGCATCGTGCCCTCCATCGGCGGCGCGCCAGAGATCATTGCTTTGCCTGTTTTCCATGAACACGGCGTTGATCCCGGAGTAGAAGCAAGCCCCTGGATTCCCAAGATCGGTCAGCATAGCAAGGAAGGCTGTGTAAGCGGTGAGGTCCCACATCCAAGCAATCTCATCTCTTATCGCCTCTATCGACAAACGCCGGCCGACGTGGCGGTGGCTGCACAAGCGACACATGGTCGAGCAGGTACCTTGTAGGTTGCGGAGGTCAGCCAAGGGCCGCTCCGAGGTCGCACCAACGAGGGCCGCAATCTCAATGTGGACCTCCTGAGGGAGGTCCTCCAGCAGTGATGGCTGGTGCGGCCTATTAGGCATCTCCGGGAATGGCAACCACCATCTTCTCGTCCCTAATCTCCTACCCCTGCGCAGAGAGCGAACGCGCCGAGGAATGAGGATGATGAGGAGTGTATGCAGTTGTGGTTTTTTGCGGGTAGATGAAGGGGCCGGAGCAACAGTATTTATTTGTGCGCCTCCGATGAGTGGATACTACTAATTGCACATCTCGCTTATCGAGGAGTCAAACTCTTTGAAGTTGGACCAAATAATAATATTTCGCACAATGGAGAGTTGTTGGCGACGCGGGTTGGTGAACCCGCGTCTTCTTTGTTGGGCGGGCAGGGTTATCTTTTTTATATAGGTTGCTGACGCTGATGCGTGGGCCCGACACTAATTTTTTTTTGAAATGAAACTTGCTTCCCTCAAATATTAGAGCCCATTAAATAGCACCTAAAAATTTATTAAAAATACGAACAATTCATAGTTGGTCATTTAGTATTCGAATAAAATATCAGCATGGACACTTGTGTATCCAAAATTATCAAAATTCGAATTTTTATCTCATGGTTGGGATATAATAATTCTAATAATATCTTAGGTTGGTCTAAAAATTATACAAATTGACTTGGTAACATAATTTGGGTCCCTAAACTCGTCATAAAAATTTCAAATGGTTTCTAAAAAGCAAGATCACACTTGTGTACAAATGTGTACATCTCTCACATAGTTTCCTAGAATGTTAGACTTCAACACTGAAGTTTTCCACACTTCACAACATGTTCGAACTCATATATATTTGAAAATTTAAAACAACCTTGTGTTCACCTTAACATTACGAAATACAAAGTTTCATTAGTAATGGTTGTGTAAAACAAATATTATTTCTATGTTGTACTTGTAAGAAACAAGATAAAGGCGTATAAACAACATCCAGGAAATGGAGTTATATACGAAACAATGTCATAAATGAATAAAAATTGTTTTTAGAAAAAAATCAGAAACAAATATCATCAAATTTGGATCACGAATCACGGAGAAATACATGATTCAAATCTTTGATTGCAGATTAAAAGGGGAAAATGAAGCGAACTGTTCTTCGTTCGAATAGAAGTAGCCCCGGCCTGACGCGTTTTCCTAATAATATTGGGCCTTTCAATTTTAAGGCCCTCAAACGCACATGAGGACCAGGTGTGTCCAAATACCAGTGGAGGGTCTCTCCTTAGTGATGAGTGATTGACAACATTGTGTGGACTGATGCTTGGCTAAGTCTGCAGGTATAGGTTGTGGCTTGACTCGTGTCGGTGCAGGTGAAGAACAAGCACGAAAAGCCTTATTCGTGGCGGCCTCTGGGTGATGGAGAGGCAAGTAGGATTGGTTCGATGGACCCGGTGGCCGATGGGGTCAAGTGCGAGCTGTGCGGTGCAAGACTAGCGGGCTCAAGTCGTGAACATGGGCCGGTGCAAGGTAGCGGATCGAGGCCAAAGCTTGCACGCGGGGTTTGTTGGTCTGCCCACAAAACCATCGGTGGACGGTTTCTTGGTTTGGGCCGCAAAACCAAGTCCGAAGGCTTGATGCGATGGAGACGGTGATCCGGGAGTGTCGGGAAGCTTCGAGGCGGGGGGCACGTGGCGTGATCGTAGGGCTTGCGTCGATGCTAAGCAAGGCCGCGGTGGAAGCATGTCCGCTCGATGAAGACTTGACCAAAATGCTGTTGAGGGGTTGTATCTTCAATTCAAGTTGTAGTGGTAGCGTGGTCATTTGCCTCCTCCGGTGGACTTCGTATAAATAGCGGAGAGGTGGATGACATCTCTCTCTCTTGGACTCTAGGGTTTCCTCCCCCGGTAGATCGCTCTGGACTGCTTCTTTTCCTCTATATTCCTTAGGCTAAATTCTTGTATAGACTCTGACCTCTAGATGTATGGAAGCATTTGGCGTTGCGGTGATCTCCTAGCTCTTTGTGATTTTTGGGTCATTTTCGGGGCTATTTTTGGGAAGTTTCATTCTTCGCTCGATTCGTGGATTTGAGGGCATTTTCTTTTGGATTTCTTTGAGGGGATCATGGGTGGATGCCTTGTGCATCTTTGTGTGTGGTCTTGACCCCTCAAACGCTGGGAAAAGCCTTCGATTCGTGTGTTCTTGGTCGGAGCCTGAGTTTATGGTGGTGGTTCGTGTGATCTGCGATTCTTGGTGATTTAGGGAGTTAGATGCTGAGATTTTTGGGGTATAGCTTCCTCTTGTGATGCTTATCATCTCCCCCAAATCTTGTCTCAAGAGCTCTAGCCGTTTGGGAGATCTGGTGATGGAAAGGTGGAGTTGACTCCTGAGCTCGAGCATTTTTCTGTTCTGTTCATGCTTGGCGGACGGTCTGCGAGGCCCGAGCGGACGGTCCGTGAGGCCTAGGTAGCGTTGGTGTTCTTCGTGTTCTTCGCTAGTTCTTGAGCGCTTGAGTTTCGATCCGTTGTGTTGCTTTGGTCCGGTGGCAACAAGTTTGGCGAACAGTCCGCGTGGTAGGGACGAACGGTCCGTGACGGTCGGATGGTCCGCAGTGAACCGTCGAACAGTCCGTTTTTCCTAGTACGCTACTGGAGGTTCGGTCTGCATTTTCGGACAGTCCGTCGTGAGCTTGCGAACGGTCCACCTGGGGTCCACGGACAGTCCGCCTTGTGCTTGCGGATGGTCCGCCTGGTACCACGCAGACTTGGCTAAGTTGTTTGATTCTTGTCTTGTGCTTCCGCTCTTTGCTTCTAGGCTTGTCTCTAGGACTTGTAGGCTTGTGTGTGCCTTGTCTAGAGCTTCTTTGGTGTGTGCGAGAGATCGGAGTGGCAATCAGGGTATAGGCCAAGTTCGACCTTCGGGAAGAATTTTTATCGGCTCCCATTCACTCCCCCCTCTCTGGTCGCCTATTTAATCCTTCAATTGGTATCAGAGCCGGTTACGGATCTTCGTGATTCTAACCAGTCTAAGATCCAAAGATGGGTGACTATGGTAAGGGGTCGGGTCCTCCGCACTTCGATAGCAAGAATTACCTGATGTGGGAGAGGCACTTGGGCGCGTTTTTGTGTGGGAAGGGAACTCTGATCTGGTATGTCACTCAAAATCCAAATTATGTCATTCTAGACAGTTTTCTACTTCTAGGATCATGGGACATGTGTGAGGCCAATAGCAAGGCCGTTGATTACTTGTTCCGTGCTCTCTGTGCCTCAGAGTTTGAGCGAGTGTATGGAGAGAATGTGGCCGGAAAGATTTGGCTTAAGCTGAGAAATGCTCATGTTGGCAATGCCCAGGTGCAAGCTCGTTTGTTTTCCACTTACCGGAGAGAGTATGAGAACTTCACTCATCTCCCCGGTGAGTCGACCGATGCTATGTTTCAGCGCTTCACTAGCATAGTCAACAACATGAGGGCTAATGTGACAGTGCTCCCATACACGGATCATGATCAAGCTATCAAGCTTTTTCATGCCCTGGATAGGTCTGTGTGGAGTGCCAAGGTCAAGGCCATTGAGGAGTCGAGCGTGTATGATACGCTATCACTTGATGAGCTATTTTCCAAGCTCAGGTCTTTGGAGGTTGATCGTGGCTTGAGAGCCAAGAGCGAGAACCACACTGATCCTCATAGTTTGGCTCTTGTCTCAGGATCAAGGTCTAACGCTAACTCTGTTGGTTTCTCTTTGTCTTATCTTGTGTCCTTGCCATATGAGGACTTTGAGGTGCTGAGCGAGGATGATCTCACCTTGTTGAGCAAGAGGTTTGGGAAGATGTACGAGAACCGTAAGAATGCAAGGCGGAGCTCGAGGATGTGCTATCGGTGCGGGAAGCACGGGCACTTCATCGCCGAATGCCCTGAAGCCATGGAGATCAAGAACGACTACAAGGGCAAGCCCAAGCACGACTACAACAAGCACCGCTCCTGGAATGACTACAAGGACAAGGGCAAGGACAAGGGCCAGAGAAGGCCAAAGAAGAGTGGCGGGTACAAGAAGAAGACGGCTCGAGCGATGGTTGCGGGAGCGAGCGACATCGACTCCACATCAAGCGATGCTTCTTCCAATTCAAGCAGTGATGAAGAGCAAGATCGACACAAGGACAAGCAGAACACGGGCAAGAACTTCACTGGCCTCAGCTTTGTCGCACAAGGAGGCTTTTGCAGCATGGCGCACTCCAAGAAGGGTGGGAAGAACAGCTCGGATTCGAACTCCGACTCCGAGGAAGAGGTACGACATGATCACAACTTCTTGCTAGAGGAGAATGCTAGGCTCAATGAGTTGCTTGATAATCGTGATGATGTGCTTAGAAAGACCAACAAGGAGAAGAGGGAATTTAGGTCTTTGTTGGGTGATGCTAAGGACAAGATAGTTGAGCTTGAGTCCTTGCTTGTTGATGCTAGAAATGAGATAGGATCTTTGAAAGCTGCTCCTGTGTTGACGTTTGATTATCGTTGCAAAGTTCATTTGGACTTGCAAGTGGACAAATCCTCCGTCGTAGTCAAGTGACCTTTCTTCCCTTGAGTGGTGAACCCAAGGTATTGAATCCGTGGAACAATGTGTAACGCAAGATCCAATCTAATAAGCGGAAAATGCTTTGATCTTGAAAGGGGGTTTTGCATCTAATCTAAGGAAGAACTATGAAAACACATCTAATCTACTAAACACCAGAGGTAGCAAGAGAAAGAGGAGGTAAAACCAATCTAGAGATTGGATCGGGCCTTTTGTTGAAGTTCCAAAACCAAGAAGAATAAAGCAAACGAATCTCATTAAAAGCCTCTTTAAATCATGGCTTCCGTTCCAACCCTCAAAGGCACCTACCGTACACGTGATCAACATCCTGTCACGATGTCCCGCTTATTGTGTAGGTGAACCTAAGAGCACGTTCATGAAGAACGTGTTGAAAACGCTCGGTAAGTCAGGTATGCACCTCTAGCCACCATGGCTACAAGAACATCCTATGCAATCTATCCGCGGAATAGATCAGAGAATAAGAAAACCCAAGCGAAGACAAAGTCGTAAAGAAAGCACTTGATCGCTAGAAATCGGATTCAATCTTGCAAATTCAACATGAAGTATAGTACATGGACAAGATCACCACCGGGATCCTACCTTGATCTTGATCCTTAGCTTCTAGAACTCCGACGTGGTCTTCCATGCAAGGTTCCCACGTCGGCTAGGGAAACCCTAGTTAACCATCTCGACCCTCTCCTCTCCGGAAGGGTGTCCCTCTCTTCTCTGCTCCTCGGCGGTGGATGACGAATTGCTTGATGCGTGGCTCGAGGCACGGGGGCTATAAATAGTCCGAAGATCACCTAGGTCAAATGGGGCGTCGAACCGGGCCCGAAGTGGGTTAGGCCAGCCTGGCCCAATTTGGCCCAGTTCGGCCCCGTCTTCCTTCCAGACGCTTCTCGCGACTTCCTGACTTTTTGCTGAGTTGCATGTGGGTCCTTGACATCATTTTCCTCGCGGTTTAGATAAGGGTGCTTGGCGTATGAACTCCCGCATCTTCCGTCTAGGTCCTTGACACTTCTCGACTTCACGCTTTAGTCCTTGGTTCATTTGGAGTCATGTTCATCTTGTATCTTGACTTGTCTCGAGGTCCGTGATCACCTTGTAAAACCCTTGATGAACTTTACCCGGAAGTCCTCATTTAAGCTCTTGATTCCTGTGTAAACAATAAACTCCAAACACCATGCATGAGTGCGAACTTGACATATAATGAGGGTTAGGATCGTTAGTGTGAATAACAAATTAATACCAACATAGAAGGTAAACATGTGGCTAGGTTGACGGAAATCGACCGCCAACATCCTGTTGTTTCCGATGAGGTTGATTGTAGTGACTGCAATGTTTTTCTGGCTGACTTGACTGCTCTCAAGGAGAAGCATGCCTCTACTCTTGAGGAACTAGATGTGATTAGGGTTGAGTGTGATGAATTGAAATCTAGACCTGCTTTGTTAGGTGCTTGCACTTCTTGTCCTGTGTTGCATGCTAGGCTAGATGAATCTCACACCAAGATAGTTTCTCTTGAGGCGGCATTGAAAGCTCCTCTTCCTACATCATGCTCTACCTGTGAATTGCATGCTTTGAGAACCATGGAACTTGCACACTATGTTGACCGTTTGCAGGATGAGAATGATGAATTGAGAAAAATGATGGGGTGGTTGTCTGGGCATGAGCCACAATTGAGTTTCATGTTGGCTTAGTTTAAGAGGTTTGATGGTCAGGTGTTGGGGCCTGACAAGTGTGGTGAGAAGAGTGGTGAGGGAGAAGAGAAAGCTGGAGAGATTCCTATTCCACCACATACCACACCCATGAACAAATTTGCACCCAAGCCAAACCACCTCAGAAACAAGGTAGACACAACACTAGTCCACCAGTGTTCCCCCACAAATATGAAAACTACCAAAACCCATCAAGTTTGTGAGCACCCAGGGGAGTGTCTTTGGTGGGAAGTCAGGAGAGAAAGTTGTTGAGAAGCCCATAGAGAAGCCACAGCCTAAGCCATAGCCGATCCGCTTCCATTGTGAGTATTGTGGGAGGGATGGGCATAAGGATGAGTTCTGTTTCAGGAGGAAGAGAGATGAGAGGTTTGCTAGGGAGATGGCAAACAAGGACAGGTACCACCTTCCTCCTAGTGTGCCTGAGCCTCATAGAGGGCCTCTACAGGGGTGAGTTGTTTGTGTGGTCAGTTCCCACTCGTGGAGGTGGAGGTGTGTTTCCTTAGAGAGATAGGTGTGTTAGGTTTGGGCGTGGTGAGTTGGCTAGATGTGCTCCTTCTCGTGACCGTTACGAGTTTAGGAGGCACGATCAGAGCTTTGGGTCTCAGATGGACTACGGGCCACGTTTTCCCCCTCCTGGTGCGCGTACTCCTCCAGTGAGACGTGACAGGTTCTTCGGTGGTAGCGTGAGAGGGCTCCGCCTAGAGGCTTTGATAGGATGAGTTTTGCTAACCCTTCTTTTGAGCAGATGGCTCAACACTGGTTTGACTCTTTTGGTACTAACCCCAGTGTTGAGTCGCTTGCTCATTCTTGTTCTCATTTTTGATTGCAGGTGGGAGGCTTGGAGGACTTTTGGTTGATCGACTCTGGTTGCTCACGACACATGACCGGAGATCGTGGGTGGTTCTCCAGCCTCACCCTGGTGAGTACGAGGGAGTACATCACTTTCGGGGACAATGGGAGAGGACGAGTGCTTGCTGAAGGTATGGTGAAGGTGAGTAGCAAGGTGACCCTGAAGAGTGTGGCTTTGGTCAAGTCACTTGGTTTTAACCTGTTGTCAGTATCCCAGTTGCTTGACGAAGGTTTTGAGGTTCGTTTTAAGTTGGGTGCTTCTCGTGTGCTTGATTCTCGAGGCGATCTTGTCTGTACGATCGTCCCCGAGGGTCAAATCTTTCGTGCTGATTTTTCTCAGTCTGTTGGTCCTCCTCGATGCTTTGTTGCTGGCATTTCGGCCGAGCTTTGGAAGTGGCATAGGAGGTTAGGACACTTGAGCTTTGAGTTGCTTTCCCGCTTGAGTGGTCTTGATCTTGTCCGAGGATTGCCTATGTTGAAATTTGAGAAGGATTTGGTTTGTGCTTCTTGTTGGCATGGAAAGATGGTTGCTGCTTCTCATGCCCCTCTGACTGAGGAAATGACCGAGCGACCTTGTGAGATGTTGCACATGGATTTGGTTGGGCCAGCTCGTGGAAGTGGTATGTTCTTGTTGTGGTTGATGATTTTTTGAGGTACTCTTGGGTTTTCTTTTTGGAGGATAAGAGTGAGACATTTGGCTTTGTTCGAGACTTGATCTTGAGGTTGAAGAATGAGAGACATGGTGATGCCATTCGAGCTATACGCAGTGACAATGGCATGGAATTTAAAAACTCTCATTTCGATACCTTTTGCAGTGATCTTGGTCTTGATCATCAGTACTCTTCTCCATACATCGCTTACCTGAATGGTGTAGTGGAGAGGAAGAACCAGACCCTTTGTGAGATGACCAGGATGATGCTCGATGAGCATAGGAGTCCTAGGCGTTTCTGGGCTGTGGCGGCCAATACCGCTTGCTATGTCTCAAATCGCATCTTTCTTCGTGCTTTCAAGAAGAAGACCTCCTATGAGCTGATGCATGGGCGACAACCCAAGGTGAGTCACTTTAGAGCCTTTGGTTGCAAGTGTTTCATTCTGAAGTAGGGAAAGTTGGATAAGTTTGAGTCTAGATGTTCGGATGGTATCTTTCTCGGTTATGCGATTCACTCTAGAGCATATCGTGTGCTCAACCTTGACACTAACCGAATCATGGAGACTTGCAAGGTAACATTCGACGAGACACAACCATGTAGCTCTTCTGCTTTTGAGTGTGCAGGTGACGAGGAGATTGGAGCGAGGATCTTTGAGGATGAGCAAGATGGAGATGGAGATGAAGACGATGATGGTGGTGATGCTCCCGTGGCTGATCGTGTACGTGCTACTTCCACTACTATGACGACGATCGAGGATGGTCCATCCCCTACACGCACTACGACTAAGGCTGTTCGAGTGGAGGCTGCTGCTAAGGGGGAGATTGTGTCCAGGCGAGAGGCTCCCCGGTGTGTACAGGTGGATCACCCACCAACGACGATTATAGGTGACCTTCATGAATGCACTACACGGTCGAGGTCAAGGAACACTTCTCATTTTGCTCACTCTGCATTTGTCGCTTCGTTTGAGCCCAAAGATATTAGACACGCTTTGTCTGATGAGAATTGGGTGAATTCCATGCATGAGGAGTTGGAGAACTTTGAGAGAAACCAAGTTTGGGTGTTAGTTGATCCACCGCCAAATTGCCGTCCCATAGGTACCAAGTGGGTGTGGAAGAACAAAGAGGATGAGAATGGGATGGTTGTGAGAAACAAGTCGAGGTTGGTGGCTCAGGGGTTCAACCAGAAAGAGGGCATAGATTTTGAGGAGACATTTTGTTGACGGTTCAAAACTGTGTTGAAGTTCACCACAAGCCTACGGGTGACTTGGTGCCTTTTTCACCAAGGAGGGTTCCCCAAGGTTTGTCAATCCAAGGATTGGAAGCAAACCGCTAAGGATCTCTACCTTATCTAGCCAATCTAACCTAATATGAAGCGTTGATTGCATATAAAAAGGAAAACCTTGATACATATGAGTGATAGCACAAGGTTGATCATATCCATGAACAACGGCTAGGGTAAAGCTCCACCGAAGGGGTAGCTAGGCCTAGCGCCTTCTAGTTGAAGTTCTGGCAAACAAGCTACAAAACGAGCATCTCATCTACTAGCATCCTTAAACTCCTACCTGATGAGGACATTCCCGCCAATGATACATCCCCGACATCGACATCATCACTACCTCAACAGGATTCAATTCCTCTCGCTGGAAGGCTGTAGTCGGGCCGAGAGCATCTCCTCGTTATCAATCGACTTATCTTCGCCTCTCATCGAAAGATTGGGCACAAACCCTACTGGGTTCGTATCACTACCTCCGGCCTACCTCCTGAAGACATCCGCTCTTTTGGGGGAAATCACCCTGTCACGATGCTCCCTTAATGAAGCGGGGGATCCACGGGCACGCTCAAACACGAGCGTGTCTACGAACCATGAAGGGTCCACATGCTAAACCTAATCACCATGATTACAAAGAGCATGCTATATAGCCTAACCATGGATTAGACTAAGGATCAAATCACATTCACGATAGGTAGAAAGTAAAGACGGAGACATGGAATTGCTTAATAGATCGGATGACAAGATTGTAATTGCTCACATAATAATAGATGTGTTTGGATCATCACCACCGAGTACATACCATTGATGACCTCAACTAGCTTCGAAACTCCACCATGGCACAACCACGCAGGGTGGCCAAGGCGGCTAGGGTTGGCCTAGGCCATCCCCTAGACAACTTCGAGGACTCACGGCTGTCGTCTCCCTCCGGTGCTCACTTCTAGGTTTCGCCAAGTTCTGATGGATGGATGTGGCGGCCGTCGGAGGCAGGGAGTATAAATGAGCCGATGAGCGTGTAGGTCAAAGGGGAGGCCGAACTGGGCCCGGAACACCCTAGGCCGGTCGGCATGGGCCGGCCAGCCCAGGCCTTTTTCGGCACGGTTCGGGCCCATCTTCCTCCACAATGCTTCTCGCGAATTCTTGAATATTTGCCGAAGTCCATGTGGGTCCTTGACATCGTTTTCCCCGCGGTTTAGATAAGGGTGTTTGGCGCGCAAACTCCCACATCTTCCATTTGGGTCCTTGGAGTTTCACGGCTTCATGCTTCGGTCCTTGGGTCATTTGGAGTCATGTTCACTTCGTGTCTTGACTCGTACCGAGCTTCATGATCTTCTCACAAAGTGCTAGATGAACTTCACCCGGAAGTCCTCATTTAGGTACCTAATTCCTGCGTAAACAACACACTCCAAAAACCACATGCTAGTGCGAACTTGTTACATCATTAGTGTGCCTAGTGGCAGGTTAGTTATAAATCAAAGCTCAAACCAAAGTGTAACAAGTGCTCTTGGTTGACGGAAATTGACCGTCAACATACGCCCATGCTTAAACCTTGCTCGTCCTCGAGTAAGCCTTTAATGGATGTCAGTATTGCCTTTCAATGTTCATACCCTGCACTTGTTCATACATGAGAAAACATAATGCTCTCCAAGTTTATATATGTTATAGTTTCATAATGTAACTAGCTTTCATCTCTATGGAGGGTAGATATTATTTAATCTCTTTCCACAAGTAATTGATCATGCTCTCAAATTTTAAACAAATCTCAGAAATTTTGAAAATAAAGAGTGGGATGAAGAAAACTTTGCTTTACCAAGATCTATAATAAACTTCCTTGCATCTTGCTCATGAACTCTCATCTCATCTTGTCTCTCAAGCCTACTTGTTCTACTCCTTTCCTCTCTCAAATATTTGGTGGAAGGCTTTATATGGAGCTATGGGAAAGTTTAGTCCTACCAAGATATTATAGTTGAGATATTATCAAAACAAGACAAGCTTCTCATGGACTTACCGAGACTCGTCAAAAAGGTCATTGGAAAAATAATGTTTTCAAGTAGGGGGAGAGAAATAATACACACACTTTTAGATAGGTGGACATGTGCAAATGGCAAAGAGTGATCCCGAGGCACAAACGAGGTCCTCGTTATCGGATTGCACATGGTTGGAAAGATGAGTATGGGTCTTGATCTTGAATCCTCTTGAAAACTCAAAAAGCACTAAACATAGCTAGAGAACCGAGGAGCTTTATTTTATTATTTTTTTCTCTTCTTTCTTTCTTTTTCTCTTCATACTTTTTCTTCTTTATCATTTTTTTTCATTCATTTTTCTTTCATCATACTTTTTCTCTTTCTTTTTTTCTTTTTTTCCTTTTTTTATTTGCTCCCCTTGAACTTTAGACTATACTAGCACTTCCTTGGCAACCCCCCCATGCTTAGACGTTTGCTCGTCCTTGGGCAAAAGAGGTGATAAATATGCCAAGGTGGAAATTGAAGCTCTCATATTTTCTTAGAGAGAGATACTCGAAAAATCTTCTAAGGGTCCTTTTGGAAGGCTCTCTTACTTGAAGCACCTTCCTTGTAATCTTCCTCAAAATATTCATCCATACTCATATATTGGGTTATGGTCAAAGAGGTGAACACAAAAAAAGATATATTTGGGTTTTGGTTGGATATCCGGCGAGGTGTGCGAAATTCCCAATGTGGAAACTCACAATGCACAGATAGAAGAGGCTAGCATAAAGAACGATACGCAAAAACGGAATGACCAGCTTCTTAGTCTCGAGCCAGAGAAATCAAGCCTTGAATCAATGCACCCAAAAATAAATCTTGTATATACTAATGTTTTGCACTCATGTAAGTTTGGGCTTTGGATGGGTAGAGCAAAATGCAAGCGGTACTCATGACAAGGTTAGCATAACTTTTTGAGAATAAAAAGGTTCTTTGATTCATTCAAAGTTGAGAGCAACGAAAAAGAACTATGGGACTTAAGTTATCATAACCTCCACAAAAGATTAGGCTAGCATTAAATAAATTTTAGATTCATATTAAAAGAGAGAGCACTAGCTTAATCATATAAAAACCAAGCACAAGAATGATCAAAGTGGCAACAATCATCATATATCCATAAGTAAGAGCATACGAGATATCATCATGGTGAGCACAAGGTAATGGTGATTATTATTGAAAACAAAAACAAACCTAGGTTGTACTCCTAGTAGCCATGTTATTCTATAGAGAGATATACAAAGGTTGCATCTAAGGTTGTTGAAGGCATAAACATATGTACAAGCATATAGAAAGATGAGGACAAAAAGAGGGTTGAGGATTTGTTACCGTCCTTTGATGCTTGAAGTGTAGCGCGGCCTCCCCCACGCTTAAGCATTGTGCTTAACATGGAAGAAGAACCGCGATCCTTGCTCCATGCGGTCTTCTCATGTCCACCAAATCCTCCCCCATGCTTAGCATGTTGCTAGGCATGGAAGATGATAAACCATCTTGAAGTCTACCGCCATGTGTGGATCGTCATACTCTTCACTTTGTCTTGATTGTCCTCCAACGTTCACCCTTTGTCACAGGCCTCCGTCCCAATCGTTTCCATCTTCACCTCCTTCCATGTTGTCCCTCATTGCTGGTTCATTTTCCACGAATTTTTCTTATACTTCCAGAACAGAACATGTACTGAACCGTCGCTCCATTGCAAAGTGCTTGAAATTATCTTTCTAACAAGTGGTCATTCATCCCAATCGGACTTCGGACAAAGGAGTTGTGCTCTTTTTACTCCGTGAGTGCAAGCTGTCGCGGGCTGATTTCAGAATGTGTGACACCCAAAGATTTGGTTGTAACTCCTTGCACGGGTCTCTTGAAATGTTGAATCTTGATGTGTTGGAAAGAACACTTAATGGAGCTCCTGAAAATCCAATTTTCCTCTTTTGTACACTTCTGATCATGTGCCTAATCTTGACGAAGACAGCGGTGTTTCTTTTGAGATTTTGGAGGTGTCGACGATCTTGATTTCATCTTTTATCACGAATTCATGGGAGTGATTCACAAAGCCTGCAAAACAATTTTAAAGCACAAAGTACCCCCGAGGTGACGGTCGGGAATACTCACTCTATGCTGACAAACCAAAGACATCCCCTAAGATCTTAACTTGTGGCATAGTTAATCTAGTGAAAAATTAAAAACCTAGGGGGTGTACGTGTGTGCAAGGGTGCATGCAAATGATAGGATGGTATAAAGACAAAACAATGTTTACATCAAATTCTAAGCTCCATGCTTACAAAGTGGTTGCTAAGCTTCTCCCTTGCCATAAAGATTTATTAGCCAAGGTCAAAACACCATGCTTATTCCAAGATTAACAATTCCTTATAGTGTAAGATAAGTAGGGCGCATTGCAAAGTTTATAAACCAACCAATGCAACAAGATAGCAAGGTATGCAAAACTGAATGATGGTGGTCTCCAATCATGTCTAAACACCATGTTTACACAAGATTGCAAAGGTAAAAATGCTTGATCAAAGTATTATCATAAACATGAAAGCATTCATCATAAAGTTGCACAAAAAGACCAAGCTAACATAAAGCGGAAGATGACAATGAGGGGATACAAAATGCAAATGCAAAGAGTTAGCACAAACAAATGTTAGCAAGGGTTGAAAAGATCAAACAACCAAACTAACAAGGTTTTAAGGGTTGGTTATGGGTATCCTATATTTTTGGCTCAAATAAGAATTTTGAAGAGAGGGAGCCAAGCATAGAAATTCTATCTAAGGTGGTGCTAAGAGTATTTTTTTATGAAAAACAAACCTATGGTTTTAGGAGGGCTAAAGGTGTGAAAGGTTTTCTCATAGGAGGGCTAGTTAAAGTTTTTAGTTAGATCAAGGGATAGAGGTGGGCTTGGCCAACCGGAATAGTGCAAGCCAATCAACACAAGTCAACCCTACCCTTGTTGGTTACGGGTTTTTGGTGGGGCTATAGGTAGGCTTAGCTTGGTTGGGCAAAAAGTTCGATCAACACAAAGCATGCAATGCGATATGACAAGGATGAACAAAATGACATGATATGGTGGTTATCTAAAACAAATGCAAGAGTTAGCCTAAATTAATTAGCCACAAGCTTAGAGTTAGAGGACGGTGCCAACTTCATATTTCTCTCTAAAAAGACACAAAAGAAAACAACACTAAACACTAATAGGCACACAAAAAGGTCTACAAGTTTTCCAAGATCAAGAACAAAGTGCTCCCTCAATAGCATTTAAATCAATCAACATAGTGTTGTGGTGTTTATTAGAGCAATGGTACAATGTTACTTGATGGTTCAGTTTAAGATCACAATGTAGATGGTCATATTATATATATATATATATATATATATATATATATATATATATATATATATATATATATATATATATATATATATATATATATAAACATAAACATAAACATAAACAAAAGAAAACGGGTTGCCTCCCGCAAAGTGCTTCATTTAAAGTCATAGAGCTTGACTTTCTTATGTATCTTTTCGTGGTCGCGAAGCCATGGTTCTTCATGTAAGATTTGAAGCTGTCCATGCAGCTTTGATCCACTCTCCATGTTTGACACGATCATTTTACTTAATGAGAGGCTTGCCCGATCGTTTCCTTGCATCATCATCACCTTCTCCTCCTTTGCTTCGGGGGAGGTGATGCATGAGCTTGCAATTCCTTTAGGGCATGGCTTCTCTTCTATTTATTAAGGTTTAATGACCTGCATGGTTAGTGAAACTCAGGTTTTCTCCCGACACACGCTCTTTTAAGGTCACGAGCTTGACCAAGCACGAAGCAAGTCCAAGATTCGAAAAGTGTGAAACAAACATATGCAATCATAACCACAATTTAAATTTGGTGAACAAAACATGTTGTGATTAAAGGTAGCATAAGTTTCTTGCTCAGGACTAAGGCTCTCATTAGGCATGGGTTCATTGGGCAAACAAATAAAAGGTGTTCAAGCACAACATAGCCTCTTTATCATACTCAAGAAATTCTAGCCTATCAACATGATCATTAAAGGCGCAAGGCATAGAATCAAAACATACTATTGGATAAGAACACAAATATATAAAAGAAATATATCATATCCAAAAGTACCTTGAGAGATTAATGTGTACCTTAGCCTTCGAGCTTTTCGTCGTGAGTGATCCTCCGGAGTTGAAAGTGAACAATCCTTGATGATCGAAGGTGGCTCGCGTAGACTTTTCTCAATTTTTCCCTTTGAGCCACATGTCATCAAGGTTGCCTTGAGTGGGATCACTCCTCTTCTTCATTTATGAGGCTTCACACATGTCTTAAATGTCTTCATGTAGTTCCATGATCCTTCATGTGAGAGCCCAAAAATATCTGCGCCATTGGATGTTGTCTTATGTGTGTAGTCCAATGTGGTTTTCTTCAAACATCTCCTTGCGTTGGATGCCGCCAACTCGTGTATTCATTTGTCAATGCTCCAGGGGTCTTTGTTTTGTTCCAAGCTTCTGAATTTCTTCATGAGTGGTCTAATGGAAGCATTCCCTAAGCTCCTCTTCGTTGTTGTCGTCCTCACCTTCGCCATCTTGTTCTCATCATATTGCAGCTGCCTCTTCTTTGGATTTCTCCCTGTATACATAATAGAACATATACCAAAATATAATTCTATTGAAAAATTTATAAATTTACCTTTCCAACGGGTACTCATCCATCTTAATCGGAGTCCAAATGATGGAGTTATGGCTGTTTCACTTCAGCTTTGCTTGCTGTCCAGATTTCAAGACGTGCAATCATCGGTGATTCGGCCATATCCACTTGTAAGAACCTCCGATCGATTTGATTCTTGACTCGTTGGAAGTATAACTTCGTGGGGCTTCTAAATATCCAAAGGTATCCTGTTGTTCTTCCCATGAGACTGTGCAAAAATTGATGCGAACAGACTTCGAAGATGTTGAAGAGCTTGATCTTGTGATTTCGGGGGCATCGTGATTGCTTCCAATCCCTATTGCTTGAACAAACAAATCTCCACAAAATAGTAGTCTTAAAATTTTAATTGACACGTTGACTTACCTTGTTCATAAGCTCTTGTGTAGGGTGTGGGCTCGATAGCGGATGATGGGCCACTAACCAAAGTTAGCACCTACCACTAAAGAGCAACTCTTGATGTTGCAATCATCTTGTCGGAGTGTGCATGTAGAAAACTCATCTAACGTCTTGTGTCTAGCTTTTGACCTGCTTTCAAGGACACAAACAAGAAAACAAGGGTATATGCAACAATAAAAATTAGGGTTAGTCAAATAGAAAGGTAGATCAACCTAGGGTTCGAGTTGCCGATCCCCGGCAACGGCGCCAGAAAAAGGGCTTGTTGACGGTTCAAAACCGTGTTTTAGTTCACCGCAAGCCTACGGGTGACTTGGTGCCTTTTTCACCAAGGAGGGTTCCCCAAGGTTTGTCAATCCAAGGATCGGAAGAAAACAGCTAAGGATCTCTACCTTATCTAGCCAATCTAACCTAATATAAAGCGTTGATTGCATATAAAAAGGAAAACCTTGATACATATGAGTGACAGCACAAGATTGATCATATCCATGAACAACGGCTATGGTAAAGCTCCACCGAAGGGGTAGCTAGGCCTAGCACCTTCTAGTTGAAGTTCCGGCAAACGAGCAACAAAACGAGCATCTCATCTACTTAATAGACATCCCGAAGACATCCGCTCTTTCGGGGGAAATCACCCTGTCATGATGCTCCCTTAATGAAGCGGGGGATCCACAGGCATGCTCAAACACGAGCGTGTCTACGAACCATGAAGGGTCCACACGCTAAACCTAATCGCCACGATTACAAAGAGCATGCTATATAGCCTAACCATGGATTAGACTAAGGATCAAATCACATTCACGATAGGTAGAAAGTAAAGACGGAGACATGGAATCGCTTAATAGATCGGATGAAAAGATTGTAATTACTCACATAATAATAGATGTGTTTGGATCATCACCACTGAGTACACACCATTGATGACCTCAACTAGCTCCGGAACTCCACCATGGCACAACCACGCAGGGCGGCCATGGCGGCTAGGGTTGGCCTAGGCCATCCCCTAGACAACTTTGAGGACTCACGGCCGTCGTCTCCCTCCGGTGCTGACTTTTAGGTTTCGTCGAGTTCTGATGGATGGATGTGGCGGTCGTCAGAGGCAGGGGGTATAAATGAGCCGAGGAGCGTGTAGGTCAAAGGGGAGGCCGAACTGGGCCCGGAACACCCTAGGCCGGTCGGCATGGTCCGGCCAGCCCAGGCCTTTTTCGGCCCGGTTTGGGCCCATCTTCCTCCACGATGCTTCTCGTGAATTCTTGAATATTTGCCGAAGTCCATGTGGGTCCTTGACATCATTTTCCCCGCGGTTTAGATAAGGGTGTTTGGCACGCAAACTCCTGCATCTTCCGTTTGGGTCCTTGGAGTTTCACGGCTTCATGCTTCGGTCCTTGGGTCATTTGGAGTCATGTTCACTTTGTGTCTTGACTCGTGCCGGGCTTCGTGATCTTCTCACTAAGTGCTAGATGAACTCCACCCAGAAGTCCTCATTTAGGTACCTAATTCCTGTGTAAACAACACACTCCAAAAATCACATGCTAGTGCGAACTTGTTACATCATTAGTGTGCCTAGTGGCGGGTTAGTTATAAATCAAAGCTCAAACCAAAGTGCAACAAGTGCTCTTGGTTTACGGAAATTGACCGTCAACACATTTGCTCATGTGGCCCGTTTGGAGGCAATTAGGATCCTTCTAGCCTTTGCCGTGGCTAAAGGGTTCAAGTTGTACCAAATGGACGTGAAGAGTGCTTTCTTGAATGGAGTGATAGAGGAAGAAGTGTATGTGAGGCAACCCCCGAGGTTTGAGAGCGAGAAATACCCACATCGTGTATACAAACTCCAGAGAGCACTCTATGGGTTGAAACAAGCACCTAGAGCTTGGTATGGCAGGTTGAGAGGCTTTTTGCTTAGCAAGGGGTTTGTGATGGGAACAGTTGATAAGACCCTGTTTCTCCTTAAGCATGGAAATGACCTTTTGATTGTTCAGATATACATGGATGACATAATCTTTGGTGGCTCTTCTCATGATCTTGTTTCCAGATTTGCAGATGACATGAGCAGGGAATTTGAGATGTCCATGATGGGTGAGCTGCAGTTTTTCTTAGAACTCCAGATCAAGCAGTGCAAGGACGGGACATTTGTACATCAGGCGAAGTACACTAGGGACATGGTAAAGAAGTTTGGCATGAACGACTCTAAGCCGCTGACTACACCGATGAGTACCACTACGGCTTTGGACGCGGACGAGGATGGTGAACCCGTGGACCAGAAGGAGTACCGGAGCATGATCGGCTCCCTCCTCTACTTGACGACGACGAGGCCGGACATACATTTCAGTGTGTGTCTGTGCGCTCGTTTTCAGGCTTCACCGAGGACTTCACATCGGCAAGCCGTCAAGCGGATTTTCAGGTACTTGAACTACACTCCTGAGTTTGGCCTTTGGTATTCTGCCTCCTCGACACTCAGACTTCACAGGTACTCTGATGCTGATTTTGCTGGGTGTCGATTGGACCGCAAGTCTACCTCTGGGTGTTTCTAGTTTCTTGGTTCTTCTTTGGTCTCTTGGTCATCTCGCAAGCAATCCAGTGTAGCCCAGTCCACTACAGAGGCCGAGTATGTAGTTGTTGCTAGTTGTTGTTCCTAGCTCCTATGGATGACCTACACTTTGAGCGATTTTGGTGAGGAGTGCTCCCAGGTTCCACTCTTTTGTGACAGCACTAGTTCCATAAGTGTAGCCAAAAACCCTGTTCTTCACTCCAAAACGAAACACATAGAAGTGAGATACCACTTTCTGAGAGACAATGTTGAGAAGGGAAACATATCCTTGTCCTATGTACCTACCCAAGATCAGCTAGCCGACATTTTCACTAAACCACTTGATCAAGTTACCTTCACACGCTTGCGAGGTGAACTTGGGGTGTGCTTTCCTTTCTAGCTGGGTCTTGGAGCTTCTCATGTATATATGTGTCATATGTATCATTTGTTACATTCCATGCATGCATTTTACATTTCTATACAAAACCTGGTAGGATAGCCATCTTTGGATCAATTGTGCTAGGATGAGCTTCTCTTATATACTTTGATCACTATGATGTGCTATATGTGAGATATGTGTATGCTTTGGGAATGGTGATGTGAATGCTATGCTTTTGATGGTTTTGCCATATATTTATGTTGAGATAGCTTCCTTTTTGTGAAAATGCTACAATTGCTTCTCTCATGAGTAGATACTTGTCTATGCTCAATTTGTGCTCAAATGGCTATATCATGTTTAGTTTGTGCTTGAGTATCTTGTTCTCTTTGCTTGGGGTCAAAGACCCATTTGTCATGATAAATGTTTAGCCCATATGTTCACTTGTGGAGGAGCATAAGCTTCTTTTTGCCACAAAGGCATTTCATGTATCATGTTTAAACTTGAAAATGAAATTGGTGTATGAATTGCCTTATGCTTGAAAAATGAGCTCTTAATCATGTCTTTATGTTTTGATGTATATATCTTGGGTGCTAAACCGTAGCATGTTGTCTACCATGAGAAGTCTCATTTTAAGAAGTAGACACATGGCTCGGTGGCTTTGACATGACATTTAGTAGCTTATGGGCGTTTGCTATGATATTGTGATGAGAACTTGTGATCTTGTATGAGCTTTGGATGATCTAGTTTATTTTTGCTCAAATTGCCATGGATAGGGCTTTTCTCATGAGATGAATGTTTCTTTGTGAAAATTGCTTAAAATTGATTTTGGCCATGTCACATGCTTATATGTCTCTACCTTCTTGATGGCAATGTGCTAACTACACCATATCTACTTTGCTTGCTCTATGTCTCATTTGTAGCATTTTGTTGTGCTCTTTGTATATTTGAGAAGCTTGGTAGATTGTATATGTTTTGACATGCATTTTTTATGAAAACAAGGGGGAGAGCTTCATGACATCTTGATTCATGCATTGTCAACAAGGGGGAGGAGTTGTATGCTTTTGTGAGATTTTTGCATGTGAGGAGAAAATTTGAGAAAAGAGGTTGCATTTGCTCCGAGGGAGTTTGCATATGTGCAGGGGGAGCTCCTTTGGTTTGCCTGAGTTTTGTGCTTTGTGGTGTGCTCTTTGTGAGCTTTGTTTTGTCTCGGCTGTGTTGAGCCGTTGCCCTTGCCTTAGGGGGCCGAGACTTGGTCTGGCGAGTGATCGTGTTTTTCGCCTGTTCTTTGGCTTTGGATCACTTGTTGGAGGTTTGTGTTCGTCACTGTTTTCTTTTCCTTTTCTCTATGATGGTTACTATGGGTGTTGTCAATGCACTCATCAAGAGGGACATTGAGGACCAGGTGTGTCCGAAGACCAGTGGAGGGTCGCTCCTTAGTGATGAGTGATTGACAACGTTGTGTGGACTGATACTTGGCTAAGTGTGCAGGTACAGGTTGTGGCTTGACTCGTGTCAGTGCAAGTGAAGAACAAGCGCGAAAGGCCTTAGCCGTGGCGGCCTTCGGGTGATGGAGAGGCAAGTAGGCTTGGTTCGATGGACCCGGTGGCCGATGGGGTCAAGTGCGAGCCGTGCGGTGCAAGACTAGCGGGCTGAAGTCGTGAACATGGGCCGGTGCAAGGTAGCGGATCGATGCCGAAAAAACCATCGGTGGACGGTTTCTTGGTTTGGGCCGCAAAACCAAGTCTGGAGGCCTGATGAGACGGAGACGGTGATCCAGGAGCATCGGGAAGCTTCGAGGAGGGGGGCACGTGGCGTGATTGTGGGGCTTGCGTCGATGCTAAGCAAGGCCGTGGTGGAAGCGTGTCCGCTCGATGAAGACTTGACCAAAATGCCCCTGAGGGGTTGTATCTTCAATTCAAGTTGTAGGGTGTAACGCCCCGGGTTTTCAAAAGCAGAAAACCCGTCATTCTGTCTCATGATAGTCCCTGGATCAGACGTTATCACGCACAGGCATTCATCACAGATAGATATCATAGTCATACATCGAAATAAAGCATCAGAGTACGAATATAATCTTATTATTACATGTCCTGAATAATCAGAGTACATCAGTACACGCCTCTTGACGGAATAACATGAATAAGAGCCTATGCAGTGGTAGCTAGCTTCCAGAAGGTGTCTCTGTCTTTATTCTCCTCCCACAGGCATCCTTGAGCGAAGCGACGTGCCCCTCAGTCATACCATCCGTCAGCATTGTTGTCGTAGTCTGACTCGTACCCTGCAAGCTCAGGGGCTATCCCCAAGGATCGGGATAGGTCCACGTCACCAACCGTATGCAAGCTTAAGTGGCCTACTTCTAAGGGGGGTAAAGAAAGGATCAAGGTAAAAGCTGGGTTTCCTAAGCAGCAGCAGTAATATAAATAGAATAACATCTCCATATTCCCACCATTTCCCATATCTCTCATCCGCAAACGGTCACACCTGGTCTCCCAGATCACCGTCACCAGCACCTATCTCCATCTAGGGTCGGTGCGAGAACTCCTACTCCTCGCTCCTCAATGGTTGCACCCGGATCTGCGAGGCAGAGGGAGCAACTCTCCCCTCCCCGAATACAACCACGGCTCACCATACACTCTCATCCTATAAGGGGGAGGTAGAAATCCCAAAACGTAAGAGTCGGAGTAAACAACGGGCATGTCCATAACCGAGGACGCGGCTATACGTATAGATCTAAACTCTGCAGAGCATGTACACCAGTACCCAACTCGGAATAGCACTCGGACAGTGTATGGCCGACCGAGCCTACCCAACCGCACGAACACCTAGGAGTTACGATTCCATCCTGTATCCGGGTCTCGCTGCGGTCCCTCGCAAAGGACACCCCAGAACTGTGAACATGCCCCCGTGTGGCCGCATGGGGAGTACCCAATAGGGAAGGGACTTCACCCTAACCCTCTCACTGATACCCTCTATCCTACTGGCAGGTATGGTATCGCACTTGCTAGGGTCGAAACGGCCCTATCCCCACTCTCGGCGAGGTGGTGTGTACGAAAGTCCCGTGTAACAAAGCGACCCACTCGGTTTCAGACCGGGGCGAGCTCCTATCCTCCAAGTCACCACAAAAACCCCAACACCTATGCTCCTAAAACAATGTACCCGCCATAGGTACTAGACTGGGCATCGCCCGAGAAGACGATCCCTGGCCCCCGATCCCGGATCGGGTTGTCTTGAGCTCACCCCCGTCAAATATCCCAAACACACCTTCTCCTGCCGGTTTTTCCCCACACATGCCAAGAAAACTACCACAGTATCCCAACACATGCATAGCAAGCTCAGCGTATCAACACGCATAAATAAAGTAGTAGTAGTAGGTCAATCTAGGACAAGTATGTAAAAGAGGCTATGCACGGGTTCATCATATCCATCACTATGCAATTAATAAAGCACTAGCAGTTCTAATAGCCATGCCTAATGGGCATTCAAAGAAGGTCGGGCGTGAACCTGGGTGCGAGTAGTCGTCGTAGCCGAGGTCGTCGTCGTAGTCCTAGTTCAGCTCTCCAGCTCCGGCAGCTCCTAGAATCGTATAAAATATATAAACTCGGCTGCTACTTGCAATTAAATCCAAGACGAAGAACAAACAAGACCCAAAAAGAGGCAAACTCTAGCCTAGCGCGGAGTTTGGAATTTTAAGATTTTCAGAAAAAGAGCCTGGAGTTTTTGGCCGGCGTCCACAAGTGCTCGATGAATTGCCCCAAAGGGGATTCTGGCGCGGCAAGGCTCGCCGGCGGCGAGGCGTGGCCGGGGTCGGACAACAGGCGACAGGGTGTGACTCTGGGAACTCGTGCGCACCCAGCCATGCCAAGAAGGCGGCTCCTTTGGCCAGATCAAGGCTTGACGGCGGCAGCGCAAGGTAGGGTGCGGCGGTGCGCCAAACTAGCGGGCGTGCGCGTGTGAGCAACAGGCGAAGTGAAACAGACCAAAAGGCCAGGGCTTTGCCCCTTGTTCAAGTGCACACGACCATCTCGGTCAAGGCGGCACTCTGGCCGCGTGCGCGACGGCGACGAGCAAGGCCCTGCGACGAGGCAAGGGTGTGCGTGTGCGGCCGTGTCGGCGGCGTGGTGTGCACGGCGAGGTTCCAAAGGCGGAGCCTTTTCCTCCCCCTGCTCGCGCGTGCACCAAGGCAAACCAGCGCGGCGATGGCCACGGCAACGCGGCGAACAGGGCAACAGAGGTCGCCGGTGTTCAAGAAGAAAAGGGCACAGGGCCAAGCGGTGAGCGCGTGCGTGTCAGTGAAGGCAGCGGCACCTGTAGGCGTAAGGCTCGGCACGATGGCCGGTGACACAGGCGACGGCGGTCTGCGGCGACGGTGCGGCGCATGCAAGGTCAAACACACGGCCAAGGCAGTGCCTTTCTCCTCACCTCGGCGCGAAGGCCGGCTCACACAAGTGAGAGGGGATCGACAGGCTCACCTGATGACCTCTGGTCGACGTGCAGAGTGGTGGTGAAGGGCGGCGGAGCTGGACGGCGGCGGAACGGGTCGGAGCAGGGGAAGCAGAGGTGCGTGGCATGACTTCTTTGCAGGGACGGCACCGGCTTCTCGTTGATCAGCTCCCGCGGATGGCTCCGGCGTCGAGGTGCGCTCCCTCGAACGGCCTTCCCGCCTCCTGCTCCTCCCCCTTCTTCCTCTTCAACTCCGGCGGCGGCGGAAAGGGGGAAAACCCCAAGGATGTCTAGGGCTGGAGTGGGTGGCCGTGGCGGTGCTCTTATAGGGGGTGCAGCCTGCTACTGGCGGTCGGATGGGACGCGACCGAGGTGGCGCTTATCCTGGCCCTCTCCACGGGCGAGTACGGCGGCTCGCCGCGCTGGCAGGCGCCGGATTAGCACGCGGGTGCTAAAGGGGAAAAAGCAGGGGAAGACGACGGGCGACGTGGCGGACTGACGAGCGGGCCCGACGCGTCAGCAGGAGAAGGGAGCGGAGCGCGTGCGCATGGGCCGGCAGGCGTAGCTGGGCCGCGAAGTTGATGGGCCGGGGAAGTGCGGGGTGTGTCGCTGGGTTGAGAAAAAGAGAAGGAGGGCCTTCAACAGACTTCGGCTGTGTACTGAGGCCCATCTAGGTAAGGAAGCTTTTCCTATTTTCCAAACCCCTTTAATCCTATATTAAATAGATTCAAATTTGAATTCTAAATTCAAATTTGAATCCCACTCAAATAAATCCAAATAAAATCCAAATAAACTCCAAAGTTCTCACACTAGCATTTTATATTTCCTAGAAATTTTTATTTATCTCAAAAATAAATCTAGGACTTTAGGAGAGAAAATAGAAGACATCCTTAAATATTTTATCAAGCACTCAAATAATTCACCAAAAAGTTTTAAATCCTCATTTTTACTATTAACATTCCGTATTAAAAATGCGGGATGTTACAGACTCCCCCCCTCAAAAGAATCTCGTCCCCGAGATTAAGAACTTACCTCCGTCTCGAAGAGGTGCGGGTACTTCTCCCTCATGACCGATTCTTTCTCCCACGTCGCTTCTCGCTCGGTGTGATTGCTCCAAAGCACCTTGCAGAAGCGAGTGGTGGTACTTCTTGTAGCTTTCTCGGCTCGATCCAGTATCTTTACCGGATACTCCAAGTACTCCAGATTGTCTTGCAAGTCGATAGCATCGGTGGAGAAATGCTTGTCAAGCTTCGGGTCGAGGCACCTCCGGAGTTGCGAGATGTGAAACACAGGATGCACTCCGGCAAGATCAGGCGGTAACTCCAGCCTATATGCAAGTTTCCCCACCTTTGCCACAATCTGGTAGGGTCCAACAAACCTCGGGGCTAGCTTCCCCTTCACATGGAACCTCTTCTTGCCTCTAAGCGGTGACACTGTCAGAAGGACGTAGTCACCCACTTCGAAGGAGATGTCCCTTCGCTTAGGATCAGCATAGCTCTTCTGCCTGCTCTGAGCTATCTTCAGGTTCTTTCTAACCTTAGCCACGTTTTCCTCAGCCTCCACAATAGAAGCAGGACCGAAGAAAGTCCTCTCCCCCACCTCAGACCACATCAACGGGGTCCTACACTTTCTGCCATACAGAGCTTCAAAGGGTGCCATTTGCAAACTTGCCTGATAGCTGTTGTTGTACGAGAACTCAGCGTAGGGAAAACTCTTCTCCCAATCATTACTGTAAGTCAACACACAAGCTCTCAGAAGATCTTCGACAACCTGATTCACCTGTTCTGTCTGTCCATCAGTCTGAGGGTGGAAAGCTGTACTGTAGTCCAAGTGTGTGCCCATTGAATCATGCAGACTCTTCCAGAACTGAGCAATGAACTAAGCACCACGATCAGACACGATGCTACGGGGTGCTCCATGCAACCTCAGAATATGCTCTACATAGAGATCAGCCAACTGACTCACACTGAATCTGTTCTTCACCTGTAGGAAGTGTGCTACCTTGGTCAAACGGTCCACAATCACCCAAATCGAGTCATTTCCCTTCTGAGTGCGGGGTAAACCCACCACGAAGTCCATGCTGATATCATCCCATTTCCACTGAGGTATCGCAAGTGGCTGTAGCAATCCGGCGGGTCTCTGATGTTCTGCCTTCACTCTCTGACATGTCTCACATCGGGCAACATACTCAGCTATGTCCTTCTTCATATTCTCCCACCAGAATCGACACTTCAGGTCTTGGTACATCTTGGTGCACCCGGGGTGAATGGAATACCGAGAATCCTGAGCTTCCTTCAGAATCGTCTTCTGGATATCCTCACCACTAGGCACACATATGCGATCTTTCAACCACAACGTGCCTTGCTCATCGATGCGGTAGTCAGGGGCCTTACCTCTCGTCAGAAGGTCTTTCACTTGTTCAATCTCAGGACACTTCTTCTGGGCTTGCCTGATTTGGTCTTCTAGACCGTACTTCACCCTCAACTCGTTGAGCTGACCCTTCTCGACGATGTCGAGCTTCAATCTCTCCATCTCCTTGTACAACTCTGGCTGTTCCTCCTGCACCATCAGGTTGTTGCAATAGCTTCTTCGGCTCAAAGCATCGGCCACGACATTCGCCTTGCCGGGATGGTAGTGAATGTCGAGGTCATAGTCCTTTATCAACTCTAGCCATCTGCGTTGCCTCAAGTTCTACTCCGACTAGGTGAAGATATACTTCAGACTCTTGTGATCCGTGTAGATATCACATTTGTTGCCCATCAAGTAGTGCCTCCATATCTTCAAAGCATGAACAACAGCTGCTAACTCGAGGTCATGTGTCGGGTAGTTCTCTTCGTGCTTCTGAAGCTGCCTTGAAGCATAAGCGATCACCTTGCCTTCCTGCATCAGCACACAACCAAGACCCTACCTTAAAGCATCACAGTACACCACAAAGTCCTTGTTGTCATCGGGAAGCGTCAACACAGGAGTTGTGGTGAGTCGGGTCTTGAGCTCTTGGAAGCTTGCTTCACACTTCTCTGACCACACGAATGGCGTGTTGTTCTTCATCAACTTGGTCATCGGCTTCGCAATCTTGGAGAAGTTCTCAATGAAATGGCGGTAGTACCCTGCCATCCCGAGAAAACTCCTGATCTATGTACTATCTTGGGCGACTGCCACTTTGACACAACTTCGATCTTTGAGGGATCAACTGCAACTCCCTCACCTGACAACACATGCCCAAGGAATGCCACTTCTTCTAGCCAGAACTCGCACTTGCTGAACTTGGCATACAGCTGATTCTACCTCAGCTTCTCCAGCACTATCCTCAGATGCTCTTCATGCTCTTCCGCAGTTTCCGAGAAGACCAAGATGTCATCAATGAAGACCACGACAAACTTGTCTAACTCGTCCATGAACACCTTGTTCTTCATGTTCATGAAGTAAGCCGGGCGTTCGTAAGACCGAATGATACGACAGTGAACTCATACTGCCCGTACCGGGTCACAAACGCTGTCTTGTAGATGTCCTCAGGGAGAATCTTCATCTGATGATAACCGGATCGAAGGTCAATCTTGCTGAAGTACTTTGCCTTCCTCAACTGATCAAGCAGATCATCAATGCATGTCAACGGGTACTTGTTCTTGATGGTTACCGCATTAAGAGCATGGTAATCAACACACAGCCGTTGCGTCCCATCCTTCTTCGGTACAAACATCACCGGTGAAGCCCAAGGTGATGCACTTGGTCGGATGTACCCCTTCCATCGGAGAGCATCTAATTCCTCCTTCAGCGTTGCCAGCTCTAACTTGCCCATTCTGTAAGGACTATGTGCCACAGGTGCTGTACCTGACACAAGGTTGATCACGAACTCCACATCGCGGTCTAGTGGTAACCCCGGCAGATCATCAGGAAAGACATCAGGGTACTCACAAACCACTAGAACATCGGCCACTGTCTTCGTAGAGAGGTTGTACACAACTGGTACTTCTCGAGACTTCAGCGACTCAAATGTGATCTTCGTCCCCTTCGGGTGTATCAGGGTCACTTGTCGGGGTGACGAGGAGATAACCCCTTTGTGAGCGATGATCCATTCCATGCCCAGAATAACATCAATCCCATTGGACTTCAGCACGGTCAGATCTTCGAGGAACTTGTGACCCTTGATGAACATTTCCACCCTGTGCATAGCAGGGTGCATCTGATATCACCGAGCGGTGAGCTCGTCACAATAGGTTTCGGTCGGGGAGTCATGGGGAGAGATAGTTTGTTTACAAAGTTAGAGGACACATAAGAACTAGTTGCACCAGTATCAAAAAGAATCAAAGCTTTAGCACCACAAACTAAAAACTCATCGATCATGACGTCAAGAGCATCGGCAGCCTCCTCCTCAGTCAGGAGGTTGAGCCTCCCGCGGTCAGCGGTCGGCTGGGGAGCAGCCTGAGGTGGCCTCCCTCCTGGAGCTGGTGCCCTGGCAGGTGTAGCAGCGGTCTTCTTACTGGGGCACTCATACGACTTGTGGCCTTGCTTGCCACAGGCGTAGCACGTCAGTGTGAAACCTCCGGTGCCGGGTCTCAACGCACTCTGCTGCGGGCGGTTGTAGCCACCACCCTGCTGCTGGTAGTTGGAGCTCCTTCCTCCGGGGTACGGTGCACAGCTTCCTCCAAAGCCACGTCCGGGCTGGTTGTTTCCCGGGTGGTAGCTCCCTCTCAGCAGGTTGCTCTGCCCACTCCTCGGCCTCTGGAAGGATCGGTCGCCATGGTCCTGATCTCCCATCCTCTTCTTGCCCTTCATGCGCTCCTCATGCCCCCTCCTTTCTTCCTCGAGCATGATAGCCCTGTTCACCAGGTGGCGAAGGGACTTGTGCTCGCTGGCCTTCAAGCCCTGGCGGAGACCATGGTGGAGGCCTCACAGAAACCAGAACTGTTTCTTGTCGTCGGTGTTGGTGTCGTCAGGGGCATAGCGCATCATCTTCATGAAGTGCCTCTCGTACTCCTCCACCCTCATCGCAACCTGAGTCATGGTGCGGAACTCCTGAGCCTTCTGAGTCATGAGCTCCTTCGGCAGGTACTGCTCGCGGAACACCTCACAAAACTTCAGCCAGGTGATGAAAGATGGGTTCGGGTGACTCTCAGAGTAGTTGTCCCACCAAGACTTGGCAGGACCCTCAAGCTGGTGGACGGCGAGAGCCACACACTCTTCGTCGGTGTAGGCGGTGAGGTCGAGCTTCGTCTCGATCATGCTGAGCCAGTCATCGGCCTCGAGAGGGTCATCCGAGTAACTAAAGGTAGGGGCCTTCAGGCGGAGGAACCTCTCGATCTTCTTGGCGAAGTCCTCCTCCGGCGGGATGTTGCGGTTCCCACCGACTCGGTTCTCGACGGTGTCAGCCATCCTCTGCATCAGCTGAGTCTGCAGGGCCATCACCTCAACCAGGTTAGGTGGCAGCGGTGGCAGTGCTTCACCACGGCTACAACCACACCCACGACCCTGGGGAGCTGGTCCCGGCTCAGGCTCTCCTTCGGCTTCCTCATCTCCTCCTTCTTCCGCATCGCCTTGACCGATGGGCGGAGGCGGTGGTGGTGGCACCACAACTCCTCGGCCTTGTCCTCGGACAGGTGCGTGCCCACGACCACGAGCGCGTCCACGCCCACGAGCGGGGGCACGGCCACGTCCACGACCACGGACTGGCGGGGCTTGTTCTTCCTCGGCATCGTCCTCCTCAAGACGAGCCAACAGACGTCCAGACCTCCAGATGGACATCTTACTGAAAACATGACCAACGACATAGAAAACTTTAGATACGTCACTCACCAACAAATTCAGTCTGATATACAAGCATGAAAATATTTCTACTAATATAATTCTAACACTCAATAAGAAAAAGCAATAAGAACGATTAACTCCAATAAGACGAACAATCAGCATCCATTATGAGTACATAAGTTTCCTCGAGGCTGACTCAGGCCTTGGAGGTCACACACAGCAGCGATCTAATATAGCATTACATGATCTCAAAAGGGTGTGCACATCTAGGTGTGAAAAGACTCATAACTCCACATGCACCAGAACAGGCTCTCAGCTGCATGGATCAACTCATGGGAACTACCTATCTTACAACTCTACTCTTATTAGCATGATCATGCTCCAGCATGCTACTCGAAGCGAGCCTTCTTGTACCTCATAGGGTAGCGGTCCTCCTCGGGGAAGTCTCTGGGGAACATCCGCGACAGCATGGCGTGAGCAGCCCTCACCTCCTGGGTCTCAACCGGAGCGGCATGTCAGCCATCGGACACAGGTGAAGCTTGAGGGCGAACGGGTGAAGCTTGAAAGTCTCCTTGCGGATCACCCGCTGGTGCTCTGGAGGTAGCAGACTGTTGAGCTCCTGAAGCTCATCCACTCGAAGAGAGTCGGTGTCCTCCCAAGTCCTCAGCATCCTCTTGCACTTGTCTAGCAGGAACACAGAAGTCTTGGTGAGTGCAGCGAGGTTGGCAGTGTTGGAGTACTGGTCCTGCACAAGCTCGGCCACCCTGGCCTTCTCACGAATGAGACTACGTCCCTGCGAGGCGAACTGCGCATCCTTCTGGTTCATCTTGGCGATGAGACAGGTGAACCTGGCCTCCTGCTTGCGCAGATCCTCCTTGGCGTAGATCATCTCCTCTCGAGCGGACACCCTCTCAACCTCAGCTCTCACCACCATGGAGTTGGCATGGCGTAGTCCATGCTCGAGCTGCTCGAATCGCTGACGCAGGGTACCATTCTCCACGATCAGACTCTGGCAGTGGGGCTGAAGCTCTCGTAACTCCAGGGTAGTGTACTCAAGTCTGCTGAAGAGTGCACTCGTCTGCTCGCTCAGTCGGTGGGGGTGAGTGTCGAGGTCCACGAGGTAGCTCCTTGTGGTGATGAGCGTGTTGTCGGACTCGCGCAGAGGACCCTGGACAACCTCTGCCTCGTAGACTGCGGTAGGGTCTGGCAGTCTGTCCACGATCGGAGCCACTCTATAGTAGTCCTGGGGGATCAGCCGCAGGTCTCCAGTCCTGTAGACGTCGCGGTACCTAGCCAGCAGGTGGCGAAGTACGTGGCTGCAGGCGGTGTCCACAACGTTCCTGACGTTGAGTCCTGTGCTGTGGTCGAGCATCCCGGGGAAGTTTGGACGCGCCGGGTGGGGTAGGATGGCCACCGTGCAAAGCACTAGTGGTCCTGACAGCGTGGGGACGTCCTCGACGTGGTAGGTGACGTGCGTAGGAGGATTCCCCAGCCTGAGGACGACCCGGTCCACCCAATTGGCATGTCCCTCCATGTGCTTCGGGAGTAGCTCCACCTCCTGTCGAGCCATTTCCTGTGACACGGAAGAAATTTCTAGTTAGCGCAGGTGAGATAGAACTTTTCAAAGAAGGATAAGTTTTGTAATATATGTCAAGAATGGTATATAACAAAAGAGACCGTTTAGAGTCCTAATCTCTATGGTCCATTTCTAAGGGCACGTGCTACAGTCAAGTATGGCTCTGGTACCATCTGTAACGCCCCGGGTTTTCAAAAGCGGAAAAACCGTCATTCTGTCTCATGATAGTCCCTGGATCAGACGCTATCACCCACACGCATTCATCACAGATATATATCACAGTCATACATCGAAATAAAGCATCAAAGTACGAATATAATCTTATTATTACATGTCCTGAATAATCAGAGTACATCAGTACACGCCTCTTGGCGGAATAACATGAATAAGAGCCTACGCAGCGGTAGCTAGCTTCCAGTAGGTGTCTCCGTCTTTATTCTCCTCCCACAGGCATCCTTGAGCGAAGCGACATGCCCCTCAGTCGTACCATCCGTCGGCGTTGTTGTTGTAGTCTGACTCGTACCCTGCAAGCTCAGGGGCTATCCCCAAGGATCGGGATAGGTCCACGTCACCAACCGTATGCAAGCTTTAAGTGGCCTACTTCTAAGGGGGGTAAAGAAAGGATCAAGGTAAAAGTTGGGTTTCCTAAGCAGTAGCAGCAGCAATATAAATAGAATAACATCTCCATATTCCCACCATTTCCCATATCTCTCATTCGCAAACGGTCACACCTGGTCTCCCAGATCACCGTCACCAGCACCTATCTCCATCTAGGGTCGGTGCTCGAACTCCCACTCCTCGCACCTCAATGGTTGCACCCGGATCCGCGAGGCAGAGGGAGCAACTCTCCCCTCCCTGAATACAACCACGGCTCACCATACACTCTCATCCTATAAGGGGGAGGTAGAAGTCCCAAAACGTAAGAGTCAGAGTAAACAACGGGCATGTCCATAACCGAGGACGCGGCTATACGTATAGATCTAAACTCTGCAGAGCGTGTACACCAGTACCCAACTCGGAATAGCACTCAGAAAGTGTACGGCCGACCGAGCCTACCCAACTGCACGAACACCTAGGAGTTATGATTCGATCCTGCATCCGGGTCTCGCTGCGGTCCCTCGCAAAGGACCACCCCAGAACTGTGAACATGCCCCCGTGTGGCCGCACGGGGAGCGCCCAATAGGGAAGGGACTTCACCCTAACCCTCTCACTGATACCCTCTATCCTACTGGTAGGTATGGTATCACACTTGCTAGGGTCAAAACAGCCCTATCCCCACTCTCGGCGAGGTGGTGTGTACGAAAGTCCTGTGTAACAAAGCGACCCACTCGGTTTCAGACCGGGGCGAGCTCCTATCCTCCGAGTCACCACAAAAACCCCAACACCTGTGCTCCTAAAATAGTGTACCCGCCATAGGTACCAGACTGGGCATCGCCCGAGAACACGATCCCTGGCCCCCGATCCCGGATCGGGTTGTCTTGTGCTCACCCCCGTCAAATATCCCAAAAACACCTTCTCCTGCCGGTTTTTCCCCACACACGTGAGAGCCAGGTGTGGTTCGAGGACCGGTGGATGGTCGCTTCCTGGTGTGATGAGTGATTGACAACGTGGTGTGGACTAATTCTTGGCTAAGTATTGCAGGTGCAGGTTGCAGCTTGACTGGTGCAGGTGCAGGTGAAGAACAAGCGCGAAAGGTCGTTGCCGGTGAGGCTTCCAGGTGTGGAGAAGACAAGTAGGCTTGGTTCGAGGGACCCGGTGGCCAGCGGGGTCAAGTGCGAGCCGCATGGTGGCAAGAACAGCAAGATGAAGTCATGGACGGTTTCTTGGCTGAGCCTCAAAACCAAGGTCGAGCCGGGACTACGTGGGAGCCGAGTCATGAGTGGTGATTGGCGGAGGCTGCACCAAGTTTGCGGGGTTTTCGGTGGTTCACCAGAAAACCACTGGGTTCCTTGGTTGATCCACAAAGCCAAGACTGAAGAACCGAAGACGGAGGTGCAGCAGGTCCAGACCGGTCTGACCGGTGGGTCTGACCGGTCTGACCGGTGGGTACCAGTCTGACCGGTGAGGAGCACCAGTCTGACCGGTGTGCGACGACGCAGTCCGGAATCTTCGAAGCGGAGGACACGCGTCAGGATCGCAAGGCTTGCGTCGAGGCTTATTAAGTTTGCGGTCGCTGGGCATCCGTCCGATGGAGCGAAGACAAAGATTTCTGAATTCGCCCTTGAGGGGCATGTATCCCTAGTTAGCTAGTAAGGGTATTTTCGTCTTTCGGTTGCCTCCATATAAACCAAGTGGTGAGAGGATGGCAGCCATCTCTTGGAACCCTAGCTCATTTGCTTTCCTATTTTCTCTTCCTATTTTCCTTAGGATTTTCTTAGGACTAGCTTGAGAGCTTCATGGTGAGATCTTGTGAGAGGGAAGGATGATCGGGCGGCAAGCTAGACCTTGTATGAACCTCTTTGGTATGTATAGATGATTCGGCGTGGTTCCTCAAGGCTTGGATGTGTCTTTCTCGTTTCTCCTTTTTGGTGATTTTCGGAGCCTTTTCTTGGCGTTTTTCTTGGAGCGATTTCGAGGCCTTTCTCTTTGGGATTTGGTGGGGATGTATGCACGAACCCTTCGTGGTTCTTTTCCCTTTGATTCCCCTCCCAAATCAGTGAGTAAAGGGGCTCGATTTTGGGGTTTTCATGGCTCTAGGGTTAGAGGCGTTCTTGGTGGGATTTCTTCGATTCCTCTTGATTTAGCAAGTTTTGGTGGACCAAATCTTGGCTATGGAGTACCCATGAGGTGTTCCTACTATCCCCAAAGTCTTGCACAAATCCGTGGAGCGATTCGGGAGATCAGGAGTTGGATTTGGGGGAGTTGACCCGTGGGTGCTGTTCATCCCCGAGCGGCCCAGCCTGACCGGTCTGACCGGTGCTGCTCACCGGTCTGACTGGTGCAGAGGCTTTGTGGGTTTTGCCTCGGGTGAACGTTCTGGTGAGTTCGTTGTAGTCCTGTATTGCTGCTGTTTCGAGTTTGGGTCAGTTTGGAGCTCGGTAGGCCTGTTTGGTAGATTTGGGGTTTCCTGGCTTGAACCGGTCTGACCGGTGAGCTACACCGGCCTGACCGGTGTAGGGGCCTTCTGTGGAAGTTCCCAGGTTGTACCAGCAGGGACCGGTCTGACCGGTGGTGCTCACCGGCCTGACCGGTGTAGGTCAGTAGCGCTCGAGTTGCTAGTTCCGCTGCGTTCTCGAGTTCGTGAAGGTGGTTGTTGGTTCCTAGGACCAGTAGCACTCCAGTGCCTGCGTGGTCTTGGCCAACTTGGGTAGTTGAGTCGGAGACATGATTTGAAAGACGTGTTCGTCTTGTTGGAGTTCTCATCTCCTTCGAGAAGAATTTTTATCGGCTCCCATTCACTCCCCCCTCTCTGGTTCGCCTAATCGGTCCTTCAGTTGGTATCAAAGCCAGTTCGGGTCTTCATTGACTCTTACCAGTCTAAGATCCAAAGATGGCGTACCAGGAACGGGGTTCGGGTCCTCCGCACTTCGATGGGAAGAACAACCAGATGTGGCAGAGGCGGATGGCAGCGTTCCTCCGCGGAAAGGGTCAGATCCTTTGGGACGTCACGGTGAACACAGCTTATGTTCATCCGATGAACTTCCTTGCTCTAGGATCGAGGGATATGTTCGAAGCCAACAACAAGGCTGTCGACTACTTGTTTCGTGCTCTGTGTCAGCCTGAGTTCGATCGGGTTCAGACAGAGGACTTAGCTTGTAGGATTTGGGAGCAGTTGAAGGATGCTCATGCTGGGAATGCTCAGGTTCAGGCTCAGATGTACGCGACTTACCGGAGAGAGTACGAGAACTTCACTCATCTCCCCGGCGAGTCCGTCGATGCCCTTTTCCAGCGGTTTACGGTCGTTGTGAACAACATGAGAGCCAATGTGGACGTGCTCCCATACGATGATCATGATAGAGCCGTGAAGCTCTTGCACTCGTTGGATCGTACTGTATGGGACGGGAAGTTTGAGGCTATTGTTGAGTCCGAGAAGTATGACACCTTGACGGTGAAAGAGTTGTTCTCGAAGCTCAAGTCGACTGAGTTGGACCGTGGTATGACAGCCAAGATCGAGAACCCGACTGATTCTCATAGTCTCGCTCTCGTTGGTGGCAAAGGAGCTAAGTCTAACGCTAACGCATCCTCCAGGATGTACTCTCTGTCTTCTTTGATGTCTTTGCCAGACGAGGAGTTCGACGTGCTTGGAGAGGACGAGCTGGCGTTGCTGACCAGGCGGTTCGAGAGGCAGCACGAGAACCGGGTGAACACGAGGAGGACAGCACGGACGTGCTTTCAATGCGGCAAGCCAGGACACTTCGTCGCCGACTGCCCGGAGAAGACGGAGAACAAGGACGGCTACAGGCACCGGTCGAGCAAGGACGGCAAGTACCGATCGAGGCGCGATCACAAGCACAAGAACAAGCACAAGGACGAGCGACGGTCGAGGAAGAAGGACGGCCGCAGCAGGAAGGCCCGAGCGATGGTCGGAGCGAGCGACGTCGACTCCAGCTCCGCCTACTCTTCCTCGAGCTCGAGTACCAGTGAAGATGAAGGTGATCGGCGCAAGAACAAGAAGTCATCCAGGAACTTGAGCGGGTTGAGCTACTTCACGGGAGATGGCTTCTGCGGCATGGCTCGTAGCTCCGGTAGCAAGAAGAGCCACCAGAGTGACTCGGACTCCGACTCCGAGGATGAGGTATGTGATGAGCTCTCTTCTTTGCGCAAGGAGAATGACGAGTTGGTTGACTTGCTTGATAACCACGATCACATGCTTAGAGAGGCCAAGAAGATGAGGAAAGAGCTTAGGGCCTCACTAGAAGATGCTAGGAACCGTGTGGCTGAGCTAGAAACCCAGAACCTAGATGCTAAGCTTGAGATTGATTCGCTTAAGGCTTCTCCTATGGTTTCTGATGAGATTGATTGCTGTGATTGCTCTGTGTACCTAGCTGATCTTACTGCTCTTAAGGATAAGCATGCTTCTACTTGTGATGAACTAGATATGCTTAGGGTTGAAGTGGCTGAGCTTAAGTCTAGACCTGCTTTGCTAGGTGCTTGCACTTCTTGCCCTGTTTTGCATGGAAAGATTGATGTGATGCATGCTTACACTGTTTCGCTTGAGGCTAAGTTGAAAGAGCCTATTCCCACTTCTTGCTCTACTTGTGAATTGCATGCGGTTAAGAATTTGGAGCTTGCGTATTATGTTGATCGCTTGCAGGATGAGAATGATGAGCTGAGAAAATGTATGAGCTGGTTGTCGGGTCAGGAGCCTCAGCTTGGTATCATGATAGCGGCTTTCAAACGCTATGATGGTCAGGCACTTGGGGCTGACAAGCTTGGAGAGAACAGTGGTGAGGGAGTTGAGAGAGTTGGAGAGATTCCTATCCCACCACCAAACAGATACAAGAACAAGTTTGAGCCCAAACCTAACCATCTCAGAAACAAACTTGACACTACTCCAGATCCACCCATATTCCCTCACCCAACAAATGATTTCCAGAAACCGGTGAAGTTTGTGAGCCCAAAGGGAGGTGAGGAAGGAGAGAAGAAGGGTGAGAAACCGAGTGGGCAGGCACAACCCAAGCCTAAGCCTAAGCCACAGCCCATAAAGTTCCATTGTGGGTATTGTGGGAGAGATGGTCACAAGGATGAGTTTTGCTTCAAGAGGAAGCGTGAGGAGAGAATGGCTAGAGAGTGGGCTAACAAGGACAGGTACCACCCCTCTAATGGTGTACCTGAGCCTCGTATGCAGATGCGCAGGGCCAAGGCGATTGTGAGGACGGTTCCGGCTTGGGGAGACCGGAAGGCAGCAGGTGGTGCTGCTGGCCGAGCTACACCGGTCAGACCGGTGCACTACACCGATCAGACCGGTGCAGGTCTGGGCAGACAGCGAGTCGGGTTTCGTGCTCGTGAGGATGCTCGGTTTGGTTCTGGTGGTCGTGGTTCTAGTGGTTGGTCTGGAAAGTTTGCAGGTGGTCAGTTTGCTAGGCGTTCTCCACCTCGTGCTCAATACGGGGGTGGGAGGAGTCGTAGCTTTGAGATGGAGAGGAGGAACGATCCATGATTTTCCTTTCGTGGCTTTCGTCCTCCTCCAGCTAGAGAGGGTTGGTGCCCTCGTAGTGGTTACCGTGGTGGTGTTCGTGGTGGTAGCTTTGATAGGCGTGATGATTTGGTTTGTGCTAACCCCACTTTGGAGCAAATGGCTCGGCACTGGTTTTACTCTTTTGGTACTAACCCCGGTGCTGAGTCGTTTGTTCACTCACGTGCTCGCTTTTGAATTTCAGGTGGGAGACTTGAGGAACGTTTGGTTGATTGACTCCGGTTGCTCGAGGCATATGACCGGAGACAAGGGGTGGTTCTCAAGTCTCGTCCCGGTGGTGTCCAAGACATACATCACTTTTGGGGACAATGGGCGAGGGCGTGTGCTATCAGAAGGTGAGATCAAGGTAAGTGACAAGGTCACTCTCAAGCGTGTTGCTCTTGTTCAATCGCTGGGGTTCAATTTGCTTTCTGTGTCTCAGTTGTTGGATGAGGGTTTTGAGGTGTTGTTTCGGCCTGGTGGTTCTCGGATTTTAGATTCTCAAGGAGACCTTGTTTGCATGGTCGTTCCCGAGGGTCAAGTGTTCCGAGCTGATTTCTCTCAGTCTTCTGGTGTGGAGCGTTGCTTCTTGGCTGGTTCTTCGAGTGAGTTGTGGAAGTGGCATAGGAAGTTGGGTCACTTGAGCTTTGACCTTTTGTCTCGCTTGAGTAAACTCAATTTGGTCCGAGGATTGCCACGGTTGAGGTTTGAGAAAGAGTTGGTTTGTGCGCCGTGTAGGCATGCCAAGATGGTAGCTTCTTCTCACCCGCCTCTCACCAATGTGATGACTGAGCGTCCATGCGAGCTGCTCCATATGGACCTTGTTGGCCCAGCTCGTGTGCGATCTGCGGGTGGGATGTGGCATGTCCTTGTTGTGGTGGACGACTACTCTCGGTATGTGTGGGTGTTCTTTCTTGAGGAGAAAGGGGAGACGTTTGGTTTTGTTCGAGATCTTGTCTTGAGGTTAAGAAACGAGAGGCACGGAGATGCCATACGAGCGATCCGCAGTGATAATGGCTCAGAATTCAAAAACTCTCACTTCGAAACCTTTTGCCATGACTTGGGTCTTGAACACCAGTTTTCGAGTCCGTATACGCCTCCCCAGAATGGCGTTGTGGAAAAGAAAAACAGGACCTTGTGCGAGATGGCTCGGACGATGCTCGACGAGCATAGGACTCCGAGAAGGTTCTGGGCTGAGGCGGTCAATACCGCGTGCTATGTGTCGAACAGGATCTAACTCAGGGTTCATAAGAAGAAAACCTGTTATGAGTTGATGCACGGTCGCACACCTAAGGTGAGTCACTTCCATGTCTTTGGTTGTAAATGCTTCATTCTGAAGAAAGGGAAGAAGTTGGACAATTCGAGGCTAGGTCTGTCGATGGCATTTTCTTTGGTTATGCATCTCATTCTAGAGCATTTTGTGTGCTCAATCTTGAAACTAACCAAATCGTGGAGACTTGCGAGGTAACCTTCGACGAGACACAGCCACGTAGTCAGCTTGTTTTTGAGTGTGCAGGTGACGACGAACTTGGCGAGGAGATCTTTCAGGAGGAGGAGCATGAACATGGAGATGATGAAGATGGCGGTGTGGTGCCCGCAGCTGAACATGTACCTACTACTTCGACGACGATCGAGAACGGACCCTCTCCCACACCTACAATGACAAACCCAGATCAAGGTGAAGCTGCTGTTGAGGGGGAGGTAGCATCAAGGCGAGAACCTCCCCGGCGAGTGCAAGTGGATCACCCAGCTTCGAGAATCATCGGCGACATGAATGAACGTACTACACGGTCGAGGGTTCGGAACAATTCTCATTTCGCTCATGCTGCTTTTGTTGCCACCTTTGAGCCCAAAGACATTGGACACGCGTTATCTGATCATAATTGGGTTAACTCGATGCATGAGGAGTTGGAGAATTTTGAGAGGAACCAAGTTTGGGTGTTGGTTGACCCTCCTCCAGGGTGTAAGCCGATTGGGACAAAATGGGTGTGGAAAAATAAAGAGGGAGAGAAAGGAGAAGTGGTGAGGAACAAGTCAAGACTTGTTGCTCAGGGGTGCAGTCAGAAAGAGGGGATCGACTACGAGGAGACTTTCGCTCCTGTAGCTCGTTTGGAGGCGATCAGGATCCTTCTAGCCTTTTCCGTGGCTAAAGGGTTCAAGTTGTACCAGATGGATGTGAAGAGTGCTTTCCTGAACGGTGTGTTAGAGGAAGAGGTGTTTGTGAGGCAACCACCGGGGTTTGAGAGTGAGAAGTACCCCCACCGGGTGTACAAGTTGAGAAAGGCGCTGTATGGGTTGAAGCAGGCGCCTAGAGCTTGGTATGGTAGGTTGAGGGGGTTCCTGTTTGAGAGAGGGTTTGAGATGGGGAAGGTCGATCAGACCTTGTTTCTCCTCAGGCAGGGCAGAGATATCCTGATTGTGCAGGTATACGTGGATGATATTGTCTTTGGTGGCTCGTCTAACTCTCTTATTGCAAGGTTTGCAGAAGACATGAGCAGGGAATTTGAGATGAGCATGATGGGCGAGTTGCAGTTCTTCCTCGGGCTACAAATCAAGCAATCAAAGGAATGAACATTTGTGCACCAAGCTAAGTACACCAAGGACATTGTGAGGAAGTTCAAGATGGAGGACTCCAAGGCCATGGCGACGCCTATGAGTACGACTACAGCTCTTGATGCGGACGAGGAAGGTGAACACGTGGACCAGAAGGTGTACCGGAGCATGATCGGGTCACTCCTCTACTTGACGGCGACGAGGCCGGACATCCAATTCTCGGTTTGTCTGTGCGCTCGTTTTTAAGCGTCTCCAAGGACTTCGCATCGACAAGCAGTCAAGCGCATTTTCAGGTATTTGCGACACACTCCCGACTTCGGCCTTTGGTACTCTGCGTCTTCTTCTTTGGCACTTCATGGATTTTCAGATGCGGATGTTGCCGGGTGTCGGTTGGATAGGAAGTCCACTTCTGGGACTTGCCAGTTCTTGGGTTCTTCTTTGGTGTCTTGGTCTTCCCGCAAACAGTCGAGTGTTGCTCAATCCACTACCGAGGCAGAGTATGTGGCCGCAGCTAGTTGTTGCTCTCAGCTCCTTTGGATCACATACACCATGAGTGACTTTGGTGAGGAGTATACCCATGTCCCACTTCAATGTGATAGCACCAGTGCAATAAGCGTTGCAAAGAACCCAGTGCTCCATTCCAAAACCAAGCACATAGAAGTGAGGTATCATTTTCTGAGAGACAACGTAGAGAAAGGAAAAATCGCTTTGATCCATGTACCCACACATGACCAACTAGCCGATATTTTCACCAAACCCCTAGATCAAGCAACTTTCACTCGTTTGCGGGGGGAGCTTGGTGTTTGTTTGATTTCTTGAGTTGGCGTGTGGGAGCTCCTTTGTAGCATATGTATAGCTTTCCTTTGTGCATTTCTTGCATTTGGCATGGCATATGTAACATGATGTATAGGCATCTTTGTATCTTAGGTTGCATGCATTTTGTATCATATGCATTGTTTAGGAAAGGCTTCCCCTATATACATTGTTCACCATGGAATGATATATATGTCTTTGTGAGCTAATTTGGTAAGCTATGGTTAGTTTGGCTTAGCTCTTGATAATCTTGGTTTGTATCCATGGTTGATGGCTATGTTTTTGAAAAATTTCATATGTATGCTCTCTTATGAGTAAATGCCTTTACATGATCTTGACATGTTTTTGTGGCTTGGCTATGCTTAATTTGTGGTTGGATAGCTTATTTTGATCATATGGGGCCAAAGGCTCATTTGCCATCATGAATATTTAGCCCCCATGCTTCATCTTGTGGAGGGGCATAAGTTCCTTTTTGTCGCAAAGACATTTCATGTACCAACTATAAATGTGAAAATGAAATGTAAATTGCTTGGAAAATGTGCTCCCATGTCATATGTACTAATTTTAATTTGCTTTTGGTGCTAAACCGTTGCATGATGCCTACCGATGAGAAGTCTCATATCTAGAAGTAGGCACATGGCTCGGTGGCTTTGACATGACATGAGGTGCTTGTGGGTGTTTATGATGGTCTTATGCTTAGAATGGTTGTCCTAGCATGAAGTTTGTGTGGCTTTGCCATTTTGACATGCTTTGCTCATGTTTAGGACTTTGCTCATGAGAGGGTAAATTTTTGCAAAATTGCTCAATTCTATCTTAGCTTCGCCCAATGGTTGTGAAACTTGGTGATCTTGTAGTTGATGTCATTACGAAGCTATAGAGTATCTAACTTGCTCATTTGGACATGTGTAGCATCCTTTGTTGAATTTTGTCTATTTGAGAAGCCCTAGGTTGCATTTTTTGCATTTTTGGCTTGATTCATGCATTGTCAACAAGGGGGAGAAGTTTGAGCATGTTTTGGCTTGCTGCATGCATTTAGAAGGTTTCCAAGTGGTTTCGAGCTAGTTTTGAGCTCGGGCAGTTCCCAGTTTTTCCCAGGTGGTCATCGGCCTGACCGGTGAGGTACACCGGTCTGACCGGTGTGAGGTCCAGGTGCTGGACGATCTAGCACACCGGTCTGACCGGTGTGGTTGACCGGTATGACCGGTCAGAGCAAAGCTGAAGCAGCTACTCCGTTTTGCGAGGTGGTTTGCATGCATTCGTCTAGGGGGAGTTGCATTGGTTCAGGGGGAGCTTGCATGTGTGCAGGGGGAGCTCTTTGTGGTTTTCGAGCTTGGGTTTGATGGTTTGTGCTCTTTGCTTGAGCATGTTTTGTCTCGGATGTGTCGAGCCGTTGCCCTTGCCTAAGGGGTCCGAGACTTGACTTCTTCAAGTGATCTTGCTCTTTGCCTTTCTTTGGCTTTCGATCGCTTGTTGGAGTTTCTTTTAGTCGATTCTTTTCTTTTTCTTTTCTCTTGGTTACCAAAACGTGTGTGTTGTCAATGCACTCATCAAGGGGGAGATTGAGAGCCAGGTGTGGTTCGAGGACCGGTGGATGGTCGCTTCCTGGTGTGATGAGTGATTGACAACATGGTGTGGACTAATTCTTGGCTAAGTATTGCAAGTGCAGGTTGCGGTTTGACTGGTGCAGGTGCAGGTGAAGAACAAGCGCGAAAGGTCATTGCCGGTGAGGCTTCCAGGTGTGGAGAAGACAAGTAGGCTTGGTTCGAGGGACCCGGTGGCCAGCGGGGTCAAGTGCGGGCCGCATGGTGGCAAGAACGGCAAGATGAAGTCATGGACGGTTTCTTGGTTGAGCCTCAAAACCAAGGTCGAGCCGGGACTACGTGGGAGCCGAGTCATGAGTGGTGATTGGCGGAGGCTACACCGAGTTCGCAGGGTTTCCGGTGGTTCACCAGAAAACCACTGGGTTCCTTGGTTGATCCACAAAGCCAAGACCGAAGAACCGAAGACGGAGGTGCAGCAGCTCCAGACCGGTCTGACCGGTGGGTCTGACCGGTCTGACCGGTGGGTACCGGTCTGACCGGTGAGCAGCACCGGTCTGACCGGTGTGCGACGACGCAGTCCAGAATCTTCGAAGCGGAGGACACACGTCGGGATCGCAAGGCTTGCGTCGAGGCTAAGCAAATTTGCGGTCGCTGGGCATCCGTCCGATGGAGCGAAGACAAAGATTTCCGAATTCGCCCTTGAGGGGCATGTATCCCTAGTTAGCTAGTAAGGGTATTTTCGTCTTTTGGTTGCCTCCATATAAACCAAGTGGTGAGAGGATGGCAGCCATCTCTTGGAACCCTAGCTCATTTCTTTCCTATTTTCTCTTCCTATTTTCCTTAGGATTTTCTTAGGACTAGCTTGAGAGCTTCATGGTGAGATCTTGTGAGAGGGAAGGATGATCGGGCGGCAAGCTAGACCTTGTATGAACCTCTTTGGTATGTATAGATGATTCGGCGTGGTTCCTCAAGGCTTGGATGTGTCTTTCCCGTTTCTCCTTTTTGGTGATTTTCGGAGCCTTTTCTTGGCGTTTTTCTTGGAGCGATTTCGAGGCCTTTCTCTTTGGGATTTGGTGGGGGATGTATGCATGAACCCTTCGTGGTTCTTTTCCCTTTGATTCCCCTCCCAAATCAGTGAGTAAAGGGGCTCGATTTTGGGGTTTTCGTGGCTCTAGGGTTAGAGGCATTCTTGGTGGGATTTCTTCGATTCCTCTTGATTTAGCAAGTTTTGGTGGACCAAATCTTGGCTATGGAGTACCCATGAGGTGTTCCTACTATCCCCAAAGTCTTGCACAAATCCGTGGAGCGATTCGGGAGATCGGGAGTTGGATTTGGGGGAGTTGACCCGCGGGTGCTGTTCATCCCCGAGCGGCCCAGCCTAACCAGTCTGACTGTGCTGCTCACCGGTCTGACCCGTGCAGAGGCTCTGTGGGCTTTGCCTCGGGTGAACATTCTGGTGAGTTCGTTGTAGTCCCGTGTTGCTGCTGTTTCGAGTTTGGGTCAGTTTGGAGCTCGGTAGGCTTGTTTGGTAGATTTGGGATTTCCTGGCTTGAACCGGTCTGACCGGTGAGCTACACCAGCCTGACCGGTGTAGGGGCCTTCTGTGGAAGTTCCCAGGTTGTACCAGCAGGGACCGGTCTGACCGGTGGTGCTCACCGGCCTGACCGGTGTAGGTCAGTAGCGCTCGAGTTGCTAGTTCCGCTGCGTTCTCGAGTTCGTGAAGGTGGTTGTTGGTTCCTAGGACCAGTAGCACTCCAGTGGCTGCGTGGTCTTGGCCAACTTGGGTAGTTGAGTCGGAGACGTGATTTGGAAGCCGTGTTCGTCTTGTTGGAGTTCTCATCTACTTCGAGAAGAATTTTTATCGGCTCCCATTCACTCCCCCCCTCTCTGGTTCACCTAATTGGTCCTTCAACACGCCAAGAAAACTACCACAGTATCCCAACACATGCATAGCAAGCTCAGTGTATCAACACGCATAAATAAAGTAGTAGTAGTAGTAGGTCAATCAAGGACAAGTATGTAAAAGAGGCTATGCACGGGTTCATCATATCCATCACTATGCAATTAATAAAGCACTAGCAGTTCTAATAGCCATGCCTAATGGGCATTCAAAGAAGGTCGGGCGTGAACCTGGGTGCGAGTAGTCGTCGTAGCCGAGGTCATCGTCGTAGTCCTGGTTCAGCTCTCCGGCTCCGGCGGCTCCTAGAATCGTATAAAATAAATAAACTCGGTTGCTACTTGCAATTAAATCCAAGACGAAGAACAAACAAGACCCAAAAAGAGGCAAACTCTAGCCTAGCGCGGAGTTTGGAATTTTAGAAGATTTTCAAAAGAAGTTTTGTATTTTTCGGAGTTAAAACGAATTTAATATGAATTTCTAAAGATAAAATAGATTTCTGAAAAACAAATACGCATATACAATGTCGCAGACTTTAGGCTATCTATAGGGTATCTCTAGCTGGCTCTACCTAGGTTTATAGCCGGCGGCAGGCCAGCTCCAAAGCTGACGCGGCAGCCACGTGCTTGGCTTATAGCCAGCGGCTGCACGCGTGGCTGCCAAGCGTGGCACGGCGCGGCGGATCCAGGGCGATCCACTGCGGCGCGGTGGTGTGCGCGCGGGCGTGTGGCTCGGCTGGGGTTGGCCAGCCGCACGAGATCCCGGCGGATCTTCGGTGGCTACGCGTGCGTGTGTGCGGCGGTGTGCAACTAAACCCTGGGGTTTTTGGCCGGTGTCCACAAGTGCTCAATGAATTGCCCCAAAGGGGATTCCGGCGCGGCGAGGCTCACCGGCGGTGAGGCGTGGCCGGGGTCAGACAACAGGCGACAGGATGCGACTCAGGGAACTCGTGCACACCCAGCCATGCCAAGAAAGGCGGCTCCTTTGGCCGGAGCAAGGCTCGACAGCGGCAGTGCGTTGCGGCGACGGCCGGCGACGGCCAGCGACGGCGTGTGGGTGCGCCAAACTGGCGGGTGTGCGCGTGTGAGCAACAGGAGAAGCGAAACAGACCAAAAGACTGGGGCTTTTCCCCTTGTTCAAGTGCACACGACCATCTCGGTCAGGGCGGCGCTCTGGCCGCGTGTGTTGACGGCTGTTAAGTACCTAATTTAGGGCCGTCAATCCCTGCATTTTGTCATAAGAACTAAGCATCCACACTAGAATAGGGGATTAAACTGACAATTTCCATCAGTGGCTATGCTAAGTTGAATGCAGGTGAATAACATAAGAAATGAAGAGAAAAGACACCCTCATGATCCTAGCAAGTTGAGCTCAGCCAATGAGAGGCTGCATGCAAGCATCCCCTGGATCCATGACATCTCCAATCCAAGGAAAGGAGCCTCGGCGAATCAGAAGCTGCCATGCAGGCGTCACGTGGATCATATGGCCCACCAGAGCGCCTAAACCGCCTCCAAACCATGTGGACATCGGAAACCGACCTCAGGACCCACAGGGCAGCCACCACGCGAAGGCACACCCTGAGTGGGGCCCACAGGGGATCCCACAGGTCAGCCGAATTGACCTTGTGGTGCCCACTCAGGGGCTTCCACGTGGTGGTTGGCCATTGGTCCTAGAGGCCATCCCCGGGGTGTTTGGGTGCTCTCACGCCGGTTGCACAAGCCTATAAATAGGAGGAGAGGGGGGTAAGAAGAGGGTGAAGCACACTTGAAGCCATTTCTCACCTTTACCTCTTTCTCCCTCATTCTCTCTTGGTGGAGGTGAAACCTCATCCCAGCATGAGTGTGTGTGTGGAGGATCTAGACTAGGTGGTGCTAGGAAGAGAGGAGTGTGTGGATGAGTAGAGGTGAGGTGGTGATGATCCGTTCATCATCCATCATCCCCCTGTACCTCGTGAGCGATGTTGTTCTTCATCTAGACTAAAGTGAGTATTTCACTATTTCCTATTTAGACTAAAGTGGCTCTCAGGCATGAATGAGTTGTTCTTGAGTTCTTCGTTCATTCATCATTTAGAGGCTCACGTTCTTCGTGAACGTGCCTCCTTGATCTAGTTGATGAGCGAGTAATTCATACTTTTGCCTTTGTTCATAAGTTAGAGGCTCATGTTCTTCACAAACATGACCCTAGATCTTCTGTTATCATCGCATAAGTTTGCATCTCGTTTATATGATTGCTTGTCTATTAGAATATAGTGAGCTCATGCATATCTGATTTAGACCAAGTGTCAATCATACCTCCTTACGCGAATCGATTTAGTGACGAGTAAGGCCTAGCTCACCCCCGCGGGTTCGTCGCTCCGTATTTATACGGAGTGCTATAGTATTTCTATGGGACGTCAGACGTAGCCGTTCTATAGTAGTAGTCGGCGGTGTAGACGTGGTGTCTAGACTGCTGGTTATCCTTCGAATGCCCTGTATACCACAGTTTGTCTTGGGGTAGGCCGCGGTAGTGACAGCCATTGGTCCTCTGCAATCCCCCACGTTCGGATACAGCGTGTAGGCGACCCTTTGCCGTGAACCAACTGTTATAGTCAGGAGGGGCCGGTGTCCGAAGTGAGATCTTATCCGAGCTAGTTCCTCTCTAGAGTCGAGAACCTACAGGAGACTTCAAATCGCTCACCTACCTCAGCAGGGACTGTGTTCCCTTGGATAGTCACTCGTAGAGTCACCCATACCATTCCTTGGATTCGATACCCTTGGGAATACTCCTGTGGTGAAGTGCTACAATGGTGTATCCGTGCGCTTGCGGATTCATTCGCACCCGTCAATATACTTGGGTGATTCTTACACGCTCACGCTATCCCGGCGCCATAGTGGTGACGTTAAGAAATACCAACAAGCATTTCTGGCGCCGTTGCCGGGGAACGGTTGTCGAGAATCTATGAACCCGACTATCCTCGTATCTTTTGTTTTTCTTTTGTTTCTACCTTTACCCCCGCTATCCCAGGAAGGTTATCCTTGTACACACCTTCTGCCCATTATGAGTGAAACCATGGAATCAACTTTCTGGAGACAACCCGCTCTTCTAACACCTTGTATGGTTCACCCATCTCTCATAAAGCTAGTTGAGGAAAAACCCTTCTCGGGGATGAGTCATGAGAATCCCTACGATCACGTAAGAGATTTTGAGCAATTGTGTTTTACCCAGGGTAAAACCGGGGCAACACAAGATGTTCTTAAGAGCAACCTGTTCCCGTTTTCCCTCTCTGGTGAAGCGAAATATTGGTACCATTGTTTTGGTTGCAACCACCTATGCTGGGAGGAATTAAGAGCATCCTTTTGCACTTGATTCTTTCCGGTGCGGTGTGTCGTTTCCTTAAGGATGGCAATCCTCAATTTCAAACAAAGAGAGAAGGAAACCTTAGGCATGGCATGGCATCGTTTTGCCTCTTTGATTGAAACGTGACCGATCCTTGGTCTGCCCGACCATGTGCTCTTGCAGCATTTCCGGTTTGGTTTACGAAGAGATTGTGGCATGACGCTTGATGCCATTTCGGGAGGTGCCTTCGTGTTCCTAGAGCCAGAACAGGGACTAGAAATTCTGAGGGAAATCCGAGATTTTAGCTCCCCACCTGACTCAAGAGACGAGGCAGCCAAACGAGAAAATGTCCAAATGCCTAGGCCAATCCTTGAGAGAGCCCGAGCTTACATGCCAAATTTCTCTGTGCTCTGGTCGAAGATATCACTCGTCACTGGCAGGAATCTATGGGAAAGAGCACTTAGTGCAAATTCTGCCCCTAGATTCCCCTATCGTTTCTTCTCTTAAAAACCCGGCCTTCGAGACTTAGTCTCGAGGGAAGGAGGAGGGTAGTAGTCGAGGAAGAGGAATCATTCCTGGCGGGGACGATCACTTCAACCTTGCCTGCACTCTCGAGGAGAGGTCACGGTAGAAGTTTCTCGTGCTTCATGTCAAGGTTCAATCCGAAGTGCCGCCACACTAAGGGTTAAGCTGAGACACGAGCCCTAGCGCATAAAACTTCCATATTTTTGGCTTACGGAAGTGCGAACTTATATCCGGTCGAGCTGAGCAATCCATCTCATCATCTTAAAGTGCAGCTAAGACCGATGCCGATCAGGTCAAGCGGATGTAAATCCTACTCTTCACTTCTTGACCGGATCGATGCCCTGCGGGAGTGTGGTTACACACCTATCTTTTACACTCCCATTGGAAGCTTGGGTTAGCTTATGTGTCACCCCACTTAGGTGAGGGTGTGGTCCTTTGTCCACCCAAGGAGAGGACAAACCAGCAAGTCCGTCACACTCAACCTTCAGCTCAAATGATCGTTCGACCCATAAACTTTCACTCAATCAATCTGGGGTCCGATCATCATTGAGTTCTAGAGGTGAAAGCTTCACTCTTAGAGCACTCTAGGCCTTAGGCCTGGGTTTTGTGCTCAACTCCAGCACCTCTATCATCTCTCGTCCACTGTACTATAGTCTTGCTAGTTGTGCTCCCTTCCTAAGGTTACCCATCATAGTTCCCTTAGGATGGTTGTGAGGATCACCGCTGTCTTGCCAGATATACAGCTAGGATCATACATATGCACTAACCATGCAGGAAAGAAAATACATCCTATCATAAAGAAGCCTGCAAGGAGGACCACAGGGCAGAGTAGGAGGATATTGTCAGAGAAAATGGACGATATGTGCAAGAGGGCGACAGAAAACTCTTCATCTAGGTACGAGTTCAGGTAAAGTCCCCAAGTCGAGCTACTAAAGTATAAAGAGGTTAAGTAAAGTTGTTTGGAATAGAAGGCAATATTATGCTCGAAATTCCATTCTAGCCCTTGCTGAAGCCTCCGACCTCAGATTTGGTGGGCCACCTGACCCAGAGACCCTTTGCCCCGCTAGAGCCCGCAAGCCGAAGCTGAGGCCCAGCGGAGCCCAGATGGGTTCGGCCGAACCCCTAGGTCGGCCGACCCACTAGGGCCGCCGCCGCCTCTCATTTTTCGCGTGCGTACTCTTTCGTCATCCAGAAACCCTTCTCTCACCACGTGACGGAGTTTTGCGTCGCGCAGAACCCCAACTCCTCTATTCGATCCTCCTCTCACCGCTCCACCGCCTTCACCTCTACTCAATGGCTTCCACTGGTTTCAAGGGGGAGAAGTCCCTCTGCTTCAGCGACCTTGGGGGCAGCGAGTTTCATTCATGGGATGGAACTCAGGACGATTTAACGACTCCGGAGCGAGGGAGGAAGGGGAGAAGCCCTACTGGAGACTCGGTAGAGCCCCCAGCTAGGCGCGGCTCATCCTCACCTCCAACCTTCACCAGTTACTGCTCCCTGTTCAACGCCCTAGGGAAGAAGCCAGCCCCTGAATGGAGCAAGAAGGTGTTGTACGATGTTTGGCCAGGGCCGCCACTAAAGGCTGGGGAGCGCTACTCAGGATCTCTATTTGACGAAGATGGCGACCCATTTTGCCATAAGTATGAGCAGGATGTGTGGGATGAAGCCCCACAGCCGCAGACCAGATTCCACGTCTTCGGAGTGAGGACCCCTAAGGACAGCTGTGGGGTGCCTAAGCGCTACCCACCAGATTGGGAAATAGAGCTTGGTGACATCCTAGCGTCATTGCCTAACAGGAGGAATCTCCGTATGGGCAAGGTAGCAGATGACCTGGCAGAGGCATACTTTGAGTTTGATCTCTTGACGATGACGGTGAAAAGGTAGCGGGAGGAATATCGACAGCTCAGGAACCTCCTCCTCAAGACCCGTGAGGAGATGCATGCCAAGCTGCAGCAGTTGATTGAAGTCGAGGGTTTGGAAGCCCTCTTTGCTGAGTAGAGGGTCGTGCCCCGTTTTTATTTCCCTTCATAGGTGCTTAGTTAGGTTTAATTTATTTCCCTTCCATTTATTTTCTTTGTTCCATCATTTGTGTAAGCACCTATTTCTTTATTATTAGTGAACTTTAATGAATAAATTTTGGCTCCACCGGTCATGTAACCCCGGTCGAGTCACTCGTGTGTTAGTTATTTCTGTTTTTGCTTTTTGTATCGAAGAACTGCACCCATTTACAAAGTAGTGTGGGGGAGAGTTGCACTCTCCAGACGCGAACACGAAGACCATTATTGCACCCACACTACGCTCACACAGCGCTTACAATCGACCACACTTAGAGGACCTGAACGGGACATGCATACGTGCGCATCACAGGAATCCCCGTCTGATCCACACAGAAACCAAGCTCTGGTTTACATCTCTTTCTCATTTCACCATGATTCTTGATTTTATACGCTCATGCTTGATAAATTCTCCATAAATCAACTCAAGAAGTCTATGGAAATGTTTACTCCATGCCTAGGGTTGACATGCATAAGTTTTATTCCTCGTTTATATCCTTAAGGCTTGTGAATAATATTATCATAAGGACAACATGCTTATCTAAGTAGTTGGCAAGTGAGATATGAGTTGATGACATGATCTTAACTCTGTTGGTTCCGGCTCTTGGGATAATTTTGTTTTCAAAAAAAATATATATATATGCTCTTGCAAAGCTCCTCTTTCATATGCCAAAGTCCTACCAAAGCATATGATGTTCTTAGTTGAAAACTTCATACTCATGCTCCTTGTTATTACATTGAGCTTTGTCAAACTCTGTGACCCTTGTGAGAATTCTTTTCATTACTTTCATGGTCAAGATTTATGTGCACACCATTTTCTTCCCCTTGCTATGCTTCTATTCTGGAAGTTAGCATTGTATTATCCATCCATTCCGTGAGAATAAGGCTCCATAAGCATTGATTTCTCCCTGCTGGTTTTTGTTACACAGGAGACATGGCTATTTAAATATATATATATATGGACACATGACGGTTCAAGTAAAAAATATATATATATATATATAGAGAGAGAGAGAGAGATAGCCATGTTCTCAAAAGATTTCTTATACAAAAGGGAGAATCATGCAAAAAGGAGTTCCATAATCTAAATGGTGATGACTAGTATCCATTCCGGGGCTAGTGTCCACCTCACCATCAATCAACAGTCATCATACATGTATGGTAATATCTAGCACCCATTCCGAGCCTAGTATCCACCTTACCATACTCGCCGTACCCATACATGTGCACATCTTGATCTGATTGTATGATTTGATTTTCTCTGTGAATCCAGTCTTTGACTTTGCAATATATGTGATGCAAGTACGCCCTATCATTCATACCTACCCTGAGCTCCAGATACAACCATTGTTAGAAGTAGGGTGAAGAAAGGCAATCTACTGCCTTGGTGAGGACATATACACTATGAGCGATCCGAGAGAATCAAAGAAGGAGGGCAGAGCAGTGCTTTTTCTTTAAAAATTATCATGAAAACCCCAAGTGTTGACCAACAAGTGCTTAAGAGACTCGATTCATAGTCATTCCTCTTATCAACTACCCAAGATGGCATTGCAGCCAATCCACAGAGTTCATAAGAGCGAGGTATGACCTGGAATAGCTCCTATGTTTGCTCTATACCTTTGGTTCAAACTCATGTGATCTTCCCTTTCGCTCGGGACGAGCAAAAGGCAAGTGTGGGGGAGTTGTTGACGGCTGTTAAGTACCTAATTTAGGGCCATCAATCCCTGCATTTTATCATAAGAACTAAGCATCCACACTAGAATAGGGGATTAAACTGACAATTTCCATCAGTGGCTATGCTAAGTAGAATGCAGGTGAATAACATAAGAAATGAAGAGAAAAGACACCCTCATTATCCTAGCAAGTTGAGCTCAGCCAATGAGAGGCTGCATGCAAGCATCCCCTGGATCCATGACATCACCAATCCAAGAAAAGGAGCCTCGGCGAATCAGAAGCCGCCATGCAGGCGTCACACGGATCCTATGGCCCACCAGAGCGCCTAAACCGCCTCCAAACCACGTGGACACCGAGAACCGACCTCAGGACCGATAGGGTAGCCACCACGTGAAGGCACACCCCGAGTGGGGCCCATAGGGGGTCGGCCGACCCCACAGGTCGGCCGAACCGACCTTGTGGCGCCCACTCAGGGGCTTCCATGTGGTGGTTGGCCATTGGTCCTAGAGGCCATCCCCAGGGTGTTTGGGTGCTCTCACACCAGTTGCACAAGCCTATAAATAGGAGGAGAGGGGGGTAAGAAGAGGGTGAAGCACACTTGAAGCCATTTCTCACCTTTGCCTCTTTCTCCCTCTCTCATTCTCTCTTGGTGGAGGTGAAACCTCATCCCACCATGAGTGTGTGTGTGGAGGATCTAGACTAGGTGGTGCTAGGTAGAGAAGAGTGTGTGGATGAGTAGAGGTGAGGTGGTGATGATCTGTTCATCATCCATCATCCCCTTGTACCTCGTGAGCGATGCTGTTCTTCATCTAGACTAAAGTGAGTATTTCATTATTTCCTATTTAGACTAAAGTGGCTCTCAAGCATGAATGAGTTGTTCTTGAGTTCTTCATTCGTTTATCATTTAGAGGCTCACGTTCTTCGTGAACGTGCCTCTTCGATCTAGTTGACGAGCGAGTAATTCATACTTTTGTGTTTGTTCATAAGTTAGAGGCTCGTGTTCTTCACGAACACGACCCTAGATATTCTGTTATCATCGCATAAGTTTGCATCTCGTTTATATGATTGCTTGTCTATTTGAATATAGTGAACTCATGCATATCTGATTTAGACCAAGTGTCAATCATATCTCCTTGCGGGAATCAATTCAGTGACGAGTAAGGCCTAGCTCACCCTCGCGGGTTCGTCACTCTGTATTTATATGGAGTGCTATAGTGATTCTACGAGACGTCAAACGTAGCCGTGCTATAGTAGTAGTCGGCGGTGTAGACGTGGTGTCTAGACTGGTGGTTATCCTTCGAATGCCCTGTATCCCACAGTTTGTCTTGGGGTAGGCCGCGGTAGTGACAGCCATTGGTCCTCTGCAATCCCCCACATTCGTATACAGCATGTAGGCGACCCTTTGCCGTGAACCAACTGTTATAGTCAGGAGGGGCCGGTGTCCGAAGCGAGATCTTATCCGAGCTTGTTCCTCTCTAGAGTCGAGAACCTACAGGAGACTTCACATCACTCACCTACCTCAGCAGGGACTGTGTTCCCTTAGATAGTCACTCGTAGAGTCACCCATACCGTTCCTTGGATTCGATACCCTTGGGAATACTCCTGAGGTGAAGTGCTACAGCGGTGTATCCGTGCGCTTGCGGATTCGTTCGCACCCGTCAGTCTACCCAGGTGATTCTTACACGCTCATGCTATCCCGGCGCCATAGTGGTGACGTTAAGAAATACCAACAACATGCGCGACGGCGACGAGCCAGGCCCTGCGGCGAGGCGAGGGCGTGCGTGTGTGTGCGGCCGTGTCGGCGGCGTGGTGTGCACGGCGAGGCTCCAAAGGCGGAGCCTTTTCCTCCCCCTGCTCGCGCGTGCACCAAGGCAAACCAGCACGGTGCTGGCCATGGCAGCGCGGCGAACAGGGCAACAGAGGTCGCTGGCGTTCAAGAAGAAAAGGGCACAAGGCCAAGCGGTGAGCGCACGCGCGTTGGTGAAGGCAGCGGCACCTGCAGGCGTAAGGCTCGGCACGATGGTCGGTGACACAGGCGACGACGGTCTGCGGCGGCGGCGCGGCACGTGCAAGGTCAAACACAGGGCCAAGGCGGTGCCTTTCTCCTCCCCTCGGCGCGAAGGTCGGCTCACACAAGTGAGAGGGGATCGACGGGCTCACCTGATGACCCCTGCTCCACGTGCAGAGCGGCGGTGAAGGGCGGCGGAGCTGGACGGCGGTGGAACGGGTCGGAGCTGGGGAAGTAGAAGTGCACGGCACGACTTCTTTGCAGGGACGGCGCCGGCTTCTCGTCGATCAGCTCCCGCGGACGGCTCCGGTGTCTAGGTGCGCTCCCTCGGACGGCCTCCCCGCTTCCTTCTCCTCCCCCTTCTTCCTCTTCAACTCCGGCAGCGGCAGAAAGGGGGAAAACCCCAAGGATGGCTAGGGCTGGAGCGGGTGGCCGCAGCGGTGCTCTTATAGGGGGTGCAGCCTGCTGCTGGCGGTCGGATGGGACGCGGCCGAGGTGGCGCTCATCCAGGCCCTCGCCACGGGCGAGTACGGCGGCTCGCCGCGCTGGCGGGCGCCGGATTGGCGCGCGGGCGCTAAAAGGGAAAAAGCAGGGGAAGACGACGGGTGATGTGGCGGACTGACGAGCGGGCCCGGCGCGTCAGCGGGAGAAGGGAGCGGAGCGCGCGCACGTGGGCCGGCAAGCGTAGCTGGGCCGCGAAGTTGATGGGTCGGGGAAGTGAGGGGTGTGTCGCTGGGTTGAGAAAAAGAGAAGGATGGCCTTCAACAGACTTCGGCGGTGTACTGAGGCCCATCTAGGTAAGGAAGCTTTTCCTATTTTCCAAACCCCTTTAATCCTATATTAAATAGATTGAAATTTGAATTTAGAATTCAAATTTGAATCCCACTCAAATAAATCCAAATAAACTCCAAAGTTCTCACACTAGCATTTTATATTTCCTAGAAATTTTTATTTAGCTCAAAAATAAATCTAGGACTTTAGGAGAGAAAATGGAAGACATCCTTAAATATTTTATCAAGCACTCAAATAATTCAGCAAAAATTTTTAAATCCTCATTTTTACTATTAACATTCCGTATTAAAAATGCGGGATGTTACATAGGGGTAGCGTGGTCATTTGCCTCCTCCGGTGGACTTCGTATAAATAGCGGAGAGGTGGATGGCATCTCTCTCTTGGACTCTAGAGTTTCCTCCCCCGGTAGATCGCTCTGGACTGCTTCTTTTCCTCTGTATTCCTTAGGCTAGATTCTTGTATAGACTCTGACCTCTAGATGTATGGAAGCATTTGGTGTTGCGGTGATCTCATAGCTCTTTGTGATTTTCGTGTCATTTTCGGGGCTATTTTTGGAGAGTTTCGTTCTTTGCTCGATTCGTGGATTTGAGGGCATTTTCTTTCGGATTTCTTTGAGGGGATCATGGGTCGATGCCTTGCGCATCTTTGTGTGTGATCTTGACTTCGATTCGTGTGTTCTTGGTCGGAGCTCGAGTTCATGGTGGTGGTTCGTGTGATCCGTGATTCCTTGTGATTCAGGGAGTTAGAGGCTGAGATTTTTGGGGCATAGATTCCTCTTGTGACGCTAATCATCTCCCCCAAATCTTGTCTCAAGAGCTCTAGCCGTTTGGGAGATCCGGTGATGGAAAGGTGGAGTTGACTCCCGAGCTCGAGCATTTTTCTGTTCTGTTCGTGCTTGGCGGACGGTCTGTGAGGCCCGTGCGGACGGTCCACGAGGCCTAGGCAGCATCGGTGTTCTTCGTGTTCTTCTCTAGTTCTTGAGCGCTTGAGTTTTGATCCATTGTGTTGCTTTGGTCCGGTGTCAACAAGTTTGGCGGACAGTCCGTGTGGTAGGCACGGACGGTCCGTGACGGTCGGACGGTCCGCAGTGAACCGTCGGACAGTCCGTTTTTCCTGGTGCGCTACTGGAGGTTCGGTCTGCATTTTTGGACAGTCCATCGTGAGCTTGCGGACGGTCCGCCTGGGGTCCACGGACAGTCCGCCCTGTGCTTGCAGACGGTCCGCCTGGTACCACGCAGACTTGGCTAAGTTGTTTGATTCTTGTCTTGTGCTTCCGCTCTTTGCTTCTAGGCTTGTCTCTAGGCTTGTGTGTGCCTTGTCTAGAGCTTCTTTGGTGTGTGCGAGTGATCAGAGTGGCAATCGGGGTATAGGCCGAGTTCGACCTCCGGGAAGAATTTTTATCGGCTCCCATTCACTCCCCCTCCTCTCTGGTCGCCTATTCGGTCCTTCAGCCCACTCGCGCTAGGGTTAGTAGGGAAAGACACCTCCCTCACGCAATCACCTCCTCACTCTCCCCTCGCGTCGTCGTCTTTCTCCCCTCGCACCGCCGCTGCTTCCTCCCCCTCGCCCCCTCCGCCGCCGCTTCCTCACCCTCGCCTTCGTCCCCTCACCCTCTCCCCCCCGCGACGCGTTGCACGCTACACCCCTTTGCTGAGACGCGCGCCACACCACCCCTCACCTTCCAGTGACGACGACTAGGAGGAGGAGGAGGGATCCAGCCATGAGGTCGACGCGAGGACGTGGTGACTAGAGATCCCTCCGCTCCGACAGTGACAAGGTGAACTGCATGCTAGAAATCCCTCCTACATCATTAAGATACATTCTTGACTATGCTCAGTTGGGGTTTCGAGTTTCAAAATGTATACTTGGCATTTTCCTTTGGATTCACTCTTATATTTGGTTTTGCTCTTGTTCCATATGTACATTTGGACATTCTCTCCAAGTTGAATAATTACCTCATTAGCAACACAGGCAGCGAGCATCTTCCTCTTTAAAATGGTAAGGTCGCATTACCTGAACTAATTTTTTGGTTTCTGAATTTTGCATTTATGTTAATGGTTTACCATAGAACTAATGAGATTATAGTGGGCTAAACTAGTTACTGTAATTGTTTTCTCATTTGTATGGTCTTGTACATAGTTTTGTGGGTGTTGATTAGATAAATGCTTAGCTGTTATGCATGGTTAACTGAAAATGTGCTCTACTTGTCTCCTATTGTAGAGCTAGCAGTATGGTTTGCTTTTTGTGCTATTCTTGGACACTGAGCTGACCTTTCTCATAATCCCTTGACAATTAATTCACAGGATAAATCTGTCGAGGACTATAGACCTGGGCAATTTGAAGAAGATGCATATAATGAAGAAGATGGATATGCCACTGCTAGTGAAGAACAAGAGCAGGTGGGTGGGGCTACGGGCCGAGCCAGAGTGCCAAGGACAGCCACAAAGTGGCCAAGAGACAAAATGGTAGCCACTGAGGTTGAGAGAGGGGGGATGCCATTTCCATTGATACAAAAGCGCAGGTTCAGGCGCTTGAAGGGCTCATTGCTAGACAAATGATACCTTTGGATTTGCCAGAAATAAAAAAACTAAGCGATGAACAAAAGTGGTACTTGTTTGAAACCTATATGCAGAAACACTCCAGGAAGACATGAAAGAGCAGGCATTCAAGCTTTTGTGGAAGATTGCAGCCAAGGTATGGAGACAATTCAGATTTCGGCTTAGGCGAGATTTTGTCAGAAAAGGACTCACGCCATTTGGAAAGCACGATTTTATCAAGCCGGAAGAGTGGACAGAGTTTGTGAAACAGCAGGAAACCGAGGAAGCCTCATCTGTTAGTGGCAAGTTCAAGTCACTTCGAAGCCTGAACACAAACGAGCACAGCATGGGTCTAGCTGGTTATTGTGGGAAACTACTGTTGGTATTTGTTAAGCCTACAGAAATATTATGATGGATAATCCGCAAGCGCACAGATACCGGTGAGCATTCCACCCGGGAGAGGGTTTTAAATATTAAATCCACAGGGAGAATGGTAAAGAGAGTATCTGAGGTATATAACTAATCAACTGAGTAGCTATCAAGGACTGGACAGAAAGAGAGATAAGGAAAACTTAAGGATGTCTGGTTCTTATCCTCACAAGCTATGTCTTTATTGCTCTTATGCGGTGATTGTCTGAAGGCACACTTAGTAAAGGGAACCTCCCGAGAATCTATGGGGGAGTCCTACGGTTTCTATAGACGGGAGGTGGACTATGAAGGACTCAATCGTGCTGTCACCACCATGATCTACCACACGATCCGGAATATAGAAGGCATTCACAAGCTAGCTAGTCTAAGCACCACGCTTACACTAAACATGCAACTTTAATTCAAGAGCGACAGGAATTAAAGTACTCAAAGAGTTATGAACCGTAAGAACAATAAAAACAATGGTGCTCACTTGAATAAGAAGTCGATCTTTCCCGTAAGGTCTCAGGATCGGGCTCCAATGGAGTTGATCCCAGAGGTAGAAGATGAAGAGGAGACACCGACAGGTCCGGGCCTTCCTTCAGCTTCGCCTCAACCGCTCTCTAATCCTCTCGAACAAGATTAGCTAGGTCTAATTAGACCGTGGATCTAATCTCTCAACTTGATACTACCTCTCCAACTCTAATTCTAATCTAGAGCTCTAATCTCAGGTAGGCATGGAGGATCTGATAGAATGAGTTGCCCTCTGCCCTAGGGTCAGGGGGTCTGCTTATATAGTCCAGAGGAGATGACGTGCACCCTAGGATCAAACCGACCTAAACATGTGGTTTAGATTGATCTTCATAGGCGGTGGAGGAACATTCCAGAAGCCGGGCCCATATGGCGCCAGGGGGTGGCCGACCGGCCCCACCACTGGGCCGGTCGGTCTGGTGTGGGCCCCATTCGGGGTCCACTTCGGCCAGGTGGGTCCTTGATCCTTCTAGATGCTTCTTTTTTAGGTGCTAAGTCACGTTGAGTTCCGGAGCTTTCTGGAGTCTTCTAGAGAGGTTTTCTTGCATATTTTTTGAATAGTCCCAGCAATTCATAAATTCACCAAAACTCGTGGAAATTGTTAATATAAACCCTAATAAGGTGATCTAATCATATTTTAGTCCTTTTTCCAGTAAATGCGAGGGATAAAATTGATAGATAAAATGTGTCAACAAACTCCCCCACACTTAGGCTTTTACTCGTCCTCGATAAAAGGATGGTTTACAACCGTGTAGACAAGAATCAACATAATTATACTCCTTAGTCATATCTGTACTTAGGGAACATCTGAATATAGCTAGAAACAGATCACCTTTATTTCTCAAATCTAGTCAATGGAGAGTTTTTGAATAAGTTTTGGAAAGAAAATGCAGCCTTGCTTACTCCTTTGTGATACTCTCAAATTTTAGAATGTAAAGATATAGCAGACTTACCTTGCATATATTGCTGGGTCAAAATCTGTATCCATGAAGAGGCCTGTCATAGGTCGTAGATCAAGATATGTGTGTGTGTCAAATTTTAAAAACCACTGCTCTGACTTTAGAATCTTCTGTCTTTTCCCATCTTTTTTAGAACAAGGTATCCAGCTATTTTGTGGAGAGTTGGGTTCTACTCACCCTCGGACACGCGTCCATTATTACTCTCTCACTTATTTTTTTTTTAGAGAAGTGGGCCCTACTCACCCTCGGACACATGTCCATTATTCTTCTCTTTTTTATGCCTTTTTCTTTTCTGAGAGGGGGGTTCTTCTGACCCGTAGAACACTTGTCCATTTTCTCCTCTCCCTCACTTTTCTCTCCACTCAAATTTTTTTTTCTTTTCTTTCTTTGGCTTTTTCTCTCTTTTTTTTTAGCTGTACCCTTTCATGATATGGGAGACAGAGATCAAAAATCTTAGAGCATAGATACTTTATTGAAAGCAGTGTACGTGATCTTGATCATAGACTTAGACAAAACTTCAACATAGCTCTAGATTTGACAAAGCTCAATACAAGTAAGCATCATTTAATCAAATTTATTTTCAATGAAAGCTCTGCTGGGATATATTATTGATCACAAAGGAGAAACTTAGCTAATGATTTTTTTTATTTTAAGTACTCTCCATAGACAAGATAAAAGAAAGATGGTTCTCATTATTCTAACTTTATTCTGATCATCCCAAAAGTAATAAATATTTCTAAGAGCATAAACATGTGAAACTTTATCTTTTAGGTTATCAGGACATTTTAGCGGGGCATCTTTGTTCAAATCGAAACGGAAAGCAATTTGTAAAAATTTAAAAAGTTCAGGAAGCAAACCGAGCGGTGGACGAGATGTGGCCGAACTGGGTTCTGCCGTGGTTCGTCGTGCGAGTCATTTGATCATGCTTTTTCTGTTGTTCTTGATGCCATTTGGTCATCTGTTCTTCTCCCCCACACTTGTTTTCTGTTATCTTGCATGCACAGTATGGTGGAGACAAAAACATATCCAGAAAATATATATAGGCAAAGATAGCTCAACTTGTGGAATACTTCTTTATTAAAAGAGAGAGCACTTTATTAAACAACTCTAAAGCGAACTAAAGCAAACTAACTAACTCGAACTAACTATCACTAATGTGCTCTCTAACTAAGGTGTTTACACAGGACGCTTGCCCTTCTTAAGGCCGCGGCTATGGTCTTCCTCATCGTCCCTACGTTTCTTTGACTCTAACAGCTTAAGGACAGTCTTGGTGAGGGAAGCGTTGACGCGATGGATCTCTTTGCAAGTTTCAGCCAGGCTTGCTACTTCCTGTGCTAGCTCAGCTACGGTCTTCCGGGTCTTTTGTTTCTGCGGCATCCGCTGGCTGGCTTCGAAGACTGGGATTCTCTTGATCTGAGGTTCCTTGGCACGAACTCTGTCGATGGTGACACAGCTTGAGGAGGTGGTGTACTTGTGCACCCTTGTGTTGCCAAACTTGTCCATGTGCACATCAACGAGTCGCTCTCCATCCCTTGGTTTCTTCAGATCCATGTAGCTAGGAACACGGATTGGCTTCTTCTGAGCTGCTTCGCGACGGCGATCGTACGGCTGAGCGTACATCGCCTGCCTGCTTTCTGTAGGCGGTGGTGGCGAACGTGGACGGCTAGGCGAGAATAGCGAGAGAGGGAGGTGATCAGAAGGCAAGGAGGCTAGCGGCTTTGCTTCCTTCTCGAAAGGAACAACCGCCTTGGCTTCAAAGCTAAAGGGGACAAGCTGCTTGTCGGCCATTGCTGCTACTTGGAGGCTTTGGGATGAGGAAAAGGTGGGGGTCTGCCCCTGCTTATATATCGGTCCCGGACTTGCAGAGGGGGTTGACCAGGCTTGGAAAGGCTGCAGAAAATCTTGTAAAAGATCCCCGAACTAGTTTTTCAAAACCCTAACACCTTAGAGATAGCGTGGGCGAAAGCTGACGGCGAATGGCGGTGGGCAGGGCCCGATCGGCCCAGTGAGGGGGCTGATCGGTCCCCTACCAGGGCGCCTCGCGGAGATCTTCGGTGTGGGGTGCTCTAACCGTGTGCTGATCCCTAAAAACCTTAAGATGGCCCATTACGGCCTAAAATTAATATTCGTTGGTAAGCAAAGGAAATCTATCTCATCCAAATCCTCAGACTCTTTATTGGGCTCTAAAAATATTTTAAGGCATTGACCATTTACCTTGAATAACGTACCTTCGTCGTCTTGAAGAGTGACGGCTCCGTGTGACGATGAATTCACTACCTTGTATGGTCCTTCCCACTTGCTTCGTAGCTTTCCATGCCCAAAGAGTCATACCCTGGAGTTAAAAAGTAATACCTGATCGCCTGGGTTGAATTCTTTCTTTATGATTCTCTTATCGTGCCACCTCTTGGTTCTTTCCTTGTAAATCTTGGCACTGTGATACGCCTTCTCTCTCCATTCTTCTAGCTCGGACAGTTGCATTTTTCGTTTTGTTCCGGCTGCTTCAAAGTCCATGTTCCAACTCTTTATTGCCCAATGAGCCTTGAATTCTAGCTCAACCGGCAAATGACATGTCTTCCCGTAGACCAGTTGGTAGGGAGACATTCCAATGGGGGTTTTATAAGCTGTCCGATAAGCCCAAAGTGCTTCAGGTAGCTTGTCTTTCCATTTTATCCCCATTTGGTCCACCGTCTTTTGTAGAATGTTCTTGATCTGCTTATTGGACGTCTCTGCTTGACCACTTGTTTGCGGGTGGTAAGGAGTAGCGACATTGTGCTGGATCCCATGGTTCATGAGGTATTTCTCGAAGCGCTTGTCGATGAAATGAGACCCTCCATCACTTATCACTAACCTTGGCGTACCGAATCTTGGAAATATTGTCTCTTCAAACATTCTTATTGAGCTTTTGTGGTCAGCAGTTCTGCATGGTAGGGCTTCAACCCATTTGGAGACATAGTCAACTGCCACTAAGATGTACTCAAATTTTCCGGATTTTGGGAATGGTCCCATGTAGTCAGTTCCCCAGACATCAAAGAGCTCGATCTGAAGGTTGGTTGTCAGTGGCATGGCATTTCTGGAATTGATGTTCCCGTGCCTCTGACAAGAGTTGCACCTTCGTACGAAATCTTTTGTGTCTTGATACATGGTTGGCCAGAAAAATCCGCTTTGCCAGATCTTTGCATGTGTGCGGAAAGCTCCATAATGACCTCCATATGGTGATGAGTGGCACTTCTCAATGATCTTCATTCCTTCTTCTGTCGGTACACACCTCCTGAGTAACCCGTCAGAGCATACTCGAAAAAGGTATGGTTCATCCCACAGGTGATGGCGACTCTCGTAAATAAGCTTTTTCTTGTCGGCTCCTGGTCGTACATACCCTGCAACCATAAAATTAACAATATCTGCGTACCAGGGGTCTGACCGGGCGATCCGATAGAGCATGTCATCCCTCATTGCGTCATTGATGGGTAGTTCCTGTGGTTTCTCAAAATACATTCTAGACAAATGATCGGCAACAAAATTTTCTACTCCCTTCTTATCTTTTATTTCTAAGTCAAATTCTTGGAGAAGCAGAATCCATCTTATTAATCTAGGTTTAGCATCTTTCTTAGTGAGCAAATATTTTAAAGCAGCATGATCAGTGTAAACAATAACTTTTGCTCCTACTAAGTAAGATCTAAACTTGTCAATGGCATAAACAACAGCTAGCAGTTCTTTTTCAGTTGTGGCATAATTGAGTTGAGGTCCTGTCAAAGTTTTACTAGCATAAGCAATGGCATGATGTTTCTTGTCTTTTGTTTGCCCCAAAACAGCCCCCACAACATAATCACTTGCATCACACATAATTTCAAAAGGTAAAGACCAATCAGGAGGTTGTATAATGGGTGCAGAAATAAGAGCATTTTTCAGAGTTTCAAAAGATTTAAGACAAGCATCATCAAAGTCAAAAGGAACATCTTTGGCAACCAAGTTTGTAAGAGGTCTAGCAATATGAGAAAAATCTTTTATAAACCTTTTATAGAAACCAGCATGGCCAAGAAAACTTCTGATTCCCTTGACATTAACAGGTGGAGGTAGCTGTTCAATTACTTCTATTTTAGCTCTATCTACCTCAATTCCTCTTTCAGAAATTAGATGGCCTAGCACTATTCCTTCTCTAACCATGAAATGACATTTTTCCCAATTAAGGACTAAGTGCTTTTCTTCACATCTTTGCAAAACCTTATCCAAGTTTTCTAGACAATCATCAAAAGTTTTTCCATAAACAGAAAAATCATCCATGAAAACTTCCATGATCTCTTCAATCATATCAGAGAATATAGACATCATGCATCTTTGAAAAGAAGCTGGAGCATTACATATCCCAAAAGACATTCTACGATAAGCATAAGTTCCATAAGGGCATGTAAAAGTGGTTTTGCTCTGGTCACTGGGATGGATTGGGATTTGGTGATATCCAGAATATCCATCAAGAAAGCAAAAGAAAGAGTGATTTGCCAACCGCTCTAACATTTCATCAATGAAGGGCAGTGGAAAGTGATCTTTCCTTGTGGCTTTGTTGAGTTTTCTATAATCTATGCACATACGCCAACCAGTGACGGTTCTCTGAGGAATTAATTCATTCTTCTCATTTTTCACAACTGTCATGCCTCCCTTTTTAGGCACAACTTGCACGGGGCTCACCCACTCACTATGTGGCACAGGATATATAATCCCGGCGTGTAAGAGTTTCAGAACTTCCTTCTTCACTACCTCTCTCATCGCATTGTTAAGTCTTCGTTGTGGCTCTCTAGATGGTAGAACATCAGGGTCTGTAGGAATGTGATGAGTGCAAAGGGCAGGACTGATGCCGTTAAGGTCTTGGAGCGAGTAGCCAAAGGCTGAGCGATGTTTTTCTAAGATGGTTATCAGCCTATGAGTCTCTTCCTGAGTGAGTTGGTCATTAATGATCACAGGAGACTCAGAATCATTGTGCAAAAAGGCATATCTAAGACCAGGTGGTAAAGGTTTAAGCTCAATGGGAGGTCTCGAGGGTTCCTCGGTTTCATCGAGGGGCTCAGATTCTGTAGGATTTTCTTCTTCCTCCTCGATGAAAAATTTAGTGACATCTTCTTGATTGGATTCTATGAAATGTTCTAGAGATGCTTCATTCACCTCTTCCATTGGGTCAGGTTTAGGACTGGGTTCGGTCTTAGTATGGATTGAATGTGAGAAGTGTAAGGGAACTTTAATGGTTTTGCCTAGGCAAACATCAAGTTTCCCTGTGTGTCCTTCTTTAAGGAGTTTTTCTAAAGGATAGCCTATTAAAAGATCAAACTCCTTAATATCACAAATGTGAAAGCTTAGGTGAATTGCCATGTCGTAAACTGAAATAGGTAAGACATAGAGAATTCCCGAACTTTGAATAATCTGTCCTGAGGAGCACTTTAATAATTTCGTTGTGGGAGATAATGGCTTGTTTTTGATAAACTGATGGAAAAAGGATAAGGCCATTATATTGATTCCCACAACTGGATTATAAAGGGCATCAAAGGGGGTTCCATTGATTGTACATTGAATTGGTATAGAAGGTGAATCCAAATGGACTATATCAGAGGAAAGCTCTGACTCTTCCAACCATTCCCCACTCATGATGGATGCAAGCTCCACAGTGCGTTCTCTTGAGAAGGTTTGCTCAAAAGAGTCTATCTTCTCATGTGAAGAAGATGTATGCTTTCGAGGCATCTTCTCTTTATGATATTTCGAGGTGTTTACATAATCGGAAAATAAATCATCCTCGATATCATTTATAAAATCAGGTAGAGGAATTTCTTCCCGTGGTGATTCTATATGTTGGATAGCTATAGGTTGGGATGTTTCTGGCACAGGTTCTAGTGTAGCTATCTCTGGAATCTCTTCTAAAGTTTTCTCTTCTAAAGGACCATCATTAGTGTTGGCTAGAATGTTGTCTAGGACAGTTCTAGCTCCACTAGATGTAAGGTGTATGAATGATCCATGAGAGGAGGTATTCAAATAGGCTCTAGATTCCTTATTAAGACCAATATAGAAGTGTTGAAGGAGAATATGGTCTTGAAGGCTTAGATCTGGTCCGGATTTGCAAAGAAGTTCAAAACGTTCCCAGGATGAACTCATAGACTCATTATCCCCCTGTTTGAAGGATATGATCTTGATTCTAAGGTCGACTACTTTGGATAAGGGATAAAAATCCATGCAGAAATCTGCACGGAGAGTTCCCCAATCGCCTTTCATCTTCTCTTTGGTTCGGTCGTACCATTGGCGAGCTTTTCCTTTCAGAGTGAATGGAAAAAACTTCCAACGGATAGTCTCATCTGACATACCCTCAATGTGCAGGCAGTCACAAGTTTGCTCAAACTGTTGGAGATGATGATAAGGGTCTTCGTCTTCTATTCCTAAGAAAGTGTTGGTTTGGACCATCTCTATTAACCGTGGGCGCAGCTCATAGGCATCAGCTAGGATTGGTTTCGATGATGGCATAGGCCTAAGGCTGAGCTCTGAGGGTGCCGAAAAATCTTTGATAAGGGTGGTGTCCATAAGGACAGTAGGTAATCTAAAACTAAAAAGAAAAAAGAAAGATACAAGATTAGTTATACTCGAAGAGTTTTCTCTTAACCGTTCTCCCCGGCAACGGCGCCAGAAATGCTTGTTGGTATTTGTTAAGCCTACAGAAATATTATGATGGATAATCCGCAAGCGCACGGATACCGGTGAGCATTCCTCCCGGGAGAGGGTTTTAAATATCGAATCCACAGGGAGAATGGTAAAGAGAGTATCTGAGGTATATAACTAATCAACTGAGTAGCTATCAAGGACTGGACAGAAAGAGAGATAAGGAAAACTTAAGGATGTCTGGTTCTTATCCTCACAAGCTATGTCTTTATTGCTCTTATGGGGTGATTGTCTGAAGGCACACTTAGTAAAGGGAACCTCCCGAGAATCTATGGGGGAGTCCTACGGTTTCTATAGACGGGAGGTGGACTACGAAGGACTCAATGGTGCTGTCACCACCACGATCTACCACACGATCCGGAATATAGAAGGCATTCACAAGCTAGCTAGTCTAAGCACCACACTTACACTAAACATGCAACTTTAATTCAAGAGCGACAGGAATTAGAGTACTCAAAGAGTTATGAACCGTAAGAACAATAAAAACAATGGAGCTCACTTGAATAAGAAGTCGATCTTTCCCGTAAGGTCTCAGGATCGGGCTCCAATGGAGTTGATCCCAGAGGTAGAAGATGAAGAGGAGACACCGACAGGTCCGGGCCTTCCTTTAGCTTGGCCTCAACCGCTCTCTAATCCTCTCGAACAAGATTAGCTAGGTCTAATTAGACCGTGGATCTAATCTCTCAACTTGATAATACCTCTCCAACTCTAATTCTAATCTAGAGCTCTAATCTCAGGTAGGCATGGAGGATCTGATAGAATGAGTTGCCCTCTGCCCTGGGGTCAGGGGGTCTGCTTATATAGTCCAGAGGAGATGACGTGCACCGTAGGATCAAACCGACCTAAACATGTGGTTTAGATTGATCTTCATAGGCGGTGGAGGAACATTCCAGAAGCCGGGCCCATATGGCGCCAGGGGGTGGCCGACCGGCCCCACCACTAGGCCGGTCGGTCTGGTGTGGGCCCCATTCGGGGTCCACTTCGGCCAGGTGGGTCCTTGATCCTTCTAGATGCTTCTTTTTTAGGTGCTAAGTCACGTTGAGTTCCGGAGCCTTCTGGAGTCTTCTAGAGAGGTTTTCTTGCATATTTTCTGAATAGTCCCTGCAAATTCATAAATTCACCAAAACTCGTGGAAATTGTTAATATAAACCCTAATAAGGTGATCTAATCATATTTTAGTCCTTTTTCCAGTAAATGCGAGGGATAAAATTCATAGATAAAATATGTCAACAACTTCCATAGTGGGAGGAAGAGGACAGGAAATTAGCTGCGACTGGGATCGCCAACCCATATGATGTCATCGTTGATGATCGTTCTAGGAGTTGGGTGCGAGCAAGGAGTAAGCTAGTGGTGGAAGATGGTGGTGCCGTGATAGTGTACAACAAAGAAGCAAATGAAAATGTGGCTGCAGACATCATGGAAAAGAATGCACATGCAGAATCTTCAAGAATGACTTCATGGATGAGGGAGAATGATGTGCTAAGTCAGTGCTTGGGCCGCCCCGAACAACCAGGTCGCATGCGTGGTGTCTCCAGCTACCAGGGCTGGAAGTTTGCATGGCCTCAGCACACTTCCATGTACAGGAAGAGGAAGATGGCCAGTACCGACTCATCAGTTGATAAGCAACAGATGAAGGAAGAAATCAAGCAAGAACTCAAGGCTGAGATGGAGAAGGATATGCTTGACATGATGGCATGAGGGTACCAGGCGGTGTTTGCACCAGTGTCCAATCGCACAAGCCCTTCACCCGCCGGACTGAAGAGCAGTTGTGCGTCCGCAGATAATGTAGGTTTGATCAACGGCACTACAGAGTTGTCGACAGAGGTAGTGCGCTGTGACGATCCTACACAGGAAGACCTTATAGGCACGTTGACTGAACCCACAGACTGTGGCCTATGGATCATATTTCACGGTGTTGAATGTGAAGCTGCAATTGGTGTGGTTCAACCAGAGCCGACTACGCTACATACAGTCCCGATTCATGAAGACTGTGCTGTGGTCGAAGTGCTACATGTATATGTTGTCTTTAGGGATCACACGCTAGAACACCCTCCTAATGATAAGGTGACGACACTTGGACAAGCTCTACACCAGAGGATATAGTGGAAGAGGTGTCAGATTCACATCAAGGGAGCATCAATTCCAAAATCTTGTTCGCACACTATGGTACAGATTCCTTCTAGTTCACAGACTATAGGACAAAACTCTTCCTCACATGGTTTCCTAGCTCCTCCTCCTCCTCCTCCACCCCTAGAACTGCAAATTACAGGACAGGTTTATTCCTCACCTGGTAACCCACCTCCTCCTCCTCCACCCCCAGAAACGCAAATAACAGGACAGATTCATTCCCCACTTGGTAACCCACCTCCTCCTCCTCCTCCTCCACCCCCAGAAACGCAAATTATAGGACAGATTCATTCCCCACCTGGTAACCCACCTCCTCCTCCTCCACCCCCAGAATCGCAAATTACATCCCCACCTTCTCCTCCTCCTCATGAAACAACAAAACCTCCATCCCCAAACAAAAGTGCTCAAAACAATGATGCCAAAGCAGGAGCTCAGAGTCATGTGTTGGCTGATGCCGAGAAATCTGTCGACAACAATTCGAAGAAAGCTGCAAGTACATCTGGGCCCAATATCTCTGTAATAGCTGCTGGTCAGACCCCACCTAAGAAACCTTCTTTAGCCATCTCAAAGCAGCAGGAAAAGAAACTCGCTGAAAATAAAAGGTCTACCAGAAAGCGATCTGAGAAACCTTCTTCAGCCATCTCAAAGCGTCAGGAAAAGAAACTTGCTGAAAATAAAAGGTCTTAGAAGCCTACCAGAAAGCCATCTGAGGATCCTTCTTCATCAGACAAGAAAGCCCTTGAGAAACCTTTTTCAGCCATCTCAAAGCAGGAGGAAAAGAAGCCTACCAGAAAGCCATTTGAGAGAAACACCAAGAAGAAGGCGGCCAATGTTGCTATGACTCAGATTAACCCACGCTACAAATTTGGAAAACCAATGCTCACTACTGCTGAACTCAAGCATCCGGATATTGCTCCTTCTGTCACTAATCTCCACAATTTCTACATGGGACGTTGTAAGGACAAGGATGAGTCTCTGATTCAGGGCATAATATGGCCCAAGCACGGCTGGTGGCCTGTGAGAGAAGATGAAAAATACGAGCTGTTGTCTGTGATCATCAGCGACTTGTACGATCTCTTCAACTTGGATGCTTTGGATATGGGACTTCTCCGCTGTTTCATCCTGTAAGTTGCTTGAAAATTTAATCTGCTTCTCACTAATTATTTTCTATCTAAATGTGCTTTCTGCCTCAGTTCATCTTTACTATGTATTTTGCCTCCTTACACTTTGTTTTTTCTTAATATTAGGGATATGGTTGTAGAAGTACGGCAGAAGAAGGAACCCGTTGCCTTCCTTGATCCTGAATGCTTTAGCAAGTCAAACATAGAAAATAACTTTGATTTTTTGTGTCCTATACGAAGCGTGCCTACCAGTCATATGCTAAAAAGAGAGTCATCATTTCCTGCTATAACACTAGGCAGCACTGGATTGCAGTGGCGATCCTTCCAAAGCAGAATAGGGTCTTGTATCTTGATTCATATAGGACCCTAGGCACTAATTTCTCCGAGTTGGTACTTGCCATTGATGAGTAAGTTCTTTCTTTCTTAACAAACTTCCTCAACAAACTCTGCAGAGTTTATTAATGGTGCCCTAACCATTGTTGCATGTTTTGTTGTAGTGCTTGGAATAGTTACTGCGATGACAACAAGTTGCCCCGCCGCGCCTTGAAACATGACAAGGCTTTTGATGTACGTATTACTTAGTATTTCCTGCCTGTGGAAGCTAGTAGTAAAGCTTGAGTTTATTTCTTCTCACCACTGTTTGTCATTGTATATTTATCGCAGTGCCACCAACAACCTTACCAATCTAGAGTCTGCGGCTTCTATTGTGCCTATCACATGCTAACATTAAAAGATAAATTGAAGGACCTTGAGGTACTTTCTTGGGATCTGCATTTGTAACACCTGCAACTAAGCACAGTTCTTGCTTATTAGCACTGCACATGTTTGGTAACCACCTGTGTGCTGACAGCTGACATTGTTATATTCAGGCATTTCACCTACCTACTTGTCAGCTCCACAAAGACACACTGTGTAACAACCCGGGTTTTCAAAAGAGGTAAACCGGTCAACCTGTACTCGTGATAGTCCCTTGATCAGATGCTATCACGCACAGACATCCATCACAGATAAATATCACAACCATACAACGAAATAAAACATCCAAAAGTTTTACTTTTATTACAAATCCATACAGGATTACATCATTACACGCCTCTTGGCGGAATAACATGAATAAGAGCCTACGCAGCGGTAGCTAGCTTCCAGAAGATGTCTCCAGCTTCATCCTTCTCTCCCACAGGCACCCTTGAGCATAGGATCACGCCCTTCAATCGTACCATCCGTCGGCGTTGTTATCGAAGTCTGACTCGTACCCTGCAAGCTCAGGGGCTATCCCCAAGGATCAGGATAGGTCCACATCACCAACCGTATGCAAGCTTTAAGTGGCCTACTTCTAAAGGTATAGAAAGGTTCAAGGTAAAGGCTGGTGTTTTCCTAAGCAGTGGCAGCAACATATAAAGAGTAGTATCTCCATATCCCACCAAATCCCAAGTCTCTCATCCTCAAACGGTTACACCTGGACACCCAGATCACCGTCACCAAGTCCTATCTCCATCTAGGGTCGGTGTGAGAACTCCCACTCCTCACACCTCAATGATTGCACCCAGATCTGCGAGGCAGAGGGAGCAACTCTCCTCTCCCCGAGTACAACCACGGCTCACCATACACTCTAATCCTATAAGGGGGAGGTAGAAATCCCAAAACGTAAGAGTCAGAGTAAACAACAGGCATGTCCATAACCGAGGACACGGCTATACATATAGATCTGAACTCTGCAGAGCGTGTACACCTGTACCCAACTCGGAATGGCACCCGGCGATGATCAGCCAACCAAGCCCATCCAGTCAAACGAAACACCTAGGAGTTATGATTCCATCCTGCATCCGGGTCTCGATGCGGTCCCTCGCAAAGGACCACCCCAGAACTGTGAACATGCCGCCGTGTGGCCACACGAGGAGCGCCGCAAAAGGGAAGGGACTTCACCCTACAGCCTCTCACTGATACCCTCTATCCTACTAGCAGGTATGGTATCGCACTTGCTAGGGTCGAAACAGCCCTACCCCTACTCTCGGCGAGGTGGTGTCTACGAAAGTCCCGTGTAACAAAGCGACCCACTCGGTTTCAGACCGGGGCGAGCTCCTATCCTCCATGTCATCACAAACACCCCAACACCTGTGCTCCTAAAATAGTGTACCCGCCATAGGTACCAAACTGGGAATCGCCTGAGAAGGCGAACCCTGGCCCCGATGCCGGATCGGGTTGTCTTGAGCTCACCCTCGCCAAGTATCCCAAAAACACCTTCTCCTACCGGTTTTCCCACCACACACGCCAAGAATACTACCACAATATCCCAACACATGCACAGCAAGCTCAGCGTATCAACACGCATAAATATAGTAGTAGTAGTAGTAGGTCAATCAAGGACAAGGTATTTAAAAAGGGTAGTGCAAGGGTTTCATCATAATCCATCATCATGCATAAATGAAGCGCTAACAGTTCTAATAGCAATGCCTAATGGGCATTCAAAGGTCGGTCAGGCGTGAACCTGCGTGAGGGTAGTCGTCGAAGGCGAAGTCGTCGTCGTAGTCCTGGGTCTGCTCTCCGGCTCCGGTAGCTCCTAGATTCGCGAGTATAAATAAATAACGGAGCTAATTGCAATTAACACCAAATAAAGAAGCGATAAGAGCCAAAAGTGAGCAAACACCTAACTAACGGGTGCGTCATGATTTTAGAAAGATTATGAAAGTGGTTTCATATTTTCCAGAGCTCTAAAGAATTAATTATGAATTTTCAAAGGTTAAAACCATTTCTGAAATTAAATTACGCATATACAATATATACATCTCTTAGCTAGATATAGGCTAGCTCTAGCTGACTCTAACTAGGCTGTAAACTAACTACAGGCTGGCTACTGTCCTCCATGTGGCAGCCACGCAGCAGCTATAAGCTAGACGCATGAGGAGGTTGCAGCCACGTGGCGGCTGACGTAGCTTCAAGCGCACGGGATCTGTTGTGGCGTGCGGCGGGGTGGTGTGTGTTCTGCGGTGTGGCATGCGCAAGGATTGGGCGGACACAAAAGATCCTGGTGATTCAGTGCGGCTCGCGTGCGTGTGGATGGTGGCGAGGCGCAACAGGTGATTGGCTGGGCGCAAAAGGGATCCCAGCGATCCAGCGTGGCAGGCGACGGTGTGGTCCTGCACGCGTGCATCGAAACCCCTACTGGGTTCTAGGCAGCCACCAGGCATTTGAGCAAATGCCCGAGAGAGAGGTGGCGCGGCAAAGCTCGGCCGGCGGTGAGCTTTCCGGCGACCGGCGGGAAAGAGCAACAGCAAGACTCGGGATGACCTGGGCAAACATCTAGGGCAGCAAAAGGCTTAACCTTGGCTGGCCTTGGCTAGAGACACGAGCGGCGGCGAGGAGAAACAGGGCGGCGCCGCGGCGAGCAGGACCCAAACATGACGAGGGGCACGGCGAGACAATGTGCTGGCCTGAGGCTAAAGACGCCAACGTGCGCGCATGGGTGCGCGCAGGCCGGGCGCACGCGTGCATGTTCGCGCATGAGGATGGCGGCGATGAAACAGAGCGGCGGCGTTGGCTTGCGCATAGGGTGGCCACGTGAACGATGTGTGCACGTGGTGAGCAAACGCGCCGGGGAATTGCAAGGGTGCGCTTTCGGGGGATAGAGACCCAGTAAGGAGCCTTGCTTCCCAGTGTGTGCACCGAGCATGTGGATGCCAGCGGCTCGGCGCACTCACCGGCCTAGACTGGCACTCGGTGGTGGGCGAGATACGAGCACAGCAAGGCAACAGGAGGGCGGTGAGGTGAGATTGCCAGCACAGGATAGCGGTGACACGCGGCCAGGTGAGCGGCAGGGAAGAAAGGCTCGTCCCTTGGCCGATTCAGGGCGTCAGCGCGGCGAAAGGCAGAGCGGCGGCGTGCGAGTTCGCAAGTGCGCTGGCGTGCCAACTTTGTGTGCAAGGATGCGTGCCAAACTGCCTGGCGTGCACGGGGTGTAGAACGGCCCTAAAAAGAGAAGACTTGGCCCTCTGGTTTGTGCGTGTGCGTGTGGATGCCGACGTCGGCCATGATGGTGTGACGAGCAGGGCGGCGACGAGAGCAAGGTGCAGCGGGAAGCTGCATGGCGATGGAGGGTGCTTGTGCGCAAGGGCGCGGGCATGGCATGAGTGCGCTCGGTTGGCCAAAGGCAAAGCCTTGGCCTTCCACCGGTTCGTGCGTGCGTGAGAGAAAACACGGAGGCGTGCTCGGCTGGTTATGGTGATGGTGATGCCATGGTCGGAGACCGGTGACGCGGCAAGTGTGGGCGTGCGGTTCAGGGCAAACAAAAGGGCGGTGAGGTCTAGCGGGGTGAGCGGCGCGCAGCGACGATGGCGAGCGGCACCTGCAAATGTTCTGGACAGCTCGAAGGCTGGCCCACAAGTCGGCGGCGTTATGCACGGCGGTAAGGAGCAGAGCAGGCCAGAGTAGGAAGACACATGGGTTTAAGGATTTCTCCCGGCCGTAGCAGAGGTGAGCGACACGAAGGCCGGCCCTTCACATCATCAGGCGAGGGGGAAAGACTCACATGTGCCTATGGATGCGACGGCACGGCGGCGAAGAAACGGAGCAGGGCGGAGCGGGGACGTCGCAGTGCAGAGGAAGCAAAGGATCGGCGCGGCATGGCTTGGGGTAGAGGCAGCAGGGGCTTGCGGTCCTCAGGAACGTCGGCGTCCTCAGGTGCCGGCGCAGAGGTCCACGCGCGGGCTGCTCCGGCTCCTTGGCTCGCGGCGCTCTGGGACGACGGCGTCGACGCCGTGGTGCAGGCGGATGATGCGGCGCTCCAGGTCCCCCTCGGCGTCGATGGTCCCCGGCGGCTCCTCGGGTTCCACTCCTCCCTTCCTTCTCCTCTCCTCCCCCTTCTTCTCTTCTTCTCAGGTGGCGGGCGGTCAGGGGAAAACCCCAACAGTGGCGGCGAAAACTAGGGAGAAAGGAGGGGTGTAGCGCGACCTTTATACGAGAGGGCTAGGGCTTGGCTCTGGATGGACGGCGGATGGGAAATGCAAGGCACGTGGCGAGCATCCGCGGTGGCCATCGAGGGGCCCCGAGCTCGCGGTGCGCCGCGGCGGCTGTCGCTCTTGCGGCGTGCGTCAGCGTGGAGGAGAAAGGGGAACAGGGGCGGCCGGCTGACGTGTGGGGCCCGCGTGGCGGCGACACAAAAGGTGGAGGTAGGTGGGAGCCGGGCCGGTGAAGCTGAAAGGCCGGGTGGGCCGGAGTGGTTAGCTGGGCTGACGGGTTATGCAGGCCGGCGAAAGATCGGACCAGGCTAGGAGTTGGAGGGGGTCCAGCGAACTTTAACGGTGAAGATCAGGCCCATCAGAAGGTTTGGTCTTTTCCTAATTATCCATAACTCCTATACCTTAAACTGTTTAAATTCAAATTTGAATTTAGAATTCAAATTTGAACCACACACAAATAAGATCCAAATAAAAGCCAATAAACTCCAAATTATCACACTAGCATTTATATTTCCTAACAATTATTATTTAGCTCAAAATAAATCTAGGAATTTAGGGAAAGTTCAAAGAAGACACCCTTAATATTTTAAGCATGCACTCAAATTCAAGCAAAAATTTTGAAATCCACATTTTTGAATAAATTAACATTCCGAAAAACTCCGGGATGTTACACACTGCTCTACATTAGGTAAAGAACTGCCTCATTCCTCATGAACCAGGTGATCACACCCACAGGAAAATTTCACATTAATGATGCTCTGATGGCTCAAATTGTATTTGTTACCAATCCTCATGGTTAAGCCAGTGATATTGTTGTGAACCTTACTTGTTAGATGAGGATACTGAATGCCTGAATTTTGTCAGATGATGCATGTGAATTTTGTGGATTTCTATTCAGTTTGTGGAGTTTTGTGAATGTGGATGCTGGACCTAATTTTTGTGAAAGTAGACAACATGTCTCCTTTAGTCGAGACAGAGGAGACGCTAGTTCACAGGACGCGTCTCCTTTGGTCATAAGAGGAGACGCACGTACATAGTAGGTGTCTCATTTGGTCCAGACAGAGGAGACGCACGTACACAGTACGCATCTCCTTTGGTCGAGACAGAGGGAGACGCGGGTTCACAATAGGCGTCTCCTTTCGTCGAGACATAGGAGACGCGCACTGGCAAGACGTGTCTCCTTTGGTCGAGACATAGGAGACGCGCACTGACAAGACGCGTTTCCTTTGGTCGAGACATAGGAGACGCGCACTTACACGACACGTCTCCTTTCGTAAAGACAGAGGAGACGCGTCATGGAAGTATTTTCTGCATCTTCGATGTTGAGTTCATGTAACGGGCTCGATTTCTGTGGCAGTTAGCAAAGGTCCATGTGGGCCCAGAGAAACAGACATTTCAGGTAACCGGTAACTAGTTTCGGTAACTAGTTTCGGTAACGGTCTTTGTTAGACACCCGTTACTAATATGTGTTATGAGTAACGGGCTCAGTGTCTGCGCCCGTTACCAAAGGCTCCGGTGGGCTCGGAGAAATAGCCATTTCAGATGACCGGTAAGTAGTTGTGGTAACGGTCTTTGTTCGACGCCTATTACAATTACGTGTCATCAGTAACGGGCATCGGTCCGTTACCTTTGTTGGCTCATTTGTAATGCTTGATCGGTAACAGGCGTTTTGCCTGTTACTAATGACCATTCGCGCCCGTTACCAATGTCTATTTTTCACGTAGTGGCCGGGCCTAGGAAGGCCTAGAGGGCGCGGTCTCCCCGCTGGCCAGAGGGAGCACGGCTTCCCCACCGGCACCGCAGGAGGCCAGAGGGGGCGCGGCCTTCCCACCGCAGGAGGCCATGCTGACAAGAGGGGTCGTGGCCTCCACCACGGCCGCCGCCTGTGAGCCCCTCATCCGAGGGTATAGAGAGAAAAGAGGGGGTGGAGATGGGTGAAGGGGCATTTTTGCAGTTTCACTCCCAACCGAACCACTCCAGAGTGGAGGGGATCGAGGCGCTTTCCTTGCGGAGATGTTTCGGGAGGCCGTTTGGCATAGCTTCACGCGAAATAGCTCCCGAAGCTGCTCGCGAAGCTGTGCCAAAGGCACCCTTACACAACCTATTAGGCTAGTCTCAGTGGAGTTTCATGGAATTAACTTTGCTGATGTGGTGATGAGAGAATGTTTCATGGGATGTGAGAGGAGTTTCATCCGCATGAAACTCCGCTGGCACAGTTACCTAGTTTTCAGTTTAGGTAACTGTGCAATGAAACTCCTAGTTTTCTGTTTAGGTAACTGTGCAATGAAACTTGCACTGAGACTAGTCTTACCATCACTAGTTCATCAACCCCTGCTCCGGCATGGACTAATATGTTTTTTAAAAAATTGTATTTCAAAATTACTTAGAAATTAAACTCATAGCTAGTAATCAAAACATTATATTTGCATGGAAATATATGTTGAGTGTTATGTGATAGATTTTAACATAGAAATTTATGTTCTCATCATTTTATCTATATCTTAATAAATGGTGACACACATCATGCATATGTACCTTAATTATTAATTACATTATATGGCAATAGTGTAAGAAATGAAAGATTTAGAATCATATATTGGTATACAATTTAAATTAAAGTGATTTGCATTAAAATGTAAGGTTACCTCATGCTATGTTTAATAATGCATGTCATATATGGGCAATATAGATTTAAATTTAGAGGTTACTTTAAGATATTTCTAATTATTAGTGGTGGGTAATTTATTTACAAATTGGGTGGGGGGTTATTCTACTTAATATTTATAATGTGGATAATTTTAATGGTGATTAGGGGTTATTTTACACTATTTTCATAATAGCATAAGTGAATAATTTTTTTAGAAATGGATATGATGATTTGAATGGCCAGATGTTTGCTTTTTTGGGGGCAGGCGGATGTGCCGGCGGTCCAACAAAATGGGGTGGTTATTGTACCATTCAACCCGCTCCTAAACATCATTTTCGGGAGCGGGTGCCATCACCCGCTTCTGGAGATCATCGGGTGATGCCTTCCGATTTCCAGGAGTGGGAGAAGTTTTGTGGGAAAAAATTTATAACTTTATATCAAAATTATACAACACGATGGGGCCTAAAACTTTGTAGTTGAAGTTTTCTTCATTTGAGATTGTTTAATATTGCAAAATACCCATTTAAGATCTTCTAGTTTAAATCTATAACTTTTGAATTTCGAAATGATTTCGTATATACAAAAGCTTAGCAACAAACTTGTAGAACTCAGTGAGACTTAACACTTTTAAGTTGTCATCTTTTTGGTTTGAGATTGTTTACTAATCCAAAATATTATTGTAACTTCTCTAGTTTTAGAATATAAAAATTTTATTTTTTTCCAATGATATCGAATAGAGAGAAACTCTATTTAAAAGTTGTTACGCTCTCCGTGGTCCAAATGTTGAGTACATACAAAATAAATAAAGGTATGCATGCATATATTAAGGGATGAGTATATGTGAATGTATGAGTATATGTGAATGAGCTTAATGAATGTATTTTTTAAATACAAACACTTTCCTTGTGCCTGTGAAGAGAGCACATTTCCCGGGTGTCACACCTATTTTTCCAAAGAAAACCAAGTGCAAATCTATATGCAAGTCAGGATCAAGTTTCATGTATATAGTTGACATAAGTGAATAACAGAAACAATATCACGTAAAGAAAAGAGATATTATCAGAGTATTACGCTTAAATCTTGGAAACGAAGGCTCCAAACATCACAGGCAGTCGACTGGGGGTTGCGTACGCCTAGCACCAGCAACGTCTTCACAACGACTTCATAGTAGCTTTCTCTTTCTGAGCAACATTGTTTATAGCAAGGGTGAGTACATGCCGTACTCAGCAAGTGTGGGGAAAGTATGAATGCAAAGGCTTGACAAGGTAATGCTGACAGGTTGACTGCATTAAGCACTTTTAGTTGGTCAAATTTTATTAGCACCTGATTACTAATAAAGTGTAGGTATATACCAACCCACAATTAACATAAAGAGATACGCCATAAGCATATGTCTAACATAACCATAACCACGATTTAAGTACATCTTCAAGTTCAATTATCATGTGAGGGTCCAAGCCGCTCGTGACCGTGAGCACGGCTAATCGATTAGTTTTACACTCTGCAGAGGTTGTACACTTTCACCACAAGTCGCGTAAAAGTTCAGAAGAACTTTGAACCCAACCATGCGATGCTAGCTAGGCATCATACCACACTACCGAGGTGTGATTGCATAGGGATGCTACGAGGCCTTTACAAAGTTTCCCCAGTGTGAAGCAACCCGCGAAGGTTCCGAGTCGTTGCAAAGTATAAAGTCCCCTAGTAGGTACCGTGTCTTAGCCAAGCCCAACTCCCTACTAGAGCGAGTCTATACCCTACTGGTGCTCCCCCTTGCCCTTGTCAGGTAAGGCCACCCCAACATCAAGGTTTCTAATTACTCAGCCAAGACAGAGCCATATGTCTTGTGGTTGCACTGTTTTCCTGGGTGGTTGCTCCATGTTCCGATTAAGCATGGTGATCTTGTATTAACCAGATATATATAGCATAAAAGTAAAGCAAGTTCATCATTATTGTTGTTCATTAGAACCACCATAACCCAAAGTAAAGCAACTAAGCAGTGCTACCCAACAGAAAGGTAAACCCAGGTTGACAAGGAATAAAGGTAATAAAGACTAGGATAAACCTTAATAGGACCCATCAATATTAATGCAAGCATATGCAATGATGATTAAACACAGTTATTGGGACAAAAGAACAAGGACACACTTGCCTTTAACCAGAGTAATGTTGTTGCTCAGAATGTCTTCACTTCTTGCTCTTCCAAAGCTCTCGAACCACGTTCATTCTACTAGCATCAATCATCAGGCACAAGCATACAAAGCAAACATACAAGCAAAACTAAGAACAATGCATCAATCAAGGCTTTAAAAGAATGTGCTAAAGGATAGGCTCGATTCTATGGATCAAAAAGATCTAGAGCTTGAAAGAAGATTAGCTCTATGACAGAGACACACTGAAACAGAGAGTTTTGATAAAGAACGTCTACCGATTGATTTGCATATGTGAGAGATCAAACTATGAGCTAGGTTTATTTTAATTAGCAAAAGATAGGTAAAGGATATTTCATAAAGAAAATACCCCTAAGTTGTAATTAATGCAACATTAAATTTTATTTGCAAAAGACCGGGTAAAGAACTAATTAAATTTTATTTATAAAGATTCATATATAAAATTATATCAATTAAACATTTAATTTAGAAAAGCTAAACTATATGAATCCTCTTAATCAAAATTTTATGATTCGAGTAAACTAATAAAGTTATAATTAAAAACTCATTCATGTTGGTATTTAAACAAATTAACATTTATTTATAAAAGCCGGTGTAAAAGCCTATCAACTTTTAATTAGAAAAGTTTAATTAATTATTAAACAAATTAATATTTGTCTTATGAAAAACCGAGATAAATATCTAATTAGATTTTATTTACAAAAGCATATGAAATAAAAATTAATCAAACTAATATGAGTTATGAAAAACGATGTATGGCTCTATATTGCTTTTATTTATAAAAGGTATTTATAACTAGGCATTAATCAAAATTAATATTAAATTTATTTTCAAAAAAAAACATGATGAAAACTCACTGCTAACGTGTACTTCATGTCATTATGAAACTAACGCAACTTGAACGGATAAAAACGGAGCTAAAACATAAAAGATATGGAGAAAACAAGATTAGGGGCCTAGATGTGATTACTAAAGATTTCAGGGGCTCCTAGAGAAGATTCACAAGACTCCATGAACAGTGCTCATGAAACTGATATAACCCAGGGTTGGATCTATAAAAGGGGCTCGGTTGGATTTATGTGCAGAAGGGGAAACTATCTAGGGGGTTATCCGTGAAAGATCCAAGACACAAAACTTAGCTAAACATTATAGGGTTCTTCAGGGGGTCCTGCGCAAAATTACCAGGTGCCTTCTTCCTCCTCAGATCGAAACAGGGTAGGGGTGGACGGCGGTACTGGGCGACGGCGGCGCCGGCAATTGACGTGATGGGAGGCTTGGCCGAGGTGGGGAAACTGAGGAGGAGCTCGAGAGAAACTTGTATGAGTGCTCACCGGTGGCAGATACGAAGGGAGGCGGCCGAATTTTCGAAGGGAAACGGCCGGCGAAGCAGTGACGGCCAGCTCGGGCTTCCAGCGATGGCAGCACTCCGGCGGCCGGTTCGCGACGGCGGACGTGCGGCTCGTCAAGGTGAAGCCCCTATTTGCTCCGGTTGTACTCATGTGCGCCGAATCGAGGCGGCTACGGACATCCATGGCAACCGGCGGCTCGGGCTCCAAGCGGCGGCAGCGCTTCGTCGTTCCTCCGGCGACGGGAAGGAGCTCCCTAGGCTCAGCTCGTCGTCGCGGAGCTCCTGGTGGCTCTTGTTTGCATGGAAGGTCAATGGAGGTGGAGAATTGGCGCGGCAGCCGGTGGAGCTCTCCTCGGCCAGCAGCGGCGTGCGACGGCGAGGCGACACAGCGCGAAGGCGAGGGCGCGCGGAGGGCTCGGCCTCCCTAAATAGGGGCGTAGGGGGCCAGCCGGCCGTGCCGTACCCGGCACAGACGCCGAGGGGTAGTCCGGCGGGAGCACGCCGTGCTGCTTCCGGCCTCCCCCAATGGCCACGGCCCCGGATGGGCTTCGTTGTCCGCGACTGGGCCGGGCGGTGCTGGGTCAGAAGCGGACCGGGTCGGATTGGATCGGTGGGCAAAACGGGTTGCAGCAGGCCGGAACATGAGCCGGTGGTGGCTGCGGCCTGGTGTAGCTCGAGGATGTCATGTGCACATGCCAGAGAAGTCAAGGGGGCATGATCAGACTTTGATTGATGGGCTGAAAGACTGGATGGGCCAAAAGATAAGGAGGGAAAGTGATAAAAGAAATGATTTTCTTTTTATTTTCAGGAAATATTTTTGTGAATAAGAAAATCTAAAAATAGGTAGATAATTCATTAAAGCCACGAAAAATACTCTGAAAATCTCAAAAATTCCAGAAAAATTCCCAGAGATAGATTGAGACATGAACAACCCAAATAAAATATTTGGAGCTCATGAAAAAGAATTTAGAGCCTTCTAATAAATAGAATAAGCTCGGAGAAAATGAGAATAAATCCCGGAAAAACACGGAAAATTCTCAGAAGGATTTGGTCAGCACCTAAGCGTGTTTTTAAAACATTTTGCACTCAAAAACACCAGAATGCATCGGCATGAATGCAACACTCATTAAACCTTTTATTTAATTTCATAAAAACAAACAATGCCTTTTTCCTATACTATATTTTCTGTAAAGAAAATAAATGTTGGAAATTTTTAAAATTGAGAGAAATCAATGTTTTAATTATTCTTTTCTATTCACATCCTGAAATTGAAAATTTCAGGGTGTGACAAATCTACCCCCCTTAAAAGGAATCTCGTCCTGAGATTCGAAGAAAGAAGAAACAAGGAGTATGTAGACAAACAAGATTATTGCTGCTGAGGTAGGCAGACGGTCATCCTCTTTTGTCTTCAAGGTGTAGGATCTTCAATATTCACCTGTCTTGGTCGTCGAGATCTTCATTAGAATGAGCTGGATGAGATAGTAGCAAGCACAAGAGAGGAAGGAAGATAGAGTGAGATCTTCTTTTCTTCACTTGCTCAGTTCTAAATAGTGATGGTGGCAGAAGCTTGTGCTTGTTGGCATTTGATGCGGCTTCAATTCCTTCTTCTGATGTCCTTTACTCGATCAGGTAGAGAGAAAGAGGGATAACAAGGATGTGGGAGGTACAACAGATGAACCCAACTAGGCAACTGATGTCATTGTAGATATAAGACCCACAATACACCAACACTCACTACAAAAAAAATGAATCAAACAAGGTCATAAAACCAAATATCATCATACAAGCACTGATTTCCACCAATCAAGACATAGTTAAAGGAACGATACTACACGTTGTTAATAAGGTCAGTGGGCATCCTCCTAATAGATTGGATGTAACTCCCAGTAAGGATATCCATAAATAATGAATTCCTCACAGATCATAGAGTACGAGATTATGAGTTCATCCCAACTGGAATCACCTCAATCAGAGGTTTAGAACTCGGGATACAAATTAATCAAGATGGCTATTACAGCAGTGTTGACAGATTCTGAATGCTCCACTAATTCGTGTGTATCTCTCTTGATACAGAACGAATACTGCTGAATTTTTGACAGAGATTGACCCATGAAATTCTGGAACTAACCCAACTGATTTCATGTCAATCGGAGTTCTGTAGCTCGAGAAAGAATTAAAATAGTAATGATGTGTCAGAGAGCTGCGCGAACAGATAGAATATCGAGGGTAACAATTCCACCAATAAATCAAGGGGGTGTCATTGCTTGAGAAAATGCACAGTCGAGGTCGAAGAAGTATTCAAGGAGAGTGAAGATAAATATAAGAATTCATGGTAGGGAGATAAGGAGATGGTTAAGATGTGAGATCATTCATCAGAGAGGTTAAGGATAAGGTAAGAATGGACTATAGATCAAAAAAGACCTTAGGAAACATCCATTGCTAACTAGGCTTACGTCCTACAGTCGATACAACTCTGATACCACTATGTCACACCTGTTTTTCCAAAGAAAACCAAGTGCAAATCTATATGGATGCCAGGATCAAGTTTCATGCATATAGTTGACATAAGTGAATAACAGAAACAATATCACGTAAAGAAAAGAGATATTATCATAGTATTACGCTTAAATCCTGGAAACGAAGGCTCCAAACATCACAGGCAGTCGACTCGGGGTTGCGTACGCCTAGCACCAGCAACGTCTTCACAACGACTTCATAGCAGCTTCCTCTTTCTGAGCAACATTGTTTATAGCAAGGGTGAGTACATGCCGTACTCAGCAAGTGTGGGGAAAGTATGAATGCAAAGGCTTGACAAGGTAAGGCTGACAGGTTGACTGCATTAAGCACTTTTAATTGGTCAAATTTTATTAGCACCTGATTACTAATAAAGTGTAGGTATATACCAACCCACAATTAACATAAAAAGATACGCCATAAGCATATTGCTAACATCCATAACCATGATTTAAGTCCATCTTGAAGTTCAATTATCATGTGAGGGTCCATGCCGCTCGTGACCGTAAGCACGGCTAATCGATTAGTTTTACACTCTGCAGAGGTTGTACACTTTCACCACAAGTCGCGTAAAAGTTCAGAAGAACTTTGAACCCAACCATGCGATGGTAGCTAGGCATCATACCACACTACCGAGGTGTGATTGCATAGGGACGCTACGAGGCCTTTACAAAGTTTCCCCAGTGTGAAGCAACCCGCGAAGGTTCCGAGTCGTTGCAGAGTATAAAGTCCCCTAGTAGGTACCGTGTCTTAGCCAAGCCCAACTCCTTACTAGAGCGAGTCTATACTCCACTGGCGCTCCCCCTTGCCCTTGTCAGGTAAGGCCACCCCAACATTAAGGTTTCTAATTATTCAGCCAAGACAGAGCCATATGTCTTGTGGTTGCACTGTTTTCCTGGGTGGTCGCTGCATGTTCCGATTAAGCATGGTGATCTTATATTAACCAGAGATATATAGCATAAAAGTAAAGCAAGTTCATCATCATTGTTGTTCATTAGAACCACCATAACCCAAAGTAAAGCAACTAAGCAGTGCTACCCAACAGAAAGGTAAACCCAGGTTGACAAGGAATAAAGGTAATAAAGACTAGGATAAACCTTAATAGGACCCATCAATATTAATGCAAGCATATGCAATGATGATTAAACACAGTTATTGGGACAAAAGAACAAGGACACACTTGCCTTTAACCAGAGTAATATTGTTGCTCAGAATGTCTTCACTTCTTGCTCTTCCAAAGCTCTCGAACCACGTTCATTCTACTCGCATCAATCATCAGGCACAAGCATACAAAGCAAACATACAAGCAAAACTAAGAACAATGCATCAATCAAAGCTTTAAAAGAACATGCTAAAGGATAGGCTCGATTCTATGGATCAAAAAGATCTAGAGCTTGAAAGAAGATTAGCTCTATGACAGAGACACACTGAAATAGAGAGTTTTGATAAAGAACGTCTACCGATTGATTTGCATATGTGAGAGATCAAACTATGAGCTAGGTTTATTTTAATTAGCAAAAGATAGGTAAAGGATATTTCATAAAGAAAATACCCCTAAGTTGTAATTAATGCAACATTAAATTTTATTTGCAAAAGACCGGGTAAAGAACTAATTAAATTTTATTTATAAAGATTCATATATAAAATTATAACAATTAAACATTTAATTTAGAAAAGCGAAACTATATGAATCCTCTTAATCAAAATTTTATGATTCGAGTAAACTAATAAAGTTATAATTAAAAACTCATTCATGTTGGTATATAAACAAATTAACATTTATTTATAAAAGCCAGTGTAAAAGCCTATCAACTTTTAATTAGAAAAGTTTAATTAATTATTAAACAAATTAATATTTGGCTTATGAGAAAACAAGATAAAGATCTAATTAGATTTTATTTACAAAAGCATATGAAATAAAAATTAATAAAACTAATATGAGTTATGAAACACGGTGTATGGCTCTATATTGCTTTTATTTATAAAAGGTATTTATAACTAGGCATTAATCAAGATTAATATTAAATTTATTTTCAGAAAACAAACATGATGAAAACTCACTGCTAACGTGTACTTCAGGTCATTATGAACCTAACGCAACTTGAACGGATAAAAACGGAGCTAAAATTATAAAAGATATGGAAAAAACAAGATTAGGGGCCTAGATGTGATTACTAAAGATTCCAGGGGCTCCTAGAGAAGATTCACAAGACTCCATGAACAGTGCTCGTGAAACTGATATAAGCCAGGGTTGGATCTATAAAAGGGGCTCGGTTGGATTTTTGTGCAGAAGGGGAAACTATATAGGGGGTTATACGTGAAAGATCCAAGACACAGAACTTAGCCAAACATTATAGGGTTCTTCAGGGGGTCCTGCGCAAAATTAACAGGTGCCTTCTTCCTCCTCAGATCAAAACAGGGCAGGGGCGGACGGCGGTACTGGGCGACGGCGGCGCCGGCGATTGACGTGATGGGAGGCTTGGCCGAGGTGGGGAAACTGAGGAGGAGCTCGAGAGAAACTTGTATGAGTGCTCATCCGGTTGTACTCATGTGCGCCAAATCGAGGCGGTTACGGACATCCATGGCGGCCGGCGGCTCGGGCTCCAAGCGGCGGTGGTGCTTCGTCGTTCCTCCGGCGATGGGAAGGAGCTCCCTAGGCTCAGCTCGTCGTCGCGAAGCTCGTGGTGGCTCTTGTTTGCATGGAAGGTCAATGGAGGTGGAGAATTGGCGTGGCGGCCGTCGGAGCTCTCCTCGGCCAGCAGCGGCGTGCGATGGCGAGGCGACACAGCGCGAAGGTGAGGGCGCGCGGAGGGCTTGGCCTCCCTAAATAGGGGCGTAGGGGGCCAGCCGGCCGTGCCGTCCCCGGTACGGACGCCGAGGGGTAGTCCGGCGGGAGCACGCCGTGCTGCTCTCCCGGCCTCCCCCAATGGCCACGGCCCCAGATGGGCTTCGTCGGGCCGCGACTGGGCCGGGCGGTGCTGGGTCAGAAGCGGACTGGGTCGGATTGGATCGGCGGGTGAAACGGGTTGCAGCGGGCCGGAACATGAGCCGGTGGTGGGCTGCGGCCTGCTGTAGCTCGAGGATGTCATGTGCACAGGCCATAGAAGTCAAGGGGGGCATGAGCAGACTTTGATTGATGGGCTGAAAGACTGGATGGGCCAGAAGAGAAGGAGGGAAAGGGATAAAACAAATGATTTTCTTTTTATTTTCAGGAAATATTTTCGTGAATAAGAAAATCTAAAAATAGCTAGATAATTCATTAAAGCCACGAAAAATACTCTGAAAATCTCAAAAATTCCAGGAAAATTCCCAGATGTAGATTGAGACATGAACAACCCAAATAAAATATTTGGAGCTCATGAAAAAGATTTTAGAGCCTTCTAATAAATAGAATAAGCTCGGAGAACATGAGAATAAATCCCGGAAAAATCCGGAAAATTCTCGTAAGGATTTGGTCAGCACCTAAGCGTGTTTTTAAAACAATTTGCACTCAAAAACACCAGGATGCATCGGCATGAATGCAACACTCATGAAACCTTTCATTTAATTTCAGAAAAACAAACAATGCCTTTTTCCTATACTATATTTTCTGTAAAGAAAATAAATGTTGGAAAATTTTAAAATTGAGAGAAATCATTGTTTTAATTATTCTTTTCTATTCACATCCTGAAATTGGAAATTTCAGGGTGTGACACCGGGCAACACCTATTCCGGAATAGAGGGAGTACGTACTTAGAGTCTTAGACACACTTGTATTGCTTTTAATAAAGAAGAATGTGCATGCATGTCTTACTTAGATATGGCCATTCCTTTTTTTTGTGAAGTGCCAATGTGATGTTTATCTCATTTGAATTATGACTTGTGTTTAGATTCGTAATCCCAAGTACTCCCTCTGTCCTGATATACTCGTAGTAGCTCTGAACTAGGTGCATCAATATAAGTTGAACCTGGGCATCTTTGTGACTGGATACATGTTCTCCTCTCTGAACCATGATGAGCTGCCAGGACGTCAACTAATATGGGACAGAGGGAGTAGTGCATAATAATATGACTTGAACATTAATCCATTGATTGCAAATTTGATACATTACAGTAATGTGCATGCTGTTGAACACAACACTGATGAACAAACTTTAGTAAATATAGCAATGAAATATTATAGTTGCATACATAATGGATATTAGCATCTTTGCCTCTTTCCTGTCAAAAGCTTCCGATTGGAACCCTGACCAGCTGCAGATCCCTGTACACTGGCAAGTAGGTTTGTCAGGAACGTAATGCATGCCTCCTTGAGCTTGTGAGAACCATGTTTGTTTGCCAGCATCAGCGTAGTTGCAGCCATGCTTGCGTCGATATTCTTGCACAAATGGTCCCCACATATTGACTTCAACCTTTCCATGTTGTACTTATCCGCCACCACAAGCAAATGTTGCGGCAGAGTTACCTTGTCGATCACCATCCTCAACAACATTCAACGAGTCGGTGTAGATGAAATGAAGCAAAGCCTTGAACACTTTCGGTTCCATGTCATCAATCCTTAAATGGATGGTGGTGGTCTTCTCCCTCCATGGACCCAAGAGGTCTGCCATGAAGACCGATGATCGTGCGGCGAGTATGTACCTGTGCGCCACGAACAGCTCGCCGCCGACCTCGATCGTCACATCCCCTCCAAGTCCGGTAGCTAGGAGGTCGCCGAGACGCAGGTGTAGATCGGGCGATGGGACACTAATATATTTTTTAAATATAATATATTACATATAATTTTTTACCAATTTTGTTAATTTTGAACTCATTTACTATTTTCAGTGTGAAAAGTTAGAATAATTCAAAATGTGTATTTCAAAAATATACAAGTTCAAACCATATTTGATACTCGAAATTATTTTACTGGAAAATATCACAAATATAAAAGTCGTATAAGTCAACAAGATCTATCACTTTTGTTTTAGCAACTTTTTTATATGACTTTGTTTGGTATTTCTAATTTTGAATTTCAAAATATTCAAACTTCGAAACTCATGTGAGAAAGTTTGAATACTCCAATTTTCGAATTTCAAAAATTGATAATTAAAAGCAAAATTTTGGAACACTAAATGAATGCAGCTGAAAAAGTGATGAATACCAAAGTTACATAACTCATCAAGATCTACAATCTTTATTTAGGTTATTTTTTCATTTGAGAAAGTTTGAATACTATACCTTGGTCATTAATTCTAGATTCACTCACATGGTATAAGAAACTATGTCATAGACATGTCAAATTTGTACTTCATATATTACCACTTTTAAAAATGACAAGATGACCTAAATGAACATTGTAGATCTCGATGATATATGAAACTTTGGTATTCATCATCTTTTCAGTAGACTTCATTTAGTGTAAAAAAAATTTGCTTGTAGTTGACATTTTTAGAAATTCAAAAAATTGCAGTCTTTACAATTCTCTATATAAAAAAATGTATTCCATAACAACATGATGCGTAGTGTAGTGGTAAGGTGCTCAACTCTTGGAACCACGGACATGGGTTCAAATCCTAAGTTCTCCCCTTTAGTGAGTTTTTTTGTTTTTTTCTTTTTTTAATAGCACCACTATGTATAACATATGAAAATAATTATCTTATATACACTAATATATTTTTTAAATATAATATATTACATATAATTTTTTACCAATTTTGTTAATTTCGAACTGATTTACTATTTTCAATGTGAAATGTTCGAATAATTCAAAATTTGTATTTCAAAAATATACAAGTTCAAACCATATTTGATACTCGAAATTATTTTACTTGAAAAAATCATAAATATAAAAGTTGTATAAGTCAACAAGATCTATCACTTTTGTTTTAGCAACTTTTTTATATGACTTTGTTTGGTAGTTCTAATTTTGAATTTCAAAATATTCAAACTTCAAAACAAAATTGTGGGGTACTAAGTAATTTCAAATGAAAAAGCCATCAACAACCATATTTATAACTAATCAAGATCTACAAACTTTATTCAGGTCATTAATCCATGTGAGAAAGTTTGAATACTCCAATTTTCAAATTTCAAAAATTGAAAACTAAAAGCAAGATTTTGGAACACTAAATGAATGCAGCTGAAAAAGTGACGAACACCAAAGTTACATAACTCATCAAGATCTACAATTTTTATTTATGTTATTTTTTCATTTGAGAAAGTGGTACTATACTTTGGTCATTAATCCTAGATTCACTCACATGGTATAAGAAACTATGTCATAAACATGTCAAATTTGTACTACATATATTACCACTTTCGAAAATGACAACATGACCTAAATGAACATTGCAGATCTTGATGAGATATGATACTTTGGTATTCATCACCTTTTCATTTGACTTCATTTAGTGTAAAAAAATCTTGCTTGCATTTGACATTTTTGGAAATTCAAAAAATTGCACTCTTTACAATTATCTATATAAAAAATGTATTCCATCACAACATGATGCGTAGTAGGTTATTTTTTCATTTGAGAAAGTGGTACTATACTTTGGTCATTAATCCTAGATTCACTCACATGGTATAAGAAACTATGTCATACACATGTCAAATTTGTACTACATATATTACCACTTTCGAAAATGACAAGATGACCTAAATGAACATTGCAGATCTTGATGAGATATGAAACTTTGATATTCATCACCTTTTCATTAGACTTCATTTAGTGTAAAAAAATCTTGCTTGTAGTTGACATTTTTGGAAATTCAAAAAATTGCACTCTTTATCATTATATATATAAAAAAAGTGTATTCCATCACAACGTGATGCGTAGCGTAGTGGTAGGGTGCTCAACTCTTGGAACCAAGGACCTGGGATCAAATCCTAGTTTCTCTCCTTTAGTGAGTTTTTTTTTATTTCTATTTTTTAATTGCACCACTATGAATAACATATGAAAATAATTATCGTATAATACACTAATATATTTTTTAAATATAATATATTACATAATTTTTTTACCAATTTTGTTAATTTGAACCCATTTACTATTTTCAATGTGAAAAGTTCGAATAATTCAAAATTTGTATTTTAAAAATTTACAAGTTCAAATCATATTTGATACTCGAAATTATTTTACTATAAAAAAATCACAAATACAAAAGTCGTATAAGTCAACAAGATCTATCACATTTGTTTTAGCGGCTTTTTTATATGACTTTGTTTGGTATTCTAATTTTGAATTTCAAAATATTCAAACTTCAAAATAGAATTTTTGGGTACTAAGTAATTTCAAATGAAAAAGCCATCAACAACAATATTGTATAACTCATCAATATCTACAAACTTTATTCAGGTCATTAATCCATGTGACAAAGTTTGAATACTCCAATTTTGGAATTTCAAAAATTGATAACTAAAAGCAAGATTTTGGAACACTAAATGAATGCAGCTGAAAAGTGACGAATACCAAAGTTACATAACTCATCAAGATCTACAATCTTTATTTAGGTTATTTTTTCATTTGAGAAAGTGGTGCTATACTTTGGTCATTAATCCTAGATTCACTCACATGGTATAAGAAACTATGTCATAAACATGTCAAATTTGTACTACATATATTACCACTTTCAAAAATGACAAGATGACCTAAATGAACATTGCAGATATTGATGAGATATGAAACTTTGGTATTCATCACCTTTTCATTTGACTTCATTTAGTGTAAAAAAATCTTGCTTGTAGTTGACATTTTTGGAAATTCAAAAAATTGCACGCTTTACACTTATCTATATAGAAAAATGTATTCCATCACAACATGATGCGTAGTAGGTTATTTTTTCATTTGAGAAAGTGATACTAAACTTTGGTCAGTAATCCTAGATTCACTCACATGGTATAAGAAACTATGTCATAGACATGTCAAATTTGTACTACATATATTACCACTTTCAAAAATGACAAGATGACCTAAATGAACATTGCAGATCTTGATGAGATATGAAACTTTGATATTTATCACCTTTTCATTAGACTTCATTTAGTGTAAAAAAATTTTGCTTGTAGTTGACATTTTTGGAAATTCAAAAAATTGCACTCTTTACCATTATCTATATAAAAAAAAGTGTATTCCATCACAACGTGATGCGTAGCGTAGTGGTATGGCGCTCAACTCTTGGAACCAAGGACCTGGGTTCAAATCCTAATTTCTCTCCTTTAGTGAGTTTTTTGTTTTATTTCTATTTTTTAATTGCACCACTATGGATAACATATGAAAATAATTATGGTATATACACTAATATATTTTTAAAATATAATATATTACATAATTTTTTACCAATTTTGTTAATTTCGAACCCATTTACTATTTTCAATGTGAAAAGTTCGAATAATTCAAAATTTGTATTTAAAAAATATACAATTTCAAACCATATTTGATACTCAAAATTATTTTACTTGAAATAATCACAAATACAAAAGTCGTACAAGTCAACAAGATCTATCACTTTTGTTTTTGTGACTTTTTTATATGACTTTGTTTGGTATTCTAATTTTGAATTTCAAAATATTCAAACTTCAAAATAGAATTTCTGGGTACTAAGTAATTTCAAATGAAAAAGGCATCAACAACAATATTGTATAACTCATCAATATCTACAAACTTTATTCAGGTCATTAATCCATGTGACAAAGTTTGAATACTCCAATTTTCGAATTTCAAAAATTGATAACTAAAAGCAAGATTTTGGAGCACTAAATGAATGTAGCTGAAAAAGTGATGAATACCAAAGTTACATAACTCATCAAGATCTACAATGTTTATTTAGGTTATTTTTTCATTTGAGAAAGTGGTTCTATACTTTGGTCATTAATCCTAGATTCACTCACATGGTATAAGAAACTATGTCACAGACATGTCAAATTTGTATTACATATATTACCACTTTCGAAAATGACAAGATGACCTAAATGAACATTGCAGATCTTGATGAGATATGAAACTTTTGTATTCATCACCTTTTCATTTGACTTCATTTATTGTAAAAAAATCTTGCTTCTAGTTGACATTTTTGGAAATTTAAAAAATTGCACTCTTTACCATTATCTATATAAAAAAATGTATTCCATTACAACATGATGCGTAGTGTAGTGGTAAGGTGCTCAACTCTTGGAACCAAGGACATGGGTTCAAATCCTAAGTTCTCTCCTTTAGTAATTTTTTTTCTATTTTTTAGTTGCACCACTATGAATAACATATGAAAATAATTATCTTATATACACTAATATATTTTTTAAAAATAATATATTACATATAATTTTTTTACTAATTTTGTTATGTTTGAACTCATTTACTATTTTCAATGTGAAAAGTTCGAATAATTCAAAATTTGTATTTCAAAAATATACAAGTTCAAACCATATTTGATACTCGAAATTATTTTACTTGAAAAATCACAAATATAAAAGTTGTATAAGTGAACAAGATCTATCACTTTTGTTTTAGCAACTTTTTTATATGACTTTGTTTGGTAGTTCTAATTTTGAATTTCAAAATATTCAAACTTCAAAACAGAATTTTGGGGTACTAAGTAATTTCAAATGAAAAAGCCATCACCAACAATATTGTATAACTCATCATTATTTACAAACTTTATTCAGGTCATTAATCCATGTGAGAAAGTTTGAATACTACAATTTTCGAATTTCAAAAATTGATAACTAAAAGCCAAATTTTGGAACACAAAATGAATACAGCTAAAAAAGTGATGAATACCAAAGTTACATAACTCATCAAGATCTACAATCTTTATTTAAGTTATTTTTTCATTTGAGAAAGCGGTACTATACTTTGGTCATTAATCCTATATTCACTCAAATGGTATAAGAAACTATGTCATAAACATATCAAGTCTGTACTACATATATTACCACATTCGAAAATGACAAGTTGACCTAAATGAACATTGTAGATCTTGATGAGATATGAAACATTGGTATTCATGACCTTTTCATTTGACTTCATTCAGTGTAAAAAAATCTTGGTTGTAGTTGATATTTTTGGAAATTCAAAAAATTGCACTCTTTACAATTATCTATATAAAAAATGTATTCCATCACAACATGATGCGTAGTAGGTTATTTTTTCATTTGAGAAAGTGGTACTATACTTTGGTCATTAATCCTAGATTCACTCACATGGTATAAGGAACTATGTCATAGACTTGTCAAATTTGTACTACATATATTACCACTTTCAAAAATGATAAGATGACCTAAATAAACATTGTAGATCTGGATGAGATACGAAACTTTGGTGTTCATCACCTTTTCAGTAGACTTCATTTATTGTAAAAAAATCTTGCTTGTAGTTGACATTTTTGGAAATTCAAAAAATTGCACTCTTTACCATTATCTATATAAAAAATGTATTCCATCACAACATGATGCGTAGTGTAGTGGTAAGGTGCTCAACTCTTGGAACCAAGGACCTGGGTTCAAATCCTAAGTTCTCTCCTTTAGTGAGTTTCTTTGTTTGCTTTCTATTTTTTAATTGCACCACTATGAATAACATATGAAAATAATTATCTTATATACACTAATATATTTTTTAAATATAATATATTACATATAAATTTTACCAATTTTGTTAATTTTGAACGCATTTACTATTTTCAATGTGAAAAGTTCAAATAATTCAAAATGTGTATTTCAAAAATATACAAGTTCAAACCATATTTGATACTCGAAATTATTTTACTTGAAAAAATCACAAATATAAAAGTCGTATAAGTCAACAAGATCTATCACTTTTGTTTTAGCAACTTTTTTATATGACTTTGTTTGGTAGCTCTAATTTTGAATTTCAAAATATTTAAACTTCAAAACAGAATTTTGGGGTACTAAGTAATTTCAAATGAAAAAGTCATCAACAACAATATTGTATAACTCATCAATATCTACAAACTTAATTCAGGTCATTAATCCATGTGACAAAGTTTGAATACTCCAATTTTCGAATTTCAAAAATTGATAACTGAAAGCAAGATTTTGGAACACTAAATGAATGCAGCTGAAAAAGTGACGAATACCAAAGTTACATAACTCATCAGGATCTACAATCTTTATTTAGGTTATTTTTTCATTTGAGAAAATGGTATTATTCTTTTGTCATTAATGCTAGATTCACTCACATGGTATAAGAAATTATGTCATAGACATGTCAAATTTGTACTACATATATTACCACTTTCGAAAATGACAAGATGACCTAAATGAACATTGCAGATCTTGATGAGATATGAAACTTTGGTATTCATCACCTTTTCATTTGACTTCATTTAGTGTAAAAAAAAATCTTACTTGTAGTTGACATTTTTGGAAATTCAAAAAATTGCAGTCTTTACAATTATCTATATAAAAAAATGTATTCCATCACAACATGATGCGTGGTGTAGTGGAAAGGTGCTCCCTGAACTTTAAATTAGCCCTCAGGCTTTTATCTATTTACGTTTATAGAATTATCAGTTCTGTATTTTTACGTTTTAGACCCTGAATTGTTTTGTAAATATGTGTTGTCAAGCACATTGTGATATGTACCATCCGGTATTTACACCTATGTAATTTGGATGTTATAATTACTGCAGTAATTGTGCATATTTATGATCCGATGATCATTTTTAGGTGTTAGAACAATTCTTACGTATGCAATTTATTTTATTTGCATAATTTCGTTAATCAATTTTTTTCTCTACATCAAGTAGAACATGAAGCAAAATAAAAATTAAGGCCTATACATATGATTTGAGAATAACATAAGGTGATGCGACCTAGGCGCTGGCTGCGATAAGTTCTTTATAAGAGCTTATTTGCCCTGAGATCTGCGCTTTTAGGCAGCCTTTGCTCATCACTGAGAGGTCTACATCTTTATGATGATTACCTTCAATGTGTATATCCAAATTTCATATATATGGACAAAATATTAAATGACTATCAAGTCAAACTATTCCTACAGGAATTAAAATGTCCTATACCTTAATTTTTGTAAGACTCATCTTACATACATTATTTTGCTTAATTTACAACACAAATTTACCTCCATAAATTAATCCTATATGGTTCTTTCATGTAGGAAAATGGCTAAATTAATCAACAAAGACTTCACTGAACTTGCAGCAGATGGTAGCAACTATCTGACTTGGGCTATGGATGTGAAAATTGTGCTTACAGCCAAAGGTTTCATTGACACACTTAATGAACCCGATCCACAAAATCCTATCCCGACTAACCAAAAGTTTGCAACCTTGCACTTTTTACAGCATCATCTTCATCATGATCTCAAAGCTGAGTACATCATGGAAGATGTTCCTAAGAAACTTTAGGATTCTCTCAAAGAACGTTACAATCAACAACAAAGTGTTATTCTGCCCGAATCAAGACGGGAGTGGTCTCTACTCCATCTAATGGATTTCAAGTATGTTGCAGAATACAATTCTGTAGTCATCCTTTGGATGATGCAGAAATGATAGAGAAAACTCTATCTACATTCCTCCCTGCTAATAGGATATTGCAACAACAATACCGCTGCCATAACTACAACAAATATTCTGACTTAATATATGATTTACTTCAAGCAGAAAAGCATGATGAGCTCTTAACAAAGAACCATCAAATGCGCCCTGTGGGTGCAGCCCCTCTGCCTGAAGTTCATTTTAATGCTCAGAGTTGAGGACCAGGAGCGTCCGAGGGTCGATGGATGGCCACTCCTCAGTGATGAGTGATTGACAACGGGTGTCGGACTGACTCTTGGCTCAGTGTTGCAGGTGTAGGCTGCAGCCTAGTTTGTGTTGTTGCAGGTGAAGAACGGGTGCGAAAGGTCTTCAGCCTTGAGGGGCCTCCGGGAGATGGAGAGACAAGTAGGCTCGGTTTGAGGGACCCGGTGGACAGCGGGACTAGGTGCGGGTCACATGGTGGTGAGACGAGCAAGACGAAGTCGAGGACGATCGAGCCGGCGCACGGTGGCAGCCAAGTCAAGGGGCTTGGTGGGAGGCCGGGCCGAGCGCGTGGGGTTTGGTGGTTTGCCCACAAAACCATCGGTGGCCGGTTTCTTGGTTTGGGCCTCAAAACCAAGTCCGAAGACCCAACATGACAGAGACGGGATCCGGGCGCGTCGGGAAGCTTCGAGGCGGAGGACACGTGGCGGGATCGCACAGCTAGCGTCGGGAGGACGCGGGGTGCGGCGAAGGCGTGGCCGTCTGATGGCAAGACCCACAAGATTACCTAATTGCCCCTACGTGGGTTGTATCGCCAGTTGAAGTGTAAGGGGTAGTCGAGTCATTTACCACACCGACGGGACCCGATATATAAGCCAAGGGTGTTGGTGGATGAGCCCTCTCTCGGCGACGCTAGGGTTTCATTTCCCCCCCCCCACCATTTTCTTATTTTCCATTCCTTTTTCCCTTCCTTTTCTCTAGGCTAGCATGAGAGCTTCATGTGAGATTTGTTGAGAGGGATGGATGCTAGGGCGGCATGCTAGACCTTGTGAATCTTTCCGGGTATGTATAGAAGATTCGGCGTTGTGTTTTTCATGGCTCTTTTTGGTGCTATTTTTGGTCCCTTTGTTCCTCGCTTGATTCCACGGATTTGAGAGTGTTTCTCCCGGATTTCTTTGAGGGAAACATGGATGGATGCCTCGTGCATCTTTGTGATTGATCTTGTGCCCTCAAACGCCGGGAAACCTCTTTGATTCGAGCGTTTTCGGTTGGAGCCCATATTCTTGGTTGAGTTCGTGTGATCCGCGATTCCCGTCGTTCTAGTAAGTTAGAGACCGAGATTTTTGGGGCATAGCTTCACCTAGTGACGCACATCATCTCCCCCAAATCTTGTCTCAAGAGCTCAAACCGTTTGGGAGATCCGGTGATGAGTTTGAAGGGTTGACTTCTCGAGTTCGTGCAGTTTCTGTTCTGTCCGTGAAGGGCAGACTGTCCGCCTGGTCCTGGTGGACCATCCGCGCCAGGCGTGTTCATCGCCTGTTCGTCGAAGTTCTTTGTGTGTTCTTGTTTTGGTTCGTTTCAATCCGTTTTGTTTTCGGAGTTTTGTTGTAGGAGGTTGGCGGACTGTCCGCGTGGTGCTCATGGACCGTCCGCGTGGTGGAGTTTTGTCTGAGGTTTTTGTCTGGGGTTTGCCGAGGGCTTTCGGATCGTCTGCCCCACCCGAGTAGACAGTCTGCAACACAAGCGGACAGTCCGCGAGGCTGAGTCGGACCGTCCGCACGGGTCCTGATTTTCTCCAGAGTTTCTGTTAGCTTCTGTGTCCATTTCGGACTGTCCGCGCTGGCCTGGCGGACCGTCCGCCCCATCCAGGCGGACCGTCCGCGGCTATCAAGCGGACCGTCCGTGCTGGACGCAGGAACTAGCAAGGTTGATCGGTTCCTTTTTGTAACACCCTGAAATTTCTGGATTTAAGGATGTTAATAGGAAAAATAATTAAAGAGCGATTTCTCATAATTTTAAAACTTTGCAACATTTATTTTGTTTACAGGAAAATTAGAATAGGAAAATAGTTGATTGTTTTTTTATAAATTAAATAAAATGGTTCTATGAGTGATGCATTCATATTCGTTTGCATGGTTTTTGGTTGATGTTTCTGGTTTTCAAAATCTTAAAAAGTCAAACCTAAACCCCCTCTCTATCTCTAATATCTCTCCCTATCCAGCCTAACGTCCTGGCCCTTTTCTCCTTCGGCCCTATTCTTCCCACCGGTCCATCAAAGTCAGCCGGCCCAATCCACCTCTCCTCTCTCGTGCCGCTGACAAGCGGGTCCCACCCATCAGGCCCTCCTCCCACCTTCGTTCAACCGGTGCCCTCGCACATATGCTCGCTCGTGCCCGAGCTTGTCAACTTATGCACACCCATCCGCATGCGAGCGCCGCATGTCAAGCCCCCCTCCCACCTCTGACCAACGCCCACACTCTCACGTGCCCGTGCGTTGTGCCGGCGCTCGCGCCGCACGCACTCGTGCGCTGCACCCGCGTCGCTCGGTCGCTTGTGCCTACATCTTCGTGTCCATGCGCTGCTTGACTCTCGTGCGTGACGCACGCTCGAACGCGCGACCTCTTCCCGCGTCTCTCGTTCTTCTCCTCCTCTTTCAGTTGCACCATCAAGATACAGTGAAGTCAGCGGCATCATTCTCCTTCAATTCCCGTACGTTCCCCTCCATACCACCAGTAACAACCATCTTTACCACCGAGTTTTAATGGCCAGCCCTTCCTCTTCCACCTAGTAACTGCATGTCATCATGGACATCATGACCGCCGCCTGTTTTCATTCACCATGTGCCGCTGCCCTTTCCTCTTCTTTCCTGCTCTATAAAAAGGACGCCCAAGCCCTGCGTGCCTCATTTGCTCCCTTGCACCCCTGCTGCACGTCTGGCTTCTCACCTCCTGCTGCCTTGCCTGCGCAACGCCGTCGCCTTGCACGCCTGCCGGACGAGCTGAGCGTCACCTCTTCCTTGCGTCGGACCAAGGCATCACCACCACGGGCTCCGCGAGGCCAAGCCGCATGACAGCCGCTGCTCGTCGTCGTCCACGTCCCGGTCGCCTTCGTCAGTTCCCGAACCGCCGGCCGACACACCATCTCCTCGTCCGCTCTCTCTTTTCCGGCCGCCTTCGTCCTCCACCGTTGGTGAGCTCCTCATCAACATGTACGTGCTTTAGTGTCCGACCTTCCTGTTCCCCTTCATGCCTACATATGCAGACTCTCATTCATTCAATCTCTGCACAGCTAGCATCAGTGTCTTCCGATCTTCACGCCCGGCAAGGATGGTCGCTAAAACTTGTTGTTGTTGTTCGCCGGCCGGTGTACCAAGCTAGTGCAGGCGCTTCTTCCTCATCAGCCCCACGTACGTCGTTCACCATCATTTGCCGTCATCACAAGGTACCAAGCTCCATCAGTACCCAATCGTAATGGTCTATTTTATCTTACAGTCTATAGCTCTGATGATGCATGCCTCTGTTCCAACAAGCCACCACATGTTACGTATACTATCTGGATGCAAACCAATGTCACATCTAAACTAGTTTTATTCTTGTCCATATCATCTTGCTAAGAATCATGTACGTACATGCAAGCATCAGAAGCTCATAAACTTGTAGGTTCACTTACGCTCAGCTCATATCTTGCTTGATGTCATCGTTTCATCATGCTGATGTCATATAATATCTATCATGTAATTCAAAAATGTCTAGCTTTCAATTTAAGCTTCGATGAGAACCATTCTCCTGCGCTCTTCCCGGCTTTCGTATGTCGTCCGTGCCTGTGCTTGCTCAACCCCATGGCCACACTCCCTAGCCTTCAGCGGTATTCGCATGGCTCCCGGACGCCCTTGCACTGCGACCCTGCACCGCGCCTGTGCGCCGCGCTCGCACTGCCCGACCGCCTGCGTTCGCACGCCCATCCACCTCCCTGGCCGCATCGCTAGCTTCTCCCATGCAGTCTGCAGCATGAAGCCGCTCGCCTACAATGCTCGATGGAGCATTTAACAACGCTCCCTCCGTTTTCCCTTCTCTCTAGTAACGGCTGCCCGTCATGGCCATCAATGACCGGCCGTCGTCTTCTCCTTCCCTTCCAGAAACGCACGCAGTAACCATGGCCATCAATGTCTGCAGTCGATTCCCTTCCACGGCATGTCACTGTCACTGTCCCTTCCCGTTCCGCTTCCTTCTTCTGTGCCCTATAAAGAGGATCAACCGAGTCTTTGCGCGCATTGCTGCATCCATCACCATCCCGTGCCTTGCCGTCCTCTGCATCACGTGCCGCCGCACTGGTTGTGCTCGCGCCCGGTTCGCGCAACAGGGGCGGAGCAGAACCAAGCGACCACCACTAAGCTCTGTGAAGCCAGGTCGTGCACTCGCCCGCGCTCGTCGTCGTTGTTCTGTCACCGGAGCACCACCTCGGCTTAGAGATCGAGTCACCGCCGCTGCCCGATCCAAATCAGAGCGTCGGCCGCCGGTCGTCCCTTCGATTCGCCGGCCAGGAGCCATCCCGGAACAAACCAACACCACCATGGGCTCAGCAACGCCAAGTCGCACGACCGCTGCAGCTTCTCGTCCTCCTATCGCCGCCGGAGGAGCTCTCTGACGCGAACTCCGAGCCGGCCATCTTCACCGCCCGAGCTGGATCAGAGTCGGCCGCCGCCGAAGCTTGGCTGCCCGTTCCGCCGTGGGCGTCGATCCTCGAAGCAGGGCAGTGCCACCGGGACCTCCGCGTCGTCAAGCTGCACATCCGCCGCCGGCCTTCATCACCTTCCCGCCGCCTGAACATCGCCGCCCGTGCGCACACGAGCTGCCAGCCGCAGTCTCTGCCTGCCTCCGATTCCGGCTCCTACACCACCTCCCCGTCACCAGTAAGCGCATCCATGAGCTCTCTTCATCTTCCCCTTTCCGTTATGCTGCACACCGAAACCTCTAGCTCTCTCAGTCGCCGGAATTTTTGGCCGGCCAGAGGCCCTTTGTCCGCCGGCCATGGCTGTCCACGAACAGCCACGAACAGCCATCGTCTATAATGAGATAAGGCATGGCAGTTTTGCCTTCTAGTCCTCATGGAATCTCTAAACCGAAGTCTTTTAGCATGTGTCTTGCAACTTTTACCCGTAACCCCCTAAAATTATCCCACCTTTCACACATAAATCCCACCGTCTCTTTTCCCCGGTAGCCCCCTGTTCTTTGGCTGTTTTGCGAGCACTATTTGCTGTGTCTTGTAAAACTTCCTTGCTGGCCCCTGTCACCTTCGGATAATCGTGTTTAGACCCCTACAACCTTGTTTAGTGCCTAGTTTATACGTTTTAGCTCCGTTTAGTGTCGTCCTTGTTGCGTTAGTTTCGTCTCACAATAAAATACGTGCTAGTGCTAATGTTTACCATATAATGTGTTTTAAGAATGTTTCTAAATTAATTTGATTAATCTTATTTAAATAATCTTTCCAATTAAAAGCTAATTAGATGCATACCTTGGTTTTCATAATCAAACTTAAATTGATTAATGTTTATGCAATTTTCTTTCTAAATAAAAGAAACATAGGCTATATCCCGAGTTTTCTTAATTAAATGTTAATTTGATTAATATGAACATAAATGTGTTTTTGAATTATAATTTGATTAGTTCAACTCGAAATATAGAGATGTACGCCTAGATGCTTTTACATGCTTCTTTTAAATTAAATGTTTAATTTGCATAAATCATACTTGAATATTTATAAATAAAATTGGACTAAGTTTACATCGTCTTTTAAATACAAATATAACTTGCTTAATTATAAATAGGGTATTTCTCTGAAATAACCTATGCACATCTTTATTCAATTAAAATATACCAAGCACTAGCTAGCTCTTGTATGTAATCATCCAAATCTCCCGATAGATCCGAGTGTTTTTGAGTTCGTGTTCCTAGAGCCAAACCTTGTCCTCTTTTTAAGCCTTTTCTTGATTGGTGTATTGTTCTTAGTTATTCTTGTTTGTCTGCTTTGCATGTTTGTGCCCGATGTTTGGTTCGAGTAGAAGATCGAGCTGATGTTTGGAAGTCACGAGGATCAAGAGTTTCAAGTGAGCAAGAGCGGAAGAGCATAAGAGTAGCTTTGTGTTGAGAAAGGCAAGTGGTCTTCTCCCCCTGCATATTCTATTTTATCCTATATAATTGCATGACAACTAAGTTTACCTTTTATGGTATTGCATAAATTTGACGGGAATCCTTTTTAAGGACATGACTAGATTTTATCCCTATTACCTTGGACAACCCTTTTAAATAAATGTTTTGGGTAGAAATGCTTAGTTGCTATACCTTGGGATGGTTCAATTGAATCTTTGCAAAATGATGAATGTTGATCATGATAACTTTTGGTGATATATATATATATGTGTGTGTGCTTAATTACAAGATAATATGATTTAATTGGAACATGGAGAACCACCCAGGAAAACAGTGCAACCACAGTCCATATGGCTCTGGCTTAGCCAATTAATTAGGTGTGTGATTGTACTGGTGACCTTATCCGAAAGGAACACAGGGGGCTCGGGGTGGCAGGGGTATAGCCCGGTTCTTTTGGGGTAGCAGCCTTTGCTAAGGTGCTGACCACTAGGGAGGGTTATGGTCCGCCCTGAGCTGTAACTGTCGTGGGTTGTTGGTCTTTTGCATGTCTTTGTAAAGGCTTCGTAGCGTCCCTATGCAATCACACCTCGGAAGTGTGGTATGATGCTTGGCCAGCATCGCATGGTTGGGTTCAAAGTTCTTCGGAACTTTTACGCGAGCTGTGGTGAAAGTGTACAACCTCTGCAGAGTTAAAACTGATCGATCAGCCGTGCTCACGGTCAAGAGCGGCCTGGACCCTCACATGATAATCAAACATAAAGATGGAATTAAATCGTGGTTTTCATATGGTTTTGAGATGAGATGCTTTCCTAAATGCTTAAGTGGGTTGGTATGAACTTACATCTAGTAAATAGGTGCTTGCTAATAAAATTTGACCAACATTAAAAATGCTAACCGCTGGAAAACCTTAGCCTATCCTTGATAACCTTGCATCTTCCCCCACTTGCTGAGCTCCAACCATAAGTGTGCTCACCCTTGCTAAACCGCTGTTCAGAGAAGAAGAAGAAGGTGTAAGAACTTCAGAAGATGATGCTAGGCGTACGCAACCCTCAGTCGATTGCCTGTGAAGTTGGAGCCTTTGCTTCCCCAGGATTCCGCTGTAAATCTCTGAGAATCTCTCTTTCTTTACGTGATATTGTTTCTGTTATTCACTATGATGTCACTATATGTATGAAAATAGATCCTGGCATACATATAGCTATCACTTGGTTTTCTTCGGAAAAACAGGTGTGACACTTTTCTTCTTTGATCGTGCTTCCGCGTGTGCTTCAAGGAATCGTTCCTAAGGCTTGGGGTTGATCCATAACCTCGTTGCTTTGGCGATTGGTGTTTGATTCGACTCATTACTTGAGTGTGACCGGGTTTTGAGTAGGGCACAGGCCGGGTTCTTTGGAAGAATTTTTTAACTGGCTCCTATTCACTCCCCCCTCTCTAGTCGCCATTCGGTCCTTCAATTGGTATCAGAGCCGGTTGCCGGATTCTCGTGACTCTAGCAAGTCTAGAATCCAAAGATGGCGTACGTAGAGTGGGGCAGTCCTCCGCACTTCGATGGGAAGAGTTACCACAAGTGGTTGGCTCGTATGATGATTTTTCTTCGTGGCAAGTTGTTGGATTTTGTTGTGCTTGACAAGACTTATGTGATTCCTCCGGATATCCATACACTTATGGTGACCAACCCCAATGCAAAGACCAAGTATGAGGCGAATGCAAAAGCCGTTGATCATTTGGTCCGAAGTTTGTGCGATCCCGAGTTTGAGCGTGTTCGTGATTTGGATCTTGCTTGGAAAATTTGGGAGAAGTTGTTGGTTGCTCACGGTGGTGATAGCCATGTGAAGGCTCGCCTCTTTGTCACTTACCGGATGGAGTATGAGAACTTCACTCAACTCCCCGGTGAGGACATCGATGCTATGTTTCAGAGATTCACCGCCATCGTGAACAACATGAAGGCTAATGTGGATGTTTTTCCTTACATCGAGCATGATCAAGCATTGAAACTCTTACATATTTTGGATCGTGAGGTTTGGGCGGCTAAGGTTGAGGCCATCAAGGAGTCCGGGCAATACTTGACCATTGAGTTGGATGACCTCTTTTCTAAGCTCAAGTCGTCCGAGGTCGATAGGAGGTTGCAGTCCAAGCATGAGGGCACGACTGATTCACATAGTCTTGCTCTCGTGGGCGGATCTAAGACCAAGGCTAACACTAACCCCTCCTTTCGACAGTTTTCTTTGTCTTCTCTCATGTCTATGCCAGATGAGGAGTTCGATGTGTTGGGTGAGGATGACCTCGCCTTGCTATCAAGGAGGTTCGAGTGGTTGCATGAGAACCGGAGGAACGCAAGGCGAAGCTCGGGGACTTGCTTCAAGTGTGGCAAGCACGGCCACTTCATTGCAGAATGCCCCGAAGCAGAGGAGAACAAGCACAAGATGAGCGAGTACAAGGCGCATCCGAGGCGTGAAGACAAGCATTCATTGAAGAGCAAGCACTACTACAAGTCCAAGAGCAAGGACAAGGACAAGCGAAGGCCGAGCAAGGGTGGCAGCCACAAGAAGGACAAGGCAAGAGCCATGGTGGCCGGTGCAAGCGACATCGACACAAGTTCCAGCAACTTGCCATCAAGTTCAAGTAGTGAAGATGAAGACGCCGGGCGGCGCAAGGGCAAGCGGCATGTGAGCCGGAACTTCAACGGGTTGAGTTGCGTTGCACTTGAGGGCTTTTGTGGCATGACACATAGCTCAAGTAGCAAGAAGAGCGAGAAGGAAGACTCGGATTCCGACTCTGAGGATGAGGTAAACCGTGACCCCGACTCTTTGCTTGCCGAGATCTCTAAGTTGAATGAGTTGCTTGATAACTGAGATAGTGTGCTTAGAGAGGCTAAGAAAATGAGGAAGGATCTTAGGTCTCAACTTGAGAATGCTAGTGAGAAAGTAGGAGAGTTAGAGTCTAAGTTGCTTGACTTAAAACTTGAGAATGACTCTTTGAAACTTGCTCCTACTGTTTCGGATGAAGTTGAATGCTCTGAATGTGATGCTTGGTTGAATGAGATCAAAATGCTTAATGAGAAACAAGCTTTCACCATGGCGAAACTAGATGCTCTTAGGACTGAGTATGATGAGCTTAAGGCTAGACCCACTTTGCTTGGTGCTTGTAAATCATGTCCTACTTTGCATGCTAAGCTTGTTGATGCTCGTTCAACCATTAGTGCTTTGGAAGCATCTTTGAAATCTCCTGTTGTGAATGCATGTTCTAGCTATGATGATGTTAGTGTGCGAAATATTGAGCTTACTTCTCGTTTGGATGTCATCTATGAGGAGAATGACTATTTGAGGAAGGTGTTGGGTTGGTTGTCCGGGCGTGAACCTCAATTGCGTATCATGATTGAGGAGTTCAAGAGAGCCGATAGTCGTGGTTTGGGGTTTGAGAAGTTGGGTGAGAAAGTGGGAGAGAACAGTGGGGAGAGTGTGTACGAGAAGTGTGTTGAGTCCACTTCCGAGTTTGAGATGATCGGAGACATCCAAGTTCCACTCCCAAAAGCACCCAAGAACTCCTTTACACCTAAGCCAAACCACCTTTGCAACAAACTTGACACAACCCAAGATCCACCCAAATTTCCATCCAAAGCCAATGATTTCTAGAAACCAGTGAAGTTTGTGAGTGAGAAGGGTGTGAGGTCCAGTGAGAAGCCAGAACCAAAGCCAAAACCCATCCCCTTCAAGTGTGAGTATTGTGTCAAGGAGAGGCACCTTGCAGAGTTTTGCTACAAGAAGAAGAGGGATGAGAGGCTTGCTAGGGAGCAAGTGAACCAGGACAGGTACCGCCAGTCTCATGGTGTGCCTGAGCCTCGAGTGCCACTTCCACAGGGTATGGGAAGTGTGAGGAGTGTTGGTCGAGTTGGGGCTCAGGGTGATCGGTTTCCACAGAGAGTTGGTGGTGAGCGGTTTGATTGGAGAGATGGTGGTGAGCGTTTGGTGAGAGGTTTGGTCAGGCTCGTGGTGGTTTTGCTGGACGTCTCCCTACTCGTCCTCGATACGAGTTCAAGGGAGATGATCACAGTTTTGGGTTCTAGAGGAACTACGGACCACGTTTTCCCCCTCGTGGTGTTCGTACTCCTCCCATGGGACATGGGAAGTTTGGTGGCAAAGGGATGATGTTTGCTAACTCTTCTTTTGAGCAGATGGCTCGGCACTGGTTTAACTTTCTTTGTGCTAACCCCAGTGTCGAGTCGTTGGCTCATTCTCGTTCTTGTTTTTGACTACAGGCAGGAGGCTTGGAGAACATTTGGTTGATTGACTCCGAATGTTCCCGACACATGACCGGAGATAAGCGTTGGTTCTCCAGCCTCACCCCCGTGAAGGAGAAGATCTACATCACGTTTGGGGACAACGGACGAGGGAAGGTGATTTCTGAGGGTGTGGTGCAAGTGTGTGATAAGGTAACATTGAAGCGAGTTGCTCTTGTGAAGTCTTTGGGCTTCAATTTACTTTCGGTTTCCCAGTTGCTCGATGAGGGTTTTGAGATTCGTTTCAAGTCTGGTGAGTCTCGGTTGTTGGATTCTCGAGGTGATCTTGTTTGTATGATCATCCCCGAGGGTCAGATTTTCAGGGCTGATTTCTCTCATTCTTTCGGTCCTACTCGTTGTTTGGTGGCTGGTCCTTCTTGTGATTTGTGGAAATGGCATAGGCGGTTGGGCCACTTGAGCTTTGATTTGGTTTCCCGCTTGAGTGGTCTTGACCTTGTCCGAGGATTGCGGAGGTTGAAGTTTGAGAAGGATTTGGTTTGTGCTCCGTGTAGGCATGGCATGATGGTAGCCACTCCCCATCCACCGTTGACCGCTGTCATGACTGAGCGTCCTACAGAGCTGTTGCATATGGACCTTGTTGGGCCAGCTCGAGTTCGCTCGATGGGTGGGAAGTGGTATGTCCTTGTTGTGGTGGACGATTACTCTCGCTATGCCTGGGTGTTTTTCTTGGAGGATAAGAGTGAGACTTTTGGTTTTGTTCGAGATCTGATCGTTAGGTTGAAGAACGAGAGGCATGGGAATGCCATTCGAGCTATCCACAGTGATAATGGCTCTGAGTTCAGGAACTCTCGTTTTGACGCCTTTTGCAGTGATCTTGGTCTCGAACATCAGTATTCGACCCCTTATGTGCCCCCTCAAAATGGAGTCGTGGAAAGGAAAAATCAGACTCTTTGTGAGATGGCTAGGACGATGCTCGATGAGCATAGGACTCCTAGGAGGTTTTGGGCTGAGGCAGTCAATACTGCGTGTCATGTCTCTAACAGGATTTTGTTGCGAGCTTTCAAGAAGAAGACATGTTACGAGCTTATGCATGGCCGAGCACCCAAGGTGAGTCATTTTCGAGTGTTTGGTTGCAAGTGCTTTATTCTCAAGAAGGGAAAACTCGATAAGTTTGAGGCTAGGTCTAGTGATGGGATCTTCTTTGGATATGCTAACCATTCTAGGGCCTATAGAGTGCTTAACCTTGAAACTAACAAAATCATGGAGACTTGCGATGTTACCTTCGACGAGACAATGCCATGTACCTCTCTTGGTTTTGAGTGTGCAGGTGATGAGGAGATGGCTGAGACCCTCTTTGAAGGGGAGAAGGATGAAGCTGGAGATGATGATGGAGAGAACCGTGTGATTGAAGCTGAGCATGTACCTGCTACTTCCCCGACGTCCACGGCAGATGGTGGACCGTCTACCTCATCGACGACAACGCATCGACAGGAAGAGCAAGTGAGAGAAGCTGGTGTTGAGGGGGAGGCAGTCTCGAGGCGAGAGGCTCCCCAGCGAGTTCAAGAAGTGCACCCACTGTCAAAGATCATTGGGAACATCGACGAGCGCACTACACGGTCAAGGTTCAGGAATTCCTCCCATTTTGCTCATGCTGCTTTTGTTGCCTCTTTTGAGCCCAAGGACATTGGACATGCTTTATCTGACGCAAACTGGGTGAATTCCATGCATGAGGAGTTGGAGAACTTTGAGAGAAACCAAGTGTGGGAGTTAGTCGAACCACCTCCAAATTGCCATCGTATAGGAACCAAGTGGGTTTGGAAGAACAAAGAGGGTGAGAACGGGATGGTTGTGAGGAACAAGTCCCGACTTGTTGCTCAGGGGTACAGTCAGAAGGAGGGGATCGATTATGAGGAGACCTTTGCTCCTGTGGCCCGTCTTGAGGCAATTCGGATCCTTCTAGCCTTTGCCGTGGATAAAGGGTTCAAGTTATTCCAGATGGATGTGAAGAGTGCCTTTCTTAATGGGGTCATAGAGGAGGAGGTGTATGTGAAGCAGCCACCGGGGTTTGAGAGTGAGAAGCATCCACATAGAGTGTACAAGTTGAAAAGGGTGCTATATGGGTTGAAGCAGGCGCCCCGGGCTTGGTATGGGAGATTGAGAGGTTTTCTGTTGAGCAGAGGGTTTGTGATGGGTACCGTGGATAAGACCTTGTTTCTCCTCAAGCATGGGAATGACTTGTTAATTGTGCAGATTTACGTGGATGATATTGTCTTTGGTGGCTCGTCACATAACCTTGTTGCCAAGTTTGCAGATGAGATGAGCAGAGAATTTGAGATGAGCATGATGGGCGAGTTGCAGTTCTTTCTCTGGTTGCAGATCAAGCAAGTGAAGGTGGGACGTTCGTGCATCAAACCAAGTACACAAAGGACATGCTGAGGAAGTTCAAGATGCATGATGTGAAGCCCATGTCGACACCAATGGGCTGTACAGCGACTTTGGACGCTGACGAGGATGGGGAACCAGTGGACCAGCGAGAGTACCGGAGCATGATCGGCTCCCTCCTCTACCTGACGGCGACGAGGCCAGACATACAGTTCAGCGTGTGTCTGTGCGCTCGTTTTCAAGCTTCGCCGAGAACATCGCATCGACAGGCCGTCAAGAGGATCTTCAGGTACTTGCAGCCTGCCCCTGGTCTTGGCCTTTGGTATTCGTCTTCCTCGACTCTTTCGCTTCATGGATTTTCGGATGCGGATTTCGCTGGTTGTCGAGTCGAGAGGAAGTCTACTTCTGGCACTTGTCAGTTTTTGGGGTCTTCGTTGGTTTCTTGGTCTTCCCGCAAGCAGTCGAGTGTAGCTCAGTCTACCCCCGAGGCAGAGTATGTTGCAGCCGCGAGTTGTTGTTCCCAGCTGCTTTGGATTTCATATACCTTGAGAGACTTTGGTGAGGAGTGCACCCAGATCCCACTTCTTTGTGACAGCACCAGTGCCATAAGTGTAGCCAAAAATCCAGTGCTTCATTCCCGAACCAAACACATAGAGGTGAGGTATCATTTCCTGAGAGACAACGTTGAGAAGGGAACCATAGTGTTGAACCACGTGCCTACCCAAGATCAGCTAGCAGACATTTTTACAAAGCCTCTTGACCAAGCTACCTTTGTGCGCTTGCGGGGGGAACTCGGGGTTTGTTGCCCGTTTTAGTTGCTTCTTGGGGAGTTTGTCTTTGTATCATATGTATTATACCATGCTTTACTTTGATGTACATATATGCTTTGCTTGATGTATAAAACTTGGTAGGATAGCCATTTTGTTCCATATCATGTTGCATTTGTCTCATATTGCATTTTAGGATGATGAGCTTCTCCTATATGCCCTGTTTGAGTATCTTAGGCTATTTGTGAGATATTGGTCACTTTTGTGGAGAAATGGTAATGTGAGGCTATGCTCTTGGGATAATTGAGATATATGTGTTGTGAGATAGCCCCTTTTGGAATAAATTGCTAATCTTGACTAAATTCTATGAAATGTGCTTCACCCATGTGTAGTAGTGTATCCATATCACTTTTTGGTCTAGATGTGTTTTCTCATGCTTAGATTGTGCTTGGATGCCTTTTTCTTGCATTTGGGCCAAAGGCCGATATCATTGTGAATGTTTAGCCTATGGTGCATCCATTGAGGAGCATAAGCTTCTTTTTGCCGCAAAGGCACTTCATGTACCATGGAATGTATTAATCTTGAAATGAAGTGAAAATGCCTTGAAATATATGAAAAATGCTCCGTCCATCATGTTATGTGCTTAAAATGCTTTATCTTTCACATATGGGTGCAAACATGTTGCATGATGTTCACCAGTGGAGAAGTCTCCCCGAAGTGGACACATGGCTCATGAGCTTTGACATGACATGTTTTGCTCTATGGGCGTTTACAATGATCTTATGCTAAGAATTTGATATCCTTGCATAATCTCTGGATGAAGTGCATGTTTAGGCTAGAATATGGCATGGATAGGCTTTTGCATTTGTGGTGAGCCATCTTTTGATAATGATGCCTAAACCTGAAAATTTGCTTTGTCACGTGCTTACATTTCAATATATTCTTTGTGGCAATGCTCTGACTATGCTATGATCCATTTATGTGCTCTTTGTCTCATTTATAGCCTTTGACACTAAATTTGGCCTATTTGAGAAGCTCGAGTAGATGTTTATATGCTTTGACATGCATTGTGCATTTTCATGCCATACTTGATTCATGCATTGTCAACAAGGGGGAGAAGAGGTGAGTTTGTTGATGAAAAATTCAGAAATGCATCTAAAATTTGGAGAAGTGTTTTTGCATCCACATGTTCAGGGGGAGCTTGCATTTGTTCAGGGGGAGCTTTCTTGTTGGTGTTCAGTGTGGAGTGCTTGAATTTGTGCTTTGCTCGGCTTGTGACCTTTCTTCGCCCTTCTTTGGTTTTGGTCACGTGGTTGAGCTTCCTTGTTTTTCTTTCTTCTTATTTTCCTTTTCTGAATTTCATTCGCGTTGTGTGTTGTCAATGCACTCATCAAGGGGGAGATTGAGGACCAGGAGCGTCCGACGATGGATGGCCGCTCCTTAGTGATGAGTGATTGACAACGGGTGTCGGACTGACTCTTGGCTCAGTGTTGTAGGTGTAGGCTGCGGCCTAGTTCGTGTTGTTGCAGGTGAAGAACGGGTGCGAAAAGTCTTCAGCCTTGAGGGGCCTCCGGGAGATGGAGAGACAAGTAGGCTCGGTTCGATATATAAGCCAAGGGTGTTGGTGGATGAGCCCTCTCTCGGCGACCCTAGGGTTTCATTCCCCCCCCACCATTTTCTTATTTTCCATTCCTTTTTCCCTTCCTTTTCTCTAGGCTAGCATGAGAGCTTCATGTGAGATTTGTTGAGAGGGATGGATGCTAGGGCGGCATGCTAGACCTTGTGAATCTTTCCGGGTATGTATAGAAGATTCGGCGTTGTGTTTTTCGTGGCTCTTTTTGGTGCTATTTTTGGTCCCTTTGTTCCTCGCTTGATTCCACGGATTTGAGAGTGTTTCTCCCCGGATTTCTTTGAGGGAAACATGGATGGATGCCTCGTACATCTTTGTGATTGATCTTGTGCCCTCAAACGCCGGGAAACCTCTTTGATTCGAGTGTTTTCGGTTGGAGCCCATGTTCTTGGTTGAGTTCATGTGATCCGCGATTCCCGTCGTTCTAGTGAGTTAGAGGCTGAGATTTTTGGGGCATAGCTTCACCTAGTGACGCACATCATCTCCCCCAAATCTTGTCTCAAGAGCTCAAACCGTTTGGGAGATCCGGTGATGAGTTTGAAGGGTTGACTTCTCGAGTTCGTGCAGTTTCTGTTCTGTCCGTGAAGGGCGGACTGTCTGCCTGGTCCTGGCGGACCGTCCGCGCCTGGCGTGTTCATCGCCTGTTCGTCGAAGTTCTTCACGTGTTCTTGTTTTGGTTCGTTTCGATCCGTTTTGGTTTCGGAGTTTTGTTCCAGGAGGTTGGCGGACTGTCCGCGTGGTGCTCACGGACCGTCCGCGTGGTGGAGTTTTGTCTGAGGTTTTTGTCTGGGGTTTGCCGAGGGCTTTCGGACCGTCCGCCCCACCCGAGCAGACAGTCCGCAACACAAGCGGACAGTCCGCGAGGCTGAGTCGGACTGTCTGCGCGGGTCCTGATTTTCTCCAGAGTTTCTGTTAGCTTCTATGTCCATTTCGAACTGTCCGCGCCGGCCTGGCGGACCGTCCGCCCCATCCAGGCGGACCGTCCGCGGCTGTCAGGCGGACCGTTCGTGCTGGACGCAGGAACTAGCAAGGTTGATCGGTTCCTTTTCTTCTTTGATCGTGCTTCCGCGTGTGCTTCAAGGAATCGTTCCTAAGGCTTGGGGTTGATCCATAACCTCGTTGCTTTGGCGATTGGTGTTTGATTCGACTCATTGCTTGAGTGTGACCGGGTTTTGAGTAGGGCATAGGCCGGGTTCTTTGGAAGAATTTTTTAACAGGCTCCTATTCACTCCCCCCCCTCTCTAGTCGCCATTCGGTCCTTCAAGAGTAACAATAAAAGGTTTGGTGGTAAGAAATTCAAAAGGAATTTCAAGGGAAAAGGGAAGAAGCAGAATTTCAAGAAAGGCAAGGGTTCTCACAAAGGAAATGACACTTTCAAGAAGCCTAGTAACAATGACAACTCTCAAGTTTGTCAAAGGTGTGGTTGCCACAACCATACAACTAGAAAGTGTCACACCGCTAAGCATTTTGTTGATCTCTACCAAAAGTATATTGGAAAGCAAGTTCATGGAGCCAAGTTTGAAGCACACTTCACTACTCTTACTCTAGGCGCCAGTTGCTCCAAGAATGTTCCCGCAGAACACAACAAGGAGAAGGATCCAATGCAAGACGATGAATTCTTCAGCACTGACGACATGATGATCGATAGCATCGACAACACCGACAACATGCTTGTGGATGGACCATCCAATGACATGTTTGGAGACATGTCTTAGTCTCTATGCTCCCGAAAAAGAACTTCGTTCTATAGTCTAAAAGAACTTCGTTCTGTATCCATATTTATGTAATAATTGTGTTGCAAATATTTGTTGTCACAAAGTATTGTAAGACATATGCTACTTATGATACCTATTGAATAAAGTATGTATTATATAATCTATGAGTTAAAATCTTATAATTTAATTCACTCATTTTAGATTATCCTATGGGGACAATCCAAATGGAGGAAGAATTTTGTTTGGTGGATAGTTGCACAACTAACACCATACTCAGAGAACTTAAATATTTCCAAACTCTGAAAATGGGTAAAGGAAATGTCACAACCATCACAGGCCGCGATGCTATAATTGTTGGTTCCGGACGGGCCACAATTGTTCTCCCTATGGGTACTCAAATAGTAATTGAGGATGCACTCCTGTATCCCGATTCAACTCGTACCCTATTGAGTTACAAAGACATCCGTTGCAATGGTTTCCATGTGGAAACAAATAGTGACAACAAAGATGAATATCTATTCATCACTAAAAATGATGGATATAACAAGCGACTGCTTGAGAAAATTCCTTCACTATCATTTGTATTGTATTACACATACATCAAACCCGTACAACATGTTGCATACAAGGTAATTTTTCAAAATCTTGATGTCTTCAAGATTTGGCACGATCGCCTTGGTCATCCCGACATTGGGATGATGAGAAAAATTATCGGCAATTCAATTGGTCACAAATTAAATACTTCAAAATTTCCCAAGCCATCAGACTTTGTGTGCACCACATGTGCCACTGGAAAATTAATTTTAAGACCCTCTTATCTTAAAATAAAGGCTGAACCACTACAATTCCTTGAACGCATTCAAGGAGATATTTGTGGTCCTATTCATCCATCAACCGGACCATTTAGGTACTTCATGGTACTTATTGATGCATCTACTAGATGGTCCCACGTATGTTTATTGTCTACAAGAAACCATGCTTTTGCACGGTTCGTTGCTCAAATTATCAAATGAAGAGCACATCACCCTGAATATGATGTCAAGACTATCAGGATGGATAATGCCACTGAATTTTCTTCACGTGCCTTCAATGACTATTGTATGGCTCTAGGCACAAATGTGGAACATTCTGTTCCTCATGTACATACACAAAATGGATTAGCCGAATCTCTTATCAAGAGAATAAAGTTAATTGCTAGACCATTACTACAGAATTGCAATCTACCAACATCATGTTGGGGTCACACGGTCTTACACGCCGCTAATTTGATTCAAATAAGACCTACTGCATACAATACGGTTTCCCTGTTGCAGTTAGTACGTGGAAATCAACCAAGTATTTCCCATTTGCGAAATTCGGTTGCGCTGTATACGTATCGATTTCACCACCGCAGCGTACATCAATGGGCCCCCATAGGAAATTGGGGATATATGTTGGGTACAAATCACCGTCAATCATCAAGTACCTCGAACCTCTTCCAGGGGATTTATTCATTGCCCGGTATGCTGATTGCATCTTCGATGAGGACAATTTCCCGGCATTAGGGGGAGACAAGTACCAAAAAGAATGCCAGGAAATAAATTAGAATACCACGGGTATTCAGTCCTATGATCCACGTACTATAGAATCTGAACGTGAAGTTCAGAAGATCATAAATTTGCAAAACATTGCAAATAATCCGCCAGAAGCATTTACTGACTACAAAGGTGTTACTAAATCACATAATCCTGCTGTAAATGTACCAGAAAGAGTAGCAATTCCTACTCGAGAACTCCCAAATCAAAATAAGAGAGGGAGAGGTACTATTACAAAGGATAAGGCTATACCAAAGCCTCCGTGAAAAACAAGGAAGGTCACTTCCAAAGTAGTAAATGCAGATCAACATCAAGTTGATAGACACCAATTGGATAATGAAAATCCAAATAATATGGATGTTCAACAGATACATCACATACCTAGCACAAGTGCACAAAATAATATAAGTGCTAGGACATCGGACGGCCCGGACTCAATCATTAGGGGAAATCAAGATGAGTCACAAGGGGTACAAGAAATATCCATTAATTATATTGATTCTGGTGAATCATACAATAGAAAGACTATAAATGTCGACATTTACTTTGCCACAAAGATTGCAAATGACCTTTGCATTGATCCAGAACCTAAGTCCATGGCAGAGTGCATCAAGCGCTCCGACTGGGTCAAGTGGAAGGAACCAATCAAGGCAAAATTGGACTCGCTCAAGAAACGAGAGGTATTCTCCGCAGTGATGCCTACTCCTCGTCACATTTTTCCTGTGGGATCAAAATGGATTTTCGTCTGTAAAAGGAATGAAAATAATGAGGTGGTGAGATACAAAGCGAGACTTGTAGCACAAGGGTTCACGCAGAAACCTGGCATCGATTTCGATGAAACATATTCTCCAGTTATGAGTGGTATAACATTCTGATATCTAATATCATTGGCAGCACAAAAAGGTCTATCCATGCATCTCATGGACGTAGTGACATCATATCTTTATGGGTCACTAGATTCGGATATCCACACGAAAGTTCCGGAAGGAATTGATATCTCGAACAAGAATCATTCACGCAACATGTACTGTGTAAAACTTCAAAAGTCATTATATGGCTTAAAGCAGTTGGGAAGAATGTGGTACAACCAACTAAAGGAATTCCTTCTTCGGAATGGTTTTTCCAACAATGATGATTGCCCATGTATATTCATCAAGAAATCCTCAACTGGATTTTGCATTATATCTGTGTATGTTAATGATCTCAATACCATTGGGACTTGACAAGATATAGATGAAGCACGCAACCATCTTAAGACGGAATTTGAAATGAAAGATTTGGGTCAGACCAAATTTTGCTTAGGTTTACAACTTGAGCACCTCCCAATAGGGATTTTAGTACATCAGTCTGCTTATATCCAAAAAGTTCTGCAGAAATTCAATATGGATAAATCATATCCATCTAAAACACCTATGGTCGTTCGCTCTTTTGAAGTTGATAAAGATCAGTTCAGACCTAAAGGTGAAGATGAAGAGGTATTGGGACCAGAGGTTCCATATCTCAGTGCCATTGGAGTGCTAATGTATATCGCAAATTGCACAAGGCCTGATATTGCATTTGCGGTAAACATGCTAGCTCGATACAGCGCTGCTCCAACACAACACCGTTGGGCGGGAGTTAAGAATATCTTCAGATATCTCATTGGCACTATAGATCTTGGCTTATTTTACAAATTTAACCAAGATAAAACATTGATTGGATATTCTGATGCTAGCTATTTATCTGATCTCCATGAAGCCAGATCTCAAACAGGCTTTGTATTTTTACATGGTGGAACGACTATATCATGGAAGTCATCAAAACAGACTTTAGTAGCCACATCCACAAATCATTCTGAAATAATTGCATTATTTGAAGCATCACGTGAATGTGTATGGCTTCGTAGAATGATTAAGCACATAAAACAATCATGTGGTATAAGTTCAATCATGAATCCTACCATAATGTATGAAGATAATGCTGCTTGTATTGCACAAATAAGAGCAGGTAATATAAAAAGCAACCTATCAAAGCATATGGGTGCTAAACTATTCTATCCTCATGAATTACAAAAGAAAGGAGAGATAGAAATCTTGCAAACTAAATCATGTGATAATCTTGCAGATTTATTCACAAAGTCACTACCAACATCATTATTCCAGAAATATGTTTTCGGAATTGGTATGCGACAACTTAAACATTTGCAAGAATCAGGGGGAGATTCCCTTTAATATAACCTATACATAATCTTCTAATTATGAATATTGTACTCTTTTTCCTATATGAGTTTTTCCTTATAAAGGTTTCTCATAAAGGTTTTAATGAGGCAAAATCAATACAAGATCACATATCATATCACCTTATTTTTCCTCTAAAGGTTTTAAAGGTAATATTCAAGATATAATAATACCTTCTCATATTTTCCCATGGGGTTTTTGGAGAAGGATATTCAAATATGATCCTCAGATCATAACGACATTGTTCTCTAAACTTATTTATGAGTTTTCCTTCTCAAAGGTTTTTCTCATATAAGTATCTAATGAGACAATAATCAAATATGCAATATCATTTTCTCCTTATATTTTCTCACTGGGTTTTAAAGGAGTTTTAGTGGCATATACACACAGATTGGTTTCTCCTCAAGATTTTTCCCAAAGGGTTTTTGGAGGAGTTTTACAAAGACAATATTCAAGGATGATTGAATAAGAATTACATCAAGATCAAATGGAGCAATTGATCAAGGGAGAGTGTTGTGAAACACAATAATTAGTGATCAATTACTGTAATTACGTAATTAAGATAATCATGTAATTAAGAGAACCGACGTTCTCACCCCGAAGGGGAGCGTGCGGCTTGTGTCCGCACCCTTTCATCCATGTATAAAGTGTGGGGTCCACCCCTCTCAACAATCAATCCATCAATCATTTTCATTCATTTACAACATCGGCAAAGAACTATTTTGCTGTGAGTATTTTTGACCGACAACAAAATCGAAGTTTGTCGTTAGTATCTAATAAAAACGCTGGTCAAAGAGAAATTCAAACACATTTTAAAGTACTAAATTAATTCAAATTTAAAACTTTTAATTATAAAGTTTCATAACTTCTCAAGATGTATAACTTTTAGTTGGGTCATTTATTCATTTGACTGAGTGGTAATAAATTTGATTACAAAATCTATATATCTTATATAGTTTCACAAAACCATATGAGATATATATAAGATTTGTGAAGAATGTTACAACCACAATATCAGATGAACAAATGACCAAAATAAAAGTTGTGGATCTTCAAAAGTTATAAAAAAATTATTGTTGCACCCTTTTTAATTTGAATTACTTTTGTCAACGAAAAGTAGGTCTGAATTTTTGAAATTTGACAATTTGAAATTTTCAAATGACCTGAAATGAAGAAATATTCAAAATAAAAGTTGTAGATCTTTAGAACTTATGAAATTTGTAGTTTACAAATTTTTATTTGAAATCATATTGTCAACGAAAAACTAAGTTTGAATCTCCATATTTGAAATTCAAATTTTGTAAACAACCTCGAATGGAGAAATTCTCAGAATAAAAGTTGTAGATCTCAGAAAGTTATGAAACTTTGTGGTTTACAACTTTTTAATTCGAATACATTTAGAGCCACGAAGAAGCAATTTACACTCGATATGGAATAATCTGAGGAGAATGAAAACTAAATATGGATGTATGTGATTGTGTAGTATAGTGGTAAAGTAGGCTACGCGTGAGGAGAAGCTTGTGGGTTTCAAGCCCTGCCGGCTGCGTTGCTATTTTATTACGAGGACTGGTGGGTGGCTGGCCTGTGGGGTCTCCTCTAATTCTTTCTTGCTATTTATTTTGAGTTTTTTCTGGATGACGTATCCTTGTTTTGTTGTGAGCCGTCCTTGGCTCGTGGCAAATGTTTGTCATACAAGCTGGCTCTCGGCAAGGGGCTGTTTGCCAACAGGATTTTGTTATGAGCCCTTTGCCGAGAGCAACTCACGTCAAACTCCTTGCTGAGAGTATTTCAACCTTTGTCGAGTGGATTGGGTTCACGGCATTCTGCCAGTTTCCCGTAGTGGTTTAATAGGGCAATAGCTGCATTCTAGCGACAAAAATACACAAATTTCCAAACTATTGAAGCTTATGAGCATTGCTGATATCCCATCCCAGCATCCCAGTGCAGTATGATCCAATTCGGGCTATCTATCAACTCGGCCTTTTCAAAATAGATTCTATTAAAGGAAGACTTTTGGATTTTTAGGAAAGATCATTGGATATATGTGGTTCGATCCAAGATTAACTTTACCGGTAAGAGAAAAAACCACAGGTTGGCGAGAAACGAGTGTATCGGATTTCTTAGAAACTTTTTGGCTTTGTCATTTTATTTTGAACAAAATTTAGATAAAAAATCCTCAATTTCTACATAAAAGAACCTAGATTTTTTCCGAACAACCTAATATGAAAACCAAGAGACAAATGCATAGAAATGAGATAAGATTAAGGGTTACGCGAAGTCGGGAGGTAGGATTAATTGGTTTAGAAAATTCTTCAGTGATAAAATAAAAAAACCGAGCTCGATTGAGAAACTTGTTTATCGGATTTCTCTTTTGTTCGTCGAGAAAAATTTCCCTGGTTCAGTCTAGCTGTTTGAAATGAAATTTTATATTATAATCTAGTATAATAAAGTAGCTTTGCAGTTGAATACTCCATATCCTGAATTTTAGGTCATTTTGGATTTTTTAGAGTCATAGATTTTACAATGCATGCATGTAAATATGTATATTATATCTAGATGCATAGTAAAATGTATGGATTCTTCAGAAAACCGAAAATGACTTGTAGTTTGGGATGGAGGGAGTGTCTTAGTAATAAAATTAGCGTTAGCCAATTAATTACATATATCCAATGCATAAGAACCAAAATTACAGCATATGGATAGCTATTACAAAAATGTAAAAAAAAAAAGAGAGATGAAAGTTTATGGAATTATCTGAATACGGGGTGCCATGCATAATTCAGACTCAGGACATGTGAGGGTGTGAGACAGGCATGCCTTATCATGAATGAAATGACTAGCATGATCGCAGCTAATATCTGACATTTGTGATCATTCTCAATATATGCATGATCTCGATAGAACTGTAGACATGAGAATCCAGTCTCTCGTACTAGTCCTTATCCACAAAGCCAAATTTATATTATGGAATAAGAATATCATTTGTTTTCCTAAGTTTTATTGGAAGGGTAGAGAATGAAACCTGGTTGATTAAAATCATTATGCACAATCCAGAGGTTTAATTTGCATATCAAGCTTAGAGACTGCAGAGTTTTAGATATTCGAGAAGGTAGAGGCCTCTCGTTCTTTGGCCTGTATCCTGTAACTTGACTATACATGGCCAAACGGGCTGCCCGGCCCGGCCTTGGCCCAGGCCCGTCATGGCCCGGCCTGTTTAGGCCCGGCCTGCATTGGCCCAGTCAAAGTGGCGGGCCGGGCCGTGCCAGCCCACGTGCCACATCCTAGGCCTAGGCCTGGCCTGGGTTGGGTTTATACAAGATGTGCCGGCCCTATAGCCCGTCGTGCTCGGTTGGTCGGACCGTCCATTGGCTCATTAAACAAAAAACTCCAAACTCATGATATTTCATGCATAAATACATATAAAATGTACACATATTTAGAATTTTGATGGTTTTCACATACATATAGTAATCCACGTATACATGTTGTCATATAATGATATACAATAAAGAAGAGTTATTTTGAAAACTTTTCTAACCCAATTCGGATCCATCGTACCCCTCACGACGGACCCACCTGTCATATATTTGGGAAGTGGATAGGGTGGAAGACCCATAAAAACCGCAATTTGGAAACTGTTTCTGCCAAAATCATAATATTTTTGTTACCTGATCTCGCCGTACCCACCCACCCATACTCGCGTCGGGCCCACCCACCTGTGTGCGCCTGCGCGGCCGGGACGCTCCTCCCTGGCACCGGCATGGAGGTCGCGGCTCCTCCCCCGTGCGGCTGCGGCGCTCCTCCCGGCACAAATGTCGCGGCTCCTCCCCGCGCGGTCGCGACGCTCCTCTCCTCCGCAGCGGCACCTTGCTCCTCCACCAGAGGTAGCGGCTCAAGGAAGTGGAGGCGCAGGCCAAGAGCGGGCAGATGCTCAGGCGCAGAGCGGCAGTAGCCTGCGTTAGGAGGGAACGACGTGGAGGTGGCCGACAACGGGAGGAGGCGGCCGACGCCGGGGATTGGAGTAAGGCACCACGCTGCAGCAATGAGAGCTCTCCCCACGATGGCCGGCCGCGGGGCGGGTCGCCTGCGCCGCCGCGCCCATCGTCCCCCGGAGGTCACTGCTCCTCTCCGCCGCCGCAGCAGGTGCGGCACTGAACACGGAGCAGCGATGCGGAAACCCCTGTGGCCGGAGAGCGGGACAAACAATGCCATGGAACCGCCAGCCGCCAAGAAATGAAACTGCCACCACTTGCCGATTGCCGTGCATAGGTCTCCTGCCACACTACCGATGGCATGGGGCCATGACTTTGCGGAAGAGAGGTGGGTGGGCACGAGGAAAAGGACGAAGAAGTGGAAGACAAGCAATTGCATCCTAGCATGCCGCGGTAGGATCCTTGATGCAGAAAGAAGGGAGTCTGGGGGAGAAATTGAGCGAGAGGCGACAGGCGGAGAAAGCAGGGTCGGTGACCTCACGCGGGAGAAGATAAGAAGTAGGAAGAGATAACGTGGATAAAAGAAAAGAGAGAAAAAAGGAGAGAGAAAAAAGACCACCCATGTGTCTTTTGGGCCTAAAGCCCATAATTCCCACATATGGCATGGGCGATGAGGTTATTAATCAATTATTTGGTAATCCAGAATTTATATTCAATGATCTTTTCAATTTATGCGAAATTGTACAATCTATTTGTTTTCCTGTGTTTCCAATCCTATGTTCCAAACAGCCATCTTCATCTCATTTCTGTGTTTTGCCACAAACACTACAGGTTGTTCATGTGTTTCCTTTCATTCCTACGTTTTCTATTCCTCCAAACAGAACCTCAAGTTCTATGGGAGCCGACACCCAGCAAACAGATAAGATTAGAAGGAAAGAGATGGAGAAAAAGAATAAGAAGAAAAGAAAAAAGAAAATATAATAATAGAAAAGAAAAGACAAAATAAAAGAAGGAAAGAGAAGAAAAGAAATGGTATTATGGACATTTTATTCTCTTATACATGTTACACAGCTGGAAGAAATTATTTTGCCAAACATTTTTCCAACCACACAACTCAATACCAGAAAAAGGTGCTTCACCACATATCCTGAGCCAAAGCCGTTTCAACCACTGTCACAGGTATACCATATGCTACTGAGCCCACCTCGCCGCACACAACTATACCATATGCTTTGAATGGTATAGACGAGAGAAGAGCGTTTTCAGGTGGAAGTGGTCACTGACTCACTGCTATAAATTTGCTTGCCGACAGTTGTGATGAAAGTGAAAGTTCACTGTATGGAAGGAGTGTTCACGCTTATGTAATTTGTAGACATCTTGTTATTATTATGTAAGATTACAAGATCCAAGGTACAAGAACTAGCGTATTAGTTGTGTGTAAAGTTTTTTATTTTTTATGTAATGTTTGATAAACGCATATTCAACCAAAACGTAGACAAGGAAAAAAAATGTGATGATTGATACAAGGAGCTAATATTTCCTTTATTATCTCTTTATTGTATAATATCAAGTCTGAGTGTTTTAATATATGAAATTAAAAAATATTGCTAGACTTTTTGAACGTGCGTGTCGCACATACATCTCTGCTATAATGATACACATATAAGTGCATTATGTTCAAACAATCACAAACATGACTATTTTTAGTAGGTGAGAGAAGATATAACGGGCCAAATCGTGCCATCCAATTAAACGGGCCGTGCCCGTGCCAGCCCACGTGCCACACCAGCGGCCCAAGCCTAGCCCACCATATCGGGCCATGCCGGCCTGGCCCATCATTAGAGGCCGTGCCAAATCGTGCCGTGCCAAATCGTGCCGCCCGTTAGGCCTGGCCCATTTGGCCATCTATAAACTGAACCGTACCGGACAAAGGAGCATAAGACCGTCATCCGTGACCATGAGGAAATAATCTAGACTATAAATAAAGGGATAGCATGAAAGATAGAGATAATTCACATATGTGGTTTTGTATTGCAAAGATAACTTGTATGTATCATATTTCAACGTTTTAGGAATCCTTGTGTTTCCAAAGAAGTCAAAAAGATGAGAGAGGAGAAAGTAAAGAACTCCAGATTTTTAATATCTGAGTTCCTGTGGCATTGATCAATAGCTTTTGGAAACTGTATATAACACATATAATTAGACAAATAATGTATATGAATATAACAAGAATCACAGACAACTGCTCTTGCAAGTTGATCACCTCCAATCTGAATTAACAGATCAGGGAGCAAGCCTAGCAAGCATCTCCTCGATAAGAAAGGGGCAGCTGGTTCTGAGATGCTGAAAGCCCTCGCTCTCCATGACCGCCTTCGTAATCCCCGGATGTCTCATGAACCTGAAGCATCCCTCCTTGAGCCCTTGGCACCCGTGCTGCTCAGCCAATGTCAGCGTAGTCGCCACAGCGCTTGTGTCGACGTGTTTGAGCAGCATTGCCTCACACATAACCTTCAGCCTCTGCAGGCCATACTTGTCCGCCGCCACGAGCAGATGCTGCGCCATCCCCACCTCATCGTCCACGTCAATCTCCGGCAGCGAGTCGGTGTAGATGAAGTGGAGCATGGCACTGAACACTCTCGGCTCCACATCGTGAACCTGCAAACTGGACATGGTGTTCTCCTTCACAGTGGCGGAGCCAGGATTTTGAAGTTGGGTATTCCCAACCAACATAAAAAGTTCATAGTAAAAAAGGGTATTTACTGTTCATAGTATGTCGATATAGATCATTGAAGAAATAAAAGCACAAATCATTCAATTCTAAGATGGTTCATGATACAAAGCAAAGTTACAAAATACATAAAGGAAATTACATGGCACCTCTCAACATTCTATTCGGTTTCTTCATGGCTTGGAAGAGGAACTTTAATTTGCGACTGAATTCAGGATGGCAGGATTGACATTGACTCAGTTGAGTGTGGATTGTTGATTTGTTGGCTGAATCTTGAGTGGGACAGTGGGTGCTCACCTATGCTGGTCCAGCAGGGACCAGGGTCCAGCCGTCCAGGGCTTCAGGTCTAAGCGGCGGCCTGCCTGAGCCTCGCGCCCTCGCCGGCGGGCGGCCGACCAGGACTGCCGGCCTCGCGCTCGCGGGATGCGGGGCGCCCTCCCTCCCAGTCTTCCGGGTCGGCGGATCCTGCGCCACCGCCCAGGCGCCCACCGGTCGCGGGTCGCCGCGTCGACCGCCACAGCTCCGCCGGCCGCCGCGCCGCGGTGGCACCGCCGCCCGGCCCGCCGAATCGAGTCTCGCGGTGTGCTGGTGTCGGTGTGTCGCCTAGCCTAGGGTTGGGGGAGCCGGCACCCGGCAGTGAGCTGGTGCGGGCATGCGGCGCAACACAGAACGGAGCGAGGGGGAGCCGGGACTGGGAGCGGCGACCTGGCCTGCCCGTGCCTAGCGAACGAATGAGGCAGCAAACGAGGGCCTGATGGGCCAGCGGTGGCGGAGTGGGCCGGCCTGGTGGGACGGTGACGCATAATAGGAAGGCCAGATCGATTGTTTGGGCTGCGTTGAGACTGAAGAATTAGAATTGAGGTCCACTAATATATGTGTATACGTATACACTTGAAGTATACTTGTTTTTCTCCCAAAAAAGTTGGGTATTCCCGGGAATACATGGGCATCACTGTAGCTCCGCCCCTGCTCCTTCATCGGGCCAAAGAGCTCCGCCATGAGGACCGGCGACCGTGCGGCGAGCACGGACTTGTGCGCCATGAACTGCTCGCCGCCGACGTCGAACGTCACGTCCGCTCCCACCTCGCTGGCTAGAAGCGCGCCGAGATGCTGGTGTAGGTCTGACGGCGGCACGGTGAGGGACTTGGCAGCAGTGGGATCCATGCAGATCTCCTTCAGGACGGTGACGTCGCATCTGATCCGGAAACTGTGGCCTTTGAGAGAGGACGCCATGTCCGTCGCCTTGATGAAGTGATAGTAACCCCGTTTCGTCCCGGGGCTCCAAAAGGAGTAACTCGTCGTCCGGGTGTAAGACGAGAGATCCTCACCGGCGGCAGCGTCATCGTCGTCGTCGTCGATGAGGCTGAACTTGTACGTCGCCTTGACGTCGCCGTCGCCGGTGGATTCGGCGAGGTAGAGGTACACGGAGATCCAGTCGGCGCTCTCCTCTTTGTTGCCGTCGGGGTAGTACTTGATGTACCAGCTATGCCCTCCGACAGTGAACGTGGCGGACTCGATGGCCTTGCCGACGCCTTCCTTGGTCTTGGTGTGGCCCGGACACTTGAGCTCGTGCCACCCGGTCGTCGTCTCGGCGGTGATGGTCGACATGCTCCCGCCGTTGGCGGTGGCGGAACTGGCGGAGATTGACATCACGCACCAGATCGTGTGGCGGCGGCCGGTGCGATGTATGATTGCAATGCGATGGACCAGGGTCGATCTTACGGACGACCGAGGGCGCCGCAACTATAGATCGACTATGCGTAGGACACCTGGAGTCTTGCATCGATTAGATTAGAGCTGTACATCTGGTCATGCACACGCGTAGCTAGGCAAGTCCAAGAATCACGGAGGCCTAAGTATTTTTAGGAAATATTTACTCTTTATACAGTTATTATTTTTATAAATATCGCTTGTAAAAACAAATCATACAAAACTATACAGAAGCACCGCACTTAGGATCTCTCTCAACCCTCAGCATGTCATGTCACCATCTACTATGTCTTCTCTCAACATGCAAGATGTCCACATCACCATCCACTAAAATCATCTATTTATTTCTTCTACCGATTTTCTATGGATAATAGCATCTATGTATCCAATGTGTTGTTTGCAATAGAATGTTGCAACGTAATCACTTTAGTGTTTCTACTTTCAATTTTTATCTTCAAAATTTGTTAAAATTCCCACAGCAATGAGCGGGGTATCACCTAGTACAACTATATAGATGGAACCTACTACAGATTTCTCTCAAACCTCACTGTGCCACATTAGCACCCACCCACCATGCAGCAAGACACATCATCACAACATGAGTTTACTTTTATGTTTTGATGCTAGCCCCACTAAATTCTTTACTTTCATGTCATTAAGTCCTTATACGTTGGGGTACTTGCTGAGTACTTCTGGCAAAAGTACTCAAACTTGCTTGTTTGCCCAGGTTATAACCTTTTCTACGTCTACCGCTGCATAATGATTATTGTGTGCTCCTATGGTAAATGTGACTATATAATCACTAGAGTAATCTTCTTCTTAACTTTTATCTCTTTCTACTCTGATTATCAAACCCGTACAGGCTGGTGCCATTTACTCGGTCCAGGGCGTGGCACTATATTGCTTAAGTGAGGTCATCCGGAGGGTGGTCCCCACAGGGTGGTATCAGAGCTGTAGTTAACAACTAGGAATCTGTAGAACGTATAATAAGGATAACAACCTAAAAGATATGCTATAACTTACCTTTTCCCCATTTCTTGCTCTTCTTACCTCAAATTCTGAAAAATTTCCTTTTCGATCCATGACAGATGACAGATCAGAATGATTGGAACAACTTGGACAACTGGGTTGACGAAGAAGGTTGGACACATGGGCACTACATCGATAAGCAGGGATTCATGAAGATTTTATGGGAAGTCTTGCAGAGTTTGGTATATACCCTATATCCAGAGTTCAGTGGGAAGGAAACTCGGAAGACCGGAATCAGCAGATGTGAAATGTACCTCAGGATACCGACCATACAATCACACCCTGAGTGGGAACCTTGCGTAACCTACGCAGAAGGGACAGAGTATAGTGACTCACTACAAATAGTAGCTCTCCAAGCCCTAGTGAAACTATGCACTAAACATATCCACGAGTTGGATAAAACCCCAACCAAATACTACCATATCCAAGATACCACACATCCTCTTTGGATCGAGAGGATGGAATACCAACAACATTCTCGTAATCTTGCTCAAGTCGCCACCGTCTAATATATCCAATCCCTATACCAGCTACATACCACTAAAGAAATGGATTTCCAAGCTGCCCGACATGAAGCAGAGGAAGCCAAGCATAGAGAAAAATGTCTTAGGTATAGACTCTCCCGTACCAAAGACAGAAATATCCAATCCGAATACCATTCGGAAGCCGCAATGCGAGAAATGACCACCACCATAGATAATCTTAATGCTATGGTAAGGGACCTACACCAGTCTTGCAGTCAGTCTACGAGGACAATAAAGCCTTAAAGCAAGCTTTGCAACAAGCACAAGTACGATCACCAACACCAGAACCAGAACCTAACCCTGATCAAGAAGATCTAAACCCTATTCCCGACGATCCAGTACCAGCCCTAGCTCCACAAAACTACCATGAAAACTCACCTGAATTTCATGGAAATCTTCCCGAATTCCATGCATACACATCTTCTGAAGAAGAAGAGTCTGAAGGAGAAATAGAGATCACCGACAATAAATATTCAGGACTGGAGTCCGCCACCAACCATAATTCTTCATCAAGTATACCAAGACCAGCAGAGGTCAACGGCAGTGAACAAGGTAGCAGGGAAGCTCGACAATGAGGTTACTTCCGAATTACAAGAGCCAGAGAAACCATACTTAGTGGTAGGAAACCGAAAATGACTTCTAGAACTTCTTGGTCAATATGGGATCATAGAAGAGGAGTCGAAATCGACAACCCCCTGAAAGGAGATTTCCTAATTAGTGACAGAATAAGGAGACAAGGAGCTCCTATGTGTATATATACTTTTTTTGAATAAAAGTCATAGGTATTTCTGATGTGATCCTGACATGGATACATGAAATACACAGGAGCAATGGAGCAATGAAATGAAGTTCAATTCAGTGGCAAGAATCACAAAGGATTCCCCGCAATCCTCCATCAGTGCCTGGCAGACCTTGGTTTTGATGCAACCAATGCTCAGTATTCCGGAAATATGTATGGTCTCAATCAGGAACGAGGCACAACCATGCTCACCCTCACCGTACCAGCCTCCCCGGAGAACCCAGACAGACAACCCACCACTATAACACTGGTCGGGAATTAACTTTTTCAAGCCACCCAGTCAGCCGCTCGCAAAATGCTTAGCCAACTCCACCAGGAGAATCAAAAAAGATTCACCCAGTCCATATACCGCCTATTACCCAGCACTCTAGTGGGATCCAGAAACATGAGCCAGATAGCAGAAGCCATGGACATAGCACTAGAGATGGAAACCAACCCATGCCTCAGAGTAATGGGAAGGTATCCAGTGGCATAGCATAGATACATAATAGAGCTGGAAGGAGAGAAAAGAGGTTACCATCAGGAGTTGGACACTAGTGGTAGAATTCTTGAGGAACTCAGGAAGGACATCCGGAAGATGGAGGCCAAGCATGCTGTGATGAAGGACCAAATTGATACCTATGAGAGCATGCTAGAACTACAAAATATGAGGGTCTGCAGATACAGAGAAGAACAGGACATGATGATAAGCAAGCTCAGAGATACTTGAAGAGACTATACTAATAAGCAAGGGATACTCATGGAGCAGATACATGAACTTTAGAACCAGCTGGAATATCAGAAGGCCACCAGTACCCACAAAGCCCAGTACCACAAGAACAAAGCTCTACGGTATAAGCTGGCAAAGCAGCGAGGCTGAGAAGTTGATACTCAAGTCCACCTGATCAAGCAGGTGATCTACCTATATGATAAGGTAGATCGATATAGAGCAAGTTGGAAGGCTTCAGATGAGAAGAGAGTCTAGGAGCTGCAGCAACTCAACGACAAGCTACCCTCCAAGCTTCAGGAGCAAGTCGGAACAGAGGACTTTAGGCTGCCAGAGTTGACCTTGGATCTAGGAGCATGCGATGAAGATACCCCGCCACCACCTCAGTTTACACATGATGCCATGATAGCCGCACATATAGCCATGAAGGTGTACCTAGATACAAAGACTCCAGCAGAGAAGGATCAGGTTATACACACCATATACCGAGACCCCTCTGAGGACGAGAATTTAGATGAGGCAGAAGAGGAAATCACCATCGTGGAGACAGAGATCCTTCCTCCCAACTAAAGAACCTCACTAAGGAGTAGTAAGCGATAGAGTAGTGTGTAGGCTAAGTTTTCTTTCTCTCTTTGTAACATAGGTGTGTAGTAGTCTTGCTGTGTATTAGAATATGGGAGCTGTTCAAAAGTGTACAATTGCTCCAATAAGGTGCTTGGTGTGATGTTTGGTTGCTAATAAAATTCCCAGGGAGGGGAAAAGTTCTTATACAACTTGTTTAAAAAGAAGAAGAAAGGAAGCCTCTATGACAAGGTGGGATGAACTCCTTATTTCACTCTCAGTCAGAGAAGTGTCTTCCAATTAATAAATCAACCCACACCCTTAAAGTAACACACCTCCACAAAGAGTTGAAGCCTTGGAGCTCAACAAAATGAGTTAGAGGCGGTGAGGATGCCTTGGCTGAGTTTTAAAAACCGGAATCTTGAAAAAATAGAGCAGATCAAAAGGGAACTCCTCTGAATAAACCCTAAGTAAAGATAACTAAAGTACAACACCAGTGGGCCTAAGCTGCAGGATGAAACTTTTAAAAAACAACCATCCACCCACCTAAACAAGGAAGAATAATCAAACCTAGACCCATAAAACTTGCATAACTTCATGAAATAACCCTTAGTGGAAGTAAGAGAAACCACCAAGGAAGTCTAAAGAGAAGCAATCTTTAGTCTAAAAATAATAAAGTCTTAAAAACTAGTTCCCTAGATAACGGGAAATAATAATCAAGGTGATAAGCAAAGTAAACCTTAAAACCTTTAAGTGGGGTAGCACCCCAAGGTAAGAAAGAAAAGAACCTTAAGGAAAAGTTTAACTTAAGAAGAGAAGTTTAAAAACCTTTAAGTGGGGTAGTGTCCCGCATTACGAAAAGAAGAAAGTGGTAAAATCCTTAAACCTTAGAAACTTAAAGCTAACCATAGTAGTAAGAACCACCATAAAATCCATCTAAAAACCATATAACCTAGGAAAGGCTAAGAAAACCAAAGGGAATAATAAATACTTAAAGACCAAAGAAGAAAGAAAACCCAATGTCTCTAAAAGAACCCAACCAAATGAACATCAATATATACCCTTGATCGATTCCCTAATCTCGAGGACGAGATTCCCTTTAACTGGGGTAGATTTGTCACATCCCAAAATTTTAAATCCTTAAAACTCACTCCAAATTAATACTTTTTAAAAGAATTAAACCCAAATTAAATCTATTAATAAAATTAAACCCTAAAATCCCTCCCTAATAAAATTTTGCTTAATTTTATGTCCATGCATCATATGTTTGTGCATTTGAGTGCTTTAGAATCTAGGAAAAAGTCCAAAGCTCCAAATCTTATTCAAATTTGAAACTAGTTCAAATTTGAATTCAAATTCTATTCAAAACTCTTTCAAACATTTATCAAAACTCTCCTATGCACTGTTGGGCCGCCAACCTCACTTTCAGCCCAGCATCAAAAACGGCCCAGCCCTCCTCCCCTTTCCCTTTTCTTTTTCCGCCCACGAAGCCAAGGCAGGCCGCCAGCCCAGCCGGCCCAGCTAGCCCACTCGGCCGCGTCATCGTCTTCCTCCCATCATCTCCCTCCCCTCGCCAGCATCACCACGGCCGCGCCCATGCCGCGCAGCACAATCCGTCGATCCGCCACCTCTTTTGACACACGCACGTGTGTCCCAGAAAGCGGCAAGCTTTCGCTACCCATCCCCTAGCCGGCGCACGCCCTTCTCTCCTCCCGGCTGCACTGCACGCGTGCCATGCCTGCACAATCCGGAACTCCACCGTACACCTCCTCGCTCGAGCTCCCACTCCCCGCTGCCATCCCTTCCACGAGCACGTGCGCCGCAAAGATGCGAAGACAAGCAAGCCACCTCCTCACTCTTTCTCCCCAAAGACGGAAAAGTGTTGGTATTTCTTAACCTCACCACTAGTGGCGCGTCTAGCATGAGCGTGTAAGGAACACCCGGGTATACTGACGGGTGCGAACGAATCCGCAAGCACACCGATACACCGTTGTAGCACTTCTCCCTAGGAGTATTCCAAAGGGTATCAAATCCAAGGAAAGATGTGCACTACCTTCTATCCTAGACGAACGGTCCAAGGACACCAAGCCCCTAGCTAAGGTTGAGATATGATGAGGCACTTCTTATGAATACTGATCCCAGAGGAGAAGAGCAGGCAATTATACTCGCTTCAGACACCGGCCCCTCCTGGCTATAACAGTTGGTTCACGGCAAATGGTTGCCTACACGCTGTATCCGAACGTGGGGGATTTTAGAGGGTCCAATAGCTGTCAGTACCGCGGCCTACCCCAAGACAAACCGTGGGATACAGGGCAAACGAAGGATAACCTGTAGTCCAGACACCATGTCTACACCACTGATTACTACTATAGCACGACTACGTCTGAGCTCCCGTAGTAACACTATAGCACCCCGTATAAATACGGAGCGACGAACCCGCGAGCTTCGAGCTAATCTCACTTACCACAAGATCACACAAATGATAGGAAGAACGAATGCCAGCGTATTAATGTACTCCAACAAGATCTAATGGGATAATGCACACGCAAGAGCAAAAGATCAAAGGTCGTGTTCGTGAAGAACACGAGCCTCTAACTTATGAACAAACGCAAGAGCATGAGTAACTTGTTCGTCAACTAGATCGAGGAACTGCGTTCATGAAGAACACGAGCCTCTAAATGATGAACGAATGAAGAACTCAAGAACATATCACTCATGCATGAATAACACTTTAGTCTAATTGGAAAATACAAGAATACTCACTTTGTTCTAATTGAAGAACATGACACCCTCACCAACACCACACTCTACCTAGCACCTACTCTCACCTACATGGATCAACTCATTTGATCCATGAGAGATCACATGAGAGAGGAAACAAGTGTTTCTAAAGAGGAGGAGGAGAATGGGATGCTTCTATTCTAGCCCCCTCCCCTCATATTTATAGGCCAAGGGGTAGGAGGAGCCCCTTGGCTGCCTTGGGCGCCACCAATAGGGTGGTGACATGTGGCAAAGAGGAGTGAGGGCCAAGTTGATGTATCTTCCTTGAGAAGGAGCTGCAGGATCCCGGGAGAATATTCGGGCACACACCGGGCACCGCCTTTGGCTCGTCACGACAAGCCAGCACGTGAAAGGGCGGCACGAGAGGCCACAAAGTGGGTTCGGCCGAACTGGGGGTTCGGCCGACCCCCAGGTAGCTCCCCTCGCACCGCCTTTCGCCCAGGTGACTTCCAGGTGGGTCCCAAGGTGGGTATGGGGGTGTATGCGGTATTTCTAGCCATTTATCTCGTGGTTGTGGGCCCTTGGATCCGCGTACTGGCTCCTGATTGGTCGAGAGTGTGTTTCTTTGGATCGATGATGTGTCATGGACATGTGGACTCCTGTGTGACAGCACGTCGCCATGTGGCTTGGTGTGGGTCCCACCGGGCCCACATGATGTCTTGTGCATATCTCTTTCATCCAAACTCCAAAGTAGTCAAATGATATATCCATGTCGATTGTCTCGGCGAGCTCCTTGCAATGGTGCAGACCAATTTGGCATTTGTGATTGTTTATGATGACGTCCTATACCAGCCATTGGATCACTTGCTCTCAACTGTACCATTTGGCACGCATTTAGGTGCATCCTGCAACAAAAGCTAGAAACACCAACACTTGTGGAAACTGTCAGTATCAAGCCCTATTCTAGTGTTGATGATCCTTTTATATTTATTTTATGCAGGTATTGACGGTGTAAAAGTAGCACTTAACAGTCGTCAACAACTCCCCCACACTTGACCTTTGCTCGTCTCGAGTGAAGGGAGTCAGATCAAGGTGAGACATGATATCCAAAGGTATGAAGCGAGCATAAGAGATATTCCAAACCATACCTTGTACTTGTGAACTTGTGAAGTGTCTATCATGCTATCTCGGGTAGTTGAGGAATGGAACAGTTATGAATCAAATCACTCCTGCTCATCATGTTAACTAACTTGGGGTTCTGCAATAAATTTTCAAAACAAACCTTGCTTAGCTCCTCATTTGATTCTCTCAGATTGCTCAGTGTATATATGTCCTCACCAAGGCATTAGACTTCCTTTATTCATCCTACTTCTAATGATAGCTTATGTGGAGCTTAGGGTAGGTATGAATGATAAGGCATACTTGCATCACATATATTGCAAAGTCAAAGACTGGATCCAAGAGAAAAGAAATTCATACAATCAGATCAAGATGTGCACGTGTATGGATATGGTGAGTATGGTAAGGTGGATACTAGGCCCGGAGTGGGTGCTAGATATTACCCTACATATATGATGAATGTTGGTTGATGGTAAGGTGGACACTAGCCCCGGAATGGATACTAGTTATTACCATCTAAGTTATGGAACTCCTTTTTGCATGATTCTCCTTCTTGTATAGGAATCTTTTGAGAACATGGCTATTTTTTCTCTTTCTTTTTCTTTTGTGGACCTTCATGTGTCCAACTCTCTTCTTTTTTTCAATACATGGACCTTCATGTGTCCATATTTTTTTTCTCGATAGCCATGTCTCTTGTGTAACAAAAGAATAGGAAGGAGAGATCAACACTTATATATATGGAGCTTTATTTTGTGGAATGGATGAATGAGACAATGCTAACTTCCAGTGTAGAAGCGTAGCAAAGGGGAAAATGGTGGAGTGCACATGAATCTTGATCATGAAAGTAATGAAAAGAATTCTCACGACGGTCACAAAATTTGACAAAGCTCAATGCAATAACAAGCAGCATAAGAGTATAAGGTTTTCAACTATGAACATCATATGGCTTTGGTAGGACTGTGGCATATCAAAGAGGAGCTTTGCAAAGGGTTTTATGATTTTTTTTCAAATAAAATTCCCAAGCACTCATACATTCAGAGCGGAGATAATATGATTAAACCATATCACAAACATCAACTACTTAGATAAGCATGAGTTCCCTACTGATATTTGTTCACAAGCATCAAGATGATGAGTGAGGAATAAAACATATGCAAGCCAACCACAGGAATCATGTAGAGCAAGCAAAGCACCATTATTTGAGTTTGATTTATTGGATAAGAATTTGAAGATTATTCAAACTCATAGGTAGAGAGTGAGATGAAGGGTGCACATACCATCGCTCCTGAAGGATATGAGATCAAGGGAGACCAGTGGTGATTCGGCTGGCCAAAAGGCAGCCGGCTCACTCCGGTTTACCTTGCTCTTGTCATGAAGGCGTAGTCGATGTCGTGCAGCCCTTTGTGTGGGAGTTCTCAAGTGGATATGTTGATGATGAGCTTGAGAGAGCTCCCCCACACTGGTGCTTGTACTGGTGCTGTTCTTCAAGCAAAAGTGAAAACAAAAGATGGACTCTACTGGTTCGAGAACCATAGAGCCTTTATTCAAAAGCAAATATTTTTGTTGTTTTTATTTTTTTTATTGTCACCACGTCATTTGCACGAAATGGTTAGACCAAAATTACACTTCATACACAAAGGGGAATATACTTATCTCGGACCTTTGAGAGGTCATATGTACCACCTTTGTATGTTGTGCAACATGAATCTGACACCTCAACTTACCTTCCCATCTGGATTTAGCTCAGTGACTTACCCATTCGAATTTGACAATTTTCTGCAGGGGTTAGCCCACATACATGCAACCAAGATCCATGAAGATATAACTCTAAGGTTCATCAATCAAAACTCGGCACCATGTCTTGTTTGATTGAAGAAGACAGTTTTAACCTAAGCACCATGCTTAATTTAAAACAGTCTATGAATGTGTGTGTACGCACCCATTCAAACCAAAGCATAAAAGCAAAGATAAAGGAAGCATGTAAACATGATCAAGCACTTTTCAAAGGGAATGAAGTATGAGCAAAAGACGGTGAACCTCGGGCAACCTCCCAGAAGGGCTTTGTTTAATGTCAAAAGCAGGACTTACCTAGCTAATCGGGCAAGATGAAAGAGCTAACATCATCCCCATGCCAGGATAAGATTTGGTAGAGGATGAACTTTACTCAGGATGCTCACATACCTCCCCCACACTTGAAGTTTGCATTGCTAAGCAACAAAACTCAAGTGTGTGGTGGTCAAGCTTCCTTTTGTAAATGTTCCTCACCAAAGCTTATCTAGGTGTTGCAGCTGATGTGGCTCACATGTTCGTAGGCATCACCTGTCCATCTTTCTTTTCAATGTCCACCTGAAATGTTAGTGACCAAAAATACCCGAAGGACGACTTATCCTAAAAATATGTTCTTGCTTTTATTCGAAAGGGAAATAAAACCTATGCTAATCCAGGCTATCTCCTGGTAGTTCTTTGTTTATTTAAGGTCATAAGTTCGACCATGGGAACTTCATCTTGCAGCTATCATTGGTGGTGTCATTCACGTCTCACCACCAATCCTTGATGTATCAGTGAAGCTTTAGCTGCAAGGTTAGTGCCACAATGCACACACGAAATCTGATATGCTTATGATAGACATATGCATCCACAATCAACCTTCTAAACATTCTGCAATGGAGGACCAGAAGGTGGTTGCAACCCTCGTATGTGCTTAGTGTACTAAGCATGGCCGACTCTGGATAGGCATGATGCAAGCATGGTTCATGTGGTGTTTCAAGAATGAAACTACCATGCTCGTCTGTGGAACCATTGCCTATAAATTCCAGAGTCGGTGCCTCACAAGATTCCATGGCCCATGAGTTCTCTATCTCAAGAGATGCATCGTGGAGGTTTGATGTTGACTCTCGACCATGATCAAAAGCAACATGATACGGGCCAGCAGGAAGAGGCTAAAACTCAGTCGAGAATGGTGACGGTCGTTCGCCTTCACAAAGGTGAAGAGAGTCTCCCGAGCCATTCTTATGAGGGGTAGAACATTCTACAACCTTAATGAGAACAGGCTCGAATGATGCGAATGGAGATGTATGCGTCATCTTCTTGAGCGGGTTTTGCTGGGGAAGAGGCTTTGTCATAAGACATTCCGGACAAGGGGTAACAGTGGTAGAAGCGATTCCCCTAAGCTTATCATCTAGGCTCCTAAAGGTGTATCAAAGAGCTTCTCTAAAGGGGAGCCTAGGAGAAGATCAAGATCAAGGACATCAAAGATGTGAAAGTCTAAGCTAGCCTCGATCCCGTCTATGGTGAGAGGCACGGCACTTGCGATCCCCTGACATTCAAGAACATGTCCAGAGGGACAAGTCTTGAGGAGCATGTCGGATGGTGCTAGCGGAACTTTGCCCAAAAGAGTTTCCGCTAAGTGCCATGGCAAAATGTTAACCTCCATGATGGGGTTACGATGGGCCTCTACGACTGTGCCTCTACTAGAGCAAGAAACAACCAGAGAAGGTGAACTATTCCAAGCTGCCTCGGAAGATCGTGTCACTCCCCCTGACCATTCCTCCCTCATGGCCTCCTCAGGATATGCTTCGTCAGGAGGATTAGGAGGTAGAGGAGGCACCACAGGCCTAAGGGAAGGTTTTGTCAAAAGATTTCTAGAATGATCGGTGTGGACAGAATAAGGTTCCTCCCCTGACTGGGCATCAAAAGAATTCAAGGTATCTAAAAGGTTTTCAGATGGGTCATCCTCGAATTTACGAGTGAACACCAATGGTTGAATTTCCTCTTCCTTTGGCGTTCGGGGTTCAGCATAGGGCTCAACAGACAAGTCTTGGGATTCAGAAGATGAAGACTCTGACTTGGATGTTGAGGGACCCTCATGGCTCGACTCGGATTCTTGGTTGGGTTTGTTGTGATCAACAGGGACAGAAGAATTTTCTAAGAGGGAATCTAGGATCTCTCTTCCTTCCCTTGGAGTTTTTTCCACAAACAAACCTCCAGCAATAACGTCTAGATCAAGGGCAGAATCCATGTCTAGACCCATACAAAAGATGTACAATGACACATCGATGGGTAAAGACGGACCATGTGTCGACACCAAAAGGTGTAGGAACCTAGCCCATGCCGCTCCTAGGGACTCCTCCTCTAATTTCTAGAAATCGAGGATACTTATTGGAAGAGAAGCTACACGAGTGTACCATTGCTCCGTCCTTTCCATGAGAGAGAACGAGTGGCAAAAGTTATCTCGAAGTTCTCCCCAGCCACCGTTCACACTTTCTACATTGCGGGCGTACCATTGTTCCGCCTCTCCTATGAGGGAGAAAGGAAACAGCTTCCACCTTACGGTGTCCTGTGTCATGCCTGGCATAGCCAGACTAGAACACAGTTCCTCAATTTCCTCCAAATGGAGGTAGGGGTCTTCATTGATAGCACCAAAGAATGGTCGATCCTGAACCATGGCTAAAAAGCCAGGGGGGTTCATAGATAGATGATGAAGATGATGATGGCTATTTGAACTCACCCCTTGAGGTAGAGAAGCTTTGACAGGAAGGCATCTCAAAGGGTAACGGGGGTAAAGGTAGAACAAAAAGGAAAAACAAAAGATACGAGGACCACAAGGTTCGAAGATAGATACAGCAACCGTTCCACGGCAACGGCGCCACAAATGCTTGTTGGTATTTCTTAACCTCACCACTAGTGGAGCGTCTAGCGTGAGCGTGTAAGGAACACCCGGGTATACTGACGGGTGCGAACGAATCCGCAAGCGCACAGATACACCATTGTAGCACTTCTCCCTAGGAGTATTACAAAGGGTATCGAATCCAAGGAATGATGTGCACTACCTTCTATCCTAGACGAACGACCCAAGGACACCAAGCCCCTAGCTAAGGTTGAGAGATGATGAGGTGCTTCTTATGAATACTGATCCCAGAGGAGAGCAGGCAATTATACTCGCTTCGGACACCGGCCCCTCCTAGATATAACAGTTGGTTCACGGCAAATGATTGCCTACACGCTGTATCCAAACATGGGTGATTTCAAAGGGTCCAACGGCTGTCACTACCGCAGCCTACCCCAAGACAAACCGTGGGATACAGGGCAAATGAAGGATAACCCGTAGTCTAGACACCACGTCTACACCACCGATTACTACTACAGCACGACTACATCTGAGCTCCCGTAGTAACACAATAGAACCCCGTATAAATACGGAGCGACGAACCCGCGAGCTTCGAGCTAATCTCACTTACCACAGAATCACACAGATGATAGGAAGAATGAATGCCAGCGTATTAATGTACTCCAACAAGATCTAACGGGATAATGCACACAAACAGAATGCAAACTTATGCACTTATAACAAAAGATCAAAGGTCGTGTTCGTGAAGAACACGAGCCTCTAACTTATGAAAAAACGCAAAAGCATGAGTAACTTGTTCGTCAACTAGATCGAGGAAGCACGTTCATGAAGAACACGAGCCTCTAAATGATGAACGAATGAAGAACTCAAGAATATATCACTCATGCATGAATAACACTTTAGTCTAATTGGAAAATACAAGAATACTCACTTTGCTCTAATTGAAGAACATGACACCCTCACCAACACCACACTCTACCTAGCTCCTAGTCTCACGTACATGGATCAACTCATTTGATCCATGAGAGATCACATGAGAGAGGAAACAAGTGTTTCTAAAGAGGATGAGGAGAATGGGATGCTTCTATTCTAGCCCCCTCCCCTCGTATTTATAGGCCAAGGGGGGTAGGAGGAGCCCCTTGGCTGCCTTGGGCAACACCAATAGGGTGGTGACATGTGGCAAAGAGGAGTGAGGGCCAAGTTGATGTATCTTCCTTGAGAAGGAGCTGCAGGATCCCGGGAGAATATTCGGGCACACACCGGATACCGCCTTTGGCTCGTCACGACAAGCCGGCATGTGAAAGGGCGGCACGAGAGGCCACAAAGTGGGTTCAGCCGAACTGGGGGTTCGGCCGACCCCCAGGTAGCTCCCCTCGCACCACCTTTCGTCCAGGGGACTTCCAGGTGGGTCCCAAGGTGGGTATGGGGGTGTATACGGTATTTCTAGCCATTTATCTAGATGGTTCCACAAACCCATAGGTGCACTCCAAATCTTTTTATCACATCATTAGAGCCCTTAACCATTTTGGGTTAGTTTAACCCTATTTTTAAGACCCGTGAAATGTACACCAAAATGTGCATTTCATTATCTAGAGCCCCATAAATTCCCAATAAATTTCCAAAATTATTGGGATATATCTTAAGAATATTCATAGGCTCACATCGCCAATCCCACACTTAGAAACTCTAGTTTCAGTTATCACCCCCTTTTATACCCGATAGACGATCGTTAGCCACATAAAATGATGAATGCTTAGGTTCGATCTCGAGCCTTTAATCCACGATCAACCTTTCCTTATCCTAAGGACATTCTAGAAATCTTCATATTCAAAGTGCTTTGGACTAATTGCTTGATGATTAATGAATTGTTCATTTATTGTTTGTGCTTAGTCTCTCATCTAACCCGGTGATTACGCTCTCATCAACCAGGATACGCATTATAGGGACTCAACTCTTCGTTCAACAAGTGAGGCAAGTATCTCAACAACACCCCTTGATCATGCCTATTCTATGTCTTATATTAAAATTTACCAAGTTAATAATATTGTACTGCATTACGTCAAATGCGATAACTTGGGTTTTAGGCATATCACCCAGGAGAAACCCATTTCTCCACCTCCTTTAAAACCCTAGGGCGAGCCTTATACCCAAGGCTTGCAACTTTATAAACATGTTTATCTTATGTTTATCACCTAGAATGGATAGATTGGTGTGAGTGTGAAATATAAAACTTGCCTTAGAAACATCCTAGAGAGGATGTAAGGGAAGTTGGGTATCCCTGGGGAGAGGTTCTACCCAGCGATTTCCTTAGTCCGTATAAGGATCGGATCAAGGAGAAAGTCTTTCCAGTGTTTCAGTATGACCATACATAGCCAAAAAGGTACAACCTGTCGGGAGTACCTACTCATGTGAGGCCTTGAATCAAACCCCACTACTGAACCTAGTAAACCACCCCAAGGGGCCGTGGTGGGCAACAGATGCGCTGGAGTAGGACCTTCCCATAGTCCCAGGTCTGGCCGGTACGGGTCATCGGTAATGCTATGGCGTCTGGGTGACGCGGTGGTACTTGTACCACACTTTTATGCATATGCTTTGTCCCAGGACGTGGACCCACGAGGCGGGTGGTGGTGGAATGACCCCTACTTAGGCCCCAGTGTAAACGTGGATGGAGCTAGGGAATGTTGTCTAGGAGTGGATGATAATGTAATCCACAAGTAGACGCCGGTGGGTATGGTTCTCGCGGCCAGTACCGCCTATACATAGGGTATGGGCTGGTCAGACGTATGGGTACAGTGTACGTCTCTGCGCAGAGTATGATTTATCTGGATAGCCGTGGTTCTTGGTTAAGGACCCCTTGGTTAAAGCTCTCTTTGACTAGTCACACCATTAGAACTAAGACGGTTAAAATTGTGGGCGGAAGCCCAAAGAATTGATGCAATGGGGTAACGGTTAAGCAAGATCCTGACGATCGCTGCACTAAAACTTGGGAACTAGTAGGAGAGGCTTCATGTTCCTCCTCCAGGGCCACCACTTTTATCGTACATGAGTTAAGAGTCCGATAGTTGTTAGACTGTGTGTACACCTTGCATGAGTTTACTTTTATGCTTTGATGCTAGCCCCACTAAATTCTTTGCTTTCATGTTATTAATTCCTTATACGTTGGGGTACTTGCTGAGTACTTCTGGCAAAAGTACTCAAACTTGCTTGTTTGCCTAGGTTACGGCCTTTTCTACGTCTACCGCTGCATAATGATTGTTGTGTGCTCCTATGGTAAAGGTGACTATATAATCACTGGAGTAATCTTCTTCTTAACTTCTATCTCTTTCTACTCTCAATATCAAACCCATACAGGCTGGTGCCATTTACTCGGTCCAGGGCATGGCACTGTATTGCTTAAGTGGGGTCATCCGGAGGGTGGTCCCCACACCAATGGCAATCAAAGATGCCGAGCAGGTGGTGAAAACCTGCAAAGCCTGCCAATTCGTCGAAAGCATCAAAGAGCACCAAGCGTGATGTCACAACTCATCATACCTACCTGACTGCTTTAGAGATGGGGCATTGACATAGTTGGCCCCTTACCTACTACACAAGGCAACTACAAGTTTGCAGTGGTAGCTGTCCAGTACTTCACCAAATGGATTGAAGAGATTCCCGTTGCAACAATCACCTCCACAACTATCAGAAAATTTTCTGGCAACAAATCATCTACCGGTTCAGTGTTCCTAGGGAGATCACAGTTGACAACAGGACGCAGTTCGATTGCCAAGACTTCAGGCAATATTGCTTCATGCTTGGAATGAAGCTAAGGCTCGCATCAGTTTACCATCCTCAATCCAATGGGGTCGTCGAAAGAGCCAAAATATTCCTCGCAGTGAAGAAATGCCTCTTCGATCAAAAGAAAGGAAAATGGGCAGAGGAATTGCCCAGAGTTGTATGGTCCCAGAACACCACTCAGTCCAGATCCACCAAATAAACACCATTTAGGTTGTTATACGGAGCAGAAGCCATGTGCCCCGAAGAACTTGCCAACGAAAGCGCTAGAGCAAAAGCCAAAGAATCCAAAGAAACTAAGGAGCTAGATAAAGATCTGGTAGAGATTGATAGGCTAGACGCTGCCTGCAATCTACAGAAGTATCAGGAAGAAAACATAAAATGGAGGGACAAGAAAGTCATTAGGAAAAATATTGAAGTTGGAGATTTCGTGCTAAAGAGAAAGCAAAATGCGGAATCAGTAGGAAAACTTCAGTTCACTTGGGAAGGACCCTACATCGTGATCAGTAGCGTCAGGGACGGAGCTTTCCGACTGGCAGATGAGGAAGGAAAGGAGTTGCCACATTCATGGAATGTCGACAACTTGCTCAAGTTTTACCCTTAGCTACAAAACTTGTAACAAGTCGATTGCATGCCGTTATAAATGCAATTGGGTTGAGTATCTTTTACTTTAACGTTTTTTACTTTCTGTTAAAGTGGATTGCACTCTTTTCCTCACAAGGGGGGGGGGGGCTCAAATCATAGAGCGTGAGGTTTTTAACGAGGCAATTCCGGTGTAAAATTTCTGTTTCAATAGTAATGGAAGTATTTCCCCCTCATAAGCTTTGCACTTGTTTTTATTTTAAAAACACCCATAAACGGTGAATTGAAAGCGATTCTTATGAATCGAAACCATTTTAAGTGCTGCCCTTTTGCAGCCCACCCAGAAGTGGTGAATTAAAAGTGATTCTTATGAATCGAAACCATTTTAAGTGCTGCCCTTGTGCAGCCCACCCACAAGTGGAGAATTGAAAGAGATTCTTATGAATCGAAAGTGTTTTAAGTGCTGCCCTTTCGCAGCCCACCCACTAGTGGTGAATTGAAAGTTGTTCTTATGAATCAAAGGTATTTTAAGTGTTGTCTCTCCGCAGCTCGCCCACAAGTGGTGAATTGAAAGAAGTCCTCACAAATAGTAAGTTTTTTTAGTACTGCTCTGCCGCCGCTTACGTCCAGTCAGTGATTCGAAAGCGGTTCTCATGAATCGAGATAGCCTAGTTTTGTTCTGCCATATGTCACACCTGTTTTTCCAAAGAAAACCAAGTGCAAATCTATATGCATGCTAGGATCAAGTTTCATGCATATAGTCGACATAAGTGAATAACAGTACAGTATCACGTAAAGAAAGAGAAAGATTATCAGAGTATTACGCTAGATCTTGGAAACGAAGGCTTCAAACATCACAGGCAGTCGACTGTGGGTTGCATACGCCTAGCACCAGCAACATCTTCACAATGACTTCATAGCAGCTTCCTCTTTCTGAGCAACATTGTTTATAGAAAGGGTGAGCACATGTCGTACTCAGCAACTGTGGGGAAAGTATGAATGCAAAGGTTTAACAAGGAAAGGCTGACAGGTTGACTACATTTAAGCACTTTTAGTTGATCAAATTTTATTAGCACCTGATTACTAATAAAGTATAGGTATATACCAACCCACAATTAACATAAAGAGATACACCATAAGCATATGGCTAACATAACGATAACCACAATTTAAGTCCATCTTCAAGTTCAATTATCATGTGAGGGTCCAGGCCGCTCTTGACCGTGAGCACGACTAATCGATTAGTTTTAACACTCTGCAGAGGTTGTACATCATTACCCACAAGTCGCGTAAAAGTCCCGAAGAACTTTGAACCCAACCATGCGATGCTATCTAGGCATCGTACCACACTACCGAGATGTGATTGCATAGGGACGCCACGAGGCCTTTACAAAGTTTCCCTAATGTGAAACAACCCGCTAAGATTCTGAGTCGCTGTAAGGTATAAAGTTCCCTAGTAGGTACCGTGTCTTAGCCAAGCCCAAATCCCTAATAGAGCCAGTCTATACCCCACTGATGCTCCCCCTTGCCCTTTCGGTAAGGTCACCCCAACACTAGAGTCCCTAATTAATTAGCAAGCCAGAGCCATATAGCCTTGTGATTGCACTGTTGTCCTGGGTGGTCGCTCCATGTTCCGATTAAAAGTTGTGATCTTGTATTAACCAGAGGTGTAGAGCATAAAGGTAAATCAAGTTCATCTTTAAGTTCTTTAAACCACCATAACCCAAGGTATAGCAGCTAAGCCGAGCTACCCGACATAAAGATAAACCCAGGTTCACAAGGAATGATAATAAAAACTAGGCAAACCTTAATAGGACCCATCAATATTAATGCAAGCATATGCAATGTGATTAAATAGTTATTGGGATAAAAGAACAAGGACACACTTACCTTTAACCAGAGTAATGATGTTGCTCAGAATGTCTTCACCTTCAAGCTCTTCACTGCTCTCGAACCACGTTCATTCTGCTCGCATCAATCATCGGGCACAAGCATACAAAGCAAACATACAAGCAATCTAAGAATAATACACCAAACAAAAGAAAAGCTTTAAAACAGCGTACTAAAGGATATGCTTGATTCTATGGATCACCAAAGCACACAAACTGTTCTTAGAAGGGAAATGTTTGATTAGATTTATGAAACTGCTTGATCTGAGCTAGAACTGGAACCGAAAAGATCTAGAACGATACACACTGAGACAGAGCTTGATAAAGAACGGCTAACAAATGATTTGCATTTATGAAAGAACATAACCATGAGCTAGGTTTATTTTAATTAGCAAAAGGTATGTAAAGGATATTTCATAAAGAAAATACCCTAAGTTGGAATTAAAGCAAGTAAAACTTTATTTAGAAAACCGATGTAAAGAACTAGTCAACTTTTATTTATGAATGTTCATGTATATATTGTACCAATTAAACATTTAACTTAGAAAAGCTAAACTATATGAATCATCAAAATGTAACTTTATGATTCGAGTGGATCATATTATTATCGAAAACATCAAGACATTCGTATTAATCAAATTAACATTTATTCATAAAAGCCGGTGTAATAACCTAATCAACTTTTATAATTAGAAAAGTTAATTAAATATTAAGCAAATTAACATTTAGTTTATGAAAACTGAGGTAAAGATCTAATTAGATTTTATTTACAAAAGCCTGTGAAATAATCATTAATCAAATTAACATTGATTATGAGAAACGGTGTGTAGCACTATAGTTTTTATTTAGAAAAGACATGTTTAACTAAGCATTAATCAAAATTAATATTAAATTTATTTCATAAAACATGCATGATGAAAAACTCACCACTAACGCAACTTGAACGGATAAAAACGGAGCTAAAACATGGAAGATATGGATAAAACGAGATTAAAAGGACCTAGATGTGATTATCTAAAGATCTCAGGGGTTAACATATAAGATTGGCAATACACATCCAACAGTGCTCGCGAAAAGGATAAACATCAGGGTTAGATCTATAAAAGCTCTCGGGTTGGATCTATGTGTGAAAGGTGGGATTTTCGTAGGGGGTTATACATAGATTGGCCAAGACACAAAAGATAGGCTAAGAGTTATAGGGTTCCACACCGGCTAAAACACAAAACTGCCACATGTTCTTCTACCATCGATTCAGGAACGGACAGACATGCACGGGAGCTCCTAGCGTTGATGTCGACAGTGCTATGGGCAGCTAGAGCTCCAGTAAAGTGCGGAACGAAGAGTGGAGGTGAAGGGGATCGCGTAGGTTTGCTCACCAGCGGCAACGAGATGCAGAGGCGGTCGGATTTCACAGAGGAAGGCGGAGGTCGGCGGACGGCGGCTCGACTCTGCTCCACAAGGTCGGCGACACTCTGGAGGCCAACTTGCGACGGGAAGCGGCGGAGGAGGTGCGGCTCGGCAGGGCGGAACTCCTGGTGGTGACGGACTGCTCTGACTCTGCCCCTGGACGACGAATCGGTGACGGTTGCTGGTCCTCTGCTCCGGCGCACGAGCGCACAGGTGACAGCGTTCCGGTGAAGGGTTCACGACGGGAATCGGCAGAATGGGTTCAGCTCAGCGAGGGGATGCTTGTGGCAGTCGCAGCTTGCTCTCTCGGCGTCCTCGTCCGGCGAATCGGCGACGACCAGTGGCGGCGCTCGGCAGCTCGGCTCGAACGGCTCCCGGCGAGCAGCGAAGGCGGCACGAGGTGGAGCGAGGCGCAATGTGGAGGAAGCAGGGGCGCAGGAGGACTCAGCCTGGCCATAAATAGGCACTCGGACGACGCCTTGGCGTGGCGCGCACGCTGAGGCGGCGGCGGCGGTGTGCCCGGCCTCGACACCGGAACAGCTGCTTGGCTGCTCGGCTCGTGTGGGTTTGGTGGGCTGTAGCGGGTTGGGCTGGAATGGGTCGGGCCCACAGGCTCGGCCCAGAAGGAAAGGATAAGATTTCCTTTTTCTAATTTTCAGAAATTATTTTCTCGTATAAAGAAAAATCCAGAAAAACTAGATAATTAATTTAAAGCACGAAAAATACTCTGAAAATCTCAAAAATTCCATAAAATTTTCCAAAGATAGATTGAGACACGAACAGTCCAAATAAAATAATTGGAGCTCATGAAAAATATTTTAGAGCCTTCTAATAAATAGAATAAGCTCAAGGAAAGTGAGAACAAATTCCAGGAAAAGCCGAAAAAATCTTGGAAGGGTTTGGTCAGCACCTATGGGCATTTTTAAAAACCTTTTGCACTCATGAACACCCAAATGCATCGGCATGAATGCAATAATCACATAATCATTTATTTAATTCAGAAAATCAAACATTACCTTTTTCCTATACTATATTTCCTGTAAAGAAAATAAATGTTGGAAAAATTTTAAAATTATGAGAAAATTGTTGTTTAATTATTCTCTCTATTCACATCCTAAAATTGGAAATTTCAGGGTGTGACACCATAATCTCAAAATTTTCAAAGAAAAAGGGAGTGGCAAATCTCACAATTTTAATGTACAACTTCGGTTTCACAATTTGATCGAAAAAGAGCTTCAAAAGTTGGGTCATTCAACCCCCAATCAAATGCTAGACCTACGAGGCTATTTGAGGCCAAGGCATCGCCTCGCAGGCTAATCCTCTCTAATACAAAAACACGATTGCTGTAAAAAATATAAGCATTCATCTTTCTGATACAAAAGTAGGGTTCAGCGACACCGCAACTCGATATAAAATTTTATTCCTCGTCATTTCCCTCCCTTCGCTTTTGCAACTTTCAAGGGGGGAGAAATGTTTTCTTCCAAAAATAAGAAATTGAAACCAGCAAAAGCTCAGAACCATGCTGTTACGAAAAGAGTAGCTTAAGAGCACACCCAATTTTGCTATTGTCTTTGTACGCACTGGCCTTGTCATACACAAAGCAGTGATTCGGTTCGAAGGCTTCGTCTTCTTCCTCTGTTTTTATCACAACTTCCTCCACAGCTCCCGCAGACTGAAAGCGGTTGAGTCTCGTGCCACCAGTCGAATTGAGCAAGCAATGCAAAGCATAGCTTCGCGACGGGTAATAAGAACAGCAAAATTGCTAAAAATCTCAAAAGAATGTGTAGGAAACTTCTCTGGATAGGCCCTCCAAGAAGGACCGCTGACGCACAGGTTGTCATGGCAAAATGTTTTCATGCTCACATCCAGCAGTTCATCGTCGAACGACATCTGCCAAACATTGACTACGTTCATTTGTGTTCGAAACATAGACAACACATTTCAAAATAAGTTTTACATCACGTTTTCTTCGTAAATAAAGTTTCCTAGACCTTCGGCTAAGGTTGCGTGTCAGCTTTCGGCTGGGAGGTCTCGTGCTGAAGCGATGCCAAGGCTTCTCCCGTCCTTGAGTCTTTCCCTTCCTGCCTCTCGGCATCTTCGTTTTGCTCAATCATTGCAGGGGCTACTGACGGCTCGCCATGTCCATCCATGTCCTTCAGAGGCCAATCCCGTAGAGGCCCGTACGGTCCTAGCATAGCGTTTGGTCCATGTCCCTCTTGATGCTTCCGGAGCTCCAAAGCTTGTTTCACGGTGACCAAGATGGAACTGTGAGAAGACAGATAACGAATCAATCAATCCTAAGACATGTTGAGTTCTTTAAAATCAAAAGAAAAATGACAAAAAGGGGGGAATCAAGTTCACCCTTACCTTAGACAGTCAATCAGTAGCTTTCTTCCGGGCAATATCGCAGCCGCTTTTCATCTAGAATTTATGCAGTAGTATTTTCGTCGCGGCCTCAACCACTTTACCAGGGGCTGGCAAATCTTCAAATCGTGGTAAATCATACCCACGAGAAGTAAAAGCTTTACGATGTTTGCAATCCTATTGCTCTAGTAGCTGCAAAGTGGCCTCCACGCTGGTCGCAGCCCATAATCCCCAATCTTATTCATCGTCTCGGGGAGAACCTTCAATTCGTGATCCCACCACTGGAAGAAATCTCCAAGATTGTTGGTAGCACGAAATGTTTGCGCCTCTGCACCATAATACGCGAGTGCATCTCGAAAAGAATTTTCAAGATGTAGGGCCCATTGATACCCAAAACTTTCATTGTCATCATGAAGCTTTTCCAGATCAGCCTTAGCCTTGCGAAGCTCAGCTATCAATTTATCCTTCGTACTGCTGACCAGCTCTAGTGAATCATAGCGTTCCATAGTTTTCTTAAGCTCCGTACGACACTCTTCATAACATTGCAATTCCTTGTCAACTTCCATCTTCAAATCTTCTGTAGCCAGTTTTTGCTTCGAGCAAAGCTCCATCAAATTCTGAGGTTGTTTGCGTAGCGTGTCATTCTCCTTTTTTTGCCGCTCATTCTCAGCAGCTAACTTCTCTTTCTCTTGTGGAAGAATGTCCACATCTCTCCCGACATGATCACTGGCAATCTGACCAGCCATAAACCCTTCCGCAATTTGGGATCGCATCATCTCGAAGAGTTGCACACTAGTTAAAACTTTCAGCGAATCTGCGAAACCCGGCTCAACACATAATCTATCGACTCCAGAGTCATTCAATCCCACAGTCGAAACCGTTTCAGGCAATTTCCCTCTTTCCTCGCGCAATGCCAGAAAGACGTCAGCAGCGACGCTATCCAGTTTCTCCAACGTCTCAATTGAGCCAGTCGCTAGGGGCTGCTCAGTTTGATTGACCTCTTCTACCTCAACGGTCGAGGGTACAGCCAAATTTTCTTTTGGGGAAGAGCCTCCCTCCACATCAGTTTCAATCCGCTTTTCATTTTGCATATCGCCCGAATCCAAATTCTTTTCGGGTAAAGGAGATTTATCCTTGTCAATATATGGCAACTCTTCATCCATGTCCACTACATCAACCATCCCTGTTATCAATTTGTCGGGCTCCGGCAGAGAATCCTTACCACAAAACTGACCAGTTGTCCAGTAGTGTTTGTAAAACGCGTCCCCACACACGCGCTCCTCATCAGGTTGCCCCATAGGTTTTACATGAGAATAAGAAATGCGAGTGAGCAATGAAGGAGCCAGATGTTTCTCCCTTCCATTCATTTCAATCACGGACTCTGAGTTTCCATCACTTGAATTTCGTCCTCTGCTCTCACATCTTTCGGACTCGCCAGCAGGTCCGGATCAATGTCGATCGACTTTGTCTCTTTCCCTTTATCACTTGCGGTGAGCGCCACAACCTTTTGCCTCTTTACTGAAGGGGCTGTCGCGCCTTCGTCAATGCGCAACGTTTTGCTCTTTTCAGGTTCCACGGGGGTCTTCCATTTTAGCAGCCCCTTTTTCTCTGATTCTGCGCCAGCTTGGGTCTCCTGTTTCTTTCTCTTCTCAGATGCTTGAGCTTTCGCAACCTCATTCTTCCTACTAGTCAACGCATCGGACACTCGTGCAAGTTTCAACATCTTCTCGTTATCTTTCGGTTTGGTCACTCCTTTCTTGGGATTACTCTTCTTGGAAGTTTTAGCAGGCTGTGACCCGACGTTGCCTGGTAGTTGCATCCGTTTCGCAGGAGTGATCGGTTTCGGCTGTGGAAAGTATTCAACTCCCATCTCGTCGAAAACCCCGTTCACACGACCTTGATGTTTCAAAATCTTTCAAGCAGCCTCATGCTCTTCCTGGGCACAGTTGCCAATCATAAGAACAACTTTTTTCTCCACCTCTGCAACTATTTCTGCATCGGCCAAACCTTCAGGTTTCCCAACCTTGAACTTCGGGTACTTAACCTCCGTTTCCAACCCCGCAACTTTCCTCTTAATAAAGCCCTAGTGCCCCTAGTGAGGGCAACTAGGCCAAACTTTGGCAGCCACGAATTCTTCAAGCGCGTCGTGCGTTGTTATAGCTTGGGTGGCCCGAAAGTAAGCCGCGATACTAACTGATACCCGGCTATTCTTTGTCAACTCCGGAGCAAGATCCGCATTCACATACGTCATTTCGCTAGCAAGAGAATACTCGATCACCTCTTTGTTTTCCAAATCCTGTCCCACCACGGGTATGGTAAGAACTAGTATGAAGTCCACTTATTCGCCCACTTATTCTTGTAAGCTGGCAGCATCTCCACGGGAGCAACATTTTTGTTGATCCGACGAGTTTAAAAAGAGCAACAGCCATATTGCATTTCCTGCTCCTCGTCATTCACTTCCATAGTTTTCTTGGTCAAATGAACGTAAAAAATGACTCACGAGGGTGTCGATGTCATTCGACCCTCCAAAGGTCCGACAGCCCCAAAGAAATTTCAACATTTGTGGAATCGAATTGGGGGTCAGCTGATGAATTTGAATGGTGTATGTCTTCAATATCTCGGCAAAGGTCTTTGAAACTGGTAACCTCAATCTAGCCACAATGAAATCATGGAACACCACACTCTCATTGGGCTTAGGCGTAGGTGTTGTCTCCCTTTTCAGCAGACGACAGTTTTCAGCCTTAAAACAGCCCTCCGACACCAATAGATTCAAATCTTCTTGGGTCATTAAACTCTGACCCATGAAACAGGTGTCGACTTTCTTCGCGACCAACTCCTCCACGGTAGCCTCAACATTCTCCAAATTTTCCCCAGAAACCTCCGCATCCCCAGCAGCGACTTTAGCATTGGTTTCATCTGCAGTTGCATCTGTGTCACCCAATGAAAGATCGTTGACACTGTTGGTCCCGCCCGAACTACCAGACTCGTCACTATTGAAATTGGAAGAGGAACTGTTACCTTCTTGGGAGTCAACCGACCCTTTGAGCCCTAAAATTTTCCCCGACTAGGCATCGGATGAGGAAGATTCCATGTTCCTATCTTCAACCGGCGGCGGTGAAGCCGCAATCAGATTCGAGGGAGACCCCTCGTCTTCCATCAATCTCGCTGTTTGTTTAGTACGAGCCATCTTAAAAAGTCACAATTCGATACACGAAGCCTCGCGGGCAAACAAACCAAAAGGAGTATCGAAAGACAGCAAGCTCAACTAGCCTCAAGAAAAATCTGCAAGAGACGACACCCTCAGCTCGAAAAAGACTCCAAATCCAAGTGAAGGCAAAGAATGGGAGACAACCTACGGCTGAAAGCAACGGCAGTCGAAAGTTACCGCCGACCCTCTCTATTTATACGGCTGGGAAAGCGACGCTTCGATCCACGCACCCAACGGTAAAATATGAGGGTATAAGAGTAATTTCGCAACCCCAAAATTTCTGATGCCAGCGGTTAGTGAGACGTTTTCTTCGGGATCGATTCCCGAGTCAAGGAATCAAAGCCTCAATTTTTCTCCAAAAAGCTTTCGTCTCCGAGGGGCTACTGTTGGGGACCCGGAATCGATCATGAACGGAGAAGCCCTCTTTTTTCTTAGTCCTCACAATTTGTAAACAGTGTCGGTCCTAATTTTCCCTTTTCAGAGATATAGCGTTGCGAGTTCCCTTTTAGTCTTTTTTCTTATATACCTTTCGGTCGAAGGGATTCCTGTAACCCCTTTCGAAAGAGCGCCTGAGCTGTGCTTTTCGCTCTGGTGGCATCGCGGTGCTCCTTTTTCGTGAGGCCAGCGATCGAAACCTGCCAGAGGTCGCAAGTGCCCGAGAGGATTCAACGAGTGGGTTTCGATCCGTGCGGCATGTACCATTGTTTTTCATCCCCAACTTTCGTTTTTTTTATGCATGCAGGTGTGGCGAATTGGGACACGATGGGAGGATCGCGAAACACTTTCAAGATTGGGGTCGAGCCGACAATCGCATGTGATTCCTCCTGGAAACACGGTGCATTTGGTGGCGCAATTCGGGGGATGGCGTGAAGAGCGTGATAGACCGCCAGTGAATTTACATTTTGGATTCAGCATAATTTAGAATTGTTCTTTTCACATTACGGTATTTTTGGAATGTAAAAGTCGCCTCGCCTCCCTATAAAAGGAGGGCGAGGCGCACTCGTAAATGGGATGGAAAATTGTTAAAAGAAAGAAGCATAGTGAGTTTTAAGTGTTCCCTGCTTGAGTGTTTCCTTATGTTAAGATTGGATTCGTCCGGTCACAACACAAGGGGTGACGCGGGTAGAGCAGGGGATGCGCAGGACCAGAGAAGGTGTGGGAGATAACATGGTTGAATGGATGGGAGATGAGCACAAGAGAGGATATTTTGCTTTGCTTGCTTGATAATTGAGATGTCGCTGGTAGCTTGGCCCCATGTGCAGAAGCACAGCCCGACCACGAGTTGTTGTTCGGGCGTATTTCATTTTATTTATTACTCAAAAAATGCACTGTTTTTATTTTTCTTTTCCGCGGGATTGATCTTCATGTGTATGCGCATCAATCCAGTTGCACCTTAAAATTATATCTAATATTTTTTATTCCACTTTATGTAAAGTATATTAAAATTATTTTTATTGATGGGTTACTGGCATGACGATGAGGTTGGGAAGCCGAGGATGACAGTGTGGTCGTGGCGGACGACCAGGAGGCTAGGAGGCGCATAAGACTTTGGGCAAGGTTTGGGTGTATTGCGTACGCGATGGGATTGATGGTGTTGTCGATAAAGGTGAGATTCGGCAGATGACAAAGAGGTTCATAAGGAATGGACAACGACAGACGAGGTTACGGTGGCGCGAGGATGATGGAGATGGCAGCGACGTTCGAGAGTCATGGACAATGGCGGGCATGTTTAGGATGGCATGATTGCCATGGGAACGACAGCGAGATCAGGAAGATGCGGGAACATAGGGTGACGGTAGGTTCAGAAGGATGATGGCGGGAGAGGTCAGGATGGAGCGGGCGCGACGTTGAGGCTGAGAAGGAGGGAATGATGGTGCGGCCAGTGGCGGCTGACGGCAAGGCTAGGGAGGCCCAGACGACAGTGGGTGAGGTTGGGAGAGTCACAACGCTGCAAGGTTATGATGGTGAGGTTGTGGCAGACAATTGTAAGGTTTAGGAGGCCCACATGATGGCGGGCAAGGTTAGAATGGCGCAAAGAGTGATAGGGACAACGGTGGTGTCGAAAAGTTGCAGGGAGTGGCCGGGTGATGTTGCGACCGGGGTAAACGATGACGATATGAGAAATATTTTCTCCTGTGCAATCGCACGGGCATAGTTTCTAGTCCGATTAAATGTAGATAAGTTTGTATATGACACAAGAGCAGATAAAATTACATTAAGAAAACATTTTTAAATTCTCTTAGAGCTCGACAATCATATTATAAATGATAAAGATAAAATCCCCATTGCAAGTTGAATAGGGTCAGGCATCGAGAGTGCGGAGAACGGGAGAAGTAATTCCTTGAGAAGAGAAGGGCAACTCCTCGCAAAACCATCAAACCCATCAATTTCTATGAACTTCCTCAGATTGCCAGGAACCTTGAGGAAATTGAAGCATGTCTCCTTAAGCTCCTTGCAACCATGCTTCTCAGCGAACCCTAAAAAAGCTGCAACCGTGCTCGCATCAACGCAACCATTCAGCATCTTCTCACAAATCAATTTCAGCTTCTCCAAACGATACTTGTCGGCCGCTGCAAGCAGATCCTTGGCCATACGAAGCTTGTCGCACCCGGAAATGTCGGGAAGCGAGTCGGTGTAGATGAAGTGCAGCAACGCCCTGAACACCACTGGTTCAATGTCGTCGATTTGTATGTGAGGCATCACGTTCTTCCTCTCCATTGTTGGGCCTATGAGCTGCTCCTTGAAGATCGACGACCGACAGGCGAGAATGACCATGTGCGCCAAGAACAGCTCACCGCCGACCTCGAGCGTCACGTCGCATAGGGTTTGGAGGGCGCTTAGATCGGCTGTTGTCAGATTGATGGAGCTGGTAGACGTCGACTTGCTGCCGTTGCCGCTGCTGGCATGGCCACCACCGCCTGTGGTGGGTCCTGATGAAGAGGTAGACACATCTGGACACCTAGGTTCTTCTTATTGCAGATTTCCGGTACGTAGTGATAGGGCAATTTAATCAAATCAAACCTGCGAGCGAGGAGTCTTGTAGACGAAAGACACGAAGGTCCACATCGGCTGTTGTCAGATTGATGGAGCTGGTCGACGTCGACTTGCCGCCGCCGCCGGTGGCGGCAGGGCCGCCATCGCCGGCGGTGGGTCCTGATGAAGAGGTAGATACATCTGAACACCCAGGTCCTTCTTATTGCGCTACGTAGTGATGATGAGACAAATTAATCAATCAAACCTGCGAGCGAGGAGTCTTGTAGACTAAGGACACGAAGGTCCAGATCGGCTGTTGTCAGATTGATCGAGCTGGTTGACGTCGACTTGCCGCCGCCGACGCCATCGCCGGCGGTGGATCCTGAAGAGGTAGACATCTTTTTTTTATTTTTTGCGAATTCTGAAGGGGTAGACATCTGGGCACCCAAGCAGCCTGCTTCTTTTTACGGAGTACTGATGGAGCTAATTAATGAAATCAAAACCTGTGAGAAGTCTTGTAGAGGAAGGACACGATGCTCCAGATCCTCTGCGCGCCATTTATAGATTGGATTCCATGCATGCAACCGACTCAAATCTGCATGTGCATGATACGATTGGTGTTGGTGGCGTAGAACTGTAGATATTTATTTAGGGCGATCGCCGATCGGTCCAGTAATGTCGTTATCATCCGTTAAGTTTTCATTATTGCCTCCAAAACCTTCATCTCGACCTTTGGACCATATATATGGTGCAAAGATGAGTAATTTTGAGCGTGAATTCACCGCAGTTCAATTCGTTAGTTCAACCTAACCACATAGATAGCTAGATTGGAGTAAAAAAAATATCTCAATTTTTTCTAAATTTATTCCAGGAGACAACGAGAACAACAATGAAATTTCAATGATTACTTCTTCAATCTCAAGATATGTTGTACCCACTACTAGAGAATCGAGCATTTGTCCTGGTCCAAAAATGTATTAGTATAGGGTATTTTGGCACCCGGTACTAATACGCACATTAGTACCGGGTGGGGAGGGAGGGCCCGACGCTCCCCCTTGACCCACATTAGTACCGGGTAGGCTAAGACACTGGTACTAATGTGCTACATTAGTACTAGGTGGAGACCAATACTAGTACTAATGTGAGGCCAGCACATTAGTACCGAGCCAGGATCCCACCCGATACTAATGTGGCGACATTAGTACCGAGGTGAACTTTGACCCGGCACTTGAAGCACAACACCCGCCGTCCGTCCACCGTGCCGTATAGATTTTTATCAAGTCCTGGCGGCCTTGTCCCTCTCCCTCTGATCCCCTCCCGCACAACACTTGTAAAAATATCCATCTGCACCACCATCCCAGTGCACACATCCTCTCATCTATCCTATCTCATTCTCTTCTCATCCTTATCTCACTCCCTTCTCTCTTCTACATCGCAGGCGTACGCAGGGGCCGGTGGTTGGAGCGAGTGCACCCGGCGCGGCCGCACAGGGGCTGCTGGCAGGGCATGCGTGACCAGCGGCGCCACGGGGGCGCGTCCAGCCACCGACGCTAGGAGGCCGGCAACACGGTGCCTGGAGGCGGGCGACGTGGGCCCCTAGCCGGCAGCGCGGATCTCTGGTGTCGGGAGGAGCGCCGGCCTCTAGAGGCCGGCGGTGAGACGCCTAGATGCCGGCGGTGCAGGTCTCCTGGGCCGGTGGTGCGGGTCTCCTTGACTGGCAGCGCGGCGACCAGATCCTGGAGGCTGACAGCGTGGGGTAGGGACGCGGCCAGGCTGGGGCCGTCGGGCTCGGGCTACGCGGTCAGCAGGTAGGGCCGGTTAGCGGATCGGAGCAAAACTTGTGAATCTTGTGCAATTTGTTGTGATGTGTGATTTAGTTAAAGCAAATCGATGTTTTTTTACCGAGAAGACTGTGAGGGAGTTCCCCACAGCAAATTTTATAAATAGAAAAAGGTGGGATACTTACAAGAGTGGGGGGAGGCAATGTACATGACCAGCAACATTAAGGTATTGTCTCTAAAAAATGAATAAAAGAAGCCTGCAAATCTTCTCTAACTCTCACGAGTTGGAGGTAACACTGAGACCTTAACTTTCTAAACCACAAACTCGGAGTGGGCACTCCATTGTCGAAAATCTTTGAGTTTCTAGGATTCCGGAGCTCCCAAGCAGCAATGATAAAAACTTCCATGAAGAAAGGGAGGGCAGAGCTACCCTGTGCTCTCAGCACCTTTGCACCAATATCATCATCATCGGGCCACTGAAAACCAAGCTTAGACTAGCAAGTAGAAACGAAGAAGCAACCAAAGAAGAGGTGAGCAATATCCTGCTCAACATTGCTGTCACAAAGGATGCAGAAGGCGTTGGTAATGGCAACGCAGAAGCATGGATCTTGTGTTAAGCCTATCCACAAATAACAGCCAGCAAAAGAACTTTAATCTTGGAGTGCATTTCGAGTCCCACATCTTCTTTAAGATCAGAGGTGCCTGTAGGTTGTTAAACACCATTTTATAGTATTTTCGAGAGCAAACCGATGTTATAGTTTCTGAATCTTGTGCGAATGATTTAGTTGAAGCAACTCGATGTTGTAACTTGTTCTGAGAATGAATCTGGTATGATGTGTGAATCTTGTTTGGGAATGATTGAACAACAGAAAAAAAGGCAAAGAGAAAGAACAGAGAAGAAAAAGAAAAAGAAAAAGGGGGAGAGGGGATGGATGACGATGGACACTTCACATTCATCGAGGGCCAGATGACAACTGCACCCAGTACTAGTGTACACATTAGTACTGGGTGATCCACCTGGTACAAATATGCACCCATTTTAGTACGGATGGACAATATCGGTTTCAGAACTAGTATTAATAGGGGGTTCCCAACCCGTACAAATTGCGGGTTCTCTAGTAGTGACCGTTCCCTTCATGACGCTTATAAGGGTAGGGTTTATCATTGAAGGACCGAATAGGCGACCAGAGAGGAGGGGAGTGAATGGGAGCCCATAAAAATTCTTCCCGAAGGTCGAACTCAGCCTATACCCCGATTGCCACTCCGAGTTCCCGCACACACCAAAGAATCTCAAGACAAGGTACAAACAAGCCCACAAGAACAAGAGACACCCCTAGAGGCAAACCGCGGAAGCACAAGACAAGAATCAAACCACTTGGCAAAATCTGGAGACGCCAGGCGCGGACTGTCCGTGCAGTACGGGCGGACCGTCCGCTAGAGTACGGCGGACTGTCCGCGGGTGTTGCTCGGACTGTCCGGAATAAGCAATAGAACCACCAGAGACGAACCCCGAAATTCGGACTGTTCGGCTATGCCTCGCGGACTGTCCGCCAGTGTCGCGGACTGTCCGTGAGGGCAGCGCGGACCGTCCGTCCAACTCACTGGAAACCCCAGACAAAACTCAGCTCCACCCCAGACGAAAACTCAGCCACGCGGACTGTCCGTGAGCGACACGCGGACTGTCCGCAAACACCTTGCAACAGAACCCTAGGGCCACGATGGATCAAAATGCGAGTTCGCAAGAACAGACGACGAACACGTGACGAACCCTAGCGCGCGGACTGTCCGCGGGTTCCCTGCGGACCGTCCGCTAGCCCCGGACAGAGCAGCTCGAGCTCGAGCTCGCGAAGTCAACCCTCTAAATCCATCACCGGATCTCCAAACAGCAAAAGCTCTTGAGACAAGATTTGGGGGAGATGATAAGCAACACAAGAGGAAGCTATGCCCCAAAAATCTCGACCTCTAAGCCACTAAATCGCTAGGAATCGCGGATCACACGAACTACCACCAAGAACTCGAACTCTGGCCAAAAACTCACGAATCGAAGGCTTTCCTTAGCGTTTGATGGGTCAGGATCGCACACAAAGATGTGCAAGGCATCCACCCATGATCCCCTCAAAGAAATCCGAAGGAAAACACCCTCAAATCCCCGAATCGAGCAAAGAACGAAATTCCTCAAAAATAGCCCCGAAAATGACACGAAAATCACAGAGGACTAGGAGATCACCGCAACGCCGAATGCTTCCATACATCCAGAGGTTAGAGTCTGTACAAGAATCTAGCCTAAGGAATACAGAGGGAAAAGAAGCAGTTCATACCAATCTACTGGGGGAGGAAACCCTAGAGTCCAAGAGAGAGATGCCATCCACCTCTCCGCTATTTATACGAAGTCCATTAGAGGGAGGTAAATGCCCACGCTACCCCTACAACTCAAATAGAAGATACAACCCCTCAGGGGCATTTTGGTCAAGTCTTCATCGGACGGACACGCTTCCACCGCGGCTTCGCTTCACATCGACGCAAACCCCGCGATCACGCCACGTGCCCCCCGCCTCGAAGCTTCCCGAAGCTCCCGGATCACCGTCTCCGTCGCCTCTGGCCTCCGGGCTTGGTTTTGCGGCCCAAACCAAGAAACCGTCCTCCTGATGGTTTTGTGGGCAAACCACCAAACCCCGCGTGCAAGCTTCGGGCTCCATCCACTACCTTGCACCGACCCATGTTAACGACTTCAGCCCGCCAGTCTTGCACCGCACGGCTCGCACTTGACCCCATCGGCCATCGGGTCCATCGAACCAAGCCTACTTGCCTCTCCATCACCCGGAGGCCGTCACGTCTAAGGCCTGTTGCGATTGTTCTTTACCTGCACCGACACGAGTCAAGCCACAACCTGTACCTGCACACTTAGCCAAGCATCAATCCACACAACGTTGTCAATCACTCATCACTAAGGAGCGACCCTCCACTGGTCCTCGGACACACCTGGTCCTCAATCTCCCCCTTGATGAGTTCATTGACAACACCCATAGAAATCACATAGAGAAAAAGAAAAGAAAACAACCACGAACACCAACCTACAACAAGTGATCCAAAGCCAAAGAACAAGCGAAAACAAGATCACTCGCCAGACCAAGTCTCGGCCCCCTAAGACAAGGGCAACGGCTCGACACAACCGAGACAAACCAAAACTCTTAAAGAACACATCACAAAGTACTAAACTCAGGCACAAATCAAAGGAGCTCCCCCTGCAGATATGCAAACTCCCCCTGAGCAAATGCAACCTCTTCTTCTCAATTTTTCTCCTCACATGCCACATCTCACAAATGCAAACCAATTTTCCACAAAAATCTCCCCTTATCATACACATTCTCCCCCTTGTTGACAATGCATGAATCAAGATATCATGATGCTCTCCCCCTTGTTTTCATGAAAAATGCATGTCAAAGCATATACAATCTACCAAGCTTCTCAAATATACAAAGAGCACAAGAAAATGCTACACATGAGACATAGCGCAAGCAAAGTAGATATGGTGTAGTTAGCACATTGCCATCAAGAAGGTAAAGACATACAAGCATGTGACATGGCCAAAAGCAATTTTAAGAAAATTTTCACAAGGAAATATTCATCTCATGAGTAAGATCCTATCCATGGCAATTTTAGCACAAATACACTAGATCATCCAAAGTTTATACAAGATCACAAATTCTCATCACAAGATCATTATAAATGCCCACAAGCTACTCAAGTCATGTTAAAGCCACCGAGCCATGTGTCTACTTCTTAAAATGAGACTTCTCATGGTAGACAACATGCTACGGTTTAGCACCCAAGATATGAATATTAAAAACATAAAGACATGACTTAGAACTCATTTTTCAAGCACAAGGCAATTCATACACCAATTTCATTTTCAAGTTTAAACATGGTACATGAAATGCCTTTGCGGCAAAAAGAAGCTTATGCTCCTCCCAAAGTGAACAAATGGGCTAAACATTTACAATGACAAATGGGTCTTTGACCCCAAGCAAAGAAAACATGATACTCAAGCACAAACTAAACATGATATAGGCATTTATGCACAAATTGAGCATCGACAAGCATCTACTCATGAGAGAGGCAATTTTATCATTTTCACAAACATGAAGCTATCTCAACATAAATATATGGCAAAACCATCAAGAGCATAGCATTCACATCCACAATTTACCAAACATGCACATATCTCACAAATAGCACATCGGTGATCAATGTATATAAGAGAAGCTTTTCCTAGCACAAGTGATCCAAAGATGGCTATCCTACCAGGTTTTGTACAGAAATAAAAATGCATGAAGGAAATGCAACAAAATGATACATATGACACATATATACATGAGAAGCTCCAAGACCCAGCTAGAAAGGAAAGCACACCCCAAGTTCACCCCGCAAGCGAGTGAAAGTGACTTGATCAAGCGGTTTGGTGAATATGTCGGCTAGCTGGTCTTGGGTAGGGACATAGGACAAAGAAATGTTTCCCTTCTCAACATTGTCCCTCAGAAAGTGGTACCTCATTTCTATGTGTTTTGTTTTGGAGTGGAGGACAAGATTTTTGGCTACGCTTATGGCACTGGTGCTGTCACAGAAAAGTGGAACCTGGGAGCACCCTCACCAAAATCACTCATGGTGTAGGTCATCCAAAGCTGCTGGGAACAACAACTAGCAGCAGCTACATACTCGGCCTCTGTGGTAGACTGGGCTACACTGGATTGCTTGCGAGATGACCAAGAGACAAAAGACGAACCAAGGAACTGACAACACCCAGAGGTAGACTTGCGGTCCAATCGACACCCAGCAAAATCAGCATCGGAGTAACCGTGAAGTCTGAGTGTCGAGGAGGCAGAATACCAAAGACCAAACTCAGGAGTGTAGTTCAAGTATCTGAAAATCCGCTTGACAGCCTGCCGATGTGAAGTCCTCGGTGAAGTCTGAAAACGAGCGCACAGACACACACTGAACTGTATGTCCGGCCTCATCGCCGTCAAGTAGAGGAGGGAGCCGATCATGCTCCGGTACTCCTTCTGGTCCACGGGTTCACCATCCTTGTCTGCGTCCAAAGCCGTAGTGGTACTCATCGGTGTAGTCAGCGGCTTGGAGTCGTTCATGCCAAACTTCTTCACCATGTCCCTGGTGTACTTCGCCTGATGTACAAACGTCCTGTCCTTGCACTACTTGATCTGGAGTCCTAAGAAAAACTGCAGCTCGCCCATCATGGACATCTCAAATTCCCTGCTCATATCATCTACAAATCTGGCAACAAGATCATGAGAAGAGCCACCAAAGATTATGTCATCCACGTATATCTGAACAATCAAAAGGTCATTCTCATGCTTAAGGAGAAACAGGGTCTTATCAACTATGCCCATCACAAACCCCTTACTCAGCAAAAACCCTCTCAACCTACCATACCAAGCTCTCGATGCCTGTTTCAACCCATACAGCGCTCTCTGGAGTTTGTGTACATGGTGTGGGTATTTTTCGCTCTCAAACCCTGGGGGTTGCCTCACATACACTTCTTCCTATATCACCCCATTCAAGAAAGCACTCTTGACATCCATTTGGTACAACTTGAACCCTTTAGCCACGACAAAGGCTAGAAGGATCCTAATTGCCTCCAAACGGGCCACAGGAGCAAATGTCTCCTCATAATCTATCCCCTCCTTCTGGTTGAACCCTTGCGCCACCAACCTCAACTTGTTTCTCACAACCATCCCATTCTCACCCTCTTTGTTCTTCCACACCCACTTGGTACCTATGGGACGGCAATCTGATGGTGGATCGACTAACACCCAAACTTGGTTTCTCTCAAAGTTCTCCAACTCCTCGTGCATGGAATTCACCCAATTCTTGTCAGACAAAGCGTGTCGAATATCTTTGGGCTCAAACGACGTGACAAAAGCAGAGTGAGTGAAATGAGAAGAATTCCTTGACCTCGACCGTGTAGTGCGTTCATGAAGGTCACCTAAGATCGTCGTCGGTGGGTGATCAACTTGTACCCACCGCGGAGCCTCTCGCCTGGACACGATCTCCCCCTTAGCAACAGCCTCCACTCGAACAGCCTCAGTCGTAGTGGGTGTAGGGGATGGACCATCCTCAATCGTCGTCGTAGTAGTGGAAGTAGCACGTACACGATCAGCCACGGGAGCATCACCTCCATCATCGTCTTCATCTCCATCTCCATCTTGCTCATCTTCAAAGATCCTCGCTCCAATCTCCTCGTCACCTGCACACTTAAAAGCAGAAGAGCTACATGACTGTGTCTTGTCGAAGGTTACCTCGCAAGTCTCCATGATTCGGTTAGTGTCAAGGTTGAGCACACGATATGCTCTAGAGTGAATCACATAACCGAGAAAGATACCATCCAAACATCTAGACTCGAACTTATCCAACTTGCCCTTCTTCAGAATGAAACACTTGCTTCCAAAGGCTCTAAAGTGACTCACCTTGGGTTGTCGCCCATGCATCAGCTCATAAGAAGTCTTCTTCTTGAAAGTACAAAGGAAGATGCGATTTGAGACATAGCAAGCGGTATTGACCGCCTCGGCCCAGAAACGCCTAGGAGTCCTATGCTCATCGAGCATTGTCCTGGCCATCTCACAAAGGGTCCGGTTCTTCCTCTCCACTACGCCATTCTGGCAAGTGACATATGGAGAAGAGTACTGATGATCAAGACCAAGATCACTGCAAAAGGTATCGAAATGAGAGTTTTTAAATCCGTGCCATTGTCACTGCGTATAGCTCGAATGGCATCACCATGTCTCTCATTTTTCAACCTCAAGATCAAGTCTCGAACAAAGCCAAATGTCTCGCTCTTATCCTCCAGAAAGAAAACCCAAGAGTACCTCGAAAAATCATCAACAACCACAAGAACATACCACTTCCCACCTATAGAGTGAACACGAGCTGGCCCAACCAAATCCATGTGCAACAGCTCACAAGGTCGCTCGGTCATGACCGCAGTCAGAGGGGCGTGAGAAGCAGCAACCATCTTTCCATGCCGACAAGAAAAACAAACCAAATCCTTCTTGAATTTCAACTTAGGCAATCCTCGGACAAGATCAAGACCACTCAAGCGGGAAAGCAACTCAAAGCTCAAGTGTCCCAATCTCCTATGCCATTTCCAAAGCTCGACCGAAACGCCAGCAACAAAGCATCGAGGAGGACCAACAGACTGGGAAAAATCGGCACGAAAGATTTGACCCTCGGGGACGATCGTACAGACAAGATCGCCTCGAGAATCAAGCACACGAGAAGCGCCCGACTTAAAACGAACCTCAAACCCTTCATCCAGTAACTGAGACACTGACAACAAGTTAAAACCAAGTGACTTGACCAGGGCCACACTTCTTAAGGTCACCTTGCTACTCACCTTCACCATACCTTCAGCAAGCACTCGTCCTCTCCCATTGTCCTCGAAAGTGATGTACTCCCTCGTTCACCAGGGTGAGGCTGGAGAACCACCCACGATCTCCGGTCATGTGTCGTGAGCAACCGGAATCGGTCAACCAAAAGTCCTCCAAGCCTCCCACCTGCAATAAAAAATGAGAACGAGAATGAGCAAGCGACTCAACACTGGGGTTAGTACCAAAAGAGTCAAACTAGTGTCGAGCCATTTGCTCAAAAGAAGGGTTAGCAAAGTCCATCCTACCGAAACCTCTAGGCGGAGCCCTCTCACGCCTACCACCAAAGGACCTGTCACGTCTCACTGGAGGAGTACGCGCACCACGAGGGGGAAAATGTGGCCTGTAGTCCATCTGAGACCCAAAGCTCCGATCGTGCCTCCCAAACTCGTAACAGTCACGAGAAGGAGCACGTCGAGCCAACTCACCACGCCCAAACCCAACACGCCTATCTCTCTGAGGAAAACCACCTCCACCTCCACGAGTGGGAACTGTACGCACATACACCTCACCCCTAGGTAGAGGCCCTCTACGAGGCTCAGGCACACCACGAGAAAGGTGGTACTTGTCCTTGTTTGCCATCTCCCTAGCAAACCTCTCATCTCTCTTCCTCCTGAAGCAGAACTCATCCTTATGCCCATCCCTCCCACAATACTCACAATGGAAGCGGATCGGCTGTGGCTTAGGTGATGGCTTTTCTGTGGTTTTCTCAACACCATTCTCTCCTAACTTCCCATCAAAGACACTCCCCTGGGTGCTCACAAACTTGATGGGTTTCTGGTAGTTCTCAGACTTGTGGGGGAAAACTGGTGGATCAGGTGTTGTGTCAAGCTTGTTTCTGAGGTGGTTTGGCTTGGGTGCAAATTTGTTCATTGGTGTGGTATGTGGTAGGATAGGAATCTCTCCAGCTTTCTCTTCTCCCTCACCACTCTTCTCACCACACTTGTCAGCCCCCAACGCCTGACCATCAAACCTCTTAAACTGAGCCAACATCAAACTCAATTGTGGCTCATATCCAGACAACCACCCCATCATTTTCCTTAACTCATCATTTTCATCCTGTAGACGATCAACATAGTGTGCAAGTTCCATGTTTTTCAAAGCATGCATTTCACAGGTTGAACATGATGTAGGAAGAGGAGCTTTCAATACCGCCTCAAGAGAAACAATTCTAGTGTGAGACTCATCTAGCCTAGCATGCAAAACAGGACATGAGGTACAAGCGCCCAACAAAGCTGGCCTAGACTTCAATTCATCACACTCAATCCTAATCACATCTAGTTCCTCCAAAGTAGAGGCATGCTTCTCCTTGAGAGCAGTCAAATCAGCAAGAAAAACTGAGCAATCACCACAGTCAATTTCATCAGACACCACAGGAGTTGATTTCAAAGATCCTATATCATTTCTAGCATCCACAAGCAAGGATTCAAGCTCAGCTATCTTATCCTTAGCCTCACCCAACAAAGACCTGAATTCCCTCTTCTCCTTGTTGGTCTTTCTAAGCACATCATCACGGTTATCAAGCAACTCATTGAGCCTAGCATTCTCCTCTAGCAAGAAGTTGGGATCTTGTCGTACCTCTTCATCGGAGTCGGAGTTCGAATCCGAGCTGTGCTACCCACCCTTCTTGGAGTGCACCATGCCGCAAAAGCCTCCTTGTGCGACGAAGCTTAGGCCAGTGAAGTTCTTGCTCATGTGCCGCTTGCCCTTGCGCTTCTCTTGCTCTTCCTCACTGCTCGAGTCGGAAGAAGCATCGCTTGATGTCGAGTCGATGTCGCTCGCTCCGGCCACCATCGCTCGAGCGGTCTTCTTCTTGTACCCGCTACTCTTCTTGGGCCTTCTCTCGCCCTTGTCCTTGTGCTTGTTCTTGTAGTCATTCCAGGAGTGGTGCTTGTTGTAGTCGTGCTTGGGCTTGCCCTTGTTGTCGTTCTTGATCTCCATGGCTTCAGGGCATTCGGCGATGAAGTGCCCGTGTTTCCCGCACCGATAGCACATCCCCGAGCTCCGCCTTGCATTCTTGCGGTTCTCGTACATCCACCCAAACCTCTTGCTCAACAAGGCGAGATCGTCCTCGCTCAGCACGTCAAAGTCCTCATCTGGCAAAGACACAATACAAGACAAAGAGAAACCACCGGAGTTAGCGTTAGACCTTGACTCGGAGACAAGAGCCGAACTATGAGGATCAGTGGGGCTCTCACTCTTGGCTCTCAAGCCACGATCAACCTCTGAAGACCTGAGCTTGGAAAATAGCTCATCCAGCGTCAGCGTATCATACACGCTCGACTCCTCAATGGCCTCGACCTTGCCACTACACACAGACCTATCCAAGGCATGCAAAAGCATGATAGCTTGATCATGGTCTGTGTATGGGAGCACTGTCACATTGGCTCTCTTGTTGTTGACTATGCTAGTGAAGCACTGGAACATCGCATCGGTCGACTCACCGGGGAGATGAGTGAAGTTCTTGTACTCTCTCCGGTAAGTGGAAAACAAATGGGCTTGCACTTGGGCATTGCCAACATGAGCATTTCTCAACTTGAGCCAAATCTTTCCGGCCACATTCTCTTCGTACACTCGCTTGAACTCCGAGGCACAGAGAGCACGGAACAAGTAGTCAACGGCCTTGCTATTGTCCTCAAACATGTCCCACGATCCTGGAAGAAGAAAACTATCTGGGATGACATATTGAGGATTTTGAGTGACCTCCCAGATAAGAGTTCCCTTCCCTCGCAAAAACGCGCCCATGCGCCTTTCCCACATCGGGTAATTCTTGCCATCAAAGTGCGGAGGACCCGACCCTTTGCCGTAACCGCCCATCTTTGGATCTTAGACTGGTTAGAATCAAGAAGATCCGTAACCGGCTCTGATACCAATTGAAGGACCGAATAGGCGACTAGAGAGGGGGGGAGTGAATGGGAGCCGATAAAAATTCTTCCCGAAGGACGAACTCAACCTATACCCAGATTGCCACTCCGAGTTCTCGCACACACCAAAGAATCTCAAGACAAGGCACAAACAAGCCCACAAGAACAAGAGACACCCCTAGAGGCAAACCGCGGAAGCACAAGACAAGAATCAAAGCACTTGGCAAAATCTGGAAACGCCAGGCGCAGACTGTCCATGCAGTACGGGCGGACCGTCCGCTAGAGTATGGCGGACTGTCCGCGGGTGCTGCACAGACTGTCCGGAATAAGCAACAGAACCACTAGAGATGAACCTCGAAATTCGGACTGTTCGGCTATGCCTCGCGGACTCTCCGCCAGTGTCGCGGACTGTCCGTGAGGGCAGCGCGGACCGTCCGTCCAGCTCGCTAGAAACCCTAGACGAAAACTCAGCCACGCGGACTGTCCGTGAGCGACACGCGGACTGTCCGCAAACACCTTGCAACAGAACCCTAGGGCCACGACAGATCAAAACACGAGTTCTCAAGAACAGACGACGAACACGCGACGAACCCTAGCGCGCGGACTGTCCGCGGGCTCCCTGCGGACTGTTCGCTAGCCCCGGACAGAGCAGCTCGAGCTCGAGCTCGCGAAGTCAACCCTCCAAATCCATCACCGGATCTCCCAAACGGCAAAAGCTCTTGAGACAAGATTTGGGGGAGATGATAAGCAACACAAGAGGAAGCTATGCCCCAAAAATCTCGACCTCTAAGCCACCAAATCGCTGGGAATCGCGGACCACACAAACCACCACCAAGAACTCGAACTCCGGCCAAAAACTCACGAATCGAAGGCTTTCCTTAGCGTTTGAGGGGTCAAGATCACACACAAAGATGCGCAAGGCATCCACCCATGATCCCCACAAAGAAATCAGAAGGAAAACGCCCTCAAATCCCCGAATCGAGCGAAGAACGAAACTCCGCAAAAATAGCCCTAAAAATGACACAAAAATCACAGAGGACTAGGAGATCACCGCAACCCCGAATGCTTCCATACATCCAGAGGTCAGAGTCTATACAAGAATCTAGCCTAAGGAATACAAAGGGAAAAGAAGCAGTTCAGACCAATCTACTGGGGGAGGAAACCCTAGAGTCCGAGAGAGAGAGATGCCATCCACCTCTCCGCTATTTATACGAAGTCCATCGGAGAGGTAAATGACCACGCTACCTCTACAACTCAAATAGAAGATACAACCCCTCAGGGGCATTTTGGTCAAGTCATCATCGGACGGACACGCTTCCATCGCAGCTTCTCTTCACATCGACGCAAACCTCGCGATCACGCCACGTGCCCCCGCCTCGAAGCTTCCCGAAGCTCCCGGATCACCGTCTCCGTCGCCTCGGGCCTCCAAGAAACCGTCCTCCTGATGGTTTTGTGGGCAAACCACCAAACCCCGCGTGCAAGCTTCGGGCTCCACCCGCTACCTTGCACCGGCCCATGTTCACGACTTCAGCCCGCCAGTCTTGCACCGCACGGCTCGCACTTGACCCCATCGGCCACCGGGTCCATCGAACCAAGCCTACTTGCCTCTCCATCACCCAGAGGCCGCCACGGCTATGGCCTTTCGCGCTTGTTCTTCACCTGCACCGACACGAGTCAAGCCACAACCTGTACCTGCGCACTTAGCCAAGCATCAGTCCACACAATGTTGTCAATCACTCATCACTAAGGAGCGACCCTCCACTGGTCCTCGGACACACCTGGTCCTCAATCATGTATTCATCTATATTTAGCTAGTAGGAAATCTTCACAATTTATTTTCATGTAGATGGATGAGTTAAAAATAAACTAGAACAAGACACAAAACTCGACATCGATAACAAGACCAATACTAAAGGACGCCAGAGAGGACTTTATCAACCAAAACCCTATGAGTTTTCAGGTTAACGAAAGACTGATTGCACGAACGACAATCTAACTAAACACTAATGCATCTTCTCGCAAGGATCGTCCTATAGCTTGCCACCAATCCATCACACGAGACCAACTACAATGGAAAACAAAAACCCTAACTGAATCCAGACTACTCCCACCCATGCTACAATCTAAGACATAAGAGTCATACAGTAATACGCAACCCACAACAACACAACGACGAATAGGAAGAAGATGACGAGTCTAGCAAACACGACGACGGCTCTCGTCCTTTGTCTTGGTGGCTCCATGGTGGTGATCTGCGCCTCTGTGCAAGTCTCCTCGGAGTTTAGGCCCTATTTGGGGGCAGCTTCCTCAATTTTTGCTTCTTCTAGAAGCTCCATAAGCTACAAGTCACTGGTAGAGTCGGAGGCTTCGGTACGCCCCTTTAGTCCTGGTTCAACTTTGGAGCCGAGACTAAAGGTGTTTCGTCGACATGGCCCGAAATGGGTGCTGGAGCCAGCCCCCCTTTAGTCCCGGTTGGTATTACCAACCGTGACAAAAGGGGAGGCTCCCAACGGCTCTGTGCAGTAATTATTGGCGCCGGACTGTAGTCCCGTGGGATGTTACGACCCGAGACTAAAGGACGCCCCTTTAGTCTCGGGTCGTAACACCACCTGGGACTAAAGCATTTGTCCCGGCTGGTGTTACCACCCGAGACTAATGGACCACCGAGACTAAAGCATTAGTCTCGGGTGGTCCAATAGTCTCGGGTGGTTACACCAGCCGGGACTAATAGCCGACGTCCATATAAGTATATAACTCTCGTACCTCCTTCTTTCTCCACTGCCACCCGAGCCATTGTTTGCCATACTCGCCTGAGCTCAAGCTCCTCCTATCCATGGCGCCTCAAGCCTAGGGTGTTGCTGCAAAAAATTTTCTTCATTAATTTGTGAAGATTTCTCTACTCCAAAGTGTTGGCAAGGTTCGAATCTTCATCCTTCCTTCATTTGTTGTGAAATTTTGTTTTATGGTTTAGAGATGGAGAAAATAGAAAATTTAATTTCTAGTTAGGTAGGAGGAGCTAAGTGAGATGAGATTTTTTATATATACTTTATATTTTAAAAATGTACTTAGGATGATACTAGCATTGTTCCTTCTTTCATTAAATTTTTATTAAGCATTCTCTTATTTTTCTTGTTTTTCATATATAGAGAAAATTGAATTTTACTTGTACATATAGTTTATAAAAAATATGCTCATAAACAAAATAATAGACATAAAGAAAATGTACTAGCTATTTCCATTCTTTTATCGCTTAGGGATTCTGAATACCATGCATTCAGACATATATTGCACTACCACCTGTACCTATAGGAGCAAGCTGCCCAAGCATAATGTTTTTAGTGACACCTCTCAGGAGGTCTGCTTCAGCATATATAGTAGCTCTTAGACACCTTTTCCAGAGAGTGAGAGAGGAATGTTGACATCTTGCTTGAACAACTTGCTCTGTAGGTACGGGAGGTTACGTACGCTATATATGTCAGTTTATAACATTTAAATCAGTACTTCAAACACATATCTATAAATTCACATATTGTATTCAAATCATCAACATGTTCAGGAAGCATGTTTATTATTTTGAGTTGGTTTTGTACTAGCTATTTCTATTCTTTTATCGTTTAGAAATGCTTTTTATTTCTAGGTAGCTATAGGAGGAACTAAAAGATTAAATTCTTTTATTAAGTATTTTTTTAATTTTTATATAGAATAAATTTAAGCATTCTTATTTTTCATGTTTTTGATACACATCCCTACATCCTAGCTAGCTACAGTCGTACGCCACTGGCCAGGTGGGGATTGTAGCTCGGCGACATAGGACTGTAGCTAGATAGGAGATGTAGGGCAGCAGTTTGGTGATGTAGTAGTGTAAGTGGGAGAGTCAGGTGTATATGATCGTGAGGTGAGACTGTTGTAGTTCCCAGAGCATCAGGGTCGTCTGAGTCGCTGGTTCATAAAGGTTATGTACATTAATAATAGTGTTGAATTTTATCCCTTTTGTTTATCTTTTTATGCATATATTGAATTCAATTTGTGTTAACTAACCCTACTTTCGTGATTAATATATGTGTGTTATTTTGATTTGGATATAGTTTGAGGTAACAATGTTGTCATCAAGTGGTGTTGGTAATGACCGTGGCCGTGGCATTATCCGTCGCCGTGGCGGGCGTGGTGGCCGTGGCCTTGGTTGTGGAGGTCTTTGTGGCGGTGTTTGGGAGGACCCGTTGCCTCGACATCCCGGATTGCACTTTCACCACAAGATTACCTTGCAAATGGGTGATCCGAAACGTGCGTGTAGCCAACGTGGTAATATAATAATTGAAATTAATTTACTTTACTGAGATCCTTTTTCATTTCACATGGAAAATCTATAATTTTAGTTACATATATAATTATTGTAGGTTATCAACAATATCAGATGGCTCAGAGATATTATCAATGATATGAGTGGTACTCCTCCTACAGTGCAAACTGAGCATGTTGATGAGAACATGGCAAGAGTGTATATCTCTTTCACCGTACCCGCTCGATTTGTAAACTACCAGTTGTTGCTAGTAGGCGTGCCACACCCGACGGTTCCCATTGCAACAGTAGGCTCAACATCACCTATTTGGTTAACCCGAGAGAGGACTACCGTGGAGAATTGTCTACAGCAACTCCATAATAATGTTGGGTGCTTCGTGCTAGACCTTTCCTATTTTAAATTAAGGCAACTCGAGGCAGGTGAAGGCAATGTGGTTCACACTACAGAGAGGCTTTGCAGGGCTCATCGAGATTTGGTATATATATATATATATATATATATGAAAAAACCATTCTACTCCTGGGTGTAGTTACTCACACGTTCAAAAAACCACTTTGTGTATGTGTACATACCCATTTATCACTTGGAGTATGTTCACATACCTAAAATAAGATTTATCAAAGTGACAACCATGAAAAAATTTCAGTGGAACTCATAATTTTTGCACCTTGTGATGTATGTAGAAATATGAGTTTGTTCACTAACTTTATGTTTCCTTACACATAAAAAAATAGTATGTCCACATACCACTTTTAAAAATCAAGTATGTCTACATATTTTTTTTAGAAATCTCAAGTATGCAAAGATACCTTCTAATTTGTGAGATACACATATGAGAATAACTACACCCGGGAGTAGATAAAAGTCGTCCTATATGTATATATATGTATATGTATATATATGTATATGTGTATATATATATATGTATATATATATATATGTATATATATATATATGTATGTATATATATATATATATATGTATATATATATATATATATATATATATATATATATATGGTAGTGCTATTCTACACCCAAACCAATCTAACCCACCATCCTACCTAAATAACCGGATCCCACCTCCAACTTCCCCGACCCGTTTAACCCCTCGGACCCGCACTCGTCCCCATCCTCAACTGGCCTTCTTTTTCCCGTGTGAGCGCGAGGCGCGAGCGGTGTGGAGCGAGGTCCCTAGGCGTGGCGGCGTGTGCGGGGCGTCAGCGGCGGCGCGCGTGTGCGGATCACCCAGGGGAAGCGAGCGCAAGGAGATGGGGCGCGAGCGTCCGGCGGCAAGGAGCGGCGGCACACGTCCAGCGTGGTCCTGTTCGTGAATCAGAGACGAAGCTGGAGCTCCATTCCCCAGTTGAATCAGAGACGAAGGGAGCCGACGCCCAGAAGCGGAGCCTGGCGAGGGTGCACGCGAGATCTAGCAGGGGGCAGCAGTAGCAGCGAGCGGGAGCCGCGAGTGCGAGGAGGATTCGGCGACAAGCAGAGTGGCGCGCGAGCAATGGCGGCTCGCCGGCTCCAGAGGGCGCAGGAAGACGCGAGGGGGGCAACGAGCTCGAGGGAGTCAGGTGCTCTACGCACGGGCCAGCGGCACGGCGACGCGCCCGTCGCTGCTATCTCCCCCAAAAAATCGATCTGAATGGAACTTCTTCTCAATAATCGATCTGTGGCGGAACTCGGTGTGCGGTTGACGAGGGACAGGGTGCGGCGAGCGCGCTGCTGCTGGTATGGACCATGTGCCTTCGTTCCTTCGTCCTCAACAAATCAACCAGACAATTGTCTGGCCCTAGGGGAAAATGGTCGAAAGTGTTGGATATATGACCTAGAGCCAATTGGATTTGATCCACTAATGGGCTTGATGGATTTGATCTATTAGGGTACTAGAGTATTAATGGGCCGCAAAGGTTGAAAGGCCCATTAGTGACCTCTATATATACAAAGGTGGGGAGAGAGGAAACCCTAATCACCTATTTGATACAGTAGCCGAGGCGCTACAGTAGCCCGCGACGCTACAGTAACCCGCGGTGAACAGTAACTGTGGGTGAATAGTGATTTCTGCAGCCCCTCCTCCATCTATATCCTCCTGTTCGTGATCGTTCGTGAGGTGCTAGTACATCTACGATCGGCGTTCCTTCCCCGTACGTGTGGATACCTTGGAGGTGCTACGTTTGGAGCACAAGGACGAACCGGACGTGAAGGACAAGGTGGACGTGAGCAACTGCACTGCCTGCTACCTCGACGCGTTCGTCTTCATCGAGACGGTTCCGCTGCAACTGCGCGTCTAGTGGTAATCCCGTGATCTCTGACAGCAGCAGTTCCTGTTTTGCGGGGAAAATTTTATTTGTGCTAGTGTAGCCCCCCTATCCCATCAGAAAGGCTCGCTGCTGCAACCAAAGCTGGCGATTTCTGGCTGTGATTTGCTTGTAAATCGATACAGTGTTGCTGTGTCTCGTTGGGTAATGATGTACAGGTGGTTGTGCCCCTTGCTCAGTAATAGTGGTGTTATGTATCCTGCTGACATTTCTAGGGAATGGAATTACTGAAGCAAAGGTTGTTAGGGAGAATTACTAAACATACTAAAGCCAAGATAGGTTATCGATGGACATTTCATTTTTGTTAGTAATTATTTCGAATTACTAAAAGAAATAAAATTACTAAAGGAGCTGAATACAAAGAAAAAATATTACTGAATCTTTGTGGCATGAGTTACTGCAGGTCATACAAAGAAATGTCGATCAAAGTTTGATGTGGTTTCCGTCCTTCTAAAGTTCTAACTCCTCCAGGATTTTTTCCGCACTACTGTCAGTTAAACCAACCCTACCACCTTCGGGATGTTCCTTTATTTTGAGAGGACAATGCCCAGATTGTGCTCTAAAAAAATTACTAAACATGTGCATGTGTTGAGAAATCACGAATTGCTGGGTTACTAAACATGATCATGTATTGCTAAGCATGAATTACTGAGCATACATTGTTGTATCAGTGAGCATATGTTATTGGGCATGTATTACTGAGCATATAAGGAGCACGTGGGGCAAGGCAGGACCGCAGGAAAACAACAGAATATGATTATGTGTTGTATATCCATTAGTGAATAACTGATTTATGTGGTTACTGACAACATAAATTAGGATTACTGACAAGTCTTAATTACTGGGATTGAATTTACTACTCATGCATTAGTGGGATCAAATTGACTACTAATGAGAACTAAATTGGGATCAAATTGACTACTAATGAGAATTAAATTGTCAGTAGGTCCCTCGTGCTTGGCGGATTGCTCATACTTTTTGAAAATATAATCATAAACGAATTAAGGTTGAGACATTGCATTTCTGTCAATAATTATTTGAAAATTACTGGAGGTACGTTCGATTCATTGGATATATGATTACTGAATCACCAAAAATACTCAATTACCATGGTGGTATATGATTACTGAAATTACCAAAAGGGTATAAGTTGCTTAGATTACTTAAAAATCTTTTCTAAGTAATTCGGATAAAAGATTACTGAGAAATGCTGAACTACTCGGCTGCTGGAATTACTGAGATTGTATAGATTACATGATTACTGAATCTCCGAATTACTGAATTACCGATATTGATGCCTATACCACAATGCATTTCAAACGGCAACAGGGTGCTACACTAGATTTCTGAATTACTGAACTTCATACAATGGGTATGGATTACCGAATTACACAATGAATGAAAAAACATGAATGCATCTAATTTTTTGAAACGATGAGAATATGTGAAATTACTGAATTTTAATTACCATCTAGTTGCTCAATTTGATTTGTCTGCAATGGCTCCTTTGCCTCCCACTCATACTATCGTCGAACATTAGAAATTACCAAAAGTTGTGGGATGCATTACTAAATCCAAAGAAAAAAATTACTGAAACTGATGCGATGCATTTTGGATGCATTACTAAACTTGATCGACTACTGAAGAATGATCTGTTACTGAACCCAAAGGATCAAAAGATACTATCAAGCACTCACAAGATACTGACAAGATCATGCAGATTTCATAAATGTTAGGGTTACAATATTACTTGATCATCAAGTTACTGAATTCCCAGTATAGATACAAGACTGCTAAATTGCTAAATATCTCAAGTTGTGTCAATATGTACATGTTTGTTTAAATTAAAAATCACATAGCAGCTGCTATATCCTATGGGTACAAAAGTTTGCATGATTTCTATCCCCACATAACCATCTTGTTCTGTACTTTTGGGAGCCATTAGCAAGAAATTAGCCTCCACATGCTAAATCTAATATGTAGCTGGCTCTAAAATCTCTGCAACTAAAGGGCCTCTTGTCGCTTCTCTTGTTCCAGGATCCAAGGAACTGCATTCCAAAAAAAAGTAAGTGTGAGGTAAGCTTGACCAAACACAAGTGTTAGTGTGTCCTGTAGCATTCAACTAAAGGTTATACAGATAGAAAAGGAAAGTGCTGGAAGGTGTCAATTTTTAATATTGAATTACTACTAGATAAAATTACAGGAAAGCAGTGCTGCAAAAAAAAAGAATGCTGACATAAAAATAAACAAAAGCAACTCAGTAAGTCATTAGTAACCTAGATTACTGGATTACCGAATCATCACCATTCTTCAAAATATTGTGATTTACTAAATTACTGTCACTTGATAATAAGGAATGACAATTTACAATATGAATGACTGAACCATCATCATCCTGTGATTTATGAAATTACTAGGACTACTGGCTGGATTACTAAATTACTGAATTAACTGCTTGATTATTGGACTGCTCCATAGAAGTATAGAAGTGAATAGCAAAGCTACATGAAGGACTACTTCCAATTGACTGGATTACTAATCTACTAATGAGCAAATAAAACACACAAGGTATGAGAAAAGTAGAAATGAGAAGTTCATCAGAATCAATTATCTCTCTAAGAAACATGTGCTCTACATAGAATTACTGAAGATGCACATTACTGAGATACTAAAGCTGTGGATTGTGAGTAGCAGAGATTATTTTCACAAACACAATGCGTTCCTCACATTACCAAACATAGTGGAACCTGAACATACATAGCAGATAGGAACAAAAAGGTTTCGAGAGGTTTCAATTCACAAACATCAATGAAAACAGTTAAAATGGATCCAAAAGTGTACATACAATGCTCAGAAGGGGGAAAAGGTAGTTAGCATGTGTCTATATATACATGTTTTGTTTCAATTAACAATCACACAGCAGCAATTCAGCAAAAAAACAAAGCAATCTTTTGCTCAACAAGTACATGTATGTGCTCAGTAATACTAACCTGCGGAACTATTGAACACACCATTATTCCAAATGCTGAACTTGTAAAAAGCAAGAATCCATTGATGTATCATAAACCATATTACTAACCTACTGAATTACTGAACTACTAAGAATAATTACTCCCTGTGATGATATATCATGATGAAAAAAAATAATGAATGGTTCTTAAATAAAAAAAATACCAAGTTACTGAGAAGTCAAAATAAAGTGGTGACCCCAGTTTTTAGATTGCTGAACTTGCATAAAGGAAGAAGGCATTGAACTAATCCGTTAACCGATTACTAAAACTAAAAGGGAAAGGTGACAACATAATATTAACAATGCTAATGAACTGTGAGAGGTATATAAACTACTAAAAAGCTACAAGCTTCTGAGAAAAAAAAAATGAGACATATGATGCTGGAGTGATGAGATCGGTACATGATACTACTATGCTATATATTACTAACATGACAACCAAGTGATGAGATCAATAAAAGGTCGCATTAACCAAATTATAACCCACTAAACAGAACTACCCTATTACGGCCATGTATCGCACCTGCCAGCATCCAGCCACAACCACCCGCCATGAACCATATTACTAACTTACTAAACTACAAAAACCAATTACTGCATTAACATTTAAGATTTAACTAAACTTTAGCCCCTGTCAGTGTCCGGCCACACCACCACCACCCCATGCCATGAACCATATTACTAACCTACTGAACTACTATAATACTGATCTACTAGAACCAATTACTGCATTAACCAATTAATCCATTAGAAGGTTTGAGGGGCCTTATTTCCCTGTTACACACCCTGATGTATCATGATGGAATAAAAGGTACAACTAGTTAAATCATCTTGTCTCCAAAAAAGCACATCTCAGTTCGATGCGTGAATCCATGACTATAAAGCTCTCAAGCAAACAACTAAAAAGGCAAAAAAAAGGAAGACACAGGGGTGGGTGTCACCTTGATTTTCACATTGCTGGTGCTCCCATTCACGGCAGAGTGGCCCATGGTTTCTTTTATCGGCCGAAAATCACCGATATTTCCGAAATTTCCCATATATCCGTAGGGTCCGATAAAATTAGATATCTGCTAAATTTTTCCTGTTTTTCCTACTTTACACAGACGACTCAAATTCAGCCGCGCAATAATCTCATACTCATAATGTTTTATTCTTAATTTTATCTATGAACAAGTGATGTTTAATAGTCTACGAATAGTTTCAAGTCAAATTCTACAAAATTTTTTAAAATTAATTTGATTTTTTTTGAATTTGGTCCGATATTTCCGATATATCTTGCTTTTCCTCTTTATCCTTGACCCTGATAAATTTTTATTTCCGATAATAAAAACTATGGAGTGGCCAACATGCCACCGTCAATGTGAAATCTGAGGAAATCTGACAAAAAATTGAAACCCTAGCACATCAGAAAAAACAAGGATCCAAAGCTGAAACAACAAAAAAAAACAGAGCAGGGGTTTGGGGGGTACTCGTCGGAGCCTGCCGGGAAGGGTGTGAAAGGCTCTGCGGCCGCTTGAATGAAGACCCGGCGGCGCTGCATCCTGCACGGAGATCTGCCCGACACTGCTGCGAGAGGAGAGCTTCAGGGTTTGGATCGAGAGAGGATGGCTGTGGGGGCATGAAGGAGTGCTCGATCTTCTAGTTACGCACCGTCGCCACCGCTCGCAGCCCTCCGCCGCCGCTCTCCGCCGTCACCGCTTCTCCCGACTCGTCGCCGCCCCCTCGAACTGTTCGGGGAAACAGAAAAAAAATGAATCGAGGGGGAGGGGGATGGGGAGGGTGCGCTAGTAGGGTCGGGCGCGGTTTAACGGGTCGGCACCCGGGGATGTGCAGCAAGCGCACGGGTTGGGTGGGCTGCTGGTGGTTTGTTTGGGTGTTGGGTGTAGAATAGGATTCTACAACTAAGGTGTAGTATAGCACATGTATATATATATATATATTTATTTATTTATATTTATATTTATATATATATATATATATATATATATATATATATATATATATATATATATATATATATATATATAGTTTAGTTCTTCAAAAGTCCCAAAATTTTTCGCATCGCAGACCGTGTCACCTCTCACAGAACACGCTTCCTAATGCAAAATTTTCACCACTTTTTCCAAAATTTCACCGAACTAAACGGTGCCATATATATATATTCATTCTGAATTAATTTTTTCTGTTATATATATATTTTAACTTTCATAAGGTTATTATATCTCATCATCATCATCTGATTGTGTGTAGGATCTCTATGGTTGTACCTACGATTCAATTAGCTTCTGTGTGATTCTTAATCATGTCGTGGAAAGAGTTGGGGTGGATTACTATGGTGGGGAGCCGTTTTTCACCAAAAAATGGAAGAATCAAGCAATTCTAACTTTCTACAAGCCAGCAGAACCCGAGGCTCCATTGTTTGATGTTTACAGTGCTGTTTGTGACAGTTCTCCAGAAGCGGAGGAGAGTGCACTCGTACGCACTCTAGCTTATTTTGAGGGAGTTCTAGGCTGGACGATTGCACACATTAACCACATTTCATATCTACAAGCGCGTGCTGGATTAGGTCCACGTCCTCAGTAATATTATGCATGCATGGATCAGGCTTTGTACCGTACCCTATTATATGAGGTTGTATGAATTAGCTAGTTATGTGAACCTTTATGAACTTATTAATTAGCTAATTTATTATGAATTGACGTATTGTCTTCAAATCATCAACATGTTCAGAAAGCATGGTTATTATTCTAAGTTGGTTTAGTACTATTTTCAGTTTAATTGAATTTGCGCTTAGTGATTCTGAATACCATGCATTCAGACATATATTGCACTACATCCAGTACCAATTGGAGCAAGCTGCCCAAGCATAATGCTTTTAGTGACACCTCTAAGGAGGTCAGCTTCAGCATATATATATAGTAGGTCTTAGACACCTTTCTCAGAGAGTGAGAGGGAGATTGTCGACATCTTGCTTGGACAACTTGCTATGTTGGTACTGGAGGTTACGTGCACTATATATGTCAGCATGCTTATTATTCTTGCCTGAACAGCTTGCTCTGTCGACATCTTGCTTGAACACCTCTAAGGATGTCAGCATGTTTATTATTCTGAGGTGGGACTCTTGTGACTTAGGAGGCAAATCTTTGTGGAGGCTGATGCAGAATTCTTGTGTTTTTGGTGTGTAATTGACCATAATTTGTCGCATGCATCACTCAGAAAAATACAATAATACATTTACTTATTAGAAAAACCTAAGATCTTGTGTGGGGCCTTATTTTGGGTGTAGATGACAAAAAACAATTCAAGCCATTTTGACATAGACGGAGTCAACGTGGTTCACAAAGGTATATGTAACCTTTCACCGAACCAAGTGTGCACACTTAAGTTGAGAGGGATTCAGAAGACCATGCGCTTTGCAGTGCCGTATTGGTCTGAAACTTTTTGCAAGGCTTTCAGATGCCCCGTGGGAAGGACTCACCAAGTTTGAGATTTTTCTGAGTTGGTTTAGTACTTTTTTCAATTTAATTGATTTTCCGCATAACATCACAGTAATTAAACGTTGACCTGAGTCCACCCCAAAATAGATCCGGAATGGTGCCCAATTTTGACACAAGGTCATTTATTAGTCGATTCAATTAATGATGTATAAACCGACTCAATTGAGTTTTTTAAAGTTATTTCAAATCAAGTTACCATATTTCCCTATATAATTTGGAACATATGAAGATTGTAAACGAAAATTAGAAGTAATTGTTTCAACTCTTAAAATCTTATGTGCATACAAAAGTAGATATTTTTTGTTCTTAACTTAATATAATTTTGCATGGCACAAATATTTTAACTTACGATTTTTTTTAATGTTGCAAACAAAAAGAATGAGAAAAATGAGGAAGGAAAAGAGAAATGTTTACTTCTCGCACAAAATTGCACTTTAGTCCTTGGTGGTGTTACAACTCGAGGCTAAAGGGGCATTTTGTCTCGGGTGGTAACACCACCCCGGACTAAATTGCGAAATTTTGCCTTTGGGGGGCTCCCGCGCGAAACACCGCTTTAGTCCCGGGTTGTAACACCACCCATGACAAAAGACCCCCTTTAGTCTCGGGTCGCAACACCGCCTGTGACAAAAGGCTTGGGTGTATATAAGCCGCTTCGCCTTCCAGATAGGCACTTAGCCGCATTTCACCCAAATTCGCCTCGTCTCCGTCGTCGTTCAACAGCCGCCGCCGCCATCCTCGACGCGCCGCCCCCCGATGCGCTGCCCGCCGCACGCGCCGCTCCTCCTGGTCTCGACGCGCCGCCGAGCGGCCCTCGTCGACGTGCCGGCCGTCCCCGATGTGCCCCTCCCCGACGCCGCCCTCCACGCTGCGACGTTGGCGCCCTTCCCCGATGTGCCGCCCCTCACGCGCCCCTCCTCGACGCGCCCCTCCCCGACCGTACCAGCCGACCTGACCGGTACGCCGCGCCGCTACCGCCGCTGGCCGGGGCCCTGTCCCCGTGCGGCCACCAGCCGGCGTGCTTGCGTGCGCCGACGACCAGCCGGGCCGCGCGCACGCTAGGTATTTTGGCTTGCTGACGCAAGCCCGTGTAATGCTTGCGTCAGGAAGCATTTTTTAGTTAGTTTTTAATTTATTTGATTTAGTTTATCAATTGAAATGTATTTATGTATAGTTATGATAATTTCCTAGATAGTCATAGAAAATGTAGTAATCATTGATATGCATAGAAAATTTTAAATTTATAGGAATGCAAAGAAAATTTAATTAGAAATCATATATAGTTGTAATGCTTTGTATATTTTTGTGTATATATAGTCATACATATAAATTTATTAGTTTCGAACCTACTACTATGGACCAAAATTATTAGTTGTGTATTTGAGTTCTTAATTGTTTTCTAATACACATTTCATAGTTCCGAACCCAACGATGCCCCGTCGGCTCGAACAAGTGACTTCCCATCACCTCCCCACCATTATCCCACTATGCCCACATGGGACCGCGACAATGCCGTCCACAAGCATCGTTCATCCAGAAGTTAGTATTAATATTTTGACTTAGTTTAATGGAAAATTCTTGTTTATTTGTTTATTCTAGAAATTCATAGAAACTTGTTATTTATTCTAGAAGTTCAAATTTTTTTTTGTTTATTATAGAAATTGAAAGAAAATTCTTGTTTATTCCAGAAATTCTAAAAAAATTTCTTATTTATTCCAAAAATTCTTAGAAAATTCTTTTTTATTCCAGAAACTCACATTAAATTCTTGTTTATTCCAGAAATTTATAAAAAATGTTCTTTATTCTACAAATTCAAAGAAAATTCTTGTTTCTGCCAGAAATTCTTAGAAAATTATTATTTATTCCAGAAATTAATAATAAATTCTTGTTTATTCCAGAAATTCATAGAAAATTTTTGTTTATTCCAGAAATTCATAAAAAATTGTTGTTGATTCAAGAAACTCATAGAAAATTCTTGTTTATTCCAGAAATTGATAGAAAATTCTTGTTTATTCTAGAAATTTATAGAATTTTTTTTATTCTAGAAATTCATAGAAAATTCTTATTTATTCCAGATGGATGACAACAATGACAACCTTATGGATGACATTATTGCTAGTGGTACAAGTACCATTGCAACCTTCACCGACGAGGAGTGTAGTTAGGCTGACATGTTCTTGAACATACCTTCGACCTAGGAAGACACCACCCCCATCGAGGACCCAGCAAAAAATAATGAGGACCATGCGAAAACAATGAGAAAATTCTTGTGAATGATAGTATGGAATGTTCCAACGAGGTATAAATATCATGCATTAAGGTCATCATTATTAATTCTCTAACCTCAATTCTCACATAATTAATTAAATAACGAGCAACTTGTAGGCTTCAGGCTCAACATAAAAAAAGACAAAGAGAGGGCATACACAAGGACTCACCGGCCATAGGATGTATCATATCATAGAAGTGTTAGAGGTTGGCCAACCATGTGCTCCAGAAAAGATCAAAGACATGTATGTGCCGCAACACGGGGCCATTGTAAGGGGCAACGTGCCCATCAGCTACAGAGAATGGAAGGGAAAAGCAGATAATCCACATGTGCCCATCAGTGTTTGAGATAGGAACCAGGAGATAATTTATGCGGGTACTACATCTGTGAGTTCATACACACTTTCTCTACAAACTCGACAGATTGCACTGTAAGTAAAATAGACCTATTAATAATACATCATTTTTAACCACTTATATATTTAATCATTCGGTGTAATATATTAACCTATTTGCAAATTACAAACATATATAAAAAGGGATGCACTCATTGAGAAGGATCATCTCTTGGTAATTCAAGAAGCTCTCATCAGATTCCTCATGGACGATGTGGGGGACCGACCTATAGGGGTGGGCCCGAATGCCTTTACGTATCATTCCCTGGATCATTAGATATACGGGCACTTGCACAAGAAGTATCACAACAGTACTTCGTTTATTTATACTGGTATTTTACATAAGGTTGAAGAGAGAAAACACACTATATACAAGTGGGGCCGTAGCCTCAACCTTATTCAAACAGCGGCGAACTAGGTAGCGGACTCACACCTCAGGCATCTTGACTCCTAGCTCAGACCCAGGGGGTCCTCTTCGTCATAAGCTTCTGGTTCTTCGCCTGGTGGAAGGGATAAGGGAAGCAAGAGTGAGTACCGGGTAGGGTACTCAACAAATTCCACAGCGGACAAGACCAATACGGAGGGGATTCAACCACTAGTGGGCATAAGCACACATTCAGGGTACTGAATGTAAAGTACGAAATTTAAGTGCGTAAGAGAGAAGTATGTAATGCAGCAATATAAAGTCGTTTTGGTCCTGGAGGGCATTCACATCCCTACCAATCCCCTGATTATATAGAATCTACCCAGGATTCCGTCAGGGACATCCCGATCCAGCCTCAAGCCATACTCGGGATCCATTCAAGGACAAACCCGACTCATGATCAAGTTAACCTTAACCAAAAGCATCTCTAGTATCCTTTGGTGTATTCTAATCAATGGGAGCTTTTACCAAGTGGGCTCATAACCGTGAGCCTCGACTATTCGAATAGATTCATAACTCTGGCCAGAGGGGTACGCTTTACCCGCATGGTCGATTAGCCCATACCCTGTACGGGGGTGGTACTGACCTACGAAACCCGTACCCGCCGGTGTCTATTCATGGACTACATTATCGTCCAATCCAAGACTACATTCCCTAGCTCCACCCACGTCTATACTGGGGTCTAAGCAGGGGTCATACCACCACCATCCAACACACGGATCTAGTTTTCTCGGGAAAAGATGCATCAATATAAGATGTGGTATTCAATACCACCGCGTCCCCTGACGCCAAAACATACCCGATGACCCGTGCCGACCAGACCTGGGACTATGCAAAGGTCCTGCTCTAGCATATACGTTGCCTACCATGGCCCCTTGGGGTGGTTTACTAGGTGCAGTGGTGGGGTGTGGATCAAGTCCTCACATAAATAGGTATTCCGGAAGGCTATGCCTTTTTTGGCTCGTGTGACCATACATAACACTAGAAAGACTTTCCCATGAACCGGACCCCATACGACCAGAGTAAGCATGGGTAATACCCTCTACTGAGGTTGCCCCCATACTCCCATGTCCATCCTTTGAGGTTTTATTACTTTAGTCCAATTCAAGCAACTACCATATTCTACTTCTAAGCATACGGAAAGTAAATAGAAAAATGTAGAATTCGGTAGTATTTAAGTAGGAAAGCATGAAATTAAGGTGAGAAGTTATCTGGATGGTAGAAGTCAAGGAATGTTGTGGAACTTGCCTTCCTCGAAGTCCTGGTCGTTCAGGGCATCTTCCTCGTAATCCGGGTCGTCGATCGGGTTCTCGAAATAAGTATCGTCTTCTATAAAGCGTAGTTATATGGAAAATGTAAATCATGCAAATCAAGTATAACAATTCATCAAACATGGGTTAAGAAATAATGGATGGGGTTCCTAGGGTTTTATGATCGATACGGAGGAAAAACCCTAATCCCGTGTACGTAAAATATAGACCCGGTAAATAGGAAAAGGTGCCGGAAATTATTCTAGAAGCTAGATATGTGAGATTTGGGTGCAAAGAGCATGAATAGGCTCTAATATTTATGGTGAATTTTTGGGGATTTTTAAGATGGCTAACTAAACTTGTGTGTGCACTTAACCGGGTGTACCTAGCAAAAACAAGGGGAGAGAGACACTGACAGGCGGGCCAGGGGACTGTCACGGTGCGGGGCGACACAGGCGTACATGTGGCGTGCACGTGATAGCCACGTGGTGCACCAGTGCTGGCGTGGCTGCTTGCGTGGTAGAGCTGTGAGCATGGTGCACGTGCACCGGCTGCAGGGGAAAGGGAGAGAGAGGGGGGTGCCGCCCGGTTTGGGCATCGGACCGCCGTGAAGCAGGGTGAGCTCGCCGGAGTTGAGGATTCCGGCGGTTGTGGCTCGCTGCCAGGGGTGAAACCTCGCCGTGGACATGCAGCAGAGCAAGGCGGAGCCAGGAGGGGACGTGTAGTCGACAGGGGTGGCCGGCGGTGGTGCAGCGGCTCGCCGGCACGACCGTGAGGCGAAACACGCCTAGAGGCGGTTTTGCGCCCTATTTGGTGTGCATGTGTGCGTGTGTGTGCCTAGTGAGCGCGGCGGAGTACTTTGGCAGCACAACGGCTCGTCGGAGCTAAACCGGCGGCGTCCGTGTGCCCGGCCGAGGTGCGGCGGCGGCGTGGGGTGCCTACAGCACTACAGCTAGGGGAGAGGGTCTACTCGGGTAGCATAATGGTGCTTACCGATGTTGTAAGGCGGCGAGGATCACCGGAGGTTAGAGGAGCAGTGGTGGTGCTCAGTGGCGGAGGTTGCTCACCGGCGGAGCAAGACTTCGCCGGGAGGGGCTAGAGGAGTGATAGAGGTGGTGTGGAGAGGTGTGGAGGTGCTGTGTGGAGTGGTGAGGAGCTCAGGGAGCTCGGGGGTCCTATTTATAGGCTGGGGAGGGGAGCTCGGCTGGTGTGCGGCGGCGGCCATGGCGACTTGATTCGGTACCCGGCGGATAAGGCCGCGGAGAGGGGGAAAAGATGGGGATAGGGACCGAGCTAGGGCAGGTGGTGCAGGTGGCTGCAGCGCGCGTGTCAGGACAGCGAGTGCGGCTGCAGGGAGAGAGATCGAGCGAGGCGGCCTGCGGTGGATCTCTGGGGTGCGGCGTAGCTCTTCGCCGTGGTGTGCACACTGTACGGCCGGGAGGGCGAACAGATGAGGGCAAGCGGCCGGGGCGTGCTGCGGTGGTGTGGGCGATTGCGGCGCGTGTGCAAGTGGGGCGGCGGAGGGCATAGAGGAGCGGCGTGCATGCGGTATGCCAGCGGCGGCCTCTGCCATGGTGTGGTGGGGTCAAGCTTGGTGGCGCGAGGCAGAAAATCAAACTGCTTTTTCGTCTTGGGGGAAATGGAGGGGAAGGCATGGGCAGCCAGGCACATGCACATGCGTATGGCGAGAAGCGGCGGGGAGGGGAAATGCGGCGGCGAGTGTGGCGCGGGGGAGGAAAAGCTACAGCGGTGCGAGGAGGACGACGCTGGCGTCGGCTTGCATCAGCGCGGGGTGTTGGGCTGTACTGGGTCGCGTTGGGCTGTGCGGAGGGAGACGAGCTGCGCTGCGAGGAGGAGTAGGAGGGGGTGGGTTGGACTTCGTCGACGGGATGAGTGAGGAGAAGGCCCAATTATGGTTTGAAACCTTTTCTATTTGTTTTGAATATGGTTTGAACTCAAATTTGAATTCTAATTCAAATTTGGAGAGTTTTTGAACTAGGGTTTGCTCTAGAATATCCTTAAGGAAAAATTAGTGAGATTTTTTGGGTGAGAAGAGAATATTAGCACAATCAAATGCATATGGATGTGTGATGAAAAAGAAAAGGACTTGGTTGTAAATTGCAAATCTATTGCATTTAGGTCCTATGGGTTTTAAAGAAATTTTTAGGGACCATATTTTAAAACCTAGAAAATTCGGGATGTAACAGACCTACCCCACTTAAAGTGAATCTCATCCCCGAGATTCGACTAGATTGGAGAATAGGTAGGGAAACTCTTTCTTAAGGTCGTCCTCTCTTTTCCAGGTTGCTTCTACCTCTGTGTGGTTGCTCCACTGAACTCTACAAAATCTGGCCACTGTTCTTCTTGTCTGTCGGAGAGCTGTATCCAAAATTTTGACTGGCCTTTCTTGATACCGAAGGTCTGGCTATAGGTCTAGTACTTCTGGTGGTGTTTGTTCCTTTGGGATTCTTAAGCATCTTCTGAGCTGGGATACATGAAATACCGGGTGTGTACATCGTTTAAGTCTTCGGGTAACTCCAAAAGATATGCCACCTTTCCGATTTTTCGAATTATCTGATATGGTCCTATATACCGTGGAACTAGCTTGCCGTGTATTTTAAATCTTCTAGTGCCTCTGATCGGTGCCACTTTCAAGTATACATAATCTCCTGCCTTGAATTCTAACTCCCGTCTGCGAGTGTCTGCATAACTCTTTTGTCGGCTTTGTGCTACCTTTAGATTTTCTCTGGCTAGCCTTGTCTTTTCTTCTGCATCTTTGATTATGGCAGGACCAAACAATGACTTTCCTCCGACTTCTGACCTCATTAATGGAGTCGTACATCTTCTGCCATATAAAGCTTCAAACGGTGCCATTTGTAGGCTATAGCTTGATAACTATTGTTGTAGGAGAACTCTACAAAAGCCAAACTTTCTTCCCAATTCATTTCGTAGGCCAAATCACATGCTCTTAACATATCTTCTAACAATTGATTGACTCTTTCTGTTTGACCATCTGTTTGGGGGTGATAGGCTGAACTATAGTCCAGAGTTGTACCCATATTGTACAAAATTTGGAGGTGAACTGAGGACCTTGATCTGTCACAATTCTCTTGGGTATCCCATGTAACTTGAGGATGTTATCTATGTATAACCATGCCAACTTATCTCCTCCATAATTGATCTTGATTGGGATAAAGAGGGCTATCTTGTTCAAACGATCAACTATGACCCATATGGAGTCATTTCCCTTAGGGGTTTTGGGTAACCCTACTATAAAATCCATACTAATTTCTTCCAATTTCCACTCTGGTATTGGTAACGGTTGTAATAATCTTGCTGGTTTCTGATACTCTGCCTTGATACTTTTGCACAGATGGCAGTTGGCTACATATTTCGGTATATCCCTTTTCATTCTTGGCCACCAATATGTTTCTTTCAGGTCTTGGTACATCTTGGTTGAACCAGGGTGTATGGAATATACTGGGTTGTGGGCTTCGTCCAATATAGTCTTCCTTAGCCCATTCTGAGGTGGCGCACATATTCTATCTCTGAAGTATAGTGTACTCTGGTCCTTTCCCAAGTCCTATAGAGTCCTGAAGTAGCATAATTTCTCTACTCTATTTTTGTACCTCTTTGATTTGTGCTTCTAACAAAGGTTGAATCTGCATATTGGTAAGGTATCCCAGGGGTACTATATGCAAATTCATGGCTTTCATCTCCTTTTACAATTCTTCAGATGTTGTTATCTTCCTACTAAGAGCATCTGCTGCCACATTAGCTTTTCCGGGATGATACTTCAGCTCTATGTTGTAGTCTTTGATTAACTCTAACCATTCTTCTCTGCCTGAGGTTTAGCTCTTTCTGAGTGAATATGTATTTCAAACTCTTGTGATTTGTATAAACTTCACACTTATTTTGAATGAGATAGTGTCTCCAAATCTTTAAGGCACGAACCACTGAGGCTAATTCTAGGTCATGTGTTGGATAATTAGTCTCATGTTGCCTTAGCTGTCGGGATGCATATGCAATAACTCTGTCATTTTGCATAAGCACACTTCCTAGTCCCCTTCTTGTTGCATCACAATATATCACAAAGTCTTCATGAATGTCTGGAAGTGCTAACACTGGTGTTGAGGTGAGTTGTTTCTTGAATTTCTGAAAAGTTTCTTCGCGGGTTGGGGTCCACTTGAAGGCTACTCCCTATTTAGTTAATCCAGTCATTGGTCTGGCTAGCATTGAAAATCCTTCAATAAACCTTCTGTAATATCCGGCTAATCCAAGAAAACTTATAATTTCTGTCACATTTCTGGGCTGAGGCCAATTCATGATGGCTTCAATCTTTGATGGATCCACTACTACTCCATCTTGGGTGATGACATGTCCTAAGAATGCAACTTGCTCTAACCAGAACTCACATTTGCTGAACTTAGCATAAAGTTTATGAGTTCTTAATCTGTCTAAGACTATTCTCAAATGTCTCTCATGGTCTTCCGTAGTCTTGGAGTATATCAAAATATCATCTATGAATACTGCCACGAACTTATCTAATTCTTTCATGAACACTTTGTTCATGAGATTCATGAAATAAGCTGGGGCATTGGTTAATCCAAATGGCATGACTGTGTACTCATACTGTCCATATATGGTTACAAAGGTTGTCTTGGGTATATCATCCCATTTGACCTTGAGCTGATAATATCCAGATCTCAGATCTATCTTTGAAAAATACTTGGCTCCCTTTAATTGATCAAACAAGTCATTTATTCTTGGTAATGGGTACTTGTTTTTGATGGTCACATCATTAAGTGGTCGGTAATCTATGCACATCTTAAGGGTTCCATCTTTCTTCTTGACAAAGAGTACTGGTGATCCCCAAGGTGATGAGCTTAGTCTAATGAAGTCCTTGGCCAATAAATCTTTTAGTTGCTTTTTCAATTCTTCTAACTCATTTACTACCATTCTGTAGGGTCTTTTGGCTATAGGTGCTGTTCGAGGGAGTAAATTTATCACAAACTCAACATCTCTATCTGGCGGTGGTCCTGGTAACTCCTCTGGGAATATATCTGGATACTCGCTTACTACTGGTACTTGGTCCACTAAGGTGACTTCCATTGCACAGATCATTGGGGTGACATGCTTGGGCTGAGTCTGACACTCTACAACTGGTCCTCTGGCACTAACCAAAGTAACTGTCCCACTTTCACAATCAATCGGTCCCTTGTGTTCTTTTAATCAGTCCATACCCAATATCAGATCTATTCCTTTAGAATTTAGTACTATGGGTTTAACTATAAACTCTACCCCACTTAAAGTGAGTTTGACCTCAGGTACTTGAAGTTGACAAGGAATTTTTGATCCAGGGGTTTTTGCTACACTGGGGTGTGTTAGGGGTATGGTGGATAACCAATTTTCCTGAACAAATTTGGATGATAAGAATGTATGTGATGCTCCAGAATCAAATAAGATAGTAGCAAAGGTGATATTCACGGTGAACTTACCAAGCACGACATCTGACGCGGCTTGGGCTTCCTCGGCCTCCATGTGATTAATCCATCCTTGGGAATAGGACGAAGTTGGCCTCCGTGGTGGTGGTCCATTTCGTCCGACTCCTGGTGCAGCAGGTCGAGAGCTTCCAATTGAAGCGACTGGTGTGTTGACTTGTGTCTTGAATGGGCAGCTGGCCACAAAGTGTCTAGGCTGGCGACAGTGGAAACAAGTTTTGTCACTTGTGGCAAGGGCACTGAATGTGCTCCTCGAGGGTTGTGAGATGGTTTGACTACAGACTGATGCCGTAGGCTGAGAGGTGGTGCTGCGCGTCAGTTGACTACGCACAGGGGTTCTGGGTGTAAAACGTGTATTTGATGGGGTAGGATTTTGGGTTCTGGGCGGTCTCCCTTGTGAGGCGGTGCAGTAAGTCATGAACTTACGCCTTTGATCCTCCTCATCATGGACAGTTTCAGCTAGAATTGATTGGTTTACCAGGGTGTTGAAGTCTGGATATATATGTGGGGTTAACTGCTGACGGTAGTGGGTGCTTAACCCCTTCTTGAACCGAGTCTGTTTCTTCTTATCAATGTTGACATCATCTGGGGCATAGCGGGCTAGCTTCATAAACTTCCGATGATATTGAGGAATCGTCATTCCTCCTTGCTTGAGAGCTCTGAATTCATCAACATTTCTTTCCATTGCTCCTTCAGGAATATGATATTTTCTGAATTCCTCTTGAAATTCCACCCAAGTAACTTCCTCTACATCATTGGCTGCCATACAGTAGTTATCCCACCAATCACTTGCTGTCCCTTGCAGTTGATGTGTCGCTAACATGATCCTGTCCTTGCCTACTGCATGAACTACATCTAGTTTCTGAGTAAGAACCTTCAACCAATCATCTGCCTCTAATGGCTCATCAGAGCTATCAAAGGTTGGTGGGTTGGTTCTAAGGAATTTTATGATCTTTCCGGTTTGTCCACAACCACCTCCAGGACGATGGTTATGGTTTTGGGGTGACTCCCTCGGCTACAACTTCCATTAGCCTAGTATGATTTGCCATAACAGCTACTAGGTCATTTACTAGTGATGGGGTGGGTTTTCCTGCTCTTCCTCTGATATATCTAGATCTTCGGCTTCCTGCTCTACTTCCACTCACTGAAACCTCTGCCTTCTCTGTGGTGGCCTTTGGTGAACACTCTTAGTTCGGTATTCATCCTGTGGTTCTGCTAGCATCCTATTTCTGCGGTCACAGCGTTCCTAAATCCTTGCAGACCTCTTGGGTGCCAACTGTAGGTTTAACTGGAGTAGGGGTAAGTCTAGGGCCTTATTAAGAAGGGGATAACTAAAGAAGAAGGGGATAAGTTTAGATCTATGAAAAAGATGAGTATAGAATACGTTGCTATATGTTGTGCACAAACAATTATACTTTATTTATATCTAGGGAAAGGGTTCATTGCCCCTTTAGCCACTCACAAGCAATATACGTTCTAACTTAGAACCGTGGTTGTCTATGCATTATTTACTAATTAATCTACATATGTACACTTGTCACTACACACTTCCTATCTTTACTCCCACGCGTTACTCTGACGGCAATAGTCCTCCCAGAAGTGTGATCCACTTATTGAGTCCTTCTCCCACATGCTGCTTATGTCGGTCGCCAATTCCGACATTCCCCATTCTTCAATAAACTTCTCTACGTCCCACTCATAGTCTGACTGGGATGGATGGCTATCATTGGACGAGCTTCCTGGGGTTCCTTCTCCGATAAGAGTCACGGCCTCAGGTCCTGAAGTTGCCCATGAAATCTCCGTGGGTCCTTGCTCTTCGAGGGCTTCTGCAACCTCCTTTCCTTTGTTCTTCCTTGTCCACTAGTTGAATTCCTGCATCGTGGCTTCGTCCTTCGGACTTCCTTCCTAGCTTGGTTGACTCATGGGTTGGGGAGATAATCCTTCTGACTCTTCTAGGATAATGGGCAAGGGTGCTACTTTAGCGGGCTTGGCTTTAGTTTTAGTGGATGTTTTACGGGTGGTTGAGGGGGTTCCTGTTGAGCTGGTTTTAGCTCTCTTCTTAACAATATGCTTGAGATCTCTCTTAAGCTCAAGAGTAGCTTCCTCCATAAAGTTCTGGGCTTCCTTAGCTCTCTTCTCTATCTGAGATGACTGATCTAGTATTTCTTCCATACTGCTCTCAGCTATAGCTAACTGATTCTTCAACTGATTGGCTCGATATACGGCACCTTTGAGGTTAATATTTTGGACCTCATATAGGTTCTCTAAGGATAAGTGGTAGGATACAGTCATAGCCATGGTAGGGTGGTTGACGAGCACTATTTCGGTTAGTAGGGCTTTGATGCGATAATCTCAGGCGGTTTGCTGTCTTCTCTCTATGGGTGGATACCGGAGAGAGGTTTGGGCTATAGCGTTAGCTTTCATTCCTTCCTTAGCAAGGTACATTATGGCTTTCTTGGTTATGGCGTGTAGGGTATCATTAAACCGGACACCTATGATTGTAACTACGTAGGATTTTTGTTTCACAATTGATGGGGGTTTTCCTAGGGAAAGGCTCATCTCACAATAGGGCATTCCATCTATCACAAACTCTCTACCCTGGTATTCTGGACGCTGAGTGTAACCCAACTCTTTCATTGCTTTCCATAAAACTCCAAGAAATCCCACGTTTCCTGAGCAATTCGAGTGTGTCCATCCAAGTTCATCGATCTAGTTGTTTCCTTCCATGTCCTACTAAAGACAAGAGTCTTGTCACTAACGTCCCTAGAAACTTTCCTATAGCAGAAGGTAAGAGAATGGAGTTTCTATATTATTTTAACCAAGCTAAACGGAGCTATGGTCAAGTTCAGCTCTGATACCATCCTGTGGGGACCGCCCTATAGGGGTGGGCCCGAATGCCTTTACGTATCATTCCCTGGATCATTAGATGATACAGGCACTTGCACAAGAAGTATAACAACAGTACTTTGTTTATTTATTCTGGTATTTTACATAAGGTTGAAGAGACAAAACACACTCTATACAAGTGGGGCCATAGCCTCAACCTTATTCAAACAGCAGCGAACTATGTAGCGGACTCACACCTCAGACATCTTGACTCCTAGCTCGGACCCAGGGGGTCCTCTTCATCATAAGCTTCTGGTTCTTCGTCTGGTGGAAGGGATAAGGGAAGCAAGAGAGTACCGAGTAGGGTACTCAACAAATTCCACAGCAGACAAGACCAATACGGAGGGGATTCGGCCACTAGTGGGCCTAAGCACACATTCAGGGTACTGAATGTAAAGTACGGAATTTAAGTGCGTAAGAGAGAAGTATGTAATGTAGTAGTATAAAGTCATTTTGGTCCTGGAGGGCATTCACTTCCCTACCAGTCCCCTGATTATATAGAATCTACCCGGGATTCCGTCAGGGACATCCCGATCCAGCCTCAAGCCATACTCGGGCTCCATTCAAGGACAAACCGACTCATGATCAAGTTAACCTTAACTAAAAGCATCTCTAGTATCCTAAGGTGTATTCAAATCAATGGGAGCTTTTACCAAGTGGGCTCATAACCGCGAGCCTCGGCTATTCGAATAGATTCATAACTCTGGCCAGAGGGGTACGCTTTACCCGCACGGTCGATCAGCCCATACCCTGTACGGGGGCGGTACTGACCTACATTCATGGACTACATTATCATCCAATCCTAGACTACATTCCCTGGCTCCACCCACGTCTATACCGGGGTCTAAGCATGGGTCATTCCACCACCATCCGCCATGTGGATCCTGTTTTCCCGGGAAAAGATGCATCAATATAAGATGTGGTATTCAATACCACCGCGTCCCCTAACGCCAAAACATACCCGATGACCCGTTCCGACCAGACCTAGGACTATGCGATGGTCCTGCTCTAGCATATCTGTTGCCCGCCATGGCCCCTTGGGATGGTTTACTAGGTGCACTGGCGGGGTGTGGATCAAGTCCTCACATAAATAGGCATTCTCGAAGGATATGCCTTTTTGGCTCGTCCGGCCGTACATAATGCTAGAAAGACTTTCCTATGAACCGGACCTTATACAACCGGAGTAAGCATGGGCAATACCCTCCACTGAGGTTGCCCCCATACTCCCCTGTCCATCCTTAGAGGTTCTATTACTTTAGTCCAATTCATGCAACTACCATATTCTACTTCTAAGCATATGGAAACTAAATACAAAAATGTAGAATTCGGTAGTATTTAAGTAGGAAAGCATGAAATTAAGGTGAGAAGTTATCTAGATGGTAGAAGTCATGGAATGCTGTGGAACTTGACTTCCTCGAAGTCCTGGTCGTTCAGGGCTTCTTCCTTGTAATCCGGGTCGTCGATCGGGTTCTCGAAATAAGTATCCTCTTCTATAAAGCGTAGTTATATGGAAAATGTAAATCATGCAAATCAAGTATAACAATTCATCAAACATGGGTTAAGAAATAATGGATGGGGTTCCTAGGGTTTTATGATCGATACAGAGGAAAAACCCTAATCCCGTGTACATAAAATAAAGACCCGGTAAATAGGAAAAGGTGCCGGAAATTATTCTAGAAGCTAGATATGTGAGATTTGGGTGCAAAGAGCATGAATAGGATCTAAATAGGCTCTAATATTTATGGTGAATTGTTGGGGATTTTTAAGATGGCTAACTAAACTTGTGTGTGCACTTAACCAGGTGTACCTAGCAAAAACGAGGGGAGAGAGAGACTGACAGGCGCGCCAGGGGCCGGGGCTGTCGCGGCACAGGGCGACACACGCGTACACCTGGCGTGCACGTGGCAGCCACATGGTGCACGTGCACCGGGTGCAGGGGAAAGGGAGAGAGGGGGGTGGCGCTACCTAGTTTGGGCCCCGGACCGCCATGAAGCAGGGCGAGCTCGCCAGAGTTGAGGATTTCGGCGGCTATGGCTCACCGACGGGGGCGAAACCTCACCGTGGACGTGCAACAGAGCTAGGCAGAGCCAGGAGGGGATGTGTAGTCGACGGGGGTGGCCAGCGGTGGTGCAGCGGTTCGCCGGAGTGGAACTGTGGAATGGCCGTGAGCGGAAACAGGCCTAGAGGCGGTTTTGTGCCTAATTTGGGGTGTGTGTGTGTGTGCCTAGTGAGCATAGTGGTGTACTCAGGTAGCAGAACGGCTCACCGGAGCTAAGCCGGCGGTGTGCGCGTGCCCGGCGGAGGTGCGGCGGCAGCGTGGGGTGCCTACGGTGCTACGGCTAGGGGAGAGGGGCTACTCGGGCAGCATAATGGTGCTTACTGATGCTGTAAGGTGGCGGAAGATCGCCGGAGGCGAGAGGAGCAGTGGTGGTGCTCGGTGGCGGAGGTTGCTCGCTTACGGAGCACGGCTTCGCCGGGAGGGTGCTAGAGGAGTGATGGTGGTGGTGTGAAGAGGTGTGGAGGTGCTGTGTGGAGTGGTGAGGAGCTCAGGGAGCTCGGGGTCCTATTTATAGGATGGGGAGGGGAGCTCGACTGGGGTGTGGCGGCGGCCATGGCGATGTCATTCGGCGCCCGACGGATAAGGCCGGGGATAGGGGGAAGAGATGGGGATAGGTGGTCTCAGGACGGCGAGTGCGGCTGCAGGGAGAGAGATCGAGCGAGGCGGCCTGCGGCAGAGTTCTGGGGTGCGAGCAGCTTTTTGGCGTGGCGTGCGTGCTGTACGGCCGGGAGGGCGAACGGATGAGGGCAAGCGACCGGTGTGTGCTGTGGTGGTGTGGGTGATTGCGGCGCGCACGCAAGTGGGGCGGCGGAGGGCATGGAGGAGCAGCGCACATGCGGTATGCCAGCGGTGGCCTCTACCATGGCGTGGCGGGGTCAAGCTTGGCGGCGCGAGGCGGAAAAGCAAACAGCTTTTACATCTTGGGGGAAATGGAGCGGAAGACATGGGCAGCCTGGCGCACGCGCATGCGTACAACGTGAAGCGGCGGGGAGGGGAAATGCGGTGGCGAGTGCGGCGCGGGGAAGGAAAAGCTGCGGCAGCGCGAGGAGGACGATGCTGGCGTCGGCTTGCGTCAGCGCGGGGTGTTGGGCTGTGCTGGGCTGTGTTGGGCTGTGCGGAGGCAGACGGGCTGCGCTGGGAGGAGGAGTAGGAGGGGGTGGGTTGGACTTCGTCGACGGGTTGAGTGAGGAGAAGGCCCAACTATGGTTTGAAACCTTTTCTATTTGTTTTGAATATGTTTTGAACTCAAATTTGAATTCTAATTCAAATTTGGGGAGTTTTTGAACTAGGGTTTGCTCTATAATATCCTTAAGGAAAAATTAGTGAATTTTTTGGGGTGAGAAGAGAATATTAGCAAAATCAAATGCATATGGATGTGTGATGAAAAAGAAAAAGACTTGGCTGTAAATTGCAAATCTACTGCATTTACGTCCTATAGGTTTTAAAGAAATTTTTAGGGACCATATTTTAAAACTTAGAAAATTCGGGATGTGATAGACGAGGTGGTTGATCCAAAAGGAAAACATTTTTATGACAACTATCCAATTGACCAACTAACCTCCAATGAAAGTTTTTTTTGAGCAGACCTCCAATGAAAGTTGAGACTATAAATTTGGATTGAACGATATTTTGATGTATATGAAGCATATGGAGATTCCTTGTTAGTGGTACAGTAGGTGTCTAAGGTATGTCAGTGTTTAAATGGTGCTTTAAATGCTTATCTTGATAAATGCTTAGACATCATATCTTGTATGGATGAATTTGTGATTAATCATGTGCCACGGGAAGAGAATCCTAGGGCAAATGCTCTGGCTCAGCAAGCATCTGGTTATGATGTTCAGAAAAGAAATTTTCATGAACGAAAACCGATGTTTAGCAAAGCCGAGGGTTATGCCCTGGAGGAGGCGGTCAGACCGCATCCTCCACCCGGTCAGACCGCCCTACCCGGTCAGACCGCCCTGCTGTGACGCCCTAGGTTTTTAATTAACCTTAATTGCCGGTCAAAACTTGTTGACTAGGGTCAAAGCACGGTCAATCTGGGTCATCACCTCGAAAACCTCTCCAACACTCACCCATTAGCATCGTAAGCAAGTCTAGCACACTCTCCTGGGTCAAAACCCTAGCTAAGGGGGGGGACACACCCTTTGATGTCTTGTGTCGATCTGGAACTTTGGCCACATTCTCCAAATCTTGTCTAAACACTTGAAAATCTACCAATACAAAAGTTGTGCAGAATCACTCGGGACACATTTCATCTTCAGGGTGGCATTGCTAGTTTTGAGTGGAAAAGGTGCTAAATGGCCAAACAAGCTTTGGGTCACTCTTCACCGAGACATGAAAATCCCCCAACTTGGCATTTGAAATTCTCCTTCGATTTGAACCAAATTCAATTTCGGCTTCAGCCAAATTCTAGAGGAATCACCCATCTACAACTTTCCTATCTACGGATTTTGATGTTTACTTGTAATTTTTGGAGAATCGTGCAAGTGAACAGAGGCACATGCCACGGACCGAGGGCGGGAACGCGCCGGCGCGACGTCACGCGCGCGCGCGCGTCCACGCGTCGCCGCCGCGCCGCCGCCGTGTGCCGCCGTACCACGGCCGAGCCTCGAAGTCTGGGCATGCGCTCGGCGTGCGTCAGCCTCGCACGCAACTCCAGGGGCCGCCTCGGCCGGTGAGCCCGCGTGCCACGCGGCGTGCGTGCGCTCGCCGCGGCACCGTCGGTCCGCCTGCCGCGCACGCACGCCAAGGCCGAGTAGAGCTTCCTGACGGTAACTACGCGCTCGTGCCGGAAGCTGAGGAAGGAGGAGCTGACGCGGAGCTGCAGTACGTGGAGGTGATTGACGACACCGAGGACCCTCAGGCTAACCCTGCTGACGAAGGCAAGCCCCGGTGCATTAACCATGTGTTTTTTTGAAACTTTATGCAACTATCTATGGATGATTGTGCATTTACGTTCAGGAGTTGAAATGAAACCCTAGATGCATGATTCCTAGGTACCTATGTCCTTACTAGTATGATAGGTCGGTAGCTGCTATGCTATAGGACCGTTACAAGTCGAGTGATGCTTGTCACTCGCGAGAATAGGTTCTTATGTTGGAATCATAAGATCTCCTTAAATGGATTGCTCATGTGGTAAGAGCATGGGATGTGGGCTCCGGTCCAATGGCTTTCATGGGTTAAGTGTTTGAACGTACTAAGCACTTGTCGGAAATGGGTACGGTAAGCCTAGTACCTTAACGAGACGGTAAGGGATTTTACTGTGACTAATCTTGGGATGTGTCCCCCGGCTAGCTACCGGTGGTGCATGTGCGATGCTGGGTGCCTTGCGGGGTATTCCAGATAGCCGGTACCGAAGACTGTGGCCTTTTATCCTGAACCGAGGACTTTTGGGAACCGCCTGGTGGTTGTCCTCGCGGGGGCACCCTACCGTGTGTTTAGGTCTACCTTGCAAGGTTTAAATCAATCGATTGTCGGCCTCTCACCGTTATCTGAGACTACTTACTCCACTGGCCATGAGATCCCTAATGATGGAAGTTGATGAATATTATGCTTGATTAATTGTCTTGCACAACTTATGCTTGTAATAGTTGGCTAATTTAGAAAAGAATATTCAACTAGAACTTGTGCTAAAATCTTGAAAGTAAGGACATACTCTTTGTTGCTTTTCAGCAAAAGAAACCCCAGTGGCCAAAAAGCCTTTCATGTCTAGAGTTGGTGAAGTAGTTATCACCGACGGGTAAGCCTTGCTGAGTATTAGTATACTCAGTCTTGCTATAATTTGTTGCTTCAGGTAATGCCTTTGCTGATGTGTGGCCTGGAGAGATCCCGCCTGGCTGGGAGCTGGAGTGGGTGGAAGACGATGAATGAAGGCATCATGGCAGGCCTCCCGTGATGTTTCCTCATGCCGTTAGTTTAATTTCCGCTGTTTTCAAAACTCTGAACTCCGTTATCATGTCAAAAACTTCGGTTTGTAATAATTAAACCCTTCGGGGTAAATTTGGATGTTAATCATATGTTGTTCTCTGGACTCGCCTTCGCGTGAGTTTTAATGCATATATGTCGATCCTTGTTGCTTTGTAAGTGATTTACCGGGCGTTAACCCGGCAACTAACGACAGGATGATACTTTATTATTGCTTAATGACCAAAGTGGATTGGTTTAGGCGATAGTACGGTATTTTCCTGGGCGGGTTGTCACAGCTGGCATCAGAGCAATTATATGCACCAGAGATTAATTAATAACCTTAATCATTCGTTTTTGAATAAAAATTTGCCAAGATTGTTTGGATTTGCAAAACACGTTGGTCCGTTAAGGATAAGCTAGACCGAGAGGCCCTAGAGGGAATTTTGGGTTCTTTCAGGTGGCTTATTAATCTATGGTTTATTTTGCTAACTCCCAGCACATTTATTTCCTGTCAGAACTTACTTTCTGTACAACCATACTAGTTCATCACGTTTTGCTATACGTGGTGGTACCGCATGGAAGTCATGCGAGGGATGGATGGGACCTATTCCAAAGGGAACCCACCGTCGCGTCTGTGTCTCGCCACGTTTTGCCATACGTGGACGTTCCGCATTTTGTATATGCGAGGCAAGGATCCGCTTCATTCCAAAAGGAGCGTATCTGAGGTTGGACGCTGTCCATGCAGCGGCTTGACGCATGGATACCGTTTCTATAAGTGAACGGTAATGTATGTGGACACTTCTGTGACGTGCTGGCACGGAAGGTTCTTTTCTGCAGGTACATAACAGCGCTTCGTTAGATGCTAAGTGAGTATCGAGTAGCTCTCGACTAGCTATTATAGGGAGAGACGAGTAAAAGCCTTGCCACCGGCACTGACTTCGATTTTTGGCTTGATTGCCGTGTGAGGTCGAATAGGACGTCTTGCATGCATACTAAAAGTCGAAACTTTTAAAATGGACCCAAAACAGAGCTTATGCTCTCTAAGGAAGATTTGCTAGTGTGTGGTTTCTGTGAACTAGATTACCTCTCAGGCATAGGTGTGGTTGCTGTCCAACAATCTGTATTGCTGCTAGCTTGAATTTTTGCACCAGATTCTAAAAATGTTTAGACTAGTTGACCTATACCAAAGTCGCTCCATATCTAATCTAGTTTTTGCTCGCAAAAATTCACGGTCATAGCTTTGGTCTACCTCAAGTTGTGCTCAGTTTAGTGAACATCTGTCTTGCTGTCTTTCCAGAAACCTAATCCGAAACCCTGCTTAGTTGAAGCACCTTCCTAATCTTCTAGCTCAACCTTTGCATACCAAACTTGTGTCTCATAATCTTGCTAAGTTGCTACACAAATTTGGGAATGTTTGGGGCTCTGGTGTTCAAGTTATGAATTTTTGTTCAACACTGCTAGAACTTTATGTCATTATGTATGTCTGCTCGTTTCGAGTTCTAACATACGATTGTACCTTGGTACACATGATTACCCCATTTCTTAACCACGTACTCTTTTATCGTGGATCGAGTTTATCCTTGTATACTCAGACCCGTCTGGTTCTCACCTTGTCGTTATGTCTAGATGGACAACATTGGATCTGCGCCGGCTGATGTGGAAGCATGGACTCCCGTGAACTACCTCGAGGAGGGTGGATTTCCTGCACTTTTGTGGGACACCCTGAAGGACCTTGGGTACACCGCTTACCCAGAGTACTCGACACGTGAGGTCATGACCTCAGGCCAACTCCTTCGTTGTGAGGTGAAGGTGAAGATCCCTGTGTGCCGACAAATCCTGCTTGGGAAGAGTGGGAGTGTAAGGCACAAGGACGGAACCTGTCTGACACTGTGCAGAAGGCTGCTCTTGAAGCGCTCACAACTTTTTGTGGGAAGCACCCTGACGTGGTAGCCGGTACTGCAGCCAGAGTGATTCCTGTTCCTGAGCGACACACTGTACCTTGGGTCGAACACGAAGCTTTTCTTCCAGCTCAGGGCAACTCTCACTATAGCCCGGAACTTGTCACCCCAGTTCGTTTCTCTGAAGCCATGTATGACACCTACCGACGAATGGTGGGAGAAAGTGTATTCTATAGACACCAAATCTATAGGTACCGAGTTAAAGAAATGGAGAACACCGCTCAAGCATTGAAGGAAGCCCGAGCAATGATAGCTACTCTCAAGAAGGGAAGACGCAAGGATAAGGCAAAGATACGAGAATTGAGGGAGGTTATCCACCAGCAGAATCAAGGTTCAGGGGCCAAGCCGGCCAATCCAGCTAAGAAGCCAACGGTGCAAGTCCGCCAAGGCAAGCTGAACTTTACCACCATGAGTGACATCCCAGAGGGAGCTTCAGTGCTTACGAGTACATTCTCTATCGATGACACCACTGTTAAGATTTTGTTCGATTCTGGAGCTACCCACAGTTTCATAAGTGAAAAGCTAGTAGGCAAATTGGGTTTGATGGGTTCTCACATCAATTCAGCTTATAAAATTGTCACTCCGGGTGGGCAAATCTCTTCTAGTACCTTAATCCGTGGAGTACAATTAAGGTTGGGAAGTAAGACGGTTCAAACAAACCTCATTGTCATAGGCTTAGAGGGTATGGATGTTATCTTGGGTATGGATTGGATGACCCGACATAAGGTGGTTCTAGATATCGCGGGTAGAGTTGTAGCAATCAATTCACCTACGGTCGGGCACACCACATTGTACCTACCTTTTAAGGACGGTGCAGACCCTTGTGCCTATGTGACCATTATCTCTCACCTTGGAGAAATTCCAGTAGTTTGTGAATATCCTGATGTCTTTCCCGATGAGTTGCCTGGCATGCCACCAGACAGGGATGTCGAGTTTGTGATTGAACTCCAACCGGGCACTGCGCCCATTTCTAAACGACCTTATCGTATGCCTCCTAAGGAATTAGCTAAACTGAAAAACCAACTCCAGGAATTGTTAGATAAGGGCTACATTCGCCCAAGTTCTTCTCCTTGGGGTTGTCCCGCACTCTTTGTCAAGAAGAAAGATGGTAGTTTGAGGCTATGTGTTGACTACATACCGCTCAATGCGGTGACCATCAAGAACAAATATCCTCTTCCCCGAATTGATGTTCTTTTTGATCAGTTGGCTGGAGCCAAAGTTTTCTCCAAGATCGATCTTCGTTCTGGTTACCATCAAATCAAAATTCGACCATGTGACATTCCCAAAACTGCTTTCTCCACTCGTTATGGTCTCTATGAGTTCTTGGTGATGTCCTTCGGTCTCACAAATGCCCCAGCCTACTTCATGTATCTCATGAACTCCGTATTCATGACGGAGCTTGACAAATTCGTAGTGGTCTTCATCGATGATATTCTAATCTATTCCAAAAATGAGAAAGAACATGCCAAACATCTTCGAATTGTCCTACAACGTTTGAGAGATCATAAGCTCTATGCTAAGTTCTCCAAATGTGAATTCTGGTTGGATAGTGTGAAATTCTTAGGGCACACTATTTCCAAAGATGGCATATCCGTAGATCCTAGCAAAGTACAAGAGGTGATGGATTGGAAACCACCCAAGTCCGTACACCAAATCCGCAGTTTTCTAGGTTTGGCGGGTTATTACCGTCGATTCATTCCGGACTTCTCCAGGATCGCTAAACCTATGACTGAACTACTCAAGAAAGGAGTGAAATTTGTATGGAGTGAGGCATGTGAGAAAGCCTTCCACACGCTGAGACAACACTTAACTTCAGCCCCAGTGCTAGTGCAACCAGATAATTCCAAACCTTTTGAAGTTTTCTGTGACGCGTCAGGCACTGGTCTCGGTTGTGTTCTTATGCAAGAAGGCCGAGTCATTGCCTATGCCTCACGGGCACTTTGACCCCATGAGATCAATTGTCCCACCCATGATCTAGAGCTAGCAGCGGTTGTTCATGCTCTTAAGATTTGGAGACACTATTTGATGGGCAATCGTTGCAATATCTTCCGATCACAAGAGTCTCAAATATATCTTCACTCAATCGGATCTCAACATGAGACAAAGGAGATGGCTCGAGTTTATTAAAGATTATGATCTAGAAGTGCACTATCACCCCGGAAAAGCCAATGTTGTTGCGGATGCTCTTAGCCGCAAAGTTCACTGCAATCATCTAGAAGTGGAGCCGTATAGTGACACCTTATGTGAAGACATGAGGAAGCTTAACTTGGAAGTGGTAGAGCAAGGAAATCTCTATGTCCTAGCTGCCGAATCCAATCTTTATGATCGAATTGTCACTGCTCAACGCAATGACGAGGGCATACATCTAATCAAACAGAAGTTAGCAGAAGGAGATCCCAAGTATACCTGTTTCCGGAGGGATTCAAACGATGTGGTATGGTTTGGGAAACGTCTTGTGGTTCCCACTGACCAAGAAATTAAGAAAACAATCTTTGATGAAGCTCATCTTTCCAAATTCTCCATTCATCCCGGAAGCACCAAGATGTATCAAGATTTGAAGGAAAATTTCTGGTGGTCCAATATGAAAGTCGACATAGCAGAGTATGTGTCAGAGTGTGATACTTGTCATAGAATGAAAGCAAGCCATTTGAAATCGGTAGGTGTACTCCAACCCTTGTCGATACCTATGTGGAAATGGGATGACCTAAGTATGGACTTCATTGTGGGTTTACCCCTGACAGCTAGAAAAAGGATTCTATTTGGGTTATCGTGGACAGACTCACCAAGACTGCCCATTTCATTGCAGTTCATACTACTTATTCAGTGCAGCAATATGCAGAGTTATATATGGATCAGATAGTCTGTTTGCATGGAATTCCGAAGACCATAATCTCGGATAGAGGAACTCAATTTGTAGCTCGTTTCTGGGAGCAATTGCATGAATGCCTAGGAACCAAGTTGATCCGTAGTTCCAGCTATCACCCGCAGACCGATGGTCAGACGGAAAGGGTAAATCAAATTTTGGAAGACATGCTACGGGCAAGCATCCTACATTTTGACAAAAGTTGGGACAAGTGTTTGTCCTTGGCAGAGTTCTCTTATAACAATAGCTACCAAGCTAGTTTGAAGATGGCACCGTTCGATGCTCTTTATGGACGGAGATGTCGTACTCCTTTGAACTGGTTAGAAGCCGGAGAAAGGACACTCTTTGGTCCGGACCTAGTCAAAGATGCCGAAGAGAAAGTGCAGGTGATAAGGGAGAACTTGAAGTTAGCACAGATGAGGCAAAAGAGCTATCACGATAGAGGAACGGCACCCCGACAATTTGAAGTTGGTAATTATGTATACCTAAAGGTTTCACCAACCAAGGGTGTGCAAAGGTTCGGTGTTAAGGGAAAGTTAGCCCAGCGCTATATCGGACCTTATGAAATCATTGAAGTATGTGGGCCAGTGGCTTATCGCATCCGACTTCCGGAGCGGTTCTCCGCAGTCCACAATGTATTTCATGTGACCCAATTGAAGAAAGGCGTGCCTGTGCCTGAAACCGAAGTGATCACAGAAGCAAATGCTTGGATTGAGCCGGATTTCTCGCTCATCGAGCATCCCATGAGGGTGTTGGACAAAAAGGAGAAGAAGACCCGAAGACAAACCGTAAGGATGTACAAGATACAATGGAGTCATCATACGGAGGAAGAAGCAACTTGGGAGACGGAAGAGTATCTCAACACCAAGTACCCGGGTTTTCTGCAATCTCGAAACCGTAAGTTTCTACTACCTACCTTGTTTTTTTTGAATCGAATCTCGGGACGAGATTCCGTTTAAGGGGGGTAGGCTGTGACGCCCCAGGTTTTTAATTAACCTTAATTGCCGGTCAAAACTTGTTGACTAGGGTCAAAGCACGGTCAACCTGGGTCATCACCTCGAAAACCTCTCCAACACTCACCCATTAGCATCTTAAGCAAGTCTAGCACACTCTCCTGGGTCAAAACCCTAGCTAAGGGGGGGACACACCCTTTGATGTCTTGTGTCGATCTGGAACTTTGGCCACGTTCTCCAAATCTTGTCTAAACACTTGAAAATCTACCAATACAAAAGTTGTGCAGAATCACTCGGGACACATTTCATCTTCAGGGTGGCATTGCTAGTTTTGAGTGGAAATGGTGCTAAATGGCCAAACAAGCTCTGGGTCACTGTTCACCGAGACATGAAAATCCCCCAACTTGGCATTTGAAATTCTCCTTCGATTTGAACCAAATTCAATTTCGGCTTCACCCAAATTCTAGAGGAATCACCCATCTACAACTTTCCTATCTACGGATTTTGAAGTTTACTTGTAATTTTTGGAGAATCGTGCAAGTGAACAGAGGCACATGCCACGGACCGAGGGCGGGAACGCGCAGGCGCGACGTCACGCACGCGCGCGCGTCCACGCGTCGCCGCCGCGCCGCCGCCGTGTGCCGCCGTACCACGGCCGGGCCTCGAAGTCTGGGCGTGCGCTCGGCGTGCGTCAGCCTCGCACGCAACTCCAGGGGCCGCCTCGGCCAGTGAGCCCGCGTACCACGCGGCGTGCGCGCGCTCGCTGCGGCACCGTCGATCCGCCCGCCGCGCACGCACGCCAAGGCCGCCGTACCCGCGCATTGAAGCGGCGGGAAGGCTTAGCCTCGAAGCGAGGTGCCTCTGCGCGTGCTCGGCTATAAAAAGCCAGCCCCCTTCTCCTCCCACGTGTGAACACCGCCGCCCGCCGATCCGCCATTGCCGCCGCCCGCCGATCCGCCATTGCCGCCGCCGCCGCGAGCTCGCACTCCCGCAAGCTCCCGCCGCCAGCCAACCTCTCCTAGCCCTTTCTTAGGTCCCACTCGAGCTTCAATGGCCGCGTGTTGATCTTCTCCGCCTCGAACCTCACCGGAAACCGAGCACCCGCGGGCGCGCCGCCGCGACCTCGCCGCCGCCACTCGCCGGAGCCATCTCCGGTCACGCCGCCACCACCAATCCGCTCCTGGTGAGACCAATCGCACGGCCGTATCGCTTGTTTACCTCCCCCGGCCCTGCCTCGCCACCGGCGAACTTCCCTCCGCCGGCCAGGGGCACGGTTGTAATTCGCAAGGGCATGGTTGTGAACCCAGGGACCCGTTTGCAATAGAGGTTATCTTAGTTTTCTCGCAGTCTGGTCCAGTGCCTTAGAAAAAGCCTACAAATTCACAGAAAATTCAGAAAAATGCAAACCCAATTTTGTTGGTCTCAGTGAGAGTAGATCTGCAACTTCTGCAAAGCATGACCATAGTTTTGACTTGTAGATTTTGAATGAAAATTCAAATTCAGTTTGACTGAATTTTGGAGATGTTGCTAGACTTGTCATGATTAGACTCTGGACCAAAAATTTCACAAAGTTGTTGAACAGATCTTTTTATGTGAATTACTTTGTATTTATGCTATTCCTGCTTTACTGATTTTTGTAGTAAAATATGAATTGATTTTTGTGCTCAACTTGTGGCAAAGCTCATGTTATACCTAGAAGTAACTTTCCTGAGTTTATCATGATTTTATCTCTATTAGAATTATTTAATCCTGATTTATGCTTAGGTATATATTTAAATGCATAGTTCATAATTCAAATTGGTTTGTGATGAACCTATGGGTGTTCTGATCTTGTTTAGGGCCAGAGTAGCTGTAGGCTTGTTGTTGGATGCAGGAGCTTTACTTTTATTTATTTATGCATTTCCTTTAATTTGCATGGCTAGGAAATGTAATCTTTGCTTTTATAAGTTTTATAGTTATTTTAATGTTCAAGCACAATCCAGTGGATAATTAGGAGTAACTAGGCCAGCAGGGACCCCTGTCCTTGTTTGTGTGTTTTGTTTGTGCCTTTAAAAGATAGGGTGCACATGAGTTTGTTATAGGTTTTAATTAGGAAAATGTGTTCCTTTAACCTTGTGACCTGGTGATTGGGTACCTAGCCTAATTTTAGGGTCTGGTTTATCACCCTTGCTGTTTTAAGAATTTAAATGGAAGTATTTACATAGATGTGCACACAATTGCTATTAACAGATTGAATAATAAATCTCACATGAAATAACAATCATGAAGGTAAACATTAATTAATTGTTGGTTAAAGATTAAACCCTTGTCCATAATAACCTTAATGAAAAGGAATTAATAATTAATTGTTTGTTAAGGTGAATGTGGCCAACAAGAGTTGGATAAAATAATTAATCTATCACACCACCTGAACCCTGCATTGCATTCCGTGTAGAGCTTCCTGACGGTAACTACGCGCTCGTGCCGGAAGCCGAGGAAGGAGGAGCTGACGCGGAGCTACAGTACGTGGAGGTGATTGACGACACCGAGGACCCTCAGGCAAGCCCCGGTGCATTAACCAAGTGTTTTTTTTTGAAACTTTATGCAACTATCTATGGATGATTGTGCATTTACGTTCAGGAGTTGAAATGAAACCCTAGATGCATGATTCCTAGGTACCTATGTCCTTACTAGTATGATAGGTCGGTAGTTGCTATGCTATAGGACTGTTACAAGTCGAGTGATGCTTGTCACTCGCGAGAATAGGTTCTTATGTTGGAATCATAAGATCTCCTTAAATGGATTGCTCATGTGGTAAGAGCATGGGATGTGGGCTCCGGTCCAATGCTTTCGTGGGTTAAGTGTTTGAACGTACTAAGCACTTGTCGGAAATGGGTACGGTAAGCCTAGTACCTTAACGAGACGGTAAGGGATTTTACTGTGACTAATCTTGGGATGTGTCCCCCGGCTAGCTACCGGTGGTGCATGTGCGATGCTGGGTGCCTTGCGGGGTATTCCAGATAGTCGGTACCGAAGACTGTGGCCTTTTATCCCGAATCGAGGACTTTTGGGAACCGCCTGGTGGTTGTCCTCGCGGGGGCACCCTACCGTGTGTTTAGGTCTACCTTGCAAGGTTTAAATCAATCGATTGTCGGCCTCTCACCGTTATCTGAGACTACTTACTCCACTGGCCATGAGATCCCTAATGATGGAAGTTGATGAATATTATGCTTGATTAATTGTCTTGCACAACTTATGCTTGTAATAGTTGGCTAATTTAGAAAAGAATATTCAACTAGAACTTGTGCTAAAATCTTGAAAGTAAGGACATACTCTTTGTTGCTTTTCAGCAAAAGAAACCCCAGTGGCCAAAAAGCCTTTCATGTCTAGAGTTGGTGAAGTAATTATCACCGACGGGTAAGCCTTGCTGAGTATTAGTATACTCAGTCTTGCTATAATCTGTTGCTTCAGGTAATGCCTTTGCTGATGTGTGGCCTGGAGAGATCCCGCCTGGCTGGGAGCTGGAGTGGGTGGAAGACGATGAATGAAGGCATCATGGCAGGCCTCCCGTGATGTTTCCTCGTGCCGTTAGTTTAATTTCCGCTGTTTTCAAAACTCTGAACTCCGTTATCATGTAAAAACTTCGGTTTGTAATAATTAAACCCTTCGGGGTAAATTTGGATGTTAATCATATGTTGTTCTCTGGACTCGCCTTCGTGTGAGTTTTAATGCATATATGTCGATCCTTGTTGCTTTGTAAGTGATTTACCGAGCATTAACCCGGCAACTAACGACAGGATGATACTTTATTATTGCTTAATGACCAAAGTGGATTGGTTTAGGCGATAGTACGGTATTTTCTTGGGTGGGTTGTCACACCTGCCAGGCCGGTCAGACCGCCCTGCAGAGAAAAAAGTCACTTCGGCCATTATTTCTTCCAAAACTGTTGAGGACGAAGTGGATGATTGGAGAAAGCCTTTGATTATATATTTTCAGGATCCTAAAGGTACAAGTGACCGAAAAGTCCGACGGTGGGCTCTGAAGTTTGTTTTAGATGATGGTGAGTTATATCGTCGGACTGCAGATGATTTGCTTTTAAAGTGTTTAGGTCCTGATCAAGCAAGGTTAGCTATGACAGAAGTTCATGAAGGGATTTGTGGTACTCATCAATCGACTCCTAAGATGAAGTGGCTCCTCAGAAGAGCTTGTTTTTATGGGCCTACTATGATAGCTGATTGTTTTCGGTATTACAAAGGATGCAAAGAGTGTCAAGAGCATGGGGATATTCAGTTGGTGCCTGCTACGTTGATGCATCCGATTATTAAGCCCTGGCCTTTCAGAGGATGGGGTTTGGATTTCATTGGCAAGATTCATCCACCTTCATCAAAAAGGCATTGTTTTGTGATCGTGGCTACCGATTATTTTACCAAGTGGACTGAAGCTATACCTCTCAAGAATATGACACATCGAGAGGTAATTGAGTTTTTTACGGAGCATATTTCATAGATTTGGCTTTCCGCAAACTTTGACTACAGATCAAGGTACTTCGTTCATTGCTAAAGAGGTGCGTGATTTTGTCAATTCTTATGGTATTAAGTTGCTCAATTCATCCCCATATTATGCTCAAGCTAATGGTCAAGCCGAGTCTAGCAACAAAACTTTGGTTAAGCTCATTAAGAAGAAGATAGAGGATAATCCTAGGAGATGGCATGAGGTATTATCTGAAGCTTTATGGGCTCATCGTATTTCTAGACACGGTGCTACTAAGGTTACTCCATATGAGCTTGTGTATGGTCAAGAGGCCGTTTTACCTGTTGAGGTAAATCTAGGCGCATATAGACTTGCAAAGCAAAATGATCTTGATTTTGATTCATATTATGCTTTGATGATGGATAATGTTGATGAAGTGACCGACAAGCGGTTGTAGGCTTTAGAAGCGATTGAGAGACATAAGAGGCGAGTTGCTAGAGCATACAATAAGAAGGTAAAAGCCAAGTTTTTTCAGATAGGTGATTTGATTTGGAAGACTATTCTACCTATAGGATCCAAGAGTAACAAGTTCGGCAAATGGTCTCCAAGTTGGGAAGGACCATACAGGATTGTGAGAGTTTGCTCTGGAAATTCTTATATGGTGGAAACATTGCAAGGACAGCAGCTACCACGGGCTCTTAATGGAAGATACTTGAAGAAATTCTACCCAAGTGTATGGCAAGACGCTTGAAGGTGATATGGCCGATTTCTAAGTAAGAATCGCCCTAAGTTCAAAAAATGGCCGATGAGGTGTCACATCGTCCTTAGATTTATTTTTTAGCACGCAAGCTTTACTAAAAAACAGGAGGGCATATGTTGACACTCAAAATTGACAAAAGCCGGATCAGGCTGGGCCAGGCGGTCAGACCGGGTCACCCAGGCGGTCTGACTGCGTGCCCTGTAGCCGGTCCGGCACAGAGGCCGCCAGGCGGTCTGACCGCCTGCCCTAGGCGGTCTGACCGGGTTCCCCCGAGTCCGACCCGAATTAGGGAATTTTAGCTATTCCCGAGTTGTAAAGAGTTCCTTGCAGGACAAGACCTCCCCCTATTAATATAAAGGGGCGTGGCCGATTGAGACCTATCATCCAATCGAATTATCAATTTACACTTTATTTTCTCCAAACCCTAACTTTTCCAACCCCCTTGCTCTCCTCCTTCGTCTCCACAGTGGTTGAGGAAGTTCTGAGTGGCCTGTCGACCTCAGGACGACCCTAGGCGTGTTTCTCCCGATGGGGTCCCTCCTGGAGCAGCGAATCTAGGTTTTCGGTGACGTTCCTGTCCAAGGCGGTTTGACCGCGTCCTCTAGGCGGTCTGACCGGCCCGTGCCAGGTGCTTCGACGAGTTGATTTTCGACGTCCGCGCGAACTAGCGCACTCATGTGTTCGGCCAGAAAAAGTGTCAACAACAACCTTGTCATCCTTGTCCATCTCCGGGACGGAGTCGGTGTAGATGAAGTGGAGCATGGCCTTGAACACCCTCGGGTCCATGTCGTCAATCTGTATGCGTGCCATCCTATGCGCCATGGTCTCCTTCATGTGACCAAAGAGCTCTGCCTTGAAGACCGACGACCGAGCAGCTAGCACCACCCTATGCGCCATGAACACCACGCGACCCACCATGAACTCAACGTCAGCTCCCAGCTGGCTTTCCAGGAACTCACCGAGGTTCCGGCCCAAGTGCGGCGATTGCAGCTCATGAGAGGACTCTGCAGCGGCGGTCTCGACGACACGGATGTCTTTGATGATGGTAACGTCGCACCTGATCCGAATAAAGTCGAAAAACATGGATGCCTTCTGGATGAACTTCTTGTGCCCGGAACACCGTGCGCCGCCGCCGCCGGCACCCAAGGAGAAGGTCGTGACGGGGCTCGTCTTCATGTATGAGGACAGGGGACACCCGTACTGGTCCAGCAACCTGAACTCGAACCGTGCCTTGACGACGCTGTCCTTGGTTCCTAGACGATCTAGGTAGAGGGAGATGGAGACCCAACCCTTGCAATCCTCGTCTTCGCCATCGGGGAAGTAGGCGATGTACCAGTAGTGGCCTCCGGCGGTGAACGTGCCGGAGTTGATGCTCTTGCCGACGCCGAGACCAATGGTTCCGGAGAAGCCGTCGACGCGGACGATGTGCGACCCCGTCGACTTCTCGGCGATGATTGTTGACGTGCTGCAGCTGCTGCCGCCGCCGGTGGTAGGGGTGTTGCCCATGCGTACTGGTGGTTGATCTGCTATGTACGTCGCGGCTTGGATCGGAGTTGTTCAATGAACAATGGAGTAGCTGCAAATTTTTCCGGTGAGAAAGACAGATGCAAACGGGGTAGGTCGGTCATTGCTACGGTGTGAGAACTTGTAGATAGGTATGACCGACTTGGTATAGATGTGTAATGTGGCGCGTACAAGTCTCATACGACAAGTTTGTTCGAGATCGCCAGATCGGTAGTCTATCCTCTATTTTCATGTACTATAGTGGAACCGCACGTGCGACACGCACCTGCGACACGCACGTGATTTAAAAAAAGTCAACAAGAATATTTTATTTTAACTATAAAAAATAATAATCTATAATTATAGTAAAGATGAAGCATGTGTGACAAAGACATATTTTAAAAAATCTAGTGAAGAAGATTTTCTAGAGAATTAAGCTTCCTCAGCGGTAGAGGAATAACCATGAAAGTTTAAAGGTACCAATTTATAATAAAATATTCCTTTGTAACACACTATTAAAGCAATTACATTATTAATAAAATTACTCAACTATTCTCAATTTTCTTCCTTTTAAATATTCTTTGTAAATAATATTAACAAACTACATCTACCCGTGCCACACGCACGGGTTTAAAAATAACAAAATTGATGATATTAAATACATATATAAATAAATATATTATATCAAGATGTTCCAAACAAATTGATAGTATGGGTTAAACAATTTCAGCGTTAGGAGAACGCGGAGTCCCATCAACAATCTTACAGTGACAGCCCACAAACAAAACAACGCAAAGTACCCTTAACTTCCACTCGTAGTTAAGTTGTTGTGTTCGCCCCGCCCCGCTCTCAGGATAGCGCGGAGTCCCAATGTCGGGTTCTCTACCGCCGGCAGTAAATTTCTATCGGATCGTGTGTCAGACCCGGATGGTTAGCACAAGAGACACGAGGGTTTTATACTGGTTCGGGCCTCCAGAGAGTAATACCCTACGTTCAGTTCCGAGTAGTCGTGTTCTTATGCCAGGGATGTCTCTAGTAGGGGTTACAAACTATGTGATCGGTCAGCCCCTCATACGGTTGCACACCTTCCCCTTTTATAGACACAAGTGTGAGGGGCAAAGAGGGAATACAAAAATGTGCTACAGTGCTACGGTATTGGGAGGTCTTTTCCGACGTCGATGTCCGTCAGGAGGCATTGAAGGGCGCTGAGTTGTGGCGGTGTTAGCTGTCGACGCGTGTGCGAGCGACACTGTACATCTCAAGTACTTGGCGCCTCCTCCGAGTTCCTCCTTAGATGACTCAGCTCCCTTGAGTGTTGATTAGGCCCGCCACGTTATGGCCTAAGTGTAGGTTGGCGCCGCCCGTAGACGGTAATCGAGTACCTGCTCTGACGGGGTGGCGTGCAGCAGGGTTTGGACGGGACAACTTGTTGTAGGCTGCGCGGGTGTACAGTGCGTAATTATGGCCTCTGTCAGAACGAGCCGCCCTCGCGTTCTGCCAGCTGGGGTGTTTGCATGGCGTGGAGAACTGGAGCCTTGCGTGTCGTTGCGGGGGAGTTGGAGCGTCGGGGCAGCACCACGTTCGTATGGGGCCCCTGATCCGGCACTCCGACCTCCACGTGTGGGCCCCGTCCTAGTCGGAGATAGAAACTACTCGTGCGAATGAGTAGTCGGAGGTGAGGCGGAAAGCACTCGTGCGAGGCGGAGAGTCCTCGTGTGAGGCGGAGAGTACTCGTGCGAGGCGGAGGGTACTCGGAGACGAGGCGGAGAGTACTTGGAGATGAGGAAGTCTTGTCAGTGAGGGTCTTGATGAAGATCTGCATCCCTCCCTGTCCTTGATCTTGGCCTTGACGTTGTCAATGGTGTCAGAAGACTCCATATCAAAGGTGATTATCTTGTCGCTTTGGGGGCCCTAATCCAGACCCTCGTCAGTAGCCCCCGAGCCTGGGGTGGGAGTCAAGGACTCGCCCACAGGTTCAGAGATGAAGGAGTGTTGTGGTAGTTTTTGCTTCTCGATTTGCTTGGTGGGTGCGCGTGAGCGCATCCGCCGGATGTAGCCCCCGAGCCCACTAGGGAGTTGTAGAATCGCTTGTGGGGTTTTAATCTTGAAAAGTTGTTGCCGTTTTGAAATCACCGGTCAAGGTGGTCGTGGCCGCATCGGCGGTCGTGCCCGTCATGATGGTCGTGGCTGATATGATGGTTGGAGGGGACGCCGCACAGTAGGTTTAGATTCGTGGGCCCACCGGGCGTCGAAACGTCGCGTAGGCGTGCGCTTGTTACCCCGGGGGTGCGCCCTCTGAGCGGGCGGTTTTACAGCGTGGTGGGGCTAGCATTTAAGGCCGGCGCCCACATCCACTCCTTATTAACCGTGCGCCGGGAGAGTTTGAATCCATTTGCTCCCCCAATCTCCGCCATAGCCAGCGCCGCCTGCTCCTCTGCTTTCCGCATCCGTCGCGCCGCCGCCGCTCCTTCCATCCGCGTCGCATCCCAAAGCTTGTCGGCGCCATGTCGAACTGGACTCGCTCCAATGTCACCCGCGCGACTCTCCAGCGTCTCGTCGCCGCCGGTCAGCTGCCGGAGCACACCGATGCCGAGGAGTCGAAGGTGCCGGGGGGCGAGTCCGTCCCGCATCCGCCGCCGGGCTATATCGTCTCGTTCGTGGTGTTCCACGAGCGCGGCTTCTCCGTCCCCGCTGGGCGGTTCATCCGTGTGGTGCTCTAGGAGTACGGGCTCCAGCTCCAGCACCTCAACCCGAACAGCATCCAGCACATGGTGGCATTCAAGGCGCTCTGCGAGGGATACCTAGGAGTGGGTGCCCACTGGCACCTTTTTCGGTATTTCTTCAAGTTCGTCTGCTTGAAGGACAACAAGCTCCCGGCGACGATCAGGTGCGCCAACCTCCGGATGAAGCAGGGCAGCGGGGAGGAGTACATCACCTTCACGCTCACGAGCTCCAACAGTGGCTGGCACAACGGTTGGTTCTACCTCAAGAATGACCTCGAGCACCCGCTGCCGGAGTATACCGGCGCCTCCATCACCGAGGCACCGAAGAAGTGGAACTACGGCCCCCTGGAGGCGGAGCAGGAGAAGCTGCTCAAAGATTGCTTGGCGGTGCTGACCCGACTGCGCAACGCTGAGGTTGACTTGGCGGCCGTCATCGGGCAGTACCATGTGTTGGGGATCGTCCCGCTCCGGCGGCGGCCCCTGCGCATCTGTCAGATGACGCCCAACAGGGCACCATTCGAAGGGACCGTGACGACACCCGAGTTGCCCTCGCTGGATGAGATCCAGCGCCGTGTGGGGCTGGCCATCGGGAGGGCATCGTACTCGTGGCCACCGTCCCAGCTTCTGCCCATGCTCCCCCACGAGGGGACCAAGAAACTTGTAAGTTTTCTTCTCTTCCGACTAGCTTTCCGACTAGTTTTTTTTAATTTTGGTCGACAATGTCTCCTCGGAGCTTTTTGGGCTTTGACACTGATTTCTTTCCTTTTTCTCGTTCTTAGTTGAGGTCCGCAGACCCCACCCCCGCAAAGCCTCCTCTTCCCCAGGATGCGATACGGAATCGCTCCACCGCTGTTGCGAAGAAGAGGAGGGCTGACCGCAGGGCAAAGCACAAGGAAGAGGAGATCGCGAAGCGCGAACGGAACAACCGTTGCACCAAGCGCAGGAAGCTGGGTGAAATTGCCGTCTCCTCGGACGAGGATCCCTCTTCGTCACCACCATGGACCGGCGACGAGAAGAGCGCCAGTGTTGACTGGAGCGCTCTGTCGATGCCGTCTGCGTCGCCCCCTCCTCAGCGGTAGGCTACGGAGGCCAGCTCGATATGGCGGCCAGAGCCATCCATCCGTGAGCAGGGGACGAGTTCCAGCTCGCACCCGAAACCTCGCCCCGTCCAAGAGGACCAGCAGGTGACCCGCTCCCGGGCGAGCTCCATCAGCCAACAGCCTCCAAGGGAGAGGAGGAGCTCTCCACGGCGGGACGACCCTCCAGGCGGCCGGCGGACCGCGACTCGTCCTCCCGCCGCTCCTCCGGCGACACAACGTGGCAGGAGCCGCGTTCCCCGGGGAAGCAGTCGCCATCCGAGGCAAGATCGACACCGCCGACGTCTTCTCCGAGTGCGCCACAGGGGGAGAACACGAACGTACCCCCGCGGCGCCTTCAGTCCTTGGTCATCTGGGGCGGCGGAGCCCCGCCCGTGCAGGTTGCCCTTGCCCCGGGTGGAGTTCGGAGCCCACCCTCTGACGTGGCGGCAGGCAAGAGACCAGCCCCCGAGTCGTCAGGCGTGGCTCCTAGGTCCGTCAAGCGGGCCCGCGTCACTTCCTCCACGTAAGTACTGTTTTGCGACACCTCGTTGTTTCGTTCTTGATTTTCTTGTTCGCCTTTTGATCTGCTTTCTCGTGCCAGGCATTCTGACATTGGTGCGCTCAGCCTCACACTGCAAAAACACGTGGTTCTGGGTGCGCGCAATCCTTCATCTGTCCCCCGCCCGGCAACTCCTCCGCCTGTGCCGGTGACAGCGCAGGTCGAGAGAGGGACCGCCGAGGCGGTCAAGGTCCCCGAGGCGGTGGCGCCTCCATCGGCGTCAGAGGATGGTGATGTGGTCGGAGGGCAGACAACCCCCGAGGAGATCGAGCCCCCAGTGACGGCTACCGTCGATCATGATGCTGGCGCATCAATGGCTCCTGAGGCAGGCGCGCCCCCGGCGTCAGTTGCCGGCGGAAGCGGGGCCGAGGCGATGGCGGCTCCCGAGTTGTCCGCCTAGCTCCAGGAGGCCACCAGCCTTGAGGAGCCCAACCTCTCGGGTGGCGACACGATCACCTTCACGGCCGAGCTAGAACGGTGCCTGTCGGTGCCGGAGGAGCCTGTGGCCGAGGCACCCGTGCCGCCCACCTCTGTGGTTGCGGTCTTGGTCGAGGTGGTCGGGGCCAACCCTGAGGGATCCGCGACCCAGGTGTGGAGGCGGAGGCGGAGGCGGACTCCATTGTGCCCTCAATGCCAACCGCGAGTGCGGCGGTGCCTCCTGCGAGCGCGGTGGTGCCGGCCGCAAGTACACTAGTGGAGCTGTCACCCCAGCCCGCCGTCCCTGACGTGGAGGTGGTGGTGATCGCGGACTCGCCTCGCCCAGACACGTTGGTGCCTGCCGCTCCCGAAGACGTGGCGTGCAGCGTCTCCTCGGGTATGGTCCGAGAAGTTGGGGAGAGCTCGGGAGCTCGCCCCTTCCCGGTCGCAGAGGGAGGAGAGCACAACCTCTGCCTGGGGCGCTCCTCATGGACCGGGACCCACGAGGCCGAGTCGCACGACGACGAGGATGAAGAGGCCGTGGCCCGTCACCGCCTCCAATGGGGCCTAAGGTGGGCAGAGCAAGCAGTCAACGAGTTTGTCCTCCGTGCCTCGACGGTGAGTTTGCCGAGCCCGATCATGGTTTTGTCTCTTTATTTTTGCAAACGCCATTGTAGATGACCGTCTACTCAGAACAGGTGCTCGGAAGCTGCAGTGCCAAGAAGGTGTGCACCATCGAGGAGCTCCGGGCTGAGAAGGTTCAATTGGTGATGCAGTTGGTGGCCGCTCGACTGGCTGCTACAGGGGCAGTGGCGAATGAAGCGTCGACGAGGACCACGCTCGAAGCCGTGGCCAAGTCCACGGAGGATCGTGCAGTGGCTGCGCAGTCCGCTGCTGACGCTGCCGTGTCAGAGAGGACGACCCTTGAGGCAAAGCTTGCCCAGGCGGAGGCCATAGCCGCGGAGCTGCGCATCGCCGTCGCAATCGCCGCCGAGGCCGCTCGGACTGCTGCCGCTGCAGCCACCGCCGCTGAAGCCGCCTCCCAGGCTGCCGCCCAGGAGAAGGCGACGCTCGAGAAGAAGGTGGTCGAGTTGCAGCAGGACTTGGTCCATGCCGGTGTGGACCTTAGGACGGCCAATAAGCAGGTGGGCGACCTCACCACCAAGCTGCAGGAAGCCACCGACGAGGGGACCCGGCTCCGTGATGGCAATGCCAAATTGGAGTAAGATCTTGACAGTGAGCAACTGAGCACTTCCAGCTTCTGTGATGCTTTATCTTTTGTGTTGCTTGTTGACGATGTTGACTCGTCTTCTGGTACTGGCAGGGCTTCGCTTGGCTCGCGCCGCACTGGCCAAGAGGCTCATGGAGGAGGCAGAAAAAGTCACCGCTACTGAGATCAGGATCCACGGTATGACTGGGACAGCCAAGAACTTGTCAGACCAGCTCTCGAGTACGATCTTTTTACCTCGTCCCCTCCCTTCTCTTGCTTGCATTTCTTACAACTAAACTCCGGCTCGCTTTTTCTCTTCAGAGGTCAAGGCTGAGCTCGAGGATTCCAGGAAGGCTCAGCGTGAGGCGGAGGCGGCACGCGAGAAGGACATTATACACCGCACCAGATTCGGTCGGTTTGTCCAATAGATCTTGTCGGACCTCGGTGTTCCGTCCGTCCAGATGCCTCCTCAGACTCTCGCAGATTGAGTGGCGCTTCTACCAGGTGTAGCCAGGGAGCAAGAGCTATCGAGGGTTGGACCGCAAGACGTTGAGCGGTGGTTGGGCCCCCGGTTACTCGGACGAGGAGTACGACAAGATCGAGGTGGACTGCGCTGCCTTCGCCCGCGCCATGGCTGTTGCAGCGATGAAGGACCTGATTCCAAAAGACACACCAGAAGTCGAAGACGGCTCCAGGCCTTCCAGTTAGATGGATCAATTTGTACGATAGATAACAAGACAAACTTGTATGTGCGCTGCCTCAAACAGTTTTCGTTTTGTTTTTAAGCTGTCATTTCTGAAGCATTCCCCGAGTACTTGGGGACGACTGCGAAACGGAGTAGCGGTACTTAGAAAGTCAGGCCAATCGAACTTTCCTCTGAAGCCGCGGGGGCGTAGGAGTCGGAGAGCTCGACCAACCTGAGCTGTAAAGTGATGCCACGCGTTCGCAGCCCCCGAGCGCTTAGGGACGTTCAAAAAGCGACTTGCGCATTTTTTGTCAAAATCGTTTTTGCCAGAGCCCGAGCGGTCACCCAAACACTTTTTGAAAGAGGTCAGATGGTGACCTGCGGACCTGGGCCGTGCTCGCAAGTCTTCACACCGTAGCCGCGGGGGCGTAGGTGCTAGGAGCTTTGAACGAGCGGCAGCGCCGAGTTGCACACAGATCAACAACGTTTTCCTTCGTAAGATAGGGCATTCCAGAAAAAGTCCGTTCGCGCGTGCGATTGGTCACGACAAACTTGTCTAATACTTTTGTTTTGAAAATGGGAAAACGAAAGGAGGGCATTGTTGGCGTTTCATAGTGCTGTCATCTTAATAACAGATCTGGGATCCATCCTTAGTGACAACACCAAGAAACACCTTGTAGGCACCTCTTAATGTCACAACTAATGACGTCGGGTTAGCGTGAACATCAAGACTTGCCAAAGATTAATCTAAACGATCATGAACGAATCCGCAAGCGCACAGATAAACCATTGTAGCATTTCCCCAAGGAAGGAGAATATTCCAAGGGTATTGTATCTGTGGAAGGCAATGGTGTATATCCTAGACTTATGCTTTTGCTCTGAATGTAAACTAAGAGATAGATATAGGAAAAAACACACTCAAAGGCAGGGGTAAGATAAGAGATATAAGGGTAGTGCGACACACACACTCAAATCTACCTCTACTCTAGCACACTACGGCTTAGGGGGAACATACGAGTTAGCTCTAGGTTCTAATGTACTAAACATACAAAGCTAGAAGGTACAGGAGATAGGCATGAGTATTGCATGAGAGGGATAAGGTTCAGCACCTAGGTACAAACGGGGAGCTAGCCCTCAACGAGCAGCACTCTGCGAAACTAGACTTTAGAGTCCTACAGCAGGTACCCCAACGCGGAGGGTTGCTCAAGGATCCAACAGGGCTGTCACTACCTGCGGACCTACCTCTATCGTTACGGGGGGGTATGCTCATAACTATCGTAGCCAGACAACCCAGGTACCATACCTACGTTGCTGCTAGACTCCACCCGGCTCGGGCTATTGTGACCCAGGGTGAGAGCCACCAGAAGACTGGTCAACTAGACCGAGTACCGTAGCTTGAACACAAACCTCATGCAACACTCTCATGCCATCTAACAAGTTCAACTAAGGCTAGACATACGAACGGATACGAACTCTCTTACGTCTAGTCAATAAGATCAAAGGGTCGTGTTCGTGAAGAACACGAGTGACGAGGCCATAGACCAGGGCCCACCAAGACCCTTAAAAAATGCAGCATGGGCCCACATACGGCATGCTCTAGCGGCTAACACAGCGAGTGTTACGCTGCCCGAGTACGTGAGAGCTCGTACGACTAGTTTCCGCCATGGGTCAGGAGACAGGCGGCCCACGGCCGCCCGTACCTCTTCCCCGAGTACGCGGCGACTCGTATGACAAGATTCCACCTTCGCTCCCAACTACTCGAGTCGTACGAGTAGTTTTCCGCCTCACGGCCGCGGAAACTCACTCGCACGAGTAGTTTCCGTCCCACCGTCGCAACTACTCGCTCGCACGAGTAGTTTCCGTCACCCGCTCGAGCGAGCTTCACAGAGAAGGCATGGGGCGCGTGGACCCACCAGATCGAGATCCTAGGATCTCCGCACATGCTCCCCCGTGCATCGCCACGTGTCTGCCCCACCACAGCGGTCCGCCCGGGCCAGGCCGTTCCTGCCACCATTGGCACAGTGGCCGCCGTACCGTGAACGCCGTAATGGATGCTGAGCGGCGTACGGTATAGTATACACTACACCCTAAGCATTGGGAGACGTGGTGTAGACCACCCACTCACCCGAGTGGTTTCCCGTCTCCGACCCGTTCAAAACTTGGCCGTCAAGGCCACAGGTACACAGGCCCCGTTGGTGTCCCGTGATACCCCGGTACGCGGTCCGCCACGTGTTCACCTCACAGCACGGGTCCGCCCTGACCAGGTCGATCCTGTGTCAGGGGACGGATCCTCCTGCCGCCCCCAGCTGAGGCGGTACGCATCGTACCATGGAGGGCACGGGAAACGCTATGCCACCAACGGCACAGTGTAAGTCGTCACCTATCCGTGGTGCAGGCTACTCCGTTCCTACGACATCAAGAAAAGACAAGCCTCTGATCCACTGACTGGGTCAGGACAAGTACACTACCTCCCGTACCCGACTAACTACTCGAAGGAGGGAATGAGGGGCCCCGGGATGGATGCTTGGGACGCACGGGATCTGCACCGTCACCCAAGGCCCCGTAACAGTGCTTCACCGCTCCTGCCGTCTGACAACCCGTAGCAGAGAAGGACGTCTCGCACTGTAGATTAGCTCATATACGCTCAATGTAACCGCCCTGAACTCCTCCCTTGCGACTATAAAAGGGAGAGGCAGGGGCACTCTCAATACACGTTCGTCTCCACCCCCACACGCACTTAGCATCGATATCCCATCTCATACAACCACGCACACACGTACGCAGACTCCTGCTACTTGAACCACTTGCACACCAGGGACTTGGGCTCTGCACCCTCTCCCGACCTATTTGTACTCCCTGTGGCAAACCCCTGAGCATAAGGAACACCCCTTCTCAGACTGGATGTAGGGTATTACTCTTCGGAGGCCCAAACCAGTATAACCCCGAGTGTCTCCTGTGCTACCGTGCGGATCAGAACACGCCCCCTCGTATAAATTTACTTGCCGGCAGTAACAAGCCCCGACAGTTGGCGCACCAGGTAGGGGCCTTCGCGTGTTTTCGACGTTCTTTTTAGGGTTCACACGGCCCTCTCATCCTCCGTTTCGACAAAAGCCTTCACCAAGCCGCTGCTGATGGATTCCCCTGTGGGATCACCGGGCTCGCTCCACGTCGGGCTCGAGCTTCGCTTCGGAAGCCTGGACTTCCAGGCGACCGGGGACGGCTACCTCATGCATCTCGTCGGCGAGACCACCAGCGCACCTGCGCCTGCACCGGCACCAGCTATCGCGGCACGCACGCCCCGACACAAGAGGCGTTCGGGCAAGCGTGGGAAGCAAGCCAAGGCAGACCGACACAGGACGGCGCGTGCTAGCTCCCCTCCACGGGTCGAAGCTGGTGCGCCGCAGGCCGCTGACGCGGTGGATGACTCCTCGCCGTCGGATTCGACAGAATGCATCGCCAAGGAGGGTGCGCCGAGGCCTCCTCCCTCTCAAGGGACAGGTCACGCGATGGCTTACTACTCCTCCTCGTCAAGCATGGACACGGCCGTGTACGCCAACTACCCGAGCCATCGTTTGTTGGGCAACATGGGGCTCGCGGCGACGTCGCCAGACGAGAAGTACCTCGAAACTAACGGGATGGACGACATCTTGGACTCGGAGTGGGACTACATCGGTCTTCGGGACGCCAGCGCCCTCCGTCGTTTCCAGACAGAGGTGGATTACTGCTTCGGCTACTCCGACGACTCGGACGACGGGGGTTACGACCCTTCGCGCGAGTACTTCGTCGTCAACATCCCGGCGGCTCCAGCACCAGCCCACACGCCGGATGGAGTGCTTCACTCTGCCCACAGCTCAACGGCGGATAGCGCGGCGGAGGCCCCGGTTCCTCCCAACCCCGCAGCACAGCGCGCTCGACTGGACGAGTTGGAGGACGTGTAGCGACAGCTCGACGACGAGCGGGCACGACTCCACCAACAACTCGAGCAAGACCCGAACCTGACCCCCGCTCGTGTACGGGCCAGGGATGTCCATCAGCGCATCATCAACGACGACCAAGATGTCATTGATGGCACGCCCGTTTTCAAAAGGGCATCGCAGAACCTAGCGGTAGCCGCGATCCTTCTCCGGAAGGTACCAGAGCCCGCCACTCCTCAAGAGAAGGAGATGCATAAGCAGATCAAGACTCTCCTCGAGACTGCCGCCATGCAGCAGGTAGAGAGCTCCGCTTCTCGGCAGTGGGGCTCACAGGGTCGTGGGCACTCCGAACCACGGCGGCCCGCGGCGCCGTCATAGCAGCCGCGACGGTCCGAGGAAGTCAACGTACCAGTCAAGAGCCGACTGGGACCCCACCGCGACGCTCGCGACACCATCAAGGCACGACAGAGGGTTGACGCGAGTTAGCACGATGACTACGAGGAGCAACCTCGCAAGGAGTGCAACCGGCGACGCGGAGGCCGGTACGATAGCGACGAGCACCGGAGCAGGAGCGGTTCGCCTGACGCCCAAGGACCTCGTGCCTTCGGGAAGAATGTGCGTAGCGCCTGCTTACCTTCACACTTCAGGGCTTCGACCTCCATGCCCAAGTACGACGGCGAGACCAACCCCATCATCTGCTTGGAAGATTACCGACTGGCATGCAACGCCGCGGAGCACGGAATGAATTATTCATCATCAAGAACCTGCCGCTACATCTCGCGGACTCGGCCCGCATGTGGCTGGAGCACCTACCACGTGGCAAGATCGACAGCTGGTCGCAACTGCGCGACACCTTCATCGGCAACTTCCAGGGCACATACGCCCGACCAGGGAACCCCTGGGACCTGCGCAACTGCAAGCAGATGAAGGGCGAAAGCTTAAGTGACTACATTTGATGCTTCTCCAAGTGGTGCACCGAGTTGCCCAACACCACCGACATGGACGTCATCTCGGTCTTCCAGAATGGCACCACGTGTGCCACGCTGATCCATCGGATCGGGCGACGGAAGCCGCGAACTACTCGGGAGCTGCTCGACATCGCCACTGACCACGCCAATGGGGAGGAGGCCGTAGCTGCAACGCTCAGCCCCGGCACGAGCAAGGGGAAGCAATTGACGGAAGCCGGAGACGGTCCGTCCGCACCAGTCAAGAAGAAGAAAAATAAAGATAAGAGATACCGAGAGGAAACCTTGGTGGTCGTTGTCGATCGAAAGACGGCGAGACCCAGGGGCAACCCTCCATCGGGTCACTTCGAAAAGCTGTTGGACGCCCCGTGCCCTAAACACGAGGACCCGGTCAAGCACGCCTTCAAGGACTGCAATCTAATGAAGGCCTACCTCGCTGGCACGATGAAAAAGCGAAGCGACCCTTCGACTGGTGACGGAGGAAAGGACAAGGGCAACGATGATGTCGCCTACCCTCAAGAGGACGGAGCCGTGATGATGATCTTCAGAGGCTCGGAGGCACGGCTGCCCAAGCGCCAAGAGAAGGTAGTGCGACGAGAAGTCTACCAACTCGAGCATGCGACTCCGACCTACCTGAAGTGGTCGGAGATGCTGGTTACATTTGACCGACACGATCGTCCTGATCACATACCACGACCAGGTAGCTACCCGCTTGTCGTGTCACCCTTGTTCGGCACCAAGCGTGTGCACAAGGTTCTGATGGACGGAGGCAGCGGCCTCAACATCATCTACATGTCAACTCTGGACGACATGGGGATTCTGCGGTCCCGACTGCGGCCGTCTAAGGCACCTTTCCACGGTGTTGTACCCGGGATGGAGGCGGTCCCACTCGGGCAGATCGATCTGCCAGTCACATTCGGAACTCCGAACAACTTCCGAACGGAAACCCTCACCTTCGAGGTGGTGGGGTTCCCGGGGACGTATCACACGATACTCGGAAGGCCAGCTTACGCTAAGTTCATGGCCGTCCCCAACTACACGTACCACAAGCTAAAGATGCCCGGCCCGAAAGGCATCATCATAGCTGGTACGACTTTCCAGTATGCATATGAATGCGATGCTGAGTGCTTCCAGTTCGCTGAGGCACTGATCCGGTCTGAGAAGCTCACTGCTGAGCCACCCTCCGAGGACCAAGAAATCCCTGAGACGTCCAAGCATGCGGCCTGCTCCTTCGAGCCCGCCAAGGACGCCAAGGAAGTGCCCGTCTCCGACGACGGCCGTACACTCCGTATCGGGACGGTGCTCGGTTCCGACTAGGAAAGCACGCTCATCGACTTTCTCTACGCAAACCTCGATGTGTTTGCATGGAAGCCCTCCGACATGCCAGGGATTCCAAGGGAGGTCCCCGAGCACCAGCTTAACATTAAGCCCGGCTCGAAACCAATCAAGCAGCGTCTGTGCCGCTTCAACTCCGACAAGTGCAAGGCTATCGGAGAAGAAATCAAGAAGCTTATTAGTGCAGGGTTCATCCGTGAAGTCTACCACCCCGAGTGGCTAGCAAACCCTGTACTCGTTAAGAAGAAGAATGGAAAATGGAGGATGTGTGTTGATTACATGAGCCTGAACAAGACATGTCCGAAAGATCCATTTCCTTTACCACGCATAGATCAAGTAGTCGACTCGACGGCTGGGTGCGAAACCCTCTGTTTCCTCGACGCTTATTCGGGATATCATCAGATCACGATGGATCTGATCGACCAGCTCGCCACCTCGTTCATCACCCCGTTTGGCGTGTACTATTACGTTTCCATGCCCTTCGGGTTGAAGAACGCAGGGGCCACATTCCAGAGATGCATGCGTCGCGTCTTTGGAGATCTCATCAGACGGCTGATCGAGGCCTACGTCGATGACATCGTGGTCAAATCGAAGAAAGTGGGCGATTTGATACCCGACCTGACCGCGGTCTTTAGGAAGCTGAGGGAGCACGGCGTGAAGCTAAACCCCGAGAAGTGTGTCTTTGGGGTCCCCAGAGGCATGTTGCTCGGGTTCGTCGTGTCAGAGCGCGGCATCGAGGCCAACCCCGAGAAGATCTCTGCGATCACGAGCATGGGTCCCATCAAGAATCTGAAGGGAGTACAACGCGTCACCGGATGCCTCGCTGCTCTCAGCAGGTTCATCGCTCGGCTGGGAGAGCGCAGCCTGCCACTGTACCAGCTCATGAAGAAGTCGGAGCACTTTCAGTGGATGCCAGCAGCACAGGAAGCGCTCGTCTCGCTCAAGAAACTACTCGAGAGCCCGCCGGTGCTCACCGCACCGGCCGAGGAGGAGCTGATGCTTCTTTACATCGCTGCAACGACCCAGGTCGTGAGCGCAGCATTGGTAGTCGAGCGAGATGAGCCCGGCAAGACGCAGAAAGTACAGCGCCCAGTCTACTTCGTGAGCGAAGTCCTCTCCGACTCCAAGACGCGATATCCGCAAATACAAAAGCTGATCTATGCTGTTCTCATCACTAAGCGGAAACTCCGGCATTACTTCGACTCAGACCGCATCACGGTGGTGTCCAAGTTCCCGCTCGGTGAAATCATACAGAGCCCGGAGGTGGAAGGCAGAATCACCAAGTGGGCCCTCGAGTTGATGGGGCAAAATATCGAATGTGCGCCCCGCACCGCCATCAAGTCGCAGGCTTTGGTTGATTTCGTCGCTGAATGGACGGAGGTCCAGACGCCTCCCGCTCCCATCGAGCATGAGACGTGGCTCATGTACTTCGACGGGTCTCTCAAGAAGGAAGGAGCTGGGGTCGGACTTGTGTTCATCTCGCCTCTGGGCGTGCGAATGGAATACATGGTCCGACTACATTTCGCGGCCTCCAACAATGTCGCTGAGTACGAGGCGCTCATCAACGGTCTCTGGATCGCCCTCGAGCTGGGAATTCGACGCCTCGATGTCAGGGGAAACTCCGACTTGGTCGTAGGGCAGGTTATGAAAGAGAAAAACTGCATAAATTCGAAGATGGCCGCTTACTGCCGGGTGTGACAGAACCGTCCAAATTAAATCCCATTTAACACACATAACCCATCCACTTGGTCATTATGCGTTAAAGAGGAGTTAACTTGTCGATATCTGCCGGGTCAAGCCTGGTAAATCACTTACGACAAAGGATCGAAAGGTTGTACATCAAAACTCACACCAAGGCGAGTCCAGAGATAATAAGTCTTAATTTATTTCATCCTGAGCATCACAGGTTCATTATTACAAACCAAGTCTTTTGCATAAGATAAACAAGTTCGGAGTTCTAAACACAGCGGAAAATAAACAACTACGAGGTAGGTAACATCACTAGAGGCCATTAGTGATGCCACTAAGCACTGTCCTCCTCCCACTCAACTTCCCAACTGGGTGGGAGAGAACCAGGCATTGGAAAACCATCATCAAACACATCATTACCTGAAAATATCAACAAAGCAAGGCTGAGTGTACTAATACTCAGCAAGACTTAACCGTCGGGTGATGAGACATCATGAACTCTCTAGACATGCAAGCTTTATGGCAAGAGGGTTCCTTTTTGCTGAAAAGTAACAAAGAGTATGTCCTTACTTTCAAGTTTTAGCTCAAAATTCTAGTTGATTATCCATTACTAGGTAAGCAACTACTGCAAGCATAAGTTGAGCAAGCAATTAAGCATACAACAATATTCTTCTCAATTCCATCGTTAAGGGACATAGAGTGTATGGTTAAGCACTCTCGGATAATGGTGAGAGGCCGATGATCAATCGATTAATAACCTTGCAAGGTGGACCTAAACACACGGGAGAATGCATACCCCATCATCCGACCACGGCCCCTACAGGGCGGGGTACACACCAACCAGGCGGTTCCCAATCATCCTCGGTTCGGGATCAAAGCCCACAGTCCCTGGTACAAGGTTATCCGGCCTGGACTTACATCTTTTGCCACCCGGATCCACACATGCACCACTGCCTAGAACCTGGGGACTACTCCTGGGGTAGTGGTAGAGAGTTCCCTTACCGGATAAAAAAGGTACTAGGCTTACCTGTCCCACTCCCGGCAAATGCTTAGTACGTTCAAACGCTTAACCACAGACCTACTTGGCCGGAGCCGGTCCTATGCTCTTACCACATGAGCGGGTAGGTTCAACAATCTTATGATTCCAACATAAGAGACCTATAACTCGCGAGTGACGAACATCACTCGACTTCTACCGAGTCCTTAGAGCATGGCAACTAGCGACCTAGCATACTAGTAGTCTGAACATAGGAACCTAAGATCATGCATCTAGGGTTTCATTCAACTCCTGAAACTTAAATGCACAAACATAGCAAGGATAAGTTGCATAAGTTAAAAACATAGGTTATGCTCCAAGGCTTGCCTTCACTAGCACAGTCAGTAGGGAAGTCCTCCGAAGCTGAGTTCGGGTCTTGCTGCACTTCTACGGTGTTCACTTCTCCCTCAGCTGGTTCTCCTTCAGCGTCCAGCACCAGCTCGTAGTTCCCGTCCGGAAGTTCTACACGATATGCATATGCATAACTTTAATTATTCAAGCTTCGGGAGTGAAGTGCTTCTGAAATTTCAGAGGTAAACATGGGGTTTATTGTTGGGCACATTCACCTGGATAAGATTTTATTCAACTTTTCTTATCACTAGATAAGTGGGTGATTAGGTGAAGGTTATTATTCCATTTTGATGGTGATTGTGTGCACATATAAATTATTTAATTTATTTTACTTCACCAAAGTATGGGTGCTGTATAGGGTGCATTTTTGGTGAAGCTTATTAATTGAATTTAAATTATAATCCAAGGTATACTTGGTTAATCTTTTTATTCCATTTATAAAGCTTGATTTACTTTAGAATTTATTTCTGGATGTTCCATACATCAATAAACCGAAATAAAATTCACACAAGCACATAACATACTGATCAGGTTACAGACCAAAAATTACTTTAAACTAAGCTATAGATTGCACATGAAAAATCTATAAAGCATTAGCTAGCATAAATTTAACATTTTTGCACAGCCAAATACATATACAATCTATGGTCAAGATTTCACACAGAGTCATAACATGACAGATATGAGCTACTCAAAATTTACTAGGGCCAGAAACATAACCTAACATGCTTGATCAAAATAACTCCTATTAAAGCCATAAATTAAATTGAACTATTTAAACATGTCAACAGATAATCATCTATTTATCATTGATACATCTAGTCATACTCATGCTACTACAAAAAGATCAACCATAACTTCTGAAACAGAAATTACATATATAACAGGAATATTTAAACTCCCATATATCAAAATAAAATCATAACTACAAAACTATAACAGATCTATGTGCCATTTTTCTACACAAGGTCAAGCATGGCTATACTAGCAACATATCCAAAATTCACATACAGAGCAGTTACAGATTTCAAATTATTTCAAATCTAGCTAAACTGATAATTTCAAAATTATTCAAAATCAAGAAAGAAATTTACAAACTTTCTTTCTAGAAAAGTTGCATCTGTACATAAGGATCACAGAACAGTTGAGCTTGTATTTTTCCAATTTTTATTCGATTTATTATGAATTTTCTAAGACACAAGATATTCAAACTAAAACTGAAGAATCTTTTTACAGACAGCCCCCTAGACTTTCGCACAAAGGACCCTAGCAAGATTTAGATCTTCACAAGAATACCCTAGGCGGCGCAGGGGGTCTGCCGGACTTGGCTGTGTGAGTGGCTGGGGGTGCGTGTGTGCTCACCCTCGGTCGATTGGCGGTGGCAGCTTGGTTGGAGGCGGCTCCGGCGATGCTCGGCGGCGAGGCCGGCGCAGAGCAGCCGCGGTGGCCGCAATGCCGGTGAAGGAGCGGGTTCTCCGGCCAAGGCGCGTGCTCGGAAAGCTTCACGGGGTCACTGGTGAGGTGTAGGTGCCATGTGTGGTCGAAGGGGAAGGGCGGAGGGTGGAGCTCGTCGTGGGGACGGCAATGGCGTGCGGCGGAGCAGGGTCTCCTGCGCGAGCACGCCTGGGCCTTCCCTTTATACACAGGCGGAAGCAAGGGGGGGTGACGTGTTGCCCGAGCTGCATGTGTGCCACCTCGCGGCACAGCTGGCCTGCAGCTTCACGGGCGCGGCGTCATGGTGGCACGGCGGAGCGGCGCGTGCTCGGGCTAGCCGGTGTAGGGCGCTCAAGTGCCTAGGCAGGCGGGGTTCTGGGACAGGGAGATGCGGACAAGTGCACGGCGACAGGTTTTAAGCTGGCCGGTCACACGGGCGGGGCTTGTCTGCGCGGCGGCGCTGGCGGTGGCGCGTGTCGACGGCTTTCGCGGCGGAGCGACGGCGCAAGCGACGCGGTGGCGTGCCAGCTGTCCCTAGGTTGCCACGGTGGACTGACAATCACGGGGTGCAGGTGAGGGTAGGTGGGACCCACTGACACCGGCGTACGGGCGGGCGCTCACGTGCGGGCGCGAATGCCGGGGCGCGGTCTCGGCACGGTCGCGCGGGCAACGTCGCGGCCAGGGCGCGAACCTAGAGCGGCAGTGCAGCAAACAAGTTCGGAGTAGGCTACTTTGACCGGTTCAAACAATTCAAAATTGAATAGAAGTTCAAAATCGGCCAATGTAGAAGTTATAGAGGGGATATAGCTCTAGAACTTTTGCAAAGGTTGACCAGGGTTTAGATCAAAGGATTGAGCAGGGACAAGGCTTGAAAATGAGGATTTTCTCGACCTCGAAAACAGTGCCATCTGCACTTCAAACTAGTTTTTGAAGCTTTTCCTCTCAAAATTAGAAATGCCACCAATTAGATGAAATGTGTCCCATCTAATTCTGAGCAACTTTTAGTTTTGCAGATTTTTGAGTGTTTAAGAAAAATTTGGAGATCTACGTGAGACACCAAATCAATGTCAAAAAGGGAATGGGGTTTGACCCCTTTGACTATGTTGACCAAGGTAATTAGGGTTTAGTTTTAAGAGTTGACCCCAATTAGCAACTTGTACTTATCATTAGTAGCTTGGGATCATGATTAGCACATGAGCCTATGATTAGACTATGATTAAGCAACATAAACATCAGGGATGTTACACCGGGCGGTGCGTGAATTGGAAGATAAGTTCCACGGGCTCGAGCTCAATCATGTGCTGCGCGAGTACAACAAGGCGGCCGATACCCTCGCGAAGGCAGCGTCGAATCGGAAACCCGTTCCGCACGGGGTCTTCGCCAGCGACCAGTATGAACCATCTATTCGTTCCGAGGAAGACAAGACGCCAGAGCCGTCAACACAAGAGGTCATGGAGATCAACGGGGCGCGAGAACCCAACCTCGAAGACCCCGACTGGAGGGTTCCGATCCTCGAGTGGATGGTGGAAGGAAAATAGCCACCCGACAAGGAGACGGCTCGACGCATCGCCCGCATGGCCAAGTCGTACAAACTGGTCGACAGCGAGCTCCGTCGAAAAGGTGCCAAAGGCATGTTCATGCGGTGCATCCTGGCTGACCAGGGCAAGGAACTTTTGCAAGAAATCCATGTGGGCACCTGCGGGCATCACGCCGGCCCCAAAACCATCGTCGGAAAGGCTTTCCGACAAGGTTTCTATTGGCCTACCGCGATAGCTGACGCGACTCGGATCGTGCGCAGCTGCGAAGGCTGCCAGTTCTACGCTCGACAAACCCATCTCCCGGCGCAGGCCCTGCAGACCATTCCCATCACCTGGTCGTTCGCGGTCTAGGGGCTGGACATGGTCGGACCACTGAAAAAAGCACCCGGGGGCTTCACCCATGTGCTCGTCGCCATCGACAAGTTCTCGAAGTGGATCGAGGCCAGGCCCATAACGAACGTCCGCTCCGAGGAAGCCGTCGCATTCTTCACCGATATCATCTATCGGTTCGGGATCCCGAACTCCATCATCACCGACAACGGCACGCAGTTCACCGGCAAGAAGTTCCTCAAGTTCTGCGACGACAATCACATCCGTGTGGATTGGGCCGCCATCAGCCATCCAAGAACCAACGGGCAAGTCGAGAGGGCCAACGGCATGATTTTGCATGGTCTGAAGCCGCGGATATTCAAGCGTCTCGAGAAGTTTCGAGCGACGTGGGCCACTGAGCTCCCGTCCGCCCTGTGGAGCCTGCGCACCATGCCAAGTCGGGCTACCGGCTGCATGCCTTTTTTCCTTGTCCACGGGTCGGAAGCAATCCTCCCGACAGACATCGATTATGGCAGCCCACGAGTTCAGGCCTACACGGAAGAGGGCAACCAGGTCGCCCTCGAGGATGCCATCGACTAGTTGGATGAGGCGCACAACGTCGCCCTCCTCCACTCAGCACAGTACCAGCAAACTCTACTCCGCTACCACGAACGCAACATACGGGAGCGCGAGTTCCTAGTCGGCGACCTCGTCCTCCGACGAGTTCAGAGCAATGAAGGGCGACACAAGCTCTCGCTTCCATGGGAAGGGCCATACTTTGTCGACCAAGTACTCCGTCCGGGAACCTTCAAGCTCAAGCACGAGGACGGCACGGTCATCTCCAACGCCTGGAACATAGAGCAGCAATGCCGTTTTTACCCTTAAGCATTTACTTCGTTTCCATTTTATGATAATGCAAGAGCTCTGAGCTACTTTTTTCTTCATGAAATGACATCTTTTCGCAAGCTTACATCTTTTACTCGAGTAAAATGTCTTTATGCTTGTCTCATCCCATGGGCAAGTCTCCGACTTGTCCATGGGCTCGGGGGCTACCCAGGGGCTACGACCTCCCTCCCCTGAACGTTGCGAAACCTTTTTTCGATCAAAAACCATTTATGGTTTCTCGTATGATCACTGCAGTACAATCACTTTCATTAAAAGGGAGATGAACGATGACCCCGGCGGTCATGAACCTGCGCTCGTCCGGGCCCCGAGTACTTACGCCCCCGCAGCTATGGTACAAAGACCCACAAGCAAAGTTTGTGATCCCAGGTTATCAAATCACTCGCCCCTTCAAAGGGACTCCGAGTAACCGTCTCAAACTCTCAAGAGTTTTCTTGTTTGCAAAAACATGTACACGCGCCTACCTTTCTTCGAAGTACTCGGGGGCTGCCCGCTCGAGTGGTAACACTCCTAAACTAAGCTCGGTCGAGTCGCCTAGTTCCTACGCCTCCGCGGCTATGGAGCAAGATACCGTCAGCAAAGTCTTAGGTGACACCACTCGGCACACAAGTCCTCTAACTACTCGAGAAAAGAGAACAAACAATCAAAATGCTTAAAAAACTTGATACAAAGACAGGTTCTTAACCCTCGAGTCTGCCACAAACATCTGGCCCACAAGTTTTTACAAGCATGATTAAGAAAGACTCGACGAGGCAACTTGGTTTTCTTTACAGGCCCAGGTCGTAAAGGGCGTGACTCAGCATGGCTTTGGCGAAGTCGATGGCGTCTTCTTCAATCTTATCGTACTGCTCGTTGCTGTAGCCTGGGCACCATCCTTGGCTAGGCAGCCTTCTGTCCAACTCTAGGTAATGTGACAGGAAGATGGCCACCACCTTATGGACGGCGTCACCAGCCGTATCCATGGCCCGTTGACGAGCTGTCGCAGGGGCCAACTCCAAGCGGTCTTTCATATGGCCGGGAGGAACACCGATCTCGTTGCACACCTTAATGATGGCCGCACCCATCCCGTTGCGGATCGCCTCCTGCTGCTGGATCTCGGCCTGGGCCTCGCCGAGCGACTTTCGCTCCTGCTCGAGCTCAGTCACGGCCTCTGGAGAAAAGCAAGGATACCAATATCAGCAAAAAATGAGCCAGCCCAAGGAAGGCAAAAGATGAAGAGGACACAGCTCTTACTATTGAGCTTCTCGTTGGCCTCCTTGACCAGCTCCACCAGCGTCTGGTTCTCGACGAGGCGGGTGGTCGCAGCGCTCTCGTGCTTCGCGACCTGTTTCTGCAGGTCGGTGCGCTCCACGCGGAGTGCTGAACACCCAGAAGAAAGACGCCGCCTCGAATCAGGAAACCGCACAGGAGTAGAAAGCAGAGATAGTAGGTCGTAGGGTACTCACTGAGGATCTCATTCTCGCGCTTCTGAGCAATCTCCTCCAGACGACCCTTCTCGGCGATGACGGTGGTGACTTGGGCCTCAAGCTTCATCACCCGCTCGCGAGCCAACTGGAGGTCGGACTCGGCCTGGCCTGCCCTGGCTTCAAGGTCCGCCTTCTCTTGATGGGCGGTGCGGGAAGCGGCTTCAGCGTTGGAGCGAGACGCCGCCGCTGCCTGCTCCGCCGCGGCCAGCCTTTCCTCCAGGGCGGCCTTCTCAGCTTGCGCCGAGGTCGCGCGGTCCTCAGCGGCCTTCGCCCTCGCCTCAAAGGACGCGCGCTCTGTCGCCCGGCTGGCCTCGCCGTCCGCCGCTGCTAGGCGGGCAGCGGCCAGCTGCATCTCCAGCTGGACTTTCTCCGCGCGGAGCGCTTCAAAGGCCCTGGCCCTGTCCTCAGAGCGCCCGACGAGCTCCTGAATCACACACAAGTCGCACGGCTCAGAACTAAGGGAAAACAAGCATGAAAAAGGAAGAGGAAGAAAGTGGACTCACCCTCGAGGCGGGAAACAGGTTCTTGATCGCCCGCTCTGACTGGCGCCGCGCCATCTCGACCAGATGCAGGCCGTGTTCCATCCGGCGGCGGGCCGCCAGCTCGGCATCGCTATCGAGATCCGGGCCTACTGAGGCCTGAACCAGCGACACGGTTACCAGCCAGAGCGGTGGGACTTCCGTCGCCTCCTTCTCCTCCGCCGCCGACGTGGCCGGCCTCTGCCCCCTCGAGCTCTCCCCAATCTCCACGATCGGGGGAGGCGGTCGGCGAAGGTGACGCCGGGATGACGATCACCTACGTAGGGGCGGCGTCCGATGCGGCGACCGACGAAATGGGCACAACCCCCTCGGTCACCATGATCGCCGGCGCAGCAGAAACATCTGCGGAGGCGCGGTCGCCCACCTCCACCTCCATCGCAACGGCGTCCCCCGAGCCGCCCGCCGACTCGGGGGCTCGGGGTTCCATCTCCATCTCCGCTGTGCCGCTCCCCGCTTCCCTCAGCAACTCGGGGGCTGGGGCCTCGGAGCCTGCGGCGGTAGCAGCCACCCCCTCCAGCGACTCGGGGGCTGGCCGCTCGGCATCTGCATTATTGCTCGCCCCCGTCGACGACTCGGGGGCTGGCTGTCCGCCATCACCCGCCCGCGCCTCGGGAGCGGGGTCCTCCTGGTCCTGCTCCGGGGCCCCGGACAGGCACCTCGCCAACTCGGCCGCGTGGGCTGAGAGCGCTTCTTCAGTGGGGGCCTCACCCCCCAAACCCATCGTCCCCATCGACAGGTCGCTGCGAGCCGAGCTCGCAGCGACCTGCGCGGGGACGGTTCTCACTTGGGTCCCGGACCCGCTTGCTTCTTCTACCGCCGCCCCCGACTGAAGGGAAGGCGGTGGGTTGCTCGTCGTCGGTGCGTCACCAGCCGCCTGAGCAGGGCGGCGCAATGCCTTGACAGGCGCCGGCCTCAAGGTGCGGCGGTCGGGCGCCCTGAACCGAGAAGAATGTCACGACAATGAACAGAGATGTGAAGCAAAAAATTAGAGAACCGCGACTCAGAACTCACCCCTGCGCGACGCGACGGGGCCGCTTGGAGCCGGCTGTGGAGTCGCGCGGGGACGCCGTCCTCTTGCTCCCCGCTGTCGGAGCCAATGCCGGGGATAAGGTCAGCCCACCTCCGGCGACGACGATCGACGTAAGGCGCTGCTGGGTCGGCAGCGGAACCCTTCCCTGGGTTGTTGGAGGCGGGGAGGCCGCCGGCACGCTCCGCGGCTCCCGTAGTAGGGGCACGGAGGGCGAGCGAGACCTCCGGCGCGAGGAGTGGCGGCGCGAGCTGTCGCGCCTCGGCTCGGGGCGGCTGGAGTCGCCACACCACGGAGAACCCCTGCTCCTCTCACGGCGATCCCGCTGAGGGGCGCGGCTGCTTGTTTTGGGCTGATCAGCCCGGGAAGAGGAGGGAGGCACCTGCCGGCTTGAACTGGTGCCGGCAGCGATCGAGGCGGTCGCCGACCCACCACGAGGCCGCGAGGACGGCGCCGTCTCCTCATCGGTCCACTCGAACGGGGACTCCTCCTCGTCCGTGTCTGACGGCGCCAGTGAGGGATCCTCGTCATCGGAGACGTCCCTCTCCCCGTTACGCCGGCGTGAGATGCGCTTGTCGTTCCTCTCCCTCCTCGCGATCTCCTTCTACTGGTGCTCTCTCTTGCGCTCCCCACGCCGCTGCTACCGCGCGGCGTCTCCCGGGTGATCGTCCGGTCCTCCTCCAGCGGAGGACGAGAGGCGAGCAGGTGCACATCCCTCAGCTGCACAAGTGCGGGAACAATCACCATCCGCGACCAAAACAGACAAATCAAAAGGAAGTCGGGAAAAGACGTACCAGCTCCACGGTGGCCTGAGCCGGGTGCATCTGCAGCACACCCAGCGGCGGCCAAAATATATAGGAAACCCCGGTGGCCTGGGTCACCCGGCACTAGACCTCGTCTAGTGAAGGCAGCGGACGGGCGGTCACGGTCCCCTCGAAAGGGGCCCGGTCGTCCGTCATCTCCCAGAGGCGCAGCGCACAGCGAAGGAGCGGGACGACCCCCCGGGTGTGGTAGCCGCCGATCACGGTGATGAAGTTCACTCCGTTGTCGCGGAGTCTCTGGAGGGTGGCGAGGGCATCGTCGAGGAACCAGGGACGGTCTTTCTTCTCCGGTCCGTAGCTCCACCTCGCCGGCGCCCGGTCGTACCACCGGCCGGTGAATTCCGGCAACGAGTTCTCAGGGTCATTCTTGAGATAGAACCACCCTCGGTGCCACCCACTGTTGGATGTAGGCAGGTAGGTGGGGATGTACTCATCCATCCTCCCCTGCTTCCCGCGTAGTCCGGCGCACCCGATGGCCACTACGGAGTTGCGGTCCTTGACGACGATGAACTTGTAGAAGTACCGGAACAGGTCCCAGTGGGCTCCCTGCTCCAGGTACCCCTCGCACAAGGCCTCGAACGCCGCCATCTGTTGGATGCCGTTCAGGTTGAGGTTCTGCAGCTCCAAGCCGTACTCCTGGAGCACGGCGCGGATGAATCGGCCCGCCGGGACGGAGAAGCCTCGCTCGTGGAACAGCACGAACGAGACCACATACCCCGTCGGAGGCTGGGGGCGGCTCTCCGACCCAGGGACCCTCCACTCCTCCACCGCGGTCAGCAGCGGCAGCATGCCATCAGAGGCCAGGCGGTCAAGGTCGGCCCAGGTCACCGACGAGGGAGACCAGTTCGACATCACGTCGGCGGTGGCGATGGTGGCGGCGGGCGTCTCTGGCTTGCGAAGAGAAGGCGGGGCGAGCTCTGCAGTAGGTGTGGCGAATGCGAGGACAAAGGCAAGAGACGGCGGTGGCGAAACACGCAAGGAAGCAAAAGGGGAAAAAAACTGGCCGGCGGCCGCGGTATATAAATAGTGGGGTGATTACATCTGCCCCGCAATTAATGCCCGTGTCGCCTCGGGCCACGTCCTCCATCTGCCGAAGCGTCACCCCTCAAAAGGCGCGCCCCACTACCGCTCGCCACCCACGACCGAGCCGCCACATCACCAGAAGCGGGCCCCGGCGATCTCGCGACAGGCGCGAGATCTCCGGCAATCACCCCCACGACTCGCGCCACTTGGCAGGACACCAGTCTCCGACTTGTTCAAGACTCCAATATTTAACCCCACGCACAAGTCCCCGACTTGTCTGTGGGCTCGGGGGCTACTACCCGCGGGTCCGCTCGCGCGTCCCCACCAGAGAAAACACAACAAAATCTCCTCGTCTCCGTGACAGTTGATCCTGGGAGCGAGTCTCCGACTCCCTCACCAGGCTCTAGGGCTACTGACGAGGCCATGTACTAGGGCCCACCAAGACCCTTAAAAAACGCAGCACGGGCCCACGTATGGCATGCTTTAGCGGCTAACACAACGAGTGTTACGCTGCCCGAGTACGTGAGAGCCCGTACGACAAGTTTCCACCATGAGTCAGGAGACAGGCGGCCCACGGCCGCCCGTACCTCTTCCCCGAGTACGCAGCGACTCGTATGACAAGATTCCACCTTCGCTCCCAACTACTCGAGTTGTACGAGTAGTTTTCCGCCTCACGGCCGCGGAAACTCACTCGCACGAGTAGTTTCCGTCCCGCCGTCGCAACTACTCGCTCGCACGAGTAGTTTCTGTCACCCGCTCGAGCGGGCTTCACAGAGAAGGCATGGGGTGCGTGGACCCACCAGATCGAGATCCCGGGATCTCCGCGCACGCTCCCCCGTGCACCGCCATGTGTCCTCCCAGCCACAGCGGTCCGCCCGGGCCAGGCCGATTCGGTGTCAGGGGACGGATTCATCAAACCCTGCCACCATTGGCACAGTGGCCGCCGTACCGTGAACAGCGTAATGGATGCTAAGCGGCGGACGGTACAGTACACACTACAGCCTAAGCATTGGGAGACGTGGTGTAGACCACCCACTCACCCGAGTGGTTTCCCATCTCCGACCCGTTCAAAACTTGGCTGTCAAGGCCACAGGTACATAGGTCCGGTTGGTGTCCCGTGATACCCCGGAATGCGGTCCGCCACGTGTTCGCCTCACAGGACGGGTCTGCCCTGACCAGGTCGATCCTGTGTCAGGGGACAGATCCTCCTGCCGCCCCCCCAGCTGAGGCGGTACGCATCGTACCACGGAGGGCACGGGAAACGCTGTGCCACCAACGGCACAGTGTAAGCCGTCACCTATCCGTGGTGCAGGCTACTCCGTTCCTACGACATCAAGAAAAGACAAGCCTCTGATCCACTGACTGGGTCAGGACAAGTACACTGCCTCCCGTACCCGACTAACTACTCGGAGGAGGGAACGGGGGGCCCCGGGACGGATGCTTGGGACGCACGGGATCTGCACCGTCACCCAAGGCCCCGTAACAGTGCTTCGCCGCTCCTGCCGTCTGACAACCCGTAGCAGAGAAGGACGTCTCGCACTGTAGATTAGCTCATATACGCTCAATGTAACCACCCTAAACTCCTCCCTTGCGACTATTAAAGGGAGAGGCAGGGGCACTCTCAATACACATTCGTCTCCACCCCCACACGCACTTAGCATCGATATCCCATCTCATACAACCACGCACACACGTACGCAGACTCCTGCTACTTGAACCACTTGCACACCAGGGACTTGGGCTCTGCACCCTCTCCCGACCTATTTGTACACCCTGTGGCAAACCCCTGAGCATAAGGAACACCCCTTCTCAGACTAGACGTAGGGTATTACTCTCCGGAGGCCCGAACCAGTATAACCCCGAGTGTCTCCTGTGCTACCGTGCGGATTAGAACACGCCTGCTCGTATAAATTGACTTGCCGGCGGTAACGAACCCCGACAACGTGCCTCTAACTTATGAACAAACACATAAGGAATGAGTTTATCACCCTTCAAGTGGATCAAAAGGTAGTGTTCATGAAGAACACAAGCCTCTAAATGATGAACAAAGGATGAACTCAAGAACATATCAAGCATATGATCTACCATGACTTTATATGAAATAGCTGAATAACTGAAGTAGATCAAAGTCATACAATGAAATAAAGATAAAAGAGAACTCATACCTAGACTCCAAAGAAGACTTGGAACCTGAATAAGAGCTACTCTAGCCTACCCCCTAGCCTTGGTAACTAAAAGTGAGAGGAGAATGAGGGAGTGGTGTGTGGGAAATGGGAGCCCCTCCCCTTCTATTTATAGGCAACGACCAGGCTTCCTCGGGGGCTCAAAGTGCTCCAAAACACCCCGGGATGCAGCAAGTGACCAATGAGCAGCTGCCACGTGTAGGGCCGAGATGGGGTGGCACTAAGGCAGTTTGGCCGATCCTAGGATCGACCGGCCCCCTAGGCCCCCCACTCGGGGTGGTTTTCCTCTAGGTGGCTGCCCTGTGGGCCCTATGATCCATCCCCAGTGCATGGCTTGATTTGGTATTCGAGGTGGGCCCTTTGATCCATGTGGTGTCCTCTGATTCGTCGGTGAGTGCATCCCTTGGATCGATGACGTGGAATGCCATGTTTCTCTTAGTGGCGGCCACCTCCTCAGCTGAGTTGGCATGGCTTCTTCATAGAAGGTGGGTTTCCATCTCTTTTAAGGGGTAAATCACTACATACAAATAATCTCCAAGGACAAGTGGAACTACATTATTCAAACCAAAATGCAAGTAAATAATGCATATGCCTCCATTTATGTGAGAATATTGAGGGCTAAAAGTGGTGAATTTCAACCGTCATCAAACTCCCCCAAGCTAACCTCTTGCTCGTCTCGAAGAAAGATATTAGAGACTTAGGTTGGTTGATCAGGAGTTGCTACAATGTTGTATTCTCAACTTATGGCAAACATACAGCAAAGTATTCTACCAAGAGTTGAACAAGTTGGCAATGTTCTTACCCTTCTCCTGATGACATGGGGCATCTAGCTTCAACTGCCTTGGGCAGTTGAGAGACAGAATGGTTATATAGAATGTGCATAATCACTCATACCTTGATCTGCTATCAATCCGGAGGTTTTGCAAATTTTGTAAAAGAAAATCAAAGTTCCTCAAATGATACTCTCGGATCACTCAAAGTGTATGGTTCCTCACCAAGGCATCAATGTTGCCTTACTTCACATCCTACTCCTAATAGGCTTTATGTGGAGTTGTAGGTAGGGAAGATGTGGCAAACTTGTCTCTCATGTTTTGCTAAGTCAAAAACCAGATCCTTGGAAGAAACAATCATACATCCTGATCAAGATGTGCATATGTGTGTGATGGATATGAGCATGGCAAGGTGGATACTAGGCCCGGAAATGGGTGCTAGATATTGCCATGCTTTATATGAGGGAATGAGGGATTGATGGTAAGGTGGACACTAGCCCCGGAGTAGATACTAGTTATTACCATCTATATGGTGGAACTCTTTCTCTTGCACATATCAATCCCTTTTTCTCCTTTTGAAATTTTTCGAGACTTGGGCTAGCTCTATTTATTTTATTTTTGCCATGCTTTTGAGCATGCTTTTCTTTTTCTTTCTTTCTTTTTTTAGCTAGCCCTTTGTCTCTATTGGAGATATTTGGAGAGGGATGAATGATACAAAGATACATAGAGTTTTATTTTGTGGAAGAATGCATAAGCAACATGGAGCGAATGATGAATGCTAACTTCCAGTGTAGAAGTTTAGCATGAACGTGTACGTGATCCTAATCAGGGGAGTATGAGTTCTAACACGGGTCACAACAATTTGACAAAGCTCAATGAGAGAACAAGTTGCATATGTGGAGGCTAAGAACTAGAATCTACATATGGCCTTGGATGGGAAATTCTCATCATTGAGGAACTCATCATGTTTTGATTTTTCAAAAAGGAAAACTCTGGATGTCAAGCATCACTAAGCACAAGATCATAGCACTCTATTGTACCATATCATATCTAACAACAACCTAGGCAAGGTTCATGCTTTTTGCTACCCACAGTTTTCAAGCAAAGGTTTGAACATATAAGCGAACTCTTTTCTCCTCGGGTGTGTCCGGCTCGTGGCAGCCATGAAGGAGCATGGCTGCGGCCGTGAGGTTCTGCGACACGCGCCTGAAGAGTGGCGCATCACCGCCGTCGCCGGCGGCGTCCTCGTTGATGTGCTGGTTCACATCACGTGCACGTGCGCGAGCCTGCGGAACCGGCTGCTCAGCTTCTTGCTCGCGACGCTGTTCACTCCGCTGGTCACGCTGAGGGTCGCGTGGCTCGTCCTCCACTCCGAGTGCTTGGTGGAGGTTTGCCAGCTCTTTGTTGAGCTGGTGCTTGGCCTCGGTGATCTCATCGATGCGCGCCCGACGCTGGGCGTCCACGGCGCGGTGGCGAGCGTTTTCCTCGCCATTCGTCGAGCTGCTGGCGGTCCGGGCCTTGATGACGTTGCACTCGCGCGTGAAGTCTGGCAGAGGCGTCGGTGGCCTCCTCCGCGTGACCGTGGAGCCCGGGGCAACGTAGGAAGCCCTCAGCATGTCCACGTAGGTCGTCACCGGGTCGTCCGGGTGGCCCTGCTGCCCGTGGGGGTACATGGCGCTGTACCGCTCCATGAACTCGCTCCAGGTCAGCGGCTCGGACCCGCTGGCTTGGAAGGCGAGGTCAGTGAGGTTGTAGGCCGCGAGCCTAAAACGCTCCTGTGTTGTGTTTGGCCCTAACATGGCCATGATCGACTCGTCCGTGAAGCCACAGACAAAAGCGGCGTGCCCCGCCGCCGCCGTCGAGGCGGTAGGACGCGCGGGTCGGGTGAAGGTCCTCCCGACGACGGACTCCGCCGGCCCGGTGTAGACGAAGCCGAGGGAGCCGAAGAGCACGGTGGTACCGGGAGTCAGTGAAACTCTGCGGCCCTCCATCCGGATCGCTGGTGAAGTTCGGCGAGACACACGATGTGCCCCTACCTGCCGCGCCAACTGTCGGGGTTCTCTACCGCCGGCAATAAATTTGTATCGGATTGTGTGTCAGACTCGGATGGTTAGCACAAGAGACACGAGGGTTTTATACTGGTCGGGCCTCCGGAGAGTAATACCCCACGTCCAGTTCCGAGTAGTCGTGTTCTTATGCCAGGGATGTCTGTAGTAGGGGTTACAAACTATGTGATCGGTCAGCCCCTCATACGGTTGCAGACCTCCCCCTTTTATAGACACAAGGGTGAGGGGTAAGCGGGAATACCAAAATGTGCTACAGTGCTACGGTATTGGGAGGTCTTTTCCGACGTCGATGTCCGTCAAGAGGCATTGAAGGGCGCTGAGCTGTGGCGGCGTTAGCTGTCGACGCGTGTGCGAGCGGCACTGTACATCTCGAGTACTTGGCACCTCCTCCGAGTTCCTCCTTAGATGACTCAGCTCCCTTGATTGTTGATTAGGCCCACCATATTATGGCCTAAGTGTAGGTAGGCGCCGCCCGTAGACGGTAATCGAGTACCTGCTCTGACGGGGTGGCGTGCAGCAGGGTTTGGACGGGACGGCTTGTTGGAGGCTGCGCGGGCGTACAGTGCGTAATTACAGCCTCTGTCAGAACGAGCCGCCCTCACGTTCCACCAGATGGGGTGTTTGCATGGCGTGGAGCACTGGAGCCTTGCGTGTCATTGCGGGGGAGTTCGACCGTCAGGGCAGCGCCACGTTCGTATGGGGCCCCTGATCCGGTGCTCCGACCTCCACATGTGGGCCCCGTCCTAGTCGGAGACAGAAATTACTCGTGCGAACGAGTGGTCGGAGGCGAGGCGGAAAGCACTCGTGCGAGGCGGAGAGTCCTCGTGCGAGGCGGAGAGTACTCGTGCGAGGCGGAGGGTACTCGGAGATGAGGAAGTCTTGTCAGTGAGGGTCTTGACGAAGATCTGCATCCCTCCCTGTCCTGGATCTTAGCCTTGACATTGTCATTGGTGTCAGAAGACTCCATCTCAAAGGTGATTATCTTGTCACTTAGGGGGCCCTAATCTAGGCCCTCGTCACCCAACAACAATCTCGCGATGTTGCAACCCACGAAAGAGACAACCCGAAGGACCGTCGTCTTCCACTCTCAATCAAGTTGTTGTGTTTGCTCTCACCCCGTCTTCCTTCTCACCACGTCTTCAGCAGCTATCACCCTCTCGTGAGCATGCTAATCTTTCCCGACATGGTTGTCCTAACCATACACTACCCAGCCGACAATCTCGCCACCTTCTCTCACCGCTACTATGCCCACCACCGCGTTACCATCCCTCTAAATTCAGTATCTTCATAGGAAACCCCTATGCACTCCTTTGAGAACTACTCTTGCTCGTTTGAGAACTTGTTCCACCACTTGATATAAAAAAAATTAAAAATATTATAAAAATACGAGTAAAAATTTAGTAAATAATAATTATATAATTATATTTATGCTACCAGTTAAACTGTAGTTAGCATCAGCTTAGTAATAAACAAGTTATTTGCACCCATAGTAAAATGCATGTGCGTGCGACACACACATGTCTAAAAACCACATTGCAATATAAAGTGCAAGTGCGGCACACACATGTATAACAACACAAAAACAAGATTTTATGTTTATAAGATAATGAAATATGTATATATTCAATAACAAAATTATGTCTACCCTCGATGTTTAAAGAAATCTTCCACTTGTATCAATCTCATGTTGCCCCTACCCCCGCCCCCACCCACTTCCTTGCGTCTTTGACAGCTATCGCCACCAAAATCGCCGCCTCCCCCCCACCCACCCCACCCCCTATGCCATGCTGATGTTACCCAGTACCAACAAATGCTAAATCTAAAAAACATGAGATTGGTGTATGGAAAACCATAGAACCCACAAGGTATAGCAAGCATCAAAGAGAAAAGTTGAAGTCTAAACTTCGGTCTAGATCGTAAAGACAAAGCAATGTAAAGTGCATCTATCTAACAACACATAAATAGGAATTTATGTTTATAGAATAAAAAAATATGGATATATTCAATGATAAAATTATGCCTACCCTCGATCTTTAAATAACAATCTTACACTTACATCAATCGCATGTTCGCCCCCGCCCGCTCTTCGTCGTGTCTTCGGCGGCTATCACCGCCGAATCCGCCCACCTCCCCACCTCTACCCCCGAATCCACCGCCACTCCACCCCCTCCCGAGCACGCTAATCTATCTCGGTGTAGTAATGATGCCTTGGCCAATATAGGCATAATTTTAATTTGCTCTTTACAGCAATAACAATGATGTAGAATATCACCTCGATCATCTTAATTTTCTCTTTATTCGCAGCGAATGATTTCTCTGATCATTTGGGTAGTAGAGACTAAAGATCAACATTTCTCTTCTCTCTCACCATAAGTTGTCCAAAAACTATAGTGAAAAAATATTAAGAAGTGCAATTTGGATCTTAGAAGTGCATTAAGGCATAACAAATTAAATAAGTTAGCTCAATTCTATCTCCATGATGCATCCAAAGTTGAAGAGCTTCGACACTTGCAGCCTACCAAACGTATCCAATCTTCTAAATTGGAAGAGCTCTAAAGAGTTTGAACCTCTAGTGATAATAAATTTGAACTATTAAATGTGAAGCAAACACATGTACTGGAACATTAAAATGTACATTGGGGGCCTCCAAACTTGTTAAACGACTTTTTGCTCAAAAAAAAACTTGTTAAACGACTTAGGTGAGTTTCAAATCATGTATTCATCAAAAAATGTTGACCAAACCACACAGGTACCTTAAACAGAGTGAAATATTTATTGTTAGCTCAAAATAGCAGATAGATCTTATATTAGGAGTGATAATCCATAAAAATAGTGACTACACCAGGCACATCATGTAAAAAACATTGTGACATGCAAAAGAGTTATCAACATTCTGAATTTTGCAACAAGTAACATAAATATTAAGAGTTCTGGTATTTCTGAATTTCTTCGGAATTAACAAGTCAAGTAAAACAAGCAAAGAGTTCTGAAGCACAGACTAACATGGTACCTCTAGCTTACAGTGGCTTTACTGCCACGGTTTCCCATCATTACATTGCATGCATTCTTTCCATGTGAATAGCATGTGTAACAGATTCGGAAATCTGTCATAAAAATCAAAGAAAAACAAAATTACACACCATTCAGGTTCAGAGGCATGTATGTGAATACAGTTGGAGAGGCATGTGTAACTGATTTATCCAACTGAATTTCAACGAATGGAACAGTGATCAACTGGGGATTGGATACCTCATGTAGTCATGTGCCAGAAACACACCCCAACAGATGGCCTTGTTTAGATCCTATTACTCCTCTTAATTGATTCTGGTCAGTAATTGTGTTTCTCCCCCTCCCTCCTGTATATTCCAATTTACTGTAATCCAATAGAAAACAGAGCATATGCGATACTACTAATGGGCACCACTAACATTCAAGCGCAATTAGCATTTCACTGAGGAGACATATAGGTAGATTCTAGATGTATTGCCATGCATATCTTAGCAAGGCATACAAATAGTTTAATTTATGAACTAAATATATTAACACAGTAGGGGGCTCTCCTATAGTATTTACCTCAAAAAAATATCCATCCATCACGAAAATTCTTGAGACCTGACTAAGTCAGGAAATGCCCATTTTGACATGTTGGCAGCAAGAGCCTAATGTGACTGAATAAAAATTGCATTAGAACACATGCTAAAGAACATAATTTAGATGTATTGTAGACATAGAAAAATTAAGCCTGACCTGCTACTTGCAATAGGCTGCTAGATGTCCATCCATTTTTGTAGAAGATTGTCCACACAACAACAACAGCAGAATGTGATCTTACCTTCATGATTTTCTACAATAACAACATTATGTTTCATGTATAAGATATGGTACCAGTGGTAATCATGGAAATTGAGAAGATACAAAAAAAGTATCTATCTCTTTCATAAATCAGAAGCTGAATAGAGCTTTTAAGGATTTTGAAGTTGTTGTGGAAACCATGAGCCAGCTAAAAAATGGTGTGTTGCAAATATTTGGGCTACATCTTAATCAAAGACAATTCGCTTTTCAAAATTGAACCAAATCACCCTAGGCCATGGATGTTACCGAGCTTTTCAAAATGGAACCAAATCTATGGAAGTGGGTAATATTTTCATCCTAGAAGTACAAATGAGATTACCATTACTTTTACTACCATACTTGCAAGGTAAGCTGTGACAAGTAGCAAAAAAAATCTATCATCTGTAAAGAAGCTGTCACAAATATACAAACACTGAAGAACTTGCTCCTATGTGATTAGTTTAGAGGTTCTCATTGTTGTAGCCATTAAAAGTTATTACTTAAGAGTAACATCCTTATCCTACAACTTTAGATCATGTGAAGAAAAAAATACATTTGTTCATCAAATCATGGGATGTGGATAATCCTACATACAGGACAACAAGTATGTGGTTGCAGGCAAAAAAGAAGTCACGTCTAAACATGGGAAATCTTCCTAAACCAACAACAATATGTAGACATAACATACCTCCTCCATCCTGTTCAATTTCGCTCCCCTTGCTTGCAGCTCCTTCCCCCTTTTCTTCAGGTCCACGAGGTTCCATGAAGCACTTTGCCGCTGGGAAGAACAAGATGCACTCCTACTCTGTGCTGAGAAAAAAACTATAAAAAAGAGTGCAAGAACCAATTCATTCTCGAGCTATAAATAAAGAATGAGTCGCATCAATAATTGCAAAAGCACACCTGCATTGTGGCAGCAGGGCTTGGCCTAGAGCCGTCTGGTGTCTTGATCTACAGAACTGAGAATCAGCATGACACAAATTAGATTCTCACCATAGAAAGCCAATACAAATAAATGTAGGAACCCAATTGATGTTTTGAGACAAAAACAATGAAAATAAAAGTGAGAGTTCGCTTCATAATATTGAATGGAGATCAGAATATAATATTATCCATAGACCATAGCTACTTCTAGTAGAAGTGGAGAAAGAAAGGTAGAGTGCCTTTGGTTCCAAATCAAAAGCACTGCATACATGCTACATATGTTGTGTATGCAGCAACATGCTTTACAGATGCAAGCACAGTTAATGCAAAATAATATGTACTCACACAGCAAGAAAAAGGATAGACATTTATCAGTACACTAAGGCTCTGAAGATCTGAGTGAACATGTGAAACTGGGAAAAAACTAAAGATGTCCTTTGGAATAGTAAAACTAATCTCACCGTATGCGATTAAAACCAAACTCCCCCTCAATTAGCATGCACTGCATTGTCATCCCTGCCCTGAATCAACATCCACAGGGGCACCAAATTAGCTCCGCTAACAAATCCAACTTATCTCTATCCTAACAAACCACAAATCCTATCCTAGTATTGTTCACACTACAGTACTCGTGGGCCCAGGCTTAGAGCCGGCCCACTCGCCATAACATGAAGACTCTGCAAATTTAACAGGAATGACAATATATAACTATGCAACAACTTTCTAATTCAGCCACCGTCTAAGGATAACATTTCCTATTCTCTTTTGCTTGCCTAAGCTTTGTCAGTTTTACTATTGAATACAAAAATAATCATGTTAAATTGAACAGGGAAACTAAATTCAACGGCAGCTCAATTTCTTATATGTATGTCTTCATAAACGGCAAGGGTTCAAATTTCTATAGAAACTAAGGTGTGGTTATTTTTTTTAACTCATTTCACAGAGCTAAACAATCCACCACATCGCACGCAACCCTTACATGTGTGGCATAAAAAAGAAAATAAGAAGAAATTTCCATCCAATCTAATAACAAGCATAGGCACTTAAGAACAATCTACTAACTAGAGAAGGAATCGGGGTGGTACCTGTCTGTGCCTGAGGTTTTCCCTTGCTGGCATGATAGAAGCAGCCTCATCCTAACATAGCCATTATAGTCAAACTGGAATTTCGAAGAAGCAGCCTCATCCTGAAAGAGCCATTATCGACAAATTGGTTATGGTGAGCACTGAGCACCCTCCATTTGGAAAAAAGCATGCTTAAGGGGTAAGACAAAATTAGCAAAAGAGGATGTAGGTCCCTAATATAAACATAAGTTTTCTATTTTTGCTCTATATAAGTGCAAGTTAAAACATGATGACCTACAACCTATGGCATATACAGTTCTAACAGACACATGTCACATTAAAATGAATGAAAAAAACTACATACAAAGTTACCTTAAGGTAGATTAGATATGTAGAGCAAGCAAAGTAAGCAGTCCATCTCTAATTTCCATAGAAGAACAATCAATAAGCTCCAATCACTATCACATCTCGGTAATAGCAAAATAAGTGTATGTAGATTACATACCTATGCAAAAGCTCTCAAATTCAGCAACCATCTATGAGCACATTTCCTCTTTTACTTGCCTAAACTTTGTGTGCTTGACTGCTGCATATAGAAAATGATCATGTTAAATTGACATGGGAAAAGTATATTCCTTTATTTTTAGCTAGTACACAATTAATGATAATATCCACAAAAGTTTAACAAGAGACTTGTATACAGTGACTTAACACATTTTAAATTAGTTGAACAAAGTAAAGGTCCAGGGTCTTTTTAATGGAAGATTGATATTGTAACGACCCGGGTTTTCAGTGAGGAAAACCTGACTCCCTGTACCCTTGTGATAGTCCCTAGATCAGTAGCTATCACATACAGAACTCATTACAGTATAATATCATTTCCATACAATGAAATCGGAGTACAAAACAAAGTATTTACATCCGAATACAGCTCGGTATACGATTCAAATACAAGCCCCTTGGGCTAAACGACAAGTAGGAACTCTACACAGCGGTAGCTAAGCCTTCAAGTCTTCATCCTCGATCTTCTCCATAGGCATCCTTGAGCGAAGCAACGCAACCCTTCATGGATTCTTCATAAATGGACTTTCGCTCCAAGTCCAATCCTGCACACTCACAAACTATCCCCAAGGAATGGGATAGGTTCACGTCACTAACCGTATGCAAGCTTTAATTGGCCTAAAGCTAAAGGTATAAAAAGTAGTCAAGGAGTAGGCTCAGGTTTTCCTATGCAACAGTAGAAAAGCATAAATAATAAATCTTCATATCCCACCAATCCCAAAGTCTCATCCACAATCGGATACACCTGGTCACCCAGATCACCGTCTCCAAATCTTATCTCCGTCTAGGGTCGGTGCGAGAACTCCCACTCCTCGCACCTCAATGGTTGCACCCATGTTAGGGCGGTAGAAAACCTCACCTCTAGGCATCGGGGATTTGCCAGAATAACAAGATCATTGGGCTTTGATTTCTTGTTGGGCGAGTTGAACACAAAGTTTTGGGCTTCACAGACTTTCTTTAGGTTGAAAAAGCTGAACCGCATATAAGAACGTAAGAATTAGCACAAGTAACATATCCTTCGCTGGAGAAAGGAAGCTGAGCTCCGGATGTTTTTCTCGTCGCCAAGGATACTGGGGTGGTTATTTATCCAAAAAACTTCTAATCTCAATGATTTCTCTTTCAGGAAAAAATAAGAAGTTTAGGCTCTGGCAACTTCATCACGTATCAGGTGGTAACAAGAATAGCACTATCGCAAGGCTTGTTGTTGCAGGAAAGAATCTGAAGCTCTTAATGGTAAATCAAGAAGGCGGAGGTCGCGGCTCCGCCAAAGGGCTGAGCCGGCCCATCATTCTCCACCTCCGGGCTCCGAAGCCCGAAGTTGCACAGCGGACAGAGCGTCAAGAAGAACAAGTTGGCGAAGCTCGAGGCTTCTCCAAGATTCCACCATGAAGACTTGGTTAAAAGCTGTTCCAACACGGAACCGTCTCCGGTCTTTGTGGTGCGTCTTCCGCTCCGCGATCTTCGGCGGGATCTGCGCTCCGGAACCCACGGTGTTAAATCCGCAACTACTGTAAAAAACCAAGTTTGCCCCCAAATATTCTTGTTAGGCGTTAGGGTTTCGGGGCATACTTGGAATGTAAATTTAGTCTTTAGACACTATAAAAGGCGGCCCCCTCCACATTGTAAAGGGGTCGCCATTTTGGAAAATCAAGTGTGTAACTTGTTGAGGAAAGTTAGTTGCTTAATATTGTTGGTCTTGATCGTGTTAACTGAGAATTGTTCAACGGGTAACCCTATCTCTGCTTGGGAGTTTTGTGTACCCGACAGAGGCGCCCACCGTGTTCTTAGCAATCAAGGAACCCACGATGGCACCTTCAAAGAAAAAGCCTGTTGACCAAGAGGAGCCCAGAGCGGCTGCTAAGGAGAAAAGAATCATAGTAGCTCTAGAACCCAGGTCGGAGGATGAGGATTTCGCACGAACTCGCAGTGAAAAAAGAAAGGTGGCAGGGAAGGCCACACAAGACTCAGACCCAGAAACCAGCCTCACAAACGATAAAGAGGGCGCAACCGAAAGGGAGCTGGACTCAGTGTTAAGGCAAATCGAAGCCATGAAGAGGGAGAAGGAGAGAGTGGCCATGGAACTCGAAGCTCAGAAACAAGCTGATGAAAAACTCAAAAAATTAAAAGCTGTGAAGCTGCAGTTGGCTCGAATGCAGCAAGAGCTGGACGAGTTGCAATCTCACCGGCACACACCGCTAAGTCCCACCCCAAACCATGAGGAAGACACACCTCCGCAAAATGAAAACATAATGTTCAATTTTCCAACCCACAGCACCACGGGAATGTTTATGACTGTTGATTCAACCTCGCCTCTATCCATTGGTCTGCAAACAGCACCATGACCTTTCTCCTACAAAACAATTTCCTTGACAAAGTACAACGGATTAACAAACCCAAGGCAGTTCATAATGAGTTACGAAGCCGCCGTGGCTTCGGCCGGGGGTGATGAAATTGTTCTGGCTAAATCATTCATCATAGCGTGCGAAGCTGCAGTGTTAAACTGGTACTCGCTCTTACCCCCACACTCAGTCTACAGCTGGGTCGATCTCAAAACCAAACTCATCCAAAACTTCCAAGGCTTCCAAGCCGCAACCACAGATGAGGGGGGCCTGTTCTATTGTATCCAAAAGGACAAGGAACCTTTGGCAAATTATGTAAGAAGATTTCTCCAACTGAAATCCCAAACTCCAGACGTATCATAGAAGGTTGCAATAGTCGCCTGTATCAAGGGACTAACTCCAGGGCAAACAGCATCACACCTCTCAAGGAAAAAGCCAAAGACAATGCAAGCACTCTTGGCGGAGCTCGAAGAGTATTGCAGATCAGATGAAGATCACAGGAGAAGAGTGGCCGAGAGAAATCACCTAAGGCAAACCCAGAGAGAGCAAGAATGGGTTCCTTCTCACCAAAGTGTACAAAACAATAGAGCTCCATACCCACCAAACCAAGTACTCCCAATCGAAGCCGCACTAGATACCCAAAACCAAAATCCAAACCCACCACAAAACTAAGCTCCGCAGCAGGCCCCGCAAACTCCGAACCGCGGAGGCCATAACCAGAGAGGAAGAGGGAGGGGCAACAGACCGCCCCCTCAAAACCAAAACTCTTGCCCACGCTTGTTTTACTGTTCGTTCCATGGAAAACAACCTCATCACTCCACAGACAACTGTCCCGAAACCAAAAGAACTCTAGAAAGAATGGCCGAAGAAAAGAGGGCTGCCCAAACCCAGCATCAACCACCGCCACCTAAACCTGTCAATCACACCTAGCCTCAACAACCTTTCCAGCAAAACCCATATCCCACCGCACCTCCGCTACATCCTTACAACCAAGGAAACCCAAGCTTTTTCCAAACCAGCGCATACAATCAACTGCAACCAGCAAGGCAAGCACCAACACCACAACAATACCAGCCACAGAATCAACAAAACGTTAAACCAATGCAGCAGATCCCACCTCCGCCACCCGGCATGCCAAATGTGGTTCCAATGGCGGAGCCACCAAACCCAAGAAATGATCCCAAAGCCCTACCAACCTTCGGCTCTATCATGGCCATTTCCCAAACCGAAGCTCAAAACCAAAAAAATTCCTATCGTCAAATGTTCCCAATTGTGGGGGGGTCATCCCTCGCATTCGAAAATAAGAAGATGAGAAGGAACTATTTCAGAGAAGTACATACTTTAGTCCAAGACGGACCTCCGGTCAAGCCACCTTGGGCGCATGTACCCATCACCTTCACAGAAGAAGACTTCAAACTAAAAACAGTTGCACACAACGATGCCATGATCATCAAGACAATTATCACAGGATGGGAAATTGGGGAAGTCCTGATAGAAAACGGCAGCTCCGCGGACATACTTTTTGCCAAAACTTTCATAGCAATGAAGATAGACCCGCACTTGCTGCAAGAAGCAGATGTACCACTTCTGGGCTTCGGGGGAAAGCCTCTCAGAGCACAAGGAAAGATCACATTGCCTGTCTCCTTCGGGAATCTTGACAACTCAAGAACGGAGTTGATCACATTCGATGTAGTGGAAATGCATTATCCTTACTTGGCCATCCTAGGCAGGGGCTTCATCAACAAGTTTGATGCAGCGGTTCGACAGTTGTTCTTATGCATGAAAATACCAGCACTCAAAGGGGTCATCACCGTATTTGGTGATCAGCAGACAGCAAGGGACATTGAAAAAGGCATATCACCGGGCCAAAGAAGCATCCACCATCTCACCCAAGCCGAAGCCAAGGAAAAAGAGAAGAAGAAAAAGTTCGTGGAGCCCAAAAGGGACAAGGAGAAAGTAAACATCAGCGCCGACGGCGAAACCAAAAGAATTAAGTTGGACGTGTATGTCCCAGACAGAGCAGTAACAATCGGAGCCAAGCTAAACTTAGAAGAAGAACGAGAATTGCTGACATTCCTAGCCAAAAATCAAGATGTGTTCGCGTGGTCAGCCCACAACCTGAAAGGAGTTGACCGAGACATCATCGAGCATAGGCTAGAGATGGACAAGAACATCAGGCCCAAGAAGCAAAAGCTTCGCAAACTGTCTGATGAAAAGGTCGAAGCCGTGAAAGCCGAAGTGCAAAGGATGCTAGACGCCAATGTAATTAGCGAAGCCAAATACTCAACCTGGCTCGTGAACATAGTCCCTGTAAGAAAGAAAAATGGAAAGTGGAGGATGTGCATAGACTTCACAGACCTAAACAAAGCTTGCCCAAAAGACGATTATCCGCTAGAAAGAGTGGACAAAATAGTTGATGACGCAGCAAACAGCGAGATGTTATCACTGCTTGATATGTTCTCAGGTTACCACCAAGTCAGAATTAGAAAAGAGGGTGAGGATAAAACTAGCTTCATCACTCCCTTCGGCATCTTCTGTTTCTTGTGAATGCCCGAGGGGCTCAAGAACGCAGGTCCAACATTCACCAGAATGACAACTTCGGTATTTCCCGACCAATTGCGCAGAAATCTATTAGCTTACGTCGACGATATAGTCATCAAAAGCCACAAGCGCAGGGATCACATTTCTGACCTCGCAGAAACATTCGCAAACATTAGAGCCGCAAATCTACGATTGAATCCTGAGAAATGCGTATTCGGAGTCCGCCGAGGAAAAGTACTTGGATGCCTGGTAGAAACAAAGGGAATACAAGCTAACCCCGACAAAATACAGGCAATAATAAAGATGGAGGAGCCCAGGTCTCTGAAGGACGTGCAGAAACTCACCGGGAGAATCGCAGCGCTAAACAGATTTGTGTCCAAGGCTGCGGAGCGAAGCCTCCACTTCTTCCAAGTGCTCAGAAACAACAAGAAGTTTGAATGGGGGCCTGATCAGAGCAAAGCGTTCGCAGAGCTCAAAGTCTATCTCACCAAGTTAACCAAGCTATGCCCCCCGGAGCCTGGCTCCCCCTTGCTACTATACATCTCGGCTTCGCGAACTGCCGTGTGCGCAGCACTAATATAAGAAAAAGAAGTGGAAGGGAAACCGGCCCAAGTCCCGGTATATTTTGTTTCTGAAACACTCACAGGGTCAAAGGTGTTCTTTTCAGAGCTCGAAAAAATCACGTATGCAGTGATCATGGTAGCACGGAAACTTAGGCACTATTTTGAGTCCCATAGAATCATAGTGGTAACAGATCAACCTCTGCATGAGCTTTTCAACAACAGGGAAGCTTCAGGAAGAATTTCAAAATGGGCTCTTGAGCTATCAGAGCACGTGGTTGACTTCGAAAGAAGAAGTGCCATCAAATCTCAAGTCCTAGCAGACTTTGTTGTGGATTGGACTTCACCAGCAAGCCCGAGCTCCACAGAGATTGAACAGCCATGGATCGTGTACTGCGACGGAGCATATTGCCACAAAGGAGCCGGGGCTTCGGCAGTTATCACCTCCCCAGCGGGGATCAAAATGTGATTCGCAGTCAGGTTAGACTTCCCAGAGAATGAGAGAGCAACGAACAACACAACTGAATACGAAGCACTATTCCTTACCATGAGAAAAATGAAAGCACTAGGCCAGCAGAGTTTTATTGTGAGATCAGATTCCAAAGTTATTCAGGGCCACGTTGAAAAAGACAGCGAAGCCAGAGAACCAGAGCTGGTTAAATATCTCGCCGCGGTAAGGTCCATGGAAAAACATTTTAAGGGGTTCACAGTTGAGCATATCCCAAGAAACTCCAACAACGAAGCCGATGCATTGGCAAAAGCCACAGCTCAAAACCAAGTCTTACCTCCGGATGTCTTCTACGAGGTCCTCACAACACCTGCTGCGAAAGAACCCAAAACCAAAACAATCAATGTCATAGAAAAATATGATTGGAGAGCACCAATCTTGGCTTTCTTAAGAGGTCACTACGAACCCACCGAGGAAGTGTCCTTGAATCACATGAGACAAAGAGCCCGGAGCTACGAGATAATCGATGGCGAACTATACAAATCTGGCATAACAGCTCCTACTTTGAGGTGCATTAGCTTCGATGCAGGGAAGGAATTGCTAAAAGAAATTCACTCAGGCTTTTGCGGAGCTCACATAGGTTCTAGAGCTTTGGCACAAAAAGCGCTGAGGCAGGGGTTTTACTGGCCGTCCATCGTCGATGATGCTCACCAATTGGTCAAAACATGCGAAGCCTGCCAGAAAAATTCCAACAACCAGAGAAATCCTTCGATGCCCACGCAGCTGATACCATCCTCCTGTCCATTGCAAAGATGGGGGATGGACTTAGTTGGACCACTTCCAGCAGCGTAAGGAAACTGTAGATTTGTGGCTATCGCCATCGATTACTTCACCAAATGGGTAGAGACCAAGCCACTGGCAAACATCATGTCTCGCAACATACATAAGTTCATTTGGTAGAATATAATTTGTAGATTTGGAGTTCCTAGGGAGCTGACTGTGGACAATGGAAAACAATTTGATTGCAATGACTTCAGAGAATTCTGCCTCACCATGGGAACAAAATTAAAGTTCGCCTCCATATACCACCCACAATCTAACGGGGCAGTGGAAAGAGCAAACAACCAAATATTCTCCAGCATAAAGAAGTGCTTGTTCAACCAGAGAAAAGGAAAATTGGCAGAAGAGTTGCCGAAGGTAACGTGGTCCCACAACACTAGCGTCTCAAGAGCCACTGGCTTTTCACCTTTCAAATTGCTATTCGGCTCCGAGGCCATGACACTAGAAGAAATCAAGAACCAAAGCTTGCGAGTCCTAAAAAACACAAGAAGGAGGTTGTGAAGAAGCAGAAAAAGATTTGATCGAGGTGGATGTACTCCAAGCAACAGAGAACTTAGAAAAATATCAGCAAGAAACCAAAAAATAGAGAGACAAGAAGGTCGTGAAAAAAGAAATACAGGTGGGGGACTTGGTCATCAAGAAGAAAAAGAACTACGACAATCCGGGAAAGTTACAGGAGCCCTGGGAAGGCCCGTTCATAGTAACAAAAACTCTAAGGCCAGGATCCTTCTATTTGGCAAATCAATTGGGCAATGCGTTGCCACACACCTGGAACACGAATAGTCTTCTCAAGTACTACCCCTAAAAAACAAACAATGTAAAACTCCAGCTTCGTAAACTTATAAACGGAGCCGGAGCTTAGTTATCTTATGTTTGTTTACATTTTCAGCATTTTACATTTCTGAGGACCGTACTCTTTTCCTTGCTAAAGGGGGCTCCAAATCGGGAGGCAAGGTTTTTAATGAGGCGGATCCCTGTACTCCATTTCAGTTTCAATGAAATTACTTCCCCTTAAATTTCTTCGTCTACTACTCTTTATTTTTCTGCAATTCATTTCCAGTTGTTTAAATTACTGCAAAGGGGGTTTCTGCCCAAAGAGCAACGAAAAGCAAAGCTTATGCACGTTGTCTCATAAAAATCTTAGCACTCATGCCTAAGTACCAAGCGAATCACATACAGCAACAGAAAAAGTTGCGGGATCAATTGTTTTCTTTCTAAGAATATTGCGAACTCAAAAGCAATCTTTTAGTCGAAAAGCAACAAGATTGCTGATATTCGACCATCGGAAAGAAAGTCTGCAAAGCTCGGAGCAAGCTTCACTAGACTTTGAGGTTTTCAGTAAGCATACTCATCCTACGAAAAATATTACAATCTTTACGAAAAGTCGTAGGCTTCGTGAAAAGAGCAAAAAAGGGGGGGTGACGTTTTCTTCAAAAACAAAATTAGTTTTTCGCTCCTTTTCCGAAGCTAGAGAACGTCAAAGCCAACCTTTTCTCGCAAAGTTAGCTATCAAGAAAAACGTTTTCAAAAAAAACGGAGGTGACGTTTTCTTCAAACGAGGCCAACATAAAATTAGAACGAACAAGCAAATCCAAGAACGAAAGAGAAAGGCAACGAAGCCAGTGACATATTACAGTTTCATGCACAACAATAAGTGTTTTGCCCCCAAGTTTACTCACCACGCAGGGTGTTCCAAAAGCAAACAGTTCAAAACAAAAAATTCTCAGGCTTCGGCATCTTTATGTTTAGCACCCTCGTCTTCCACACCCTTCTGGACGCCGGAGCCCGAACCTCCAGGGGGCGTGCTTGCGGGGGATCCACCATCCTCACTATCATCTTCACACGAGTCCGATCACAACGCCTCCTTTTCCTTAGCCTACAAAACAGAAAAAATAAGTAATCCAAGAAAGAGGAAGGGAACTCAAGTAAAAATTATCGATATAATCCTTTACCTCTGCCAAAAGCCGGCGCGCCACAGCCTTAGCATGTTCCTGCCTAGACGCCTCCCAGAACAGAGTCAAGAAAAGCTTCTTGATTACTTGAGCCTTCGTCGAAGCAACTTCACACTCAAGTTCTTCCGCCGTCGGGAACTTGTAGTTCCTGGCACCCAAAGCCAGAAAGTCCGAGCATCCAGTCCTTTCGAGCAGCCTAAGCAAGGTTTCTACACACATCAAGGCTGCGTAATCGCTGGCACTGGTCATCACGCCAGGAAGATGATCAAACTCTTATTCCATCCATTCAAAGATAGCCTTAGCATCTTTGTCACCGGGAAAGGGCAGGGGCTCCACACCGAACTCCCCCAGAGCATGAGAGTACTTTTCATACAAAACTTTGAAGTTCTTCTTCAAAACTTCTTTAGTTGCATTTATGAAATTGTTTTGCCCCTGAACTTCTTTCTTAAGTTGTTCAATTTCGGATTTTTGTGCCTCCCTCTCCTTTTTCAAAGATTCAATAATATTGGTATCATCCTCCACTATCTTTTTGAATTCCTCAAGCAGGCCATCGCGCTTTTCCCCATCTTTGTTCAAGTTTTTCGCTGAATCTGATAAGTCTTGACGTTATCTTTTACGATATCAATCTTCTCTTCTTGCAGCTTGCGGATATTGACCAAAGTTGTGTTCTCTTCCTTCAGCCTAATAATCTCACGGCTCAGCTCAATGTTCGCAGCTTCGGTCGCTAGAAACTCTTTCTCTTGAGTGCGATACTTTTCAAGGAGTTTCTGGCTAGAGATCATTGCTTTGTAGCAGAGCTCAGATGACAGACCAGCCAAGTTGCCGGCCTCCATATCTGCGATAGATTTCTCATAAGCTGTAAGAATATACAGCATGATCAACCTACTGAAACGCACAAAAAAACTGACCTTGTCGATCAAAAGGCACCGAAGGTCCGGTGCTGGTACTGGTACCTGGCTGTCTCACTATCAAAGACGAAGCCGGAGCTCCGGGTATTTCCCCGTCTTCTAAAACTTGGCCGTCAGGGGCACCCCTCGCCACCTGCGGAACATCCTCAGTTGTCGCGCCTGCAAGCCGAGTAGAATCCCTTAGCTCCCAGAGCACATGAGACTCAATTACCCCACTCTCTCTATAAAACGGCAAACGAACAGATAGTAAAGTTTTAAAGTCCCTCATACCAACAGCCTTATTATACGAATAAGTCGAAGGGTCGAAGGAGTTTTTCTTCGCAACCACCATCTCCAGGGTGTGCCCCTCCACAACACCAGATGAGCTCACAGTTTCGGCCAAGGACCGCATGAACTCAGGCGACGCTTTGGTGTCACCCGAGGCTTCGGGATGGTCGCCTAGGCGTGAAGAGCTCTCCCCCTTATCCTGAACACTCTCGGCTCCGGGAAGTTTGGTGCCTTCACCAACTATGTCCAAACTGCCAACGTTTCCTGTGACAGGAGGATCTGCAGCGATTTCCTTGGTGCTGGATACAACAGTTTTCTCCACGTCAGGCTCGGCTGCGCGTTCCCTGTCTCCATCATCATCGGCCCCAGAGTCAAGGAACTCCAGGGTATCAGAGGAACCAAGGATGTTCACTATACGGCACGGTTGCCTCGGTTTTGAGCCAGCTTTTTATGGCGAAGTCCGGGCTTCGCCGCCTTCTCAGCAGAAGGGTCGTTCTCTTGTATTGCGACCTGTTTCTTCTTGGCACGCTCAAGCTGGCTCGTCTTCGAAGAAGACACCAGAGCCACAATTTTCCGCGAGTCAGCAGCGGCGGCTCCACCAGACGCCTCCGGAGAAGCTACAGATTTCTTCTTCTTCTTTAGTGTGCCAGCCGGGTCAGATGTAGTCTGAGTTGCATCACGGGCACGCTTAGAAGAAGCCTTGGGCTTCGCACGATCTTCTACTTCAACACCAAGTTCAGAGAAGATACGGTTGATGCGACAACCTCCAGTAGGCAGCTTTCGCGAAGCTTGGTACTCCGCCTCTGTATAAGGACCAAGCAGATCCACCACATGGCGCTCCACTTCAGCCACGAATTCGTGAGCATTCTTTCCTTCAGGCATCTTCAGCCCGAAGCGAGGGAAGGGAATGTCCATCGAAAACCAATCAACTGAAAGCCACTTAACCTCCCGAGGGTTCCAGCCTGTGGAGAGGGGCCAAATGTTGGCAACAACAAACTCCTTGGCGACATCGTGACCAGGAAGAAATTGCGAAGCCAAGAGAAAGGCTTTCTCGCAGTCCTTAAAGCCTCTGGTCTGCGCAAAGTCGGGGCATGTTATATAACTCAAAGGAGTCATAGTCGAGATGCTGAAAGGATAGTAAGCAACACCATCAGAGCCACGGGGCATATTGACCTTCGCATAAAACCAGTAGTTCAACCAGTCATCATCCCATTTGTTCTTATGGGCAGGGCTAAGCTCCACTCTTTCAATATCCTTTTTTGTGTTCCTTCTTCGGGTTGTGAAGGTGATGCACCCAAAGTGATTCTCATAAATAGTAGGATCGCCATCCACTCGAAAATTTTGCTTCTGGACATGGAGCTCGTAAAACCGAACAAAAGCTTCAGTGTCCACCCGCTTGTCGCAAGAACGCAGGCAAAGAAGAACTTGGATAATTGCACGAACGCGTTCGGCGTCAGTTGGTGCAATTTAACGTTGTAACGACCAAGAATCTCAGGTAGCCGCCGGGAACAAGGAAACCTTAAGCCGATGTTGAAGAAATCCCGAAAAACAACAGCATTGCTCGTCCTGGGCTTCGGAGTTGTTTCACCCTCTGGAGCGCGGGCAACACCTTCGGGGAAAAATCCTTTTTCCTCGTAGAATTTGATCAAGTTCTCGGAAACCAACGAAGCTCCGAGAACAAAGGATGGAGTTTTGGACTCCCTTCCAGCCATTAGGTCCGACGGCGAAGCTTCCACCGTCGAAATATCTTCACCGAGAGAAGTCTCTCTCTCTTTGGCTGTTGGCGACGGCTCGTAGTCAACAATGTCACCAGCCGGCTCTTCTGGGGCTTCGACTGGTGTGATGGAAGCAGCTATTTCTTCTTCAGTCATTGGCCGTGCGGTTTGTTTCGTGCGGGCCAGGACTGGTTGAAAGGCTTGGGCTCCGCAAAAGAGCAAGCGCTACAACTCAAACAAAATCGCATAACGTGCACAAATCCTAAAGCAGCAGAAGCACGCGAAAACAGAGGCTAAAAAGATTCGGCACAAGTGAGATGGCGGGGGGACCCCGACCCCCCTTAGATAGCCCGAGGAGAGAGAGATAAGCGCAACGGTCTCGAAATACGAACAGACACCTCGGGAAGGAGAGGTTTCTATCGTTTTTAGTAGAAAAACACGCGAAGCCAAGGGAAAGAGAGCCTGCAAACTCCCCGTCGCCGAAGGTGACGTTTTCTTCTCCTTCAGATCGCGTAGCGAAGCCAAGGAGAAGGTTAAACTCGTTATTTAAACGCTTCTCCTCGAGAGGCTACTGTTGGGGCGGTAGAAAACCTCACCTCTAGGCACCAGGGATTTGCCAAAATAACAAGATCATTGGGCTTTGATTTCTTGTCGGGCGAGTTGAACACAAAGTTTTGGGCTTCGCAGACTTTCTTTAGGTTGAAAAAGCTAAACCGCCTATAAGAACGCAAGAATTAGCACAAGGAACATATCCTTTGCTGGAGAAAGGAAGCTGAGCTCCGGATGTTTTTCTCGTCGCCAAGGATACTGGGGTGGTTATTTATCCAAAAAACTTCTAATCTCAATGATTTCTCTTTCAGGAAAAAATAAGAAGTTTGGGCTCCGGCAACTTCATCACGTATCAGGTGGTAACAAGAATAGCACTATCGCAAGGCTTGTTGTTGCAGGAAAGAATCTGAAGCTCTTAATGGTAAATCAAGAAGGCGGAGGTCACGGCTCCGCCAAAGGGCCGAGCCGGCCCATCATTCTCCGCCTTCGGGCTCCGAAGCCTGAAGTTGCACAGCGGACAGAGCGTCAAGAAGAACAAGTTGGCGAAGTTCGGGACTTCTCCAAGATCTCAACACGAAGACTCGGTCAAAAGTTGTTCCAACACGGAACCGTCTCCGGTCTTTGCGGTGCATCTTCCGCTCCGCGATCTTCGGTGGGATCTGCGCTCCGCAAACCATGGCGTTAAATCAGCAACCAGTGTAAAAAACCAAGTTTGCCCCCGAAAATTCTTGTTAGGCGTTAGGGTTTCGGGGCATACTTGGAATGTAAATTTAGTCTTTAGACACTATAAAAGGAGGCCCCCTCCACATTGTAAAGGGGGTCGCCATTTTGGAAAATCAAGTGTGTAACGTGTTGAGGAAAGTTAGTTGCTTAATATTGTTGGTCTTGATCGTGTTAACTAAGAATTGTTCAACGGGTAACCCTATCTCTGCTTGGGAGTTTTGTGTACTCGACAACCCGGATCCGCGAGGCAGAGGGAGCAACTCTCCTCTCCCCGAATGCAACCACGGCTCACCACACTCAATCCTATAAGGGGAGGTAGAAATCCCAAAACATGAGAACAGAGCTGTCAAGGGCATGTCCATGACTGAGGACGCGGCTATACGTATAGATCTAAACTCTGCAGAGCTTGTACACCCGTACTCCTGGTATGCTTCTTCAAATTCAAGAAACTCCGAGGTAGTGAGTGGTTCCAACTTTTCATATTCTCCACTTCAAGTCGGTAAATTTGATTCCAACACGCACAAGATAGCTTATCCAAAATCTTGGTCTCATAGGGTGTCGTGTCGTTCTTCCTGTCTTCAGTTGAGGAGGCATGACTCCGATACTCCTTATACTTGGCTTTTAGTGATGACTTGTCCTCCTTCTGTGAGTTACCTCAGGGTTCCTTAGGCTAATAGTCTTCCAAGCATTTCGTAGTGGTGGTCTTTTCTAACTTGGATAACACTAGGGTTACCTATTCTAGGAGTCAAGTACAAGCATGAAAATATTACTAATATATAACCCTACACACAATAGTAAGAACCATAAGATCTAATAAGATCCATAGGAACCAAGCACTCAGGCATTCAAGACATTATAGATAGTGCTATCTCAAGGCTAACTCTAATAACCTTTGAGATATCGCACACTAATCGGTCTATTCATTTCGTGGCATGTCAAACAAGGTAGAATCTAGTGGTTCGAGGTGTTCTCATTTTCCAAACTATCTTCTGTCTCATCCTCACTAGTCCACGTAAGAAGTTGCATTAGCGAAGGAAAGATAGAATTTTTCAAAGTAGGTAAGGTATATTTCAAATAATTCAAGGGGGTATATATATATAATAGAGTGTTTAGAATGTTCCTAGGCTATCGACCAACCTAGGGTTGCGTGCTACGGTCAAGTACGGCTCTGATACCACCTGTAACGACCTGAGTTTTCAGTGAGGAAAACCCGACTCCCTGTACCCTTGTGATAGTCCCTGGATCAGTAGCTATCACGTACAGAACTCGTTACAGTATAATATCATTTCCATACAACGAAATCAGAGTACAAAACAAAGTATTTACATCCGAATACAAATCGGTATACGATTCAAATACAAGCCCCTTGGGCTAAACGACAAGTAGAAACTCTACGCAGCGGTAGCTATGCCTTCAAGTCTTCATCCTCGATCTTCTCCACAGGCATCCTTGAGCGAAGCAACGCAACCCTTCATGGATTCTTCATAAATGGACTTTCGCTCCAAGTCCAATCCTGCACACTCACAAACTATCCCCAAGGAATGGGATAGGTTCACACCACTAACCGTATGCAAGCTTTAATTGGCCTAAAGCTAAAGGTATAAAAAGTAGTCAAGGAGTAGGCTCAGGTTTTCCTATGCAGCAGTAGCAAAGCATAAATAATAAATCTTCATATCTCACCAATCTCAAACTCTCATCCACAATCGGATACACCTGGTCACCCAGATCACCGTCTCCAAATCCTATCTCCATCTAGGGTCGGTGCGAGAACTACCACTCCTCGCACCTCAATGGTTGCACCCGGATCCACGAGGCAGAGGGAGCAACTCTCCTCTCCCCGAATGCAACCACGACTCACCACACTCAATCCTATAAGGGGAGGTAGAAATCCCAAAACATGAGAACAAAGCTGTCAAGGGCATGTCCATGACCGAGGATGCGGCTATACATATAGATCTAAACTCTGCAGAGCGTGTACACCTGTACCCAACTCGGGATGGAGCCCAGCCGGTAGCTAGTCGACTGAACCCACCCTACCGGACGAACAGCTAGGAGTTACGATTCCACCCTGCATCCGGGTCTCGACGCAGTCCCCCGCAGAAGACCACCCCGGAACTGTGAAATAGCCCCCATGTGGCCACACAGGGACGCACCTCTCAGGGAGCCGAAGGGTCCAAGCCCACTCTCCCCTACACAGATCCGCATATCCTACAGCAGGTATGGTATCGCACTTGCCAGAGTCGACCCGGCCCTATCCCCACTCTCGGTGAGGTGGTGTGTACGTAAGTCCCGTGAAGAAGGTTTGTCCACTCGTTTTCAAACCGGGGCGAGCTCCTGTCCTCCAACGTATCGCAAAACCCCAACACCTGTGCTCTGATAACATTGTGCCTGCCATAGGCACGAAATAGGGAATGCCCGAGAAGACGAACCCCCGGCCCCCGATCCCAGATCGGGTTGTCTTGAGCTCACCCCCGCCAAGTCACCCAAAAACGCCTTTTCCTGCTGGTTTTTCCCCACACACGCCAAGAATCTATCCACATATCCCATACACATGCATAGCGAAGCTCAGCGTATATACACGCACATATATATAGTAGTAGTGGTAGGGAAATCAAGGACAGGGTAAATAAAGAAGGTAGTGCAAGGTTCAACATATCCATCATCATGCATAAAGTAAAGTGTTAGCAGTTCTACATAGCAATGCCTAATAGGTATTCAAAATCGGTTGGGCGTGAACACCTGTGGGCAAGTAGTCGTCGTAGTTTCTGTAGCCGTACTTGATCTTCTGGCTTGTCTCCTCAGCTCCCGGAATTCCTAGATTCGCAAATATAAATAAATACCGGATCTAAATGCAAATAAACTCTAAAGAGAAGCAATAAAGAACCAATGAACTCCAAAAACTAGTCTAACGGGTGCTTCATCATTTTAGAAGAATAAAGAAACTGATTTCATATTTTTCTAAGCTAGAATCAATTTATTATTGATTTTCAAATAAAGAAATATTTTATTAATTTAATTAATTGCGATAAAACACACAAAACATAAGTCAGCAAGTTAGAGATCACAGGCTAGGTTTTGGGTGGTCTGCAAGGCTTATTTGACTAGTCAACAATCATTGTTGACCAAATCAAATAGTAATGATCAAAGGTCAACCGGACCCCACAAGTCATCCTGTGGGCCCCGTAAGTTAGATGGGACCAGGTTGGACAGTTAGCCGTCCCGCATGTTAGTAGGTCTCAACGGTGAGTCTGTGGACCCCTTTGATTAGATTAGAAAGATTGTGCACGATGGATCAGCTAGAGCCGATGTAGTGTGGTGAGAAACTTGGCTTAACTGAACATGGCAGAAGTGTGGCGAGGATGGATTTTATCCATGGTATGGCTGATGGTTTAGTTAGCGCAGGCGTCGTCCACGACGAAGGCGTGGCACGACCGCGACGAAAAGGTATGGCAGAGACTTGAAAGATTGAGAGCATGCACCACGCACAAGGATTAAAGCTTGGTGGAAAGGGCGAGCGATGCTACTAACAAGCAACACCCAAACAAGTTAGATAGAGGGCTAAGGTTGGAAGCATAACAGGATCTAACCAGACTTGCTATTTTCCGGCACAGGATGTAGCTCCTTGGTTGGGGCAGAAAGGGAACTCAAGCCAGCAGGTTAAAGAGCAAAAATGACCCGGCTGTTGGTTTCAGTAGCACATACACAGCTTTAAGCAAGCATATGCAGCAACTAGACGAAACATGTACTAGGCATTAGTAAGCAGGCTAGCTTCTAGCATGGGATTGCAGTTTCATGATTTGAAACAGAACATACTACAGGTCAGGGGTAAAAAGAGGAAAGCATGCAGCGGCTTAGTCAAAAGCGAGGCACATAAACCATAAGCTTCATGTCACTAAGTGAAGTGCTGTCACTTGTGGCCGGCAGCTGCAAGGCTTGGCCGGCTATGGCCAAGCATGGTCAGAGCATAAGCTAGCTCTATAGGATGCAGGTTTGAGGTTTGGGTTACAGCTTCCTGTTTGTGGGCACGAGATATGGTGGCCTCGAAACTTGGCTAGGTTCTGCACTCAAGGCAACTGCGGTTGCAGCAGGATGGCCAATCAGCGAGCAACAGAACTATAAGACCAAAATAAATTGGTCTCACGTTTGCTATCTTTCTAGCAAGGGGCTGCAGTGCCATGGATAGTTTTAGAACACAGCACAAGGCGAGCATAAGGCAGCAGCATGAGGGAAAAGCTCTCAGCGGCTGCATGGCTTGCTTGTGTGCATTCCTGCTTCAGCGAACAGCCGGCTCGATGGTCAGGAAGCTCAGACAGGAGGAAAAAGAAGGCGGCTTGGCATGGCAAGCATCGCAGTAGTCCGGTATTCCGGGGCCGCGTGCTGATATGGTGAGGTGTGGCTGTGCTTAAGCAAGCATAACGGTAAGAAAGGGTAGTAGGTTGTTGCTTGCTGTTTTTGGTTGCAAGACAGCGGCAGCTGGCTGCAGGACTGCATGCAGCGAGATCAAAAACTGGGCAAAGGCAGCATGCCACACACAGGCAAGCATGGCTAAGGGTCATGGTGGAGGTTGCACAGACATGGCCTACATGGTTACAACTTGCAAGGTTTAAGCATGGCTGCAGCACCACGGTTTGGATCAGAGAGGCCACAAGCTAATACTCACAGGAACAGAAGTGCTTCCAAGCTATTGGACGAGCAGCTATGCACTACCAGGAAGGCGGCTCACGAGGTGCTCGAGCAAAAGTCCGAGAGGCAATGGCTAGCCGGCGACGAGGTTAGCGGCGGCTGGCCATCAAACAACATGGCACGGTTAAGGAGCTCCTAGGGATCCGTTTGGGTCAAGAAGGGTGCGGCCTTTGGCCGGAGTCCGGCTCAACAGCGGCGGTGGAAAGAAGAGCAGCGGCAGAGCCGTGCTTTGGTCTTCGGCGTGGGCGCGAAGATGCGTAGGTGCGCCGGGTCGTGTACATGTGCGACGTAGTGTGCAAAATTGACCCCAAAGGAGGGGCTTTGTCCCCTGTTCATGCGCGCTCCGGCCAGGGCTCGGGCCAAGGTGGCACCTTGCCCGGTGTGCGCGACGGCGAGGCACGGAAGATGACGACTTGGCCGCCGGCGAGTGCGCGTGGGTGCGTGGGCGCTCGGCGGGTGGTTGGTGCGCAGCGAACCAAAGGCAATGCCTTTCGCCTTCCTGCGCGTGCGTGAACGGGCGTGCAAACCGACGGCTTGGCCGCAGCGGACAGGACAGCGCGTTTGTCAGCGTCGGGCAACAGGTACAAGGCCAGGTGGGGCTTGCGCACGTGCGTTGATGAAGGCAGCGGCACCTGCAGGTGTAAGGCTCGACTCAAAGGTCGGCACACAAGTGACGGCGGTTGCGCGTCGGCGCAGAGCAAGCAAGGCAGAGCATGCGCGCACAACAACGGCGCACGGGATTTTCTCCCTCCATCGGCTCGAAGGGCTCCAACTCATCCAAACAGAGGACTTGGGCACCAGCGCTTACCTCGAGTTGGCTAGACGGCGAGCGGCGAAAGGCGATGGTGCATAGGAAGCAGAACAACAGCAACCGGCTGTTCAGGCATTTCGTCGAACAGGTCTTGAGCGAGGTGGACAAAGGAAGCAGCTTGGTGTAGACGAGCAGAGCAGCAACATCAGCGTCGTCGGGGCCGGCTTGCTCGCGGTTCAGCTTGTGGGCCGCGTCATCCATCTCGCGTCCCTCTCCTCATGGACGGACTCCAGGTGGACGTAGAGTTCCTCGGCGACGACGGCTTCGGGAACAGCAGCAGCCTCGACGGCCACGACGTCCTGGTGATGGCTCTTGCTCGGGTCGTCGTTGTCCACGGCGGCGTGGCGCTCTCCACGCGGCCGGCGGCTCCGGCTTGGCGCGGCCGGCGGAGCCCCTGGCGGCCTTCGGTCCGGTGCAGCAGGAAAAACAGGGACCTTTGCTTCATGCGTGAGCAGCAGGAGCCAGGAGGGATTTGATTTGGGGCTTACTGGTGCTAGGATTTGATGGGCGCACGAGCTGCTTGCTGCTGGGTGCTCCTGCGATGGACAAATCAAAGGAACAGAGCAGCTTGGTGCTTGTCGATTTGGGGAAAGGAAGAGAATTGTTGCTGCTTAGCATCTTGCGATTTGGAATAACCAGAGGAGGGATGCAGCTCCTGATTTGCTTGCTCGGTGGAAAAAAACAGAAGGGGAAAAGGCTTAGGCCAAATTTGCCAGCAGACACCGTTAAAAGGTGACCTTTGCTGGAAGCCACTAAAAAATGATGTCTTTACCGTGGAACACTGAAAACGATGTACATTGGCTGAGAGACACTGCGTTGCTTATTTTATTCAGTTTAATTGGAAAGCAACGGGAAATGACAGGACTGCCCCCATTGCCTTATCCTATCCCAACCTGATTCGTCTCTGCAAGCAAGAATCGCTCGCGCTCGTGAACTCCAGGCGGCGGCGCTCTTCGACTCCCGGTGCGCGGCTCCTCCCAGCGGCGGGCCCCTCCTCTCCCGGTGCGCGGCCGGCCTCCCCCTCTCCCACTGCTGCTGGATATTCTCTCCCTCCCCCTTCTCTCCGGCTTGGAGCAACGCGCGGATGCCGGCAAGCTCTCCGCCAGCTCCCCGCACCGGCCGCCGCCCGCAGCGCCTCCTCCTCCGCGGGGATTGGGGCGCGGGGAGCTGCTGCGGCTCCTCCTCCGTGGGGATCGGGCCTTGAGCTCTCCGGCGCCGGGACCTCCATGGCCCGAGGGAAGCCCTCCCGGCGGAGGGCCCTTCCCTGCGGCGACCACACGGCCGCACCTGGCGGAGGCCCCCTCCTGGAGTCCCGGTGTGTGTCCCCGGCGGCCTCAGCGACGGCGGAGCTCCGGATGGGCGGGCAGCGTGAGGATGATGATGAAACGGCAGGGTATAGTTGTCCAAGTTAGAGTGTTTTTAGTTGATAATATTATTCTATGAGCCATAGTGTCTCTCAGCAAATGAACCTGTTTTTGTAGTGTCTTCCAGCCAAGACACTCTTTTTTAATGGTCTAGAGCAAAGAGCACCTTTTAACAGTGTCCGGTGGCAAATTTTGCCAAAGGCTTAGCGCCTTGGGCTGCTGGTAGCTGAGGTGCTCTTCTTGATTCGTAGAACAGAACAGGGGAAGAGGGAGCCTGGCGGCGGAGGGAAAAGAAGAATAGGAGGCCAGCGGCGGCGGCTTGGGAAGAAGAGGTGAGGAGAGAGAGGAGAGGGTATTTAAGGGAACTAGCTAGGGTTAGAAGTGAGGCTCGGCGATTTGGGTCGAGACAAATTAATCTCGAGAAATAAATCAATAGTAATTTATTTCGTAGAATTAGAACAAATAAAGTTAGACTAATTTCCCGGGAATGAATTAAATAACAAAGTATTTATTCAAGAAGCCGGAAACATCGTCATAATTCAAATGGAGCTCTCGATATTTAATCAAACGAATTACAGTCTATTCTCCGAAATCGAATCAATTGCAAAAGATCAATTCGAAGAGTCGGAAAAATATTCCCGTAATTCTTTTAATAAATTCCAGAGCACTTCTGAAGAGATTAGGCTGGGAATGCTAGAGGGCCGAAAAAGTTGGCGGGTCTACTGAGTTAGCAGGTGAAGACCCGAGAGATGGTTTAGCCGGGTCTGAAGGTTAGAGAGGATAGTTAGTACAATTAGCTTTTGATATATATATTTGAAATTATATTTTCAAATATAAATCACACTCAAAGATTCATGAAAAATCCATTTAAGAACCAAATCACACTAACAAGGAATTTATCCTTAGCGCACAAAGCAAATTAATTAAGTTCATTACTAAGAAATTGGAAAGGGCACAAGAAGATAGTCTTATGATTCTGATAAAACACATCAAGCAAGAAAATTTTTGAAAATCCACATTTTTGCAAACATTAGCATTCCGGAAAAATACGGGATGTTACACATATGTCCAAATTTTGTACACCTTTCCAGATTATTAGAATTGTTCTACATAAGAGGAAACTCAAACACATTATACTTGCAAAATTAAAACATGTATTGAATAGTAACAAAGAAGCTAGCCATCTTTTAAAGTTTTAAAGTGGTTGCGTAAACCACGAGCCAACTAAGAAAACACATTCCAAATAATTAGGCTACATCTTAATCAGAGGTAATACTCTATTTCTGATCAGTACCAATTCTTTAAATACCAACCATTATGAAATTGCATGATAAATAAACAGTTGCATCTAACCCTTTCAAATGAAAAATTACTACAAAACAAAAAGGCAAAAGTACAAATCCTTTACTGCATTATATAGAAATTAAATCTGTACTTTTTAAGCTTGTCCATGAAGAGAGTGGAATACCAAATTGAAGGAGCATCCCCGGACCTCAAGTGCATATATCAAAACGAAGGGGATACAACTTACCTTGCAGTAGCAGTCAGACTGATGTCAAATTTAATCTATTAATTGAATCAGAACATGTTCTTTCCTCCCACATATTTAAAACACCCAAAGGAGAAGAAGCAACTTGAAATTATTTTGTTTGCAAACAAAGGAGTAAATCCCCAACTAATTTAGACAGTATTCAAATAGAAAAAGACAGTTTCTGGTTTATTTCTAAGGGATTTAGATTTTCTTCTTATCACATCACAAATAAGTAATCAAGACATCGCATGAATCTTTTTGTATCATATATTGCACAAAAAGCGCTAAACCTAGACTCTTTAAGGCTTAAACCCAAAAGCTCATCGACCATTTAGAAGCTGGCAGCCTGCATAAATTTCTAAAAACCCCTAGTGGGTGATAAAATCATCAAAATGAGACAATTTGTTCCTAACAGGTCCCACAATTTACACTATTTAACAAATAATATCCAGGCAACAATTGGATCACCAAGGAAAGAAATTGTAATTAACAAAAATAAATAAATAAAGAGATGTGCAAAAACACAGCAGATAGCAGGCTAGCTATAGAGTTTATTTATCCACAAAGATTTGCCACTGCATTTATTTACCCCTGAAACATCTTGAGCAAGATAATGATAATCAGTGATAAATATTGGCTGGAGTGAACCAACTTAGAAAGTGTGCAAAGAAATACCATAGTTCAAGAAAAGCAGGAGTCATAAATAAAGTTGGTGATGAAATTGTTTGTTGAAGCCGTATTGATGAAGCCCAGCCAAACGGACCCAAATTTATGGAGCACAACCAACATGGAGCAAAAGGATTAGAAACAAACCTAAGTTATAGAACACAGCTCTCATCACCAATTTATGGAGGAAATTTATTGTATACCTTGGCCCAAGATCTGATTTTCAAGTTATCAGAACAAATAATCTGAAATGAAAAGATTATAACATTAAAAAACAACACCTTCACCAATATTTTCTTTCACAAATAAAAATGACTGGCAATAAAACAATTGCAGGTTTCAATGATTGCACACTTGCTAGTGTTGTTGCTGAATCTAGAGAGGGAAAATGGAATGCACCTTGATCTCCTGAAGCTCTCTAGCTTGTCCAAACAGAGAGATGGTGCAAATTCAGAGCTGTAGGGTGGCTCCATGGCAACCCTCTTCATACAACCAGTCAGCAGCAAGCAATTAACAGAAAAACAAACAAATGGCACAAGATAGATACAAGCACAAATCAGATGATGGAAACACTACACAAGAAACACCGAACAAGAAACAGGCACAAAGCAGATGATGATGGAAACGCTGGGCAAGATACAGGCAGCAAAACCGGAATTAAGTAGCCGTGGCCGAGCACAAAGAATAGATGGCATACCTTCTCCTGGTCTCTTCACACCACGATCACGACCACTACCACATCCATGTCCACGGCGGGTGTCTTGATCGTTGGTCACGTCGTGAAGCGGAGCTCGATGGTCCATCTAGGATGGAGGAAAGGGAGCAAGGGAAAAGCAAGCAATGGAATGAGGACGGGATGGAAGAAAGGGACCAAGGGAAAAGCAAGCAAGGCAAGCGATGGAAGGAAGTAAAGGGAAAAGCAAGTAAGGCAAGCGATGGAAGGAAGGAAAATAACACTGCGGGATCAATCAACGCACAAAGGATGGAAGGAAGGAGAGGTTTTAGGGAAATCAAGGAAGGCCCACCGCGGGTACAAGGAAGGATTAAAGGAGAGGTTTTAGGGAAATCAATCAACGCACCAAGGAAGGAATGAGAGGTTTTAAGGAAATCAAGGAAGGCCCACCGCAGGTACAAGGAAGGATTGGAGGAGAGGTTTTAGGGAAATCAATCAACGCACCAAGGAAGGAAGGAAGGAAGGAAGGAAGGAGAGGTTTTAGGGAAATCAAGGAAGGCCCACCGCAGGTACAAGGAAGGATTGGAGGAGAGGTTTTAGGGAAATCAATCAACGCACCAAGGAAGGAAGGAAAGAGAGGTTTTAGGGAAATCAAGGAAGGCCCACCACGGGTACAATTTAGGATTGGAGAAGAGGTTTTAGGGAAATCAATCAACGCACCAAGGAAAGAAGGAAGGAGAGGTTTTAGGGAAATCAAGAAAGGCCCACCGCGGGTACAAGGAATGTTGGGAGGAAAGGTTTTAGGGAAATCAATCAACGCACCAAGGAAGGAAGGAAGGAGAGGTTTTAGGGAAATCAAGGAAGGATCACCGCGGGTACAAGGAAGGATTGGAGGAGAGGTTTTAGAGAAATCAATCTAGGCACCAAGGAAGGTAGGAAGGAGAGGTTTTAGGGAAATCAAGGAAGGCCCACCACGGGTACAAGGAAGGACTTGAGGAGAAGTTTTAGGGAAACAAAGCAAGGCCCACAGCGGGTACATGAGGCAGGTAAGGCAAGTCACGGTGTCAAAAAATGGGTTTTGCGGCAGAAACATGTTTGAACGTCAAGAATTTTCGTCGTTCGTCGTCATTTGACGCGGTTTCGTTGTCGTCGTCTTCGTTTCCACCTGACATGTGGGTCCTCTGTGAGAGGGTGGGTGGCTCCCCTTGGGTGAGAAGTGTTTTACAATTCTTTCTGCCTTTATAGTATAGACTAGCAAGATGCCTATGCGTTGCTATGGTTAAACTACTTATTTTTTCAAATGTGTGAAATTTTTTATTCTACTCTGTTTTTTCATACTCAATACCAAAGCTTCTCGATTTTTCGTTGGAGCACATTTATGAGACTGATTAAAAAAAATCCCCTTGCTGGTCTTGTCGGGGTTGGGGGGTTTTCTAAGCCTGCAAAAGCTTACTTCTCTTAATGAAAACTTGTGGGTCTCTTCACCCCACCGGGCTTAGTTTTAGTTTTTTCATACTAAATGAATCTCTGCACTTTTGCTAGAAGACCAGTCGAGTTTTGATTTTTTTCATGTTCTTTCTACTCAAAACCCCATTACATCCATAAAATTTTTATGTTTGACCAAGAGTTTGCGAGAGACAAACCATATTATCCAATACAAGGTGATCGATTTGGGGAAGATTATATTTCACACATGGTTTGATTCAGCAAACACTATTGCTGTCCGAGCGTAGTGTTCTGTGTTATTGCAGACCGTTCTTAATGCAAAAAGCAAGTAGTGTATGACCAACCTACAACAATATATGTTGCACAACATATGATTTTAATAATATTGTTATGTTTAACTTCTCTACTCTATATAATGCAACTCCCTTTCATGTTTCCTTTTTCCAAGCCATCATATGATCCTAATGTTTTGTAATCATACAAAACTATATTTGTGATCCCCACTAGGGGACTTCTCTCAACTCTCAGCTCTCCACGTCATCGCTGACGTCATCCCACCCACCCCCGCCGCGCCCCCACCTCGACGTCATCACCATTCACCACCCCCCTCCAATTAATCCCATGGCGCCCCCTCCCCCGATCCCATCCCACGTCCCCCCCGTGCCTCCCGGATCTAGCGCCGCCGTTGCCGCTCCGCCTCCCCACCAGCGCCCTTTCCCCTATCGGATCCCGTGCCCCCTCACCTCCCGCCGCATCGCTTCCCCACCACTGCCGCACCACTTCCCCACCACCGCTCATCCATAAAATTGCCCGCGACCGATGTCTGATGGTGTGTAGTCGACAGTCGAGGCATGGCTTTCCCGGCGGCGAATGCTGCGTGGAGGCGAAGCCGCTTTGGTGGAATAAGTTCATCAGGTCTGCTTTCCACTCGGCCAGTATCTGCTTCGGTGCTGACGGCGGCGGGCGCGGTAGAATGGAGTCCTCTGCACCTGGATTGGGGGATCCTGCTTAGGAACCAGCTACTTGGCGATTCAATCAGGTATGATTCGATTGCCGGCGGCTTGTAAGGAATCGGATGCTCGTAGCCTAAGAGGGGGAGGGGGTGAATTAGGCAACTTAAAACCTTAAGCCTAGGGTTATCACTATTTGCTCAAAACATAAACTAGAACATACTACCTTGATGTGCAACTACGATTGTTCTAGTGTGAAACTCCTATCCCAAAACAAGTTTTGCAACCTATAGGCAAACAAGGATTGCAAGAAAGTAAAGCGAAAACGTAAAGGGGGATGAGAGGAAGCAAACTCTTGGCACGCGATTTTTCCCGTGGTATCGGTAGGCACTAAGCCACCCCTAGTCCACGTTGTTGAAGCACTCCACACAAGAGTATTTCTTCCCGGTCACCAAGTCTCTCCTAAGAGCACCATTTGACTTGCCACAAAGGCTCGCCACAAAGGCACTCGCCAAGCTCCCTCGGTCACCTTGATGCCGCCTCCACTAAGGAGCTTCTCCACCAAGAGAAGAGGGTCTCCACGTCCCCCGCACAAAGTGTCCTCGCCGCTCCACACCAAGTCGGAGGGTCGAAGACGTTTACTGGAGAGCCACTTAGACTCCAAGGCTTCCGACGCACCTTGTATAGCTTGATCCACTCAAAAATCACCTCACAAGGTAGGCACACCTTGCACTCACTCAGCTCTGAGTTAAGCCTAGCACTAAGCACACACACACAAAGCATGTGCAAGTCTATAGATGAGCAATTTAGCACTTGAATGGCTTGGATATGATCTTCTATGTGTCTCACACGCCTCTGGTCTTCCTCAGCATCCAGCCACTCAAATGGTGGGGTGGAAAGGGTATAAATAGGCCAAGGCATCAAACTAGCCGTTGGGCCAAAGCTGCAAAAAGTAGTACCATCGGATGATTTGACGCTATGCTTTTTCCGGGTGTCGGTTCATCCGGTGCTACTAGCCGTTGGCTTCTACCGCACATGACCGTTGACACAAATCATCTGACGCTTCAACCGACGCACCGTCGGTTCATCCGGTGCTGAAGGGTTCTTCGCCAAAACATTACTGTTAGCTTCTTTGTAGCCATCAGATGAACCGTTGCTTGTATCCTTGTGACCATCGGTTCATCTGGTGCTTAAGGCCTCTGACTCGGGCCGTCTCTGTCTTGTTCCAGTGGATCATCGGATAGACCGACGGCTCCTACCAATGGACCGTCGGTTCATCCGGTGCTGCTGACCGTGCTGCTTCTCCTCCAGGAATTCATCCGGTGCAACTAGAAAACATATCGTCAGTTCATCTGACGGTCTGTGTAATCTGAGAATTCTTCGCCCAGTGTACCAAGTACTCTGACGCTTGCACCGATGCCTCTTCCTATGTACCGTCGGTTCATCCGACGATGCTCTTTTCTTCTCTTCTTCTTCTACGATTTGTAGCCTCAAAATATATACAAAGACATGCTAGACAATATGGTTAGTCCCATTGCTTGTGTTATCATGAATCACCAAAATCAACTTTGAACAAATGCCATGTGAGGCCATGTTCGCTACAATCTCCCCCTATTTGGTGATTTATGACAACACATGCAAAAGCAAGCATAAGTTTGCAGAAATTGACAAAATTGAACCACTTACACTTGCTTGGATGCTTACCATCATCCAACTCCCCCTAGATGTGTTCTCCCTCTTCCATGATCTTCTCTCCCTATACCTTGCTTCTTCCCACTTTGGAAACACTAGCTTGCTTTGGCTTCAAATTCTCCCCCTTTGAAATAAAATCTCCAAAAAGTGTCCAAAACAAAAGGGTCTCCAAAGGAAATCTAGCAAGTCCTAGCAATCATAACTCAAAGAGAAATGTTAAATACAAAGGAGAAAACCGCATGAACCATGATCCATATGTATGATATCAAATGAAGATACTACATGTGCGAATAACTAAGGTGGATCACAAGCTCATGAGACTAGCATGATACAAACTAAGCTCCCTCTAAGTGTGTGCACAATATGATAGTGTGAAAATCAAGTGCACAATTATAAACACTTGTAAGACAAGGAAGCCTAGAGCATATCATGCAAGGAGGTATCTTAAAATACAAGAGATAAAACAAGAGAGTTCTTGTAACATTACCACTTGTAGATTTTGAGCATTGCATACCTCGGGGGGGGGGGGTTCCTCTCTACCTTGTTGGCACCACGTTGAGATGAGCCACTTGAAAATGATATCATTTTGGCATGAAGCATTTTGGCATCCATGGGACTTAGAAATGTCTACAAAGACATGCTAGACAATATGGTTAGTTCCATTGCTTGTGTAATCATGAATCACCAAAATCAACTTTGACCAAATGGCATGTGAGGCTATGTTCGCTACACGGCTTCATGTAGAAGGTTGGCTGATGGGTATGTGGTTTGTTGGTGGGCGGATCGACACACTGCTTTCGTCGTCGGCCGGCGATTTGCGTTGGTTCTGGGTCAGGGGAGCATGGGGTGCGTCCCCGGCTGATGTTCCTTCATCGTGCTGTTCTATTGCAGCCCAAATCAAAGCCTTGGTGCGATTGTGTTCCCACTGATTCAGGAGGTGCCGTTCTCTCCCACCAAAATCAACTTTGACCAAATGGCATGTGAGGTTATGTTCGCTACACGGCTTCATGTAGAAGGTTGGCTGATGGGTATGTGGTTTGTTGGTGTGCGGATCGACGCACTGCTTTCGTCGCCGGCCGGCGATTTGCGTTGGTTCTGGGTCAGGGAAGCATGGGGTGCGTCCCCGGCTGATGTTCCTTCATCGTCTGTTCTATTGCAGCCCAAATCAAAGCCTTGGTGCGATTGTGTTCCCACTGATTCAGGAGGTGCCGTTCTCTCCCACCAAAATCAACTTTGACCAAATAGCATGTGAGGCTATGTTCGCTACACGGCTTCATGTAGAAGGTTGGCTGATGGGTATGTGGTTTGTTGGTGTGCGGATCGACGCACTGCTTTCGTCGCCGGCCGGCGATTTGCGTTGGTTCTGGGTCAGGGGAGCAAGGGGTGCGTCCCCGGCTGATGTTCCTTCATCGTGCTGTTCTATTGCAGCCCAAATCAAAGCCTTGGTGCGATTGTGTTCCCACTGATTCAGGAGGTGCCGTTCTCTCCCGTCTCCAGCAGCAGCTTCGGCCTGGTCAGAGGAGGAAGACGAGTGGTGCGAGTGGCAAGCACAGACCTCAAGGGTCTGGTTGTAATTTGTTTTGTTCTAGGGTCTTTTGTGCATGTTTGGTTGGACAGCACCTGTCTAGAAGGTGCCTGTATCTGGTGTCGTATGTGTACGATGTTTTATATCGAATTAATACAGGTATATTTCATCAAAAAAAAATTCCACGTTCACGGGTGAGCTACACCTAAAAGCATTGTTTTTTTGGGTACCTAAAAGCATTGTTTTTATCTTTGATCCTGAAAAAATAAACATTATGTGACTAATAGCATGTCGTACCCGCCACAAAAACCTCACAGTTAAAATTATTTAAGAGCGGTTTACTCTCAACGAAATGAATACATTTTCATGTATATGCAATCATCTTGATGTTTCTATCTTCATATTTCACATTAAAAATTGGTTTACCATCTTTTGACCAATAATTTAGCTAACATTTTTTGTTTATGTAACATAAAATTGGAATGGTTAGATTCGTAATCAAGTCTACTTTCCAATGATTATAAGTTTATAATCACAAAAAATATAGTGTATGATAAATGAACGGTCAAAGTGTAATCTCGGAGACCGTGCAAGACCTGTCACGCTTTATTAAAAATAAAAAGAGGGAGTAGAACTTAAAAATTAAAATTAGCATAATTGTAATTAAATATATATATACTATAAAGGCAGAAAAAAATGTAAAACACTTCTCACTCAAGGGGAGCATACCCACCCTCTGACAGAGGACCCACCTGTCAAGCAAGGCCCAATAAAAAACGATGACAACGACACGAAATCGCTGCGATGACGAAATTTTCCGACGTTCTAAATTGTTTCTGCCGATTTCTCTGTTTTTTCGTCACCGCGCGTCTTGCTTACCCGCCCTCTGCACCCACACCAATCCCGCCCGCCAATCACGCCACCCTTTTGCCATTTCCTTCTCTGTGCCGCACTCTCCCCCTCTCTTCCCTTTTCATCCGCACTTCCCCTCGAGCAATCATGCCACGCAAGCAATGCCGAGGCACGTAGATCGGATCCCCCGTCGCTCCTCTCCGTTCGGCGGTGGCTAGATCCTGTGGGCATGGCCCACGGGGCGAGCAGGGACGGTGGCGTCCTTCTCCCTGCCGAGCACGTGGGGGTCGACGTCCTCCTCCACGGTGCGCTTCGACCTGCACCCTGTCGGTCATTGACAGGGAGCTCGGGGTGGCCGACCTCGATGTGCGGCGGTGGGAGGACCAGGGTCGCAGCGGGGTCCCTGAGGATGGCCGCGGCCTTTGCCCTGCGCTTGGGCGCGGCAGAGACGGAGCTCCCTGCGGCGCGGTTGGGTGGGAGGCGGCGTGGTGTGGAGGGCTGCCAGCAGCCACGGAGGCAGCGAGAGGGCGGAGGAGGCTCCAGCCCCCCTACTGCCTCCAAACTCCATTAAATCTCCTTAGTTTCTCTAGTTTTCTTGCCATAGATATAGTAGAAGGACTGCATTCTGAGGTAGAAGAAGATGATTTTGTGATTTTTTATCAAAAAAGATTATTAAATCCATGTTAATTGTATTGAGTTTTTCTATTACGTATACTTCAGCCTCTCCTAAATTTTTTTCTGGATCCGTCACTGGCTGCCAGATGCCATCCTCGCGGGTGCAGCGCCCCTCACGGCGTGGACAGTGGCCAGCCTCCTGGGGAGCTTCCCCGGCGCGCTGTCCCCAGGACGCTCACCTCGGCTCTGGAGCCAGCCTTGAACCGCTGCCTCCGCTCCTCCGTCCTCCGTCCAGGCGTCGCCCCTCCGCCTCCCCGTCTAGGCCGTGCCAACAACTCGGAGATGTGGAGTGGGCACCTCCACCTTTGCCTCCTCCTCCGCATCCACCCCGACGCCTCCACCTCACTCTCTTTGCAGAGAGGCTGCAGTTTTCCACTCGGCCCAGATTGATTTTGTTGACGTGAGCGCACTGCAATTTCTAAATACAACTTGCCCTTTGATTATTTCCTCTGCTTCCTCAATCGATTCTCTATGGTCCGAGGAGTGCTGCGGTGCCTTGGAAGCCGCCGTTGGGACCAAGAAGGCTGCCGCGCGCCGCCGCAAAGGGACCATCGCGGAGCGCTGATGGTCCGAGGAGCGCCGCGGCGCCTTGAAAGCCACCGTTGGGGGCCAAGGAAGGCCGCCGCAAAGGGACCACCGTAGCGGGCCCTGCGTCGAGCAGCACTGCCGCACAGGCTGAAGAAGGCTGTCGTGCCGTGGAGGCCGCAATCGAGGGCCGAGGAGCGCGCGCCGTGCCTGGAGACCGCCGTGCCCTCGAGGCCGCCGCGCGCACCTCCGTAGGGGTGCTGCGAGGTATGCTGCCGCAAGGCCCGTGGCTGTCTGTCGCTTCAGCGACAGATAGCCACCCGTCACGCCGCGGGGCCGGGGCGCGGGGGTGGCCGCGTGGGGGCGCGGGGTTGTTTTTTTCATTTTTTTCTATTTCTTTCTTTTATTATTCTTTTCTTTTCTTTTGTTTTCTATTTCTTTTTCTATTTTATTTTCTTCTCTTTTTCTTCTTTATTTTTATTTATTTATTTATATTTTATATTTTTATTTTTTTCAATTTCCATCTTTTTTATTTTCTTGTTTCTTCTTCTTTTTCTTTTTTATTTATATTTCCTTTCTAATATTATTTTTTCTATTTCATTTTTTATTCTTCATTCTTTTTTCTATTTCATTATTTTTTTCTTGTTTCTCTTTTATTTCTCTTTTTAGTTATTTATTTTCTATTTTCTATTTTATTTTTTGTCTCTATTTCCATCTTTTTTATATATTTTTTTAATATTCTTTTTAATATTCTTTTTAATATTTGTTTGTTGGAGATGAGATGTGAATTTGTTCTGACTATAATAAGTTATTCTGGCTATAATAATATCTTGTTCGGGCTATAATAATAACAACTTGTTCTGTCTATTTACTTCTCTCCTTCTATGTCATATTTGTTCCTCCTCAAAAATTTGTTCCGTCAGTTCATATAACTCGTTCGGTACGGCAGTTTGTATAATTTGTTCGACACGTATACATATTTGTTCCGGCAGTTCATGTAATTTGTTCGGTACGTACAAATGTTTTGTTCCAGTCATTATTAGAATTTTTTTGACACGTATACATATTTGTTCGGTACATTCACATGTTTCGTTCTGATAGTTTGTAAATTTTGTTCTACGGTTATGTATTGAACAAAATATATAACTTTAATTTAAAAATATGAATAGAAAAAAGTTTTTCAAAGTATAGTCAAGTGAGATCTTGTTTCGAAGTTTTTATTTTCAGAAACGCAATGGTGCAATCAGAATTTTAATTTGATGATCGGTTTATGATTTATAGCTTTTTTAAGTTTCAGATCGGTTTACATGTGGATGACATCAGCATTTTTGTCCTATCTGCATGCATGCAAAGAAAGCTATCTTTTACTCCACAGGACCGGGTGATGGTTTGCTAAACCATCGCTGAAGCGATGGATAGCCCCACCCTGCCGCAAGCGACTCCGCTTGCGCCCGAGGAGCGCCGCTGCCGCCCCGATTCCACCGCCGCCTCGCTGCTCTGCGTCCGAACACGGCCCGGCACTACCGGATTCGAGCACTTTGCTGAGAGCAGGGTTCCTCTCGGCACAGGGCCTTTTCCTCTCGGCAGAGGCTCTGCCGAGAGGATGCTCTCAGCAAAGGCCTCTCGGCTCAGCTGCACCGGCAAAGGCCGCTTTGCCGAGAGCCGGTGGATATCCTCTCGGCAAATATGTACCGAGAGGCCTATCTGGCCCTCGGCAGAGGCGTTCACACTGTCCCCCGGGTCACGCCGTTACGCGTGGGGCCTAGGTGCTTTGCCGAGAGCCGGGCCACAGAGCTCTCGGCAAAGAGTCGGCCTGTGCCGAGAGCTGGAGACCACCGCTCTCGGCAGAGGCCCGTGCAGGGCCCCGCGGCACGCGGCTTTGCCGAGAGCCACGTGGCTCCTGCTCTTGGCAAAGGAACATCCCAGGCAGCCACGTCACACACCTTTGCCGAGAGCAGTGGATTTGGCTCTCGGCAAAGAGGCCGCTTTGCCGAGAGCAATGGATTTAGCTCTCGGCAAAGCCTATTTCCTTTTTTTTAAAATTTACCAGCAGCTTTAAAACAGCCCACAAATCACAAAAATCATCACAGATATACAAATTTCATCACATGCAGCTAATATTCATCGCAGGCATATTATAATCATCACAAGCAGCTAATAATCATCACAAGCAGGTAATATTCATCACATAGTCCACAAATGCAAATAACGAGTCCAAATGCAGTACAAGTCACGAAGTGGAAGCCACAAAGTTTCATCAACTCACAAATGTCCAAATGCAAATAAAAGGTGCGTAGTTCACGAACTCACTAGTTCGCCGCGTCATCATGCGGCGATTGGGAACCCGACCCCGGCTGCTGCTGTGGCCACGCCCCCACCCAGACGCCTGTGGCTGTGTCATCATCCCCGGCCAACTGTGAGGCGGCTGCTGAGGGCGAAACGGCTGCTGAGGGCCAGGCGGCACCCACTGCATCCCACCCCAAGGACTCTGCTGAACTGGCGGCGACCACTCGTTTGATGCCACCGATAGATTCTGCGTAGGATTTAAAGTGAGGAATGATAATACGAGTCATTTGTACAAGTCATTTTTGAATTCTACGTCATTCTAGGTTTTGCTAACATTTATAAGTTGTATACCACGATGAGAACATGAATGTAAGGTTTTGAGCATTTATATGAAGTCATTGTAGGTCACTACGAGAAACAAAAAGAGGAGGGTTCAAAAGTAGCTCACCAGAGAAATAGTAGCCGGTCGAGGGACTGGAGGCAAGTGCACCTGCGGTAGTGGAGGGAGTTGCGCCTGTGGCGCCACCGCGTGACCAAGAGTCTGCATGTACTGAAGCATGGAGGCATACTGCTGATTGTGGGCCTCTTGTATCGCATCCATCTGCTTCTGGTGGGCCTCGGCCATCTATCGCATCTGCTCATCAGCGTGCCTCTGCGCCTCTTCTACCTGCCTCTCCCGCTCGGCCCTCTCTGCCGCAAGCTGGGCCTACAATATTTGATCTACATATTAGAATACAAAGCAAACATATGAAAATGTCAATGGACGACGCAGAGAATAGAAATATCCTGGAACTGCTCGTGTAAGCTCTCCGTAACGGTGGGCCGCCGTTGTATGGGCGGGCCTGAGCTTGTGCCCCTATCTCGAGATCGAACCTGCGAGAGCGACGGAACCTCCGACGGGACTAGGAGACTGTCACCAATCCAGTACCGTCCATGCGTCTTGCCACCTCCACTCCTCATGACGCTTTCTCCATCAATAGGCTGTGTCACTAGATCGAAGTCTGGCCCACGAACCTCCCTTGCCGTCGTGACGTAATTTGTGATGCGGGGCTGGATTGTCGGGTTGCTGTACGCCTCAACCGGGTCGTCCACATTGAAGGTGACGTCGGACGTCGCCTTGCCCTTGTGTGCCATGCCATATGCCTGGAGCTCGCTGCAAGGCTGGTCCCCATGTGCCCGAGACTGCAAGAAAACAAAAGAGTGGATGTTAGACTAACTGAGAGTTAGATAACAAAAAATTGGAATAAACAAATAACTTAACGTACCCATCTACGACCATACTCGCGAAGGTTAATGGGGCCTTGGTGGTGTGCTGGACCTGCCATGGCCAAACGCCACCGCCAGCGCTCGAGGTGCTTTTCCTCCCAATCCGGCTCAAACCACTTATCCACAATCGCTCTCCAAACCCGAGGCCGGTCAGCAACCCACCACGGAGGAACCTGCACGTCATCAAGAACATCAAATTGACCAAATTTAATCGAAGAAAAATGAATTGAGCATATTTACCTCCATGTATTGTTCTGGAGTGAGCCGCAGGTTTCGAACTTCCCGTTTTGTGGCTTTCACCTTCTGCCTAGCATTCCAGATAATGTTTTGCAAGACGCGGGACTCGTAAATCATATCTGTCACAAGCTTTCGGCAGATGAACATGGCGTTGTTAGCCGCCGCCTGCTCGTATCCCGGCATGCATCTGTAGAAATCCTGCATATAAAAGTGTTGTCAATACTCGAGCAAAATCTAATTAAGTCGATTTATTTAGAAACACAATTTATTGCTAGGAAAACTCACCCAAAACTCGCCAACCACCCTGGTGGCTGCGTTCTGGAAGTCACGGCTGGTCGGATCAGCGAAATCGGGAGCTAGGGCGTAGTGGTCAAACGACGTCACCAGTACCTCTCGCCGAGCATCTGGCTCGCCAACCCACACGAACCCGGGGTACCAAGTCTTGGTAAGAACACCCAAGATGCCATTGGGAAGATGCATGTGACTACCGGGAGTGACGATCTCCCACCCCCTGCCAAAATGATTCACATAATGTATTAGTTTGAATAGTTAATTTGTTTGAAAAGAACAAATGAAAAGGTTAAGATAAGCTACCGTATTCCCTCGGGTCTAATAACTGGTCGGTTCGCAGGCAGTATGGGCCGATCCGGAAGCTAAGCAGGGCCTCGCAAATAGACCTTTGACCCCTCCCCCGCCTCCTCCTCGTCCTCCCCCTGCTCCTCGCCCTCCCCCTTCTCCTCACCCTCCCCCTACTCCTCACCCTCCCCCTGCTCCTCACCCTCCACCTGCTCCTCGTCCTCCCCCTGCTCCTCATCCTCTGCCTGCTGCACCTCCTCCTCATCAACCCTGTACTCCTCATCGGATGACTCAGCAGCTGCTGGAGAGGGTGCAACTTTGCGACCCCTGGCTCCAGACGACTCAGAGGGTGCCACGGACCTCGACGCCCACCTCACCGTCCCAGAGCCCTCACCCTCGTCCTGGTAGAAGTCGTTGAGGTTCCTCACCACACGGACGCACTGCTTCGACGCCTTCTTCTTCTTTGGCGGCATCTTTGATCAATCACCTGAAATTAAAAAGAGTAAATCAATCAGTACATAATTACATTTAAATACCAATTAGTAAATAAGAAACAAATATCCTAGTAAATTAGAAACATAACTACAATTAGTAAATAAGAAATAAATATCCTAGGAAATTAGAAACATAACTACAATTAGTAAATAAGAAATAAATATCCTAGTACTTACATGTTTTAGAAATATTCATCATGATCCGGATTTTTCGGATCATACTCATCATCACTATCTCGCATGTCAATAGACTCAACGCCGTGCTCCAAAGGTGGAACGGTGTCATCATCATTATTGCCACTACCTAAACGTAATCGCTCGAGCAATCTTAAGTCGTCATCATTTTGAACCTCTTCTGCAGCATCGTCATCGACAACTGTTCCATTGTCTACTTCCATTTCGAGCACTTGGGTTAAGTCTATCTCAAACATCCCTTCTAGCCCATCTTCTTGAAAGAACTCTCCGTCATATGTGTTTGGGTCTAGTAGGTGGTAATCTTCTTTGTTTGGGGCGGGTAGTTTACCGTGTGGTGATACCTTGTACACAACATCCCAACCTTAGAGACGCTTGTCAGTTTTACAAGGGTATGTGAGATAATATACTTGTGTGGTCTGTTGGGCCACAATATAGACATCGTGCCCTGAGTACACAGATGACTGTTTAATTTCGACGAGCCCAAGATTCTTATTCTGTCTCATGCCACTAGTGCTTGGATCAAACCAATGACACTTGAATATGACAGGTTTAAGAGGTTTGCAACCATGATACTCGAGTTCGTATATTTCTTCAAGTCTTCCATAGTAATCTACCCCATCGGATCGGCTATGCGTACAAACTCCATTATTTGTGGTTCTTCGATTGGGCCTTCGCTCCTCGTATTGTGTCGTGTGAAAGCGGTACCCATTCACGTCATAAACATGATATGAGTTGACCCTAAAGGCGAAACCTCCGGAAACCTGCCTCACCTCAGAATTCATCAACGGATCGGTTTGGCCCTGCAAGTTAAGGGAGTATAGTGGTTAATGTGATACTGAGTACGAGCTTAGTTAGTTTTAACGTACTGAGCACGAGCTAAATTACCTTATGTCTGAACCAGGCAATGAAATCGGGATGCATGGGTCCCGCACCCTGGCGAAGAAGAGTTTCCTCCTCGTGGTCAAGAGGTGGCTCCGAATGATGCCAAAATTGCTCAATAAATTCACTGCACCAAATCAAATGAGGTTGGATGCAGATGAGGCAACATACAAGAAGCACATGTGGTGGCCCAAGCCACGAGCCTCACCTAGGAGTTGGCGCGACCTACTCCTCTTCCTCCTCGAAAATTCCCTCCCCGGTGATAAGTGCGGCAGAGGCACCTCTCCCTATAAAATTGTTAGACTGATAAGTAAAACGTAATTTCAAATCCATGTAACTCATCCAAACATCCGATCCAAGACATGCATCAAAAATTACTACCTAAAATTCATGCCTACATTGCTATATCACTACATACATTGCTATCTAAAATTTCTATCTAACTTGCAATCTAAAATTGCAATCTACTAGAGCATTATTCTATAAATTGCTATTTACTAATTATTCTACTAGAGCATTGTTTAACTAAGTTTAACTACATTGTCTATCTATAATTGTTTAACTACATTGTCTATCTAGTGAGATTGTTTAACTACATTGTCTATCTATAATTCTACAACATCATTGCTATTTTTTAAAAAAAACATGTGCTGCCGCATACCTCGGACCAGGGAGAGGAGGAGGAGGAGGAGGCCCAGCCCTGCGGCCGGCTGTCTGCAGGGGAGGGGCCGGCGGCGGGCGGGCCGGCCGGGGAGGCGCACCGGCGGGCCGGCCGGGGAGGAGCGCCGGCAGCCGGCCACACGCGGCCGCGGGCCGGGGAGGTGCTTCGGCGGGCCGGGGAGGCGCGGCGGGGCCGGCCGGGGAGGTGCGTCGGCGGCTGACGAGACGCGGCGGTGGGCCGGGGAGGCGCGGCGGCGGACCGGGGAGCGCGCCAGCGGTGGACCGGGGAGGCGCGCCGGCGGTGGCAGGCGGGCGGCGGCGCTGTGGGTAGCGGCGTGTGTACGTCAACGGCTAAGTGTGGCGGCGTCTGTGTGTGTGGGGTGTAGTGCTGTGCTGTGGTGCGAGTGTGAGGCTGCAGGTGGGTCCCCGCCCGCCCTTTGCCGAGAGCCAAGATCCAGGGCTCTCGGCACAGATGTGTCGAGAGCCCTGGATCTTGGCTCTCGGCAAAGGGCGGGCGGGGACCCACCTGCAGGATCCTCCCCCGTGCAGCACGCTGGCAGGCGGACCCCACACCACGAGGCCTTTGCCGAGAGCTTCAATTCCAGCTCTCGGTAAAGAGGGGGACCGGGGCCTTAGGGTTTTTGTGGTGTGAGTGTGAGGCTGCAGGTGGGTCCCCGCCCGCCCTTTGCCGAGAGCCAAGATCCAAGGCTCTCGGCACAGACAGATCCTCCCCCATGCAGCACACTAGCGGGCGGACCCCACACCACGAGGCCTTTGCCGAGAGCTTCAATTCCAGCTCTCGGTAAAGAGGGGGATCGGGGCCCGCATACAGCACAAGCGTGTGAGAGGAAACGCTAGAGCAGGCCCACACGAGTGCTTTGCCAAGAGCCAAATTTAATTTTAAAAATACCAAATACATAAGAAAAAATACCAACACTTAACATGGTACCATTTATGTTGCATATTACTTATAAAAAAGTTTTTGTATTCAAACTCAAATTTGAATTTGTCTAAGTCTCTAAATCAAGTGCCATTAGTTCAAACTCTTTGAAACTTCTCGTGAGATGTTCCGGTTTCTAAACAGCGTAGGTGTTAAAGTGTTCAAAACATTCTCAAATTTTTACCACAAACTCAACATATGATATCATGAGCGCTTGACAAAATTCGTGATTTTCAAACTTTATTTGAATTTTATACAATTTTACAATCTTTCTACCTCACGATCTTCATCACGATCAGAGAACCTAATGACGGAAAGTTACCTTCATTTCATGCACAGAGTGTTAGAGATGTCTCATGAACATGAATATCATTTTTCCAACAACTTTGCTATAAGATTTCATGCACTTGCAGTTCATATCGGATGTATACGAAAAAATTACGAAGAATGAAGTAAAATTGTTAAATATAGCAAATTGAGTCGAAATGGCGCCAATTTTGAATATGTACTATGTATGTTGAGCAAGAGAAAAGTTTGAAGCCAAAAATGTGAAATTTTCTCACACATTTTGCCGTGAGTTCTTGTTATGCTCTCGGCAAAGAGGTAAGGCTCTAGGCAAAGGCAGGAGGTGCCGTGCGTCCTTTCTTTGCCGAGAGCCGGGGCCCTCTGGCTCTTGGCAAAGAGAGCCAGCGGCTAACGGCCAGGGCACGGCCGTGACGGCGTCGCCCATGCACCGTCTGGTGATAGCTTTGCCGAGAGCCTGGGCCCTCTGGCTCTCGGCAAAGAGATCGTGCGTCGTGAGCTTTCTCTCTGCCGAGAGCCAGGGGCTCTAGCTCTCGGCAAAGGCCCTCTGCGCCGTGGGCGTTTTCTCTGCCGAGAGCGGGCCCCGTGCTCTCGGCAAAGCAGACTTCTGCCGAGAGCACTCTCGGCAGAGGCTCCGTTTCCGGTAGTGCGGCATGTCGGGCGCGGCAGCTATGGAGAGGAGCCCAAACACGGTGCCGTACATCACTGACGCGTCCAGCACCGCGGGCCACACCCGGAGCACCGATGATGATGCGGTGACGGCAGGGGCCGAGGCTGGGGAGTAGTACTGTGCACGGGCCGAGGCCAGCAGGCTCCAGCACGAGGAGAGCAGCGCCACGTAGACCGCACGGAAGAGCGACACCGAGGTTCGCCACCGGCTCACCCGCAGGAGGGAGGTCCAAGGGGGCCACGCCGCCTCCGCCACGTCCTGATCCGGGGCTCCTTGCGGCCACCCCTCTCCTCACCTTGTTGGCCAGTCGTGAGATCCCGCTTCCCTAACCTCCTTGAAAAGAGATTGACGGCGGCTCCAGCGTAGCGGCCCCATTAGCGAGTGCACCAGGCAGCGGCGGAGCCACCCTTCTCGATCGTCTGCCCCCTCCTCCTCCATACAGCTTTGTTTGTCTGTTTTTCCTCCTCCAGCTAGCAACATTCCAACGAAGTGTTTGTTAAAATGATAGACTGCCTCTCCCTTCAGAGATTACGCCAGGCAGATTAAGAGGATGGAGATGGATCAACAACCTGTTGTGGTGGTGCAACATGTCACATGTGCAGGTATGACATCGAGGTCGCACATCATATGCCTCACATAATTACTGGCACTGTAGTTTGATTATTTTCTTTAAACTATTTCTTATGTGCTTGATTGATGAGAACCAAAGTGTCTCTTATTTTTCTGGAGGTTATATCAAGGGTTGATGAGAGGGGAGTTGATTCCTGAGCACCACTTCATACAGACGCTCCATAGCTCCCATCACTTTGCGAGAATGTAATTTTTTTCTCCTGTGTATCAGCCATCAGGTTTGGTTTACAATAAGCATGCATATTTTGCCTGCCACTGTAGTTGGTTGGGGCACAAATCTATTTCATCAAACCCGAAGGGGAACGCGTGCGCCGGCAAGAGGGCCGGCGGCGGCGCCGGCTTCTTCTTCTGTTCCGGCGAAAAGTTTCGGCCGGGGGAGAGGGTTAGCAGGCTAGCAGAGAGAGAGGGGAGATGCTGCGCGGTTTTTTGTGCCGGCGGCGCCGCCTCTCACCCGCGCCGGCGAGGTCGCCAGACGCGGGGAAGATGACCACCGCCGCCGCCGTTGTGGCTCTGCGGGAGAACGGGCAGGAGTGAAATGGGATTAGGGTTTTGCCCTTGCAACCCTAGCGCCTATATACCCTGGCGAATTTCGCGGAGTGAATGTGAACCATCGATCCAGCGATCGACGGCTGCGATCAGCTCGCACATGAGCTGGGCCAGAAGTGGCCCAGGCGGGTTCCGGTTGTGGGCCGCTTCGACGGCCCAGGCATCCGCTGCCGGGCTCCGAGCCCGAGCGGGCGCGGGAGAGAGGCCGTTGGGCCGAAACTTGCTGCTGGGCCAAAGAGTTGGCTATGCACAGTAGTTTTTTGCATTTTAGTTTCAGAATTTCAGAAGTATTTTATATGAGTAAATTTGAATGTTTATTTGAAATTAAAAGTTTGTATCTCTGTTTAAATTTTGAACCAAAGGGATAAATTTTACAGAGAGTAGAATGCTTCTGGAATTTTAAGTTTTATGAGTTTCCGCTGTGAAGTTAATTCTTTAATTAAATTGAACCAAAGGGATATTTAATTAGAGAAGAGTACTTTTAAAGTATTTTTTTTATATTGTTAATTTTTTCTGGCCAAAGCTGATAATTACAATATTATAAACAGATTGATTAAAGTTTTTCATGCATTGATTCTATTTTTCTGCCCAAAGGTGATATAGAATTAATGTAGAGTATTGTTGAATGTGTTGATTTTGACCAAAGTTAAATTAATACATGCAGCATTTATCAAGTTTAATGTTCTCACCTTATTTATTCATGATTATTTCAGGATCAGGTTTCGTGAGCGCTATTCCTGAGCTAGTTGGAAGCAACTACAAGGAATGGCGAAACCAGTTGGAGTGTGCTCTTACACTGCTGGAGTACGATGATGTGCTGACTACACCATTTCCAGCAAATATTGCGGATCTGGTGAGAGGAGCAAATGAGACTGAGGCAGCATTTCAGACACGACAGGGTGCACAGTCTGAAAAGATTGCTAAGCGTGCCCTAGAGAGGGCCCAATGGCAGAGCAACAACAAAAAGTGCTTGAAAATCATACAGACAAAGATGTCTGAGATCATCAGGGCTTCCATCCCTGAGAAAAATGTGGATGGTATTCCACATACTGCTGCTGAGTATCTAGACATAGTGGCAAGACAGCATGATACGCACTCAGACATATGCCAGTATCCTGATTGGCAAGCTGACCAGTATGAAGTATACTGGAGGTGGTGTCAAAGACCACATTCTACAGATGAGTAACATGCATGGAAAGCTTACCAGCATGGATATGCCATTGCTAGATCAGTTCGTGGTGCACTTGGTTTTCAAGTCATTGCCGCCTGAGTTCTCAGTGTTAGAAGTTAACTACAACTCCATGTCGGAGAAATGGGACTTGCACAAGCTCATCTCGATGTGTGTGCAAGAGGAAGAGAGGCTCAAAGCACAGAATGGGGGTTTCCTCAATTATGTGCAGAACAGCACAAAGAAGAGGACTTTTGGTAGCAAGGGCTACAAGCCAAAGAATCAACATGAAAGTGGTGGATCCTCATCAAATCCATCCAAGCCTCATGGGAAAGCTCCCATGCAGCCTGATAAGCCTCATCCATCTCAAGCAAAGAAGTCAGTTCCACAGGACACTTGCCTGTGGTGCAAGGAACAAGGTCACTGGCAGAAAGACTGTGTTAAGTGGCTGAAGTACATGAACACTCATGGTGAGGACATAATTATATTTGTAGATGAATCCTTGTTTTTAAGTTATTCAAAGTCCACATGGTGGATAGATTCAGGTGCAACTATTCACATTGCCAATTCTTTACAGGGATTCCATTCGAGTCAGACCCTGCGAAGAGGCGCAAAAAGCATTAAAGTTGCTAATGGAGTCGAAGCTGAAGTGGAGGCCATTGGAGAACTCCCAATAAAGCTACACGATGGATTCACGCTTCAGCTACACGATGTCCTTTATGTGCCTTCTTTGAATAGAAATCTTATTTCAGTTTCATGTCTAGCAGATGACGATTTTGAGTGCCATTTTGACGTTAAACAGTGTTTAATTCAGTACAATAAAGTTTGTGTGGGTCTTGCCATCCGACAAGACCAGCTTTATAAGTTATCTATGCATGATTCTGTGAATGTTTGTGACGCGAATGTGTGTGAGACAGAGATTGTCTCCTCATCTACAAATGAAAGTAGAAAGAGGAAGAGAATTGATAGCGTCTCTTCGAAATTATGGCACTGTCGTTTAGGCCATATTTCGAGGGGAAGAATGGAGCGTTTAGTAAAAGAATCAATTCTACCACCCTTAGAATTTTTAGATTTAGAGCAATTCATCGATTGCATTAAAGGAAAGTTCGTTAAGCAAATTAAGAAAGGCGCAAAGCGAAGCACAGGAGTGTTAGAGATTATACACACGGACATTTGTGGTCCATTTTCTGTGACATCTGTGGATGGTTTCGATTCATTCATTACATTCACAGATGATTATTCTCGCTATGGCTACATTTATCCAATCAAAGAAAATTCAGAGGCTTTGGATAAATTCAAGATATTTAAGGCTGAAGTAGAAAATCAGCACAACTTAAAGATTAAAGTAGTAAGGTCCGACCGTGGAGGGGAGTACTATGGTCGACACACCCCATATGGCCAAGCTCCTGGACCTTTTGCAAGGTACTTACAGGAAAATAGCATAGTTGCCCAGTATAGCACACCGGGCGAGCCTCGGCAGAATGGAGTAGCTGAAAGAAGGAACCGTACCTTGATCGATATGGTTAGAAGTATGTTAAGCTATTCCACCTTGCCAATAAATTTGTGAATGGAGGCATTAAAAACCGACACTCACATCTTAAACAAAGTTCCAACTAAGTCAGTACCTACGACACCATATGAGTTATGGACGGGTAGAGAACCCTCCCTAAGGTACATGCGTGTGTGGGGATGTCCGGCTGAGGCCAAAGTATTTAACCCAAATATTGGGAAATTAGATCCCAAGACAGTGAGTTGCCATTTCATTGGTTACACTGAGAAGTCAAAGGGTTATCGTTTCTATTGTCCTAACAGACACACAAAGTTTGTGGAAACGAGACACACCATCTTTCTAGAGAATGAAATGATGAGAGGGAGCACGATGCGTAGAGAAATTGATCTTGAAGAGAAGTGGGTATATGTACTCATGAACCAGTTTTCTCCCACGTGCTGTTCCGACACCTGCAGTGCAGCACACTGTAGTGCCAGAACCTATTGCTAGTTCACCAGTGCAGACAATGAGTGATAATGAGGAACCTGTCCTTCAGGATCCTATAGAGACAACTGTCGCACAAGAAGAACCAGAACAGTCCCAAGAACCAGAAGTGCCAACGCTGAGGCCTTGAGAAGGTCTCAAAGAGCTAGAAGATCAGCTATCCCTGACGATTATGAAGTTTATAATAGTGAAGAAGTTCACATAGAGGGTGATCCTACTTCTTTTGAAGAAGCTATGAGACGTCCTGATGCATCCAAGTGGCAAGAAGCCATGGAGGATGAGATGAGGTCAATGAGTACCAATAAAGTTTGGAACTTCGTAGAAATTCCTAAAGGAGCCAAGTTAGTAGGCTGCAGATGGGTCTACAAAATTAAATATGACTCTGAAGGGAATATAGAAAAGTATAAAGGACGTCTTGTGGCCAAGGGCTTCACTCAAAGAGAAGGGATAGATTACAATGAGACGTTTTCTCCAGTCTCGTGTAAGGATTCTTTTAGAATCATAATGGCTCTGGTTGCACACTATGATTTAGAATTACATCAGATGGATGTAAAGACGACATTCCTGAATGGAGATTTATATGAAGATGTCTACATGACTCAACCCAAAGGTTTTGTTGTGAAATGCAAAGAACATTTGGGATGTCACTTGAAGAAATCTATTTATGGCTTAAAGCAAGCCTCAAGACAATGGAACATCAAATTTGATGAGACAATTAAGAAGTTTGGGTTCAAAGCAAATATTGAGGACAATTGCGTTTACGTAAAGTTTAAGAGAGGGAAATTTATTTTCCTAATACTGTACGTGGATGATATCTTGCTTGCCAGCAATGATGTCAGACTGCTACAGGAGACAAAAGAGTTTTTGTCCTCAAATTTTGATATGAAAGATCTAGGTGAAGCCTCGTATGTTTTAGGCATACAAATTCACCGAGATAGAAGAAATGGGGTTTTAGGTCTATCACAAAAGGCATATTTAGAAAAGGTTCTAAAGAAGTATAATATGCATGTGAGTAAAACCACACCCGTTCCTATTCAGAAGGGCGATAAGTTTGGACTATATCAGTGTCCAAGGAACCAATATGAGATCGATCAAATGAAATCGGTTCCATATGCTTCAGCAGTAGGTTGCTTACAGTATGCACAAGTGTGCACTCGCCCTGATTTAGCATTTGTTACAGGAGTACTCGGAAGATATCAGTCTAATCCAGGCGCAGAGCACTGGAAGATGGCAAAGAAAGCATTAAGATATTTGCAAGGCACAACAGGCCTCATGCTAACATATAGAAGATCGGATACTCTAGAGATAATAGGGTATTCGGATGCAGATTATGTAGGAGATAGAGATGATAGAAAGTCTACATCTGGATATGTATTCACTCTCGCAGGAGGGGATATCTCATGGAGAAGTTCTAAGCAAGAACTAGTTGCAACATCTACGATGTATGCAGAGTTTATAGCATGTTTTGAGGCTGCAGGACAGGTCATGTGGCTAAAGAAATTTATACCAGACTTGAGAGTGGTAGATTGCATAAATAGACCACTAAAGATGTACTGCGACAACGCGCCAGCAGTATGTTATGCACATAACAACAAGTCGAGTAATGCTACCAAGCCCATAGAAATTAAGTTCTATGTGGTGAAAGACAGAGTCCAGGATAATACTATAAGTCTGAAGCATATAAGTACAAAAGAGATGTGTTGACACCGTTTTTTGGAAAAACAGGGTCAAAAAAGGATAAGGAGAAACAACCGAGTGCAATCGGCCGATTGAAGAAAGAACAGAGCAATCAACGAGATCCGCCGATGGTCAGAAGAGTTCAGCCCTGATAGTGGGCCAGCAGGCCAGAGCGACCGGCCGATGGTAAACCAGAGGATCGGCAGATGGGCATAAAGAAGGGGGTATTCAAAGAAATACGCCAGATGGAAAGCACGGTGGAGGCGGGTCAGTCTACGATTGACAACGGGTCAAGAGTTAGTTTTTAGAAGGTCTTGGACTCCTGCGAGAGTCCTTTTCTATTTTTAGTAGTTTTTGTCTTTAGATGCAAGAAAATAGTGCCGTAATCGGCTAGGAGTCGGGTTGTCCTCAGGACATAAATACCGACCCTGCGTGGTTGGAAAAAGTGTACACACCAATATCAAACAAACCACCTTCGGGCAAACCCTTTACTTTTACTGCATCTACCTTTACAGCATCTACTTTTCAGCGACTTCGCCATTGCGTTTTTCTCTTTTCTACAACGCCGTGCTTCGGGTTCGTCGGGCTGCATCAACTGATCTCCGGCAAGCTTGTGAGTACCGTTTTACCAAATAATCCTAGGCTTTGACCTCCGGGCGCATCGCTGAGGTTTCGTCTAGTTCTTTATTCACCCCTTACCGATATTAGCTAGATCTACAAGTTTTCGTACCAAATTCTTGTAGTTTTAGCTATTATCATTATCATCCACTCGATCTAGATCCTATCGGCTTTCGACACTGCAGCCGATTCTGACCTACTCGAGTGCTGACGTCACGATCAGCTGATCCAGCCGATCGCATCCGCGCTTCGGTCGCTTTCGAGCCGGCCGATCCCGTTTTACTCGTATCGGCCGATTGGCTGGTACACGTGTCGCTGAAAGGCCATCGGTTCTCTAGCCGATCCTTAATATTTTCCATTGTCAATCAACAGGTCAGATTGGCTGGCACGCCTCACTACAGACCGGGGAGTCACGTGGGTCGCGCGCAAGGGTGACGTCCTATTTTTGCGTCAACACACTTTTGGCACGCCCAGTGGGACCCGAAAAAAGTCAACAATGACGAAGCCTATGGAGACTGGTCCTCATGAAGTCGATCCGGACAATGTGCAACCAATCACCAAGGATCAGCAGAAAGATTCAGACAAAGCTGAGTTAGAGGCTCACATGAAGCATTATGAAGAGCTTTGTCTGGCATCATACGGTCAGACTAAAAGTGGAGTCTTCAAGAAGAACCCGCTGCCAACGCCTAAACAAGTCACCTTTTCAGCCGATCCTGAAGGACTTCAAGACATGATGGCCAAGGCTATGCATCAAACAATGATTGATCAATCCAAGGTATTCGCAAATACAATTCAGAATGCCATAATTGATGCACTCAAGCAAGGAGCAGAGGCAGGATATCTGGGACCTACATACTTTCAACCAAGGCGTACTCCTCCTGTGTTCCAGCAAGGCCAATCGGCTATACCGCCGATTGATGATCCAACAGCAAAAGCTACACCATCTCCACAAGCTGCCACCTGTTCTTCATCGGACTCTCAGCCGATTCAGAATCAGAGTGGCGATGGTAAAGATAAAGATCCTACTGTCACAACACTAGTGCAATCTGTTGTCCAGGATCAAGTGCTTCCAGTGCATAATCAACATAAATATCCTGCTATGAGAGATTCAGATGGGAAGCTTGCAGGATGGGACTTACCTTGTGATCACTTTGAGACTAACATCTCAAATTTCTTTGAGCCTGTGCCTGAGGAAGTTCCAGAAGTAAAGTATCCACAGCCTTACCAAGCTACATTTGGAGGAACTCCGGGGACTGTGCACATGAATGGGGAAGGAGTGGTGTTTGTCTACTTCAATCATGGGAGCAAGAACTTTGAAAGAGTCAAGATCAGTCCAGCTCATGCTCACATGGTCATACCGACAGAGAAAATGGCTCCTATTCCACCTCAGAGGCCAAATCCCACTCCACCTCAGAGATCAGCTCAACAGCCGATACTCGGGATGCCTGTGCAAACTGCTCCACTACAGCAGCCAACGCTGGAATGCCCATACAGACTGCCCCATTATAGCAATCAACGTCAATGCAAGCTGTCTTAACCCCAGCTAATACGGTGGCTCATACAAGATCTTCACCTCAACAGCCGATCAACCAAGGAGCAGCAGGGCAGCCAATGTTTCCACAAGTGGATTCAGCGCAATTGCTGCAAACATTTCTAAATCAATTGGCTATTTCAAACCAGTTGAATACGCAGCAACCAGCCCCATCGGCAAGTCAGCCGATTGAACAGGCTACACCTATTACAGGTCATTCAAACACTCAAGGTTCTACTGAGGCAAGGACAGTTCCAGATCCAAAGACAAGAATCTTAGAAGAATGACCTCCAGAAACTCCAGCTGAGATACAAGCAATTGAGCAAGTGGCTACAGAGTTGAAATCTCATGTGAAGCAGGAGTTAATCGACCACTTTTCAGAGATGCTACTGAAGCAATATGGGATAAAAACCAAACAGCAGTCCTGCATGTACAGGACACCGTATCCCTCTGGCTATGATCAGATACCATTCCCTCCAAGATTCAAAGTGCCAGACTTCACCAAGTTCTCTGGACAAGATGAAACATCCACTATGGAACACATCACTCGGTTTATCATCCAATGTGGAGAAGAAGGGAATGTTGATGCACTCAGAATACGGTTGTTCTCTTCATCTCTGTCAGGGCCGGCATTCTCATGGTTTACATCACTGCCAGCTAACTCCATCATCAAGTGGTCCGATCTGGAACAGCAGTTCCATAATTACTTCTTCTCTGGCATCGACGAGATGAAGATCACTGATCTGACCAGACTCAAGCAAAGGAACGATGAAACAGTAGCTGGATTCATTCAAAGATTCAGAGAGGTCAGAAATAAGTGCTATAGTCTGAACTTGGGAGACAAGCAACTAGCTGAGTTGGCTTTCCAAGGTCTCTTGCCGACTTTGAGGGAGAAATATGCATCACATGATTTTGAAAGCCTCAGCCAGTTAGTCAGTCGGATGAGTCAAGAAACTGCAAAGTCTTATGAGCCTAGAAGACAACATGATAGGGCTCGCAGAATGGGTCAAAGGCAAGAAGACAGTGTCCTGTCCTTTTGGCAAGAAAGAGCCAGAGAAATTCGGCTTTGATATCACTAAGGCCGATAAGATATTTGATCTGTTGCTTCAGCAAGGACAGATTAAACTCTCCCAGTTCCATACTATACCATCTGCAGAAGAGTTGAAGAGGATGAAGTATTGCAAGTGGCACAATGCAACATCGCATGACACCAATGATTGCAAGATCTTCAGACAACAGATCCAATCAGCTATTGAGCAAGGGAGGCTTAAATTTGAAACTCCTACCAAAGCTGAAAAGCCGATGAAGATTGATCAGCATCCCTTCCCAACTAACACAGTTGAAGTGTCTAGCAAAGACACGTCACGAGTTAAGTTGCTGACATCTGATTCGGCTCAAAATAAAGGAGCTGTTGACCCCAAAGTACAAGTAACCGCTGCCGATGTCAAAGGAAAAGGGTTACTACTTGGAGAAGGAGAATCAAAGCCACGCCGACCCGTCACGTCACAAATGTTGATCAACAAGTTCCAGCGCCGACAAGAGAAGGCAAAGGAAAGAGAGGAGTGGGCACGGCGTAATGAAGGACATTGGAGATGTCCGTTCTTCAAGTACTGTTGGGAAGAAGGGATCAAACTGCCAACGACAGAAAACTGTCCAGAGTGCAACGGGGCTTACAATAATGGCAATTCATCCAAAAGGATTTGCTTTGATGACAGAAGACCTGCAGCCAAGGATCACCGTGGATTCAACAATCAACGAGTCTCGGTTCACGATCGGCTGGGGGGCAAAGCCAACATCCACGATCGGCTGGGGGGCAAGGCCAGCGTTCATGATCGGCTAGGAAGCCGAGTCAATGAAGAGTCAAACAATCGGCTGGAAGAGATGGTCGATTTACTGGTACCTGATGAAGATATCATGTGCCGAGTTCCTGAACGTCGACGCGCATTACAACTGGATGACGAAGGATCAAGCCAAATATGTAAGAAGCCTAATCCACAGTGGTGTCCAGATGGCTTGACTAAATCCTAGAAGAGAAGTGTCCAGCGCCTACGTCAGCTAGAACAGCATGAAGAAGCAGAGAGACTTGTGCTGGACAAGAAGAAGGTTCGGTCTAAAGTGTGGCACCCAAAGCCTAAGGCCGATGGTGAGGAAGATGACAAACCCCGAGCTGATATAAACATGGTTGTCTTCCTACCAAAAGAGTTCATGGCTCCAATTGATTCGGATCTGTCCGATGAAGAACTTGGCATGGCTCAGTTAACACTGGAACCTAGGCAAGCCATCTTTGAGAAACCAGAAGATGAGAAAAGACAACACTTGAAGGCCTTGTTTCTCAAAGGATTTGTCAATGGCAAGCCAGTCACCAAGATGCTCGTAGATGGAGGAGCAGCAGTCAACCTGATGCCGTACACCATGCTGCGCAAGATTGGGAAATCTGATGAAGATTTGACCCAAACCGACATGATGTTGGTCGATTTCGAAGGCAACGTCTCTCCAGCTCAAGGAGCAATCTGCGTGGAGCTCACCATCGGCAGTAAGACCCTTCCGACCGCTTTCTTTATCATTAAAAGGAGGGGATCTTATAATCTACTGCTGGGTCGGGATTGGATACATGCCAATTGTTGCATACCATCTACAATGCATCAATGCATCATCCAATGGATTGGAGATTCAGTGGAGGTGGTGCAAGGAGAAACCTCCTTGACAATAGCAGCTACAGAAGCACAAGGATGGACTTATGATCAAGTGAGCTGCATATCTGGAAAAGCCTGGGATACCAAATATCTCAGAGTGTCCGATTTTAGACTAAAGCCGGTTCAAGCAGTCGGCTCTGATGACAAGATTTAATGGATCAATTCATTGAAGATGAAGGAAAGCTTGGGCATGGGTTCACATCGGCCGATGAATTAGAAAAGATAGATCTTGGAGATGGAATCAAACCAAGGCCGACATACATCAGTGCCAAGCTAGAAGCAGATTACCAAAAAGAATTGATCGCATTATTGAAAGAATTCAAGGATTGCTTTGCTTGGGAGTATTATGAGATGCCTGGCTTAGACCGATCCATTGTTGAGCATCGATTGCCCATTAAACCAGGATATCGACCATTTCAACAGCACCCAAGGTAGTGTAATTCGAAGATTTATCCTGATATAAAAGTCGAGATAACAATGTTACTCGAAGCTGGTTTTATTCGGCAATGTCGATATGCCGAGTGGATCTCTAATATAGTCCCTGTCTACAAGAAAAACGGCAAACTACGTGTGTGCATTGATTTCAGGGATTTGAACAAAGCAACGCCGATGGATGGATATCCAATGCTAGTAGCCGATGCACTGGTCAATGCTGCTGCAGGGCACAGAGTCATCAGCTTCATGGATGGTAATGCTGGATACAATCAAATATTCATGGCCATAGAAGACATTGCAAAGACTGCTTTCAGGTGCCCGGGCCACGTCGGATTATATGAGTGGATTGTCATGACCTTTGGGTTGAAGAATGCTGGCGCCACATATCAAAGAGCCATGAATTACATATTTCATGAACTCATCGGCAAGATAGAAGAAATCTACATTGATGATGTAGTTGTCAAGTCAAAGGGCTACAAGGAACACTTGGCAGACCTACGAAGAACGCTGGAATGCACAAGGAAACATGGTTTAAAAATGAACCCCAACAAATGTGCTTTTGGTGTTTCAGCTGGTCAATTCTTGGGTTTCTTAATACATGAGAGAGGAATCGAAGTGGGCCAGAAATCAATCAGCACAATTGACAATATAAAAGCGCCATCAAACAAGAAAGAGCTCCAGTCATTAATTGGCAAGATCAATTTCATCAGAAGGTTTATATCTAACCTGTCGGAAAGGATTCAGCCGTTTACACCACTACTGAAGCTCAAGGCCGATCAGAAATTCGTATGGGGAGAAGAATAGCAAAAGGCTTTAGATAATGTCAAGCATTACCTAAAATCTCCTCCTGTCTTAATGCCTCCTCAAGACAAGAAGCCGTTCAAGTTATACTTATCGGCTAGTGAGCAGGCTATTGGATTGGCCCTCGTGCAAGAGTTTGAAGGAGAAGAGCGAGTGATATATTTTGTGAGCAGAAGACTCTTGGACGCAGAAACGAGATATTCGGCGGTGGAGAGACTGTGCTTGTGCTTATATTTCTCATGCACAAAGTTGAGGCCCTACCTATTAACTGCCGAATGCACTGTGGTGTGCAAGGATGATGTGGTCAAATATATGTTGTCATTACCAATCTTGAAAGGCAGGATCGGAAAATGGATCTTAGCTTTGTCAGAATTTGATTTGACCTATCAATCGGCCAAAGCAATCAAAGGGCAAGTAATGGCCGATCTGGTAACTCAGCATTGTGGACCTGAAGTTGCAGTTGTAGAACCTATTCCATGGACTATGTTCTTTGATGGATCATCATGTGGAGTAGGAGCTGGGATCGGAATCGTCCTCATCTCACCTCAAGGAGCAAATTATGAATTTTCCATCCTAATTGAGAAGACTTCGACAAACAATCAACCTGAGTACCAGGCAGTGTTAAAAGGGATAAAGCTACTACGAGAAGTCAATGCTGAAGTTGTTGAGATATTTGGAGATTCTCAACTCGTGATAAATCAGTTGGCAGGGGAATATGAATGCAAAGATGACATATTGAGGGTTTATCATGAAGAATGTCTTCAGTTACTCTGAGAATTCAAGATAGTAAAACTTGAACATATCCCTAAGTGTCATAATAGTGAAGTTAATCGGCTGGCCCAAGGGGCATCAGGATATCGGCCGATTCTGACTGTGGAATTATCAGCTGAGGATTGGAGGAAAAAAATAATAGATTATCTGAAAAATCCATCCAAGAAGGTTGATAAACAACTAAGGTACAGGGCCATTAAGTATGTTCTGCTGGAAGATGAGCTATATTATCGTACCATCGATGGAGTCCTACTCAAATGTCTCGGTGAAGAAGAAGCTAAAATTTTAATGGGAGAGATTCATGAGGGAGTCTGTGGAGCTCATCAGTCAGCATTCAAGATGAAGTGGATGATCAGGAACAATAATTATTATTGGCCAACGATATTGGAAGATTGCTTCAAGTATTACAAAGGATGCCAAGAGTGTCAGAAGTTTGGAAGCATTCAAAGGGTTCCGGCATCAGCAATGAACCCAATAATCAAGCCGTGGCCATTCAGAGGTTGGGCAATTGATTTGATCGGGCAGATATATCCACCATCGAGCAAAGGTCATAAATTCGTGCTGGTGGCTACAGATTATTTCACAAAGTGGGTTGAAGCCATCCCAATCAAGACTGTGACGTCAGGCAATATGATCAATTTTGTCAATGAACATATTGTCTATCGGTTTGGTATACCTCAAACTATCACAACCGATCAAGGAAGTCAATTTACCTCAGGGGAATTCGAAGAATATGCAAATTCTTTGGGAATCAAACTGTTAAACTCATCTCCCTATTATGCTCAGGCAAATGGACAGGCAGAAGTGGCAAACAAGGGCATCATCAAATTGATCAAACGCAAGATTGATGAAAGTCCTAAGCGATGGCATACGGTCCTTAATGAAGCACTATGGGCATACAGGATGGCATGCCACAGAGCGACCAAGGTATCACCGTATCAACTAGTGTATGGTCATGATGATGTACTACCTTGGGAACTGAGAGCCGGATCCAGGAGAACTTCTTTACAAGATCAGCTATCGGCCGATGATTATTCAGCTATGATGAAGGAGGAATTAGAAGATCTTGCTGGTAATCGGCTGAGAGCTTTAGAGAATATCGAAAAGAATAAAAGAAGGGTAGCCAGATGGTATGACAAGAAAGTCAAAGGTAAAGAATTTGCTGAAGGAGATCTGGTCTGGAAGCTCATATTGCCAATCGGCTCAAGGGATCCTAAATATGGGAAGTGGTCACCTAATTGGGAAGGACCATATCGGATCAGCCAATGCGTACCTAGAAATGCATATATTCTAGAGACATTGGAAGGAGAGAAGTTTGCCAGAGCATTGAACGGGAAATATTTGAAGAAGTACTATCCAAGCATATGGGTAGATGCTTAGTCTAATCAGAGCCTAAAAGCGGCCGATTTGAGACTCAAGTTACAACCGATTGTGAATAAAGTCATCTTTAATAGCAAAAAGCCGAATCATCGAAGCATGTTTGGTTTCAGGTTATGGCCGATGTACAAATCGCCCTTAGAACAAAAAAATATATATATTTTTTTTCTCTCATCTTCAATTACAATGGTGACATTACAATGCAGATCTGAAAGAATACATTGGGAGGACAAACTTGAATAATTCATTACAGATCGATTACATTGGTCATCACTAGACAAGTGATGGAGACGAAGAAAGAGAAAAACAAAAAAGAATAGATTTGACGAAGATGAATCACCAGATGCGGTAACTCTCCCCGTCAAATTTGTTGGGAAAGAAGACATAGGGTTGTTCTTCTTTCTGCAACACCCAGGGACAACCTCCACCCTCCTCCACCAGCTGATGCACCTAAGTTGTATCACAAGGATTCTTCTAGCTGTTGGACCTCCTGGCTTCACAAAAGGAGACTAGAGAGAGGAGCATTTTCTAGGCTATTTCACAAGAATTCTTCTAGCTATCTTGAGTCAGAGGAGGAAGGAATCAAAGAGCAAGAGCCTAAAACTTCCTGGGCCTATATCTTGCGCCATGGGTAAAGAGAAAGATGCGATCTCCGTGAATGTGAGATCGATTATTTATAGCCAGAGCAACAGAAGAGATAAAGACGAGGAAGCCGAGAAAGGCGGAAACCGAAGATGCCAGATCCAGCAAAGAAGGAAACAGAAGACCCGTGAATGGCTCAGTTTCCAAAAGATGACTGATTTAGGGAAATAACTCCTAAATAAAGGATGACCCATACACATCTAAACGGTGGGGAGTTTCTCTGTCACGTCTACAAACTACGGAGCATAGTTCACAGACATCTTCTGCTCAAAATTACAACCAGAGTCTACTAACTCACCAGCAGTGCTCAGAAGGAATGCTATTTTGCGCTGGAGTCTGTCAATGGTCAGTAAGGATCATCGGCGCTCGCAGAATTCTCCAGGGGAAGATGCCTCTCATACCCATAAGACTAAAAGAGTTAACATCTACATCAGGAAGAACCCAAGGTCAATACAAAGAACCTACAGATAAAAGAATGAGTCTTATAGGGAAGGGGAACGAGAGATGCCAAAGAGTCACATGGTGAACAATCCCAAGAAAAGGCAGATGGAAAGGACAAGACATATCAATGGAGATTGATCAGGTCGATCACGGGGAGATTTGACTATTATTCAAAAGATATCAGGCAAATTTCAGAGCAAAAGAATTATTTACTCCGAAACTAGGGGGCATGTGTTGACACCGTTTTTTGGAAAAACAGGGTCAAAAAAGGATAAGGAGAAACAACCGAGTGCAATCGGCCGATTGAAGAAAGAACAGAGCAATCAACGAGATCCGCCGATGGTCAGAAGAGTTCAGCCCTAACAGTGGGCCAGCAGGCCAGAGCGATCGGCCGATGGCAAACCAGAGGATCGGCCGATGGGCATAAAGAAGGGGGTATTCAAAGAAATACGCCAGATGGAAAGCACGGTGGAGGCGGGTCAGTCTACGATTGACAATGGGTCAAGAGTCAGTTTTTAGAAGGTCTTGGACTCCTGCGAGAGTCCTTTTCTATTTTTAGTAGTTTTTGTCTTTAGATGCAAGAAAATAGTGCCGTAATCGGCTAGGAGTCGGGTTGTCCTCAGGACATAAATAGCGACCCTGCGTGGTCGGAAAAAGTGTACACACCAATATCAAACAAACCGCCTCCGGGCAAACCCTTTACTTTTACTGCTTCTACTTTACAGCATCTACCTTTACAGCATCTACTTTTCGGTGACTTCGTCATTGCGTTTTTCTCTTTTCTACAACGCCGTGCTTCAGGTTCGTCGGGCTGCATCAACTGATCTCCGGCAAGCTTGTGAGTACCGTTTTACTGAATAATCCTAGGCTTTAACCTCCGGGCGCATCGCTGAGGTTTCGTCTAGTTCTTTATTCACCCCTTACCGATATTAGCTAGATCTACAAGTTTTCGTACCAAATTCTTGTAGTTTTAGCTATTATCATTATCATCCGCTCGATCTAGATCCTATCGGCTTTCGACACCGCAACCGATTCCGACCTACTCGAGTGCTGATGTCACAATCGGCCGATCCAGCCGATCTCATCCGCGCTTCGGTCGCTTTCGAGCCGGCCGATCCCGCTTTACTCGTACCGGCCGATTGGCTGGTACACGTGTCGCTGAAAGGCCATCGGTTCTCTAGCCGATACTTAATATTTTCCATTGTCAATCAACAGGTCAGATTGGCTGGCACGCCTCGCTACAGACCGGGGAGTCACGTGTGTCGCGCGCAAGGGTGACGTCCTATTTTTGCGTTAACCAGATGCTTGTGGATCCGCTCACAAAAGGCTTACCACCCAGTGTGTTTAAAGAACATATTACCGGTATGGGTTTAAGGGAAAGCCTATGATTCCTGGATAGGGCCCGAGTTTAGATCCTTCAGAATGGATAAGTGTATTGTGGCTGGTTAATCTGATTGTCATTACGATTAAGATGACCCATGCTCGGTATGGTTATTTGTGATGAAGTGGATACCCAGCGAGAGGCTGAAGTGCAAGAAAGTTAAGATGAGATCGAGAGGGAGAATGTTAGTCGATCTCCTCCCGACTAGGCCCAAAGGCCCAGTCGGACTCGACCTCGCGCCCTAGTCGGGGGCGCCCAACCGATCCATGGTTGGTGGGCCCCTGGCGCCAGTGCTATAAAAAGGAGGTGGGGGCCACAGCACGCAGCACGAGGTTGCCCTGCGCTGCCACAACCCCACCTACACACCCTACCGACCGAGGGAGCACCTGGCCGCCGGGAAGCACCACCACCGACGCCCCTGCGACCCCCTCACCACCGCCACGCCGCCGCCCTCGACGTCATGGCCAAGGACGGCACTCCAGCTGATGGTCGGCCCTTCTACCCTCTCTGTGTTAGTAGTTAGTGTCTCTGTTAGGGTTAGTGTGATTAGATGCGATCTAGAACTAGGTTAAGTCAATCTTTGTTAATCTAAGTACATACCCATCTACTTCTACTACTAGAGATCCTAAGTTGCATACTAACAAGGCTCACGACTCATTCCAGTGCTATGATGAGTTATTTATGTGGTGAGTTCATTTTGAACCTCGTATATATTAGTGAGCTCAGCCTACTAAAGACCACCTCAATTCCTTTTCCCAATAGCTGTTTACCCTTCCAATCCACATTGGTACAGGCCAGGAATTGTGTTTGATTTCAGATTTCAGAAATTGGCCACCATTCTGCATTCTCTTACTGGTGAGGAATTTTGGGTTATCATTTTTGTGTTGATCCAGATCAAATCTTAACTATTTTATAATATTAATGATTTTTTCATGTCAATCATTTGCTGATGGCCAAGAAATATTAAGTTTCATATTTACCAAAGCATTGCATCCAATTGAATTGTATGAAAATCTTAAGTATATATATTTTTACTCATATAAGGTTGAACCAAATGCTACAATTGAAGCCAATGTTATACAAAACAATAGAATTTTAGATAAGACAATGCTCCCTTGTCTAAAACAATATAATTTGTCTTTGATTTTTGTGAACTGGTTTGCTTGAGTGGTCAATTCTAGGGTTCCAGCCTTTTTGCCCCCTCTTCTATGGGCTGTTGTCACTTTCACTAGAAATTATAAATATGCGCCTGCACATAACCACTCAAGTGTTTTTGGATGAGTTACTATTCATTTCAGTATACATTCTTTATCTACCTATTTGTGGATAGCAGAGTTATGATATACACGGTTGAGATGGCATCTGGTGGTACTGTCTTTTATTATCACCATCGTCCTTTTTGTCTTAATGCTTGTGTGATTTGCCTTCTAACTGTTGCTAATTTTGTGAGGTGCAGAGAGCAATTATGAGAAAAAGCACATTGCTACTTGCTTTATATGGAGGAAGCGATTAAGAAAAAAATATGGAGGAGCATTGCCCAGAAAGATTCCACTTATATCAAAGGTCATAAAATAGTGTTGCGATTTCATTGCTTTTCACGCTCTTATGCTTTATAAAAGGACAAACTTATCTAAATTGTGTAATTTTTTCCTAAACTTTTACATACTATACTGACTGATCTTTAATTGAAATGTTATTTCTGTACCATGAACATACTTTGATTTTACTGATTGTCCTCTAGGAAAGATAGCAGTGTTCTTCAATTCTAATTACATCAGCCCCATTTATATATATAGCAAAAGCAAGGTCAGAAGGATATCATTGCACACCAGTTGGAGGATGACTTCGATGCCTTTACCACATCTGAGGCCAGCATCTCCTTCTATCTATTTGCAGGTGTTGCAATATACGGCACTCAAGTTGCTGTGAGGTAGAGGTTCGAATCTCCTGTCGATTCGAGTTGTTCTGATCGAGTTTCTTGCATTTTAGTGTGGAGCTCAAGCCTTTGTTTTGCTGTGCCGTTGCTCTGTCCTACAGGTTCATAGCAGCTGGAGCCATTCCTTATGCACAAGATAGATTCATCAGGCACATATCTGTGTCACAAGCTTGACTTGTGCAGTAGCATTGCATTTTGACTCCCGTGGTAGCGGAATAGGGGGCAAGTAATGTTTTTTTCTGGAGCTGGGTAAGAGAACAATTAAATTTTAGCACGTTATTAATCTGTGGAACACTACAATCAGTTCTATAAGCGCAAGTTGATTATTAATTAAAAGTTTGTGTTTTGGTAGAAAATTACACCCACAAGGAATGTTTTGCTTTTTTTTACTTATTTACATAATGGCAACTTCATACTAAGGATTTTTGGCTGCAACCTGTATGTTTGGGAAAGCATCCTCTTGCATCAAATCAGCAATTTTTTGATGTTCTTAAGACTAATGCATTGAAAATTACCTCCAGACACCTCCAATGTTGTGTGTTTAATTTTCAGGGAAATCTTTTCATAGGAATTTGATGTAATTAAACAAGCCCTTGCCTCGGTTTCAAGATATGCAACACTTCATGAGTCCTAATAAATAAGCCCTTCATGTCTGGCTGCCTGGCTGGCTTCATACGCCAACCAAACATGGCCATGTTGCATGGGTTGAACCTGGCTCCCTGGAGCCTTTCCCTAATAATGCGAGCCAGGTTTGCTGGGGAAGAGAACCAATCAGACCCCATGTGTTCTGCTGGCCCCCATTTACTTGCTTAGTAATAGGGAGTGTGTAGTGTGTTTTGATGGTACCTTCTTGCTAGCTTCAACTGTGAACCTGCGCAATTGTATATCCTGATAAAATTAACCAATTTTAGGTCTTGATAGAATTAGCCAGTCAGTGATGTTTTGACTGAACTCACCTATTTGAATTTATATGTTTGATAATATGCATTAAATTGAGTTACTAATAGGGAGTGTGTAGTGTGTTTTGATGAATCTTTGAAGTGCTTGTGATCGACTTCACTTTGTTGGATAGAATCAGATAGCCTGTAGGAGTTTACTATTTGGATCATTCAAAGCTGTTAATGCGAGATTGGGAGGTTTTTGTGACCTGCAGAGATTGGCCTTAACATGTGGTCAGTAACTATTTATTAAAGAATAAATAGTTACTTCCAGGCATATTTATCTATTAGATTTTTAATTTTTAGTAAACAAATACTCTCTTTCAGTGTCATGATTCGTTCTCATTCCCAGCATTATGTATTGGTTGTGCAGTCTAATCCAACAACCTGTAGAATCCATTTATTTTATTTGACGGAAGTTTATTCATTCCCACTTGTTTTATGCAATTCATACTTCATGTTTCATGACCATGAATGATTTGTGCAGGTTAATCTTGGAGAGAAGGTACTTAAATTAGTGACTGGAGGATTATGTTGTTTCCATCAATTTTAAGCAAGGTGAATTTTTTCCATTTCTCAATCACTAGAGTGGGGATTCATCTGGTGCGTGTATTTGTGTGGATTGCTTGCGGGGCCATGCTGATGATGTGTTGGCTGAAGCAAAATACCATTTTGATATTTTTTTCTCTCAAATCAATTAATGTTGTACTAAGGTTTTTATGAATATTAAATTGTTTTTAATCATATTTGAGTTGTTTAATCTTTTCCATTTTCTTTCTTTATCCATTGCACCAGGCTCATCATCTACCTTCTCCCCATTTTGTTTGACGAATCGGTAGCGTGCTGGGGTTGGGTTATAGCGCCACATCCCGGCCTCCACTGCCACTGGGATGCCAGTTTGTCTGGGCACAAAGATAAGCAGGTGAAAAAGTAATAGTTGTAAAGAGAAATACACCTATCGGCTATTGTTAGCATAATATTTTCTTTTGCAATATCATTTTTTAGAAAACTGTAATACTCAAGATCCCTATTTTAGGTTGCTTAGGAGGTTATGGATGAGTGGGACTTCACCCTTGCTGCGGTTTCAGTTCATGATTTGGGTAAGATTGGTTGTGTGTTTTGTTTTCAACAGTTGCTTGTTCCATGTGACGCAAAGTGCTTTGTAACAACGATAAGTATCATGATGCTGAATTGCTTAATGGACTCATTCCTTTTTTAATTTGCTTGTTACTGCAGTGGTTCTTCATTCTGTGCAACTATGAAGGTAGTTCTTTGCTTTCAAACATTCAGTGGTATTGGGTGAGATTAGCATCACTGCAGAGACAATATTCAATGGTAGATTTATTTATTTCCCATGTTTTTCTTTCTTGAGCTCTGACAATTTGCTGAGATAGCTAGATTAAACATGATTATAGTGCCTGATCAAAATATGTGAATGCTTTAAAACAAACACCAGGAGTCCTGTTCCTAAACAAATGAAGGCAAGCCTGATTGTACTCAACAAATCCTATCATCTAAATTACATTATATGCAAGGGTTTTAAGGAAAGGAGGCATATCTGATTATAATCATAATGATCATAACTCAATGCCACTACTGATGACTTTTCAGCTTATCATGCTACTTCTCTGCTCCCTTCATGCAACTATAGAAGGCACCCAGCCTCTTATAGTTTATTGAAATGTTCTGTCGAATCCCGCAGAAATGCGTAGTGAATCGCCTAGTTTATGTAGAAGAAAACACCCGCACACATTACATATTTATACGAGTGCCCAGGTCGTTTTTACATTTGATATTATACATTTAATTCAAAATTGTAATCATAAATACCAATCTTTGTTCCTTGCAAAAACAAAAAATATCAATTCTTGTTGGACCAGTACATCTACTTAGTGTAAGGAATCGGATGCTCGTAGCCTAAGAGGGGGAGGGGGTGAATTAGGCAACTTAAAAACTTATCATACGGCTTTTACTATTTTGCATGAAACATAAACTAGAACATACTATCTAGATGTGCAACTAAGGTTGTTCTAGTGTGAAGCTCCCAACCCAAAACAAGTTTTGCAACCTATAGCCAATCCTAGCAAGATACTACTCTAGGAAACTAAAGGCAAACAAGGATTGCAAGAATGTAATGCGGAAACGTAAGGGGGATGAGAGGAAGCAAACTCTTGACACACAATTTATCCCATGGTATCGGTAGGTACTAAGCCACCCCTAGTCCACGTTGTTGAACCACTCTACACAAGAATATTGCTTCCCGGTCACCAAGTCTCTCCCAAGAGCACCACTTGACTTGCCACTAAGGCTTGTCACGAAGGCACTAGCCAAGCTCCCTTGGTCACCTTGATCCTGCCTCCACTAAGGAGCTTCTCCACCAAGGGAAGGGGGTCTCCACGTCCCCCGCACAAAGTGTCCTCGCCACTCCACACCAAGCCGGAGGGACGAAGACGTTTGCCGGAGAGCCACCTAGGCTCCAAGGCTTCCGGCGCACCTCGTACAACTTGATCCACTCGAGAATCACCTCACAAGGTAGGCACACCTTGCACTCACTTAGCTCTAAGCTAAACCTAACACTAAGCACACACACAAAGCATGTGCAAGTCTATGGATGAGCAATTTTGTACTTGGATGGCTTGGATATGATTTTCTATGAGTCTTGAACTCCTCTGCACTTCCACACACTCCAGCCAGCACAAATGATGGGGTGGAAGGGGTATAAATAGGCCAAGGCATCAAGCTAGCCGTTGGGCCAAAGCTGCTGAAATTAGTATCATCGGATGATCCGACACTGTGCATTTTCCTGGCGTCGGTTCATCCGGTGCTACTAGCCGTTGTCTTCCACCGTACTTAACCGTTGAATCTTGCTGACTTCATTCATCCGACCTTCAACCGATGGTGCGTCAGTTCATCCGGTGCTGAAAGAAATCTTCTCCGGGCGTCTCTGTTAGCTAAAACGCGGCCACCGGCTGAACCGCTGCTTAACTCCTTTTGACCGTCAGTTCATCCGGTGCTTAACGCCTCACAACTGGTAGCTCTCTGTTGGTTGTTTTCATACCGCCGGATGAACCGTTGCTGGCCCATCGGTTCATCCGGTGCTACTGTCTTCTGCGAGCTTTTGATGCTTCTCCTGTTGAGTTCATCCAGTGCATGTAGAAAATGGACCATCGGTTCATCCGACGGTGCTAGTTGACTTGAGTACCAAGTATTCTGACGCATGCACTGATGCTAGCTTCTAGGGTACCGTCGGTTCATCCGACGGTGTCTTTTCCTTTCCTTTTCTTCTTGTCGGTTTAGCCTCAAAATATATACTATCTTCTCATTTTGGCATGTGGTATTTTTGCGTCTATGGGACCTAGAAATGCCTACAAAGACATGCTCAACAATATGGTTAGTCTCATTGATCATGTTGTCATTTAATCACCAAAATCAAACTTGAACAAATGGCACATGAGGCCATGTTCGCTACAATCTCCCCCTTTTTGGTGATTTATGACAACACAATCAAAGCAATCATAAATTTGCAAAAATTGACAAAATTGAACCACTTACACTTGCTTGGATGCTTACCATCATCCAACTCCCCATAGATGTGTTCTCTCTCTTTCATGATCTTCTCTTTACATATAGCTTGCTACTTCCCCCTTTGGAAACATTGACTTATTTTGGCTCTAAATTCTCCCCCTTTGGAATAAAATCTCCAAAAAGTGTCCAAAACAAAAGAGTCTCCAAAGGTAATTTAGCAAGTCCTAGCAATCATAGCTCAAGGAGAAATGTTAAATACAAGGGAGAAAGCTGCATGAACCATGATCCTTATATATTATATCAATGAAGATACCATATGTGTGAATGACAGGTGGATCACAAGTTCATGAGACTAGCATGATATAAACTAAGCTCCCCCTAAGTGTGTGCACAAAAAGATAGTGTGAAAATCAAGTGCACAACTACAAACATTTGTAAGATAAGGAAGCTTAGAGCATATCATGCAAGGAGGTGGCTTTAAAAGACAAGACAAGAAAGTTCTTGTAACATTACCACTTGTAGATTTTGAGCATTGCATACCTCCAGGGGATTCTTCCTTTCTACCTTGTTGGCACCACATTGAGATAAGCCTCTTGGAAAAGATATCACTTGGAGATGACACCACTTTGAAAGAAGCTTGCAAAGAAGACACTTGGGGTACCGCAAGGATTAGGAATGTATGAGTTCATTGCCTTTGAACTTATATAGAGACATAAGCTCGCAAGGACATGACTCAATAGCATGAAGCTCATATTGCTATATTCACTCTCTTAGAGATGTTAGATCACATTTAGAGTGAAATAGCATTCTCTTAGAATGAAATACCGCACCGGAACGCGTCACCAAGGGACTACACAAGATAAGCTTGAAAAGATGTTAGTCCCACAAACAAGCCATAGGATGAGCTCCCCCTAAATGTGTGCATTTAGTATTTGAATCACCAACCAAATGTATGCACATTGTTTATGACAACAAAAGGGAAGCTAACCCTATAACTTGCTCATGATGCAAAGAGATATATATGAAAACATGCATCATGAAGGAAACAAGTGTAGCTTTCCTACACACTAATCAAACCATGTAGGTTGCTCATGGGTTAGCACATGACATAAGCAACCTACCATATGTAAACAACTTAGGCATAGCAACAAATGCAACCTAAACAAGGCAATGGAGCTACAATGATACATGAGATGAGTTCTAGTTCCCATTAGGCATAGCAACAAATGCAACCTAAACAAGGCAATGGAGCTACAATGATACATGAGATGAGTTCTAGTTCCCATTACCTTAACCGGGGAGCTTGGGCAACACATGTCCAATCTTGCAAGCTTGGCTTTTTAGACTTGAATCTTCACTTCTTCTTTGTGCCAAGCCTCCCAAGTCCCCGTACTTACGGCCTTCACGTGGCCTTAGGAACCCAAACCATTTGAGGCCCCTTTATGTTGGTGATGACTTCCTTGGGCACCCAAATGGGTTGATTCCAACCCCACTCCTTCATCTTCCCAACCTTGTGTGCAACCACCTTGCCATTGGCCTTCTTCTTGATGACATAGGAGTTGCTCTTGGTCTTGTTCTTGCGGTTGGGCTTGGTGTAGATGGGAGAGCTCTTGATGGTGGTACTCATCTTCTTCTTCTCACCCTTGTCCATCTTCTTGATGAATTGAGGGAATTTGTAGAACTTGTGCCCTTCTTCATGACACTTGTAGCAAGTCACGGTTGATCTCTTCTCAAGCTTCTTCACCATGTCATCACAGTTATCTTGAGAAGGTTGGACATTACTCTTCATGTCTTGAGAGGCTTCTTCTTCTTCATTGTTCTTGCCCTTGCCCATCAAGTTAACCAACCTCGCTCGGAGCCATTTCACTTCTTGCTTGAGCTCATCATTCTTCATGCTTATAATCTTAACATTCTCATTGCAAGATGGTGAGCAAGATTCATCCATTAAATCAATGCAAGAAGTTGAAGCATCTACCTTGGATATAGGAATTGCACAAGGGATAGATGATTCATTGAGCTCAAAGGAATCACTAGTTTTAATTTCAATGTTCTCAAGCTTAGATTATAGCTCATCACACTCCTTTCTAAGCAATTTGAATTTGCACAACAAATGTTCATAATTTGTATCAAGGGTGGCACTAAGATCATTGAGAGCATTAAGTTCTTTAATTTCTTTAGCTTGTTTTTCTAGCATCCCTTATTGCTCATTTACTAGCTCAACAAGCTCATCAATTGAAGTGGCATCGGATTCATCATCACTCATATTGCTTTCCATACCTTGGGCCATAAGGCACATGTGTGATGATGATAGGGGACCTTGCATGAAGCAAGTGGTGAAGTTCTTGCTCGATTCATCACTTGAGTTACAAGAACTTGATTCTCCACCACTTATCCACTCACGGATGGCGGTGAGTGCTTCTTGCTTCGGCTTCCCCTCCTTGACCACCTTCTTCTTGGGCTTGCGCTTGATCTTGGTGAACTTGATATGTTGATGATGACACCCTTCTCTCAAGTGGATGTTGTAGCCATACATGTTGACTTTCTTCACATACTTGAAGATCTTCTTCACGTACATGGCAACCATCGACTCGACCTCTTCATCACTTGAGGATTCTTCATCATCACCATCATCGTCTTCACTTGAGCTTCCATGAATCGCCATCCTTCTCAACTTCTTCTCTTGTCGGCTTGAGAGAGCATGGCTTGCGGTTGGAGAAGATGGTTCTTGGGGTGTTGGCTTGGGCTCATCTTTTGGTTTTTCCTTGGTCTTGAGCTCATCCTTGGAAGCTTTCTTGGAATTGGGCATGACTTGCAATTCATGTGCCATGATCTTGCTCAAGATTTGAGAAGGCTTCAACTCTTCAAGCTTCTTCTCATAGATGATAGCTTTCACCAAGTCATAATCGGGCTTCCGGAGACTTTGAAGGATCTTGCAGTTCATGTTCATGTCCGTGATGTCCTTCACACCTAAAGCATTAATCTCATTGACAAGAACATTTAGACGTGAGTACATAGATTCGGCATTTTCATTCTCAAGTTGCTTAAAGCTATTGAATTCCTCAAGGAGACAACCGTAGCGTTCATTAGCTACTTCTTTTGAACCCTCATTTTGTTCCTTGATGGTATTCCATAGCACATGAGCATTTTCACTAGTAAAATCTCTATTGAAAACACCTACATCTAGAGAGGATAAAATGATACTCTTTGCAATAACATCAAATTATTTCTCCTTCCTCGTACCATTTCTAACACCCTCATCGGTAACCCTCCAAACATCAAGATCCTTTGCTTGTAAATAAGCTTTCATGAGGACCTTCCAACGAGAGTAACCCGTGCCATCGAAATGTGGAGCCAAACCTAAGGTATCCACCCCTTTCATCCTCTAAAGAGCAACTCACTAGGCGGTGAAGCCTAACCGATCCAATGAGCCGGTTTTCACAAATTGCTAATTGAATTGGCGTATCCTTGTGAAGGAAGTGAGTCCCGGCTCTGATACCACTTGTAAGGAATCGAATGCTCATAGCCTAGGAGGGGAGGGGGTGAATTAGGCAACTTAAAAACTTATCCTATGGCTTTTACTATTTTGCATGAAACATAAACTAGAACATACTATCTAGATGTGCAACTAAGGTTGTTCTAGTGTGAAGCTCCCAACCCAAAACAAGTTTTGCAACCTTTAGCCAAACTACTCTAGGAAAGTAAAGGCAAACAAAGATTACAAGAATGTAATGCGGAAACGTAAGGGGGGATGAGAGGAAGCAAACTCTTGACAGACGATTTATCCCGTGGTATCGGTAGGCACTAAGCCACCCCTAGTCCACGTTGTTGAAGCACTCTACACAAGAGTATTGCTTCCCGGTCACCAAGTCTCTCCCAAGAGCACCACTTGACTTGCCACTAAGGCTTGCCACGAAGACACTAGCCAAGCTTCCTTGGTCACCTTGATGCCGCCTCCACTAAGGAGCTTCTCCACCAAGGGAAAGGGGTCTCCACGTCCCCCGCACAAAGTGTCCTCGCCACTCCACACCAAGCCGGAGGGTCGAAGACGTTTGCCGGAGAGCCACCTAGGCTCCAAGGCTTCCAGCGCACCTCGTACAACTTGATTCACTCGAGAATCACCTCACAAGGTAGCCACACCTTGCACTCACTTAGCTCTAAGCTAAACCTAACACTAAGCACACACACAAAGCATGTGCAAGTCTATGGATGAGCAATTTTGTACTTGGATGGCTTAGATATGATCTTCTATGAGTCTTGAACTCCTCTACACTTCCACACACTCTAGCCAGCACAAATGATGGGGTGGAAGGGGTATAAATAGGCCAAGGCATCAAGCTAGCCGTTGGGCCAAAGCTGCTGAAATTAGTATCATCGGATGATCCGACACTGTGCATTTTCCTAGCGTCGGTTCATCCGGTGCTACTAGCCGTTGTCTTCCACCGCACTTAACCGTTGAATCCTGCTGACGTCATTCATCCGACGCTTCAGCCGATGGTGCGTCAGTTCATCCGGTGCTGAAGGAAATCTTCTCCGGGCGTCTCTGTTAGCTAAAACGCGGCCACCGGATGAACTGCTGCTTAACTCCTTTTGACTGTCGGTTCATCCGGTGCTTAAGACCTCACAACTAGTAGCTCTCTATTGGTTGTTTTCATACCGCCGGATGAACCGTTGCTGGCCCATCAGTTCATCCGGTGCTACTGTCTTCTGCGAGCTTACGATACTTCTCTTGTTGTGTTCATCCGGTGCATGTAGAGAATGGACCGTCGGTTCATCCGACGGTGCCAGTTGACTTGAGTACCAAGTATTCCGACGCATGCACTGATGCTTGCTTCTAGGGTACTGTCGGTTCATCCGATGGTGTCTTTTCCTTTCCTTTTCTTCTTGTCGGTTTAGCCTCAAAATATATACTATCTTCTCATTTTTTGGCATGTGGTATTTTTGCATCTATGGGACCTAGAAATACCTACAAAGACATGCTCAACAATATGGTTAGTTTAATCACCAAAATCAAACTTGAACAAATGGCACATGAGGCCATGTTCCTACACTTAGCAGATAAACAAAAAAGTGACCTAATCTTGTTTGTTTTGAAATTGGAGGCGTCAAACTTGACAACCAGTTCGTCATGTAGGGATGGGCAACTGCTCCTCATATGATCGTAACCTTCAGCGTCGAATTTTTTTATATTTTTTTAATCATTTTGCAAAATTATACGACCATCTCAAAATTTTACAAATTTGACCATGGACCGCCATGCCCACGGCGGTTGGCGGTGGAACCGCCGTGGGCCACGGCGGTTAGGACAAACGCCATAGCGCGTGGTGGTTGGGGACGGCGTTTGCCTGTGCTGCTCGGCGGCAGGCAGCGGCCATACAACCGCCGTAGGCCACGGCGGCAGCTTTTTTTATAATATTTAGAAGCCTAACACACACCTTTGCAATGGCATGTACGGCGCTCGAAAAATCCTAACAAAGCGCCTTACGTACTGATAACATGCCTTAGAGAATTTAGAAAATTGATTACAATAGGTCTAATTAATCTAGTTGTACGAGAACTACCCAGAGAGCAAAGACCCGCCGGAGTCTTGCGACGGCATGTAGTAGTACCCATGTGGGGGTGGAGGTGGTGAAGGTGGAGGGGAGCTGTTCTTCTTGTGGCATTCACAAGTGCAGGTTGAACATTTGCAGCATCGACCGTCTCCAACGCTGGACGATCGATCAGGGGAAGCCAATGCCTCCGATAGCTCCCGCTTCAGGTTGTAGATGACGATGTCCTCGAGGTAGTTGATGTACTCTTGATAGGGGCGAATAGTTGGTGGATCCACCCATTGCGAGAAACCACAGTTCTCTGTTTGGGTGGAGTACTGCAAAAGGCAAAAAAATGTTAACAAACCAAAGAAAGATGATGAACAAATTTGCGGACATTGCTTACCCATGCATGTGGGCAGTGCCAGAAGCGACGACCGGAGTTGTTCCATCCCTCGTACACTTGCATCACGCAAAACTCACCGTGCGAACACCTAGGCCACAGCACGGTTTGCTTCGGTGCATAGCTTCTAACTTCACGCATTGATCTGAAGTCACTCTTGCCTTTCAATGGGAAATTGGCTACGAAATCAGGAGATTGCTGATGCCACAACATAGGACCAAAACCGTGTTCATCCCCACTCCAGGAAGTCATTGTTGAATGCTGTGAGAAGAAGGCAATGGAGTGAATGGTGCTACATATAGGCAGAAGAAGGAGCCTGGCTGGGTGGTGGGCCCTTTGATCTGTGGGAAGAGAAACGAAGCAGTGACTCGGAGAAAACACACCCTAGTACTAAGACACTGTCGCATTGTGGGCCAGTCGATCCATAGGAGGAGAACACGTCAGTGACTCAGAGGAAACACAACGACTCTGCATATGACCGTGACTCTAACGAAACACACGTAATGGAGAAAACACACTCTAATGCAGTTCGATTAAAGTTCTTAAGGATACAAACCGAGGACCCTACATCACGATATCACGAAATCCCGAATTATTTGATACAGTCCGACTAATACTCTAGGTCTACTGAGTACAACGGGGATATTTCCCCTTCCTGATGGCATCAGGTCCAGCTTCCTTGGCCCGGCGAGCCCTCTCCCTCTTCCTATCTCTGTCGGCTTCACGGGTCTGGGCCGCTTCACGTTCTCTCATCTCCTGGCGAATGCGCATTTCCTTCTCCTCCTCTTTTTTTTCCTCTCTCTTTTCCCACTCAACCATGCGGAACCACCTCTCCCTTGCATCACGGCCCGCTGCCTCGACATAGCTCTTGTCGAACTCAGACTGCTCAGTATCTAGCCACTGCATGAAATCACAAAGAGGAGGTGGAGTCTTTTTTTCAAAGACATGTCAGCAAATAATAAAACAAAAATGACAAATGAATATTCAAGAAATGTAGTAAGTCCTTACTTTGGCTCTAATGTTGCGATTGAAAGGCTGGATCGAGTCATGTGCATAGTTTGCGCACATGAAGAACCTCATCCCGTAGGCGTACCCGAGAACCTTGCACTTCACAAGCTTGCAGTTGTCGCCGCAGAAGCACATAGGAGTGTTGGTCCCCTTTGGCACCTCGACCTTGTCCTTCCTCGCGGTGAGGAAGGACAAGTCCAACTCAGGACCTGAGGAGGCCATTGAGAACATGCAAAACATGATAAGAACAATTATCACAATCATACACAAAATTATAAATTACAATCATAAACAAAATTATAAAAATGAATAAGCATAATTAAGGCGACACGAAATAGCAGTTCAATTATTCAAATACAATACCATGCATAAGTTCGTACAGGAAATATTAGTTCGAACATTACAAATTCCATAATTAAATGTCCTAACGTTACAAGCAACTATGATCATCTGAATCCTGCATTATTGCTACGCCCACGTCCACGTCCGCGTCCACGTCCACGTCCTGATGGGGGTTAGGATGGTCTTGAAGGTGCTGATGAGCCCACATTGGCAGTAGGTGGTGCGTTGCAAGCATAATTTACAGCTGTGTACCTCTTGTACGTGTGGCTCGTGTTGTGGCACTTGTAGCATATCACTACTGCAGTTCCAGCTTCAGCTTCATCCATGTTGTTTCTAATCCTCTTCTTCTTCCTTCTTCCAACACCTTGGCACATCTCAGGATCTGGATTTGGTATGTGCACAACATTTTCTTTGGGGATCTCAGTAAAAGTACCCTGCACGAGGTAGCTCTGGATTGTTCGGTTCCAAATATTCCAAATAGTTTGCTTATCGTAGTACCATGGTATGTACCTACAGTAGCTGAAATCTTTAAGTACGTAACATACTGGCATGAACATCTGCATATTTGGTTGCCGATGTCACACACTTGTTGCGTCTTTTCACGCGCTGGGCCTAGGCACATTTTTCCCTTTGCACTCAACCTCATATCTCCACATAATTTCATTCTCAGCGGACTGGTACAAAGGTTGCGCTGTGACCGAGTGCAGAAGTGTTTTTTTCTGAGCCGTGTCCAAATACTTAGTCATTCTGGTGTAGTATGTCAATTGAGTCTTCCTCACAACCTCATCCGCTACCTTGCTCCTTTCGTAGAAATATTGCATTGTACGATACATGAAGAACTCAATGATGCCAATGTTGACGGCTGTTAAGTGCTACTTTTACACCGTCAATACCTGCATAAAATAAATGTAAAGTGATCATCAACACTAGAATAGGGCTTGATACTGATGATTTCCACAAGTGTTGGTGTTTTTAGCTTTTATTGCAGGATGCACCGAAATGCGTGCCAAACGGTACGAATGAGAGCAAGTGATCCAAAGGCTATTAAAGGATGTCATACATAACAACTTCAAATGCCAATTTGGACTGAACCATTGCGACGGGCTCGTCGAGATGATCGAAATGGATATATCATATGTCTACTTCTGAGTTCGGACGAAAGAGATATGCACAATACAAGATCACCATCTTGATATGCGGGCTCTGTGGGACCCACACCAGACCACGTGGCGACGTGTTGCCACGTTGGATGCCATGTGTCCATGACACATCACCAATCCAAGAAAGCACACCTTCGACCAATCAGGAGCCAGTACACGGATTCGAGGGCCCACAACCCGAGCAAACCGCCTCCAACCGACCCATACACCGGGAACAGCCTTGAGGACCCACCTAGCAGTCACCCAGACGAAAGGTGGCGCGATCGGAGCCGGCCCGGGTTCGGCCGACCCCACAGGTCAGCCGACCCCACCTTGAGGCGGTTCGCGCCCATCCTCCACGTGTCATCTCCTCGTTGGATCCTAAGGGCATTCCCGTGGTGCTTGGGGTGTTCTCGCGCGGTGACACAGGCCTATAAATAGATGGAGAGGGGGTAAAGGAGAGGACATCCCATTCTCCTCCTCCTCTTGAGAAACACTTGTTTCCTCCCTCATGTGATCTCTCATGGATCAAATGAGTTGATCCATGAAGGTGAGAGTAGGTGCTAGGTAGAGTGTGGTGTTGGAGAGGATGTCTTGTTCTTCAATTATAGCAAAGTGAGTATTTCGACATTTCCTATTAGACTATGGTGTCATTCATACGGTGTTCTTGAGTTCTTCGTTCGTTCATCATTTAGAGGCTCGTGTTCTTCACGAACACGCTTCCTCGATCTAGTTGACGAGCGAGTTTCTCATACTTTCGTGTTTGTTCATAAGTTAGAGGCTCGTGTTCTTCGCGAACACGACCCTTGATCTTCTGTTATAAACACCTAAGTTTGTATCCTGTTTGTATGCCTGCTAGTTTAATCAGAGTTAAGTGGATGCTCCTATATCCTAATCTAGATCAAGTTCATCTATGATTCCTTGCATAGGTTAGCGTATAGCTGAGTGAGTTTGAGTCTCTCCCTCATGGGTTCGTCGCTCCGTATTTATACGGAGTGCTATAGTGTTTCTATGGGATATCAGACGTAGTCGTGCTATAGTAGTAATCGCTGGTGTAGACGTGGTGTCTAGACTACGGGTTATCCTTCGAATGCCCTGTATCCCACGGTTTGTCTTGGGGTAGGCCGCGGTAGTGACAGCCGTTGGACCCTCTGAAATCCCCCACGTTTGGATACAACTATAGGAGTCTAAAATCTAACAACCGGAGTTGTGCGGAAGCAATGCGGGCGGTTAGCTCTCGAAACGAGAGTTCCTAATTGAGAGACTGTCCTCGACTCTGCACGCTATTAGCAGGATCCTCCCCATCATCTTTCTCTCAACCTTAGCAAGGGTCTGGTATCCTTGGATCATTCATCTAGGATAGAAGGTAGTGCACATCGTTCCTTGGATTCGATACCCTTTGGAATACTCCTTTGGGGAAGTGCTACAGCGGTATTTCCGTGCACTTGCGGTATACCTGGTTGCTCTTATACGTTCCCTCTAGGTGTACAACTAGTGGTGACGTTAAGAAATGTCAACAAACATTTCTGGCGCCGTTGCCGGGGAACGGTTGTTGTATCTATCTTCGAACCTAGTGGTCCTCGTATCTTTTGTTTTCCTTTTTGTTCTACCTTTACCCCAGTTACCCATCGAGATATCCTTTTTGTTTCTTTCCTTCTACCTTTACCCCCGTTACCCATGGAGAAGCTTTCCTGCAATAGCATCTCTACCCCTAGGGGCGAGTTCGTCTTAGAGCAACCATCAACTTCTTCATCTAGCTGCGAGCTTCGTCCCGGCTTTATAGCCATGGTTCGGAATCGACCTTTCTCTGGTGCCATCAGTGATGATCCCCATGATCATTTAAAGGAGTTCGAAGAAATGTGTTCGTGCTTGGTAATCCCAGGTATGACACAGGGAACTTTGAGGTGGAAGTTGTTCCCCTTTTCTCTTATAGACAGAGCGGAACAATGGTACACCCGCACGATAGAGAGTGTAGACAATTGGGAAGAACTACGAGATGACTTTTGTTACTCGTTCTCCCCTTTTGAACACTTAGATTCGCTACCGTGTGAATTCTGTGAATTTGAGCAACTAGAGTGCGAGTCTATAGGTGCAGCTTGGGTTAGGTTCTCACACCTGTTGGAGCTTAACTCAGACTTGTCTATACCCGATAATGTGTCTTTGAACATCTTTCACGGGCTGATAGACATGGAATCTGCATTTGAGCTCGACCTGGTAGCTGGAGGTTCATTCAGAACCCGAACTCCAATGAGAAGAAGAGAAATCCAAGAATACTTCTTAGAAAGCTCTTCTTCCCATCCCAGATACAATGATCTCCACCAAGAATCAAAGTCGATCCAAGGGAGTCTCCTGATAGATGAATTTGAGCTTTCACCTTGCGCATCCAATGATTCGTTTAGAGAGCCTTCTCCCGAACCACGAACACCAAAGGGAGAAGAAATTCAACCTTCAGAGTTCTCTTCTCGATTTGAGGGTGATCCTTCTTGGGACATCATAAATGCCTCAGATCGTTCTTGGCACGAGGAGCCTACAACATCGTTGGACTTTGATGAGGTTCTCGATGAAGTTTAGAATCATGGTGCAATAGTGTATCGGTCGCCTTGGAAATCAGAGCCTGTTGCCGAAGCAATCCGGGTCAGCTCGACTTCCCCGACCATCCATTGCTCCATGAGGGGAAACATCGTAGATGCTGTACATGACCCTGGTGCTGGAGTTTGCATCTTATCGGAGTACCTTTTGGACACTCTGGTGGGTGACATGCCCCTCACTCCGACTGATAGATATTTCCGAAGTCCTAGGTATAAAGAATACATTTTCCCATGTCGAGGGATTGCCAGGGACGTGCCAATCATCATAGACAAGATCTGGTGCACTTAGATTTTCACATCTATGACATCATGGATTTTGATCTTCTTCTGAGCTTCCCATTGGATGAACTTCTTGATAAATCTCAAGGAAGCCTAGATGTAAAGCTTAGGGAAGCCGCTTCTACCACGTCCATTTCTTGTCATGAACATTCCATGGTAGAGCCTCTTCCCGAGCAAAACCCGCTCGAGACGATGATGCACATATCTCCGTTCGCATCATCCGAGCCTGTTCCGATTGAGGTTGTAGACTTCTCTACTCCTCAAGGGGATGACTCGGGAGATCCTTTTCACCTTTGTGGAGGCGAACGATCATCATCTATCTCGACCGAGTTTCAGCCTCTTCCCGCTGGCCTGTACTATGTTGCTTTCGATTATGATCGAGCGTCAACATCTTGCCTCCACGATGCATCTCTTGAGATGGGGAATTCATGGGCCATGGAACCTTTTGAGGCACTAACTCTGGAGTCCGGAGGAAAGAATTCCACATACGAGCATGGTAGCTTCATTCTTGATCTATCATACAAACCATGCTCGCATCATGTCCCTCCAGAGTCAGACTTGCTTAATGCGCTGAGCACACATGAGAGCTGCAATCACCTTATGGTCCTCTTTTGTAGGAAGTTCAGAAGGTTGGTTGTAGATGTATATGTCTATCATAAGCATATCAGATTTCGTGCGTGCACTGTGGCACTAACCTTGCAGCTAAAGCTTCGCTGATACATCAAAGATTGGTGGTGAGACGGGAATGACACGACCAACGATAGCTGCAAGATGAAGTTCCCATGGTCGAGCTTATGACCAAGAAATAAACAAAGCACTACCAGGAGATAGCCTGGATTAGCTTAGGTTTCATTTCCCTTTTGAATAAAAGCAAGAACATGTTTTTAGGATAAGTCGTCCTTCGGGTATTTTTGGTCACTAACCTTTCAAGTGGAGATTGAAAAGAAAGATGGACGGATGATGCCTACAAACATGTGAGCCACATCAGCTGCAACACCTAGATAAGCTTTGGTGAGGGAACATTTGCAAAAGGAAGCTTGATCACCACAAACTTGAGTTTTGTTGCCTAGCAATGCAAACTTCAAGTGTGGGGGAGGTATGTGAGCATCCTGAGTGAAGTTCCGCCTCTACCAAATCTTATCCTGGTGTGGTGATGATGACAGCTCTTGCATCTTGCCCACTAGCTAGGTAAGTCCTGCTTTTGACATTAAACAAAGCCCTTCCGGGAGGTTCCCGAGGTTCACCGTCTTATGCTTATGCTTATGTCCCTTCTGGAAATAGCTTGATCAAGCTTAAATGCTTCCTTTATCTTTGATCATATGCTCTTGTTTGAATGTGTGAGCATGCTATACATTCATAGATTATTTTAAATTAAGCATGGTGCTTAGGTTAAAACTGTCTTCTTCAATCAAAACAAGACATGGTGTCGAGTTTTGATCGATGAACCTTAGAGTTATACTTTCATGGATATTGGATGCATGTATGCGGACTAACCCTTACAGGAAATCATCAATTCCAAATGGGTAAGTCATTAAGCTAGATTCATATGGGAAGGTAAGTTAAGGTGTCAGATTTATGTTGCACAACATACAAGGAGGAACATATGACCTCACAAAAGGTCCAAGGTAAGTATATTATCCTTTGTTTATGAAGTGCAGTATTGATCTAACCCTGCTTGAGTAAATGACATGCTGACAATAAAATAAAATAAAAACAACAAAAATATTTGAATTTGAATAAAGGCTCTATGGTTCTCGAACCAGTAGAGTCCATCTTTTGTTTCCACTTTTGCTTGAAGAACAACACCCGTACAAGTACCAGTGTGGGGGAGTCCTCTCGATCTCATCATCGACATATCCACCCGAGAACTCCCACACAAAGGGCCGCACGACATCGACTATGCCTTCATGACAAGGACAAGGTAAACTAGAGTGAGTTGGCTACCCCACGGGTCAGCCAAATCACCACTAGTCTTCCTTGTTCCTCATATCCTTCAGGAGCGATGGTATGTGCACCCTTCATCTCACTCTCAACCTATGAGTTTGAGTGATCTTCGAATTCTTATCGAGTAAATCAAACTCAAATATCGGTGTTTTGATTGCTCTACATGATTCCTATGGTTGGCTTGCATAAGTTTTATTCCTTACCCATTATCTTGATACTTGTGAACAAATATCATTAAGGAACTCATGCTTATCTAAGTAGTTGATGTTTGTGATATGGTTTGATCATATGATCTTCGCTCTAAATGTCTGAGTGCTTGGGAATTTTATTTGAAAATCATAAAACCCTTTGCAAAGCTCCTCTTTGATATGCCACCGTCCTACCAAAGCCATATGATGTCCATAGTTGAAAACCTTATACTCATATGCTGCTTGTTATTGGATTGAGCTTTGTCAAATTTTGTGACCCTTGTGAGAAATCTCTTCATTACCTTCATGATCAAGATTTATGTGCACACCACCATATTCCCCTTGCTATGCTTCTACACTGGAAGTTAGCATTGTATCATTCATCCATTCCACAAAATAAAGCTCCATGCATTGTTCCATGATTTATCCCTTTCCAAATATCTCTAAAAGAGATTGGGCTATATATAAAAAAACAGAGAGAGAAAGACATGCTCAAAAAGGCATGATCTAAAAAAAAGAAAAGAAAAGAAAAGAAAAAAAGAAAAAGAAAAGGGAAAAGAAAAGAGAGATAGCCCATATCTCGAAAATTTCAAAAAGGAGAGCGGAGAAAATCATGAAAAAAGGAGTTCCATAACTTAGATGGTAATAACTACTGCCTATTCCGGGGCTAGTGTCCACCTTACCATCTACCGACTCTCATCATACATGTATGGTAATATCTAGCACCCATTCCGGGCCTAGTATCCAACTTACCATACTCATCATATCGGTACACGTGCACATCTTGATCTGATTGTATGATTTGATTTTCTCTGTGGATCTAGTCTTTGATTTTGCAATATATGTGATACAAGTATGCCTTATCCTTTATCCTACCTTGAGCTCCACATATAGCCGTCATTAGAAGTAGGGTAAAGAAAGGCAATCTAATACCTTGGTGAGGACATATACACATTGAGCGATCTGAGAGAATCAAATGAGGAGCAAAGCAAGGTTGGTTTTGAAAACTTATTGCAAAACCCCAAGTTGCTTGACATGATGAGCAGGAGTCACTTGATTCATGACCGTTCCATTCTTCAACTACCCAAGATAGCATGATAGACACTTCATAAGTTCATGAGTACAAGGTATGGTTTGGAATATCTCTTATGCTCACTTCATACCTTAGGATATCATGTCTCACCTTGATCTGACTCCCTTCACTCGGGACGAGCAAAGGTCAAGTGTGGGGGAGTTGTTGACGGCTGTTAAGTGCTACTTTTACACCGTCAATACCTACATAAAATAAATGTAAAGTGATCATCAACACTAGAATAGGGCTTGATACTGATGATTTCCACAAGTGTTGGTGTTTTTAGCTTTTATTACAGGATGCACCGAAATGCGTGCCAAACGGTACAAATGAGAGCAAGTGATCCAAGTCTATTAAAGGACGTCATCCATAACAACTTCAAATGCCAATTTGGACTACACCATTGCGACGGGCTCGTCGAGACGATCGAAATGGATATATCATATGTCTACTTCTGAGTCCGGACGAAAGAGATATGCACAAGACAAGATCACCATCTTGATATGCGGGCTCGGTGGGACCCACACCAGACCACATGGCGACGTGTTGCCACGTTGGATGCCATGTGTCCATGACACATCACCAATCCAAGGAAGCACACCTTCGACCAATCAGGAGCCAGTACACAGATTCGAGGGCCCACAACCCGAGCAAACCACCTCCAACCGACCCATACACCGGGAACCGCCTTGAGGACCCACGTAGCAGTCACCCAGACGAAAGGCGGCGCGATCGGAGCCGGCCCGGGTTCGGCCGACCCCACAGGTCGGCCGACCCCACCTTGAGGCGGTTCGCGCCCATCCTCCACGTGTCGTCTCCTCGTTGGATCCTAAGAGCATTCCCGTGGTGCTTGGGGTGTTCTCGCGCGGTGACACAGGCCTATAAATAGATGGAGAGGGGGTAAAGAAGAGGACATCCCATTCTCCTCCTCCTCTTGAGAAACACTTGTTTCCTTCCTCATGTGATCTCTCATGGATCAAATGAGTTGATCCATGAAGGTGAGAGTAGGTGCTAGGTAGAGTGTGGTGTTGGAGAGGATGTCTTGTTCTTCAATTATAGCAAAGTGAGTATTTCGACATTTCCTATTAGACTATAGTGTCATTCATACGGTGTTCTTGAGTTCTTCGTTCGTTCATCATTTAGAGGCTCGTGTTCTTCACGAACACACTTCCTCGATCTAGTTGACGAGCGAGTTTCTCATACTTTCGTGTTTGTTCATAAGTTAGAGGCTCGTGTTCTTCACGAACAGGACCCTTGATCTTCTGTTATAAACACCTAAGTTTGCATCCTGTTTGTATGCCTGCTAGTTTAATCAGAGTTAAGTGGATGCTCCTATATCCTAATCTAGATCAAGTTCATTTGTGATTCCTTGCATAGGTTAGCGTATAGCTGAGTGAGTTCGGGTCTCTCCCTCATGGGTTCGTCGCTCCGTATTTATACGGAGTGCTATAGTGTTTCTACGGGATATCAGACGTAGCCGTGCTATAGTAGTAATCGGTGGTGTAGACGTGGCGTCTAGACTACGGGTTATCCTTCGAATGCCCTGTATCCCACGGTTTGTCTTGGGGTAAGCCACGGTAGTGACAGCCGTTGGACCCTCTGAAATCCCCCACATTCGGATACAACTATAGGAGTCTAGAATCTAACAACCGGAGTTGTGCGGAAGCAACACGGGCGGTTAGCTCCCGAAACGAGAGTTACTAATCGAGAGACTGTCCTCAACTCTGCACGCTATCAACAGGATCCTCCCCATCATCTTTCTCTCAACCTTAGCAAGGGTCTGGTATCCTTGGATCATTCATCTAGGATAGAAGGTAGTGCACATCGTTCCTTGGATTCGATACCCTTTGGAATACTCCTTTGGGGAAGTGCTACAGTGGTATTTACGTGCGCTTGCGGTATACCCGGTTGCTCTTATATGTTCCCTCTAGGTGTACAACTAGTGGTGACGTTAAGAAACGCCAACAGCCAACTAGAGGAAGAGGTCTTGACCCACGAAGCACACAGTTGTAGACCTCAGCAAAATTAGTGGTCTTTATCCTACTTCTTGCTCCGCCCTTGTCAAAAATGAGACACCACTTCTCCTTAGGCTCATTCTGAATCCATTGGCTGAAGGTCTTCACAGTATGCCGTCTTCTGCGCCTAACTTGAGGGACATCTAGTCCCACATCCTCGAGAGAAATTGGCTCCTCTCCAGGTTCAGGAGTCGCTGGCCTCCTTGCTATCTCCTCTGATGCCTTGTTTGTCAGGTCATCTAATTTCTTACAGATAGCATCAAACTTCTTCTGCTGAGTCTGCTCACAAAACCGCGCGAATAATTTAGACAGGGCCTTGTTCTTGAACTGGCTGTGGAAGTTTGATTTCATGTGTCTAGTGCACCACCTGCTCTTAACATCGGGCCACAATGGAACTCTGTATCGCTCTTGGCTACCATCTTTCATGTCATTCATTACTTGCAAAATACCTTTGTGCCTATCGTGTATGACACACACATTTTGCACATCCTGCACCACCATATTCTTCAACCTCTCAAGAAACCAGTACCAACTGTCACCATTCTCCCCCTCCACAAATGCAATGGCCAAAGGAAGCAATTGATTGTTACTATCAGCTGCCACAGCTGTCAGGATTGTTCCTTTGTATTTACCAGTGAGAAAAGTGCCATCTATGCAAATGACCGATCGACACAGTTTAAAAGCCTCAATGCAGGCACCCAAAGCCAAGAATGACCGCTGAAGCACAAGCTTGCCTGGTTTCTCCTGACAAGGATAGTCCTTGATATCATAGTAGCTGCCAGGATTCATCTGAACTATTGTGTGCAGCAAACTAGGCAAATTGTGGTAGGATGCTTCATAAGTACCCCACCTATGCTTCAATATCTTCTTCTTTGCTTGGTATGCCTTGCTGTACCTGATGGTGTACCCGAATTTTTCCTGAATTGCACCGATAATGGCCTTCGACTCATATGAAGTACATTTCACAATGGTAGGGTACATGTGGCTTGCAACAAAATTGGCTGAAATGTTTCAGTGTTTTGCATCAATCCGATCAAGAGTACAACTGTGAGGCACCACTTCTTTCACCTCTAAGTAATAATCCCACTTCCCCTTATATGCATACACTCGAAAAGAACAATCCTCCTTGCAATGCACATCATATATCCTCGGAGAGCTTTTTATTACCCTGAACTCCCTATGCAGAGTCAAGGTGGGCCACAGCTTGACTGTATCGTTCACATGTGCAGTAGTGGGGTACATGGCGCCTACTGTAACCTCATTCTCCGTGTACTCCCAGGGCACATCCTCACCACGATTAACAGTACACTGTGAGAAATCGTAGTTCTGCCAATCCCAGGGCACATGATCCTCAGACAGATCATCATCATCAGCATCATCATCATAATCATCATCTGAAGAGTCCTCTTCCAATGCACGTTCATCAGCTTCTAACTCTCTCTCATAATGTCTCATCACCTCAGGGTTTTTTTCTCCCTCATCAACAAAACCAGTGACAACAAAACCTCTAGATGACTCATGACTTTCAGAATCCCCTTCTTCCTCCACTTGTTGTTCCCCTTCTTCATCACTTTTTTCGTCCTCTTGTTGTTCCCCTTCACCATCACCTTCCCTATCATCCGCATCCTCAGCTTCCTCATGTACTTGACTGCTAGACCCACCCTTCAGGTAAACTTGGACAAACAAAATCACGGACAAACTAACTCGGCATGCATTTCTGATATAACTCCATTGTCGAGTTCCTTCAAGTGGCATGAGCTCCCAATACACATGTTCACTTCTGTTGATTAGTACCATCACCGACATACATTAGTGCTCTAAATCTACTGCAAATGACTTGACCAGCCACTTGGTTATACCCTCCCAACTTCTTTCTGTTGCTCTTTTAATATTTTGCTCAATTAAACTAAAATTTGACAAGTCAACTCCTTGTGGACCATATATAATTTCTTCAGATCCATAATACAATTTGACTGTGACTATCTCCGACATGTCTGATTCATAATTAAAACCAATAACTACTATCAAATACTACATCCAGGGACTAACAAACAAAAAGACTAATATCTAAACTAACAGTAAATATGTTACGTAATTTAGTCTAATCAGTGGCAAACATGTAAAGTATAATCTAATCCATAACTACAGATCTATAACTACAGATCTATAATCTAATCCATAACTACAGAATTCTCTACATAATTAATAATAATTATATCTAAGCAAAAATACTAAAAGAGTTCAAATCAGCAAAATACATGCAATGAAGCGAAGAAGTAGCAGAACTTCGCTGCTCCGCCGCCTCCACCTCACTCTCTTCTCCTTCTAAACACTAAACCCTACAAAAATGAACTATTTAATACTGCAGATCTAAAAAAAATCTAAATAATCAATACTAATTACGATTTCATTACATCTAAGTACAGCTGCTAAAAGGGTTGAAATCAACGAAATACTTACAATGAAGCGAAGGACCAGCAGAGATTCGCTGCTCCGCCCCCTCACTCTCTTCTCCTTCCCTCCCAACCCTTTCTTTCTTTTTTTCCGAATTACTATGACAATTTCGGGCAAATTTTCGGCTCTTAGGGTCTGACGACCTGCCGCCGTGGCCCACGGCGGTTGGGCCTGCCGCCGTGGCCCACGGCGAATGAATGTCAAGCGCCGTGGGCCACTGCGGCTGGTCTTTCCGCCAGTTGGGCCCGTGGCGGTAGGCCTAACCGCCGTAGCCCACGGCGGTTGGCGGTGGAACCGCCGTGGGTCATGGCGGTCCGTGGTCAAATTTGCAAAATTTTGAGATGGTCGTATAGTTTTGCAAAATGATTTAAAATATATAAAAAAAAATTCTTCAGCGTCCATGGCCGCCTTCAGACTACCGAGAGATTGAAGGAAGGCGAAGCAAGCCTTCTTGAGCCCATCGCAACCATGTTGATCTACCAATACCAACGTAATCACAGCTGTTTTCTTGGTGATCCGACTGCACAGCTTCTGCTCGCAGTCGCAGATCAGCTTCGGCCTCTTGAGATCATACCTGTCCGCCGCAACAAGCAAATGTTGCGCCATCACTATTTCCTCACCAGTTCGCACTTCAAGTACATTGTCAGTGTAAATAAAGTCTAGCATGGCCTTGAACGCCACAGGTTCCATATCATGAACTTCCACAAAATCTTCCTCCTTGAGTGGCCCGAAGAGCTCCGCCATGAACACCGGCGACCGAGCTGTGAGCACGTTCCGGTGCGCCAGGAACACCTTGTCACGCACTTTAAACTTCAAGTCTGCCCCGTTCCCTGACGCGAGCATCCTGCCGAGGTCCAGATGCAAGTCGGATGGCGGCGTCGCCGTATCGACGAACATCGTGGTGCCTTGCTTGTGGAAGCCACAGATGACGGTGATGTCGCAAACGGCACAGAAAGTGTTGTCTCGCAGGTAATTCGATTTCTCGAGATCCTCTCTGTTGATGAAGCTTGGGAAACACCAGACGGATCCAGAGCAATGGAAGGTGACCGGGGAGGAAGACCTTCGGCTGTGGACGTGAACCGGATTGCCCGCCGGATCGAGCAAGGAGAACCTGAATTGTGCCTTGACGCAGCCCCCGCTGCCGTGGACGAGGTAGAAGGATACGTAGTCGCGAACTTCTTGTGACCAACAGGGTGGTACCTGACGAACCAGCTGTGGCCTGCGGCCCGGAACTTGTTGGAGGTGATGTGGCTGCCGACGCCGTATGCCCTGGATTCGGAGTAGTTGTTGATCCTGAGGACGTGCGAGCCGGTCGCCGTGGCGGTGGTGATGGCGGACGTGCTGCAGCCGCCGGCGACGGCGGCCTACGGAGAAGCCCCCGAGGCCATGTTTGCTCAGTGCATGTTGTATCTAATGCAGATGACTTTGCATTAAGGTGGTTGACGAACTTGCATTGAGGTAGACGTTTATAGAAAGTAGGTAGTCCTGTAGAACAACGAGTAATAGACAAACTCGGGTAAAAGTTGAACACGCGTAGGGTCAGAGCAAGAAAGCAGTTACGTTGAAAAAAAAGCAGTTTCAGATAAAATCGAAGACACACGGGTCAATTGTCAAGTATGTTTTTTTTGGGTTGAAACTGTCATTTTCCAATCGACTAGGAGGAGGGTTATTCGAGTTGTAATATAAGATTTTGTCAAGTTTATCTATACATATTTATTTTTGCGAACAAAATTACTTCTCTCAATAGAAAGAAGCATACGAGAAAGTAACTTTTACTCATACATGGAGAGCCCTCCCAGGTTATTTCCTGCGACACAAAATTACTTCCTACATGGAGAGCCCTCCCAGGTTATTTCCTGCGACACAAAATTACTTCCGCAGGAAGTAACTTTGTGTCGTAGGAAGTAACTTTTGTGTCGCGGAAGTAACCTCGCAGGAAGTAACTTTGTGTCGCGGAAAGTAACTTTGTGTCGCATGAAATAACTTTTGTGTCGTAGGAAGTAACCTCGGAGGGCTCTCCATTTAAGTCTACATAGAGAAACCTCTCCATTTAGATTTTGCGTTATTTATAAACTATAAAAATCGAAAACAGTCGAAAACGTTCCTCACCCATATCGGTGCCACCGTACTCCTCACATCGAACCTACATGTCAGGTAATTGGACGACCGAATAGGGTGTAAACCCATAAAAAATGTAATTTGGTTAGTATTTCTGCTAAAATCGTAATGTTTTTGTTACCTGACATCGGGAGCGGTTATACGTCGCTGAAGGCGGCAAATGTGCATCTGTCACCTACTAATCATAGAAGTAATGACACATTTCGCTCTACGCAGGCAGGCACGCCTTCTATTGGTGAATACACGTGGAAATAGATAGTAGATTCAATCCAACAGATTCTTTCTTCCATAAATGCGGGTGTATTGCTTGCATGCAAGTAAATGAAAAAACTATTGATGTCATTCACATGCAAAACTCGTTTGAAGTTTAAATCTTACACCGAACGTCAAAATTAAATTTTGATTGCTGTCGGTGTTAGGATTAGTCCCGATACTAACTAGTAAGTTACGCTGTGATCAGCTTCTCGATGGTCGGTGCAAATGACAACACAGGGGACACGAGTTTATCCTGGTTCCGACCGCGGGGTCGTACGTCCAGCAGATTGGCGCGTGCGCGCTGTATTGACTCGCACCGGTGGTGCCTGTAGAGGGGGGCTACAAGCAAGGCGGGAGAGGAGGAGAGTCCTCCAAGTCCCTGCTAGCAGTGATTGAGGCAAAGTGCCAATATCGATGGGAACGAGTATGCGAGTGAGAGTGAGTGTGAAGCAATGATTTTTCGTCCCCCCGGCGGCCGGGCGACCGCCTCCTCCTTTTATAGACTAAGGGGAGGCGGCTTACAAACGTGCCGCTCGGGGTTTTACACAGTATCGTGGTACTGGCACACAGTGTTTGCGATTTGATGGCGTCCTGACGTCTCAACACTTGCCGGTGTCGTGGTGGCTATATGCTGGTCTGGGAAAAGCTTCGAGGGTAGCTCGCTCGGCGTGCACGTCTGACTGCCGTTCGTGCACCCGTTCGAGGGTCTTGCTGACGAGGGCACCCGGCGCTGTACAGGGGCCGGCGCGGCGGCGTCCCATCGAAGCATGGCCGCACAGCACCGGGGATGGCAGCATAGCGCCCGGGATGGTGCCACACGGCCAGGGATGTCCGCACAGCGCTGGTGCTGATCGCACGGACCCTGGGCGAGTCGCACAGCGCCCGGGATGGCCGGGCGGCGCCGCAGCTAGCGGAGGGGACGCGGCGCACGTCGCTCGTACGGCGGCGCCGGTCAGTGTGCGCACCAAGTCGCTGCCCGTACACCCTTCGAGGATGATCCATGCTCTTTCGAGGGCCTCGATGGCTGGAGCGCCCATGCCGTACAGGGGCCGGCGTGGTGGCGTCCCATCGTAGCAGGGCTCCACAGCACCGGGGATGGCTCCACAGCGCTGGGGATGGCTCGCACAGTGCTGGGGATGGCTGCACAGCGCCGGGAGGTGATGGAGCTGACGCGCCTCGCCGGCCTTGCGCCACGGCGTCGCCCCAGGCGGGCGGGGAATTGGGGGCCGTACCCCTCTCGAGGGTGCCGCCGTCCTCTTTCGAGGGGCGCGACGTGGAGGAGGTACGGGAGTAGGCGGCACAGTGTCACGGAATGACACCGGCCATCCCGCACAGCACCCGCACAGCGTCGGGGATGGCTGCACAGTGCGGGTTGGCCGAACAGCGCCGGGATCTGATTCCCAGGCGGTGTCAGAGGGCCGGCGTGGCGTGGATTTGCCTTTGACCCGGGCTCCCGCGACGCGCCAGAGCATCTAATGCTCCGGTCGTGGGAGCAGGCACGGTGTCGCGGATCAGAGGAGACCTCGAGCGAGGCGTAAACACGCTCAAGGGGCGTCAAGTCCTAGAGCGAGGCGGACACTCGCCCGAGGGGGCGTCAGGCCCTCGAGCGAGGCGGAAGATTTGCGGCGCAGCACCCGGCCCTCGAGCGGGTCGGAGGTTTGCTCGAGGAGCGCCGGGGGTCGACTGTTCGTTGGGCCGGTGAGGCTTTTTGGGCCGTGGGCCCTGCCCTGGGCCGCTGCCGTGCGTGGTGTGGTTTGCTCGTTCGCTTTCGTTATTTTTCGAAAAAGGGGTGATTTCCCCCATTATTAGGGGACCCCCGTGGCTGTCCCCGACAGTAGCCCCCGAGCCTTTGCAACAGTATCCGTAGAAACTTGCAAAGGCTGGTGCTTTCTGATGGGACTTTCTTCCCTCCTGGGCGTTGTGGCGTTCCGTGGGGGCGCGCTAGCACACCCGCGGGTGTAGCCCCCGAAGCCTTGGAGGAGTGCGTGCATTCCTGCAAGGTTTTTTCGCAGTGTGCGGCCGGTGCGCGAGGTGTTTATTTCAGCCGGCCTCGGCGTTATTTCAGCCGGCCTCGGCAGTGCCATGCGCGCGTACCGGTATTTGCTTGCGTTCGGGTACATTCAAGAGGTGTAGCCGCGCGTCGAGCCCCCGAGCCTGGGCCCACTCAAGGCGATCGGGGCGAGCTCTCCGACTTGTCTGTGCGCCCCTTCGCCGCCCCTTCGCGGGGCGGAGGGGTGAGGTGCTCATGACTCCCATCGAATGGGTCGCGAATCATGGGTTCCTCGTCGAGCTGTTAGCGGGTAGTTCAAGTGGACGTCCGTGCCCCGTTCGATAAGGGTCGGCTCGTGGTCCGGAGACACGTCTATAAGAGCACTTACGCGGGTGTGCTAGGCAGGGCTCGGTCCCGTTCGATTGGGACCGAGGGCGCGGAAGCTCTCCCTCGGTGGGATCCCTCGACTAGCTACCCTCGTTGGCCTTGAACACGAACTATGGGGTGCCCCCGAGCTTGCGAGCTCGGGGTTAGGCTCGAATGCGCGCACCCTGGTCGTCCCTGACTCTGTCAATCTGAGGCGCCTATTCGAACCCTTCGAGGGTCAGGCTTCGAACCTCTGATCAGTAGGGCCTCTGCGGGGTGGCACTAATGTGCCCCCGTCTTGGCTTGATCTGTGGAGCCTGCTGGGCCGTGGTCGAGCCGACCCTTGAGCCACTGATCAGTAAATCCCCGCTCGAGGGGCATCTGCGGCGCCTACCCTCGACGGGCAGGTCTTGGAACCGCTGATCAGTAAATCCCCGCTCGAGGGGCATCTGCGGCGCCTACCCTCGACGGGCAGGTCTTGGAACCGCTGATCAGTAAATCCCCGCTCGAGGGGCATCTGCGGCGCCTACCCTCGACGGGCAGGTCTTGGAACCGCTGATCAGTAAATGCAGCGTTCGAGGGGCTCGGCCCTCGAGTTCGTTCGGTGAGCCGTGGCTCCACCCTTTTTAGATCGGGGCATCGATCGCACCCGCGAGGGATCGGTCCTCCAGCTCTTGGCTCTAGTCTCGTGAGGGGGTCAACCTTACTCGGGAAGGAACCCAGCCATTTAATGGGTGCAGATCGTGGGCGCCGATCGTGCGAAGCGGGCGCGCCTTTTCAGGCGGCGCACTGCAGTCGTCGTGGGCGACGTGGGGGGCGGACGGGACGGGACGCCACGCCCCTTCGGTTATTGTGTCGTAATGATAGCGAGCGTGCGTGCGTACGACTGTTTCGGCGCGGCGGGCCCCGCTCGTCAGCGACGCGTGGCGCCGTTCGCATTAATCGGCGCTGTGTGCGGACTTTTCGGGGGCGTTGCTCCCCAAAATTCTATAAATTGCGGGGGGAGGCAGGGGCGAGGTCCCTTACCTTGCCATTCGCATCCATCCCCGCACGCAGCTCGTCATCCTCTCGGCCGTGCGCTCCGCCGCTTCGGATCTGCTCGCGTTCTTTGCGCTTCCGCCGCCACCCTTGCTTCTCGCTCTCGTCCTCCATGGCCCCTCCGGTTCGAGTGGTGGAGCCTTTCCCGTGGCCCCGGTCGACGGTGACGCTGCTGGCGCTAAATGAGCTGGTGAACGGCGGGCAGTTGATGCCGGCCGGCGACGGTGCATACCCAGCGTGGATTGTCCCGCCGGCGTCGGACAGGGAGCCCAACCCTCCGCACGGCTACGTCGTCAGCTTCGCCCGTCTCCACGAGCGCGGCTTCGCCGCCCTGGCGAGCCGGTTTATGCGGGGGTTGTGCCACCACTACGGGGTGGAGCTGCACAACTTCGCCCCCAACGCCATCTCGCAGGCGGCTGCCTTCGTCGCCGTCTGCGAGGGATTTCTGGGGATCCCGGCGAACTGGGACCTCTGGGTCCACCTCTTTCGCGGCGAGCTCCACACCCTTGCCACGGCCGAGAAGGGGACGCGCCGGGCGGTTCGTGCCGGCGGCCTTACGCTCGCACTGCGGGACGCGCGCAAGGAGCTGTACCCGCTGTGCACCATGACCTCCAACAACGCGGACTGGGAGAAGGGGTGGTTCTACCTCCGCAACGACGGCGTTGGCCTTCCACCGTACACCGGGAAGGTGCTGATGGGGAAGTCTGACGCCTAGTTTCACGGCGTGTCGCCCCCGTCGCTACAATGAAGGTTGGAGTCCCTCACCTCCGCCCTGCGCCAGCTGGCGGACGCCGGGCTGGGGGTGGCTTCGATCATCGCCAACTTCCACCACCGGCGGGTCATTCCCCTCATGGAGAGGGAGCTCTGCATCTTCGAGATGAGTGATGCGGCCAACCCCACATCGCTGGCGCGGTCACGGCTGCTGCAGGAGCCTCTCCCCAAGGGGTATGCGGCCACGCGGGCGAGGCGCGCGATCAACCTCAAGGTGGTGCCGCATACCGACGACGACCTTTGGTCATTCGCGATGCTCCCCGACGCCGAGCCGGTGAGCACCGTTTTTTCTTCTTTGATTCTTGTTTCGCATTTTTTTCTTCGTCCTGACAATCCCTGCCCACAGCTGGTGACCGTCAATGCCGCCCGATCAGACCCGCCAACGCCTCGATCTCAGGTCGCCGGTCACGCCGCTCAGCAGCGGGAGCGGGACCGGGCGGCCCTTGCGAAGGAGAGAAGGATCAGGCGGCAAGAGCGCCTTGATCAGTACAACGAGGAGTACCGGCTGCGTGAGCAGCAAGGTCTCTCTCCCCCACTGGTGCTGGAGAACTCGTCCTCGGACGAGGAGGAGAGCGACGGTGAGCGGACCATCTCTGGGAGGTGGGAACCCGTGGCGCCCCCGTCCCCGCGGGTCGAGGGGGCGGCCGCGGAATTGACCCTTGAGGCGGGCACGGTGCCGCCCATCACCGGGTCGTCGGTGGAGGTGCCAGCGGGCACCGCGGAGGCGCCGGTGGGCGCAGTGGAGGTGCCCCCCAGTCCTCGAGGAAGAGGAAGCGGGGCTTCTCCAGTTTGAGGTAAGTAGCATCGTTTCCCACATGCCCTCGATTTCGAGGAACAGCCGCTCATCCCCTTCTTTCATTTCGTTGACAGGGCGTCGCCGGCCGTCCCCGATCTTGCGCCTGCCAAGCCACTCAAGTTGAGGACGTCTCTGACGACTGGGCGGCGCTCGGAGAGGGTGCCACGGGCGGCGGTGAGCATGGCAGCGGCGGGCGAGCCATCACGCACCCCGACTGCGGCCGCGGGGTCGCAGCAGGAGGTGGCGGTGGCGGCCGCGATGCCGCAGCAGGCGCTGGTGCTCCGCGACCCTCACCAAGGGCGCGAGCTGGCTCATTCGGAGAGCTGGTCCATCATGGGCCGCGAGACGGCCGGGGCCCCTGCTGGTGGTGCCCCCACGAGGGGCCGGTCGAGGAGGTCGTCCGGGCCAGCCCCCGGGCCTACGACCGAGGTGCTGGTGATGCGGGCTGATGGCTGCGTGATGTCGCAGCGGCCGGCGCACGACGCCGGGGCGTCGACGTCTCGTGCCGCGCCGCCAGCATCTAACGCCGCCGCATCGCAGTCGGAACAGGGGTTGCGTCCCCCCGGGGTGCCGCGTACCTTGATCGACGAGGCCCAGGCCGAGCAGGCGCTGTGGCAGGAGTTCCGCGAGCACGGTGCCTCCCTCAACGCTGCGCTGGCCGAGGCACTCTGTCTCCACGAGGGCCGATCGTTCCAGCTCTTCGAGGTGAGCGTCTTTGCTTGGTTGGAGTTCATTTTCTCGTTTGTTTCCCGTTCGAGTGTTTCACGTTCTGATTCCTCTCTCCGCCCTTTGGTTGATGCTCGCAGGAGCTGCAGGGCCAGGCGCGTGAGAAGTACAACCGCCTCACCCAGTTGAGCTCGAGCCTCGACTGGTACCGGGGGCAGTACGAAGCCTTGGACGCCCTGGTGGAGGCCCTGCAGACGGACAACGGCTGGCTGGAGTACCGGCTAATGGCCGTGCAGGACGCGCTCCTGGACCAGCGAGCTCTGACCGCGGAGGGCGCCACCGCGGTCGACAGAGTGAAGGCTGTGCTCCTAGAGAAGGAGGGGGTGCTAACGGCAGCGGACGGCGAGCTGCAGAAAGCGCGTGCTGCTCTGTCCGAGGCGCAGACCTTACTGGCGCAGAAAGAGACTGCCCTCGTCGCGGCGCAGACCCAGCTCCAGCAAGACTGCACCACCCTCGAGGGGGCGAGGTCCTGGCAGACTCAGGCCGAGCAGAAGGCCCGGGAGGTCGAGAAGCTGAGCGCTGATCTGCAGGAGAAGGTCACGTCGCTCGCCGCGGTGGAGGATCAGCTTCGCCAAGAGCGGAGCGCGCGTTAGCAGGCAGAGGGCCAGCTCCAGCAGGAGCGGTCCGCCCTCACGGAGGCTCAGGCCGCCCTCCAGCACGAGCGCTCGGCTCGGGAGGAAGCGCAAGGCCAGCTCCAGCGGGAGCGCACCACGCTGGGGGAGGTTCAAGCCGCGCTCCAGCTCTGGGATTCAGAGGTTACGCGGCTCAAAGGGGAGTTGGTCCAGGATGCCGTGTCGTTCGAGGAGCTGCGGTAGGCTAGCGAGGAGAAGGACGCCGCTATCCTCGAGCTGCGGCAGGCGGCCGAGACCGCGCGCGCGGCCCTCGAGACAGAGAAGAAGCAGGTCGAGGGTAAGTCACCTCTCTCGGATTCTTCGTTTGTTGCTCGGGTTCGTCGAGATCCGCTCTCAACTTTTATTCGTCTTCCGTTTTTCAGGCTTGCGGGCTGCTCTCGGGACGTCAACGACGCAGGCGGAGGTGCTCCAGGCGGCCTACAATTCCTCCCAGCAGGAGCTGGGGGTTCTGCAGGAGGCAGCCCTCGAGGCGTGCCAGAGTGTCGACGAGGGCGACGGGCAGGCTGGGAGCACCGTGGCGAGTCGCCTCCGAGCCGTGGGCGGCCACGTCGCCCAGCGTATGCGAGGTGCGCTCCGCCTGGGGATCCAGAAGACCCTTGGCGTGGTGCAATCGCATTACCGGGTTAACCTTGCGGCGTTGGCTACGGGTTACATTGTTGCTGACGACCTCGACGACGATGGTGCGGAGGCCGAGGCGAGCCGCCTGGACACGCTTGCCGCTCCTGCCGCCGACATCCTCGCCGACGACTTCGCCGAGATCCTCTTCCCGGAAGCTCCCCCCGCCGGGCCCCTCGAGCCCTGAAAGCAGCTGGGCACTCAGGCCCTTAGATTGTAGTTAGGAATCGAGCCTCGTGGCTTTATGTAATAAACACAGTCTGCTTAAAGTACTTGTAAGCTTAAGTGCCATTTCGTTTTTTGTGATTGCGCCGTTCCGTCTCTCCCTGTCGTTTAGGCGAATTTCAGCTGGAATCGTTTGTTTTCACGAGTAGCGCTTAGGCAAAGTGGTGAGGGGGAAGGGCCGTATCCTACCGCGAGGCGTAGGCTATCCCCGACTCACCCGTCTTCGCCCTTTGGCCATTCGCGTCCTGCGTCATTTCGCTCAAACTCCCGGGTCAAGACGTACTTAGCGCTGTACTTAGCGCTTTTGAAGTAAAATTTTTTTGCGAAAATTGCGAAAAAATGGGACCGTTTAGGGGGGTGCCCCCCGCAGTAGCCCCCGAGGGGGACTTGGTTTTCGGGGAGAAAGCCGAGTCGCCCTTGACTTTACCGAAAAGAAAACTTCACATTTGTACAGCCGACTGGGGTGTCGGATATGTGCAAAAAGACTTGGAAATCCTTTCTAAGGGTAGAAGCGACGTAGCTGTTGGATGTTCCAAGCGTTGGTGAAGACTTCGCCTTGCTCGTTCGCCAGCTTGTACGTGCCGGGCTTGAGCACCTTGGCGATGACGTAGGGCCCCTCCCATGGTGGTGATAGCTTGTGGCGGCCTCGGTTGTCCTGGCGCAGCCTTAACACTAGGTCGCCCTCGTTGAGGTCTCGGCGCCGGATTTTCTGAGCTTGATACCGCCTCAGCGCCTGCTGGTATCTCGCCGATTGCATCATGGCTACGTCACGGGCTTCGTCTATTTGATCCAGCGAGTCTTCGCGAGCTCGCTGGTTCGAACCTTCATCGTAGCCCTTAATCTTGGGCGATCCGTATTCCAAGTCCGTGGGGAGAACGGCCTCTGCACCATAGACTAGGAAAAACGGCGTGAATCCCGTGGCTCTGCTCGGAGTGGTCCTGAGGCTCCAAATGACCGCTGGGAGCTCCTGAAGCCATTTCCGGCCGGATTTGTTCAGTCTGTCGAAGATCCTAGGCTTAAGGCCTTGTAAAATCATGCCATTGGCACTTTCCACTTGGCTGTTAGTCTGTGGGTGTGCGACAGCCGCCCAGTCCACGCGGATGTGGTGGTTGTCGCAAAACTCCAGGAATTTCCTGCCGGTGAATTGGGAGCCGTTGTCGGTGATGATGGAGTTCGGCACTCCGAACCTGTGGATGATGTCGGTGAAGAATGTTACGGCCTGCTCCGCTCTGAGGTTAGTGATTGGGCGTGCGTCGATCCATTTGGAGAACTTGTCCACGGCAACCAGCAGGTGGGTGTAGCCCCCGGGCGCCTTTCGCAAGGGCCCGACAATGTCTAATCCCCACACGGCGAAGGGCCATGTGACGGGTATGGTCTGCAGGGCGTGAGCTGGGAGAAGGGTCCTAGGCGCGTAGAACTGGCACCCCTCGCAGGTGCGCACAACCTCATTGGCGTCGGCAACCGCCGTGGGCCAGTAGAAGCCCTGGCGGAATGCGTTGCCCACGAGGGTGCGTGGTGCCGCGTGATGGCCGCACACGCCTGCGTGGATGTCACGGATGAGATCCCGGCCGTGGGGAATGGGAATGCACCGCTGCAGGACGCCGAACGCGGCGCGCTTGTACAACTCGCCGTCAACCACGGCGAATGACTTGGCTTTCCTGGCGATGCGCCTAGCTTCGGTTCGGTCTGAGGAGAGTTCCCCTCGATCGATCCAGGCGAGGTACTTGGCCCGCCAATCCTCCGCGCGGGGGGTCGGCTCGATTTCCATGGCCTCGGCTTCGTCCGCGCCGTACCCCTCGAGTAGGGAGAGCACGAACGCCTCGTTCGAGGGGTCCTCGCCCATGGGTTCCGCACCCGCTGGACTCGAGGGAGCCCCTGAGGGTTCCTCCTGATTCGAGGGGGCTGGACTGAGGTCGACGGACGGTTTGGCGACGTCTCGCACGAAAACGTTCGGGGGAATGGTGATTCACCCCGACGCGATCTTCGCGAGCTCGTCCGCCTCCTCGTTGTACTTGCGGGGGATGTGATTGAGCTCGATGCCGTAGAACTTGTCCTCGAGGGCGCGTACGGTGTTGCAATAGGCTTTCATCTTCTCGTCGTGGCAGCTCGCATTCTTCATGACCTGATCGATTACGAGCTGCGAGTCTCCCCTGATGTTGAGGCGTTTGATGCCGGTCTCGATGGCGATTCGGAGGCCACATAGCAGGGCCTCGTACTCTGCCATGTTGTTTGATGCGGGGAAGTGCAAGCGCACTGCGTACCTCATGTGTTCCCCGAGGGGCGAGATGAAGAGCAGGCCCGCGCCCGCTCCGGTCTTCATCACCGACCCGTCGAAATAGAGGGTCCAGCACTCGGCCTGGATCTGCAATGGGGGCAGCTGTGTGTCCGTCCACTCGGCGACAAAATCCGCGAGGATCTGAGACTTGATTGCCTTGCGCGGCGCGTAGGTGAGCGTCTCACCCATGAGCTCTACGGACCATTTTGCGATCCTGCCCGCAGCGTCCGGGTTACGGATGATCTCTCCCAACGGGAATGATGAGACCACCGTGACCGGATGGGCCTCGAAGTAGTGCCGCAGCTTGCGCCGCGCAAGCACCACTGCGTAGAGCAGCTTCTGGATCTGGGGATACCGCGCCTTGGTCTCGGACAGCACTTCGCTGATATAGTACACCGGCCTTTGAACTGGTAGGGCGTGCCCTTCCTCTGCTCGCTCCACGACGATGACCGCGCTGACCACCTGGGTGGTTGCCGCGACGTAGAGGTACAGAGGCTCGCCGCCTCGGGGCGGCGTGAGGATTGGTGCGTGTGCGAGCGTCGCCTTGAGCTTGTCGAGTGCCTCCTGGGCCTCGACGGTCCTGGAGAAACGTTCGTGCTTCTTCAGGAGTCGGTAGAGGGGCAGTCCCTTCCCGCCGAGCCGTGAGATGAAACGGCTCAAGGCGGCCAGGCAGCCCAACACCTTCTGCACCCCTTTTAGGTCTCGAATCGGGCCCATTCGGTCGAGGGCGGAGACCTTCTTGGGGTTGGGCTCGATGCCTCGTTGAGAAACAATGTATCCCAACAGCATGCCACGCGGCACCCCGAAGACGCACTTCTCGGGGTTGAGTTTAACCCCGTTTGCCCGCAGGCAATCGAACGCAACGCGCAAATCGGTAACCAGGTCGTCCGCCTTCCTGGTTTTGACGACAATGTCATCTACTTATGCCTCTACGGTTCGCCCAATGTGGTCCCCGAAAACGTGCTGCATACATCGCTGGTACGTAGCGCCTGCGTTTCGGAGGCCAAATGGCATTGTTACGTAGCAAAACATGCCGAACGGTGTGATGAAAGAGGTCGCAAGTCGATCGGACTCCTTCATCTTTATTTGGTGGTAACCCGAATAGGCATCAAGGAAACATAAGAGTTCACACCCCGCAGTGGAATCTACAATTTGATCGATTCGTGGCAAAGGAAAAGGAACTTTGGGACATGCTTTATTGAGACCGGTGTAATCTACACACATCCTCCACTTCCCATTCTTTTTCTTAACTAGTACAGGATTAGCTAGCCACGTTGGGTGGAAAACTTCCTTGATGAATCCGGCCTCGAGGAGCTTCCGCAGCTCTACTCCGATCGCCCGGCGCCTTTCTTCATCAAAGCGCCGCAGCCGCTGCTGCACGGCTCTGGAGTGAGGTAGGATATCAAGAGAGTGCTCGGCGACCTCCCTCGGGATGCCTAGCATATCCGAGGGGCTCCACACGAAGATGTCGGTGTTAGCGCGGAGAAAGTCGACGAGCACCACTTCCTATTTCGGGTCGAGGGTGGCACTGACCCTCAACACCTTGCCCTCGGGGGCGGCAGGGTCGAGGGGCACCTCCTTCGTTTGTTTGGCAGCCTCGAAACTGCCCGCGTGCTTGGCGGAGGAGTCGGGGCCCTCGTTGGCCAGCTTTTCCATGTCCGCGACAAGCGTTTCGTCGAGCGCCAGGGCCTCAGCGTGCTCGACGCACTCGACGTCGCAGTCGAATGCGTGCTCGATCGACGAGGCCACGGTGATTACACCTTTTGGCCCCGGCATCTTCATCTTGAGGTATGTGTAGTTCGGGACCGCCATGAACTTGGCATAGTACAGACGTCCAAGGATGGCGTGGTACGCGCCCCGGAACCCCACCACCTCAAAGGTGAGGACCTCCTTGCGGAAGTTGTCCAGCGTGCCGAACCAGACCGGCAGATCGATCTGACCGAGGGGCTGGACGCGCTTGCCTGGCGCGACGCCATGGAACGGCGCCGTGCTGGGCCGTAGCTGGTCCAACCCGATCCCCATCAGCCGTAGGGTGTGAGCGTAGAGGATGTTGAGGCTGCTGCCGCCGTCCATCAGCACCTTGGAGAACCACACGTTGCCGATGACGGGATCGACGACCAACGGGTACTGGCCCGGGTTGGGGATGCGGTTCGGGTGATCCTCGCGGCTGAAGGTGATGGCATCCTCCGACCAATCGAGGAAGGAAGGAGGAGCTCTCTCCGCGGCGAGGACCTCGTGCCGCTCTCGCTTGCGCCGGTTGGTGGACATGTCCACCGTCGGTCCCCCGAAGATGAAGAAGACGTTCTCCACCGCGGGGAAGCCATCAGCGTCTCCGTCACCTCCGTCTTTCTTGGCCTCGTCCTCCTTCGCAGCGACGCGGCGGTAGTACTTCTTGAGCATGTCGCATTGCTCGAGGGTGTGATTGACTGGGGTCTTGTGGTACGGGTAGGGCTTCTTCAACATATCGTCGAATACGGCGGGGCCTCGAGGGGCCCCTCGAGGACCCTTACGGGCAGGGTCAACGGCGAGGGCCTCGTCGTCCTCGCCACGCCCGTGCGCGCGTGCGTCATGGGGCTTCTTGCCCTTCTTGCCCCGCTTCTGCTTTTTCGCGGGCTCCTTGGACTTGCTGCCCTCCGCGGGCGCGTCGTCCAAGCGCTTTCCTTTCATGCCGTCGAAAATGGCCCCCACTGCCTCCTCTCCGGAGGCGAAGCTGGTGGCGATGTCGAACAGCTCGTTGGAGTCGACCGGCGGGCTCCTCCCGAGCTCGCGCACGAGGTCCCGACAGGTCGTGCCTTCGAGGAAGGCGTGCACGATCTCGGACTGAGCAACGCTCGGGAGCTCAGTACAGCGCTTTGAAAAGCGCCGTATGAAGTCCCGGAGCGACTCGCCGGGCTTCTGGGTGCACGCCCGCAGGTCCCAGGAGTTCCCAGGGTGCACGTATGTGCCCTGGAAGTTCCCTACGAACATGCGGACTAAGTCATCCCAGCTGTGGATCTGGCTGGGCGATAGGTGCTCAAGCCACGTTCTGGCCGAGTTCGCAAGGTGCAGCAGCAGATTGCGGATGATCACCGCATCGGTTGTGGCGCCGCCCAGCTGGCAAGCCAGGCAGTAGTTGTTGAGCCACACACGAGGGTCCGTCTCCCCCGTGTACTTGTCGATGGTGGTGGGCTGGCGGAAACGCTGGGGGAAACTCGCCGCACGGATCTCCCGGCTGAACACTTGGGTTCCCGGGGGTTCCGGTGTTGGCGAGCGGTCCTCCCGGCTGTCGTAGCGACCACCTCGTCGAGGGTGGTAGCCCGCCGCTGCTCGCGCCTCCGCGTCGCCCTTTCTCTTGGCGTTCAGGACGTTGCGGGCGTCTCCGTCGTTGGCCTGGCCGCGCGTGTCAAGGATCCGCTCCTTGACAGGCGTCCTGTCCCGGTTTGGCGGCTGCCCCGCCGCGCCGTCCGCGTGGACGGATGCCTGCTGGTCCTGCGCGCTGCCGTCGCCCCGCGCGCTGGACTGGTTGCGCATGCGGGACGCGGAGCTCTCGGCCTGCTGCACGGCCGCTTGCTCGATGAGAGTCTGCGCCTCGCGGCGCAGGTTACGTGCCTCGGGTGTCGATGGCTCGGGCATGGCCCGAAGTAGTGTTGCCGCCGCGATGAGTTTCTGGCTGGCACGAAGTGGCGTGTGTGGGTCGTCCACGTTGAAGTCGGCGTTGATGCGCTCGCAGGCCTGCTTCCCGGCTTCTCGGGCGCGTTCGCCGCGCGCCGAGGCTTCCCCTGCGATGGTTGCACGCAGGAGCCGCACCTGCTGGTACTCTTCCGCGAGCTTTGCCTCGAGCTCGCGCGCCTGGGCCAGCTGCGCGTTGATATCCGCATTGCCCACTGGTGGGGCCGGTGGCGGGTTCGGCTCCGGATGCTGGGCCGCGTTCCCGTCGCCCGCTCCGTTCGCGCCGTCAGCATGCTCGTTGGCGGCGACAACGAAGCACTCGCGCGAGGGATCGTAGCTCCCTTCGCTGGAGTCGTCGGAGTAACCGAACCAGTAGTCTGCGGCGTCAAGGAACCGCCGGAATACCATAGGGTCCGGCACACCGGAAAAGTCCCAATCCGCATAGCCATGCGAGGTCGAGGACGGCAGCTCGCTGGGCGAGCCGTGATACGACTCGTCGTTGGTGGTGGCGATGAGGTTCCGGACTGACAGCAGGTGATGGCCCGGGAGATCCTCGTATGCGGCCATGTCGGTGCTGACGGATGAGGCGTACGCCGCAGCAGGGTTGCGCATCCCGTAGGGGAACTGCGGCCCTGCGGCCGCGTGCTCCCCCGCAGGGTGCGCCTCCGTGTGGCTTGGCGGGGGCACGTCGTTCCGGGTCGCCTCGCGTGCTGCCCGGCGTCGCTCCGCGCGCGCCTGACGTGAGCGCTGACCTGGGCGTTTGCGGCACCGGGGCGTCGAGGTGCTCGCAGCAGCCGCCTGGGTGGGTGCCGGAGCGTCAGTAGCAGGCGTGGCGGGCATTGGGCCCGGCCCAGTCGACCGCCACGGGTAGAGTTCGTCGAAGTTGGTGAGGCGCATGAGGTAGCCGTTCCCTGTGGCCTGAAAGTTCAGGCTCCCAAACCGGATTTCGAATCCAGCAGGGAGAGGGTCCGAGCTGCCCATGGCGTACCTCTGGGACGGCATCTCGGTACGAATCACCATCGAGAATGCTGGTGAGGGGTCGATCACAGCGCGAGCCCCCCTACCTGGCGCGCCAACTGTCGGTGTTAGGATTAGTCCCGACACTAACTAGTAAGTTACGCTGTGATCAGCTTCTCGATGGTCGGTGCAAATGACAACACAGGGGACATGAGTTTATCCTGGTTCCGACCGCGGGGTCGTACGTCCAGCAGATTGGCGCGTGCTCGCTGTATTGACTCGCACCGGTGGTGCCTGTAGAGGGGGGCTACAAGCAAGGCGGGAGAGGAGGAGAGTCCTCTAAGTCCCTGCTAGCAGTGATTGAGGCAAAGTGCCAATATCGATGGGAACGAGTATGCGAGTGAGAGTGAGTGTGAAGCGATGATTTTTCGTCCCCCCGGCGGCCGGGCGACCGCCTCCTCCTTTTATAGACTAAGGGGAGGCGGCTTACAAACGTGCTGCTCGAGGTTTTACACAGTATCGTGGTACTGGCACACAGTGTTTGCGATTTCATGGCGTCCTGACGTCTCAACACTTGCCGGTGTCGTGGTGGCTATATGCTGGTCTGGGAAAAGCTTCGAGGGTAGCTCGCTCGGCGTGCACGTCTGACTGCCATTCGTGCACCCGTTCGAGGGTCTTGCTTACGAGGGCACCCGGCGCTGTACAGGGGCCGGCGCGGCGGCGTCCCATCGAAGCATGGCCGCACAGCACCGGGGATGGCAGCATAGCGCCCGGGATGGTGCCACAGGGCCAGGGATGTCCGCACAGCGCTGGTGCTGATCGCACGGACCCTGGGCGAGTCGCACAGCGCCCGGGATGGCCGGGCGGCGCCGCAGCTAGCGGAGGGGACGCGGCGCACGTCGCTCGTACGGCGGCGCCGGTCAGTGTGCGCACCATGTCGCTGCCCGTACACCCTTCGAGGATGATCCATGCTCTTTCGAGGGCCTCGATGGCAGGAGCGCCCATGCCGTACAGGGGCCGGCGTGGTGGCGTCCCATCGTAGCAGGGCTCCACAGCACCGGGGATGGCTCCACAGCGCTGGGGATGGCTCGCACAGCGCTGGGGATGGCTGCACAGCGCCGGGAGGTGATGGAGGTGACGCGCCTCGCCGGCCTTGCGCCACGGCGTCGCCCCAGGCGGGCGGGGAATTGGGGGCCGTACCCCTCTCGAGGGTGCCGCCGTCCTCTTTCGAGGGGCGCGACGTGGAGGAGGTACGGGAGTAGGCGGCACAGTGTCACGGAATGACACCGGCCATCCCGCACAGCACCCGCACAGCGCCAGGGATGGCTGCACAGTGCCGGTTGGCCGAACAGCGCCGGGATCTGATTCCCAGGCGGTGTCAGAGGGCCGGCGTGGCGTGGATTTGCCTTTGACCCGGGCTCCCGCGACGCGTCAGAGCATCTAATGCTCCGGTCGTGGGAGCAGGCACGGTGTCGTGGATCACAGGAGACCTCGAGCGAGGCGTAAACAAGCTCAAGGGGCGTCAAGCCCTCGAGCGAGGCGGACACTCGCCCGAGGGGGCGTCAGGCCCTCGAGCGAGGCGGAAGATTCGCGGCGCAGCGCCCGGCCCTCGAGCGGGTCGGAGGTTTGCTCGAGGAACGCCGGGGGTCGACTGTTCGTTGGGCCGGTGAGGCTTTTTGGGCCGTGGGCCCTGCCCTGAGCCGCTGTCGTGCGTGGTGTGGTTTGCTCATTCGCTTTCGTTATTTTTCGAAAAAGGGGTGATTTCCCCCATTATTAAGGGACCCGTGGCTGTCCCCGACAATTGCATCAATGGATCGATTTCTAACAATAGAAGCTTCACACCACCAAGAACTCCCTTGACTATATTTCTCAGTGGCATAAATGAAATATATGCTTTCTTTATTTCAATTTTTTTCATTTCCCTCTCGTGGTATGGCTATTTTTTTCAAATTTCAAACGAAAATTTTCATTTCAAATTTCAAACGAAAATTTTCATTTCAAATTTCAAAAACAATTTTTTTCAAAAACGAAATTTTCATTTCAAAATTTAAGAATGATTTTTTGAAATTTCATTTCAAATTTAAAAAACAAAAATTTTCATGTCAAATTTCAAAAACAAATTTTTTTTCAAAATTTTTCATTTCACTCTGGTTGTATGGCCAGATATTTTCAAATTTCAAAAACAAAAATTTTCATTTCAAATTTCAAAAACGATATTTTTCAAAAAAAATCATTTCAAATTTTTCTTTTTAGCATAAACGAAATTTGTTTCTTGGCCTGATGTTGCAAAATTACCTATTTTCCCTTACCAAAAATAGGTATATACTGCATAGTGGGCTCCACCGTAAAAGAGCCAAAAAAAAAAGGTGCGCGCCGCGTGCACCCCGCGCAGCGTGTGCGCCCCTGCCTGCTGCCGTTGCCCAGTAGACCTGCCGCTGCCCTCCCTGTGATTCCGCTGCCCTTGCCATGATTCCGCTGCCGTTCCCGTGCTGCCGCTGCCCCTCTCGTGCGGTGTCCGATCTCGGACGAAGGACGCTGCGCGCGGTGTGCGCGGCGTGCACAAGATTTTCCTCCCTCAGCCAGCAGCACGCGGGGGGCGCCGCGCCGGCCGGCCGGCCCGGACGCTGGGTGCGCGTCACGAGCGCTCCGGAGCTGTAGTTCACGGTGACGCGGACCCTTTCAACGCCATCCACTCGCTTCCCGGCCGGTTCGGGGAGACGTGCAATGTGCTCTCGTGCCGGATCGGCGTCGGAATCGTGCGCGCGTAGGCCACGTCGTCTGGTTTTGGACCGTATCCCGGAGCGAACCGCGTCACGCGTTTGGCACATGCATGGACACGCAATACACCAACAACCAACGAGCCAAAACCAGCCAGTGCACCACCACCCCACACTACCCCGGCCGGGCGTGTGTGGAGTATACGTATAAATACGTACCGGGCAGAGCTCACGGTCTGCATCGTCCACAGCTGCTCGGTAGAGTGATCGATTTGATGGCGGGCGAGCTCGCAGCCGCGGCGCTGCGGTTCCTCCTGGATTACGTGCGTCCGTCGGACCTCGCCGTGGCAGCGGGGGCGCTGTTCGTCCTCAGCTTGGTCCGGAACCGCCTGTCCACGAAACCACCGGGCGCGCCGACGATGTGGCCGGTGCTCGGCATCATGCCGGCGCTCATCGCCCACTCTGACAACCAGGGGTGAAGCCAGCACAGAATTAACCCTGGTGCACAGCTGAAGAAGTACATATAATTTTCTTAAAATATAAGTTAAATATGAGGATGTTTAGTGGTAAAATGTCTTTTTACCCTGGTGCCAAGGCACCAGGCAACATGAACCTGACGTCGCCCCTGCTGACAACATCTACGACTGGGCGGCGGCGGTGCTGGCCCGCTGCAACAGCACGTTCCGCTACCGGGGGACCTGGGGCGGGGGCTCTTCTGGCGTCATCACCTCCTCGCCCGCCACCGTCGAGCACGTCCTCCGTACCAACTTCGCCAACTATCCCAAGGGACCTTACTTCCGGGAACGGTTCGCGGAGCTCCTCGGTGGGGGAATCTTCAACGCCGACGGCGAGGCGTGGAGCGCGCAGCGCGCGGCGGCGGCCGCCGTGATGAACTCGGCGCGGTTCCGGGAGTTTTCGGCGGGGATCGTCGCCGGCATGGTGCGGGGAAAGCTGATCCCGCTGCTGGACCGGGTTGTCGAGCGAGGGGAGGTCGTGGACTTGCAGGACGTGCTGCTCCGGTTTGCGTTCGACAACATCTGCGCCGTCGCGCTCGGGATCGACGACGCCGGATGTCTCGCGAAGGGACTGCCGGACGTGCCTTTCCCTGGCGCGTTCGAGCGCGCCACGGAGCTGTCGCTCGCTCGGTTCGTCACCCCGCCCTTCGTGTGGAAGGTTAAGCGCCGACTCGCGGTCGGCAGCGAGCGCGAGCTCGCGGAGGCCGCGCGTGCGGTCCGTGAGTTCGCCGAGCGCACCGTCGCCGAGCGCCAAGCCGAGCTCCGCAAGACTGGGACCCTGGCCGGCCGCTGCGACCTCCTCTCGTGGCTCATGTCGTCGCCGCCCGCCGACCTCGCCGGGGGCTACTCGGACGATTTCCTCCGCGACTTCTGCATCAGCTTCATTCTCGCCGGCCGCGACACCAGCTCCGTGGCGCTGGTCTGGTTCTTCTGGCTCCTCGCATCGCACCCGGACGTGGAGTCCCGCGTCGTCAACGGCGTCGTCCGCGCCGCCGGCGCGGGTGCCGGCGAAAGCAGCATTGACGACGACGACTACCTCCACGCGGTGCTGACGGAGTCGATGCGGCTGTACCCTCCGGTCCCGGCCGACTTCAAGGAGGCCGTGGAGGACGACGTGCTCCCGGACGGCACGCTGGTGCGGGCGGGGCAGCGGGTGATCTACTTCGCGTACGCTATGGGGCGGGACAAAGCCCTGTGGGGCCCCGACTACCTGGCGTTCATGCCGGAGCGGTGGCTCGACGAGCGCGGTGCCTTCACCGGCGCCGGTGGCGCGGTGAGCCCCTACAAGTACGTGGTGTTCCACGGCGGGCCGAGGCTGTGCCTCGGGAAGCGGTTCGCGTACGAGCAGATGAAGGCGGTGGCGTCCGCCGTGCTGGCGAGGTTCCAGGTGGAGGTGGTGCCGGGGCAGGAGGAGGCCGTCAAGCCCAAGCTCAACACCACGCTCTACATGAAGCACGGCCTCAAGGTGCGCTTCGCCCGCAGGGATGAGCTAGCAGCGCCATGAACACGTACACGTACGTACGTGTGCAGGCAGATTGAGGTGAAATTCAAAGGTCATGTCACATGTGAGTCAATAAAAGCATATACGTACGTCTAGTGTCATACTTATCCAATACTTGTAGATGTATACGTACGCGTGGTGTGTGAGTTTGTGACCTATGCAACTTGTGTGAAAGACGGGAGAGAGGTGAGGTTAGGCTGGACCGGTTGGACTGTTGGCCTAGAAAGGGAAAGGCCGGCCCAAGTTTGGTTTACAATATTTTCTAATTATTTGGGTTCTAGTTTGAGTTCAAATTTGAAATGTGATTTCAAATTTGAAGAATGAACTCAAGTGCAGAGCTCGCCGTAGAGGGCCCGTAGGGTCAACTGGATAGTGTCTGGGGTGAGAGTAGATGTCTGTTCACCCAAGGTGCATGAGTCTTACGAAATTTATTTAAGAAAGATGCAAAAATTTCAAAAGGAGGGGCTCTAGGGCTTATTTGTTGAGTTCTTTTTAGAAAAAGCTATTAGGGTCCAAATTTTAGATGCTTATAAAAATTGGAATGTTACAATGGAAGAGGAGTGGTTGGGCCGAGCTGAGATAGGAGATACAGGGGAGAGGTGGTCCAAGACATTTGCGAGCGTTTGAGTCCCAATTTGAAAAGAATTTCAAATTTTGAGGGGGTTTCAAGGTGGAGTCTTGAGTAGGGTATTGAAAGGAGACTAAGGTTTACAAGATTGTGAAGAGGGGGTGGGGGTGTCTCTAAGAGAGCAATCAAATGCAATACACATAGTTTGTTTGTGAAAATAGGTTTTAAAATAGTTGGGGAAAGGAAATATATTGTAGTTAAAGAAATGTTTTTAAATGGTCCGTATTTTAGATGTTCTAGAAATTAGGATGTTAGTCGCTACCCTCTACCACAACCCAAAAATGCTTATTTCCTTCGGTGTTTTCTACTCCGCCATGCCTTTTTGTCAGGTTTCCCAAGCTCCCCGCTACTACAAGCCACTCGCATGGCTCCGACGGTTCAACACCGCCCGAAATGGATATTTGGAAGACGTGTCCCAATTCAATCTCGGAGAATGATAAGAAATTATATTAAGTCCCAAAGATTTAGAATGACTCCCAATATATATAGACATTTTGGGACTTTTTATTTTTAGCCCTCTATTGGACATCCTCTAATCCCCGATCCCAAACCTTGAAGGCTCGTCGATGCCATTGCTAGAGGGGGAGAAGACACTACGGGAAACACATTCTTTGGCCCGAGCCCCGTACTCACGGCAAAGTCCGTATTCCTCTCGGCAAAATCTTTGCCGTGAGGAACTCCCGGCAAAGGCCACACGGCAAAATTCTGCCGGCAAGAAGCCCGACGCCGTGAGCCGAAGCTCAGGCTCACCGCAAAGGTGTACCGTGAGGATTTTTAGACTCTCGGCAAAGGATTTTGAAAACAACAAAAAAAATCAAAAAACCCACAAGCCGGGCCCACTGCTGGCCGCCGTCGCCACCACCGTGCCACCGCCACTGGCTGCCACTGTCGTCCCATCGCTGCAGATCTCGCCGCGAGGAAGAAGCCGGGGCGCCGGGGAGGAAGCCGCGCCGCGCCACGCCGGGGAGGAGGCCTCGCCGCGCCAGGGAGGAGGCCGCGCCAAGCCGTGGAGGAGGTCGCCTCGCGCCGTTGTAGATCTCGCCACCGCTGTTGTGGATCCCCCCGTCGACGCCGTAGATCCTGCCACGGGCCGCCACCGTACCTCACCCCGCCGCCGCTCCTCGAGATGCGCCGCCACCGCACCTCACCCCACCGCCGCTCCTCACCGCCAGTGAGGGGCGAGTGGAGGGGGAAGGGGAGGGGAGGCAGAAGAGGTGCCCCGGGGCGCCGGTGTTGGGGGAGAGGGGAGGAGAGGCGAAGAAGGAGGCCGCTGGAGTAGGAGGGGAGGTGGCGCGGCCGAGGTCCCTGGCCGACGGCGGGAGGAGGCGGAGCAGGAGGCCCAGCCGGCGGCGGTAGGAGGCGGAGCAAGAGGCCCAGACGGCGGTGTGTGTGTGTGTGTGTGTTAGGGTTGGGGGTGTGTGTCTTTTATACAAACGAGGAGCGATTTCGACCGTTGGACCGACAGATCTACAGCCACCGTTCACCAGCGTGGTGATGGGTCGGCAGGCCCAATTAAGGTTTGCCGTGAGCCCAGATTTCGACCCACGGTTAAGTTTTCCCAATAATAAAATCAAATGCAATTAATTATTTAAATATAGCAAACGACTTCAAATTAAAAAGTTGTCAAAAACAAAGTTTCATAATTTTTTGAGATACACAACTTTCATATTGTGAGTTTCTCCATCCGGGGTTGTTTATAAAATTTAAATTTCAAATTTGATACATTCAAACTTAGTTTTTCGCTCACAATATTTTTGTTGACATTCAAAAGTTGTAAAAAACAAAGATTCATAACTTGTCTACATCTACAACTTTTATTTACAATGTTTCTCCATTCGAGGTCGTTTCAAAAATTCAAATTTCCAAATTTGAGAAATTTAGACGTACTTTTCGTTGACAAAAGTAATTCAAATTAGAAATGGTTCAACTACGAAGTTTAATAAATTCTTAATATGCACAACTTTTATTTTGGTCATTTGATCATCCGATATTATCGTAGAAACAATTTTCACAAATCCTATACATCTCTCGTATAGTTTCATGAAACTATATAAGAGATATAGATTTTGTGAACAAAATTATTACAACTTTGTCAAATGAAAAAATTACCCTAGTAAAAGTTGTACGCCTTGAGAAGTAATGAAACTTTGTAATTGAAACTTTTTTGATTTGAATGAATTTACTACTTCAAAATTTGATTTCAATTCATGGCAAAGATCATTTTCCCGTCAGCTAGAAAAAAGACTCACGGCAAAAAGGCTTTGCTGTGAGTCGCTCTCGGCGAAATAGCATGTTGCCATCGGCCACAAAAGGCTCACGGCAAATAACTATTTGCCGTGATCCGCTCTTTTTGCCATGATTTTTACATTTGGCTGTCGGGAAAAAGGTATTTTGCCATGAGCCTGATTTTTGGCTCACGGCAAAATCCCTGGTTCACGGCAACGACGAGATTTCCGGTAGTGAGAAGCAGTGTGTTGCGTTCATCGATCAGCCAATAACTTCGAGTGTGAGAGCATCTGAATTCTCAAAATACGTGAGTTTGATATAATTTTCTCCATTTAAAGTCACATATGGTCAATTTAGCAAACATGGAGTGGCAAAGGCAAAGGCAAACAAGGCAAAATGAGGTATGCAAGTATGGACGTCACTACGTGGAGAGCCCTCTCCTTTTAATCTTAGGTGGAGAGCCCCCCATAATTAGCATCCTTTCCAATTATGGAAACAGTCATATGTGTTCCCCCCCTCCGCATGTGCCGCGAGCGTGACAGACGATGACGACGACATTTTGCAGGAACAAAACCGGGGGAAGCAGAATTACACGCGAGCATCGGACGCGGGATTGTGCGGGGAAAAAAGCTACATCGGTACTATTGAGAAAAGTGGGCTGGCCCAGATAAGAAGCCCGGACAACCCATATAAGAAGGAAAAATTCTATAATTGTTGGAGCATCAATTTAATCCTGAGAGAAAAACACAATATCACAAAAAAATAAAGTGTACAGCAGCATGACAAGTGAAGAAACGACAAAAGGAGATCAGTCTTGTCCAGATTAGCATCCTTCTCATCAAGGATAGAAAACACAAACTTCTGACAGATCGATTCCATCAATTTACTTCTAAATATTAGGACTGAAATAAACTAGTTACATCCAGATTTTGATTGTCGTACAACCCAGATCACAAAGTGTTGCATCCCATGTATGTGCGGTTCCCTGTACATCCTAGATCCCTGAATGGGAGGCAAAACACATTCATAGTTAATATCACATTATTGATAGTTAATTGTGACGAAGGAAGAAAAACTAACATCGATGTTAACAGTAAAAAAAGGCAGATGCATAGTTAATATCCCATTATACATGATCCGGAGAAAAGTAACATTTAGGTTAATAGTTTGAAAAGGCAACATGAATATGTAGACAGGAAAAAATGTCTGTTAAAACACAAAAACAACACCTGCATTGTTTTGTTGACTGTTTGTTTGTCACATACTACCTTTAGCACTAGAAGGTATATAAAGGGAGTTAACTGGTTGTACATATCTCTTGTAGAAAAAAATAATTGCTTGCAATTGGTCAATTGTGTATGTATCTATGATGGTTAAGGTAGCGTGTGTGTTGATCCCTACTTTGTTTTATACAATTCAATCAAGTTTGATCTCAATAGTAGCAGCACAGATTGACTAGGGAAGCAGAAGGTGCAAATCAGTAATTTGAGAAGAAGCTAGTGATCCAGAGTTACTTCCTCCTGAGTGTGTGTGCTCGGGCAACACAGGAAGCACAATGCAGCACACAGTTACCATAGGGGAGACCCACTCTGCAAGCTGGAAATGAAGCACAAATGCAAGGGGAAAATCATGTCGAGAATGAGAGCAATCAGCTGAAGCAGTAGCAGTCCCTTAAGTCAATCAAGTATGTTCACATGTGCAATGAGTTTGCAAAAGAAGTAAGCACAAATGATAAAATCTACAGGAATTGTGAGGAAGCGCATGGATGAGCTGGAAGATGAGGTTGGGGCCTTCAAGGTGAAGAATTCTAAGAAGCCAAAGACTGATGTAGCTCAAGACACAACTGAACAAACTCTAGGGTCGGCTAGGAAGGTGAATGACCCTTCAGTATCTAAACCAAAGGGGTGGCTCACTTCAATAAGAAAGCCGGCTTCAGTTTGGAAGGAGCACAAAAAAGTAAGAAATGGAATTAAGAAAGCATCTATACAGGGAAGTGCATAGGTAGAGAAGGTGCATGTAAATAATTCAAAGGCTAATGTTATATAATCTACAACAATACTTAGTTACTTTCTACAATATTCAAACTAAGATCGAGTTACTTCTGATATGATTCAGATGCATGCCTAGTTACTTCCTAATTGTTTAGATCAAAGCCTTATTTACTTTCGACAACATTCAAACTTGAGATCAAGTTACTTTTATTATGATCTAAAAGCGTGACTTTTTACTTCCTGAATGTTCAGATAAGTGCCCTAGTTACTTTCTACAACATTCAAACTGAATTCAAGTTACTTCCAATATGATTCAAATGCATGCCTAGTTACTTCCTGAATATTCAAATCAGCACATCTTAGTTACTTTCTACAATACTGAAACTAAAATCAAGTTACTTTCGATGCAATTCAAATGCATGCTAGTTACTTCCTGAAAGGTCGGATTAGGGGAGCTGCAGATATGGATTAAATAATAATGCAAAATGAATAAATTGCAGACATATGCTACATGCAAGAAGTGGTGAGTTACATCGTTCTATACAATTAAAATATGAAGAGTCAGATGTAAAAGAATAAAAACTAATGGCAAGGTGTAAAATAATTAATTTTCACTATAAAAACTAATCAATTTTCACTGAGCACAAGCATTGAAAAAATAATTATCTTATATACCCTCAATAAATTTTCCACATGTAAAATACAGCATATAAGTTGTTACCTATCAGTTTCAAAAAATTTCAAATAGATTTGCTATTTTCTCTCATTTAAATGAATTTCTGCATATTTACCGAAAGTAATTCTAAATTGACCTATATGTACCTCTAATAAGATTCACAAAAATGTAAAAAAACTATATTTAGGTGCCTATAGTCCATTCTAGCTCACATCTAGTATATTGACGAAAAATTCAATTGCCTTATAGGGAAAATTCGAATTTCTACTAGTCACATTATTATAGAATACTGATAATAATACCTATAACTTCTCCAAAAATTATGTAAATTGGCATAGAATCATTTTATGGATGTACAAGCTTGAAAAAATGTTTCATAAGATTTTTCAAAAAATGGAGTATACATTGTTCATAAACTGGATAGTTCTCTCACATTATTTCATACAACTCAACTTACTCTTCAAAGTTTGTACACACTCAAGTACTTTCTTACCTCATGAACACCTCAAATTTGGATGAAATCTTACCCTTACTCTTCTATTAGTATTTGGAGATTTAGATTTCCAATTGTCATGCGAAAAAGTCGTTTTTCTATTTTTTTTAAAAAAAATGAAGACACCCTTGTGAAGTAACCCACAAAAATATTATCTTACATACCCTCAAAACATTTTTCACATGTAACATACAACATATAAGCTATCACCTAGGAGTTTCAAAAATTTTCAAGTAGATTTTCTATTTTCTACAGTTTAAATGAATTTCTACGTGTTTAACGAAAGTAATTCTAAGTTGGCCTATGTGTACCTTCATTAATATTCCAAAAATTGTAAAAAATATATTTCGACTCCTATGCTCCATTTTTGCCCATAAATTGAAGAGTGATGAAAAATCTAATTATCTTCTAGGGGCAATTCAACCTTTTATGTCCAAATTATTTTATAGTAAATATAATAATATCCAAATTCGGTTAATTTTTAAAAAAAAGTTGGTGTGGAAACATATTTTAGGCTCAGAAGTTTATGCTAAAAATTTTGAATGATTTTAATAAAGTGGCACTATACATTATTTACAAATGGACACAACTTTTACATAGTTTCATACAATTGAAGACAAACTTTGAGATTTGAACACCTTGTAACATGATCGAACTCATATGCGCCTCAATTTTGGACACCATCTCATGTTGACTATAACATTGGACCATATTAACTTACATTAGCAATTATCATGAAAAACATGTTTTCTATTCACTATTAAGTTGGAAGGAAACATATTATACGGAAAATATCAATACTTTGCAATTAACATATAAAACATTATAATTAAATGAAAGGACGTGATTTTAGAAAATTAGAAAAAAGAATCATCAAATTTGAAGCCTCCGTGAAGGAGAAATACCAGATACAAATTTAAATTCCGGATTAAAATAAGAAATTGATATGTTTGTTTGTTCTTGAATGCAGCCACGTGTAACTAGATGTACTTGAGTCATGTATTCGCTTGCAAAGTATAAATAAAATTTGATTCACAATGTTTCACAAACAAAGTTGTAGCGTAGTGGTAATATGTGCAACTTATGAACCCTAGGGTTCCCGGTTTGAACCCCCGTGGTCACACTTTTTTCGCGTAAAACGTGGCATTACTTTTTTTCCTCTTTAAATAAAGTACTATATAATCGATGTTACCAAAATACTTCAGAACCAAAGTCGTAGCACAGTGGTAAGACATGTCAGTCTGATCTATAAGACCTGGGTTCGAATCCCAGCCTTTGTGTGCCTTTTTTTTAACTTTTTAAGCCCTTTTTAAGCCTTAGTGAGTGTGGAGAGGTTGGGTGGTGACGTGGCGGTGGTGACATGGCCCAGGTGGCCCGTGACATGGCCGAGGGGGGGGGGGGGTTGTGCCGGGCGGCTGGTGACCTGGCCCAAGCAGCCCTTGAGGTTGTCCGCACTTGGGCCGGTTGACTTGGCATAGCGGCCCGATTGAAGTCAGTATAAATAGATTTAGATTCAAATAGAAACCACAAACTAATGGGTAGTGTAGTGGTTTTGTATGCAACTTCTAAACCCCATGTTCCTGTTTCAAGGCACCACAGGCACACATTTTTTTAAGCAATTTCTTTTTTTCCATACACCACTCTATTTTTCCTAAGTTTTTAAATTATTGATCATGATGATCTATATTTCGTTTCACACATTACATGACGATTTTTTAAATTTATTGATCATGACGAAATGCTAAAACGTAATATGGGCCGTATTATGACGAAATTGATACAACATCATAGTGTCTGGGCTTCATATCGGGCTTTGTCGGGGTTCGTTACCGCCGGCAAGTAAATTTATACGAGGGGGCGTGTTCTGATCTGCTCGGTAGCACAGGAGACACTCAGGGTTATACTGGTTCGGGCCTCCGGAGAGTAATACCCTACGTCCAGTCTGAGAAGGGGTGTTCCTTATGCTTAGGGGTTTGCCACAGGGAGTACAAACAGGTCGGGAGAGGGTGCAGAGCCCAAGTCCTTGGTGTGCAAGTGGTTCAAGTAGTAGGAGTCTGCGTACGTGTGTGCGTGGTTGTATGAGACGGGATATCGATGCTAAGTGCGTGTGGGGGTGGAGACGAACGTGTATTGAGAGTGCCCCTGCCTCTCCCTTTTATAGTCGCAAGGGAGGAGTTCAGGGCGGCTACATTGAGCATATATGAGCTAATCTACAGTGCGAGACGTCCTTCTCTGCTACAGGTTGTCAGACGGCAGGAGCGGCGAAGCACTGTTACGGGGCCTTGGGTGACGGTGCAGATCCCGTGCGTCCCAAGCATCCGTCCCGGGGCCCCCCGTTCCCTCCTCCGAGTAGTTAGTCGGGTACGGGAGGCAGTGTACTTGTCCTGACCCAGTCAGTGGATCAGAGGCTTGTCTTTTCTAGATGTCGTAGGAACGGAGTAGCCTGCACCACGGATAGGTGACGGCTTACACTGTGTCGTTGGTGGCACAGCGTTTCCTGTGCCCTCCGTGGTACGATGCGTACCACCTCAGCTGGGGGGCGGCAGGAGGATCCGTCCCCTGACACAGGATCGACCTGGTCAGGGCGGACCCGTGCTGTGAGGCGAACACGTGGCAGACCGCGTACCGGGGTATCACGGGACACCAACGGGGCCTGTGTACCTGTGGCCTTGACGGCCAAGTTTTGAACGGGTCGGAGACGGGAAACCACTCGGGTGAGTGGGTGGTCTACACCACGTCTCCCAATGCTTAGGGTGTAGTGTGTACTGTATCGTATGCCGCTCAGCATCCATTACGCCGTTCACGGTACGGCGGCCACTGTGCCAATGGTGGCAGGGTTTGTCGAATCCGTCCCCTGACACCGAATCGGCCTGGCCCGGGCGGACCGCTGTGGCGGGGCAGACGCGTAGCGGTGCACGGGGGAGCATGCACGGAGAGCCCGGGATCTCGATCTGGTGGGTCCACGCACCCCATGCCTTCTCTGTGAAACCCGCTCGAGCGGGTGACGGAAACTACTCGTGCGAGCGAGTAGTTGCGACGGCGGGACGGAAACTATTCGTGCGAGTGAGTTTCCGCGGCCGTGAAGCAGAAAACTACTCGTACGACTCGAGTAGTTGGGAGCGAAGGTGGAATCTTGTTGTACGAGTTGCCGCGTACTCGGGGAAGAGGTACGGGCGGCCGTGGGCCGCCTGTCTCCTGACTCATGGTGGAAACTAGTCGTACGGGCTCTCACGTACTCAGGCAGCGTAACACTCGTTGTGTTAGCCGCTAGAGCATGCCGTACGTGGGCCCGTGCTGTATTTTTTAAGGGTCTTGGTGGGCCCTGGTCCATGGCCTCATCAGTAGCCCCCGAGCCTGGTGAGGGAGTCGGAGACTCGCTCCCAGGATCAACTGTCACGGAGACGAGGAGATTTTGTTGTGTTTTTTCTGGTGGGGACGTGCGAGCGGACCCGCGGGTAGTAGCCCCCGAGCCCACGGACAAGTCGGGGACTTGTGCATGGGGTTAAATATTGGAGTCTTGAACAAGTCGGAGATTGGTGTCCTGCCACGTGGCGCGAGTCGTGGGGGTGACTGCCAGAGATCTCGTGCCTGTCGCGAGATCGCCGGGGCCCGCTTCTGGTGACGTGGCGGCTCGGTCGTGGGCGGTGAGCGGTAGTGGGGCGCGCCTTTTGAGAGGCGATGCTTCGGCGGATAGAGGACGTGGCCCGATGTGACACGGGCATTAACTGCGGGGCAGATGTAATCATCCCCCTGTTTATATACCGCGGCCGCCGGCCAGTTTTTTCCCCCTTCTGCTTCCTTGCATTTTCCGCCGCTGCCGTCTCTTGCCTTTGTCCTCGCATTTGCCACACCCACCGCAGAGCTCGCCCCGCCTTCTCTTCGCAAGCCAAAGACGCCTGCCGCCACCATCGCCGTCGCCGACGCGATGTCGAACTGGTCTCCCTCGTCGGTGACCTGGGCCGACCTTGACCGCCTGGCCTCCGACGGCATGCTGCCGCCGCTGACCGCGGCGGAGGAGTGGAGGGTCCCTGGGTCGGAGAGCTGCCCTCAGCCTCCGATGGGGTATGTGGTCTCGTTCGTGCTATTCCACGAGCGAGGCTTCTCCGTCCCAGCGGGACGATTCATCCGCGTCGTGCTCCAGGAGTACGGCTTCGAGCTGCAGAACCTCAACCTGAACGGTGTCCAGCAGATGGCGGTGTTCGAGGCCTTGTGTGAGGGGTACCTGGAGCAGGGAGCCCACCGGGACCTATTTCGGTACTTCTACAAGTTCGTCGTCGTCAAGGACCACAACTCCGCAGCGGCCATCGGGTGCGCCGGACTACGCGGGAAGCAGGGGAGGATGGATGACTACATCCCCACCTACCTACCTACTTCCAATAGTGGGTGGCACCGAGGGTGGTTCTATCTCAAGAACGACCCTGAGAACCCATTACCGGAATTCACCGGCCGATGGTACGACCGGGCGTCGGCGAGGTGGAGCTACGGGCCGGAGAAGAAAGACCATCCCCGGTTCCTCGACGATGCCCTCGCCGCCCTCCAGAGACTCCGTGACAACGGAGTGAACTTCATCACCGTGATCGGCGGCTACCACACCCGGGGGTCGTCCCGCTCCGTCACCGTGCGCTGCGCCTCTGGGAGATGACGGACGACCGGGCCCCTTTCGAGGGGACCGTGACCGCCCATCTGCTGCCTTCGCGGGACGAGGTCCAGCGCCGGGTGACCCAGGCCACCGGGGTTTCCTATATATTTTGGCTGCCACCGGGTGTGCTACAGATGCTCCCGGCTCAGGCCATCGTGGAGCTGGTACGTCTTTTCCCAACTTCCTTTTGATTTGTCTGTTTTGGTCGCGGATGGTGATTGTTCCTGCACTTGTGCAGATGAGGGATGTGCGCCTCCTCGCCTCTCGTCCTCCGCTGGAGGAGGACTGGACGATCACCCGGGAGACCGCCGCGCGGCAGCACCTGCGTGGGGAGCGCAAGAGAGAGCACCAGTAGAAGGAGATCGCGAGGAGGGAGAGGAACGACAAGCGCGCCTTGCGCCAGCGTAATGGGGAGAGGGACATCTCCGATGATGAGGATCCCTCATCGCGCCGTCAGACACGGACGAGGAGGAGTCCCCGTTCGAGTGGACCGATGAGGAGACGGCGCCATCCTCACGGCCTCGTGGTGGGTCGGCGCCCGCCTCGGCCGCCGCCGGCACCAGTTTAACCCGGCAGGCGCCTCCCTCCTCTTCCCGGGCTGATCAGCCCGGAACAAGCAGCCACGCCCCTCGGCGGGATCGCCGTGAGAGGAGCAAGGGTTCTCCGCGGCGTGGCGACTCCAGCCGCCCCGAGCCGAGGCGCGACAGCTCGCGCCGCCACTCCTCGCGCCGGAGGTCTCGCTCGCCCTCCGTACCCCACTACGGGAGCCGCGGAGCGTGCCGGCGGCCTCCCTGCCTCCAGCAGCCCAGGGCGGGGTTCCGCCACCGACCCAGTAGCACCTTGCATCGATCGTCGTCGCCGAAGGTGGGCCGACCTTATCCCCGGCATCGGCTCCGACAGCGGGGAGCAAGAGGACAGCGTCCCCGCGCGACTCCACAGCCGGCTCCAAGCGGCCCCGTCGCGTCACGGAGGGGTGAGTTCTGAGTCGCGGTTCTCTAATTTTTGCTTCACATCTCTGTTCATTATCGTGACATTCTTCTCGATTCAGGGCGCCCAACCGCCGCACCTTGAGGCTGGCGCCTGTCAAGGCATTGCGCCGCCCTGCTCAGGCGGCTGGTGACGCACCGACAACGAGCAACCCGCCGCCTTCCCTTCAGTCGGGGGCGGTGGTAGAAGAAGCAAGCGGGTCCGGGACCCAAGTGACAACCGTCCCCCCGCAGAGAGCTGCGAGCCCGGCTCGCAGCGACCTGTCGATGGGGACGATGGGTTTGGGTGGTGAGGCCCCCACTGAAGAAGTGCTCTCGGCCCACGTGGCTGAGTTGGCGAGGTGCCTGTCCGGCGCCCCGGAGTAGGACCAGGAGCACCCTGCTCCCGAGGCGCAGGCGGGCGATGGCGGACAGCCAGCCCTCGAGTCGTTGACGGGGGCGGGCAATAATGCAGATGCCGAGCGACCAGCCCCCAAGTCGCTGGAGGGGGTGGCTGCTGCCGCCACAGGCTCCGAGGCCCCAGCCCCCGAGTCGCTGAGGGGAGCGGGGAGCGCCACGGCGGACATGGAGATGGAGCCCCGAGCCCCCGAGTCGACGGGCGGCTCGGGGGACGCCGTTGCGATGGAGGTGGAGGCGGGCGACCGTGCCTCCGCAGATGTTTCTGCTGCACCGGCGATCGTGGTGACAGAGGGGGTCATCCCTATTTCGTCGGTCGCCGCATCAGACGCCGCCCCTGCAGAGGTGATCGTCATCCCGACGTCGCCTTCACCGGCCGCCTCTCCCGCTGCGGCGGTGGACGAGCAGCCACCTCCCCCGATCGTGGAGATTGGGGAGAGCTCGAGGGGGCAGAGGCCGGCCACATCGGCGGCGGAGGAGAAGGAGGCGACGGAAGTCCCACCGCTCTGGCTGGTGACCGTGTCGCCAGTTCAGGCCTCAGTAGGCCCGGATCTCAACAGCGATGCCGAGTTGGCGGCCCGCCGCCGGCTGGAACGCGGCCTGCGTCTGGTCGAGATGGCGCGGCGCCAGTCGGAGCGGGCGATCGTGAACCTGGTTCCCGCCTCGAGGGTGAGTCCACTTTCTTCCTCTTCCTTTTTCATGCTTGTTTTCCCTTCGTTCTTAGCCGTGTGACTTGTGTGTGATTCAGGAGCTCGTCGGGCGCTCTGAGGACAGGGCCCGAGCCTTTGAAGCGCTCCGCGCGGAGAGAGTCTAGCTGGAGATGCAGCTGGCCTCGGCACGCCTTGCGGCGGCAGACGGCGAGGCCAGCAGGGTGACAGAGCGCGTGTCCTTTGAGGCGAGGGCGAAGGCCGCTGAGGACCACGCGACCTCGACGCAAGTGGAGAAGGCCGCCCTGGAGGAAAGGCTGGTCGCAGCGGAGCAGGCGGCGGCGGTGTCTCGCTCCAATGCTGAAGCCGCTGCCCGCGCCGCCCATCAAATGAAGGTGGACCTTGAAGCCAGGGCAGGCCAGGCCGAGTTCGACCTCCAGTTGGCTCGCGAGCGGGTGACGACGCTTGAGGCCCAAGTCGGCACCGTCATCGCCGAGAAGGGTCGTCTGGAGGAGATTGCTCAGAAGCACGAGAATGAGATCCTCAGTGAGTACCCTACAACCTGCTATCTCTGCTTTCTACTCCTGTGCGGTTTCCTGATTCGAGGCGGCGTCTTTCTTCTAGGTGTTCAACTCTCCGCGTGGAGCGCACCGACCTGCAGAAACAGGTCGCGGAGCACGAGAGCGCTGTGACCACCCGCCTCGTCGAGAACCAGACGCTGGTGGAGCTGGTCAAGGAGGCCAACGAGAAGCTCAACAGTAAGAGCTGTGTCCTCTTCATCTTTTGCTTTCCTTGGGCTGGCTCATTTTTTGCTGATATTGGTTTCCTTGCTTTTCTCCAGAGGTTGTGACCGAGCTCGAGCAGGAGCGAAAGTCGCTCGGGGAGGCCCAGGCCGAGATCCGGCAGCAGGAGGCAATCCGCAACGGGATGGGTGCGGCCATGATCAAGGTGTGCAATGAGATCGGTGTTCCTCCCGGCCATATGAAAGACCGCTTGGAGTTGGCCCCTACAACAGCTCGTCAATGGGCCATGGATACGGCTGGCGACGCTGTCCATAAGGTGGTGGCCATCTTCTTGTCGCATTACCCAGAGTTGGACAGAAGGCTGCTTGGCCAAGGATGGTGCCCAGGCTACACCAACGAGCAGTACGACAAGATCGAAGAAGACGTCGTCGACTTCGCCAAAGCCATGCTGAGTCACGCCCTTTACGACCTGGGCCTGTAAAGAAAACCAAGTTGCCTCGCTGAGGCTTTCTTAATCATGCTTGTAAAAACTCGTGGGCCAGATGTTTGTGGCAAACTCGAGGGTTAAGAACCCGTCTTTGTATCAAGTTTTTTAAGCGTTTTGATTGTTTGTTCTCTTTTCTCGAGTAGTTAGAGGACTTGTGTGCCAAGTGGTGTCACCTAAGACTTTGCTGACGGTGTCTTTCTCCGTAGCCGCGGAGGCGTAGGAACTAGGCGACTCGACCGAGCTTAGTTTAGGAGTGTTACCACTCGAGCGGGCAGCCCCCGAGTACTTCGAAGAAAGGTAGGCGCGTGTACATGTTTTTGCAAACAAGAAAACTCTTGAGAGTTTGAGATAGTTACTCGAGTCCCTTTGAAGAGGCGAGTGATTTGATAACTTGGGATCACAAACTTTGCTTGTGGGTCTTTGTACCGTAGCCGCGGGGGCGTAAGTACTCGAGGCCTGGACGAGCGCAGGTTCGTGACCGCCGGGGTCATCGTTCATCTCCCTTTTAAGGAAAGTGAGTGTACCGCGGTGATCATACGAGAAACCATAAATGGCTTTTGATCGAAAAAAGGTTTCGCAACGATCAGGGGAGGGGGTCGTAGCCCCCGGGTAGCCCCCGAGCCCATGGACAAGTCAGAGACTTGCCCATGGGATGAGACAAGCATAAAGACATTTTACTCGAGTAAAAGATGTAAGCTTGCAAAAAGATGTCATTTCATGAAGAAAAAAGTAGCTCAAAGCTCTTGCATTATCATAAAATGGAAACGAAGTAAATGCTTAAGGGTAAAAATGGCGTAGCTGCTCTATGTTCCAGGCGTTGGAGATGACCCTGCCGTCCTCGTGCTTGAGCTTGAAGGTTCCCGGGCGGAGTACTTGGTCGACAATGTACGGCCCCTCCCATGGAGGTGAGAGCTTGTGTCGCCCTTCATTGCTCTGAACTCGTCAGAGGACGAGGTCGCCGACTTGGAACTCGCTCTCCCGTATATTGCATTCGTGGTAGCGGCGTAGAGCTTGCTGGTACTGTGTTGAGTGGAGGAGGGCGACGCTGCGCGCCTCATCCAACCGGTCGATGGCGTCCTCGAGGGTGACCTGGTTGCCCTCTTCTGTGTAGGCCTGAACCCGTGGGCTGCCGTAATCGATGTCTGTCGGGAGGATTGATTCCAACCCGTGGACAAGGAAAAAGGGGCGTGCAGCCGGTAGCCCAACTTGGCGTGGTGCGCAGGCTCCACAGGACAGACGGGAGGTCAGCGGCCCACGTCGCTCGAAACTTCTCGAGACGCTTGAATATCCGCGGCTTCAGGCCTTGCAAAATCATGCCGTTGGCCCTCTCGACTTGCCTGTTGGTTCTTGGATGGCTGACGGCGGCCCAATCTACACGGATGTGGTTGTTGTCGTAGAACTTGAGGAATTCCTTGCCGGTGAACTGTGTGCCGTTGTCGGTGATGATGGAGTTCGGGATCCCGAACCGATAGATGACATCGGTGAAGAATGCGACGGCTTCCTCGGAGAGGACGTTCGTTATGGGCCTGGCCTCGATCCACTTCGAGAACTTGTCGATGGCGACGAGCACGTGGGTGAAGCCCCCGGGTGCTTTTTTCAGTGGTCCAACCATGTCCAGCCCCCAGACCACGAACGGCCAGGTGATGGGAATGGTCTGCAGCGCCTGCGCCGGGAGATGGGTTTGTCGTGCGTAGAACTGGCAGCCTTCGCAGCTGCGCACGATCTGAGTCACGTCAGCTATCACGGTAGGCCAATAGAAACCTTGTTGGAAAGCCTTTCCGACAATGGTTTTGGGGCTGGTGTGATGCCTGCAGGTGCCTGCATGGATTTCTTGCAAAAGCCCCTTGCCTTGGTCGGTCGGAATGCACCGCATGAACATGCCTTTGGCGCCTTTTCGACGGAGCTCGCCATCGACCAGTTTGTACGACTTGGCCATGCGGGCGATGTGTCGAGCCGTCTCCTTGTCGGGTGGCAATTTTCCTTCCACCATCCACTCGAGGATCGGAACCCTCCAGTCGGGGTCCTCGAGGTTGGGTTCTCGCGCCCCGTCGATCTCCATGACCTCTTGTGTTGACGGCTCTGGCGTCTTGTCTTCCTCGGAACGAATAGACGGTTCGTACTGGTCGCTGGCGAAGACCCCGTGCGGAACGGGTTTCTGATTCGACGCTGCCTTCGTGAGGGTATCGTCCGCCTTGTTGTACTCGCGCAGCACATGATTGAGCTCGAGCCCGTGGAACTTATCTTCCAATTCACGCACCGCCCGGCAGTAAGCGGCCATCTTCGGATTTATGTAGTTTTTCTCTTTCATAACCTGCCCTACGACCAAGTCGGAGTCTCCCCTGACATCAAGGCGTCGAATTCCCAGCTCGAGGGTGATCCGGAGACCGTTGACGAGCGCCTCGTACTCAGCGAAGTTGTTGGAGGCCGCGAAATGTAGTCGGACCATGTATTCCATTCGCACGCCCAGAGGCGAGATGAACACAAGTCTGACCCCAGCTCTTTCCTTCATGAGAGGCCCGTCGAAGTACATGAGCCACATCTCATGCTCGATGGGAGCGGGAGGCGTCTGGACCTCCGTCCATTCAGCGATGAAATCAACCAAAGCCTGCGACTTGATGGCGGTGCGGGGCGCATTTCGATATTTTGCCCCATCAACTCGAGGGCCCACTTGGCGATTCGGCCTTTCGCCTCCGGGCTCTGTATGATTTCATCGAGCGGGAACTTGGACACCACCGTGATGCGGTGTGAGTCGAAGTAATGCCGGAGCTTCCGCTTAGTGATGAGAATAGCATAGATCAGCTTTTGTATCTGCGGATATCGCGCCTTGGAGTCGGAGAGGACTTCGCTCACGAAGTAGACTAGGCGCTGTACTTTCTATGTCTTGTCGGGCTCGTCTCGCTCGACTACCAGCGCTGCGCTCACGACCTGGGTCATTGCAGCGATGTACAGAAGCATCAGCTCCTCCTCGGCCGGTGCGGTGAGCACCGGCGGGCTCTCGAGTAGTTTCTTGAGCGAGTCGAGCGCTTCCTGTGCTGCTGGCATCCACTGAAAGTGCTCCGACTTCTTCATGATCTGGTACAGTGGCAGGCTGCGCTCTCCCAGCCGAGCGATGAACCTGCTGAGAACAGCGAGGCATCCGGTGACGCGCTGTACTCCCTTCAGATTCTTGATGGGACCCATGCTCGTGATCGCAGAGCGGGGTTGGCCTCGATGCCGCGTTCTGACACGACGAACCTGAGCAGCATGCCTCTGGGGACCCCAAAGACACACTTCTCGGGGTTTAGCTTCACGATGTGCTCCCTCAGCTTCTCAAAGACCGCGGTCAGGTCGGATATCAAATCGCCCACTTTCTTCGATTTGACCACGATGTCATCGACGTAGGCCTCGATCAGCCGTCCGATGAGATCTCTAAAGATGCGACGCATGCATCTCTGGAATGTGGCTCCTACGTTCTTCAACCCGAAGGGCATGGAAACGTAACAGTACGCGCCAAACGGGGTGATGAACGAGGTGGCGAGCTGGTCGATCAGATCCAACGCGATCTGATGATATCCTGTATAAGCGTTGAGGAAATAGAGGGTTTCGCACCCAGCCGTCGAGTCGACTACTTGATCTATGCGTGGTAAAGGAAATGGATCTTTCGGACATGCCTTGTTCAGGCTCGTGTAATCAACGCACATCCTCCATTTTCCATTCTTCTTCTTAACGAGTACAGGGTTTGCTAGCCACTCGGGGTGGTAGACTTCACGGATGAACCCTGCACTAATAAGCTTCTTGATTTCTTCTCCGATAGCCTTGCACTTGTCGGAGTTGAAGCGACGCAGACGTTGCTTGATTGGTTTGGAGCCTGGCTTAATGTTAACCTTGTGCTCGGCGACCTCCCTTGGAATCCCCGGCATGTCGGAGGGCTTCCATGCAAACACGTCGAGGTTTGCGCGGAGAAAGTCGACGAGCGCGCTTTCCTAGTCGGAACCGAGCGCCGTCCCGATACGGAGTGTGCGGCCGTCGTCGGAGACGGGCACTTCCTTGGCGGGCTCGAAGGAGCAGGCCGCACGCTTGGACATCTCGGGGATTTCTTGGTCCTCGGAGGGTGGCTCAGCAGCGAGCTTCTCAGACCGGATCAGTGCCTCAGCGAACTGGAAGCACTCAGCATCACATTCGTATGCGTACTGGAAAGTCGTACCAGCTGTGATGATGGCTTTCGGGCCAGGCATCTTCAGCTTGAGGTACGTGTAGTTGGGGACGGTCATGAACTTAGCGTAAGCTGGCCTTCCGAGTATCGCGTGATACGTCCCCGGGAACCCCACCACCTCGAAGGTGAGGGTTTCCATTCGGAAGTTGTTTGGAGTTCCGAACGTGACGGGCAGATCAATCTGCCCGAGTGGGACCGCCTCCATCCCGGGTACAACCCCGTGGAAAGGCGCCTTAGATGGCCGCAATCGGGACCGCGGAATCCCCATGTCGTCCAGAGTCGACATGTAGATGACGTTGAGGCCGCTGCCTCCGTCCATCAGAACCTTGTGCACACGCTTGGTGCCGAACAAGGGTGACACGACAAGCGGGTAGCTACCCGGTCGTGGTATGTGATCAGGATGATCGTGTCGATCAAATGTAACCGGCATCTCCGACCACTTCAGGTAGGTCGGAGTCGCATGCTCGAGTTCGTAGACTTCTCGTCGCACTACCTTCTCTTGGCGCTTGGGCAGTCGTGCCTCCGAGCCTCCGAAGATCATCATCACGGCTCCGTCCTCCCGAGGGTAGGCGGCATCATCGTTGCCCTTGTCCTTTCCTCCGTCACCAGTCGGAGGGTCACTTCGCTTTTTCATCATGCTGGCGAGGTAGGCCTTCATTAGATTGCAGTCCTTGAAGGCGTGCTTGACCGGGCCCTTGTGGTTAGGGCACGGGGCGTCCAGCAGCTTTTCGAAGTGACCCGATGGAGGGTTGCCCCTGGGTCTCGCCGTCTTTCGATCGACAGCGGCCACCAAGGTATCCTCTCGGTATCTTTTATTTTTATTTTTCTTCTTCTTGACTGGTGCGGACGGACCATCTCCGGCTTCGGCCGGCTGCTTCCCCTTGCTCGTGCCGGGGCTGAGCGTTGCAGCTACGGCCTCCTCCCCGTTGGCGTGGTCGGTGGCGATGTCGAGCAGCTCCCGAGTAGTTCGCGGCTTCCGTCGCCCGATCCGATGGATCAGCATGGCACACGTGGTGCCATTCTGGAAGGCCTAGATGACGTCCGTGTCGGTGGTGTTGGGCAACTCGGTGCACCGCTTGGAGAAGCATCAAATGTAGTCACGTAAGCTTTCGCCCTTCATCTGCTTGCAGTTGCGCAGGTCCCAGGGGTTCCCTGGTCGGGCGTATGTGCCCTGGAAGTTGCCGATGAAGGCGTCACGTAGTTGCGACCAGCTGTCTATCTTGCCATGTGGTAGGTGCTCCAGCCATGTGCGGGCCGAGTCCGCGAGATGTAGCGGCAGGTTCTTGATGATGAACAAGTCGTCCCGTGCTCTGCCGGTATTGCATGCCAGTCGGTAATCTTCCAACCAGATGCTGGGGTTGGTCTCGCCGTCGTACTTGGGAACGGAGGTCGGAGCCCTGAAGCGTGAAGGGAAGCGGGCGCTACGCACATTCTTCCCGAAGGCACGAGGTCCTTGGGCGTCAGGCGAACTGCTCCTGCTTCGGTCCTCGTCGCTGTTGTACCGGCCTCCGCATCGCCGGTTGTACTCCTTGCGAGGTTGCTCCTCGTAGTCGTCGTGCTGACTCGCATCAACCCTCCGTTGTGCCTTGATGGTGTCGCGTGCGTCGCGGTGGGGTCCCAGTCGGCTCTTGACTGGTACGTTGACTTCCTCGGACCGTCGCGGCTGCTGTGACGGCGCCGCGGGCTGCCGTGGCTCGGAGTGCCCGCGACCCTGTGAGCCCTGCTGCTGAGAAGCAGAGCTCTATGCCTGCTGCACGGCGGCAGTCTCGAGGAGAGTCTTGATCTGCTTATGCATCTCCTTCTCTTGAGGAGTGGCGGGCTCCGGTACCTTCCAGAGAAGGATTGCAGCTGCCGCCAGGTTCTGCGACGCCCTTTTGAAGATGAGCGTGCCGTCAACGGCATCTCGGTCGTCGTTGATGATGTGCTGTTGGACATCCCTTGCCCGTACGCAAGCGGGGGTCGGGTTTGGGTCTTGCCCGAGTTGTTGGTGGAGTCGTGCCCGCTCGTCGTCGAGCTGTCGCTGGGCGTCCTCCAACTCGTCCAGTCGAGCGCGCTGTGCAGCGGGGTTGGGAGTAACCGGGGCCTCCGCCGCGCTGTCCGCCGTTGAGCTGTGGGCAGAGTGAAGCGCTCCATCCGGCGTGTGGGCTGGTGCTGGAGCCGCCGGGATGTTGACGACGAAGCACTCGCGCGAGGGGTTGTAACCCCCGTCGTCTGAGTCGTCGGAGTAGCCGAAGCAATAATCCGCCTCTGTCTGGAAACGACGGAGGGCGCTGGCGTCCCGAAGACCGACGTAGTCCCACTCCGAGTCCAAGATGTCGTCCGTCCCGTCAGTTTCGAGGTACTTCTCGTCTGGCGACGTCGCCGTGAGCCCCATGTTGCCCAACAGACGATGGATCGGGTAGTTGGCGTACACGGCCGGGTCCGTGCTTGATGAGGAGGAGTAGTAAGCCGTCGCGTGACCTGTCCCTTGAGAGGGAGGAGGCCTCGGCGCACCCTCCTTGGCGATGCATTCTGTCGAATCTGACGGCGGGGAGTCGTCCACCACGTCAGCGGCCTACGGCGCGCCAGCTTCGACCTGTGAAGGGGAGCTAGCACGCGCCGTCCTGCGTCGGTCCGCCTTGGCTTGCTTCCCACGCTTGCCCGAACGCCTCTTGCGTCGGGGCGCGCGTGCCGCGACAGCCGGTGCCGGTGCAGGCGCAGGTGCGCAGGTGGTCTCGCCGACGAGACGCATGAGGTAGCCGTCCCTGGTCGCTTGGAAGTTCAGGCTTCTGAAGCGAAGCTCGAGCCTGGTGATCCCACAGGGGAATCCATCAGCAGCGGCTTGGTGAAGGCTTTTGTCGAAACGGAGGATGAGAGGGCCGTGCGGACCCTAAAAAGAACGTCAAAAACACACGAAGGCCCCTACCTGGCGCGCCAACTGTCGGGGTTCGTTACCGCCGGCAAGTAAATTTATACGAGGGGGCGTGTTCTGATCCGCACGGTAGCACAGGAGACACTCGGGGTTATACTGGTTCGGGCCTCCGGAGAGTAATACCCTACGTCTAGTCTGAGAAGGGGTGTTCCTTATGCTCAGGGGTTTGCCACAGGGAGTACAGACAGGTCGGGAGAGGGTGCAGAGCCCAAGTCCCTGGTGTGCAAGTGGTTCAAGTAGCAGGAGTCTGCGTACGTGTGTGCGTGGTTGTATGAGATGGGATATCGATGCTAAGTGCGTGTGGGGGTGGAGACGAATGTGTATTGAGAGTGCCCCTGCCTCTCCCTTTTATAGTCGCAAGGGAGGAGTTTAGGGCGGTTACATTGAGCGTATATGAGCTAATCTACAGTGCGAGACATCCTTCTCTGCTACGGGTTGTCAGACGGCAGGAGCGGCGAAGCACTGTTACGAGGCCTTGGGTGACGGTGCAGATCCCATGCGTCCCAAGCATCCGTCCCGGGGCCCCCCGTTCCCTCCTCTGAGTAGTTAGTCGGGTACGGGAGGCAGTGTACTTGTCCTGACCCAGTCAGTGGATCAGAGGCTTGTCTTTTCTTGATGTCATAGGAACGGAGTAGCCTGCACCACAGATAGGTGACGGCTTACACTATGCCGTTGGTGGCACAGTGTTTCCCATGCCCTCCGTGGTACGATGCGTACCGCCTCAGGTGGGGGGGACGGCAGGAGGATCCGTCCCCTGACACAGGATCGACCTGGTCAGGGCGGACCCGTGTTGTGAGGCGAACACGTGGCGGACCGCGTACCGGGGTATCACGGGACACCAACGGGGCCTGTGTACCTGTGGCCTTGACGGCCAAGTTTTGAATGGGTCGGAGACGGGAAACCACTCGGGTGAGTGGGTGGTCTACACCACGTCTCCCAATGCTTAGGGTGTAGTGTGTACTGTACCGTACGCCGCTCAGCATCCATTACGCTGTTCACGGTACGACGGCCACTGTGCCAATGGTGGCAGGGTTTGACGAATCCGTCCCCTGACACCGAATCGGCCTGGCCCGGGTGGACCGCTGTGGCGGGGCGGACACGTGACGGTGCGCGGGGGAGCGTGCACGCAGATCCCGGGATCTCGATCTGGTGGGTCCACGCGCCCCATGCCTTCTCTGTGAAGCCCGCTCGAGCGGGTGACGGAAACTACTCGTGCGAGCGAGTAGTTGCGACGGCACTACTACAGATCAGACATTCAGTAACAGCACTATGTGTTACTATAGATTAAGAAAAGTGTTACTAAGAAGAATAGTAACACAATTGATAAGTGTTCTTATTTTCAGTGTTACCATAGTTGGCTATACAGTAACACAATATGTGTGTTCCTGTTTGTGAGAAAATGTGTTACAACCAAGTAGTAGTAACACATGCGAAGTGTTCTTGTATATAAAAAAATGTGTTACAACCAAGTTGTAGTAACACATATGATGTGTTCTTGTATATAAAAAATGTGTTACAACCAAGTTGTAGTAACACATCTAACATGTTCTTGTATTTTAAAAAATGTGTTACAACCATTCTGTAACACCTATGAATGTGTCCCTGTGTGTGAGAAAATGTGTACTTATATATACGCTAGTAACATATTTTTTATATTACATTAGCCTAGCACAATCTTTATCAATATTAACACAATGGCCCAATAAATTTTGATAAATACAATTATGAGAAATAGTTGCTTATATTCCTGTATGAAATTTGGAGAAACATCTCATGTCTTACAAAATTCAAACAATAAGCAACAATTGCTTGTCAATTCACAACACTCCATGATTTATAATGGCTCAACACATATAGTTTCTATCTGCGAGCGTGGTTCCATACTACAAAAATAAAAAAAATACACTACTATTGCTCTTCGTTCCTTGAAATCTTGATGCATATAGATCTTCTTATACAACGAGCAACAAAAGATGGGCTAACATTGGCATTCTTGCACCTGCAGGTAAAGAAGAAGAAAAAACATCATGTGCTCACACAAGGTATGATACATTTTTGCATACATGAAGCATTGAAAAAACGAGCTCCCTATACATCGGGTTAAGTTAGAGAAAGTAAAGTCCTAACAATACCTGATAAAGTATAAGATATATAGACCTCAAAGCTTGCTGTAATTTTGCATTCTCTAATGACTTAAATAAATCTTGATCTGGTGGTTCAAACCAAGAAAGACTGATGTGTGCTAGAAGCGTCTGACATTCTTGCCCCACAATGACACATACACATAGTTCAGATTCCACGTCGCATTACTACCATAAGAGAGATCAAAAGGAATTTCCAGTGTAAATAAAGTAAAAAAGATTTCACTTTAATAGAGGAATTCACATCACCCGACCTTATCATTTAGGATCTTTAACAATCATATATTATTTTACAAAGGGTATTACAGTCTAATTTAATTAGAAAGGGACATGTACAAATATTTGCAAAGGCAACAATTATTTTTCTATGTATATGCATGTCATAACATTGTTGATACACATCTAACTCTAGCTGTATAATGATGGGCGCCTGAACCTGCATGCTGTGTGTGTATGAGGAAGGCTCGTGGCTGCATGGCTAGTGCTAATAAATAATTGATTAAGACTTCAGAGTCATTAAATTTTGGAATTACTTGAACAGCGTGATGAACTAAGCGATGAACTAATTCGGATTCGACCATAGTAACAAATCAGTGCTGTAAATAATAGAAGTCAGATGGAGGCAGTTTCCTATTGCATTGCTAGTTACATGCAAGACTGACATGTACCAAGATAATCAATCTGCAGAAGCTAATTGCTCATCTATAAAAATGATGATTAGCAGAGTTTAGGATTCATGCAAAAACCGGAAACCACACTATCGCCTGACTAAATCGGGGGATATCCACTTGCAGACATTAAACTAGATATTACATATTCTATGGAATACCTGATGAATAAGCTTTCTCCCACATATCTAGCAAACCAGCCAAACAATTATTAGGCAACATTTAAAGGTCAGTAACTATCTACATGTAGTTAACAACATAATCTAATGCTGAAAGCCTAAACGTAATTAACAAGGCTAATTACAGGAAATTTTTGTACTTGCCTGCTTTTGTCATGGGCGGATGCATGCTTTGTCGCTTTCCCGAAATCCTGGCCGCTGGTGGCCTGGCGCTCGTACCGTCATCATACGGGCCTCCACCTCATGGCGGCGCAACATCTCTTCCACCACAGCCAGCTGCCGGTGCCGCGCGCCGCGGCGGCCACACTCGCCTTGCGCCCTGCCGAGAGTCATGACGGGTGGCCGGATCTGGAGTTGGTGAAGAACTGAAGATCTATGCAACACTTGGCCATCTCGATCGATGCGGCAGTTCTGCACCAAGGGAAGAGCAACGACTACCGGTGGATAATCTTCAGGATGCCGCCCCAAAATTCCATTGTTTGTGGCGATGATATCTGTTTTTGTGGCATCGGGAGTGCTACAATCGGCAGAGATAATCCAATCTAATGCGATGGAGCAGGTCAGGAGGCAAGTTACATGATGGCCGACGGGGGTGGTTAACGAGGAGACAGGGTCAAGCTATCAAGGGGAAGTTACTAGATGCGTATTTGTTGCTAATCTCATGGTGCACGACCCATTATAGGCGGCAGTGTTTCAAAGAAAAGAATTAGGGGTGCGGCAAATAAAAATGTTGTACTGAAATATGCGGTAAAAAAAGGTAAACTCACCCGAACTAGCTACGAGTTTTTTTTAAAAAATTTATTGATAAATTGTTATGGAATACCTATGAACTTTATAATTTTCATGTTAATTCTAAGCATGATAAAGTGTTCATTTTGTCAGATTCGTGCTTGATGATCACATTCTATTTAAAATATATAAAACAATTCTAGATACATATGTATTCATGTATATCCGACCATAATTCATCTACTTAGGCCCTTAGATTGACCACATATGTTACCTGGAAAGTGTATTTTGGCCGCAAAAATAGCGGTTGTGGCTTGGAAACGGTCCGGGACAATCCAGGCAACCCGCTCCCTCCTCTAAATATGCAGGCCTTCGCTCCATCCTCCTCCATCTCGTCAGTCCCCATTGTTCCTCTGACTTCTTCTTCCTCGTGCATCCCCCTTGTGTAGTGCCGCCCTCATGTACCTCCCCTCATGCCACAAGATATGGTTGTGCCACCCACGCTGTCGTTCGCACGATCTGGCCGTGTGACCCTCCGCCCAGCCAAACCGATGAGCTAATGCGGCGGCCTTGACCAGTGCACCCGCCAGAAGAGCTAGTGATGCGGCGGGGACGGCACAGCGGGGGCAGTGGGGACGGGGATGGCGGTAAGCTCCCGCGCGAGGGGGGTGTGACGGGATCGGCGACCGCTGGGAGGAGGATGGAGATACTTAAGAAAAGGAAAAAAGATGACAGGTGGGACCAAAGAATGAAGGATGGAAGTATATGGTACCTTGAAATATGAGGTTAAGAGCAACTCCAACAGCCTCTTTATTTTTGATAGCTAAATTTGAAGGTTTAGCCTTTTGTAAAAATAGAAAACTACAAAATTATATTGACTAATCCAACAGACTAGCTATTCTTCATTTTCCAAATCCCCATCCACTACTCACTAACACATGGGACCCACCTGTCATACTCTCTCTTCCCTACCTTATCCTTTCTCCTCCTGATTCTAATTTTTAACCGCCCAGCGTCCCCCATCGCCGCGCGACGGTGCCTCCATGCGCAACGACCAGCTCCTCCCGCTAGCGGCCCCTCACTGGGTGGCGGTCACCCCAAATCTTCCAGCTGGCGGCCCCTCTCCGGCGGTCAGCCCTGCTCCACATCCCCCTCTCCACAAGGTCTCCTCCCCGCGCCAATGCATGTCGTACATGTCGCCATTGGTGTATGCCTGTGTGCCGCGGCTGTGCATGTAGCCGCTGGCAAAGTTGCCCTCGTAGGTGGTGCCGGATGTCCACGAGAACTTGTCGCATCCGGCTGCGCCACCACGACCCCTCATGCTGCCGTCGGTCCAGAGGAACTTGCCGGTGCCGTGCGGGAGGTCCCCGCGCAGGTCGCGGCGGAATGCCCCACTGGGAAGCTGTTGCTCGGCGTGGGTGGTCGGCTCAGCATGGATGCCCCGGCCGCGGCGGCCTGTACATGGCGCCGGTGACTGCAAAGGGTGATGCGGTGGCGGCAGTGGCGGCGTTCGGTGCTACAGCGGGCAACCGTGGCGACTGCGCAAGGGCGAAGAGGCGGAGCTGTGCGGGCGCGAGGCATGAGCGCGGGAGGAATTTTATCGGCGCGCAGGTTCGATTTGGCGCGAGATTCAGGCGGGGGAGATGGATTGCGAGCCGCACGGCACTCGCCAGAGTTCACGAGCGGGAGGGGCGCGATGCCGAGGCGGAATGCGAGGATCTATTTTGGAGATGCTGTTGGAATAGGTTTTTCTCCATTTTCTTTATTTTTTAAAGATACAAAATGATTTAGAGAGGCTGTTGGAGTTGCTCTTAGACGATGACATCTTTTAGAGGAGGCTTTAATATTCCTTTTGAGGGAGCTATATAGATGTACCATTGCGAAGAGTCTTAGTCCCACACGCATTAAATTTTCAGGCTCCAAAAATACTAACATAAGGTGTGTATCGTAATGGGAGAATGTCGTAATTTAAATATTGGGAAATAAAATATCATAATTTAAATATTGGGAAATAAAAAACTTGCTATGCCCCAGGATCGAACCATGACCTTGAACCTCACGGTCCATTACCAATCCATTGCACTAGTTACGTAATACAAGCATTTGGAGAACAACAACTGTAATTGTGTTAGCATGGATTTCCTACGGAGTGTTTTTTTTTCGCGTGAATGCGTGATAGCCTACGGAGTTATTGGAGGTTGATACGTAACAAACATACTTCGCTAGCGTGTTGGTTTTGTTACCCAATTCACAAATCTTTTTTTAGACACCAATTAACAAATCTTTGAGGTCATGGTTTGACATTACAATGCCGCAGTTTTCTTCAAAAGAAAATTTTCATTACTTTTTTAATTGGATACATATCTAATGTTGATATCATATATAATTTTCAGTTCCAGTTGGTTCAGAATGTTCACACCACATTTACATCCCTAAGTTGTACCAAAAGCTACAAAAATATCACAAAGTATTCAATGACCGATAGTATGTTGTCGTGAAGTGTGTTCATCATAGAAGGTAATGGTCATGTGTTGTAGTGGATATAGATCTTGGTAACACTTTAGTCGTAACATTAATTTTTGTGTTCCTATATACTACCATATTTGTAACAGTTTAGGTGTAACACAAATTATGTGTTACTATAATTATTGTTTGTAACACTAATTTACGAAATGAGCTATATGTGTTACAACCTTCCTTGTAACACATAATTTTGTGTTACTATGAAATTTCTTTGTAACACATTGATGGATGTGTTACGAGATTGTGTTACAGTATGTACGTTTTGTAGTAGTGCGGCGGGACGGAAACTACTCGTGCGAGTGAGTTTCCGCGGCCGTGAGGCGGAAAACTACTCGTACGACTCGAGTAGTTGGGAGCGAAGGTGGAATCTTGTCGTACGAGTCGTCGCGTACTCGGGGAAGAGGTACGGGCGGCCGTGGGCCGCCTGTCTCCTGACTCATGGCGGAAACTAGTCGTACGAGCTCTCACATAGTCGTGCAGCATAACACTCGTTGTGTTAGCCGCTAGAGCATGCCGTACCCGTGCTGCGTTTTTTAAGGGTCTTGGTGGGCCCTGGTCCATGGCCTCGTCAGGCTTCATATCCAATACTGCAACTCTATGACGAAAATTGATTGTTCGTCATAGATACAATGTGATCTGTGATGAAATCTTACAACATCACGAGAATTTCGTCATAAATCGCAGGGTTTCTTGTAGTGTCAAAACAAAGTTATTGCTAATACTGTTATTAAACTATTGTTATTAGCATAGATAATGAGATACCAGTAAGCCGGTCACAGCAAAAGAATATGTGAATATAATCTTTTTTTCAAGTAAACATAACATTCTATCAACATGCATTACATCCTATGGAATGATAAATTAGAACCAGTTACTTCTTGTGTCACTTTGCATGGAATATAAATATAGAATAGAATTAGTTACTTTGCATGAAATATAATTATAGAATTAGTTACCTCTTATGATACTACATATGTGGCAAAGTTACTTCCTATGGTAAGTTAAGCTCGTTACCAAAAGAGAATAGTGAAACGACAGTGAGAAAATGCAGCTTATTATGAGAAATGGCCGTGACAAATAAAATATAGTATATAAAAAAAATACAAACTCATTGTAGACCGAAAACAACACACAACCAGCAGAAATTATAGCCTATTAGATACGCAAATTAGCAATGATGACTTTAATGAGCTGGTTAAAAAACAATGTTCATAAAACTTAGTCAAGTAGATGCAGTAGCTCCCTACTGATCTTGAAGACCAGCTCTTCTGGTCTTTGTCTGGTAACAAAACAAAATGACATTGGTTAGATCAGCAGAAAACCGGTGCTAAACTACTAAATGTACTAAGTGTTACAGTTTTATCAAGTGTTAAAAAAGTGTAGAGTGTCAGCTCACAAGCATACTAGGGAATGTGCATAAAGATGACAGCATCAACACGTGGTATATTGATACAGAATAAAATTAACTAGTTACTTGTTGTAACATTGAATTGATGGTAAGTTACTTGGTATGAAATATGAAAATATAATTAATTACTTCTATGAGACTACATATGTGGTAAAGTTACTTCCTAGGAGATGTTAAGCCCAGTACCACAAAATAGAATGGTGAAAAGGTAACCAGAACATGCAATTTGTTCTAAGAAAAATCAATGTACTTGAGAATGTAGAAGTTGCGGTCTTATATATCTGTCAGTAAAAAAGAAGGGGAAGAATAACAGTGGTGTTACTTCAAGTGGACGTGGTGTGGAAAAAAAGCAAGTAGTGAGAAAAGGTGCAGGTGACGCATGCAGAGAAAAAAAGTACAGATTATGAAAATGAGGTAGCTCCTAACTAAATGTTTGAAACAAGGGACTCTTTCTTTCAACATAACAGGGCAAAAAATTTAATTACTTTCTACATGTTTCAGATTAAGGCCCAGTTACTTCCTATATCATGCTACCAAAACCATTAGTTACATTTAATCTCATGTTTCATTAATTTAATTACTTTCTCTATGTTTAAAATGAAGGTCTAGTTACTTCCTATCTAATGTCAGCAAATATTAGTTACATCTAGTCTTATACACTACGTGAAAAACAGACATTGGTAACGGGTGCGGGTGGCCATTGGTAACGGGCAAAACGCCCGTTACCGATCAAGCGTTACAAATAAGCCAACAAAGGTAACGGGCCGATGCCCGTTATTGATGACACATAATTGTAACGGGCGTCGAACAAAGACCGTTACCACAACTACTTACCGATCACCTAAAATGGTTGTTTCTCCGAACCCACCGGGGCCTTTGGTAACAGGCGTAGACACTAAGCCCGTTACTCATAACACGTATTAGTAACAAGCGTCTAACAAAGACCGTTATCGAAACTAGTTACCGGTCACCTGAAATGTCTATTTCTCTGGGCCCACATGGACCTTTGGTAACGGGCACAGAAACCGAGCCCGTTACATGAAATCAGTATCGGAGACGTTTGCTATGGACATGCGTCTCCACGAAAGGAGACGCATTTTTGTACACGCGTCTCCTTTATCTGGACGAAAGGAGACACGTGCTCTGGACGTGCGTCTCCTCTATCTCGACGAAAGCATCAACTTCTAGGGCCCACCGGTCAGTATTAGTAACTGGCCTTTATACGGCCTGTTACAGTTTTGTCATACTTGTAACGGGCGTTCCAAGTGAAGCCCGTTACTCACGGATCAGTTTTTGTAACGTGCCTTACTTAACGCTCGTGACCGATACGTAGGGCACCTACAGTAACCTGTCCGTTTTCTTGCTGCATCCCAGAACCAGCCAGGATTTGGTAGCCACCAGATCAGGGGCTGCATCCTGGAAACAGCCAGGATTGGCAGCCACCACAACAATGCAAGGAGACATTACAAACACATTCTCATCACATATATACACAATCAAGATCACATATATATACACAATGCGAGATCACATCAAGTTCCTCATCAGATCGACATGCATGCTAAAGTTTCAAGTTCCTCATCGGTGCTTTGTTTGGATGGAGTCCTGAGAAAACTGCCTAAACCAGGCAACATCCGACCCTAGCCAAGCAGGTTTCTCAGGCAGTACTAAACTAGCCTGAATGTAGAAAGTTTCAAGTTTGTCAGGCAGTACAATGAACTCACGGTGCACCATTATAGAAGTTGTTGTTTCGGTCGAGGATCTCCTTAACAATGTACTCGCACAGCATCTCCCGGACGGGCCTTAGATCTTCTGTAGAAACATTTATGGTAGGTTTGAAATCCTACAAAATACAATCATTATGAGAATACAAGTACATATCAGTTTCTAAAATCAAATGGAGAATATGAGCAGAGACAAGGGTGAGCATTATCTGCTTACAACAGCCTTCTTGACGTAAGGTTGTACGATCGTGGGGATGGTAGCACGGGAGACACCGGGAGTTATACTGGTTCGGGACCGGGGTCCCTACGTCCAGTGGAAATGGGTGTTCCTATGCTCAATGTCTGTAGTACGGGTTACAAACTTGGTCGGGAGAGAGCTATGGAGCTCAGGTCCCTACAAATCGGGAGAGCATGGGTTGCTATCCTAGTTCTATGATTGCTATTTATGTCTTGCTACTATTATCCGTCTGTTGGTTGTTTTTGTTGTGTTCGTGCTCGTGTGCCTATCTGTTCGTGCTTTTCCCTTCCCCGAGTGCCTCCTTTTATAGCCCAAGGAGGGACTACAATGGGAAGGTAGAAAGGGGATCACAAAAGATGTTACAGTGGTCAAAACCCCGTGGAGGCGCCGGATTAGCCCCCGTACATTATGGGCGAACGGCGACTGTGGCTGACCACGCTGCTGACAAGGGTGGCGAAGGGCTCGTCCTGGGCAGGTGGCTCCCAGTAAGACCCTCTGATGAGGACATCCCAGCCATGTGTAACCCATTTGCTAGGATTACACTAGATGCATCGCTGGTTACGCCAAATCCTCTGGTTATACATAAGGAATCAAGTGAAACACCAGTTACACAAGAACAAGGATCGGATATGCAAGCACATGTGAACGAAGGACCGGTTACACGTAGGCGTGCAAAGAAACTCTAACATGAGGTGCATGCTTTCCGCCTCTCCGAGTTACTTTGCAATATTAATGAGAGTCATATACTACCTAAGCCTTGTATTTTACTCGTACTCAGGTTTACACAAGAGGCTTCTCCGCTGGATTACGTGAAGGACACACAAGGTTACATGGAGGACACCAAGGTTGTTGTCCAAGCTGAGAAAGGTTACGCACACAAGACTCAAGGTTACACAGTAGAAGCATCAAGTTCACGTCCAAGTCTGTACCATCTCGGGAAGATACGGGGGCCAAGTTACACATGACTGGAAGCTCCTTGAAGTTAATATTCCAACCCAACAAACGGCGCATCGTTTCGACTTCCGAGCTAGGAGTAATGACCATTTTAGTGAGGGTTGCGCATAAGCTGAAAAGACGCGCGTGAACCGAAGAGGACTGCATGAATGCTTCCACCAGTTGGCCTTCCACCTTCCAACGTGGCATCTTCAGTTCATACTCATCCCACACTCATTTAGGGGAGTTGTTCTTAGTATTAATACCCCCTATGTACCCCAAAGAACTAAGTTTTGATAATCATGAATTGATAGCCTCATATGGTTTGTCGCAGCCGAGCTACTGAGTGCCTTGCACACCCTTGTTCTTCCTTGTTCTTCTTGGACTTGTGAAGAGATCTCTCTCAGGTCCCCTACTTCGTGCTCTATGGCTTCCGTTCGGCTGCGCCGTATTGTGTGGATTAGTTCCGGCTTGTGGTTCTGCGGTCGTTCGGAGATCGAGTCGAAGTCTTCGCAGTTTCAGTGCCTCTCTCCCCGTCGCTTGGTCGCATCCAACCTTTCCCAGGTATAAAGCATTTGCCCACTACTTGCAGCAAGTTATCTCGTTACAAAACCTACTGCCCTGAAGATCGGGCCATCCCCAGGACCTTTCTTGCGACGGTCCCTATCACCCTCCAAGCACCTGGTCCGGGTGCGCCGATCACCGGGATTAACTCGAGTGAGCCCGCGAGTAGGCCTCCTAGTCGTTGTGACCGGAGCTGTTTTCCGTAGGCGGTAGTTGATGTGACCGGGGTATGTGAATGTTGTTCTGCAATACCATGGGGGCTCCTGTTTGACAAGACTTGTTTGACTGTGCCCCCCGTGGCGGTCGGTGCACGCCATCCCTTATGATGACGAGTGGAACATCGTCGTACGGCCCGGGATGGGCTGCGGGATGGCCTCGAGGCCCCTTCTCCAAGTCAAAGAGTGGTGAGCTACGGGTGGACCTTGCTCCAAGTTCCTTGGCGTCGAAGGAGATGGTAGTCGTTGATGGAAGTCCCCTCCGACGAGCGCCCTGCTTGTCGGGAACGGGGGCTTAGTCGGAGGCGGCGTGGCCCGGGACGGTGATCCATTAGAAGGGGCCCCATCCTTTTGTGCAGTTGGTCCCACTCGTTGTTGGCCCATGCCCAGGCCTCGCTCATTGTGGGCCCGGTTTTGCCACGCGGGATAGATTAGAGGGCTTGATTAGGCTACCCCTAATCCATTCCCTCGTCACAAAGATCACTTGCATATGATTTCAGAGCTGCATACACAGAGGATCATACATAGGGAAAAAGAAAGGAGATCCCAGGACAATATATCTTACATCTATACAAAAGATAGGGGAAATATAAGGTTGTGGAAGAACATGCAATTTGAAACACATTTCTTTCTATCTGATTTAAATGAGAGATGGGTGAAGAGGCAAAAAAAGGGCATTACATGCACAGATTAACAGTTGTATTGCCACTGGAAATAGGTAGTCATTTTTTTAGATGATGGAGTTGCAGCAAAATGGTAAAAGACACCTTATTAATCTGAGTAGTCTGATATGGTTGATTGTTGATAACTGACTAGAGCACCTTAATGATGAGAGGCTACTACAAATAATAATCTAGTGACAACAAATGTCACACTTTGATCTGTACAAAGCAACATCAATAACAGATCTAACACATACATTTAAAAGCAACATCGATTCATATCATCTAGCTTCATACACTCGTCGCTTTTGTGACTCACTAGGAAAAAACTACAAAAGGGAGAAACTCACCCTGAGAACTTGCAGACGCGGTCCAAGAAGCTCCCTGCAGGCACAATGGAGGGCGAGTGGTCAGTTAGGAGAATATACAAAAGCAGTAACAGTCAGCTAGGAGAACCAATCACCTATGCAAGAATGGAAAAAAACCCAAAGAACATGATAGGCACAATAATCACAACTCATGTTAATCGATCACTGAGAGTGTACCTGTGACAGAACCTGTTTCAACATAAATTTCTAGAAGTACGATGTGGCACAACCTATTTCAACATAAATTTGTAGAAGTCTGACAGTCTATACATGTTTAAAATGGACAGGTTTCTCAAACAGATTCATACACTGCCATGTTAATTTCTTCCTCGATCCTATTCATTTGTTAAACAACTATGTTAATGAGCTACAGTCCGCAGTTGTGGACGAACCTACTATCCAAACTTGTATGTATGAATGACCTACTGTCCAAGGATCTATAGTAAGCAGATATCACTACGTGAAAACCTCAAATAGGTCATGCAGCATTTGTAACGGGCCCTTAACACCCGTTACATGGGCTCCATCTGTAACGGTTGTTGTTTGGCGCTCGTTACGCATAAGCACGGCAGGCTCGACCCCGACCACGCCCTGACCTTGCCACCACAACGCCCGTTACATGTTTTCTTTGTAACAGACGTTAAAATGCGTCCGATACGAAAGTGAAACCTATCGGTAACAGGCTCTTTAAGTCCGTTACCGATGACTTTCCTATTGGAGACGCGTGGTTTTAGGACGCGTCTCATTTTATGACGACCCAATTGGCGATGCTTGTTTGGAGCTAGCATCTCCTTTGTTTTCTTACATTAGAGACGCGTGTTGTTATTACGCGTCTTTGTCTTTGCGTTCCGACCACTCTGCTATCTCCGACAACTACACTCGCTCTCTCTCCTTTGAGGGCCCCACTCGCTCTTTCCCCGCTGTTGCTGCAGTAGCATTTTCGCGCGTTCTCTAAAGGCCGCACTCGCTGCGCGCGCGCTCTCTCTCCTCAGAAAGCCGGCGCTGCAGCAGGCCGGCCGGTCGCGTGCGCGACGGCGAAAGGGGCCGGTGGACGTCGACCGCGGCGTGGCGTCCCTCCGCGCCGTACGTCGCCGTCCTCCAAAGCAGCAGCTGATCCTCCTCCTCGGGCTCGGTGCCGTCCTCCGCGCCGTTGCCGTCGCCATCGTCGCGGCCGCGACGCCTCGTCCTCCTCCTCGGAAGCGCTCGCCTCGTAGACAGTCCTCGTCAAGGTGGAAATTGCCCCCTTTTATTGAACTTCGCTGTCCTAATCCTCTTACTCATCGGTTTTGGTGATGCATTATGCTCATTTGATGTATGAAAATTACAGATGGCTGCTGCTGCTCGGGCTTAGATGTACAGTAAGTCCCAAGATGGGGATAGTTTCTTAAGGGGGGTCAATGGTTTTCTAGATCAAGCAGAGGCGGATATGAGAAACCAAGGTGTTCAGGCAATGCTTTGCCTCTGTAAAGATTGTCTCAACCAGAAGAAGTTCGGACAACAGGATAACATTTTTCATCATTTGATCACACGTGGTTTCAAAGAAAATTACACGTGCTGGAATAAACATGGTGAGGAAGGGCTTAATGAAGTTGAAGCAGGATGCCTAAATGAAGGTGAAGCGCGACACCATGCTACGGGCCTTATTAATGAAGGGGCAGCGCTATGCCATGATGAAGAGCTTGATGAAGGTGGAGTTTTTGAGGAAAATGAACCATTCCCACCAATTGTGATGAGGCCTGAGGATATCACTGATCAAGAAGTTACGGCCTTCAATGATGGTGAGTTCTTGCAACGTGTGCACAATGTTGATCAAATGTTGTGGGATGTTGAGTTTCAATGAGTGTATACAGCTTCTGAATTAGCGAGGCTGAAGCAGTTTGTTGAAAATTCAAAGAAACCCCTCTATCCTGGTTGCAAGAAGTACTCTCGCCTTTCTGGTGATCTAAAACTTCTGCAGCTTAAGACAGATCATGGTTGGAGCAACAAATGTTTCAAACAACTATTGGATCTCCTTAAGGACATGCTACCCGAGGGAAAGCAAATAGCCGAGTCTGTCTATGAGGCAAAGAAGATAATTTGTCCTCTGGGAATAGAGGTTGAAAAAATTCATGCTTGCAAGAACAGTTGTGTATTGATCCGTGGAGATTATGCAGACCTTGACATGTGCCCCAAGTGTGGGTTCGATCGGTACAAGAGGAAAAAAGATGGTGGAGATGATAACAATGCTGATGATGATGAGAACGAGCCCGTGGAGATCACAGGCAAGAAGAAGAAGAAGAAGGTTAAAGGGGCTCCTGTGAGGGTAGCATGGTATTTTTGCATCATTCCTCAGTTGAGAAGATGGTTCGCCACATGAAAGAAGGCCCAACTCTTGCGTTGGCATAAGGCACGAACGATGGAAGAAAGCAAGATTAAGCACCCCGCAGATGGCCAACAATGGCAAAACATTGATTCCCACTTCTAGGAATTTGCCGGTGAAAGCAGGAATATTCGGTTCGCTAAGAGCACAGATGGCGTGAACCCATTCGGTAACCAGAGCTCCACAAATAGCACCTGGCCTGTCATGCTGTCAATGTACAACCTTCCACCCTGGCTATGCAAGAAACAGAAATACATGATGCTGACAATATTGGTCTCCGAGCCAAAGCAACCTGGTGACCGTATTGATGTCTACTTGAAGCCACTAGTTGATGACTTGAAGATACTTTCGAAGCCTGGTGTGAAGGAGGTTTGGGATGAGTTCGGCCGTGAGGAGTTCACATTGCACGCCATGTTGTTCACCACCATCAACGACAACCCGGCTCATCGCAACCTTTCTGGCCAGAGTAAAAGGAAAGGTGCAGCTTGCCCACGCTGCTTGGAATAAACTTGTGCAGTGCGGCTAAGAAATTCAGAGAAATTCTCATTTATGGGGCACCGTCGTTTCCTCAGCAAGAAACATGCTCACCGGGACATGGATTGTCAGTTTAATGGGGAAAAGGAGAATCGACAGGCGCCAATGCATGTGATTGGAGATCTGCTCCACTTGCAAGTCAGGGACATTGAAACTATCAAGGAGTTACCCAAATTGTCTAAAAAGAAACTTCGCAAAAGAAAGAAGTGAGATGGTGAAGAAGAAGAAGAAGATGGGCGAGGAATGTGGAACAAGAAATCAATTCTATGGGAGCTAGAGTATTGGCTGCTTTTGGATGTGCGTCATTCGATTGACAGCATGCACGTCAAGAAGAATGTGTGTGAAGCTACTTTGGGAACATTGCTACAACAAAAGTCGAAAGGAAAAGATCATAAAAATGCAAGGGAGGATCTTAAAGTTATGGGCATTAGGCCGGAGCTCTATGCAGAGGAAACAGACACGGGGATGGACCTTCCCGTTGCTGCAACCACCTTGTCAAAGGCAGAGAGAAAAGAATTCTGTGAGTTTTTGCATGGTTTGAAAGTACCTTCAGGCTACTCATCGAACTTCAAGAGGCTAGTGTCAGTGAAGGACATGAAAATGAATTTCAACTTGATGAAATCTCATGATTGCAATGTGTTGATGACATCTATTCTTCCTGTTGCACTAAGAGGTATCAAGACAGAACTGGTTCGTGACGCGGTCACGAGCTTGTGTTTATTCTTCAATGAAATAGAACAGAAGGTGATTGATGAGGAAAAACTATTGGACTTAGAGAGGAGGCATTTCGAGACCCTATGCCTGCTTGAAGCTACCTTCCCACCATCATTCTTTTATCTCATGCTGCATCTAACAACACACCTCGCGAGAGAGATATGGTACCTTGGCCCATCTTACCTTCATCAGATGTTTCCATATGAGAGGTACTATGGATTCCTCAAATCATTGGTACATAACAGATCATTTCCGGAGGGAGCCATTGTTCGTGGCTATGAGACCATCGAAGCAGTGGAGTGGGACATGGGTTATATGGACCCCCAAAACCCCATTGGTGTGCCTCGTTCACGGCATGAAGGTAGGCTTTCAGGTGTTGGGACCCTGGGGAAAAAGTCAATCACTCCGCACCCAGAGGCCTTCAGGAAGGCTCATTTCACCGTGATAGAACAAAGCGTAGAGGTTACACCATTTGGCAATGACCACAAGCAACAACTACGTGAACAAAACCCTGGCTGTACTGAGGATTGGGTTGCAAAGAGGCACATGCAATGCTTCAACAAGTGGCTCTGAGACTATGTCCAGAGTGGCAGTGCTGCTATAACCGACGATATGGTAAGAAAACTAGCAGCAGGGCCATTATTCATTGTTACAACATATCAAGAAATGGATATCAATGGATACATGTTCTACACCATGGCCTAGGATGCCAAGAGCGTCTATCAAAATAGTGGTGTGCGTGTACGGGCCGTCGACAATAAGAACACAACCACATATTATGGTCAAATAGAGGAAATTTGGGAGCTTGATTATGTAGGATTGAAGGTAGCCTTGTTTCAGTGTAGATGGGTCACCAATGCGAAGAGAGCTATGATCAAGGACAAATTTGGTTATGTTAGTAACAGTTCTATTGGAACGAAGAACAGTTCTCATTTCTCCTTTTAATCTGTAGTCAAATTTTGTAACATGTATTTCTCTGTCATGCTTAGTCCAAATTTGATGATTTTTTCCTACTTTTTCCTAAAATCCCCATCTTTTCATTAATTTCATTGTTTAGTGTATATTTCGTTTCGTGAATAATGTTTATATGCCTTATCTTGTTCTTTGTAAGTACAACATAGAAATAATATTTGTTTTCCACAACCATTAGTAATGAAACTTTGCATTTCGTAATCTTAAGGTGAACACAAGCTTGTGTAAAAATTTCAAATGCGTACGAGATCGAACATGCTGCAAAGTGTGGAAAACTTCAATGTTGAAGCAACATTCTAGGAAACTATGTGAGGGATGTAGCCATTTGTACACAAGTATATTCTTCCTTTATCGAAACCATTTGAATTTTTTATGACAAGTTTAGGTACCCAATTTCTCTTGCCACGTCAATTTGTAGAATTTTTGGAGCAAACTAAGATGTTATTAGAATTATTATATCACAAGCATGAGATGTATATTCGAATTATAAGAATGTTGGGTACACAAGTGTGACTGTTGATATTTTATTAAAATACTAAATATCCAAATATGAATTGATGTTACTTTTAATAAATTTTTAGGTGTTGTTTTACCGGCTCTAATATTTGATGGATGCGAGTTTCATTTCTAAAAAATAGTGTCGGGCCCACCCGTTAGTGTCAGCAGCCTATATAAAGAAGATACCTGCCAACGAAGGCAACACGGGTTTACTAACCAGCGTCGGTGATGACTATCCATTGTCAGCATCAGCAGGCAAACCTTGCGCGCGCTGTTCAAAAATTCCAATCTATAGTGACTATAATGCCCATGGAATTCCAATTCCACCAGAGAGCCATTCAAGGGCACGCCAGTAATTTCTATGAACACAGTAATGCGCGCGCAGGAGACATATACTCGGGAGTCTAATTCAGACAGATCCACCACGTCCGCACTCTCCCTGAGGCCGCCCTGCTCCTTCTCGAGCCCTAGCCTACCGCCGCCGCTCTCCCCGCCGCAGCCCTGCTCTTCTCCAGCCCCACCGGTCCCGGCGTGACGTCGATGAAGCGGCTCCAGCTGTGACAACGGTGACGAGGACGCTGTTACTGGTGTGCGAACGACATCCCGGCCAACCTAAAGATGGTGACACGGATCCAGCATCCCCGGCCACGATGACGAGCCAGCCACCTCAAGCAACGAGGCGACACGGATCGGGCCTCTCCGACCACCACGAGAACAACTACTTCATTCGCGACAGAGGTTAGTGCCGCTTGAACCCCCAACGCCATCTCTCTGCTCGGACACCCAATCTGCTATTCCTGTCAAGGTGGATTAGGGAGACATGCTACTTTACGATTGTTTAGGCCTTTAGGGTCAGTTCACATAGAATTATTCTCCTGGAATTGCCTGCATTAGTACAACATGCCTTAATAGTTCATTTTTAATTGATTGGTTGTGGATTTGACGGATGAATTTTATTGCTCGAAGTCTGTTTGAATAAATTGTTGCTAACAGATGAACTTATATGAACTGTTAAAATTCTCTTCGAATGTACCAGATCGACAGTTATGCTTTGGACCTATTAACATACTTTAATTCTGATTGCTTTGTCCTCTTGTTGCATGTACACATGGAACACACAATTCATTGCTGCTGAAGTTGGACAAGGAAGCAGTTGAACGAATTTAGTCTCTACTTTGATATATAAGCATAGTGTTTCACCCTGACAAAATGGTTAGCACATATCCCCAACCTGTATGCTAATATCAACTATTTTGCCTGTCAGAGAATAAGAATTTATCTAATTTTGTTTAGGTTTTCAGTCTAGCTTATGTTGCTCTACTGACAACCTGACATATCATCTATGCAGTCTCCCACAACACCAAACTCCTCTACCTCCAGTGCACCATCACAACCCGTCGACGGTGAACCTTGTTCACAGCCTATCGATGGTGATCCTTCTTCACAGGGTCACTCAGCACATACTGCTGCAAGTAGTACTCAATCCCGTGGGTCATGGACACAAACCAAATGGCCAGAAGACAAGTTGACCACAACTGGACTTGATAACAATTATTGGCCTACCCCAGATGTTGCGAGGGATAGATTTGTATTGGTTTGTGGCCTCATTACTCGAGAGAGGGTGTCAATCAACATGGCAGTTGAAGATCACTCACCAATTGAGAAGGAAGAGTTGTTCACAGTTTTAGAGGAAAAGCTAGATTACCCCGCCAATCTGGCTGAATCTGTTCGCAAGAAGGCAATTAAGGCAGCTATGTCAGAGATTGCAACCTTGCAACGGCGGTTCAAGACCCATTTAAGAAAAAATATGTGAGCCAAGAGGAGACTCCCTTTGTGAAGCATGCCTTTTTGCAGTCAGAAGACTAGACTGTGTTTGTGCAGGAAACCAATTCTCCTAGATTTCAACGATTGAGCCAGGGGATGAAAGAAAAGAGAGCATTACATAATAAGCCACACAGGACGGGCAGAAAAGGTTATGTTTGTAAAAGGAAAGAGTGGGAGGAGGAGGATGCAAAGCTAGCTGAAGAAGGAAAATAGAACCCTTGGGACCAATTTCCTGGACGTTCGAGGCCTTATCTGCGGGCAAGGGTACGGAAGAAGAAGACCACTAGTGAAGGAAGCGGGGACATAACATTCAGTAACCCTACGGTGGTGGGGTAGCAACTAGGGTGAAAACACTTGTAGCTCAAGCTAGCGATGGTTCTTTCCATGGGGTTAGTGTTGACGGCTAAAAAGTACCACTTTCAGCCCTCAATATTCTCACATAAATGGAGGCAATTGCATGATTTACTTGCATTTTGGTTTGAATAATGTAGTTCCACTTGTCCTTGGAGATTATTTGTATGTAGGTGATTTACCCCTTAAAAGAGATGGAAACCCACCTTCTATGAAGAAACCATGCCAACTCAGCTGAGGAGGTGGCTGCCACCAAGGGAAACATGGCATTCCACATCATCGATCCAAGGGAGGCACTCACCGATGAATTAGAGGATGCCACATGGACTTTAGGACAACTCTCAATGCAGGCTAACCTTGATTTTCTTTTATCTTTGGATGATGAAGACAGGTAGTGTATGACCGGTTTCGACTTACCAGAGAATTTTACTGAAGATCCCGAGTCACTTGTGAGGAAAGCTCGAATTCATTTCGACTCACCTCGTCGTACTCGTCCGGAAGGCGATCTAGCTTCCTTTGTACCATCCACGTCAAACACTATGGCCCAAAAGACACTTCGTGAGTACTCAGCTCCGTCCGCTGACCAGGTGCTGCAAGGCCCTGAGGTGGCAATGGGGACTGAAAATTTTGAGATCAAGACGGGTCTAATCACGATGGTACAGGCTAACCCATTCTGTGGCAAGCCAAATGAGGATGCCAATGCTCATTTGCAGCAATTCCTAGAGCTGTGCAGCACTTTCATCATCAGGGGTGCAAATATGGATGCTGTCCGTCTAAGTCTGTTTCCATTCTCCCTCCTAGGGAAAGCCAAGCAATGGTTCTACGCGAATCGTGATGCTATTAACACTTGGAGTAAGTGTTCAGAGGCATTTCTCAAGAAGTTCTTCCCATTGGGTAAAACCAATGCTCTTCATGGAAGAATTTCTGGTTTTCAGCAAGCAGCAAGTGAATCCATTCCAGAGGCTTGGGAGAGGCTTCAGGAGTATGTCCTGGCCTGTCCTCACCATGGGATGGAGGATTGGCTCATTCTTCAAAGCTTTTATAATGGGTTGACTCCGACAGCCCGAGGCCATATTGATGCTACTGCTCAGGGAGCATTCTTCTCACTCACTATTGATAATGCTAAATCACTCATTGAGAATATGGTTTCGAACCAAGGGTGGAGTGATGAAAGACTCCAACCACGACCGAGGGGTAATCATACTGTCAAGGAAGCAGACATGATTACTGCCAAGTTGGATCTTCTTATGAAGAGATTGGATGACTACACCAGTGAGAAGGCTGCCATGGCCACCACTACTTTGCCTATGGATTCTCATATGACTTGTGAAGTCTATGGCAACACTGGGCACTCAGGAAATTGTTGTCCGGAGACTCAGGAGGAGGTGATGTACATGAATGGCAACAACAATGGTTATCGTCCACCTCAACAAGGAGGCCAATCGTGGAATCAACAACACCCTTATTATCAAGGAGGTAACCAAGGTAATTCTTACAATCCCAACCAACCTTCCTTGAGAGATCTTGTTTTTGGGCAAGCTAAGATTAATGAAAGTGTTAACAAAAAGCTAGCTGCCCTTGATAAAACTTTGGAAAGTCTCAACGTTAAGCTTGATAGTTTTTCTTCTGCCTAGAAGAGTCAGCTGAGTTTTAACAAGATGTTAGAAACTCAGTTGGCTCAGCTGGCTGCTTTGGTTCCATCTCCTGATAACGGGAGGATTCCGGGGCAACCCGTATCCTCTTGTGAAAATGATAGTGTAGTGTCAACTAGGTGGGGTAAGCCACCTAGGAAGACACATGCTTCTAACTATGCAGGAAAGCCCATACAACAAATTCTTGATCCATGGGATGAATCAGCAGTTGTGCACAAGAAAGATCCAGGCTACCCGACTATTACTTGCACAATCTATTACAAGAAGATCAGGCATGCCCTTTGTGACCTTGGTGCAAGTGTTAATCTCATGTCCAAGGCCATGTTCGAGCAACTGGGATATCCAGCTCTCTCTCCAACAGCACGGACTATCCAACTCGCCGATTCAACGATACGATATCCAGAAGGAATTGTTGAGAGCATATTGGTTAAGGTCAAGAACTCTTATGTCTTGGCGGATTTCGTGGTCCTTGATATGGATGACGAGGGAGGAATGCTGCTCATCCTTGGGCGACCATTTCTCAGTGATGTTCGAGCTAGAATCAATGTGGGGTCCGGAATAATCCGTTTTCGCATTGGGAAGAGGAACTTGAAGTTCAAGTTTCAGGACAAAGAGGAGCAATGCTATTTGGTGCAAGATAGTGTTGAGCAGCTTGGGGGAAGGACGGAGCCATTACCCCCAAGGAAGAAATCTCCGTCAAAGAGGCAAGAGAAAATTCAGAAGGAATGGCGGAAGATTGAGATGGCACCACCCTCTACTTCTCAGGAGTGGGGTGCGGAGTGGAATTGATCACTGGGAGGAGTCCAACTCGTCGAACTAAAAATGATGGGTCCTTTCTACCAAAAAGGTTAAAGCTGGTACTTATCTCATATTTCCCTTTCCAAAATTTTATTTTCAAAATTGCATATTTGATTTTCCAAAACCTAGCATCTGCATGCTAGATTTATCTAGCCCTTTTGCCTTTTCCAAATAAAATTTCTAAAAATCATTTCTGAGTTTGAAAATTCAAGAAAAATCATTTGAAAAATATTTCGAGGGAATTTGGGCCGAGGCACTCAGGCAGGCCCCCAGCTAGCCGTTGGGGAGCCGCTGGCCAGGGCAGAGGGCAGGTGGGCCCGGCCTGGGGTCGGCTGATCCCAGGTTCGGCCGAAGCAGCCCAACGGCTGCTGGGCCCCACCTTGCTCCAACGGCTCCTAGCCGTTGCCCAACGGCTATGCCTGGATGCCCGGCGCATTTGCCTATAAATAGCAGGGGGAGAGGGGGTGTTCTTCACCCATTCAACTCATTTCATTCACACTCCCCTCTCTACTCCTTGCTCTCTTGGTTTTCTTGGATTTCTTGCTCGAGATTGGATCATCAAGTGTTCTCTCTATTGTGTTGCTGAAAGTATTGCTATTGGTGGAGCAAGCTCGGTAAGAACTTCATTCGATTTCACTAACCCATCACCGAGTTGCTCTTGTTGTCCCTTGCTGGTGTGCTAGCATGAATTGGGCGGCGAACACTCTCCGGAGGGTGACACGCTCACGCTCCCGTTCGCGGGCAAGCGCGAGTTCATCCACCCCCGCTGAGCCGACTCCGAGCCCATCGACGATGGATTATGAAGAAGAGCAAGAGGAGCAAGCCGAGCCACAAGCCGCGGAGGAGGTCGTCGACGACACCCCTACCTCAGCTTGCAGGGCGCTCAAGAGGAGCAAGCCTACGCTCTCCTAAAGGACCGAGTCTTCGTTCACACCCGAGACTTCGACCCGGCTCTCATGGAGAAAATAGGTATGAATCTCGAGTTCGCTTCCATTTGGCATGCTCCTGGTTGGGAGGAGTTTGCACCGGTTACAGAGCTTGGCTCTCGGCCCCTCACCATCCAGTTTCTTTACTCTCTTACCGAGATTCCGGATGGCATTCAGTTTCGTCTCTTTGGGACCGATTATCATGTTTCTTGGAAGGAACTTAGTCATCTTCTTGGGTCAGATGTTGTTGCCTGGTTTAGGCAGTTTACTCCATCCAAACAAAGCACCGATGAGGAACTTGAAACTTTAGCATGAATGTCGATCTGATGAGAAACTTGATGTGATCTTGCATTGTGTATATATATGTGATCTTGCTTGTGTATATATGTGATGAGAATGTGTTTATGATGTCTCCTTGCATTGCTGTGGTGGCTGCCAAATTCTGGCTGTTTCCAGGATGCAGCTCCTGATCTGGTGGCTGCCAAATCCTAGCTGGTTCCGGGATGCAGCCAGAAAATGGGGAGGTTACTGCAGGTGCCCTACGTATCGGTCATGGGGGTAAGTAAGGCACGTTACAAAAACTGATCCGTGAGTAACGGGCTTCGCTTGGAACGCCCGTTACAAGTATGACAAAACTGTAATGGACCGCATAAAGGCCTGTTACTAATACTGACCGATGGGTCCTAGATGTTGATGCTTTCGTCGAGACAGAGGAGACACGCGTCCAGAGCACGCGTCTCCTTCCGTTCAGACAGAGGAGACGCACGTACAAAAAATGTGTCTCCTTTCGTGGAGATGCGTGTCCACAGCAAACGTCTCCGATATTATGTTCATGTAACGGGCTCGGTTTATGTGCCCGTTACCAAAGGTCCGTGTGGGCCTAGAGAAACAGACATTTCAAGTGACCGGTAACTAGTTTCGGTAACGACCTTTGTTAGACGCCCGTTACTAATACATGTTATGAGTAACGGGCTCAGTGTCTACGCCCGTTACCAAAGGCCCCGGTGGGTCCGGAGAAACAGCCATTTCAGGTGACCGGTAAGTAGTTGTGGTAACAGTATTTGTTCGACGCCCGTTACAATTACATGTCATTAGTAACAGGCATCGGCCTGTTACCTTTGTTGGCTTATTTGTAACGCTTGATCGGTAACGGGTGTTTTGCCCGTTACTAATGGCCATCCGCACCCGTTACCAATGTCTGTTTTTCACGTAGTGTATAGAAACACCACATCACATAACATGTGCTAGAAAACAGGAGACGGTAAGCATAGTGGATACACTACCTTATCCTCCTCACTGACCACGAAGAGCAGGAACCAGTGGAACAATCAAAGGCCTAGGTCACCGTATCCATGGTCACCTCTAGATCTGCAATAGAAGAAAGTATCCGCGGATCTGGTCAAGGCACAATGTATCCAAAACAGCGGCAAGAGGAGTGCACAAACAACCAGAGCCACCAGATCTGCACACCATGGTTCACACGTCCGAGAAACAGGAGGAATGTAGATGGGGAAACAGAAGCTAGGGTTCATACACGGGGCGAGAGAAAGAAGAAAGCGGGGAAAGGATACGGGGTGATAGGGGAACTTTATCTGTGATGTCGTCGGGGCATCCACGCTTCCCAACCTCCCATGCCCGTGCCGCCCCTGCTCGCCGCTCCGGGGCTGCCTCGGCCAGATCCGCACCTCCGCGTGGCTCCGTGGCCGGCCGGGATCTCTCGCCCGCGTGGGGCCGTGGCTGTGGGACCAACGGCGGAGGAGGAGAACAGGTGGGGAGAGAGTGGCAGCGGCGACGGTGGAGCCATGGAGGAGGAGAGCAGGGGGCGAGAGGGGGCGGTGGGGGAGGAGAATGCAGTGACGATAGGGTTCGGGGGACGGGTGGCGGGTATTAACTGAGGGGTAGGATGGTGAGAGGGGGTTTTCATTTCGGAGAGCTCATGAATCTGGGGTAGCTTTTCAATTCCCCGATTGGAGACGTGTTTTTATCCATATGCGTCTTCATTAATTTCTCATAAAGGAGACGCGTTTTTTTAACCCGCATCTCCAATAACAAGCGAACTCAAAGGAGACGCGGGTCAATAAAATGCGTCTCCTATGTGTGTACATAGGAGACGCAGGTTAAACATATCGGTGTTTGACAAACTTATAGGGGACACGTTATCTTAACACGCGTCTCCTATGAGTTATTGGGGACGTGTTTTAAAACCACGTCTCCAATTATAGTGTCTTCTTTCTTTGATTCTTACGTAGTGTAAATTGAATATTTAATAATTTTTTTACACTTAGTGACGCACCTGTCAAGTTGTTGCATTGTGAGCGTAATTTACTCATTAGTTTTTCTTGATTTTTTATGTATCTCTCAATCACTGCATCAACACGCAAGGATGCATATCATTCGAAAGACACGCATTACGAGACAGACCACCAACTTGGCATGATGAGATAAGTATCAGAGACAGATTTTCCACCGGTGCTTAGCATGCAAAGATGCCGATCACCGTGGCTCCCAGTCAGTTATCTTCTCCTTGCATGAGTTTAATGATGAGCTACTGTTAGAGTAAATGGTTTAGTCGGGCTTTTATGGTTTGTTTTTCTTGCCTAACAGAATTCTTTAGTTCCCACAATAATTTCAGTTGGTAGTTTTATGTAATGTTTTTCAGATAGACACATTTCAACAAGTAGAAGGCAATAGAATAGCTACCTCCTCATCAATAGATTTTCTAAGCACACTTTTAATCTATGGTCATTTTAGGCTAATCATCATCTACTTGTTATGGGATCCACATAAACTTTGATTAGTACGTAAGAGTAATTGTAATGTTTTATACTAGCCCTCCTTGAACCGCGGCTCCAGATTGTTACAATGGTACACGACGCCGCCGATACACTAGCTACACCTAGACCTAGACCTAGCGAGTTGTCACCGCTGACGCTGCCGGTAGATATATTCTTGTGGGAAAGAAAACAACGGGAAGGAGCCCGTGACTTTACTTTTCAGAGACACGGCTGGCAGGAGCAAGCGGGCTGGCAGTGTACGTTAAGATTCTTTTGCTACTGTGGCATCTGTGTACCACATTAGGAAATCGTGAACTAATTAGGTTTAGTAGATCCATGTTGCAGATTAATCTGCATATGAGCGAGCACGTGGGCTGATAGTGTACGTCAAGATTCTTTCGCTACTGTGGCATCTGTGTACCACATTGTGAAATTGTAAACTAATTAGGTTTAGTAGATCCGTCTCGCAAATTAGTCTTCATTTGAGGGATAGCACGTGGGCTGACAGTGTACATCAAGATTCTTTTACTACTGTAGCATTTATGTACTGCATTGTGAAATTGTGAACTAATTAGGTTTAGCAGATTCGTCTCACAAATTAGTCTCTATTGTGATTACTTTTGAAATTAATCTATATTCAATACTTATAATTACTCCGTCCGTCATGTAATGAGTTTTGGTACGCAAATCAGATCTGATTACTTACCACCACCAATAGGGAAACAACCATTAGTATCGGGTGGGAACTCCTTTAGTACCGGTTTCCAAACCGGTATTGTTCGTTCGGTACTAATGTGAAGAGACATTTGTACCTGGTATTCCACCCAGTACTAATGTCACATTAGTACCGGGTGGAGTAGTGCCCCGTCGCTATCTTTATCATCCGTTTCCGTCTCTTGTTTTCCTTTTTTTCTCTTTTCTTTTTCCCTTTTTATCTTTTTCTCATCCCATCTCAATCTCATCTCATAAGATTCACAAGATTCACATTCATCAACTCATCTCATCTCACGACAAGATTCACAAGATTCATCTCATCTCATTCACCACACAAGATTTAATTTACAAGCACAAGATTCATACCACAAAATTCACATCTATCTAAGAACTCAAGAACAACACACAAGAACTCACAACTCAAGAACAACACACAAGAACTCACAAGCCCCTACCGCGCAGACCTCCAGGCTGCGCCGGCCGTGAGGGCGCCACCGCGCTGGCCTGGGCCTCCCCGACCGCGAGCGTGCGCCGCCAGGCCGCACCGCCGTGCTGGCCCGCGCCGACCCGGCTAGTCTGCCGCCAGGGAGCGGCCAACCCCCACCACACAGGCCCGCGCCTCCCCAGCCAGGCCGCCACCAGGGAGGCCACGTCGTGGCCGCTGGCCCCGCGCGCTGTGCGCACCTCCTCGTGCGTCGTGCCCACGACTCCCGCCGGCCCCGCACCCTCCTGCGTCGTGCCTGCCAGCCTGGACGGCCGCGCGCGGCTCCCGCTAGTCCCGTGGCCTCCCGCACCATGGGTGCCCGCCGGCCTGTAGGGGAAAGAGAGGTGAGGTGAGAGAGATGAATGGACAAGGCCATGGAGATGAATGGGGGGATTTTTTTTCTAAGTGTGGGGCGGTGGCAGATGAAAAAGGGTGGGGCGGGGGGCACACGCGGACAGAGAGCGGACGACGTCGTGGGGGCGTGTGGGTAGGGCTCCATTAGTACCGGGGTTCTTGTAGCCTCGGTACTAATGTGTCCACATTAATACCGGGGCTAGTTCCTACCCGGTACTAATGTGGTCCGACCACATTAGTACCGGGTAGGAACTAGCCCCGGTATTAATGTGGACACATTAGTACCGATGTTAGTTTCCACCCGGTACTAATGTGCCCTAACGAGGGTGCGGCGAGGATCTCCCTTCTCACCCATACATTAGTACCGGTTCTTCTTCACATTAGTACCGGGCGCCAAAAAAACCGGTACTAATATGAAATTGCGCTGGGACAAAAGCCTCATTCCCTAGTAGTGTACTTAGATAGGTAATTAGATTTAATTTTACTCGAGAATTTCCTCAATGGCTCCAACCAAGACTATGAGGCAGTCGGTGTTTACTAAAAGGTTTTTAAGTATTAAATGCGACTTTGATCACTAATTTAGGGTATTAAATAAAATTAGTTCGCAAAACTACCTCCACATCCTTATGTAATTTTCTAAGAGGAATCTAATGAGGACTTTGACCACACGATCAGGCCATTCTCAGTGGAAATATCATGGACACGATTACCTAGAGTGACACATCATCTAAAAACGTTCGAAACTATAATGAAACACCCCCTCTCAATGCATAGTTTCATCTATTGTTGTTTTCTAGGTTACATGCAAGACACAAGTTGTCTAGGTAACTGTGTAGAGAGGATGTCATCCTCATGAAACTCATTTTACCTCTTTCTTCATTAATACACTGCCACATCATCAAAAGTGATGTCATGACAGCCTATTTAATGTCCATGAAACCTCCACTGATACTAGTCTTAGAGAATAATTAATGTAACATTACTGTAGCAAATTATTAATTAATTATACTTATTAGATTCATCACGCAAATTTGCACTCATCTGTGAAAAAGTTTTACAAATAAACTTTATTTAGTACTTCATGCATACAAAATTCATTTTTCCAAAAAAAAATCGAGAGGTATCTAAACACGTTCTGAAGGAACAGCCAGCCTGCTCGGAATATCTTATTCTGCATCGCTGCATGTGGTAGCCGTATATCGCTGCAGCAGTAGTACCAAAAAAAACTTGCAGCGGAGCAGCGTATCGCTGCAGCAGTAGCACGATCTTGCACCGACACCCTTTTTTTATGAAACGTACATGTATTCAAGTTACGGACAGTAGTACTACATGGGCACACAATATTGCGTTTACTAGGCCACGTGAATGGTGTATTATGTGCAGTCTCTGTCGTCCCTCGCCAAAGATTGACAGAGGTCTGGAGTGGGCACTAGAACAGATAAAAATTAGCCACAAATAGTAACAAATACAAAAATAATTCGTGATGCCTAGTCGAGTGAGACCCAGCCAGCAGCTGCTTGGCGCGTTGTGATTAATTTAATTAGTGGTACTGATTTGCGCTTCACCCTCCATGAACCGCGGCAACAACCACAGCTCCCTTCCCGCTCTATAAATATTGCGCTCGCCCAAGCGATCTCTCACACCGCAGCACACCCACAGCCCAGCTAACGCAGTAGTTCGTAGCTTGCATTGCCAGTAGAACTGAGAGGGAAGAAGAAAATGTTCGGAGTGCAGAAGATCACCGACGACAACAAGCATGCGCAGCTCAAGGGGAACCTGGTGCTCATGTTCGAGAACGACGATAACAGCGTCAACGGTGGCTTCACCAAGATCATGGGCGGCGGCGTCACCTTCCGGCTCATCAGCTCCACCGTGGTCGATAAGAGTGAGTACCCGCCCGGCCTTACCACTGTACTGACAGAGTTATTAGTAGTAGTAGGGGTAAACGGAGGCTTCATCTTCATAAATTAGGGGTAAAAACACGAAGCAGAAGTACGACTAATCTTGGTCTTGCATGGTGATTTGTTCACGTTGCAGACAACGGGAATCGCGGGATGGTGGGCGTCGAGGCGACACTGGACCTGCAGCAGCAGCAGCTGCTGAACTCAACGCCGCTGGTGGCTAGCGAGGAGAACCAGATGTGCGTCACCTTCGGTTGGGATGTGTCGGTGCACGGCATCCCGGGCGCCATCATCGTCAAGAACAACGGCAGGAAATCCTTCTACCTCAAGAACATCACCATCGGCGTCCCCGGCTGCGGCACCATCGTATTCCTCGGCAACTCATGGGTGTACCCGCAGTCCAAGTACCCCTACGACCGCGTCTTCTTCGCCAACCACGTGAGTATATAGCTGATGATTTAATTTAGAAAGGCAGCAAATCAACCCCGTTCTCTTCTCTCTGCAGACGTACCTGCCCAGCCAGATGCCGGCGCCGCTCAAGCCTTACCGCGACGACGAGCTCCGGAACCTGAGGGGCGACGACCAGCACGGACGGTACGAGGAGCACCACCGCGTCTACCGCTACGACGTCTACAACGACCTGGGCAACCCCGACGGTGGCGAAAAGCTCGAGCGCCCCACCCTCGGCGGCTCCAAGCACCACCCCTACCCGCGCCGCGGTCGCACCGGGCGGGAGCCCACGGACAAAGGTGCGTGTCGTCGTCGGTGTACTGTCGATCGATCTCGGCCGGCTTGGCTTGGTGCGCGACAGCCACCGTACCGTACGTACCTAATTAACGCCAATTCCCCTGCTTTAATTTGGCTTGGGCATGCAGACCCCAGCTGCGAGAGCTGGGTCGAGTGGTACCAAGCCGTCTACGTGCCGTGCGACGAGCGCTTCAGCGACTCCAAGTCGGGCGAATTTCGACTGAAAAACATCATGTCTCTGGTGCACAAATACCTGCCGCAACTCGTGCGCTGGCTCAACTGCAAGGGTGATGAGTTCGAGTCTTTCGAGGATATCATCAACAGCCTCTATCCCAATCCCAATTCTCAGAGAGCAGGTACCAAGCAGGCGCCCATTAACCCCGCCGTGGAGGAGCTGCGCAAGGAGCTGTCTTCACCCCAGCTCAGAAAGGACGACGGACTACTTCCCCTTAACCCCACCACACGTGACAACTTCGACTGGTTGCGGTACCCCAAGCCACAGATCATCAAAGGTTATTAGCTCGCGCGCCCGCTAGCTTCTGAGTTCTTTCTGACTCATCGTCCGTAAATACGTCATATCTCATGTGTGTGCACGCGCTCTCTCTCTCTCTCTCTCATTCAACAATGTTACCAACCTATATATTGTGCCATGTCGACCGGTACAGAGGACGAGAAAGCATGGATGAGCGACGATGAGTTCGCAAGGGAGATGCTGGCCGGCGTGAACCCCGTCATGATCAAGCGTCTCACGGTGAGTGAAATTAAGTGATGAGCGACTTACTCCGGTGACATTGAACACTTTTAATCGGTCGAGAACGTCATATCTCATATGTGTGGACGTACGCTCTCTCTCATTTAGTCTTGCCCAATATGTATGTATGTATGTACGTACGTACGTATATACATATATACATACATACTCTTGAGTTCTCTTCCTAATAAACCCTAAACCTCTATTTACGATAATATATCAGGAGTTCCCTCCCAAGAGTACCCTGGACCCCAGCATGTACGGCGACCACACGAGCACCATCACGGAGGAGCACATCCACAGCAACCTCGAGGGCCTCACCGTGCAGGAGGCGCTGGAGAGCAACCGGCTCTACATCCTGGACCACCATGACCACTACATGCCGTTCCTGATCAACATCAACAAGATTGACGGCAACTTCATCTACGCCACAAGGACGCTGTTGTTCCTCCGCAGCAACGACACGCTCACGCCGGTGGCCATCGAGCTGAGCCTGCCCGAGCTCCGCAACGGCATCACCGCCGCCAAGAGCACGGTGTACACGCCCAAGCCCATGTCGGCAACCGACGCCGACGCCTGGGTGTGGCAGCTAGCCAAGGCCTACGTCAACGTGAACGACTACTGCTGGCACCAGGGCATCAGCCACTGGCTCAACACCCACGCCGTGATGGAGCCGTTCGTCATCGCCACCCACCGGCAGCTCAGCGTGACGCACCCTGTGCACAAGCTGCTGCACCCACACTACCGTGACACCATGAAAATCAATGCCCTCGCGCGCCAGAGCCTCGTCCAAGCCGATGGCATCTTCGAGCGGACCATCTTCGCGGGCAAGTACGCGTTTGAGATCACCTCCAAAGTGTACGGGAGCTGGAACTTCACGGAGCAAGCCCTCCCCAACGATCTGATTAAGAGGTATGTAACTGACACCAACGACGACGGACGCGTAACTCATAAGCAAATCCAATTAACTCACTAATAATCGAATTAACAATCGTTTAGATTCTAATTTAACGACCAATATATTGCAGAGGCATGGCCGTTGAGGATGAGTTGAGCCCGTACAAGGTGCGGCTTCTGATCGAGGACTACCCGTACGCTTCCGATGGGCTGGCCATCTGGAACGCCATCGAGCAGTGGGTGGCGGAGTACCTTGCCATCTACTACCCCAACGACGACGTCGTAAAATCCGACGTCGAGCTGCAGGAATGGTGGAAGGAGGTGCGCGAGGTCGGGCATGGCGATCTCAAGGACGAGCCCTGGTGGCCCAAGATGCAGACAGTGGCCGAGCTCACTAGGACCTGCTCCACCATCATCTGGATCGCATCGGCGCTGCACGCGGCCGTCAACTTCGGGCAGTTCCCGTACTGCGGGTACCACCCGAACCGACCGTCCATCAGCCGTCGCGCCATCCCGGACAAGAAGCAGAACCCCAAGGAGTACAAGAAGCTGCAAGACAACCCGGAGCAGTACTTCGTGCAATCCATCACCAAGCTGCCCCAGGCCCTCCTCGGCATTTCGCTGCTGGAGGTCCTGTCCAGCCAATCCCCCGGGGAGGTGTACCTCGGACAGCGGGACACGCCAGAGTGGACGTCGGATGAAAATGCCAAGGCTGCGTTCAAGGGCTTCGCCGACTGTTTGAAAAAGATCGAGGAGGACCTGGATGCCAAGAACCGGAACGACCAGCTCCATAACCGCAAGGGCCCGGCCAAATTCCCATACACGCTGCTCTTCCCCAACACCTCCGGCCAGGAGAACGCCGGCATCACCGCCAGGGGCATTCCCAACAGCGTTTCCATCTGATCGAGTTTGCTGAGGACGACAGGTCATGCGGTGACCGGTGATTCCCATTCTGTGTTGTTTCATTTCATCCAGGCATGAGAAGTGTGTTTGGAGACAATAAATTAAAGGCTGTGCAGCCGTGGACGTGTGTGTGCGACCGGGGGTGATGTGTACGTGCAGTGCTGCTACCAGTCTTGCACGCATTGCCTTGTAAGGTTTTCCTTTGGTTTATTTCCAAACAAATAATGAGGGGCTTTTCTTTTTCCAAACATGTTGCTATTACTATTTGTTGGGTACACAAAACTCCCCAACAGAGATTGGGTTACTCGATGAACAACTCACAATTAACACGTTCAAGACCGGTTGTATTAATTGGTTTACTTTCCTCAACACATTACACGCTCAACATTTCAAAATGGCGACCTCTTTACAATGAGGGGGGGCCTCCTTTTATAGTGCAAAAAGACTAAATTTACATTCCAAGTATACCCCCAAAAACCCTAACACCTAACAAGAATACTCGGGGGCAAACTTGGTTTTTTACATTCGTTGCGGATTTAACGCCGTAGTTTGCGCAGCGCAGATCACGCCGGAGACACCGGAGCGGAAAACGCGTCGCGAAGACCGGAGATGGTTCCGTGTTGGAACAGCTTTTGACCGAGTCTTCGCGGTTAAATCTTTGAGGAGCCTCGGGCTTCGCCAACTTGCTCTTCTCGACGCTTTACCCAATGTGCTTCTCATGGCTTCGGAGCTTGTCCCTGGAGGCGAAGAACGTCGGGCCGGCTCGGCCCCTCGGCGGAGCCGCGACCTTCGCCTTCTCGAGTCGTCGTTAAGAGCTTCGGCGCCCTTACTTGCATCAACAAGCCTTACGATGGTGTTAACCCTGTTACCACCTGGTACATGATGAAGTTGCCGGAGCCCAAACTTCTTAGTTTTTCCTGAAGGAGAGATCCTAGAGATTAGATGTTTTTTGGACAAACAATCATCCCGAAACCTTCGACGATGATGGAACCACCCGGAGCTCAGCTTTCTTTCATAGCGAAGGGCATGCTCTTTGTGCTGATCCTCGTGTTTTTGTGTGCGGTTTAGTCTTTTTCCTTAAAGAAAGTTTTGCGAAGCCTAGAGCTCATGTTGACTCGTCTAAAAGAAAGAAACCGAAGCCTAGTGGTCTTGTCACTCTGGCAAATCCCCGGTGCCCAGAGGTGAGATTTTCTACCGCCCCAACAGTAGCCCCTCGAGGAGAAGTGTTTGAACAATGAGATTAACCTTCTCCTCGATTTTGTTTTGCGATCTTCAAGATGGAAGAAAACGTCACCTTCGACGACGGGGAGTTTGCGGACTCCCTAACCCTTGGCTTCGCGTGATTTTCCCTGAAAAACGACAGAAACCGCTCCTTCCCGAGGCGTCCGTTCGTATTTCGAGACCATTGCGCTTCTTCTCTCTCCTCGGGCTATATAAGGGGGGGGGTCGGGGTCCCCCTCTTTTTTACTTTTGGCGAAGCTTTTTGGCCTTTGGTTTTGCATGCTTTTGCTGCTTTAGGAATTCGTGCGTGCTACGCGATTTCTCCTGAGTTGTAGCGCTTGCTCTTTTGCGGAGCCCAAGGTTTTCAACCAGTCCTGGCCCGCACGAAACAAACCACGCGGCTAATGACTGAAGAAGAAATAGCTGCTTCCATCGCATCGGTCGAAGCCCCAGAAAAGCCGGCTGGTGACATTGTTGATTACGAGCCGTCGCCAACGGCCAAGGAGAAAGAAACCTCTCTTGGTGAAGACATTTCGACGGTGGAAGCTTCATCGTCGGGCCTAATGGCTGGAAGGGAGTCCAAAACTCCATCCTTTGTACTTGGGGCTTCGCTGGTTTCCGAGAATTTGATCAAATTCTACGAGGAAAAGTGATTTTTCCCCGAAGGTGTTGCCCGCTCCAGAGGGTGAAACAACTCAGAAGCCCAAGACTGGCGAAGCTGTGGTTTTTTGTGATTTCTTTCATGCCGGCTTGAGGTTTCCTTGTTCCCGGCGCCTACCTGAAATTCTCGATCGTTACAGTGTCAAATTGCACCAACTGACGTCGAACATGTTTGTGCAATTATCCAAGTTCTTCTTTGCTGTGCGTTCTTGCGACGGCCGGGTGGACACTGAAGCTTTCGTTCGGTTCTATGAGCTCCACGTCCAAAAGCAAAACTTCCGGGTGGATGGTGATCCTGCTGTTTATGAGAATCACTTTGGGTGCATAACCTTCACAACCCAAAGGAGGAATACAAAGAAGGACATCGAAAGAGTGGAGCTTAGCCCTACAAACAAGAATAAGTGGGATGACGACTGGTTGAACTACTGGTTTTATGTGAAAGTCAATATGCCCCGCGGCTCCGATGGTGTCACCTATTATCCTTTCAGTATCTCGACTATGACTCCTTTGAGTTACATAACGGGCCCCGACTTTGCGAAGACCAGAGGCTTCAAAGACTGCGAGAAAGCCTTTCTCTTGGCTTCGCAATTTCTTCCTGGTCGCGATGTCGCCAAGGAGTTCGTTGCTGCCAATATTTGGCCCCTCTGCGCAGGTTGGAATCCACGGGAGGTTAAATGGCTTTCAGTTGAATGGTTTTCGAAGGACATTCCCTTCCCTCGCTTCGGGTTGAAGATGCCTGAGGGAAAGAATGCTCACGAATTCGTGGGTGAGGTGGAGCGCCGTGTGGTGGACCTGCTTGGTCCTTATATGGAGGCGGAGTACCAGGCTTCACGAAAGCTGCCTACTGGACGTCATCGCGTCAACTGTATTTTCTCCGGACTTGGTGTTGAAGTGGAAGACCGTGCGAAGCCCAAGGCTTCTTCTAATCATGCCCGTGACTCAACTCAGGTTGTGACTGATCTGACTGAAGCGGCAAAGAAGAAGAAATATATTGCTTCTCCGGAGCTGTCTGGCGAAGCCGCCGCTGCTGACACGCGGAAAGTTGTGGCTCCGGTGTCTTCTTCAAAGATGAGCCATCTTGAGCGTGCTAAGAAAAAATAGTTCGCAATACAAGAGAACAACCCTTCTGTTGAGAAGGCATCGAAGCCTGGACTTCGCCGTAAAAAAGCTGGCTCTAAGCCGAGGCAGCCGTGCCGCATAGTGAACATCCTAGGCTCCTCTGACACCCTGGAGTTTCTGGATTTGGGGGCCGATGATAATGGAGACACGGAACACGCAACCAAGCCTGAGGTGGAGAAAGGTGTCATATCCAGCCCCAAGGAAATTGTTAAAGATGCTCCTGTCATGAGAAATGTTGGTGGTTCGGACACAGCTTGTGAGGGTGCCAAACTCCCCGGAGCCGAGAATGTTCAGGACAAGGGGGAGAGCTCTTCATGCATAGGCGACCATCCCGAAGCCTCGGGAGACACCAAAGCGTCGCCTGAGTTCTTACGGTCCTTGGCCGAGACCGTGAGCTCATCTAGTGTTGTGGAGGGGCATACTCTGGAGATGGTGCTTGCGGAGAAAAACACCTTCGACCCTTCGACTTATTCTTACAACAAGGCTGTTGGTATGAGGTTGCAAACTTTATTATCTGTTCACTTGCCGTTTTATAAAGAAAGTGGTGTAATTGAGTCCCATGTGCTCTGGGAGCTAAGGGATTCTGCTCGGCTTGCAGGCGCGACCACAGTGGATGCTCCGCGGGTGGAAGATGGTGCTCCCGACGGCCAAGATCTAGAAGACAAGGAGATTCCCGGAGCTCCAGCTCCTTCTTTGATTGTGAGACAGTCGGGAACCATCACCAGCGCCGGGCCTTCGGTGCCTTTTGATCCTCAAGGTCCGCTCTTAGTCTTTTGTTTTTTGTTCTTACTTTGTTGGTTATGTGTTGAAACAAGCTGAAAGTGTAATATTTTTTTGCAGCTTATGAGAAATCTATAGAAGACATGGAGGCTGGTAACTTGGCTGGTTTATCGGCGGAGCTCTGTTACAAGTCGATGATCTCTAGCCAGAAGTTGCTTGAAAAATATCGCACTCAAGAGAAAAAGTTCTTGGCGTCCGAAGCCGCGAAAGTTGATCTAAGTCGTGAGATTATTAGGCTTATGAGAAATCTATAGAAGACATGGAGGTTGGTAACTTGGCTGGTTTATCGGCAGAGCTCTGTTATAAGTCGATGATCTTTAGCCAGAAGTTGCTTGAAAAATATCGCGCTCAAGAGAAAAAGTTCTTGGCGTCCGAAGCCGCGAAAGTTGATCTAAGCCGTGAGATTATTAGGCTGAAAGAAGAGAACGCGGCTTTAGTTAGTCGCAAGCTGCAAGAGGAAAATATTGAAATCCTGAAAGATAACGTCAAGACTTATCAAGTTGCGGCGGAGAATTTGAATAAAGATGCGGAGAAGCATGATAGCCTGCTTGAGGAATTTAAAAAGATAGTGGAGGATGATGGCCATATTATTGAGCCTTTGAAAAAGGAGAAGGAAGCACAAAAATCTGAAATTGAAGAACTTAAAAAAGAAGTTCAGGGGCAAAACAACTTTATAAATGCAACTGAAGAAGTTTTGAAGAAGAACTTCAATGTTTTGTATGAAAAGTACTCTCATGCTCTGGGGGAGTTCGGTGCGGAGCCCCTGCCCTTTCCCGGCGACAAAGATGCTAAGGCTATCTTTGAATGGATGGAACAAGAGTTTGATCATCTCCCTGGCGTGATGACCGGCACCAGCGATTACGCAGCCTCGATGTGTGTAGAAACTTTGCTTGGATTGCTCGAAAGGACTGGATGCACGGATTTTCTGGCTTTGGGTGCCAGGAACTACAAGTTCTCGACGGCAGAAGAACTTGAGTCTGAGGTTGCTTCGAAGAACATTCAAGTAATCAAGAAAATTTTCTTGACTCTGTTCTGGGAGGTGTCCGGGCAGGAACACGCCAAGGCCGTAGCACGTCGGCTTTTGGCGGAGGTAAAGGATTATATCGATGATTTTTTACTTAAGTTTCTTTCCACTTTCTTGGATTATTTATTTTTCTGTTTTGCAGGCTAAGGAAAAGGAGGCATTGGGATCGGATTCGTGTGAAGATGATAGCGAGGATGGTGGATCCCCTGCAAGTGCAGCCCCTGGTGGTTCGAACTCTGGTGCTAGGAGAGATGTGGAAGACGAGAGTGCTGATGATAAAGACGCCGAAGCCTGAGAGTCTTTTTGTTTTGAATTACTGCTTTTGGAACACCCTGCGTGGCGAGTAAACTTGGAAGTAAACACTTATGGTTGTGCACGAAATTGTAATATATTAATGGCTTCGTTGCCTTCCTCTTTCGTTCATAGATTTTGCTATTCGTTCTAATTTTATGTTGGCCTTGTTTGAAAAAAACGTCACCTCCCCCTTTTTTTATGAAAATGTTTTTCTTGATCGTTAACTACAAAGATTTGAAAGGTTGGGCTTAAGGTGCTAATTTTGCGAGAGAAGGTTGGTTTTGACATTGTCTAGCTTCGGGAAAAGAGCGAAAAACTAATTTTGTTTTTGAAGAAAACGTCACCCCCCCTTTTTTGCTCTTTTCACGAAGCCTACAATTTTTTGTACAGATTGTAGCATTCCTGTAGGATGGATATGCTTTCTCGAAACCTCAAAGTCTAGCGAAGCTTGCTCCGAGCTTCGCAGACTTTATTTTTGATGGTCGAGTATCAGCAATCTTGTTGCTTTTAGACCGTAATATTGCTCTCCAGGTCCTTGATGATCTTAGAAAGAAAATTGTTGATCCCGCAACTTAGTCTGTTGCTGTGTGGGATTTTCTTGGTACTTAGGCATGAATGCTAAGATTTTCATAAGACAACGTATGTAAGCTTATTGCTTTTCCGTTACTCTTTGGGCAGAAACCCCCTTTGCAGTAAGTAAATAACTGGAAATGAATTGCTGAAAAATAAAGAAAAGTAAACGAAGAAACTTGAGGGGGAAGTAATTTCATTGAAACTGGGTACATGGATCTGCCCCATTAAAAATCTTACCTCCTGATTTGGAGCCCCCTTTAGCAAGGAAAAGAGTACGATCCTTTGAAATGTAAAGTACTGGAAATGTAAAAAAGCAAACGACAACTAAGCTCCGGCTCTGTTTAAAAGTTCACGAAGCTAGAATTTTACACAACTTGTTTTCTAAGGATAGTATTTGAGAAGGCTGTCCGCGTTCTAGGTGTGTGGCAACGCGTTGCCCAGCTGGTCTACCAAATGAAAAGATCCTGGTCTTAGACTTTTTGTTACTATGAAAGGGCCTTCCCATGGTTCTTGTAACTTTCCGAGATTGTCAAATTTTTTCTTCTTCTTGATGACCAAGTCCCCCACCTGTATTTCCTTTCTCACAACTTTCTTGTCCCTCCATTTTTTGGTTTCCTGCTGATATTTTTCTAAGTTCTCAGCAGCTTGAAGCACATCTACTTCGATCAGATCTTTTTCTGCTTCCTCGAAGCCTAAATCCTGTGCTTTTAGGACTCTCAAGCTTTGGTTTTTGATTTCTTCCGGTGTCATGGCTTCGGAGCCAAATAGCAACTTGAAAGTTGAAAAGCCTGTGGCCCTTGAGACGCTGGTGTTATGAGACAAAGTTACCTTCAGTAACTCCTCCACCCATTTTCCTTTTCTCTGGATGAACAACCACTTCTTTATGCTGGAGAATATTTGGCCGTTTGCTCTTTCTACTGCCCCGTTAGACTGTGGGTGGTATACGGAGGCAAATTTTAGCTTTGTTCCCATGGTGAGGCAAAATTCCCTGAAGTCGTTGCAATCAAATTGCTTTCCATTGTCCACAGTTAGTTCCCTAGGAACTCCAAACCTGCAGATTATATTCTGCCAGAAGAACTTCTGTATGTTGCGAGATGTGATGCTTGCCAGAGGCTTCGTTTCGACCCACTTGGTGAAATAGTCAATAGCGACAACCACAAATCTACAGTTTCCTTACGCTGCTGGGAGTGGTCCAACGAAGTCCATCCCCCATCTTTGCAAAGGCCAAGAAGGTGGTATCAGCTGCGCGGGCATCGAAGGGCTTCTTTGGCTATTGGAATTTTTTTGGCAAGCTTCGCATGTTTTTACTAGGTGGTGGGCATCATCAATAATGGATGGCCAATAGAAACCTTGCCTTAGTGCTTTTTGAGCCAACTGTTCAGTCTCTGTGGAGCTCGGGCTTGCTGGTGAAGTCCAATCCACAACAAAATCTGCTAGGACTTGAGATTTGATGGCGCTTCTTCTTTCGAAGTCAACTACGTGCTCTGATAGCTCAAGAGCCCATTTTGAAATTCTCCCCGAAGCTTCCCTGTTGTTGAAAAGGTCATGCAGAGGTTGATCTGTCACTACTATGATTCTGTGGGACTCAAAATAGTGTCTAAGTTTCTGTGCTGCCATGACCACTGCATACGCGATTTTTTCGAGCTCTGAATAGAACACCTTTGACCCTGTGAGTGTTTCGGAGAAAAAATATACCGGGACTTGGGTTGGTTTCCCTACCACTTCTTTTTCTTGTATTAGTGCTGCGCACACAGCAGTTCTCGAAGCCAAGATGTAAAGCAGCAAGGGGGAGCCAGGTTCTGGGGGGCACAACTTGGTTAACTTGGTGAGATAGACTTTGAGATCCGCAAACGCTTTGCTCTGGTCAGGCCCCCATTCAAACTTCTTGTTGTGTCTGAGTACTTGGAAGAAGTGAAGGCTTCGCTCCGCAGCCTTGGACACAAATCTGTTCAACGCTGCAATTCTCCCGGTGAGTTTTTGCACATCTTTCAGAGACCTGGGCTCCTCCATCTTTATTATTGTTTGTATTTTGTCGGGGTTAGCTTCTATTCCCTTTGTTTCTACAAGGCATCCAAGTACTTTTCCTCGGCGGACTCCGAACACACATTTCTCGGGATTCAATCGTAGATTTGCGGCTCTCATATTTGCGAAAGTTTCTGCAAGGTCAGAGATGTGATCGCCGTGCTTGTGGCTTTTGACAATTATATCATTGACGTACGCCAATAGATTTCTGCGCAATTGGTCGGGAAATACCAAAGCTGTCATTCTGGTAAATGTTGACCCTGCGTTTTTGAGCCCCTCGGGCATTCGCAAGAAACAAAAGATGCCGAAGAGAGTGATGAAGCTTGTTTTCTCCTCGTCCTCTTTTCTAATTCTGACTTGGTGGTAACCCGAGAACATGTCAAGCAAAGACAACATCTCGCTGTTTGCTGCGTCATCGACTATTTTGTCCACTCTTTCTAGCGGATAGTCGTCTTTTGGGCAGGATTTGTTTAGGTCTGTGAAGTCTATACATATCATCCACTTTCCATTTTTCTTCTTTACGGGGACTGTGTTCGCAAGCCAAGTTGAGAATTTGGTTTCGCGAATTACATTGGCATCTAGTAGCCTTTGTACCTCTGCTTTCACAGCTTCGACCTTTTCATCAGACATTTTACGAAGCTTTTACTTTTTGGGCCTGATGTTCTTGTCCATTTCTAGCCTGTGCTCGATGATGTCTCGGTCAACTCCTTTCAAGTCATGGGCTGACCATGCGAATACATCTTGATTTTTGGCTAGGAATGTCAATAATTCTCGTTCTTCTTCTAAGCTTAGCTCGGCTCCGATTGTCACTGCCCTGTCCAGGATGTGCGCATCCAACTAAATTCTTTTGGTTTCTCCGTCGGTGCTGATATTTATTTTCTCCTTGTCCCTTTTGGGCTCCACAAACTTTTTCTTCTTCTCTTTTTCCTTGGCTTTGTCGGCCTCGGCTTGGGTGAGATGGTGGATGCTTCTTTGGCCCGGTGATATGCCTTTTTCAATGTCCCTTGCTGTCTGCTGATCGCCAAACACGGTGATGGCCCCTTTGAGCGCTGGTATTTTCATGCATAAGAACAATTGTCAGACTGCTGCATCAAACTTGTTGATGAAGCTCCTGCCTAGGGTAACCAAGTAAGGATAGTGCATTTGCACTACATCGAATGTGATCAATTCCATTCTTGTGTTGTCAAGATTCCCGAAGGAGACATGCAATGTGATCTTTCCCAGCGCTCTGACAGGTTTCCCCCCGAAGCCCAGAAGTGGTACATCTGCCTCTTGCAGCAAGTGTGGGTCTATCTTCATTTCTCTGAAAGTTTTGGCGAAGAGTATGTCCGCGGAGCTGGCGTTGTCTATCAGGACTTCCTTGATTTCCCATCCTGCGATAATTGTTTTGATGACCATGGCATCGTTGTGTGCAGCTGTTTTTAGCCTAAAGTCCTCTTCTGTGAAGGTGATGGGTACATGCGCCTAAGGTGGCTTGACCGGAGGTCCGTCTTGGACTATAGTATGTACTTCTCTGAAATAATTCCTTCTCATCTTCTTGTTTTCGAATTCGAGGGATGACTCCCCCACAATTGGAAACATTTGACGATAAGAATCTTCTTGGTTTTGGGCTTCGGTTTGGGAGATGGCCATGATAGAGCCGAAGGTTGGTAGGGCTTTGGGATCATTTCTTGGGTTTGGTGGCTCGGCCTTTGGAACCACATTTGGCATGCCAGGTGGCGGAGGTGGGATTTGCTGCATTAGTTGAACATTTTGTTGATTTTGTGGCTGGTATTGGTATGGTGGTGGTGCTTGCCACGCTGGCTGCGGTTGATTGTCTGCGCTGGTTTAGAAAAAGCCTGGGTTTCCTTGGTTGTAAGGATGTAGCGGAGGTGCGGTGGGATACGGGTTTTGGTGGAAAGGTTGTTGAGGCCAGGTGTGATTGACAGGTTTAGGTGGCGGTGGTTGATGCTGGGTTTGGGCGGCCCTCTTTTCTTCTGCCGTTCGCTCTAGGGTTCTCTTGGTTTCGGGACGGTTGTCTGTAGAGTGATGAGGTTGTTTTCCGTGGAACGAGCAGTAGAACAAGCGAGGGCGGGAGTTTTGGTTTTGAGGGAACGGTCCGCTGCCGCTCCCTCTTCCTCTCTGGTTGTGGCCCCCGCGGTTCGGAGGTTGCGGAGCCTGCTGCGGAGCTTGGTTTTGTGGTGGGTTTTGGTTTTGGTTGTGGTTTTGGGTATCTGGTGCGGCTTCGATTGGGAGTACTTGGTTTGGTAGGTACGGAGCTCTATTGTTTTGTATGCTCAGATGTGAGGGAACCCATTCTTGCTCTCTCTGTGCCTGCCTTAGGCGATTCCTTTCGGCCACCCTTCTCCTGTGATCTTCATCGGATCTGCAATATTCTTCGAGCTCCGCTAGGAGCGCTTGCATTGTTTTTGGCTTTTTCCTTGAGAGGTGTGAAGCAGTTTGCCCTGGTGTTAAACCCTTGATGCAGGCGGCTATGACAACTTTCTCTGATACGTCCGGGGTTTGGGACTTCAGTTGAAGAAACCTTCTCACATAGTTCGCCAAAGGTTCCTTATCCCTTTGGATGCAGTAGAACAAGTCCCCCTCATCTGTGGTTGCGGCTTGAAAGCCTTGGAAATTTTGGATAAGTTTGGTTTTCAGGTCGACCCAGCTGTATACTGAGTGTGGTGGTAGTAGCGAGTACCAATTCAACGCTGCACTTTCGCATGCTATGATGAATGATTTGGCCAAAACAAGTTCATCACCTCCGGCCGAAGCCACCGCAGCTTCGTAACTCATTATGAACTGCCTTGGGTTTGTTAATCCGTTGTACTTTGGCAAGGAAATTATTTTGTAAGAGAAAGGCCATGGTGCTGTTTGCAAACCAATGGATAGAGGTGAGGTTGAGTCAACAGTCATGAACATTCCCGCGGTGCTATGCGTTGGGAAATTGAACATTATGTTTTCATTTTGCGGAGGTGTGTCTTCCTCGTGGTTTCGGGTGGGACTTGGCGGTGTGCGCCGGTGGGATTGCAACTCATCCAGTTCTTGCTGCATTCGAGCCAACTGCAGCTTCGCAGCTTTTATTTTTTTGAGTTTTTCATCAGCTTGTTTCTAAGCTTCGAGTTCCATGGTTACTCTCTCATTTTCCCTCTTCATGGCTTCGATTTGCCTTAACACTGAGTCCAGCTCCCTTTCGACTGCACCTTCTTTATCGTTTGTGAGGCTGGTTTCTGGGTCTGAATTTTGTGTGGCCTTACCTGCCACCTTTCTTTTTTCGCTGCGAGTTCGTGCGAAGTCTTCGTCCTCCGGTCTGGGCTCCGGGGCTACTATGATTCTTTTCTCCTTGGCTGCCGCTCTGGGCTCCTCTTGGTCAACAGGCTTTTTCTTTGAAGGTGCCATCGTGGGTTCCTTGATGGCTAAGAACAAGGTGGGCGTCTCTGTTGGGTACACAAAACTCTCAAACAGAGATTGGGTTACTCGATGAACAACTCACAATTAACACGTTCAAGACCGGTTGTATTAAATGGTTTACTTTCCTCAACACATTACATACTCAACTTTCCAAAATGGTGACCCCTTTACAATGAGGGGGGCCCTCCTTTTATAGTGCAAAAAGACTAAATTTACATTCCAAGTATACCCCCAAAAACCCTAACACCTAAGAAGAATACTCGGGGGCAAACTTGGTTTTTTACATTCGTTACGGATTTAACGCCGTAGTTTGCGGAGCGCAGATCACGCCGGAGACACCGGAGCGGAAAACGCGCCGCGAAGACCGGAGATGGTTCCGTGTTGGAACAGCTTTTGACCGAGTATTCGCGGTTGAATCTTTGAGGAGCCCCGGGCTTCGCCAACTTGCTCTTCTCGACGCTTTACCCAATGCGCTTCTCACGGCTTCGGAGCTTGTCCCTAGAGGTGAAGAACGTCGGGCCGGCTCGGCCCCTCGGTGGAGCCGCGACCTTCGCCTTCTCGAGTCGTCGTTAAGAACTCCGGCGCCCTTACCTGCATCAACAAGCCTTACGATGGTGTTAACCCTGTTATCACCTGGTACATGATGAAGTTGCCGGAGCCCAAACTTCTTAGTTTTTCCTGAAGGAGAGATCCTAGAGATTAGATGTTTTTTGGACAAACAATCATCCCGGAACCTTCGACGATGTGGGAACCACCCGGAGCTCAGCTTTCTTTCATAGCGAAGGGCATGCTCTTTGTGCTGATACTCGTGTTTTTGTGTGCGGTTTAGTCATTTTCCTTAAAGAAAGTTTTGCGAAGCCCAGAGCTCATGTTGACTCGTCTAAAAGAAAGAAACCGAAGCCTAGTGGTCTTGTCACTCTGGCAAATCCCCGGTGCCCAGAGGTGAGGTTTTCTAACGCCCCAACACTATTCTTTTTGAATCGTCCACATGAAGTCACATAAGAATTCTAGGTGGACAATTTAAGAAAAGAGAAGGCTCCACGTGAAGCCATATAGGAATCCTATGTGGACACTATCATTGATTTTAATAGCAGTTGGATGTATTATTTTGTTTCTAAAATTACCCACCTATGTTATTATATATAAAGAATTAACAAAAGGACTTCGCTTAGGTACTCCCAAATGATTGTGGGTCATCGATCTAATGACATATTATCTATAGGGAGGTAATACAATTAATAATTTTTATATGTATTTTAACTCTGAAAATTAAATAGGATCGTCATAACTAACACTCACGCACCCATGACACCCGCTACACCCCATGCGATGCCTGCGACGTGCACGTACGTTAACAGAATGGCAAAACGTGACACATTTGTCTGCTGCCGTTTTCACTCTACATATGTGTGCTACATCGGTGACGAGGGGTTAGATTAGGGATGACCATCACCGTTCTTAATCCCCCGACTCAAACCAAGTGGGTCCCACAATGAGCGGGACTCACGCTGAGGAGATCCGGCATCATGGGTATCCAAAAACAGTAAATACGAGTAGACCTGACAATCATGATGACTCCTGGAGTATTTTTATGACTTTATGAATTTATTTTTATGAAGAAAAACGATCATAAACCAAGTGGTATTCCAAGATTTATTTTCATAAAGAAAAAGTCAAAAACGAGGTGGTGACGTCATCATGCATGCGGCCTCCGAGTAGCTGCTTGCCCGGGTGTCACACATCTCACCTCCGAGTAGTTGGTCTGGCCTACGAGCGCGTGCTTCGTCCAAGTAACTCGCCTCCGACAAGTTTGCTTCCTCCAACAAGTTTTTCTTAGCCCCCAAGCTCACCCCACTAGTCTGCTCACCCGGCCAGTCAATGACTCGCACAACTACTCACCGTCTCCAACAAGATGATCCTTCGCACCTAGGGAACCACCGAGAGGTCTCCACTGTATCAACAACTAACTGCCCACCTTTTAGCCACGCTGAGCCGTACCCACTTGGGTCTGCGGCAGTCAGGACGGGATGGGCAGCTGACTTTCACCATGACAGTCAAAGTGGAAGACGTCTCCTCCAAACTGAAGCTTTTTACCCCTTGACTGTACTTTCTATATCATTTTCTTATTATTTTACAACCTCCCCTTGAGATATAAAAGGGGAGTTTGGACCTCCTGCGAGGGACACGAGACGACTTTTTCCTCTACCCTAGAGGAGCGCTCTCTCTGTTCTTCTTCTTCTTCTTCCAGCCAGACATGGCTCCCACACACGTACGCACACACACGTACGCAGACTTCTGCTACGAGAACCACGTACACACACCACAGAGACTTGGGACCGAGCTCCCTCTCTCGCCTATTTGTATCCCCCTACTACAAATCAGTGCAAATAACACGGGCAGCATGAACTGGACGTAGGGTATTACTCTCCGGAGGCTCGAATCAGTATAAATCTTTGTGTCTCTTTCGCACACCATCCGAGGCCTAGCACGCAATCCGAGAAATTTACTAGCCGGCGGTTACAGAACCCCCACAGTTGGCGCGCCAGGTAGGGTCCTTTTGTATGTCACGACGTTTTTGCGGGTCTCAAATGGCCGACCACGTCAAGAATTGAGCAACGACAACGGCGGCAGCAATGCCGACGGTCGCGACGACGCCAATGGCAACCGCGACACCGCCGGCTACGACAACGGCGGCACCTCCAATGACCACGACGCCGTCGGTGACAATAGTCACGGGGCCAACGGCCACAGCAGCGCCAAGAGCAACCACGGTGTCATGAGCAGTGGCAGCGGCGCCGACGGCCACCGACGCTTCGCCCGACCTCAGGATGGGACCTTCGTCCCGCTCGGACGGCTCACTCGGCCCCGCGACCGAGGCTTCCGGGGCCCTACGGCTACATTCCCTGAGGGCTCCTGCTCCGTGGAGCCATTAACTCCTCGGCCCCCAACGACAGAACGTCAAGACAAGCTAAGTATCACTACGTCCCAAACGAGTCTTGGCATGAGTGGCTACTCTATTTTTCTCGTATCCTTCTTGTCTTTGAGAGTTGCAGAAGGTATTCGAGAGGTACGCGTAATGTGTCCATGAAGTCCACCCGAGAAAACTACTCGGAGGCGGAGAAGCTACTCGTGCGAATCAGGCTACTTGGGGACGCTAAAAACTACTCATGCGAATCAGGGCTACTCGGAGACGTAAAACTAGCCGAGCCAACCAGGTCCAGGTTTGCATGCGGCATGCAGTAAACTAGTCGGAGATGACCAAAACTACTTGTGTGAGTCGTGAACAACCTTGCTGCCGCGTTCTCCGGCCAGCGGTCTGTCCTCCACAGCATGACGCGCTCACCGGCCGACGTTCCTACCTGGCGCCACATCCGCCCCTGCTGTCGCGCCCTCCTCGTCAAGCAAGTCGGAAGCGCTACCCGGAGGCTGAGAAGCGACTCGAGCGAGTCGAGTTTGCTACTTGGAGCCGGACAAGTACTCATGCGAATCGCTCGAAAGCAACAAACCACTCGGAGGCCTCCTAGTCGGAAACTTGGGGCTGGGGTCCTACTCGGAGCAACAACTTTAAAAAATTAGACATGCATGTTACGTCTTCATGCCCACACGAGCTAATGTGGAAGTTTTTATTTTTTCCTTGTCTCCATGCATGTGCGAGCTCCGAACCGCACCTCGTGAGAATCGAGTTCGCCACTCGCGAAAGCTACTAGGAAGCGGGAAAGTGCTCATGCGAGTCGAGTCCCAGGCAACTACTCAGAGATGGACAGGTACTTGTGCGAACCAACTACTCGCAGGGCCTACTCGGGAAGCTACTCCGGGACAGACAAAACAAGTCGTGTGAGGCAAGCCTAGTCGGAGACGGAAACAACTCATACGAATCAAGCAGCCCCTCAGAAAATTACCACTCTACCAATACTGCTCGAAGACGTGAAAGAGGTCGTGCGAATCGAGCCGGCGTGGCTCTCCTCTGACCACAGCCAGCGGCGGCGCATTGCCATGCCCACCGGCCACAACCACGATTGGCGGCCTTTGCTCCGATTCTTAACTGGCGACCAATCGAGCACGGCAGTGCGGGGCCCTGCCCGCTTCCTCGACGCATGGCGGCCCGACGCGGCGCCCCGCTCTGCCTCCTCCATGATCGACAGCTCGGCGGTGCACATCCCCCCCCCCCCGATATCCGGGATCCCACGCTCTGCTCCGTCTCCTCCACGACGGTCGGCGGATCGTTTCTCCTCCACTCCGACCACCACGACTGGCGGCATGACACCCCCTCCTCCGACTCCGGCCGCCTGTCCTCCGGACCGTCGACGACAACGATGTCCCCGACACACGAAACGACAAAAACAGCTACGTCATTCGTTCCTTTGCTTTTTATACAAGGTTGCTAATTCTTTCATTTAAAACTAGTCACCCCGACCCTTATTCGAGCGATGGGGTCGGAAAACGAACTGTGACTGGAAGAGCTGGGTAAAACTATTCGGACTGCGAGAAACCTATGCCCCAGCGGCTACGGCTCCCTCGCCCACTAGTACGGGCAATTTCTTTCATTCACATACTCTTTTCCCGCCACCTCGGCACGAGAAAAAGGGTCGGACGACCACGATCTTGCGAAATCCTCTCTGACCGACCCCCTCGTTCGCGCCGAGGTCGGGATTCGAGTTACGACGAGACGAGTCGGGTCTGACTGGTCGCAATGCGAGAAACCTACACCCCAGCGGCTATGGTGCCTTCGCTCACCAGCACGACCGACCTCTTCCGCATATGAGCTCGGACTCTCCTACCTTGGTGCTAAGAAAGGGTCGGCCGACGACAACTCTTTTCGCATAAATAATTAAGCTGGAAGTCTTTTGGACCAAGGCAATATGCAGCTCAGATTTTATTCACGATTATGAATTTTTGGGCACACTGCCCTACATTATTAAGACTAACTGCCTCTCAAGAAATGATATTCTCTTTGAGTTGCTGACACAGGAACGACTACCCAAACCATTCGTCGATCTCGTCGACAACCTCCCGCTCGAGCACAACGAGCAACACAAGCTCGGGGGCTCCACAGCCCTAGCCCAGGGATGACACGCCGGCTTCCCCGACATGACCACGAACCAAGCTAAGTATTATTTTGAAATGATTCCGAGATCCCCGAGCTCACCGCCTCCACTTGGGGGCTGGGTGATGGCTACTCGGCCCTTCTGCTCGGGAACGACCACGCGATGTGCTTTTGACAGCCCTAACGACACCTCGCAGCTCTGCGCTCGGGGGCTGGCGCCGCGCACATAGAGGACCCGACGTGACCCCTTATGCTTGGGGGTTGAGCGCCGGGATGGACGACTTCGACAGTCGACACGACGGGCACCTATCGCATCCCGTTAACAACCAAGGGTTCGAAGGCTGGCCCTTCGAAGGGTTCGACAGCCGCCCCTAGGCACCACGCCGAGCGAGGGGCAGTGGAGGATGGGTCCCAGCGACCAGTACGTAGGTGCACGGGCGCCACGGGCATCCCAAGCTGCATTCGAGTCTTGATGGAAAATGAGATCATGGTTTTTCCCCGACGGAAAGGTGATGAGCCGCTGAGTCCAACCGAACGGGCTCGGTAACTAGATGATTTCGCCATTAGGAATTTGAAGTCGATCACCAGCTGATCCGTTCGGAACCCGTCGAACGGGATTCCGAGGCTTCACTCGAACTCACCCACACGCAGCTCACTGGGTGCCAGGACTTGGCCGGCGAGGCAAGCCTTGACGTCACCCCGACCCCTCCTTCCTAGCAAAAAGGATGCGCGAGGGAGACGCAATGAAAGGGGAAACCGACTCCCTGACTAGCACCCCTGCGCCATGCGGGGTCACCGAAAATTCACCTTTCTCTCGCAAGCTTGGGGCGACGACGTCCCCGACGAAGTGATGTTCAACTCCTAAATTACTAACCCCACGGGCGAGTCTCCGACTCCCCCGCGGGCTCGGGGGCTACACCCGGCGAGTGTGCTCGCACGCCCCCACCTGGGAGCGAGTCATCGACTCCCTCACCAGGCTCGAGGGCTACTGATGAGGGGCTAGATTAGGGGTGACCATCACCGTCCTTAATCCCCCGACTCAGACCAAGCGGGACCCACGCTGACGAGATCCAGCATCACGGGTACCCAAAAACAGTAAATACGAGCAGGCCTGACAGCCATGATGGCTCCTGGAGCATTTTTTTATGGCTTTATGGATTTATTCTTATGAAGAAAAACAGCCATAAACCAAGTGGTATTCCAATATTTATTTTCGTGAATGAAAACAGCCAAAAACGAGGTGGTGACCTCATCATGCATGCGGCCTCCGAGTAGCTGCTTGCCCGAGTGTTACACATCTCACCTCCGAGTAGTTGGTCTGGCCTACGAGCGTGTGCTTCGTCCGAGTAGCTCACCTCCGACAAGTTTGCTTCCTCCAACAAGTTTTGCTTAGCCCCCAAGCTCACCCCACTAGTCTGCTCACCCGGCCAGTCAACGACTCGCACCACTACTCACCGTCTCCAACAAGTCGATCCTTCGCACCTAAGGAACCACCGAGAGATCTCCACTGTACCAACAACCAACTGCCCACAATTTGCCCACACCGGGCCGTACCCACTTGGGTCTGCGGCAGTCAGGACGGGATGGACAGCTGACTTTCACCATGATGGTCACAGTGGAAGACGTCTCCTCCGAACTGAAGCTTTTTAACCCTTGATTGTACTTTCTATCTCCTTTTCTTACTATTTTACAGCCTCCCCTTGAGATATAAAAGGGGAGTTTGGGTCTCCTGCGAGGGACACGAGACGACTTTTTCCTCCACCCTGGAGGAGCGCTCTCTCTGTTCTTCTTCTTCTTCCAGCCAGACTTTGTTCCCACACACACGTACGCAGACTTCTGCTACGAGAATCACGTACACACGCACCACAGAGACTTGGAACGAGCTCCCTCTCCCGTCTATCTGTATCCTCCTACTACAAATCAGTGCAAATAACACGGGCAGCGCGAACTGGACGTAGGGTATTACTCTCCGGAGACCCGAACCAGTATAAATCCTTGTGTCTCTTTCGCACACCATCCGAGATTCGGCACGCAATCTGAGAAATTTACTTGCCGGCGGTTACAGAACCCCGACAATCGGTGTGCTATGTTTTTTTATTTAATCCTCTTATGATTTAGGCTGGTAGAAAAGAATTTTCCTTTAAAGACTTACCTAGTAGATCTCTAATTTGGAACAAGAATTATTTCAATCTTAACAAGAAAGGTGTTGATTTTTTAAAGGTTGTTGCTTTTTCAAACGTGTGATATGCTTTGGTTGCACTGGAACATGTCACATTGGAATAAAAAGATTAGACATTGTAGTATTGTACACAACTTGTCAGTTTGTAACATGGTTTTTTTCTATCGTCCTGTGCAAGTGTGCAAGTGCAACTGTGCACGTAGATCAAATCTCAGAGAAGGAAGCTGAGTAATCAGAGGAGAAAATGGAGTGATTCCGCGCGCATTATAATCGGAATAGTAGTTGGTAAATCCTTTCTGACTTTTAATTAATTATTATTCCCTCTTAAAATTATATTTTAAACTCTTATCTCTTAAGAGGTAAGAGGAAGTACCTTAACAAAAACAACCCTCTTATATCATTGTTAATTATCCACATGTGTCACTATAGAAAAATTAAATCTAAACCATCTTCCGGTCACATCTAACACAATAAATCTTTTTGCTTCAAAAAACAAATTATCCAACTATCCTACCATGCTTGTCACATGTAATGTAACGTAATTAGTCTCTTGCCCTTTATCTGTTTCCCATGTTTAAATCATAAAAAAAATCTATCCTAAAAGGATCTTTAGCTAATACAACTAACAAACTAGATACATACGTGCAGTGGCGGACAGAAATCATTTTTACGCCTAGGGCCACTTGCCAAAGCAACTAGACTACCAAAACCTTTCTACATAACAATATAATGGTAATACGGTACGATAGCGCACAAAGGCAACTAAAATCATGATGTTCCACCAACTTTCGGTTCTGGTTGTTGCACAAAAGATGGCCCTGATGAAATTACCGGAGTAGGCGCCGGAGAAAAGAAAGATGTCAACGTCTTCCATCTGTTCTTGCTCTGACCCTTCATCGTGTCCTCTATCCTCTGCTCTACTGCACCTCTTCCACTCTTCAGCTCTTCGGACTTTGCCTCTTCAGGCTCTTCTGATCCTTCTGCTTCCGGGCTCCAGCGACCGCGGCGTAGGTGCGGCGAGCCGGCCGGTGGCGTAGGCACGCAGCGCAGCAGACTAGCAGGTGCGGTGGGGCGCCCGACAAGCGGCGGCACAGGCGCGCAGCCGCGCTAGTGCGGCGGCGGCCGGGCGGGAGCTCGAGGAGTCAGGGCTGGCGGGCGGCTCGGGGCGGGAAAAGAGCGAGGGAGAGATGCCCCTGGGCCAAGGACGTGAGGACTGGAGAGTGGGAGAGAGATGACATTGGCTGCTGAGCCGAGCGAACTTGGGCCGAGAACTAGGACCAATTCAGATAAAACATAGTTGGATCATAAATATTGAAGATATTATGAAAGGTTTTTGGGCCACGCCTAGGGCCGTGGTCCTAGGCGTGTATCCGCCCTGCATCCGTGTATATGCCCAGTGGCAGAGCTGGCCGATTTCCACGCCTAGGGCCACTTATCCAAGAGCTTAAATCACGCAAACTAACCCATATAGGGATAGTCATAGTAACAAAGCATACAGTACATTATTTAAGTTGTATGTCAATTCCAGGCCTTTTAAAAAAAAGCAAATTCCAGCTTTTTTAAAATAATAACAAATTCTAAGCCTTATAGTTCAAAAACTCGATAAAATTTGAAGAAAAACATACTTATTCGATGCTTATTTGGTTCATGTTCCGCCTATCATATCTTCATCAATAATAGCAACTTTTAAAGCACATGCGAGTTGGACATTTCAAAAGAATTAAGTAAACCAGGAATATGCAAAGTACAATTATTGATTAGTGAAAAAATGATAACCGGGAATGTGAGATTGGGAAAATGGAGACGAACGAAGGATGGAATACCGATCTGTCACCTGCAGCTGCCAAACCACGGCCGGCCTGATCTCGGGTCCCAGCCTCACCAAACCTTCACGGAAACGACACGCATTTGCACACCGCCACGCCAGCCACAGCACGCGGCCGCGCGGCCACACGCCCAGGCGGCGCCGGTCTGGTCTTGGGGCCTTCACTGCTCCGGGACGGATCCGCGCAACGCCAACCATGCCGCTGCCGCCATTCTTCTATTGGGTAGTTGGGTTTGCTAAGAATGATCGCCTGGTCTTGGAATGCGAGAGGTCGAGAGCGCGGCACGAGGCCATCCGACTCCGACGATGACGATGGTCAGGCAAGCCACGGGCTGCGCGTTCCTGGGCCTTTGCCCCTCCTCTGCTGCTGCTGGGCCACAGGCCTAGTGCATATAAATGATAGCTGGACCACGAAAAATCAAGCTGGTACAAGGGGTGATTTGGGCCATGCGTAGGGCCATGGTCCTAGTGGCCCTAGGCCAGCTCCGCCCCTGTATATACCTGCCAATTAGATTTTTCTTACTTAGAATCTCTCTTTCATACTTTAATCATAAAAACAATCTATCCTTAAAAGTTGTTAGTTAATACGACAAATTATATATTTTGCTTGTGCATATATAAAATTATAAAAAGATAACTGAAGTCTCCACATGAAGCCACCCAGAAATCTTAGGTGGACACTTTAAAAAGAGAGAAAACTCATGAAAGCCTCTATATGAAGTCACTTAGGAATACTAAATAGACACCCTAAAAGGAGAAAACTTCTAGAAATTCTAAAAAAAAACAGCTTGTTTTTAAAATTATCCACTTATACCATTATGAAGAATTAAAATAACATCCTATATTTATGTCTAAATTACCCCACTTATGCCATTATGAAGAATTAAAAATAACTCCCCTATATTTGTTCCTAAATTACCCGAATATGCCACTATAAAAAACTAATCTAAATGATCCGCCAGTCAAATAATACATAATAAATATTTTTTCTTCAAATAAAGTAAAAAATCATTTAAGTATCCTGCCCTACCGGGCATATGTATGTATGATGCAACTAATCTCTTGCCTTTAATCTCTCCAATTTAAATCATAAAAAGAATATATCGTTATAGGATCTTTAGCGAATGCTCATTAATATATTACACACTATTTAAATAAAATATTATTGATTGTTCTTCTTAATCTAAATAATAAATTATAATATTTATTATGTGTCATCTAAAAGTACTAGCCTGTGCGGATGCACGGGTTGATGGACTAGTATAACTAATGAGACCGATATATATATATATATATATATATATATATATATATATATATATATATATATATATATATATATATATATATATATAGAATAAATCCAATCTACTCCCGGGTGTAGTTACTCCCACGTTCAAAATACCACTTTGCGTATGTGTACATACCCATTTATCAATTGTAGTATGTAAACATACCTAAAATAAGATTTATCAAAGTGATAACCATGAAAAAATTTCAGTGGAACTCGTAATTTTTTGCACCTTGTGATATATGTTATTTCCTATATAGAAAACGAAGTATGTTCACAAACTATGTGTTTCCTCATATATAAAAAATGGGTATGTTCACATACCACTTTTGAAATTCAAGTATGTGTACATACTTATTTTAGAAACCTCAAGTATGCGAAAATACATTATAGTTTGTGAGATACAAATATGGGAGTATTTACTCCTAGGAGTAGAAAAAACTCGTCCTATATATATACATTCTACACACGTGTGTCACTACTCCTACCTCTACATCTCATGATATACATTAAATCCGACCGAACGAAAAGTATGTGCACGTAGTATGTGATGATACTAGACTATCTATGATGGTATATAAGTTGAGTATGTGATCATACATAGAGTATGTAGACATACTAATTTTTATATACTAATAGTAAGGTATAATAGAGATATATATATATACACACACACCTTAGTACAGAATACTAAATGGTACTACTTCAGTATGGAATAACTATTCCATACCCCAGCCAACCGCCGAATCAATCTGGTGCGCGGCTCACACCACCGAGTCTTCTGCTCCGACCCGCTAAACCAAGTCAAAACTATCCCAAGTAAAGAACAAAATAGATAGAGAAGAATCATTCTGAGCGAGAATATAAGAAGCGAACGAAGACAGAGAATTGCGTAGATAGGAGGAGGATACCAACCAACCCCGGGACACAAACAAACAAAAGGGAATGAGAGAAATGATCAGAACGATTGAGGAAAGAAAGAGAATGCTCTGGTCAGTCAAGTTCATTCATCAAAGACCACATATGCTGATATGTATACACGGTTGAGCGAGTGCAAACACTTAGTTTCTTTATGCCATACACCTGTCCAACGATGCCATGGATTTGTTGAAAGAGTACCCCTTTTGCCCTAACTTCAAGCAGTTTAGATTTAACCGTGTTAATGGTCTCACGTAAGCCTAGCAAGTGATGAATCCTTTACCCTTGCTAATATTATGGAAAATCTTACCATGTCATAAACCTTCCATTCAGTATAGGTAAACGAATTTGATATAAAAAATTAGGGTGCAGAACTTTGCGTTCTCTTTTTTGCTTATATTTAATATAATACTCTCTTTTTTGCGATTAACACAATACAGATGTAGACGCTGACATATACGTACGCACACTCGTCCCTACAAACACACGCTTGCAACACTACTCCTATGAGCACCTCTGAAACACTGAGCCGGCAATTCCATGTGGATATTTTAGTTCTAATATGAATCAATTTGTGGTAGGCTTTAGTTAACAATTGATGTATAATTTGGTGTCCCAATATATAGTTGTACACTTTGCATCGTATCTCCATGTGTGTGACATACGTTTAGTTGTACTTATCTTTTTATATGAAATTGATTACTTTATTTTTGTTTATCTTGTTGTGCATTACTAGAGAAACAGGCTTCCATCTCAGGCAGATTTTCACATTAGTACCGATTATTTTGGCACCCGGTACTAATGTGAATATAAACTAGTACTAATGTGAGGTGAGAAGGGAGAGCCCCCGCCACGCCCTCGTGAGGGCACATTAGTACCGGGTGAGAACTAGCCCCGGTACTAACATGTTTACATTAATATCGGGGCTAGTTCCCACCCGGTACTAATGTGATCAGACTACATTAGTACCGGGTGGGAACTAGTCCCGGTACTGAAGAAGACACATTAGTACCGGGGCAAAGGAACCGCGGTACTAATGCCCTCCACCGCTTCCGTGCACTCCCACCCTCCCAACACTTAGAAAATATCACGCCTCCCACCGTCCCACGCACTTCCTCTCTCTCATTCCTCTCCTTGTTCTGCTATCTCTCACCTCTCTCTTTCTCTCCTCTGTTTGCAGATCTGCAGGCTGCCGGCGGGTGCACAGGCGGATGGGAGGGGCGCAGCAGCGGGCCCGGCCACTGGCGGGCGGAGAGCGGCAGGCCGACGCAGGCGCAGTGGCGTCCTGCCTCTCCAGCGCGCACGAGGACGGAGTGGGAAGCCAGGCCAGGGCGCGGCGGCGTGCGCACGGCGGCCCAGGCCTCCCTAGCGGCGCGGAGGCCCCTTGGCGCGCGTGGGGGATGCGGCCGCCGGCGCTGTGCTCAAGGCCTCCGACGCGCGGGGCTCGCGGCAGCCTCCCCAGGCCTCCCGGTGCACGGGGCCAGGGGCCAGGCGGCGCGGCCGGGGTGCCGGCTCGGCGGCGCAGGCGGACGCGGCCGGTGCAGTACGGCGCGACCTTGGGGCCGGCAGGACGAGCTCCAGCGCGGACTTGTGTTTTCCCTTGTTTTCTTCTTAGTTGAAATCGGTGACTGATGAATTGAATTTTGTGTTTATGATGGCTTGAAATTTAATAGTGATATGTAAATTTTGTGATTGTGTTGGTGTGAATTTTGTGAGTTGTGATTGTGTTGTGAGAAAAGAAAATGAGAAGAGAAGGAAAGAGAAGAAAAGGAAAGGAGGAACGGAACGGAAAGGAAGGAAAAAATGAGTTGACGGTGTAGGCACATAGTCCCACCCGGTACTAATGTGACTTCACATTAGTACCGAACGAACAATACCAGTTTGAAAACCGGTACTGAAGAGGGGTTATGCACCGGTAATGTAGACTGTATCCTTAATAGTGGTGGTAGGCTTTAATACAATTACTTAATCCACTTTTTCATCCCCATTCATATTGAATCAGACCTCCACCTGTGTTGACATCTGTTTAGGTGAACTCTCTTATGTATCACACATTTGTATTGTACCTTCATATGTCACACATACGTATTGCACGAGCACGAGTCACCTACCTTCATATGTCACACATACGTATTGCCAATATGCCTAGCACGAGTCACCTACCTTCAGACCCAAACGGTTGTGCACCATCGCTGAAAACAAAGAAAACACATACGTATTGCATAACAAACATGCACGTATTTGTACATGAAGCTTCGATATGCAGCGTTCTTTTTTCTTTATTTCCTCAGTCGGTGCCCAACTCCCAGGTCTCGTGGGTCTTCCCCCATGCTGACTCCACGAAAAACCAATTCCGTGGTTGCTCGCTCGGCGCGCGATCCAACCGGGGTCCCGCGCCCCCACGTGCGCGGACCCCACACGGTCTTTTTTTCTTTATTCAACGATTTTTTCTTCTGCATAAGTTATGTTCACAACTCATCGTTTACAAAAAAAAGTTGTGCGCACAACTTATCGTTTACATAAAAAGTTATGCGCACAAGTTTTTCTGTAAACAACGAGTTGTGCGTATAACTCGTCGTTGGTAAAAAAAATTTACGCAGAAGTTATTCTTCAAATATTTGTACATACAAGTTATACGTATAAGTTCTGAGCGTCATCAAACTTATGATTAAAAATTATACGACCAAAATTTATAGTTCGCAGTTATACATTGAAGTTGTGTGTATAAGTCCCAAAAGTAGAAAGATAAAACTGATGTTTGAAACAAGTTACACATATAAGACATTTTTAAAAAAAATTATGCATACAAATTGTATGCATAAGTTCCGCACGCGGGCTAGTGCTAAAGTTGTGCTTAAAAATAATCTGATAAAAATTTATACCTCGAAGTTATGCATCAAAATTATGTGTATAAGTTATGATGTAAAAAAGAAAAGTTGAAAAAGTTTTTACCTTTTCTGAAAAGAAAAGCTACGGCCGACGGGTGGGAGTCCGTGTCGCGGAATCGCGCGCTAGAAGCGGTCGCTAAATAGCATCGCCCCTGACTCCACGCCGAACCACACAAGGTCCGAGTTGATCACGGCCTGCTCCGCCACTCGAGTTCTTCTAAATTTTACACATATGTATACGACACAACCAAACACCATCGTCGAAGCACGCTAAAAACGTGTCCTGTTTGGACTCCACGTGAACCCGAAGCCCACTCGTTGCTGCGTCCCGCATGCCTTCATCCATCGATGCGCTCGGCTTCCATGACAAAACATCACGCGTACTACTAACTATGCAATAGTATGCTCTACAGTCAACCTCCAACCACAACTCCTTCACGTGGATTCTCTGCCATCCTCGACAACAGCACTGGGCTAGAATAGCCACCGCCGACGTTCACGTCTACTTGCCACGACCACACGTGCCGTCAACTTCTACGCTCCACATTGCACCATATCCCCACCGTACCAGCTGCCCGTTACACGACGTCTTGTAGATGCATAACTCTCAAATTTTCTTCAAGTGATCTTCCGCACAACCTCTATATCCAATCTAATCATAACTCTTGATACCAATTGTAAGAAATTAGCTCTCTGCGGCAACAAGCAGCCAACTAATCTTCACGCAGCGGAATGGTCATTGGATCTACTAAGACAAACTTGTACGATCATAGACAACAACGGAGACGTAATCTTTGTTAACGAGGTTCAGCCGAAGTCTACATCCCCGGGGCATGACTACGAGTGCTCCTTCCCAACTGCAATACCAACCGCTTTAGGATCCCGGCATCACGCCGCCTTCCCCCTGCGAGCCTGTCGCTATGTCATCATGGTTACAACAGCAGCCCCCCTCTCATATATTTATGAGGAGACTCGGGTTACAGAGTATGACGCAGACTCTACTCTATACTGCCAAATACCACTCAAGTCCTACGTAACCGGACTGTACACAAATATTTGACAAAATATTCAACACACAGCGTAGCAAGGCCTCGAAAACTACGGCTTCCATGTAGTCGATGCAAACACTCGTCACAACCTTCTCTTTCATCGGGCTGAAGAGCTCTGCCATAAACACCGGCGATCGAGCCGGCAGTATACTCCTGTGCGCCGCAAATGTATCGCCGTCAACCTCAAACGTGATGTCTGCCCCCTCTCCACTAGATAGGATATGGCCCAGATCCTTATCAACGTTGAACGGCGGTACAACCACAAACCTCTCCCTTGCCAACAAGCCCCCTTTGTCTTTGCGTATCACCTTCAAGACGGTGATGTCATACCTGATGCTGAAACAGTCATCTATAATGTAGCTGGACTAATTTTCAAAAAAAAATAATGTAGCTGGACTGCTCCAATCTGCTCCTGTTAACGAACCTAGTCATACCCCTTTTCTCGCTCATGGTAGCGAAGAACTTGCGACAACTGCCATCATCACTGCTCTTGCTACAGCATGGCACCGGTTCTTCTTTCTCACAAAGCAAGTTGAACCAGAACCGTGCCTTGACAAGGATATGCAATCTCTGTCCTCGTAGGAATTGCCATTAGGGTAGTAGAGGATGGACCAGCGATAGCCGGCAGCGGCGAACGTGGTGGCAATGATGAAGTCGCCATCACTACCGGATTCACGGGCTTTGCCGAGAGTGAGATGCTCTCGGCGCAACCCCCTTTCCTCTCGACACAGCCTGTGCCGAGAGGGAACCCTCGGCAAACCGCTCTCGGCACCACTGGGCCGGTAATGGGGGCTTTGCCGAGAGCCAAAGTCCGCGCTCTCGGCACAAATGTGTCGAGAGCCCAATATGGCTCTCGGCAAAGACGCGACTAGGGGTCACGCCGTCAGCAGCCGAGAGGTGGGACTGGGGGCTGGCGGGCCCACTTCTTTACCGAGAGCCACATGGCAGGCTCTCGGCAAAGAAAATCCCTGTGCCGAGAGTTGTTGACCTGGCTCTCGGCACAGCCGCGGCCAGGGTGGACTGCGTCAGCAGCGGGACCCACACCTGTGCCGAGAGCTGCTGACCTGGCTCTCGGAAAAAGGCCTGGCCAGGGGCCCGCCAGGCCCCGGCCCCACCTCTTTGACAAGAGCCTGGCTCTCGGCCCAGAGGCCTCCAGGTTTCACACAAATTATTAGTTTCAATCGTGAGCTTGAACAGGACCAATAAAAAAGTTATGATCAGTTACCGTAGTCCATCAGGTTCAATAATCAGTCGATTCAAGGCAGTGTGGGTCGATCCGGAAGCCGAGCGGGGCCTCGCAAATGGACATTCGGCAAAGGCTCCGCCCTACCCCCTAGCTCCTCATCCTCATGCGCCTCCTCATCCTCATGCACCTCCTCTTCCCCGTCATCCCTCTCCGGCTGCACCTCATCCTCCTCATCTGATGACGACGGCGCCGCAGTGGGTGCACCTTTGCGAGGCCTAGATCTAGACGACGATGAGGGTGCCTCAGAGGGGGACCTCGTCACCCTCCTAGCAGCCGTCGTCCCGGAGCCGTGAGCAACGTCGTTCTGGTACAAGTCATTGATGCTCCTCACCAGAGGGGCGCGACGAGAAGGGTGCTTTGGCATCTTTCATCAACCACCTGAAATAAAAAAGATTAAATCAGTCAGTACATAATTACATGTAAATACCAATTAGTAAATAAAAAAACAAAATATCCTAGTAACTAAGAAACAAATTATCCTAGAAAATTAGAATACTAATTATCCTAGTAAATAAGAAACAAATTATCCTATTAAATAAGAAACAAATTATCCTAGAAAATTAGTACGGATCTTACATGTTTTAGAAATATTCATCATGATCCGGAATATCCGGATCATAAGTCTCATCATCACTATCACTATCATGCATGTCCATAGACTCAATGTCGTGCTCCAAAGGAGGAACAATGTCATCATCATCACAGGCATTGCCTAAACATAATCGCTCAAGTAATTGTAAGTCATCATCATCATGAACCTCTTCTGCAGCATCGTCGTTGACAACAATTTCATTGTCTACTTCCATTTCGATCTCTTCGGTTAAGTTTATCTCAAACCTCCCTTGCAGCCCATCTTCTTGAACGAACTCTCTGGCATATGTGTTTGGGTCTAGTAGGTGGTAATCTTCATCATTTGGGATAGGTAGCTTACCGTGTGGCGATACCTTGTGCACAACATCCCAGCCCCTAAGACGCTTGTCCTTTTTACAAGGGTATGAAAGGTAATATACTTGCGTGGTCTATTGGGCTACAATACAGACATCGTGTCCTGGGTACACAGATAACTATTTAATTTCGACGAGCCCAAGATTCTGGTTCCATCTCACAACGCTTGGATAAAACCAATGACACTTGAATATGACAGGTTCAAGACGTTTGCAACCACGGTACTCGAGTTCGTATATTTTTTCAAGTCTTCCATAGTAATCTACCCCATTAGTTTGGCAATGCGTACAAACTCCATTATTTGTGGTTCTTCGATTGGGCCTTTTCTGCTCGTGTCATGTCGTGTGAAAGTGATATCCATTCACGTCATATGCAGCATATGACTTGACCCTCCAGGAGAAACCATCGGTAACTTGTCTCAACTCAGGACTCATAGAAGCATCGGTTTGGCCCTGCAAGTTCAGGCATGATTGTGGTTAATGTGATACTGCGTACAAGCTAAATTACTTCTAATGTACTGAGTACGAGCTAAATTACCTTCTGTTTGAACCAGGAAATGAAATCAGCACGTCGAAGGAGTTCCTCCTCGTGCTCGGTAGGTGGCCTTGAACAATGCCAAAGTGGCCCAATAAATTCACTGCACCAAATCAAATGAGGTTGGATGCAGATGAGGCAAGATACGAGAAAGGAAATGATGAGCTTTATTGACAACTTACTTTATGTATGGCCGTACTTCGTCAAGGTTGCGCAGAACATATATCGTGATAACGCACCACTCTTCAAGAGATAAGGTCTGGAACATCGCACCACTTGCACTTCCGAGTTGTCCTCGGAAAAGGCTGAGGTTCGACTCATTTGCGCCAGCATTGTACCGAGGAGGTCGATTATGCACGCTGGGAAGGTGCTCAGCATAATATTTAGTTGTGAAGTTTGACACCTCCTGCATAATGGATGCCTGTGCAATGCAAGCTTCAACTTTATTTTTATTTTTACATGTACTTCGAAGAACCTTTTGAACCCTCTCAATTGGATAGCACCAACGGTTCTGCACGGACCCCCCAATCATGCCTCGCGCGGGAGGTGCAAAATCATATGTTGCATTGGATTGAAGAAGCCGGGTGGAAAGATCTTCTCTAGCTTACAGAGCAACAAAGGTGCACTTTTTTCCAGTTTGTCAAGCACAACCTTAGATAACTCCTTAGCACAAAGCTGACGGAAGAAATAACTCAATTCTGCCAGCACTTGCCACACATGCTCAGGTACATAGCCTCGAACCATCATCGGAAGAAGCCGCTCGATCCATATGTGGTAGTCATGACTTTTCAGCCCCTTTAATCGCAGAGTAGCTAAGTTGACTCCCCTCCTCAGATTCGCAGCATACCCATCAGCGAACATTAATTTTTGCATCCATTCTAGTACTTCCTTCCTTTGTTCCCTAGCAAGGACGAAATCAACCTTAGGCCTTTTCCATGTCTTACCCGGTACAGCCTTCGGGATGACTTGCTTTAGTCTGTTGCATAACATTTCTAGATCGAGTCTAGCCTTAACATTGTCCTTACTCTTCTCTAGTATGTCCGTGATTGTAGCCCATAGTGCCTCGGCAATATTCTTTTTGGTGTGCATCACATCAATGTTATGTGGAAGAAGAAGATCTTTCATATACCCTCCACAAGCCCGACTTTTGAGCCCAAGCATGTTGCACATCATATCCTACAAAATGATGTTCTCCTTCTTTGAGCACGAGAGTGTCTAACTGAGCTTGAATCTCGGTACCTATCATCATGTGCGGTGGTGGATCTTTAACTACGACACTTTTCGTAAAGTTCTTGGTATCTAGTCTGAATTGATGGTCAAGAGGGAGGAATTGTCGATGTTTGTCGAACGAAGAATACTTGCCACCCCTCTTCAACCAAATGAACATCAGAGCTACCTTGCATATTGGGCAAGGGAACTTCCCGTGGACACACCAACCGCAAAATAACCCATAAGACGACATGTCATGTAGGGAGTACATGTACCACACGTGCATTCTGAAGTTTGTCTTCGTAGCTCGGTCGTATGTCCACACCCCTTCCTCCCAAGCCTTGAGCAAATCATCAATCAGAGGCTCCATGTACACGCTCATATTATCTCCCGGGTATCTAGGAATTATCAACAACATGAATATGTACTGCTGTTGAAAGACGATGTCGGGGGGTAGTTTGAGGGGGATAACAAACACGGGCGAACTCGTGTGTGGGGTAGCCGTCATTCCAAAAGGATTGAATCCATCTGTCATCAGCGCAACACATACATTGCGAGCCTCTCCCGCTTTGTCATCATGAATCTCATCAAAACGGGTCCATGATTCAGCATCGGATGGATGTGTAAGGTTATCACTGTATCGGCGACCCGTGTTGTGCCAAGTCATTTGCTTCGTAGATTCCTCGATCATGTAAATCCGTTGGATCCGCTGTATGGGCGGGAGGTACCACAAGACACTTACTGGGATCATGAGCTACGTCTTTTTACCCTCACTAGAGTCTACCTCCACGAACCGAGATGCTTTACATTTCGGACAGTGCATCTCATTCTCATGTTCTTTCCTAAATAAGACGCATCCTTTCGGACAGGCATGTATCTGCTCGTATGGCATCTTAAATGCACGAAGGACTTTTCGCGCTTCATACATGTCCTTCGGCAAAATGTGACCTTTGGGAAGCATGTCACCAAAATTAGTCACCAAAGTATCGAAGCAATCTCAACTCAGGTTGTGCTGGGACTTTATGGTCATCAGGCGGCCGATGGCATCTAGTTGAGATAATTCGGTGTGCTGATGAAGGGGTTTTTGTGCGGCATCCAACATATCACAATACGCTTTCGCGCTTAGCTCTGGCTCCTCCTCTGGATGTTCTCCTTGAAAATGTGCTTCATGAAAGTCATCTATCATGTTTGCTACTCTAGCATCACCATCAAGTTCTCCGATGCGTTGCCTCACAGCCTCATCTCTCATTCGACAGGTTTCATTATGGTAGGTCCACTTTGTATAGTCTCTCGTAAATCCGTGCTGCCATGTCCACCTTTGTATGACAGCGTGTGTTTCCGCAGTGGCGGCATGGACACCAAATAGTTTTCATGTCTTTATGCCCTTTAACCTTTCTGAATGCTTCATCAATGTAAGCTTGAGCGTTCTTAATCCATTCCTGGGTCACACGACCACCACTTGCCCATTCGTTGTACATCCACTCACAGTCACCCATTCTTTATCACATCAACGAGTTATATAAAAAAACATTGCATCATCTACACGATGTCTACACATTCTAATAGGTAAAGATAGGTCCTAATCCCACCCGTGGATGCGTAGATGGGGTCAGTTCCTATGGTCTACTCCGATTCGAGACAAAATTTCGATAGCACCCCCCCCCGCTCTTCTCCAAATACACGTCCCGTTAGGGAGATTGTGTATCCAGAGAACAACGAGGAGGTGCTACCGAAACTCTATCTCGGATCGAAGTAGACCATAGAAACTGTCCAGAAAACGTGGACAATTCGAAACAGATACAGTCATAAATATGCAAAGTTCTACATATTTCGAACCATATCTGTTCCAAACGGGAGATGCCTAACTAGGTTTCGGGATGTACGACATCATATGAAAACAAGATCATTTTGCGCTTGCTCGCCTAGTAACTCAATGGTGAGGCCGGGGCGGGCGGCAAGAAAAGGGTCGACCAGGCCTCCGAGACAATGGGAGCGCGACCTCCTACTCCTTCAGCGGTGGCGACAGCGATGGAGATTTTCCTACAAAAATATATCAATTATGAGTGTCTATTCAAAATTTCGACAGCACCTCCCCTGTACGGTGAGGTTTCCAAAACCTGCAACAAAAGCCACGACACGAAGGCCGGGCTACACACAGGCTTTCTTCCAACGGCTTGATCAGGTCTTGCGACAAGTATATTCCAAATTTATAGAAATAGGCATGACAACAATAAAATTGAACATCATATCAACTTTCTAACTATCTAAATAAATTTGCTAACTACCTAAATCAATTGGCTAAAATTGGTACCTATATTTGCCGAGAGTAGAGAGAAAGCACTCGGCACAGGACCTCTGCTCACAGCACAGAGGCCCATACGCCGAGTGCAGGACCTTTACCGAGAGCCTCCAACCTCTGCTCTTGGCAAATCTGACGGCAGGACTAACGGCCGTCTGCGCCGTGAGCTTGGCTCTATACCGAGAGCCGTAGTTTTTGGCTCTCGGCAAAAGCAGCTTGTGCCATGTGTCAGACCTGTGCCGAGAGCCAGTAACTAGACTCTCGGCAAAGAAGCCATGTGCCGTGAGCCTGGTCCATGGCTCTCGGCACAGCCTGTGGCTCACGACACAGACTGCGATTCCGGTTGTGAATAGATGACTCCCTTGGTGTGGGAGTAGCCATTGATGGTGAGCACGTGTGACCCGGACACTGTCTGGATGACCAACTCCGACGTACCCTTCGGCGGGGCTGTGGTACTGGCGGCAGGTGCCAGAAAGCCTTGGACGGCAAACCTGTCGAGGGTTTCGTCGGTTTCAGTGGTGGCAAAGGCGAATCTAGCGTCGTATCCGAGCGGTAAACAATATGACTCATGTGAGTAGGTTATGTGCAGGAACATAACCAATGTTCCCTGCGAGTGCGATCCCCATACAATACGGCCAACGCAACATAAGCGACCAGACGGCCGACCGCCGCCGCCGCCGTTGTGGTGGCCGCCAAACCTGGCCGCTTGACGATGACAACCTCCTCGGCGAGATCCTCGCCTGCGTTCCACCGGAGCCCTCCTCGCTCCTCTGCGTATCCATCGTGCGCTAGCGCTGGCAGCGACTCGTCTCCGGCGAATGGTTCCGCCCCCGCTTGTTCGCTCACCACCGGAAGGCCCTGCTCCTCGGCTTCTTCGAGGACTGCCTCAGCATCATGATGAACGACGTCCAATTCAACCCGATCATGGAACCCCCAGACTGCATCCATCCCTAGCGCTTCTTGCTGGGACACGCCCTCGCCGCCGCCGGGCAGGCGATCCAACTGCTCGGCTGCCGCCACGGACGAGTCGTCTTCACCGACATGTCAGCTAGCTCCGTCTTCGTCTGTGATCCAATCACCGGAGGCCATGACCGGTTGACCGTTCCGCCAGAGTTTCCCAAAGTGTTCATGAACGGGACGGTGCTCTACGCGTCCGGCGAGGAGGGTCACGTGCACGGTGCCTACCACTCGAGCCACTTCAAGGTGGTTTTAGTGTCCACTAGTGGTTGGGGCGCGCCCTTGCGCGCCGGCCCATGAAAGTCACGGGATGTTTTGAAATGGGCCCGTTACGGTCGTCCTAGCGTTCTGGGCTGTTCTGTTATTTAACCAGGTGAAAAAGAAATCGAACTATTTGTTTTTTGGGCTTGATGCTGTTGGCTGTTTGTAGTCTGCCATGGAGATGACCGTGTTGCTTAATCGGTGTTGCTTTGGCATTGCTTGTCTGGTAGGGTTCACCATAGTAGATGCGGGGATCAACCATTTGGTTCGCCGGCCAACTGCGGTAGCAGGCACAGGGTTGATTGGCCTAAGGAGGTTGCTCCTGCGGAGTGGGCGGCGAGTGGGGTTATCATGGGGTTCTGTAGCCTGTAGGTTGGGTCGGCCAGACGTTTTGGTAGTGATATTGGAAACCTTCGTAATCTATGTTCATTGTTGCTGATAAATCTAATTAGAGGCGAACTGATTTCAGGGGTTCGAAGCGGCGTCCGATGGTCAATGCTGGATTCTGCAAAGCATCACGGGTGGCTTCTTTTTTCCTTGTTCGCAGCACCTTGCAAAAGGCCGTGAGCTCTAGAACATATTGGAAGCGGAGCTGCGAATCTTTGCTGTGTGCCCGGGCCTGGTACTTGTTTCCTCAGGAAGTGGTGTTGTTTGCTTTTGCTCATTGGCGCTCTCTGTTCCTAGCTTGAGCTCGGCGTCGGTGCTTCAGGTGCGTTTAGGTTCCTCTTATTTTTTTCTTCTTGTATTTCGTCTCTCTTTAGCACGCGAAGGCTATTAGAATAGTTGTTTCCTTTATGGATCTAAGGGATGTCTATATTTTCGAATTTGATGTGTTTCTTTCTGGGTATAGTAGCGGTGCGTGTGTTGCCTGTGCTTCGTTGGCTCTGCGATGGTGCTTTGATAATATGTTTCTGCGAGGTTGTAATTCTAAGCGCTTTATTACACTGTGAGATTTGTATTTTTCATCAATCTCCATCTGAAATCCAGGGATGGATGGGTCTGCTGTTTTTAGTGGTGCTTCGATCCTTGCTGCTGCACTGATTGGGATGGGTGGCACCGAACCCTTGTTCGCGAACGTGTCAGGAGGGAATTACTTCAAGATGCGTGTATCCTTTGCCTTTCCAAACACAGAAGATGCTGAGGTGATGCAGGACATTGATGTTTTGGGTGATGTAGCAAATACAGAGCATGAGGCAGAGCAAAATGCTTGTGTTGCAGCATTTCGGTTTCTATGGCAGAATCATGGTCGCATCATTCTGGATTACAGCCTTCTTCGTGTTTGGTGCTCTGAAGAAAGGCATGCTGGTTGTTGGAGAAGCTGCAGCAAGGCAAATCTTCTTTCGAGTGTATCTCAGCACAGTCACTTGAAGTTGTAAACTCTTTTTTGCCCGCTTCAGTTTTATTCGCTCAGAAGATTGATAGCATGAGAACTGAAGGAGCTGATGATGCTGCTATAAGCTATGCAACTTCCTGTGTTGCTTTTCTGCAGATGATGCATGTTCGTGGCATGATCGTCCATCAACAGGGGTATGAATCAGCTGCATGCAATGTTCAATCATGGCAGGCTCAGTGATGTTCTACATGCTGAGGGGTTTATTCTTCCTGAGAACACTGTATGTATTCTCAGATTGTTCTATATTTGTTCGTATTTGTTAGATTGTTTTGTTCATAAGTTTAAGTCTTTTGTATGGCTGTCTTTTCAGGATGATTTTATTAATGAAACTGGAGGTATCCTTCCGGAGTTGTTCTTCCTGATTTTGTATGGCTGTCTTTTGGTTCTTATTCCCAGGTGATTGGTCGATATCCTTCCGGAGTTGTTCTTTCTGATAAATTGCAATCTCTTCTCTCGGAGGTTGGGCATTGTCTTGATAGCATCACCGCACCAGTGCGCTGCATGAATGAAAATGCCATCGTCGGTTCGCTTCCATTCTAGCTAGGGTGATCTTCCATGTTGTGGTTCTAATTTAGTTGCCATTCGGTCTTGTATCGTTATCTTTATTACCAAATGAAACTATGCCTCGATCTATCCCTATGTACTGTTATGAAACACCTGTATCTCTGGATGTTGAAAGACTATGTGGCTGTTATTCTACAGATTGTTGTATTGAGCTCTCATCCGTGGTACTCTATGTATGATATTTAATTATATGAGGTTATAGATCCTTTGTTGCTTTGCAGATTCAGGTTATGTACTAACTAATGGTATGCCTGGATTTGCTATGCCAAGTTCACAATAAAGATAATATAACTTGCAGCAAGTATACAGAACATATATGTTACTTTTTCCTTGCACTTGATGTTAATATTTCTTGAACCGCATCAATTTTGATGGAACAGATAGAATGAGCTTAGGTTTAGATATTGAGATGAGAGTAGTAGCATCTTAGTTTACATATGTTTCATGGCGTTAAAGGCGCACAAATGACGGTTCAGGTGCATTACAAAAGATGAGTGTCATAACACATTACAGTTAACATGCAATTGCTTCATATAAGCAATTTAGAGCGACTATAGAATGCAAAATTAGACTCCAGTTCCATGAAATGACGTTGAAGTTGGAATGTTGTCGAGGTGCCTTGCTTGAGGTTCGGAAATTCAGCACTGATAAAATGTCATTGTTTGTTAAGCTGCCATACAAAGCACAAAATTGCCATGTTATGTCAGAGATAAGGGAGGATTGTTTATGGAGTTAATATGGTTGCTTATCTGTTTGCATGATACATACCTACAGCCACAAAGGTAGGCTGAGTAATAGCTACATCAATTAGAAGCTGTGTTATCCTGACGTTTACTGATTCATATTTTTCTTCCATTGTACGATCTTGTGGTGGTTTGGTCAAGAGAGCCGCCATGATTCTTTTGGGCACTGTGTGAGGGAGATTAGTCCAGGCAATGCATTTGAACTGCTCTGATGTTGGCATAATATGTTTTATTTGCAGATCCAGGTTCCATCACACGATATGGGCTGAGAAGAAAACTGATGATCTTTGGTGTGCAGAGATGAGCTGGTATTTCGCTGACAGTAACAGAAAGCTGGACAGAAAGTTCTGCTACGGTCGACATGCTTGTTGTCTTCCAATGATCAAGTGTGAATTTAGCACATGGCAGATCGAAGCACTTGATTGACATAAGAATTTCCTTTGCGGTTGCAGCATGAGATCTGTCAGGTGGTAGTATGATGAACTGTTTGGCATCCAGCCTATGAACTTTCATGGAGCAACCAAGGTAGCTTGACACCATGCTCTCTGTTTCTTCTTTCTGGTAACCATGGTCCTCCTGAGACGCTGTGGCAACAACTCCGAAGCTGAGTTCCTCCAGCAGGTCCCTGTTGTCTGGAGTATCGGTTATGAAGCACTGAGCACTGTCGACGTCAGAAGTGCTTTCATATCTAGTGTTCATGTTTTGGAGATTGCAAGAGCATTCCGTTGTTTCATCACACAGGAAGCCAATAGCTCGCATCTTCAGTGTATAGATGCAGACTTTCTTCAAAGATTGTTCTCCAGATATTTGTTCTGTGACGTTGAGAGAGATTCTTCCTGGCATTGCAATTCTCTTCTGGCTCCACCCAAAAGCTGTGTATGACGAAAGGTTTCTTCGCTTGTCTGTTTCCTCGGATAGCTCTTCCAAGGCACAGTCGGGATGCAGGATTTGTTCAACAATTTCTTTCTTCCATAAATGAAGCGGTAACCCTTCGATAGAAACATATACCTGGTGATCTACAACATCAAATCCAAGATCATCTATAGGGTGCCAGATCTTGAATGTGAGAATGGGTCCAGCATGATTTCCTATTGTTCTGTTGTGCAGTTCAGCATATGCACGCAAAGCATCTTGATCATCTAAGAACATAAGCATGAGCTTGTTCTGTGAGTGAGCTATGATGTTTATGTCTCCATGATCACAGTACATAGTCTAGAGGAGATCCCTAAATGTTGGCAGACATGAACCGAGGCTGGGTCTGCTAAGTGTGACAACCAATGGGAACCTAATCTGCTCAAGGACACGACCACTCTTTTGGATGTTTCCCAGGAAAGCATCTCTATAAATAACCTGATTGGTAGTAGCCAATGTTCCAGCATGGAATTATTGACTGATAAGGTTTATGAAAATTGTATGGTGAATTTTCTAGAGATATATAAAAAGAAGCATGGGGAGCCTGTAATACTATATAGCATATTTTCAATAGCAAACTAAATGTTATTTTTTGCATGTGCTCTATGACTAAAAGTCTTATTTAAGCGCTAGAAACGGCAAACTGACCGTTGTTTTATCCTACTCATTCTAGAATGATAAGAGGGGATAAATAGACATTCCGAGACACACATGAAATGCCTCACAACTTCAGCAGCAAGTATGTGATGCATTGTTAGCTTAGCAAGCGCATTCCATAATTTGCATTTTGTTGACACCTTTTTAGGGATCAACAAGCACGCGGAGAAAGATCGCTACAGCTTCTCTGCGTAGGGCGGTCACACCGCCTATGAGGGGCGGTTAGACCGGGTTGCTGGGATAAACCGACGGTAGACCTACGAACGTCGGCTCGGGAGGGACCCCGTCGGAGCTGATGCACGTAGGGTTGCTCTAGGGTCGGCAGGCCACCTAGAATGCCTTCGGACGCCGCGGAGACGAAGGAAGAACAGCAAATCGAGGTTGGAAGAGCTAGGGTAAAGCGATAAAAGTAAAGGCAAAACGATAAAGAGTAGATATATTTGATCGATTGGATGATCCTCAATCGGCTGTGGCCCTTTATATTTATAGGGAGGGGAGGTCTTGCCCCATTAGGAATCGAAACCATTACAAAAATGTGTTAAAATACAACTCCTAACCGGTTTTGGTAGGGTAGGGCGGTCTAACCGCCCTGGGGACGCGGTCTGACCGCGTGTCCGACGTGCAGATCTTCCATAGGCCATATCTCTTTCATCCGGACTCCGAATTGGACGTTCTATATATGGATTTTGATGTACTCGACGAGACCTATCCAATGGTGAAGTCCAAATTGCCTTTTGAGGATTTTGACCAGGGTGGTCAAACCGCCTATGTAGGGCGGTCAAACCTTGTCTCGCCGTGTCTTGCCAATTTTGGGTGTCAACATATGCCCCCCTGTTTTCTGGTAAAGCTTTGCATGCCAGAAAACATCTATAATGATTAAAATTGGCAGAAAACGATGATTAACAATACATGGTCCATATTTTTCTTCTAAGGGCGATAATTGCTTTATCGGCCATAAACTTTGCTATGAACTCATGAAACAACTTGCTTTGGCCTCCATACCTGCTTAGTAGTCGCTGACCTTGCTGGTGTGACCATTGTATGTTGCTCCATTGATCGTTGCTTTCGCATCCGCTGCAATTTTCTCTTTTGAGTGCGGGATAAGCCTGAGGGGCACCACCTCGGCTGCATACCCTTAGAATTTTGCTCTTTATAATCTTCACCTTGCTTGATAGTAGCACATACATTATTCTTGACCAGATTGCTATTACAAGCGATCGGCCTTTGCAATGTACCATAACTTGGATATGCAATAGGATATTGAATCATATATGAATTCATGTACATACTACTATAATCAGCAGGTGAGTAATAACAAGGATAATACCAAGAACATGGCATAACTGATCCAACAAAAGGATATGATGCAGAAGCAAAATTACCTTTTTGGTGATGTGTATTTCCTCGCCCATGTCTTGGTGGTGCTTTTTCGCCCTTAGCACCTATTGGCTGATTTCTTCGCTTCTTTGCAGCTCCCTTCCTCTTATATTTGTCCAGGAGTTCTTCAAAACTCGGCCTTACCTTTCTCTTAGGAGCATCTGCATTTTTTCTGGAAATAGCGGTCAGACCGCCCCGGGACGCGGTTAGTGTAACACCCTAATTTTTGCAAAAATTTGTTTTCAATAAAATTTGTTAGAAACAAGGTTTGAATATTAAGGATTATAAGGTGTATTTGAATTTTTAGGCATTTAAATATATTTTTGAAAAGTAATTAAATAAATATAGAAGTTTAATGTTGCATACATGCTGGAGCATTGTTTTTTTTTTGGTTGCACTCAATTTGAATTTGAATTCAAAGTGTTTGAGTTCTTTTAAAAATTTCAAAAAAAGCTTTTCTTTAAACCCATTAACCCCTTCTCCTTTTCTGGCCCGTTTCTTGTTTCGGCCCAAGCCTGAGAAGTCCGCCGGAGCCCCTCCTACTCCTTCCGCCCGTTCGTCTCTGTTCCAGCCCAACAAAGAAGCGGCCCAGTGCGGCCCGTGTAACCCGCTAGCCTCGCCTCCTCTCGCAGCCACTGCCATGTGGGGCCGCCTCGTCATCCCTAACCTCCCGTCCCCGACACGGACTGCGCCACCGCTGTGGCCAAGTCCCGCTCCACCCCGCCTCCGTGTCGGCTTGAGGGCCACGCCAAGGACCCCGCCCCGTCCTTTACAAGCAGCCGAGCACCCCCGCCTCCCTCCAATCCAAACCCCGGAGCCGCCGCCTTGAGCTCAATGCCCGCGCCGGAACCCTAGCCTCCGCCGCAGCTGATCCCCCGCCTCGCCATCGTCCCGTCGTCGAGAAGCCGCTCCGGAGAACTGCAAGGAGGTGAGGATCCTCTCGAAGACGCTTGTGCACGTCCAGGTGCCCCGTAGCGTGAAAACAAGCTCGCCGGAGTTGATTTTCCGCCGTCGCCCGCTGCACCGAGCCGTACGCCGTCGCCATTCGCCGAGCCGCCTCCCTGGTTCCCTAAATCGATCCGCTGCCCCACCAGTGACCTCCCCGGCCGCTTCCCATCACCAAACAAGCCCCCCAGCTCGAGATCCTATCTCGCTGGCATGCTTTGCCGGCAGCGCCGCCGCTCGCCGTCAACCACGTCACCGTCTGCCGCTCGCACGCGTCCTCAGCCATCAGATCAAGATCCGACGGCCCAGATCTAATTCGACCCAGGTCAATAACGGTCAACAGCCGCGTGGCCGTGTCTTTTTGTGTAAAAGCCCCCGTTCTTTTTAAAATTGCAAGCTGTTCCTACCACCTTGAAAAGATCCTTACAGTTAGATCCTTTTCCTTTCGTTTTAGCCCTTGAGCTTTGTAGAAATAGCAGCCGAGGTCCAAGCCTTTAGTTTTTCAACCAAACCCCTCTATTTTAGAGTTTTCTTACGTTTTAGCCCTCGGTTTCTTGCAGTTAAGCCCCTGTAACCCTAGTTTCTTCACAGTTATGCCCTTACACCTTCGTTTAGCCATATCTTCTTCATTTTAGCTCTGTTTTTAGCGTTCTTTATGTCCAAACAATCGTATCGAAGAGTAGAATAGCTTTTTGCCTCTGTTTTGCTTTGATAATACTATTTGGTGATTGTTTCTTATTTTATTCTATTGTGTGCTTGTATGTACCTTGATGTGATGCGTAGAGAACATTTGGGCTGAAGGATTTGAAGACCAAGAAGCTCAAGTGTCTAAACAGCAACAGGGAACTGTTGAAGGCAAGTCTACCTTGATGCATACCCATTTACCTATACAACATGCATTTAATTCACTGTTCTTACTTTTGCTTGCATTAAATTGATGGGACCTTATTAAGGACATGACTAGATTATTTTATCCCTATACCTTGAACAACCTGGGTTTTTAATTTATTGTTGGGTAGCTCTCGCTATGCTTAACTTGGTGGATGGTATTAATGAAACTTTATGAAACTTGATTTATTTATGTTATACCTTCATTAATACAAGATCACCTTGTTTAATTGGAACATGGAGCGACCACCCAGGACAACAGTGCAACCACAAGGGCATATGGAACATGGAGTGACTTTACTTGATAAGGGCAAGGGGGAGAGTTAGTCAAGGTATAGACTCGCTCTAGTAGGGAGTTGGGCTTTGCTTAGACACGGTACCTACTAGGGGACTTTATACTTTGCGGCGGCTCGGAACCTTTGTGGGTTGCTTCACACTGGGGAAACTTTGTAAAGGCCTCATAGCGTCCCTATGCAATCACACCTAGGTAGTGTGGTATGATGCTTGGCCGGCATCACACGGTTGGGTTTAAAGTTCCTAGAACTTTTACGCGACTTGTGGGTAAAGATGTACAACCTCTGCAGAGTGTTTAAAACTAATCGATTAGCCGTGCTCACGGTCAAGAGCGGCCTGGACCCTCACATGATTAATCTATGAAAGTCAATGATTAACTTGATGCATCTGTCTTTATTTATGTTGTTTATTCTCTTATGTTAATTGTGGGTTTGGTATAAACTTACACTTGCTAGTATTTATGCTGCTAATAAAACATGACCAATTAAAATACTGAATGCTTAAACCCCTCAGCCTCCACTATAAAGCCTTGCATGTTATATTATGTTTCTGCTTGCTGAGTACGGCATGTGCTCACGCTTGTTTTCATTATTGCAACAACACTACCCGGATGTTGTTCAGACTTGGAGAGATTTGAAGATTTCCTTGGAGACTTCGACGAATTCTAGGCGGGCGTGCCACCAGTCAACTGCCTGTGGTGTTGAGCCTATCCACTGCATTGCTACTCGTTAATAATTAGTTTGTTTATGAGACATTTTGGTCTGTAATAAAGTTTAATACTCTCTTTACGTTTTGGCACTGTGTTTTGGTTATCACTGAGTCGTTATATGTGTGAACTTTGATCCTGGCGCACATATAATATGAGCATTCGAATTTGCCTTTAAATTCGTGTGTGACAAAGTGGTACCAGAGCCGTGTTGACTGTAGGACGTTAGCCTAGTTAGATAATGATCGGATTTAAGGATTATAATATCTTAGAAGCCATTCTTGCCTTATGCTTGCTTTATTTCTAATAATTTCATCCTTGCTTTATCTCATCCTTGATCTATTCTTGGCATCTATCTCATCCATCACATGTTTCTTTTTAGATGGTTCGTGGGTTGAGGACATCTCGCGTGGGATCCACTCATTGGTATGCGCCACAGGAGGACTACAATGCTTTCCATGATGGTGATACGGATGAGGAAATTGAGATGGAAGCACCTCCAGCACAGCCTGCACCTGCTCCAGAGCCCATCATTGTGTCAGATGAGGAAGAAGAAGACCCAGAAGAGTTGGTCCCAGAGGAAGAAGAAGACCCAGAAGAGGTGATTCCAGAGGGAGAGGATGGTGATCAAGGAGATCATCAAGATCAGATGGAGGAGCAAGAGGAGCAAGCTGAAGAGGGAAGAGAGTCAGCTGAGGAAGTGGAATGGTAGGTGTTCCACTACAAGAAAGATGGGAGAGGCATTCTCATGGCTGACAATCTAAGGAGGACAGTGTACGTTTGGGTTATGGTGAAGATCCAATCTACCATTGTGAGATGTGGACCCATCCTTGGTTTGAGCCTCACTGGGAGGTAACAGTAATCGTTTATAAAAGAGTTGAAGACTATGGACCTATGGAGATATCCAGGCACACCGACATTGCTACCAGAGATACTATGGAAGCTGGGATTGCCGAAACTGCTAGGAGAGCACCCTATGTTCTCTCTCACAGGGAGCGTTCTGAATTGATACACACTCGCAGTTTGTACACTCCTTTCAGAGCTAGTGGTGAAGCCAAGACCTATATCGCGTCAGCTAATGGCCACAGCCCCACCTTGGACAACCTCCGTGAATTACTGGCTACTGTCAACACCGCTTTGGATAACACCAACAACATGCTTGCCGCAGCTCAACAGAGGATCTATGAAATGGAGATACAGAAGCGTCAGCTAGAAGCTACTCTGGCAGAAAGGGAATCCCCTGTGATCCAAGACGGTGGAATAGAAGCTCATCACTCTCCATCACCCAAGAGGCCCCGCTACAACTCCCCAGACGCCCGCACTGAAGAGCTTCCTTAGGATCTAGGAGTTCTTAAGCTTAAGATCTTTGTAATTATTAGTTTCTAAACGATCGTTTAAAGTGTGCTTAGTCTAGAGGTGTGTTTGGATGCTTGAGTTTGTGTTAATGTTTGAGTTGGAATTTTGTTTGAGTGCAATGTGTTGTGGAGTGATGACCACAATGGCATTGGTTCTTTAGTAAAGTGTTAGTTGGGTTTATCTCTGCCTCAATCCATACCTTTCTTGTCCTAATTTCTTAATCTCTATGCTTTACCCCCAATACAATCTAGTAGTTCTCAATCTGCTCGCGGAGTTTTCTGAGTCAGCAGTACTTTTCTATTTTTATCTCGAGCTACAGAACTCCGAATACGGTAAATCAAATTGGAAAAGCTCAGGAATTATATATAAGGTTATCAGTAAAAATTTCAGAAATTTAGGAGTTATATACAGAGAGTTATATACGAAACTTTGGAGCTATTAGAATCTGTAAAACTCAGCTGACCCAGATGTCTTGTTTATTTCATAACTAAATCTACAGATATTGGATTGAAGTGATTCTAGTTGGAATGGTTCCGTAATTTCATTATACTTCTCTGGTTAAAATTTCATAATTTTTGGATTCCCCTACTGAGAGTTACATCTTATTGTTTGGAGTTAACAGAATCTGTCCAGAATTGAAAGTCTTTACTGCCTTGTCTTTCAGAGTTTTACTCTTAGTGCAAACATCTAAAGTAATATTCCTAACACTCAGATGGTGAAAACCAGGTCAGGATCCGGAGTCGATCAAACCCCAGTGATTCGCCAAAGGAGAAGCAGTAACTCCAGCAGATCATCTCATCAATCACAAATGGATCTAGTGATGCAGCAGTTCCTGCAGGCCCAGACCCAACTACTACAGAACTTGACCAACACTGTGGCTAATTTGCAGGCCCAAGCTAACAATCCGCCCCATGCACAACAACAAGCTCCAGTGAATAGGCATAGAGTGTTCATGAGCCACCAGCCACCGGTGTTCTCTCTTGCTACTGATCCGCTAGAAGCTGAAGACTGGTTGAAGACCATTGAGAAGATGCTTACCATTGCTCAATGTGATGATAGGGAGAAGGTGCTATATGCTTCAGGATGACTCCAAGGATCTACGTCGGCATGGTGGGATGCTTTTGTTGCCGCTCATGCCAATCCAAATGCTATTACATGGCAGGAGTTTACCACCAACTTCAGGAGCCACCACATTCCTGCTGGTGTACTGAAGTTTAAGAAAAAAGAGTTTCTTGCTCTCAAGCAGGAAAAGATGTCCGTGCCAGAATTCAGGGACAAGTTCATGGAGTTGTCTCGCTACGCGCCTGAGGATGTTGATACTGATAGAAAGAAGCAAGAGCTATTCTTGGATGGGTTAGCTGGACCGCTTCAGTACCAGCTAATGTCTCACACCTTCCCGACTTTCCAAGAGTTGATTGATAGAGCAATATGCTTGGAATCTAAGCGCAGAGAGTTGGGAGAGATGAAGAGGAAGGCTACCACTTCAGGACCATCAGGAAGCAGCACTCGCCCTCGCTTTAGCACTCAACAATGGACACCATCTCGCTATGGAGGCTCAAGTGGGAGTTATGGACAACAGTAGTATCAGCGCTCAGCTCCACAGACTCAACGTCCAGTTCAGCAGACCAAGGCCCCCACTTATCAGCAGAATCAGCAGACCGTTACAATCGGTAACCCTATGAGGCCTAGTGGACCATATACTCCTGGGAATAACACATGCTTCAAGTGTGGAGAGGTTGGTTACTATACCAACAGTTGCCCCAAGAGGACTATTCCTAGCACTCTAGTACAAGGTACACCTACAAAGAATGGAGGGCAGACACCCCAAAGCAGCAGAGGACAACAGAACTATGCACGTGGCAGGGTGAATCATGTGAGTGCAGATTCTGCTCAGGAGAATCCACAAGTGGTGCTTGGTATGTTCCTTGTTAACTCCACCCCCGCACCAGTCTTGTTTGATTCTGGAGCATCCCATTCTTTCATTACTTCCCAGTTCGTAGCTCAGCATAATATACCCATTAGTCCTATGACTCGAAACATGCTAGTTAGTTCACCTGGGAGGGAATTGAAGGCATCATATCAGTGTGAAAAGGTTAGTCTCAAAATTATGGGAAAAGATTTTGGGGCTAATCTCATAGTGTTGGAATCAAGAGGGATTGATGTGATACTTGGGATGGGATGGTTAGCTGCATGTGATGCAGTGATCTAGTGCTCTAAGAGATCAGTACTACTCACTAGTCCTGCTGGAGAGAGGATTGAATTTGCAGCTACATCAGCACCATCTTCTGAGAGTACAGTAAACCGGCTTGATGGGAAAGTTCTGGAGGATATTATAGTAAGGTGTGATTATTCAGATGATCTTCCAGATAGGATGTCAGGTATGCCACTTGATCGAGAAGCATAGAAAAGAGAGGATAGGTTGAAGAAGAGTCTCCTAATCTTTTTCTCAATTCTTCAGAATCTCGAGGACGAGATTCATTTTAAGGGGGGTAGGATTTGTAACACCCTAATTTTTGCAAAAAATTGTTATCAATAAAATTTGTTAGAAACAAGGTTTGAATATTAAGGATTATAAGGTGTATTCGAATTTTTAGGCATTTAAATATATTTTTGAAAAGTAATTAAATAAATATAGGAGTTTAATGTTGCATACATGCTGGAGTATTGTTTTTGTTTGGTTGAATTCAAATTTGAATTTGAATTCAAAGTGTTTGAGTTCTTTTAAAAATTTCAAAAAAAAAGCTTTTCTTTATACCCCTTAACCCTTTCTCCTTTTCTGGCCCGTTTCTTGTTTCGGCCCAAGCTTGAGAAGTCCACCGGAGCCCCTCCTACTCCTTCCACCCGTTCGTCTCTGTTCTAGCCCAACAAAGAAGCGACCCAGTGCGGCTCGTGTAACCCGCTAGCCTCGCCTCCTCTCGCAGCCACTACCATGTGGGGCCGCCTCGTCATCCCTAACCTCCCGTCCCAGACACGGACTGCGCCACCGCCGTGGCCGAGTCCCACTCCACCCCGCCTCCATGTCGGCTTGAGGGCCACGCCAAGGACCCCGTCCAGCCCTTTATAAGCAGCCGAGCACCCCCGCCTCCTTCCAATCCAAACCCCGGAGCCGCCGCCTTGAGCTCAGTGCCCGCGCCGGAACCCTAGCCTCCGCCGCAGCTGATCCCCCGCCTCGCCATCGTCCCATCGTCGAGAAGCCACTCTGGAGAACCGCAAGGAGGTGAGGATCCTCCCGAAGCCACTTGTGCGCGTCCAGGTGCCCCGCAACGCGAAAACGAGCTCGCCAGAGTTGATTTTCCGCCGCCGCTCGCTGCGCCAAGCCGTACGTCGTCGCCGTTTGCCGAGCCGCCTCCTTGGTGCCCTAGATTGATCTGCCGCCCCACTAGTGACCTCCCCGGCCGCTTCCCATTGCCAAATGTGCCCCCAGCTCGAGATCCTATCTCGCCGGTGTGCTTTGCCCGCAGCGCCGCCGCTCGCCGTCGACCACGTCGCCGTCTGCCGCTCGCACGCGTCCTCAGCTATCAGATCAAGATCCGACGGCCCGGATCTAATTCGACCTAGGTCAATAACGGTCAACAGCCGTGTGGCCGTGTCTTTTTGCGTAGAAGCCCCCGTTATTTTTAAAATTGCAAGCCGGTCCTACCACCTTGAAAATATCCTTACAGTTAGATCCTTTTCCTTTTGTTTGAACCCTTGAGCTTTGTAGAAATAGCAGCCGAGGTCCAAACCTTTCGTTTTTAAACCAAACCCCTCTATTTTTAAGTTTCTTTATGTTTTAGCCCTCGGTTTCTTGCAGTTAGGCCCCTGTAACCCTAGTTTCTTCACAGTTATGCCCTTACACCTTCGTTTAGCCATATCTTCTTCATTTTAGCCCCGTTTTTAGCGTTCTTTATGTCCAAACAATTGTATCGAAGAGTAGAATAGCTTTTTGCCTTTATTTTGCTTTGATAATACTGTTTGGTGATTGTTTCTTATTTTATTCTATTGTGTGCTTGTATGTACCTGGATGTGATGCGTAGAGAACGTTTGGGCTGAAGGATTTGAAGACCAAGAAGCTCAAGTGTCAGAACAGCAACAGGGATCTGTTGAAGGCAAGTCTACCTTGATGCATACCCGTTTACCTATACAACATGCATTTAATTCACTATTCTTACTTTTGCTTGCTTTTAATTGATGGGACCCTATTAAGGACATGACTAGATTATTTTATCCCTATACCTTGAACAACCTGGGTTTTTAATTTATTGTTGGGTAGCTCTCGCTATGCTTAACAACCTGGGTTTTTAATTTATTGTTGGGTTATTTTATCCTCTATCACAATGCAAGAGACTATGGCACTAGGGGACTTGGCTCCTTCCCTCAACCCATCAAAGAGACTCGCAAATCAAAGGAACTTTATGGGTGTTTTGTGAAGGAAGTTGGGTCTTATTGCCAACATTGCAAGATCACCGGTCATCACACAAGGGAGTGTCCTTTACCTTCACGTCCTTTACCTAAATTACCTTACAACTATCGTTCCATGTTCAACGATAACCATTTCTTGTTGTTGAAGAATAGCAAGGGCAAAGTGGCGGCAAGGTTTATAGGGACCAAGGCTAAAGTGAATCAACCTAGGCAAATTTGGGTTCCCAAAGCTTTAGTAACTCATGTGATTGGACCCAAACTTGCTTGGGTTCCTAAATCTTCAACTTGATCTCTTTGTGTGTAGGTGAACTACAAGGCCGGGGGAAGTCATTGGGTTCTTGATAGTGGGTGTACTCAACACATGACCGGCCAAAGTAAAATTTTCACCTCTCCAGTGGATGGTGCGGGGAATCATGAGCAAGTCACCTTTGGTGATAATTCTAAACGAAGAGTTTCTGGTTTGGGTGACATAACCATTGCAAAAGATCTCTCTCTCTTTCCTATGTTTTGTTTGTAGACTCTTGTAGTTATAACTTGCTTTCCATTGCTCAATTTTGTGATCTTGGCTTATCTTGCTTGTTTGATGATGAGGAAGTTATCATTACTAACAAGAAATCTAGTGAAGTTGTGTTCAAAGGTTTTCGCCATGGGAACATCTATCTTGTGGACTTCTCCTCTCATGAAGCAAACTTGACTACTTGTCTTTTCACCAAGGCATCCAAGGGTTGGCTATGGCATCATCGTATTGCACATATAGGCATGAGTCAACTCAAGAAGGCTTTCAAAAGAGGTTTAGTTCTTGGTGTGAAGGATGTCACATTTGAGAAGGACAAGTTATGTGGAGCGTGTCAAGCCGGCAAGCAAGTAGCAAGTCACCATCCTATGAAGGCTTATGTATCTACCTCAAGACCTTTGGAAATCTTGCACATGGACCTCTTCGGCCCTACTACATACAAGAGTCTTGGGGGTAATCTCTATTGTCTTGTCATTGTTGATGATTACTCACGCTATACTTGTACATTCTTTTTGGGCGACAAGAGCAAGACGTTCGGGATCTTCAAGAACTTTGCTAAAAGGGCTCAAAATGAATTTGAGTCATCTATTGTGAAGATCCGGAGTGACAATGGATCGGAATTCCGGAACACTAATGTGGAAGAATATTATGATGAGCTAGGCATGAAGCATGAATTCTCTTCAACCTACACACCACAACAAAATGGTGTGGTAGAAAGGAAGAAAAAGACTCTCATCACATTGGCTAGAGCTATGTTGGATGACTATGGTATCTCTCAAAGATTTTGGGCGGAAGCTATCAACACGGTGTGTCATGCTTCAAATAGGGTGTATCTCCATCGACTACTCATGAAGACACCCTATGAGCTTCTCATTGGGAGGAAGCCCAACATCTCCTACTTCCGAGTCTTTGGGTGTAAGTGTTTCATTTACAAGAAGAGGAAGGACCTATGGAAGTTTGAGAGTAGGGTAGATGAGGGCATGTTTCTTGGTTATGCATCAAACTCCAAGGCATATAGAGTATTCAACAACACTACACGTGCCATTGAAGAAACATGTGACGTGGAGTTTGATGAATCTAATGGCTCCCAAGGAGATGGCTATTGTTGTGATGATGTAGGAAAAGAACCTCTCCGAGATGCAATGAAGAAGATGACTATTGGGGACATCAAGCCCAAAGAGGATGATAATGCACATTCAACTTCCCACAACCATGAAGACTCATCCTCTTCCGATGATGATAATGATGATCATCAAAGGCGTACAAGACAAGAAAGCCCATCTTCCTCAAATGGACCACCTCCTACATCACAAGACACCCAAGATCAACGAGAAGAAGAACCAGAAGTAGTGCAACCTCAAGACGATCCAACCACACTTGAAAGGCATATAAGGACTTCATCAAACCACCCCATCGATCTTGTCTTGGGTGATCCAAAGGGTGGTACACGTACTCGCCGCAAATAATATGCTTCTTTTTGCAAACATCATGCATTTGTTTCTTTTGTAGAACCCACTACTATAGAGGAAGCTCTTGAGGACCCGGATTGGATCTTGGCTATGCAAGATGAGCTCAACAACTTCACAAGAAATGAAGTTTGGGTCCTAGTAGAGCACCCCCAAGAACAAGAACGTGATTGGCACCAAGTGGGTCTACCGAAACAAGCAAGATGAACATGGAGTTGTGGTGAAGAACAAGGCAAGACTTGTCGCCAAGGGCAACTCTCAAGTGGAAGGCTTGGACTATGGAGAGACCTTTGCTCCGGTTGCACGTCTTGAAGCAATCCGTATCCTTCTTTCTTATGCTTCTTGTCACAAAATGAAATTGCTCCAAATGGATGTCAAGAGTGCCTTCTTAAATGGCTTCATCAATGAAGAAATCTATGTTGAGCAACCTCCCGGTTTTGAAGATATCACACATACTAACCATGTCTATAGGTTGATCAAGGCTTTGTATGGAATCAAGCAAGCTCCTAGGGCATGGTATGAGAGGCTCCGGGACTTTCTCATCAAGGAAGGCTTCAAGATTGGGAGAGTGGACAATACTCTATTCACCAAGATCATCAACGGAGAGCTCTTCATTTGTCAAATCTATGTTGATGATATCATCTTTAGCTCTACCAATCTCAAAGTGTGCAAGGACTTTAGTGATCTCATGACTAGGGAATTCGAGATGTCTATGATTGGAGAGCTCAACTTCTTCCTTGGGTTTCAAATCAAGCAATTGAAGGAAGGGACGTTCATCCATCAAGAAAAGTACACCAATGATATTCTCAAGAAATTCAAGATGGATGATTGCAAGCCAATCAAGACACCAATGCCTACCAATGGACATCTCAACTTAGATGAGGGAGGTAAACCGGTTGACCAAAAGCTTTACTGTTCTATGATCGGCTCTCTTCTTTACCTTACCGCATCTAGGCCCGATATCATGTTTAGTGTTTGCATGTGTGCTCGGTTTCAAGCCAACCCTAAAGAATCTCACCTAAGTGCTTTGAAAAGTATCCTTAGATACTTAAAATACACACCTAGCATTGGCTTGTGGTACCCCCATGGTGCTTGTTTTGAGCTCTTGGGTTATTCGGATTCGGATTTTGCCAGATGTCGAGTAGACTGCAAGAGCACTTCGGGTGGGTGCTATTTGCTAGGTCGATCTTTGGTTGCTTGGTCCTCTAAGAAGCAAAACTCCGTGGCCTTATCCACCGCGGAGGCGGAATACATTTCCGCCGGGGCTTGTTGTGCTCGAATCCTCTATATGAAGCAAAGCCTCTTGGATTATGGTGTGGTTCTAGAGAGGGTTCCTCTCCTTTGTGACAATGAAAGTGCCGTAAAAATTGCTAACAACCCGGTTCAATATTTGCGCACCAAGCACATTGATATCCGCCATCACTTCTTGCAGGACCATGTGGCTAAAGGTGATATTCTCCTTTGTGGTGTTCGCTCTGAGGAGCAATTGGCGGATATATTCACTAAACCTCTTGATGAAAACACCTTTTGTAGGCTAAGGAGTGAATTAAATGTGCTTGATGCGTCCAACATCATGTGATGCTTGTCATATAGTTTGCATTTGCATATGTACATGTTGTAGGGGCTTGTCTAACCTTGTTAAGATAGTGGTGAGTATGGGTCTTGCTTGAGCCGGTGGTTTTCAAGTTTCGCTCAAGGCATGTTGAAAGGCTCACCATGAGTAAGCTTAACAAGGGCTCAAACTTGGCAAGATAGTTTATCTTTCTGCTTTGCATCTTTGCTTATCATATAGAATGCATTCATGTTTAATTTTGTGCATTTGTTCTTGCATTGCATTGCGTGAGAGGTGTCACAAAGGAAAATCACACTATGAGAAAGTTGCTTAGCGTTCAATGCAAATCAACAACTCCAAAGTGTGATGAGAAAAATGATTGTGCTTAATGCCTATTGAGTTATGTCCTAACGAGCTTAAAGTTTCTATCTCTAAGTTCAAAGGCAATAACTCATACATTCCCTTTTTGGATCTTATTTCGCCTATTTTTCTAACAAATTATAAGGTCTATCCCTTGTAGGGAATCTATGGTTTATATACTTGTATTTTGCAAAGGAGTGCTTGAGGGGTGAGGTTGTCACTCAGGATTGGTCCAAAAATGTGCTTGTGTTGGCTTGTGTGTGACATTTGTTGGATCAAAAATGAGCTTTAGATCAGCATTCTGTTTTTGTCACCGTCGGATGAACCGCTACCATGTAGGTTCCAGGCATTGGTTCATCCGGTGGCCGGGTCAGTTTGAATTTTGCTCAGTGCGCCACTGGTTCCTATCGTCGGATGAACCGACGCTCACCTCTATGGAGGCAACGGTTCATCCGGTGCTACTGAGTTTTGAGGCAAATTCAGACCCGCGACGCATTCATCCGACGAATCTAAAAACCAGGCCATCGGTTCATCTGGTGATGCATTTCTCAGATCAACACACATTATCCGGCGGATCGATCGACGCCCTATGTCTTTCTACTGTCGGTTCATCCGGTGCATCACTACGAAGCAGCCCCACTTGTCATATTCTTCCTCGGACGTTTTCTCCTCACTTCGTTTTCTTCCAGTTGCGCCTGTACACCGCCTCCGGCCGTCATAGCTCAAGCCCCAACCATCTGCGCCACCGCCGGTCCCCAGCACTCCCCGCCGACTAGCTCCGCCGCCGCCCCATCCGCTCGAATCTCGCGCGCGCAGCCACGAACCCTAGTTAGGGTTTTGGAGCACCGCCGCCATTTTTCGGCCAAGATCCGCCGCCGCAGCTCGTCGGTGACCATCTCCAGACACGCGGAAGTCGTCACCACCACCACTGCTTCTCTCCTTCACCAATTCCCCTGCAGTGGTGAGCATCTTCATTTTTCCCTTTCTCCTGTTCATGCAGTTCATGTTTTTAGGGAAATTTGTTTATGTTTGTGTGAACCTTGACTATGATTATGAGCTATACTTCATCCATTCCATATATCTTGCTCATTTTTCATAGCTTTGCTCAAATTCCTATAGTATTTGCTATATCTCATGGAATTTGAGCTTCTTTGCTACTGTTTATACTCTGTTCATATCATATCTCTTATCAGTAGCCCCTATTCTGTTTCTCACTCACACATACACATCATGTTGCACATAAGGACATTCCTAGACATACCTTTCATATCTTGTGGCATGTACATCTACTAGACATCATGCTTAGGCTCAATCGTATCTCTTTGCTTTGCTTAAGGACCCCTTATCCTTAGTTATTTATCTTGTTTATACTCTCCGCTCACCATTCTATAATCTTCCACTATTTCTTTGATAGATGGCAGGCGACAAGAGGAAGGGCAAGGCCGTTCTTGAGCCGAAGAAGAAGAAGAGCAAGCAGGATAAGGAGTGGGAGCGTGTGCTCCGAGTGCCCGACACCTAGGGACAGCCACAGAGGGTCATTCGGATTGGGATCAGTGCACAGAGTCAGGGGAGCAGCCCCATGAGTAGCAGCCATTACGGCATTCAGGCCGTACTAGTTCCCGTCCGACCAAGACAGAGTCACCTCCCTCTGCACCACGTACAGGTCCTCAGACTCGTGGTGGACACACTCAGCCGACTCCGAGGCAGAGGAGGACAGCAGCAGAGCAGCAGGTTGAGCAGGAACAGCAGGACCAGTCACATGAAGTCCCTGAGGTTCGGATTGGTGCACAGCGAGCAGAGACCTTTGGGGTCTATCTTCGTGATCTGAGGAGCCTTTCTGGGCCGAAGATCTGGAAGCTACGGTTTGTTGAGGAGGAGGAGTGGTTCCCTCGTTGCAGAGAGGACTGTGACCCCAGGTTTTGGACGATCCTTCAGGAGAGCTTCTACACCTCCTATGTCAGAAAGGGGTCACAGCTGAGCCAGCACAAGATGTTGCACTGGACAGCACTCAGAGTAGCAGCAGTTGGAGTCCCGATTCTCCCACACTTCGACTACATACCGGGACTCGCAGCTTTGGTCAGTGAGAGGCTGCGATACGTGCCAGAGTGGGTTCGAGTATTCTACGCCACTGTGTACATTTAGGAAGCCCGGCTTTCTATCAAGTTCATGTTTATGGGGCAGCAGTTCAGACTCACCAGAGAGGGGATAGCTGAGTTACTTGGGGTGCCAGTCGACAACACTTTGATTCACTACCTGGCCTACCCCGACGTTGAGGCTCCTCGTCGTGCTCACACTCCGATTGTTCCTTCAGACGAGGAGATCAGCTTTCTCTTCCAGCAGCTGTTCCTCCCCGGCACCCCTCGGACCCCTGACCGGTTGACACGTGAGGCCTACGTGGTCCACTTTGCTCTCAAGAGGTCCCTACTCTTCAGGATGGGGAATGCCGAGTCGATCACTGGAGTTCAGCAGTGGCTACTTCTGTATATCATGACTCACCGGCCGTTCGACATCGTGGATATTCTGCTCAGTGAGATCGAGGACGCGATCATGGATGGTATGGGGATGACCCGATAGTTTCCCTTTGCTCACTGGATCAGCTGGATGCTCTCTCGACTCGAGTCACAGCGCTATATCTCTATCTTGGAGCGATCCAAGTACGTGTTCAAGACTTATCATCCACCGATGCCAGGGGACAGGAGGCAGGGACCCAGAGGACGGAGGAGAGCAGTTGAGGACCTCCAGGATTGTGCTGCAGCTGAGGCAGCTATGGACGAGGCCGCACGTCAGGACGAGCTTCTTGCTCTACCTGAGGGGCCTCTACCTGCATACCTTGCCACTGACACCGAGGACTCCAGCGAGGACGAGGACTTTGAGCCCGAGCCACAGCACGTCTTCCGTGTCCGTCGTACTCATGACGACGAGGCTGGTGGCTCCAGTTTGCCAGGACAGCGAGAGGCTGAGTCACCGATACCTCCGATCTCCACTTCTCAGGTTACTCAGCCCGACTCCTTGACTTCAGTGATACAGTCCTTGGCAGACCAGTCCAAGGCCACGATGGAGATACAACGCCAGATGCAGGCACAGTTCCAGCGGCAGTAGGAGGCTTAGTAGGTTATACTTGACAGTATACGCCAGCAGCAGGAGGCTCAGAGGTAGCGGATACAGTAGCAGCAGATGATGACCGCTCAGATGTTCTCATTCATGTCCACCTGCTTCCGACTCTTCCTACCCAGCAGCTACTTCAGCCTGAGCCGGCAGTCTCTCTTCCTCCAGCCAGTGTTCTGAGCCTCCCCATCCCGGCCGTCTCGATCTCACCACTCCTTCAGTCAGGGACGTTTGCCACTCAGCCGCTCTTGACTCCATAGACAACCACCTTACTTGAGCAGCTCAGGGCGGGTCAGTTCTCACAGACTCCTTCGACTTAGCTGATGTCCAGGTCCTCTTATCTTTGAGACACCGGCACGTCCTTCCTTGGGGTTCACCTCACCTATGCCGACTATGGCTACTCCTCATGCAGAGCGACTCGATCAGGAGGATACCACACTTCGTACGGTCACTCAGCAGATCGAATCAGAGATGGCAGCTGTCTACTCATGCTTGTGTGTTTGCTTAATTAATGCATGTGTGCTTGTTTATATCTTTTCCATGCATTAGTTGTAGAGTTTATGCTTTAATTTCAAATTCTCATATATCTCTACTTGTGTTGTCATCTATCACCAAAAAGGGGGAGATTGTAAACATCAAGGCCCCACCGCACCTTTGGTAAGGGTGTGTTTCGGTGATAAATGACAATCGTATACTTGTGACTAACCTTTGTTTTGTAGCGGATTTATTCTTGGGTTATTGTCATAAGTGATAAGTGAAATGAGACCCTCAATTTAAAATTATGAATGATCAATGGACAAAGACTACAAGGCTAAGGACATTGTTAGTTCCAAGAGTCACAAGGAGATGAAGGACACTTGGATTTGCTAGTTTGTAATGTTTGACCGTACTATTAAGAGGGGTTCACACTCTAGTAGCTTGACCATGCCAAATGCTATGCTATATTCATGCACTATCAAGCTCCTTTGGTCACTAAACAGCTCAAGATACTCATGGAAACACATTGGAGGCAAAAGAATTGAAAGAAAACTCAAAGGCGATTGAATTGGATGAGTTAAAATGAAAAATGACGCGTTGGATGATCCGACGCTATCATTTCTAGTTGCACCGGATGATCTATGTGACAATTTCAGAGAAAACTGCACCGCCGGATGAACCGACGGTGCATCATCGGTTCATCCGGTGACCTAGGGTTTGGTAACAGTGATGATTCGAGTCAAGTGCCTTCAGCACCGGATGAAGCGACGATCCAAGCATCGGTTCATCCGGCGCATGCATATAAATCATACAGAGACGCACCAAGTGAACTTGCTTCAGCACCGGATGAAACGACGCTCATGAAGACACTCATCGGTTCATCTGGCGCCTATGGTTACTTCATACAGAGACACACTGAGTAAAGTTGCTTCAGCACCGGATAAACCGACGCAGCATCGGTGCATGCGTCGGATGAAGTGGTACAGCGTTTGGGTTCAACAGCTATATTTCTTCAAACAGAGTGACCGGATGATCCGACGCTGTCGCAGGGGGAACCGTCGGTTCATCTGACAGTACTACTTTTTAGAGGACTTTTCTAACGGCTAGCCACCCTTGCTAGGCCTATAAATTGGACCCCCTGTGTCTCTTGAGCTACCTTTGCCACTCTGAAGAACTACTGCAGCCAAGGAGAAGGAGAGTTAGTGCTTTGATCATTTGGATTTCATCTTCCTAGCCAAGAGGAATTCTTTCTTGGTGATCAAGAGTTTCAAGGTGCTTTCAATGGCATTGCTGAGTGCATTGTTCAAGTGAAAGTGTGTGAGCTTGTTACTCTTGGAGTTTGACGGCTCCTAGATGGTCTCGGTGATTTGAGGTTCTTGGTGAGCTCTTGGAGATTGTGGGAGCCCCGGGAAGTTCTTGATGTAAATGGATTGAGACACACTATTCCGGAGATGGAGAACGGGTACTCTTAGTGAGCACTCAAGGCTAAGTGGCTTGAGGGGGAGCAAAACTCTTTGTGAGTTCTCCAACGTGGATTAGGGAGAAGCGTCAACTTCTCGATAGCACGGAAAAAAAATTCGATTGTCTCTTGTGCACTCATTCTACCTTCTTGCACTTATTTCCGTATTTACTTTCAGCTCTTAAGTTCCTTTGTCCTAGTTTTCCTCTTGTGTGCTTTACTTGTTGCATATCTGGACTAGGATGCTTTTCTCATGTTAGTGTGAATCTTGCTAAGGAACTTTGTTGCTAGTGTGCTTAGTTGGTAAAAAGAAACCTTTTTAGATGGGCAACACTAGAGATATAAGTTAAGGTTTGTTTCTTGTTCTAGAAATTTAAAGAAGGCCCATATTCAACCCCCTTCTATAGGCCATCGATCCTACACATATGTAAAACAAAGTAGCAGTACGTAGTAAACAAATAAGAAACAAAGACAGGAACCATAAGAAATGCACCAAAGTTCCTCTCTGCTTGTCTGAATTTCTTCATCTATGCGATCGGAGCAGCTCGCATTTCAGAACAACCGAAATGAATCAGAATGGGAGCAGCAACTTCAATCTGGTGGCTACACAAGTACAGAACAACTAAACAGATATGATCCATGACCGCTTGCTGCCACAAAAATCTAAATCCTAATACACCTAAATCTCATCAGAGGTAAACAGATAAGGAGATTCGGAGAAAATCGATGAACACCTGCTTGGCTTCCTCCTAGTCCTTCCATCCGACAGCCGGCGTCGGCGGTGGCTGCCTCCTTCCAGCAGGCGCGACGCAGCCGCGCGCGGTAGGGCACCAGGGGGCAAGGGGCAGGCAGGGGCCAGGAAGTGATCGGCGGTGGGCGGACTGGGCGGGCGGCGGGTGAAGGCGTGGAGCACTAGGACGGCATGCGATGTCCGGCGGCTAGCGGCCGACGGGGATCACAGCCTCACGGAGTCACGGGCGGAGGCGTCCGACGGGATCCCCTCTCCTCGCGCTTGCGGTCTCGTGGCGTTGGGGCCTCGGGTAGGAGCCTGCCAAAGTGCCTAGCCTAGCCTCAGTAGTAGCCTGTGCTTTGCGTTTACCCTAATCGGCGAGTTGCGCCTCCAAGTCATTGTTGTGGGCAAAAAAAACTAGCATGTTCGGCAGATTTATTGAATACTGTTCACTATTCGATAGATTAGATGAAGTGGAGATGTGAGTTTTATTGGGTCACAACTAGGACCTCAGCTTTTTTTTTTGCGGGTAACTAGGACCTCAGCTTTTTTTTTTTGCGGGTAACTAGGACCTCAGCTTGGGCGGCCCTAGTTGCGCAGCTCCGCCTCTGGACATACAACTCTATTTTTTTATTCAGTACTTTATCAGGTTCGATCATTCTATTGAAATTAACTCCATAATAATATATCTTTTCACATTGGCTAGACATGTACACCAAAAAAAAACTGAATATCTTATCTCGAGTCTTTGAATAGTTTATGAGTTTGCACTTGTCTGAGTTGTCTACTTGGCATCTAATAAAGAAATTTATATGCGATCTTCCCTTCACTGATGTTCTCCCAAACAAGCCCAAGAGAGAGACCCAGAAGGGAGAGCTGGAGAACTGCATCTCCAAGCTGAAATGTTCTGCAAAAAGTCCAGAAATGATCTCAAGATGAGGGCTGCCAGAGAAGCTCTCTGCATGACAGACTGGGTCGTACAGCTATGGGAGATGGAACTGATGATGGGTAAAGAAGAAGGGGTACAACTAGAAGAACGGCCGGCGGTGAAGGACGCCATCTGGGTGAACGTCTGATGCTCTGCCGCCAAGATGCTGCAAAAAGAGATAACCAAAAGGGGATGAAATCCATAGTTGTTTAGCTTGTTTTTTCTTCAGCTTTGCTTTCGGTAAACTTGTTGGGCCAGTTGTTGGCATCTGGGTTTTCTGCATCCTACGAGCAGGGATGGTGGGTTGCGGTTTACAGGTCTGTGACCTGGCAATCTTCATGAGCGCTCATGAGACCTGAATGTAAACTGTGATATTTGTCTTTTATTAAGGCGGGGGCGTGTGCCCTATAACTCTAAAAAAGCCCAAGAGAGAAGCTTATGTGCCTGTGGTAATGGTGATTGGGACCTGGGCCTTCATGACCGTCTCACCTCGGCAGCGGCAGCGGAGCTCCAGATCATCCAGCACGCCTTGCTCCAAGCTGTGCCTGATGCTGCTTCACCCGATCGTCGGGGTGTCGGTGAGCAGATGGTCCCTTTCTCGTCTGCTGGCTTCTACTCCAGCGTCATGAGCCGGCATCCTCCGGATCCTTTTGCTGCACGCATCTGGGACAGTGCTGCCATCCCCCGGTGCAAGCACTTCCTGTGGCTTGTTCACAGGGATCGACTGCCCTCGGCCGCGCTTCTCCACCATCGACACATCGTTGACTCCCCCGCTTGTGCTTACTGCGGCAGGGAGGAGACCCAGCACCACTTATTGCTCTCCTGCCCTCTTGCGGTGGCCGTTTGGCGAGCCATCGGGTGGCTCACGGCTCCACACCTGGCGACCTTCCGGGATCTCTAGGGGCTCCCGGAGCTGCTGGAGCATGCGTCGCCCAAAGTTCACTCCATTGTCACCGCCGTCTTGTGGAACATCTGGAAAGCTCGGAACTCCTGGGTGTTCCACGGAGTGCGCCTCACGCCGGCCGCTTTCCTGGCAAAGATCGAGCTTGACCTCCAGATCTGGCTACACCGTCTCCGCTCTTCTCTGGATAAGGCTTCACTTCTTCAGTCGTTCCATCAGTTCCATGTAAATTAGTTTTTCGGGTCTTGATTCTTCTCTAAACCCCCTCTCACAAATCATGTATACAACAAACTCGTATGCTTAATATAATGTTCAGGCCGGCTCCTCGCTGGCCGTAGCCTTGTCCAAAAAAAAAGCTTATGTGCCCTTTGCACACTAGTATAGTAGTCAGTATTTTTCAAATGCAAAAAAAAAAAAAACGATGTGCTAAACATTATCAATTTCATCTATTCAGTACTCATATACTATATTTAAGTTCAAAATGCAGTACCACTTCATCACCAACATCGGTGTATGTAGATAATATACAAATCGATTAAAAAAGCAATAATGCTCTTATGTTACAATAGCGACAATCAAAAATAAAGTGAACCAACAAACTTTGCAAATAATATAATGGTAACTCCCAAATGTTTGCCGTCCTTTCAAGATGATGCTGTCACAGTGAGTTTGAGGAGCAACTCTTTCAGCATGGAAGGGCAGCTGTTCGTCAAATGCTCAAAGCCACCTGTCACAATGGCGGCCGTCAGATTGTTGCCGGACATGAGAAAATCAAAGCACTTCCTCTTAAGCCCATCACAACCATGCTGCTCGGCTAATGCCAGTAAGGTTCCAGCAGTGCCTATGTTGACGTATCCGCAGAGCTTTTCTTCGCACATCAGCTTCAGCCTATCCATACCATATCGATCCGCCGCCACGAGCAAATGCTGCGCCATGACCATTGTTGTGTCAACATCCTCTACATTGTCACGGAACACATCGGTGTAGATGAAGTCCAGCAGGGCCCTGAACACTCTCGGTTCCATGTCATTGATCCACACGCAGGTGGCGGTGCCCTCCATCATGGGGCTGAAGAGCTCCGCCTTGAAGACCGCGACCGGGCGGCGAGTATGCTCCTGTGCGCGCTCAACGTTTCCCCGCCCACCTCAAACTGGACATCGGCACCGTCCCCAGTCGAGAGGAGATTGCCGAGATGCTGAACCAAGTCGGACGGCGGCACATCGACAAACTTTGTGGCGGTGTTGCTGGTGGTGGTGGTGATGGCATCATCATGCTTGATCACCTTCAAGGTGGTGATGTTGCAGATGATCCTGATGGCATCGTCCCTAATACAGCCCGACTGCTCCAGCTCCTTACGCTTGACAAATTTTTGGAAGCCCCTTGCTTCAGACATGCGATTGAACTGGGTAATGTACTTGGTGTAGCAGGATACGCCGGTGTTGTTGAGCAAGCTGATCGAGAATAGTGCCATGGCGTCAGGAGGGCCGGCGAGGTAGATGGACGCGTACGCGACATCGTCGTAGATGTTAAAGCCATTGGGATAGAATCTGATGGACCATCTGTGGCTGGCGAAAGTGAAGGCCTCGGAGCTGATGGACTCGTTTTTGGCAAGCCCCACGGCCCGGGAGTACCCGTTGATGGTCAGCACGTGGGATCCGGACACTTCCGTGACGTCGACCTCCGACGTCGTGTGGTAGTCTCCTCCAGGTGCGGTGCTGCCGGCCAGTTCCGGCGGCGGACGTCGTCGAGAACGCCATGTGCGTTCGAGGACGAACGAAGGATCGACTTGGCTGAAGACAACAGGCGAGCAAAACAATTGTGTCTGCGCGCGTGGGTTCGTACGTGTGTTGGAAACGATCGAGTCCAGTTTTATGAACGGTCACGTAGGAGATGGAATCGGACACGACAAAGTTTTTTCCAGCGTCCGATATGCATGCGGTGCGGTGTTGACGGCGACTCAGATTGGACATATAAACGAAGTCCTGGGACGATGCAAATTGCTCGGTGTTTATTAGCTGCATGTATTTTATTTCACTTGTTTTTTGAAAAAAGAGAATAGATTTCAATATTATAGCCTCTGCATAAACTATACATATAGTTATTTCATATTAAAAACGCGGGCATCACAAATGAAAATGAAAGAACAAAAAGGTCGGTCTCTTGAACAAACTCAAACAAATCATCTAAAAGCAATTCTGTTACCAAACGACTCCATTCACTACCGGATTCTGGGGCTTTGCCAAGAGCCCCAATCCTCTCGGCAAAGGGCCCTTTCCTCTCGGTGAAGGCTTTGCCGAGAGGAAGCTCTCGGCAAAGCCCCAGAATCTCGGTGAAGCCCTCGGCAAAGCCCTCTCGGCGCATCTGGGCCGGCAAAGGCCGCTTTACCGAGAGCCGGTGGACATCCTCTCGGCAGATATGTGCCGAGAGGCCCACCTGGCCCTCGGCAGAGGCGTTCACACCGTCCCCCGGGTCACGCTGTTACGCGTGGGGCCCACGTTCTTTGCCGAGAGCCGAGGCCCAGAGCTCTCGACAAAGAGCGCGCCTCTGCCGAGAGCCGCGGCCCACAGCTCTCGGCAGAGGGCTGAGCATGGGGTCCACTCCACGCGCCTGTGCCGAGAGCAGGGGACCACCGCTCTCGGCAGAGGCCTGCGCATGGCCCCACGGCACGCGGCTTTGTCGAGAGCCACGTGGCTCCTGCTCTCGGCAAAGGCGCGTCCCAGGCAGCCACGTCACGCACCTTTGCCGAGAGCAGTGGATTTGGCTCTCAGCAAAGAGACGTCTTTGCCGAGAGCAATGGATTTAGCTCTCGGCAAAGCCTATTTCTTTTTTTTTAAATTTAGCAGCAGCGTCAAAAGAACCCACAAATCACAGAAATCATCACACATATAAAATATTCATCACAGACAACTAATATTCATCGCAGGAAGCTAATAATCATCACAGGCAGGTAATATTCATCACATAGTCCACAAATGCAAATAACAGAGTCCAAATGGAAGTACAAGTCACGAAGTGGAAGTCACAAAGGTCCAGCAACTCACAAATGTCCAAATTCAAATAAAAGGTGCATAGTTCACGAACTCACTCGTTCGTCGTGTCATCATGCGGCGACAGGGAACGCCCGACCCCCCCCCCCCCCCCGTCGGCGGCTGCTGTGGCCACGACCCCCACCCAGACGCGTGTGGTTGTGTCATCATCCCCGGCCAACTGTGAAGCGGCTGCTGAGGGCGAAACGGCTGCTGAGGGCCAGGCGGCACCCACTGCATCCCGCCCCAAGGACTCTCCCGAACTAGCAGCGACCACTCGTGTCCCATAGGCCCATCATTTGATGCCGCCGATAGATTCTGCGTAGGATTTAAAGTGAGAAATGATAATACGAGTCATTTGTACAAAGTCATTTTCGAATTCTACGTCATTCTAGGTTTTGCTAACATTTATAAGTTGTATACTACGATGAGAAATGAATGTAAGGTTTTGAGCATTTATATGAAGTCATTGTGGGTCACTACTAGAAACAAAAAGAGGAGGGTTCGAAAGTAGCTCACTGGAGAAATAGTAGCCGGTCGAGGGATTGGAGGCAAGTACACCTGCGGTAGTGGAGGGAGTTGCGCCTGTGGCGCCACCGCGTGACCAAGACTCTGCATGTACTGAAGCACGGAGGCATACTGCTGATTATGGGCCTCTTGTATCGCATCCATCTGCCTCTGGTGGGCCTCGTCCATCCTTTGCATCTGCTCATCGGCGCGCCTCTGCGCCTCTTCTACCTGCCTCTCCCGCTCGGCCCTCTCTGCTGCAAGCTGGGCCTACAATATTTGATCTACACATTAGAATACAAAGCAAACATATGAAAATGTCAATGGACGACGCAGAGAACAGAAATAACCTGAAACTGCTCGTGCAAGCTCTCCGTAACGGTGGGCCGCCATTGTATGGGCGGGCCTGAGCTCGTGCCCCTATCTCGAGATCGAACCTGCGAGAGCGACGGAACCTCGGACGGGACCAGGAGACTGTCACCAATCCAGTACCGTCCATCCGTCTTGCCGCCTCCACTCCTCATGACGCTTTCTCCATCAATAGGCTGTGTCACTGGATCGTTGTCTGGCCCACGAACCTCTCTTGCCGTCGTGACGTAATTTGTGATGCGGGGCTGGATTGTCGGGTTGCTGTACGCCTCGGGAAGGTCGTCCACGTTGAAGGTGACGTCGGACGTCGCCTTGCCCTTGTGTGCCATGCCATATGCCTGGAGCTCGCTGCAAGGCTGATTCTCATGTGCCCGAGACTGCAAGAAAACAACAGAGTGGATGTTAGACTAATTGAGAGTTAGATAACAAAAAATTGAAATAAAGAAATAACTTAACGTACCCATCTACGACCATACTCGTGAAGGTTAACGGGCCTTGGTGGTGTGCTGGACCTGCCATGGCCAAACGCCGCCGCCGGCGCTCGAGGTGCTTTGCCTCCCAATCCGGCTCAAACCACTTATCCACAATCGCTCTCCAAACCCGAGGACGGTCGGCAACCCACCACGGAGGCACCTGCACGTCATCAAGAACATCAAATTGACCAAATTTAATCAAAGAAAAATGAATTGAGCATATTTACCTCCATGTATTCTTCTGGAGTGAGCCGCAGGTTTCGAACTTCCCGTTTTGTGGCTTTCACCTTCTGCCTAGCATTCCAGATAATGTAGCCGCCGCCTGCTCGTATCCCAGCATGCATCTGTAGAAATCCTGCATATAAAAGTGTTGTCAATACTTGAGCAAAATCTAATTAAGTCGATTTATTCAGAAACACAATTTATTGCTAGGAAAACTCACCCAAATACATGTCCCGTTAGGGAGATTGTGTATCCGGAGAACAACAGGGAGGTGCTGCCGAAACTTTGTCTCAGATCGGAGTAGACCATTGGAACTGACCCCATCTACGCATCCACAAGCTGTCCAAAAACGTGGACAATTTGAAACAGATAAATCTATAAATATGCAAAGTTCTGCATATTTCAAATTGTATCTCTTCCAAACGGGAGACGCCTAACTAGGTTTCGTGATCTACGACATCAAATGAAAACAAGAGCATTTTTCGCGTGCTCACCTAGTACTCCGAGACAGGGGTGGGCGGCAAGACCAGGACTTCGAGACAGGGGCGGGCGGCGTGACCTCCTACTCCTCCTCTTCAGCGGTGGCGATGGCAATAGAGACTTTACTGCAAAAATAGATCAATGATGAGTGTCTATTCAAAATTTCGACAGCACCTCCCTTGTACGGTGAGGTTTCCAAAACCTGCAACAAATCCAAAACCTACAACACAAGCCATGACACGAAGGTCGGGCTACACACGAGCTTCCTTCCAACGGCTCGATGGCCGGACAAATCACATGTGGTGCCCGAAGTTAGCCACGAGACTCACCTAGGAGATCAAATGACGCGACCTACTCCTCTTCCTCCACAAAAATTGCCTCCAATGGTGAGTGCGGCAAATCAAGTCATCTCTACCTATAAAATTGACATGCTTTAGAAGTTTGACAACAAAAATTAGAAACATGATAAAATTGCAAGTATTACCTTCCTTAATTGCTAACTAACAAGAATACTATAATCATCTAAAAATTGCACACTAAATTTGCTAGTATTACCTTCCTTAATATTGCTACGTAACTAAATTAATAATATTGCTGTCAAACTAAAATTTCTAATAATCCTAACTAACTAAAATTTCTAACTATACCTAAATTAATTAGCTAATAACTAAATTACCTAAAATTCATATCTAAAATTGATAACTAAAATTTCTAAAATTTCTAACCTAAATTTGCAATCCAAATTTGCAATCCAAAATTCTACCTAAATTTGCAATTCAAATTTGCAATCCAAATTCTACCTTAATTTGGTGGTCGGCTCGCGTGGTGTGGCAGGGGGAGCAGGGGACGATGGCGGCTGGCGTTGCCGGCCAGGAGAGCACTAGATCTTGGCTCTCGGCAAATCGCGGACTGGGGCCCACCTGCAGCCCCCGGCCGTTTGACCAAATGACTGGGAAGAGGTGGCCCCACCATCTTTGCCGAGAGCCTGGGATCTGGCTCTCGGCACAGATTGTACAGCGGGCCCACCAGCAGCACCCCGGCCGTTTGACCAGCAAGCGGGCCTGCACAACTTCTTTGCCGAGAGCCAAGCTGGCAGCTCTCGGCAAAGGGGACCTCTGTGCCGAGAGCATTATTCTCGGCACAGAATTTCTAAACCAAATTTAATTTTGAAAATACCAAACATATGAGAAAAAATACCAACACTTAACATGGTACCATTTATGTTGCATATTACTTATAAAAAAGTTTTTGTATTCAAACTCAAATTTGAATTTGTCTAAGTCTCTAAATCAAGTGACATTAGTTCAAATTCTTTGAAACTTCTCGTGAGATGTTCCGGTTTCTAAACAACGTATGTGTTAAAGTGTTCAAAACATTCTCAAATTTTTACCACAAACTCAACCTATGATATCATGAGAGCTTGACAAAATTCATGATTTTCAAATTTTATTTGAATTTTATACAATTTTACAACCTTTCTACCTCACGATCTTCATCACGATCAGAGAACCCGATGACGGAAAGTTAGGTTCATTTCATGTACAGAGTGTTAGAGATGTCTCATGAACATGAATATTATTTTTCCAACAACTTTACTCTATGATTTCATGCACTTGCAGTTCATATCGGACGTATACGAAAAAATTACGAAGAACGAAGTAAAATTGTTAAATATAGCAAACAGAGTCGAAATGGCACCAATTTTGAACATGTACTCTGTATGAGTGTATGTTGAGCAAGGAAAAAGTTTGAAGCCAAAAATGTGAAGTTTTCTTGAACATTTTGCCGTGAGTGCTCATGATGCTCTCGGCAAAGAGCTCAGGCTCTAGGCAAAGGTGGAAGGTGCCGTGCGTCGCTTCTTTGCCGAGAGCCTGGGCCCCAGTGGCTCTCGGCAAAGCTAATGGCCGGGGCACGGCCGTGACGGCATCGCCCATGTGTCATCTGCTGTGCGCTTTGCCGAGAGCCTGGGCCCTCTGGCTCTCGGCAAAGAGATCCTGCGCCGTGGGCTTTTTTCTACCGACAGCCAGGGGCTCAAGCTCTCGGCAAAGGCCCTCTGCATCGTGGGCTTTTTCTCTGTCGAGAGCAGGCCCTATTGCTCTCAGCAAAGCAGACCTCTGCCGAGAGCCTGGGTCTTGGCTCTCGGCAAAGCCTGGAGCTCTCGGCAGAGGCTCCGTTTCCGGTAGTGATTGGTGGCAAAGAGCTCCATCGACGTGGTCTGAAGCACATGACACCCCCCGAATAATGTTTGAAGCACATGACACCCCTCGAATAATGTGAGGTCACTCATCCTCTTCTGCAGCAACGTCCAAAAACGGATCCAGTAGGTCCATCGGAAGATAACCTACATAGAAGTAACAACTCAAGTACTGTTAAAAACCATGTCATTTCTACTTAACCAAATCGTCTAGCATAAAGCAGATGCTCCAACCAGAATTATGTACATAAACTTCTTGTTAATTCCATTTAGGCACCCAATAAACATATGTGCAATGCTCATAGGTGGTGTTATATTAAAAGAAACTGTACAATCCTCCACATAATTCTAGCGATTTGATAATCAAAGAAAAGGTGTTGAATGATTTTTTTCCATATTACAGAAACAACATTTTAAACCTCTCTTCTATTGTCGACGAGCTAAATTATCTTTAGTTAGCACTACTCCTTTTTGCAAGTACCAGATAAATATTTTGACTTTCAAGGGGATTTTTAACTTGCGAGGGGCTGGCAACTGGGCAATGAGCATTTTATACATGGATCAAACAGTAAACTAACCATTCTGTTTTAGAGACCAAATAAAATTCTCTCTGATATGTTAATTGGACATTCAAAAGTTTAGAAACCAAATGGTGCCAATCCTGTAAATTACTGCCAACTAAAGATCTTCTAAACGCCACAATCAAAGGATTCGATCTAAGAACCATTGCTACAGTTGCACTCTTCTTCCGTAGTAATGACGATGCATCGCAAAGGTCTACTCTTATATGCAAAAACGCAAACAGTAGAGACTCATCAAAATGTAGGAAAATTGTTCAGATATATAGCTAGAAAACAGAAGTCTAGAGATAAAATCTGCAAGATCTTAATAAAAAAACCTAGAAGACATATGTACACGTGGGATTGTAGTATGTAAAACAATAGTAGCCTCCTTCGACTACTACGTTGTCATGCACTTTCCCTTTGTGGCCACGCCCCCCTCACGTCACTTCTCTCCCCTAATCCCACTAGCCCCAGTCGGCCCCTCCTCTGGCCCCCCTCTCGTCATCCCTCCGCCGCCGATGGCCCCTTCCTCGCCGTCGATGACCTCTCCCTCCACCGCCAACGACCCTCCACTTCACTACCCCACCACCTCCCCAGCCTTCCCTCTCCGACTCCAACACGGTCTGTTTGCCCCTCACCTCGTGCATGCGGCAATGAGTAGCGGCTAGCTGGCTCGGCGCAATAGGATGCGGTAGCTCAGATGGGCGGTGGTGGCGATGAGATCAGCGACGGCAGCAGCAACAAGATCTGGTGCTCTCTCTCTCTCTCTCTCTCTCTCTCTCTCTCTCTCTAGCTAACATGGCCTCACGAGTTTGATTTTGGTGATTCATGACAACATCATCAATGGAACTAACTAAATTGTCTAGCATATCTTTGTAGGCATTTTAGATCCCATGGATATTACCAACTTAACATACCACGCCAAGTTAACATGTCATACCACAAGTTAAGCGAAGATGCCATGAGAAGTTAACATACCATGGTAAGTTGATGGCAAGTTGAAGGCATATTATGTCAAGTTGGAGACGCAAAGAAATCAGCAAAAAGACACCAACGGATGAACCGACGGTACCTTGGAAGCAGCGTCAAACGAATTGGTACACTGCGCGAGTGGAGAAGTTCAACAAGCACCGTCAGATGAACCAACAGTCCAACTTCTAGATGCGCTGGATGAATGCCAGCAGAGAAGCAGAAGAGTTAGTAGCACCCGATGAACCAGTGGTCAGAGCATCAGTTCATCCGACGCCTATGCTATTCTTAACAGAAACATTTGGAGCTCAAGCCCTTCAACACCGGATGAACCGACAGTCCAAGATTCTTAGCACCGGTTCATCCGACGGCCATGAAATACGAGACAAAGAGGTTTTGGCCGCAGAGGTATCAGCACCGGATGAATCGACGATCGAGTGAGGAACCCGTCGGTGTATACGCCAGATGAATTGTGTTAGTAGGTTGCAACGGCTAAGTGACGTGGAAGGACACCAGATGAACCAACACCTATGAAAAGGGGAGCATCGGTTCATCCGATGGTACGTCTGATGGTACGGTTTTCAGTAGCTATTAGCCAACGACTAGTTTGATTCCTTGAGCTATTTATACCCCTTCCACTCGCCCATTTGAGGTTGCTGGAGTATGAGGAAGATCAGAGGAGTGTGACACACATAGAAGATCATATCTAAGCCATTCAATTGCAAAATTGCTCATCCAAAGACTAGCACATGCTTTATGTGTGTGCTTAGTGCTAAGCTTAGCTTAAAGCTGAGTGAGTGCAAGGTGTGCCTACCTTGTGAGGTGATTTTAGAGTGGATCAAATTGTACAAGGTGCGCAAGAACCTTGGGGCCTAAGTGGCTCATTGGCAAATGTCTTCGACCCTCCGGCTTGGTGTGGAGCGGCGAGGACACTCTGTGCGGAAGACGTGAAGACCCCTTCTTCCCTTGGTGGAGAAGCTCCTTAGTGGAGGCGACATCAAGGTGACCAAGGGAGCTTGGGGAGTGCCTTCATTGCGAGCCTTTGTGGCAAGTCAAGTGGTGCTCTTGGGAGAGACTTGGTGACCGAGAAGTAATACTCTTGTGTGGAGTGCTTCAATAACGTGGACTAGGGTTGGCTTAGTGCCTACCGATACCATGGAATAAATCGCTTGTCAAGAGTTTGCTTCCTCTCATCTCTCTTTACGTTTCCTCTTTACATTCTTGCAATCCTTGTTTGCCTTTAATTTCCTAGAGTAGTATCATGCTATGATTGGCTATAGGTTGCAAAACTTGTTTTGGGATGAGGGTTACACACTAGATCAACCATAGATTGCAGATCTAGATAGAATTGATCTAGACTACGAGCATAATTTAGATTTTATATATCACCAACTATATACATACTATAAATCATGCAAGGATCAGTAAATTTAAGCCCTCGATACAATAATGATAATCAAATAAAATCAACCATTAAACTGGAGTAGATAGATAGAAATTACGTTGTACTACTATCTTTAAAAAGTGCAATCAAGATACATAAATAATTCACAAATGTTGCTGTATGCTTCGTGTTCAAGATGTCGTAGAACAACTTTGGTGAGCAACTCCTTCAAAATGGGTGGACAGCTGTTCGCCAAGTGATCAAAACCATCGGTCGCAAAGGCTGCCTTCAGATTGCCACCGGACATGAGAAATTTGAAGCAAGCCTTTTTAAGCCCATGGCAGTCATGCTTCCAACCAATGCCGTGTCAATGTGGTTGCACAGCTTATCTACACACATTAGCTTTAGCCTCTCCAGACCGTATCGGTTTCACCCTCGTCTTCATCTATCTCAGGCAACAAGTCGGTCTAGATGGAGTGAAGCAGCGCCTTGAATGCTTGGTTTGACGCCCTTGATCGACACGCGAGAGACGGTGGTTGAGGTCCCCTCCTCCATCAGGCTAAAGAGCTCCGCCTTGAGCACCAGCGACCGGGTAGCGAGTATGCTCCGATGAGCCCTGGACATCTCCCCCTCCACCTCTACGGTGACTTCCGCCCCCTCCCCACTCGAGAGAAGGTGACCAAGATGCCGGTGCATGTCGGGCGGTGGCACGATGACAAACCTTTCCGGAGAATCATCCTCCTCTTTCTTGGCCTCCTTCTTCAAGATGTTGTCGGAGGACGGTGGCGCGGCGACGACGGACGACCTTGTAGCCGGGAGCGGGACGGTGGTCTCGGTGATGATGGTGATGTCGCAACGGACCCTGAAACGGTCTTCCATGAGGTAACAGTCGTAGATCGTCCCTTCTTCCAACACCTTCCTCAGTTCCTCTTGATGAACTTGGGGAAAACCCTGTGTTCACCCCGGGAGTGAACGTGTGGGCCCACTTGCTGACTTGGGTGCACCACAACAACATGATCAATGGGACTAACCATTTTGTTGAGCATGTCTTTGTAGACATTTCTAGGTCCCAAGGATGCAAAAATACCACATGCCAAAATGAGAAGAGAAGAGAAGAAAGTGTCAATGCAATGGCCGGAGGATTTGGTATGATGTATTGAAGACCAAATCAAAAGGGGACCATCAGATGAACCAACGGTGGGATTTTTAGTTGCCCCTGATGATTGACCAGAGAAGATGCAACTGTGTCAGAAGCGTCGGATGAACCGACGAATCATGGGATGTAGCCGTCAGTCTATCCGATGGTTTGAAGATTCAAGACAGAGAGCAGCCAGTTGCAAGAGCTTCAGCACCGGATGAACTGACGGTGGAAGCGACAATTCATCCGACGACCATAAGATAGCTAACAGTAAGGTTTTGGCCGCGAAGTCTTCAGCACCAGATGAACCGACGGTGCGTCGGTGTAAGCGCCGGATGATTTGCGTCAGCAGAGGCTGCAGAGCTGCAACGGCTAAGTGACATGGATGGGGCACTGGATGAACCGATGGCCCTGAAATACTAGCATCGGTTCATCCGACGCTATACTTTTCAGTGGCCGTTAGCCAACGGCTCTTTGGACGCCTTGGGCTATTTATACCCCCTCCACTCACCCATTTGAGTGAGCTGGATGTTGAGGAAGACTAGAGAAGTGTGAGACACATAGAAGATCATATCCATGCCATCCAAGTGCTAAATTGCTCATCCATAGACTTGCACATGCTTTGTGTGTGTGCTTAGTGCTAGGCTTAGCTTAGAGCTGAGTGAGTGCATGGTGTGCCTACCTTGTGAGGTGATTCTTGAGTGGATCAAGCTGTACAAGGTGCGCTAGAAGCCTTGGAGTCCAAGTGGGTCTCCGGCAAACGTCTTCGACCCTCCGCTTGGTGTGGAGCGGCGAGGACACTTTGTGCGGGGGACGTGGAGACCCTCTTCCCTTGGTGGAGAAGCTCCTTAGTGGAGGCGGCATCAAGGTGACCAAGGGAGCTTGGCGAGTGCCTTTGTGGCGAGCCTTCGTGGCAAGTCAAGTGGTGCTCTTGGGAGAGACTTGGTGACCGGGAAGCAATACTCTTGTGTGGAGTGCTTCAACAACGTGGACTAGGGGTGGCTTAGTGCCTACTGATACCACGGGATAAATCGTGTGTCAAGAGTTTGCTTCCTCTCATCCACCTTTACGTTTCCGCATTACTTTCTTGCAATCCTTGCTTACCTTTACTTTCCTAGAGTAGTATCTTGATAGGATTGGCTATAGGTTGCAAAACTTGTTTTGGGATGGGAGTTTCACACTAGAACAACCTTAGTTGCACATCTAGGTAGTATGTTCTATTTTATGTTTTGAGCAAATAGTGATAACCCTAGGCTTAAGGTTTTAAGTTGCCTAATTCACCCCCTCCCCCTCTTAGGCTACGAGCATCCGATTCCTTCCAATAGAGACCTCGCCAAATGATTTGTGTTGGCGGCTAAAAGGGGTCTTTGCTGGCGGGTGGAGCGCCCGCCAGCGACCTTGTGCCAGCGCAAATCGTCTCAGTACTGGCGGGTGTCCGCCCGCTAGCATAGAGACCTCAGAGATGGCGGGTGCTTAAGTCGCCCGCCAGCACTGAGGTTTTTGAGCCAGCGCCAAAAAAGCTCCAAATAAATAGCAAAAAAATCTTTCTTTAGGGAGGACCCCACCAGCCACCTACCCACCCGTAAAGTCAGGACGCTGTGCGGTTACCGTGGTTCGAACCTGTGAACTCTCCCCTCGCGCGAAGCCTCCTCTACCACTACACCACACACTCATATGCATCCATATACAGTTTTGATTCTACTCATATTATACTACACCGAGTGTAAATCAGTTTTTTGAGGCTCTAAACGGATTCAAATTAAAAACTTGTCAACTACAAAGTTTCATAACTTTCTGAGATCTACAACTTTTATTTTGAATATTATTCCATTTGAGGTCGTTTGAAAATTTTAAATTTTCAAATTTCAAAAATTCAGACGTACTTTACCTTGACAAAAGTAATTCAAATTAAAAATGGTTCAACTACAAAGTTCTATAACTTCTGAAGATGAACAACTTTTATTTTGGTCATTTAGTCATTCGGCATAGTGGTAGTAACATTCTTCACAAATCTTATACATCTCTCTATAGTTTCATTAAACTATATTTGAGAGATATGTTTTGTGAACAAAATTACTACCACTTTGTCAAATGAAGAAACAACCCAAATAAAAGTTGTACATCTTTAGAAGTTATGAAACTTTATAGTTGACAACTTTTTGATTTGATAACTTTTTACTGCTTTAAAAAGGGATTGTTGCTTTTGCAAAGGCACAGTGCTGACGGGTGCCTTATGTCGCCAGCCAGCACTGTGCCATCTGTGTTGGTGGGTAACATAAGCACCCACCAGCACTGTTTTACAACCGCCGGCATTGTGACTACACCACAGTGCTGGTGGTTGTCAATTGCTATATGCCAGCAATATATTTTCCATGTGCCAGCACAAATCGATTCTGACGTAGTGGGAGTTGGGATCTCCTCCTCCTCTCAGCGTCGTGGCCTCCCTCCCTGCCACCGCCATACGCCTCCGGGGTGGGCACTGCAGGTCGCAGCTGCGGCCATGATCGGCGCGGTAGGGGGAGGACATAGATGTCCCTGCGGCTGCGTGTCGCTTCCTCCTCCTCCCGGCTGCTTCATTCCGCGCCCACCACGGCAGCCACGTCCTCCGCGGACGTGCTTTACCATGCAAATTGGAGGATGTATGTGATGTCTGTGTCACACTCCCCTTCCTCCTCTTGGTTGCGCCGGTGGCATCCGCGCTCAGCTCTCCCCAGAGTGCGGAGTGCAGCCAGAGCGGTGGGCAGCAGCATTGGTGGCTGACCAGTGTGGATGGACGCGATGGCAGAGGTGGGCGGCGCCGTTGGTGGGTGGCCGAAGTGGATGCATACGGGGGCGGTTAGCTCGGTGGGCGGCGATGGAGGTGGCTGGTGGTGGTTGTGGTGGGTTTAGATAAAGATGAGGAGAAATAATAAAACGAAATGATAAGTGGGATCCATAAATAGGAGATGGAAACAGAGGATACTGTTGCAGCATAATGTTATTTAGGAGAAGAAATCTTCTTTTGAAAATAATTCTCACTCTAATTAAGGCTACCGTACCTCTCACGTCGGATCCACTTGTTAGGTTGAGGGGAGGTGAAAGTTTTGATGAGAAGAAAAAAACAGCACTTTTTAAAATGTTTCTCAGATTTTGGCAAAAAAATTAAACCGTGTAACCCACTCGCGTACCCAATCCATTCACCCCCAATAATTTTGGCCGCCTACCATACTTATCAAAATTGCCTCCCGCGTACACTTGCCATGTTTATATACGTTTGCACTTACCAACCATATACTTTGTACTTGCCAAGTTATATTTTGCCCGTCATTGATTGTCACGAATATTGTGTGCCGGCCTGCGCAACTCTACTCATTTCGCTCAATTATCTCACGTGAGTCTACATGAATTTTATACATTGAAGTTTGGATTGCAATGTTTTTAATATGTTATATACTAAATGGTTAGCACTGAATCTAAAATTATTGTACATTACATTTCTTTAAAATGGGTTCACCATATGTAAATTTTCCTACAAATATAAAGTTATTTCATACTATAATTTTTATAAAACTTCTTTATTATATTTATAAAATATGTGTGTGTCACATGTACACTCTGTTAGTCTACAATATAAATCTATACTATAAAGATTATAAACAATTTAAAATTTTTCTCACCCAAACCAGGCCCACCTTACCCCTCACAGAGGTCCCACATGGCAGGTCGAAGGGGTGCTAAAGTTTCAAGGAGTGGGAGAAAACAACACTTTCTAAAATGTTTCCTAAGTTTTGACTCAACTTTATTCACAATGAAAACTTTCTACCCACCCCGACACACTCCATCAATTTTGCGTCCTGGTCGCTGTGCCAAGGGCGCTTGCCATATTATCCATCTCGAGAGCTCGAGCAATCAGGTGTGTCACCTATTTTTAGATCTACTAGCAATTATGCCCGTGCGTTGCAACGGGAGAAAACATTACCCATATGTGATATGGTCTCGTGACACCATCTCCACTTCACCAGCATCCTTGTCATCGTCCTCGTCATGCCTGTGCCATCTTAACCTCGTTCGCCATCATCCAACCTCTCTGCCATCTTCCAAGGTCTCATTGTTGTATATCCCTCGCCCTCTCCAATCGTACTATCGTTACTCTTGCATCAGCACCATCTTGACCTTGCTCCCCGTCATCCACACTTTCCCAACTAACCTCGTTGTCGCTTGCCCTATTCTTGTCGTCGTTCCTGTCGTTCCCACGCCACCCGACCTCGCTCATCGGTGGAGAAAACATTGCTTGCTTCATCCCTGCTGCCCCACACCTCCTGACCTTGTCGTCATCTCCGTCGCGGCCGTGCCACCCTGACCTCGCCTACCGTTGTCTGCACCTCCCATGACCTCATTGTTGTCTGCTCGGCTTTGTCTTCCCTGGTCGCATTATTGTTCTTGTCACAGTCGCACCACCCTGACCTCACCTACCGTCGTCTTCGCCTCCCCAACCTCGTCGTCGTGCGCCCGATCGTGTCGTCGTTCTCGTCGCGTCTGCACTACCCTTACCTCACATGTCGTTGTCCGCGCCTCTCCAAGCTCGCCGTCGTCCACCCCAGCTGTGCTATCATCCCGGCACCCCGGTGCCTTACTCGGCCTTACCATCGTGCCCGCCATCGACCGCCCCGACCTCCCCTTTCTCGACCACATTGTCATCCCCACCACCCTCACACCTCCCCAGCATAAATGGGACGTGATAACTCTACCTATACCTGAGCATTTCTAGCCCGGCCTGGCCCGGCCCGGGCCCGGCCCCAACCAGGACCGCCCACAGACTTTACTGGACGGGTGTGGACAGAGATCTTGAAGCTCGTGAAAAAATCTTAGCCCGAGCCCGGCCCGAAATGTTGTTTTTAGCTATTTTATACCATAAAATGTGTGGGCGGCCCGCCCAAGCCCGGGCCCGGCTTGAGCCCGGCCCGAAAACTGAGGCCCGACGCGTCCCATGGGACGGTCGTGGGCAGGATTTTCTCGGCCCGATAAAACCGGATTTTTTTCAGCCCGGCCTGTGGAATGCTCAGGTCTAACTCTACCTATCAATGGCATACCATTGATACAATACAAAACTATTAGTTTTGAACTCACATATCGATTGTACAAACTAATTATCATTAGAGAATTAATCATTTATTTTAACTTCAATTAAAATATACAGGGAGAAAAAAGACTTGCAAATCATTTTTTTATAACAAGCTAGTGAACCAATTGAAATCAGTCAACCACCAGGGCAAACGCTGCTGGGTGCAGTTGGCAACGAATGACAATCCACTATTGACTATAGAATTTATTATGCTTGCGAACAAAATTGATTTTAAATGCTAGTCTGGCTGGTTCGAACCTCCGCCCGCTCATTTTTTGGAGCGTTGGTTGTTTATCCTGCTTTCTCCTGGGTTTTCTCGGTTCGCTCTCCCGCTTCCTCCTAGGTTTTCTCGGTTCCTGTGGGTTTTCTTTGATTGTCCGGTTCACAACGGTTTGGGACGGTTTCTCACCGGTTTATCACGGTTTGTGGTCTAATGATCGATTTCGAATCGGTAAAGCGACGACAGATGAAAATTGTGGCAGAATCAATCCTTGCTTTAATATTAGGTAGAAATTATTATTAGATAGGTATAGATATAGATATTCCTATAATTTAGAACAGAGGAACTTTAGATTAAGAAGAGAAAGTGATAATACTTAATTGGGTGTGTACACCCTGGATTGATCTAGTATTAATTTGAAACCATGACCGTACCCCATGGTCCAAAAGGGTCAAATAAAACAAAGTTTCATATATAGCTAAAAAGGCATCCAGTGATTTTCATTTTCTACTACGTTTCGAAGCCCATCAGCCCATCAACCTATTCTTTATGTTCGAAGCCCATCAACCAATTCTATAACGGCTGGCGGTTGCATAGAGATAGCTTCCGGTTTTTCTGGTGGCTACTCGTTCAGTTCGGTTAGGGTTTTGCTCGGTTTTGCGTCAGCTTCTCAGTTTTTTGCGGTTTTGCAATATGGAGTCCGATTTTTCTCCGGTTTTGCATGTTACAGGCCGGTTCCTTGCCTCACGGAGGGACTCGGTTATCGACGTACGAAGATTTCAGGCAGAAACAGTCTTTGCTTTAATATTAGGTGGTAAAGATAAATCAAGAATTTATTTCATTTCTTTCCAACCATGATGTGCATTTGTTTCATTTTTTTTAGCCGTGATGTTTCCATATGGTGGCTAATAGATCAGTAGTGGTTACAAGAGTCCCAGTAGCACCTCGGGTTCTGAGTTCGACTCCCCGTGAGAGCGAATTTCTCATGATTTAACGGCATTTGTGCTTTCAGTGCTAGGCGACATTCCTGTCGACAGCGAGGCGCCTGTGGTGACTTCGTCAATCTTGAGGATTTGCCAGCCCAGTCTTCGAAGATGCTCCTAGGGGTAGGGTTTGCGTGCGTGTATTCAAAGGGATGAGTGTGCATGCGTTGTGAGTGTCTCTGATGTATAGTGTAATTCGAAAAAAAAGAAAAGCTCTCGGCAAACAATTATTTTACGAACAGTTTTCATTTGGCTGACGGCAAAATATAGACGTGACATACATGTGAAGCAACCCATAGCTATATTTAGCTTTTATATCTTAAAATTTTTTTACTCTCTAAATACAACATGTGGTGGTACATGTTAAATTTTGGTACTATTTTGAATTAATTTTCTATATTTAACTAATTAATTGCATTTCAAGCATTTTTTTGAGTCAAGTCAAATTTGAATAGCCAGTGATTCAAATAATAGAGGAAAATAAGTGGCAAAATGATATTCATATTCTTTAGCCAAATTTGAGACTTTATCCATAAAATCTAAGGAAATTTTGAACATCTGGACACACATTTCAATGAATTTAAAATTCTAGAAAACGCAAATAAAGTCTAAAAATTATGAAATTTGTCAAATCTCATGATATCATACACAAAGGCTATGATAAAAAAATTGAGTGAGTTTTGCACATTTTATCACGCACGATGTTTAGAAACCCAAACATCTCCATAGAAGTTTTATAAAGTTATAAAGGAAGTGGATATGTTTGTTGGCAAAGTGATGTTCAAATTAGAATTTGAATTCAAAATTTTTTATACTCTTCACTTACAACATGTGGTACTTCATGTTAAAATTGGACATATTTTTCCATTTGTTTGCTATATTTAACTAATTAATTGCATTTCAAGCATTTTTTGAATAAAGTCAAATTTTAACTACAATTGATTCAATAGAAGGAAATAAGTGGAAAAATGATATTCATGTTATTTAGACAAATTTAAAACCTTATCCATAAAATCAAAAGAAATTTTGAACATCTTGTCCAGGAAACACGATCAAAGACGCATGTGTTAATGATTTTAGAGTTCTAGAAAATGCAAATGAAGTTTAAAAATTATGAAATTTGTCACTATCTCAGGATATCATACACAAAGGCTGTGGTGAAAAATTGAGTGAGTTTTGCACATTTTATCACGCACGATGTTTAGACCCAAAAACCTCCGTAGAAGTTTCATAGAGTAATAAAGGAAGCGGCTAGGTTTGTAGGCAAAGTGATGTTCAAATTGGAATTTGAATTCAAAACATTTTCTACTCTTCACATACAACATGTAGCACCATGTTAAAATTTGACACATTTTTGCATTTGTTTGCTATATTTAACTATTAATTGCAATTCAAGCAATTTTGGGATTTTTTTTCAGTGGGTCGAATGTGAGCAAAAGGCGGAAGCCGGCCCACATCCGGCCCACCAACCCGCCGTGTCGCCCCTCCCTCAAACCCTATGTATATAAAACCCCACCCCTCCCCTGCCTCCTCCCTCTCCCACCCCGCCACCAATGCATCTCCCTCTCTCCCTGCCACCACTCTCCGCCGCCGCTACAGTTTTCCTACCTCCGTGCCCTCGCTCTCCGCCGCCGCCGCCGCCGTCTCCCTCCCTCCCTGCCGGGCCTTCCTGCCTCCCCTCCCCTTCCCTCTCTGTTCGCCGCTCACCGGCAATGAGGAGCAGCGGCGGGGCGAGGTGCGGTGGCGGCACATAAGGAGGAGCTCAGCCTCCTCTCCCCCGGTGTCGGCGGGGCGGTGGTGGCCTCCACGGCAGCACCCACCTCTTCCTCTGGCGCGGCGACCCCGACCTCAAATCTGGCGACGTGACGACCTCGACCTCGACCTCAGATCCGGCGGCGCGGGCGCCTCCTCTTCCTCTGGCGCGGGTGCGCGGTGACCTCGACCTCCTCTCCTCCGGCGCGTCGGCCTCTTCTCTTCCGGTGGTAGCAACCGGAGGTGTGGTGGTGGTGCTATGGCTCCTCAGATCCGGCCGAAGGTGGTGGGGGACGCGGCGGCCAGATCCGGCAGCTGCGACAGCGGGCAGCACGACTCCGACAGCTTCGGCAGTGGTGGCGGTGGACGGGGTAGGACGAGCGTGCGGACGGGGCTTCCTCTCCCCTGGTGACTAGATCCACGGCAGCGGTGGTATGTCTTCATATTCTTTCTATCTTGTACATTTACGTCAGGAACCCTTATCTACTCTTTAATCTTTCTGTGCCCTTCCACCTTTAGATTAGGCATGAAGTCATGCGCAGTTACGCCCAATGAGGCATTTTTCCGGAATCCTAGTCTTTTAGGAGGATGTGTTAGGAGTTGTTGGAGAGAGATTTTTTCTCATCTTACTAAAAATCAAGGATTAGGAAAAGATTTAGGATACTCTTGGAGATGCTCTTACTCCTCCCAAATTTGGAGACAACTGATAGTGCGTAAGGGCTTTGGGCGCACGGTCGAAAGGATCAAGGATCGCCTAGCCAGGACATCGACTGCAATGCATCGTATGCTCGCCGTCCGTGGTCTATTTAGGTATTTTTTCGAACAACTTCGGGGGGGGGGGGAGTTCCTCACCTACTTTCCAGCTTTGATTGATCAAAAAGGGGGCACACATACAAAAGATAACCTAACATACCAGGCAGAGTTACATGAGTGGAAGAAAAGCAAAGAAGAGCAAAGAGGAGAGAAGTGTTACAACATCCATCAAGCATACAAACGACTTTACAACCTGGACTGCAAGAAGGCAATCCAACCATCCCAGTGCAACATCTTCTTTTTAAAGCGGCATCGCCATAGCTCCATATCCGACATCACACGACGGATAATCTCAGCAAGGGTGAGTTCTTGCGATCAAAAATCAGCGCATTCCGGGCTTTCCAAATGTGCCAGAGAACCAAGAGAGTTGTGTCGGTGTGGGTAGCGGTGGGGAGGCCAATCTCTTTGCCAAGCATTCATGGGTGCCGGAGTTCTTCCAGGTGAGGAGAAGTACCCAATGTGTTCTAGACCCCGAGGGCACTTAGGCATTCCAAGAAGATGTGTGTGTCTGTTTCAATGATCCAATGACAATGTTTGCAGTATGCTTCTTCAAGAGTTTTGATGTTCCGATGATAAAGATAGGCCCTCGAGTTCAATCGCCCATGGTAAAGCAACCAACCGAAAAACTTCACTTTCATGTGTAGCTTGGTCTGCCACCCTCGAGTGGCATCAGGATCCAGGGCGAGGTTGGATTGCAACGCTTCAAAGGCGAGGTGAGAGGTGAAGGGCTCGGTCAGGGCATGGACCAGGGAGTGATGGTCAGCAGCGTCCGTCAAAACTACTTGGAGAAGGCAATCACACAACATTCGTTTTTCCTCAGCAGCGCATCGAGTTAGCCATGGCCTGAACTGTGCGTCAAGATCGGAGTTCAAAGCATCATGCATAGTGAGAGCCGGGCAGTACTGTGCGAGAAGAGAGCAGGGAAGGTGCTTTCAAGAGGTGACCCAAGAAGCCAAAGGTCGTCCCAGAAGGAGGTGGAGCGCTCGTCCCCAATTTGCATAGAAGTAATGGAGCGGTACCTCAGCAGTTCTTCCATCACCAGTCTAGAGATGTAGGAGTCGTCGGCAATGGAGGTCAGTGCCCATGGATTTTGCCCCATGAACCAGGTTTTCCACAGAAGGAACGCTGGATCATGGAGCATGTGAATAAACTTGAGGAGGAGACTGTGGTTTTGTTGGGTGATTGGCCTGATGCCCAGGACCCCATTTTCTCTACTTTGACACACATGCTCCCGAGCAATTAGACATCGAGCACCATGGCATTTCTCCTTGCCGGTCCAGAGGAATGCCCTCTTACAGGCATCAAGAACATTGATCACGGTTTTAGGTAGTAGCATCAACGACATATGGTAGATAGCAAGACTGCTTAGAACCGCATTAACCAATGCCAGCCAACCACCAGTACTCAGAAGCCTAGCTTTCCATCTGAACAAATACCGGTCGAACTTGAGGATGAGAGTTTGATAGTCGGCGACCCTGAGCTTATGAGGTGAGAGAGGTAGCCCAAGGTAAGTTTGCGGAAAGGATGAGATAGCACATCCGAGGATAGCAGCCATGGCCGTCGCAGCATCTGGGTGTACAAGGATGGGAACAACGGTGGACTTGTGAAAATTATGGCATGCCCGATGGCCGCGGCAAAATCGTCGAGGATGACTTTGAGTGCCTCAACGGCAGCAACCTCACCCCTGATCAGGTTCAAGGTATTGTCGGCATATTGCAGGACCGGGCAGGGGAGGGAAGGGTCAACGGGGTGCCCCAGCACACCCTCCCTAGCAGCTTTCTGGTTGAGGCGTTGAAGAACATCTGCAACGATGATGAAGAGATAGGGCGAAATGGGATCGCCTTGCCGTAAACCCTGTTTGCAAGGAATCCAGTGCCCGGGGACGCTGTTTAGCAGAACAGCCATCTTGCCACTGTCGAGTATCTTTTGCACCCACCCCCGCCATCGCTGATCAAAGCCACAGTGTGCAAAAATGGTATCAAGGCTTTGCTAGGAAATAGAATCAAACGCTTTCCGGAAATCCATTTTGAGGACTGCAGTGGGTACTCGACACTTGTAGCAGCAGCTGAGTAGGTCGACGGCATACACAATGTTCTCGGTGATGTGCCGACCATGGACGAAGCCTGTCTGATCGGCGTCGACAATGAGTGGAATCACAAGTTTCAGTCTATTTGCCATGACCTTGGTGAAAAGCTTCATCGGGCAATTCTGAAGCGAGATTGGACGGAAGCCCTCCGGACAGCGCACCCCCTCCTGTTTCTGCAAAAGGACAAGGTGAGCTCTATTGAGGCCAACCAAGTTCACATCACCAGCATGGAAATCAACGAAAAGATCCATGATGTGTGATCACAAGTCAGCCCAGAAGGCTTTGTAGAAGGAGGGGCCAAAACCATCCGGCCCAGGGCTGGTGTGCATGCCCATAGCGAATAAGGCCGTTGTTGGTGGTCGATTTCCGTCAACTAAAAGCACTTGTTACACTTTGGTTTGAGCTTTGAATTATAACTAACCTGCCACTAGCCATACTAATGATGTAACAAGTTCACACTTGCATGTGGTTTTTGGACTACGTTGTTTACGCAGGATTTAAGTGCCTAAATGAGGTCTTCCGGGTAAAGTTCATCAAGCACTTTATGAGAAGATCACGAAGCCCGGCACAAGTCAAGACACGAAGTGAACATGACTCCAAATGACCCGAGGACCGAAGTATGAAACTGTGAAACTCTGAGGACCTGAATAGAAGATGCGGGAGTTTGCGCACAAAGCACCCTTATCTAAACCACGGGGAAAACGACGTCAAGGACCCATATGCAGTTCGGCAAAAATTCAAGAAAGCGCGAGAAGTGTCGTGGAGGAAGGCCGGGCCAAACCGGGGCAAGATGGGCCCAGGCCGGCCGGCCCACCTCCTTTCGGGCCCGGTTTCCTCCCCCCTTTGACCTAGATGCTCCTCTGTGTATTTCTATCCCCTGCCTCTGATGGCTGCCACATCCATCCACCAGAATTCGACGAAACCTAGAAGCAAGCACCGGAGGGAGACGACGGCGGCGGCGAGTCCTCGAAGTTGTCTAGGGGATGGCCTAGGCTAACCCTAGCCGCCATGGCCGCCCTGTGTGGTTGTGCCATGGTGGAGTTCCGAAGCTAGTTAAGGTCATCAATGGTATGTACTCGGTGGTGATGATCCAAACACACTATTTATTATGTGAGCAATTACAATCTTGTCATTTGGTCTTCTAGCGATTCCATGTCTCCGTCCATGCTTTCTACCTTTCATGAATATGTTTGATCCTTAGTCTAATGCTAGGTTAGACTACTTAGCATGCTCTTTGTAATAGTGGTGATTAGATTTAGCATGTCGTCCCTTCATGATTTGTAGACACGTTCGTGTTTGGACGTGCCCTTAGATTCCAGCACGATTAAGGGTGCATCATGACAGGATGATTTCCTGGAAAGGGCGGATGTCTTCGAGAGGTTGATCGGAGGTAGGAGTTTAAGGATGCTAGTAGATGAGATGCTCGGTTTGTTGCCCGTTTGTCGAAACTTCAACTAGAAGGCACTAGGTCAAGTTACCCCTTCAGTGGAGCTTTTCCTTAGCCGATGTTCTTGGGTGTGATCAACCTTGTGCTTTCGTTCATATCCATCAAGGTTACCCTTTACATGCAATCAACTCTTAATGTTAGGTTAGTTTGGCTACATAAGGTAGAGAACCTTAGCGGTTTGGTTCTGATCCACAGATTTGATAACCTTGGGTAATACTCGAGGGAAAAAGGTACTACATGATCCATAAGCTTGCGGTGAACCTTGGCGCATTATTGAACTGTCATCAAGCCCTTGTTTTGGTACCGTTGCCGGGGATCGGCAACTCGAACCCTAGGGTGATCTACCTTTCTTTTTTACTAACCCTAATTTTTTATTATTGCATATACGCTTGTTTTCTTGTTTATGTCCTTAAAAGCTGGTGAAAAGCTAGACAGAAGATGTTCGATGAGTTCTCTACACCTGCACTTCAACAATACAAGATTCACTTCCAACAAACTTGAAGATTCGCTCTTTAGTGGTAGGTGCTAACTTTTGTTAGTGGCCCATCATCTGCTATTGAGTCCACACCCTACACGAGAGATGATAAACAAAGTAAGTCAATGTGTTAATTAAATTTTTAAGACTAATGTGTTGTGGAGAATTGTTTGATCAAGCAATAGGTATTGAAAGCAATCACGATGCCCCCAAGATCACAAGATCAAGCTCGTCAACATCTTTGAAACTTCTGTCGCATCAATTTTTGCACAGCCTCATGGGAAGAACAACAGGATATCTTTGGATATTTAGAAGCCCCACGAAGTTACTCATCCAACAAGTCAAAAATGAAGTCAATCGGAGGTTCCTACAAGCGGATATGGCCGAATCACTGATGGTTGAATGTCATGAAATTCTGGACAGCAAGCAAAATTGAAGTGAAACAGCCATAACTCCCTCATTTGGACTCCGATTAGGATGAATGAGTACCCGTTGGAAAGGTAATTTTATAATTTTTTCAATAGATCTATATTTTGTTATATGTTCTGTTATGTATACAGGGGAAATCCACGAGGAAGAGGCAGCAGCAATACGATGAGAACAAGATGGTGAAGATGAGGGTGACAACAACGAAGATGAACTTGGGGAATGCTTTCATTAGACCACACATGAAGAAATTCAGAGGCTTGGAACAAAAAAAGACACCTCGAGCATTGGCAAATGAAGACACAAGTTGGCGACATCCGACGCAAGAAGATATTTGGAGCAAACCATAATGGATTACACACATAACACGACATCCAATGGCGTAGATACTTTGGGCTCTCACACAAAGGATCATGGAGCTACATGAAGACATTTAAGACATGAGTGAAGCCCCACAAACAAGTGAAGAGGAGTGATCCTACAAAGAAACCTTGACGACATGTGGCACGAAGGAAGGAATTGAGAAAAGTCTACGCGAGCCACCTCCGATCATCAAGGATTGTTTGCTCTCAACTCTGAGGGACCACTCATGATGAAAAGCTCAAAGGCTAAGTTATACATTAACCTCTCAAGATACTTTTGGTGATGATAATATTCCTTTGATATTTTCATGCTCATCCAATAGTATGATTTCATTCTATGCCTTGCTCCTTTGATGATCATGATAGGCTAGAATTCCTTGAGAATGATAAAGAGGCTATGTTGTGCTTAAACTTCATTAATTCGTTACCTAATGAACCTATGCCTAATGGAGCCTTAGTGCTGAGCAAGAAACTTATGCTACCTTTAATCACATTTTGTTCATCCAATTTTAAATTGTGGTTATGGTTGCATATGTTTTTATTACGTCTTGCAAATCTTGGACTTGGTTTGTGCTTGGTCAAGCTAGTGACCATAAAAGAGCAAATGTTGGAGGGAAACCCGAGTTTCACTAACCATGTAGGTCATTAAACCTTAATCAAGAGGAGAGAAGCCATGCCCCAAAGGAATTGCAAGCTCGTGCATCGCCTTTCCCGAATCTTGAGTGCAGATGTCGTTGTTTTCATCAGTTTTGAGCACCTGATCAAATATGTAGAAGAAGGGAAAGTTGAAAATCAGAAGCTCCATCAATTGCCGATTCCAACACCTTCAAAATCGATGAATTTGAAGACCCGTACGAGGAGATATGGTAAAAACATTAGGCGCTGCGCAGTCTGAAATCAGATTTGGACAGATTGCAGCATTGGAGTAAAACAGGTGTAACTCACTCGATCGGAGTCCGTTGGGGGTGAACAAAGACTTGATCGAAAGACAATTTCATGCGCCACGCATTGGAGAAATTTTCTGCTACATTGTCTGATCTGAACAGAAAGGAAAATTCGTGAAAGGAGAGGCAGCGACGAAGTGCAAAGGAGAAGGAGGGGATCATGATGCAAGAGATGATCGGGCAAGTCTTCCATTGAGCGAGAATGAACGTGTGAAGCATGGAGAGTGAATCAAAGCTGAATGGACACCTTCAAATCTTGCATGAAGGACCATGGCTTCACGACCATGAGAAGGTACGTAAGAAAGTCGAGCTCTATGACTTTAAATGAAGTGCTTTGCGGGAGGCAACCTAGTTTTTACTTATATATAATATGACCGTCTACATTGTTCTCTTAAACTGAACCATCAAGTAACATTATACCATTGCTCTAATAAATACCACAACAGCATGTTGTTTGATTTAATTTCTATGAGGGGGCACTTTGTTATTTGATATTGGAAACCTTGTAGACCCTTTTGTCGGGCATACACCCCGGGTACCCATGCAAGGAAGGATGAAGACGGACTCCTACTAGAATTCCCCTGTAATCCTAATAGGACTCGTTCCGTGTAATCCTACTAGGACTCCTACCTTGTAACCGACTAGGAACCCGCCCCCTGGACTATATAAAGGAGGGCCGGGTACCTAGCTGGACAACTCAACCAACACCAAGGGCAGGGCGCCATACTTGATCCCCAAACAGGACGTAGGGTTTGCCACCTTGGCGGTCCGAACCTGTATAAATCTTGTGTCTCGTGTCCCTACCTGTACCTTCAAGTTCTCGGTCTCCCGATCACGATCCTCACCACACAATCTACTACCTCGGGTACCCCCTTGGTAGGTTTGCCGGGTTAAAACACCGACAGCTTGCGCGCCAGGTAGGGGTGATCATCACCACCAGGCGAATTCGAAGGACCTTTTCATCATCAAAATCAATCTACTCGACGACAAGCAAGTCAAGTCGCAATGCAAAGCAAGTCGTCGAGTTCTGTCGAAAAACGGAATCGATTTCCGTACTCTGTTCGCGCGTCGGCAGAACACGCTCAACTACGCCGTGCGATCGGGTGCCTCGGCTCGTCGCGTGGCTCGTCGTCGACCACTTCGCCTCGGGTGGCTCGTCGTCGACTACTTCGCGTATGCCGCGCGTCCGGGTGCCTCGGCACGTCACGCGGCTCGTCGCGCGGCTCGTCGACGACTACTTCGCCTCGGGCAGGCTCGTCGTCGACTACTTCGCCTACGCCGCGCGTCCGGGTGCCTCGGCACGTCGCGCGGCTCGTCGACAACTACTTCGCCTCGCATGGCTCGTCGTCGACTACTTCACCTACGCTGTGCGATCGGGTGCCTCGGCTCGTCGCGCGGCTCGTCGTCGACCACTTCACCTCGGGCGGCTCGTCGTCGACTACTTCGCGTACGCCGCACGTCCGGGTGCCACGGCACGTCGCGCGGCTCGTCGCGCGGCTCGTCGCGCGGCTCGTCGACGACAACTTCACCTCGCGTGGCTCGTCGTCGACTACTTCACCTACGCCGTGCGATCGGGTGCCTCGGCTCGTCGCGCGGCTCGTCGTCGGCCACTTCGCCTCAGGCGGCTCGTCGTCGACTACTTCGCGTACGCCGCGCGTCCGGGTGCCTCGGCACGTCGCGCGGCTCGTCGTCGACTACTTCGCCTCGCACGGCTCATCGTCGACTACTTCGCCTACGCCGTGTGTCCGGGTGCCTCGGCACGTCGCGCGGCTCGTCGCGCGGCTCGTCGTCGACTACTTCGCCTCGCGCAGCTCGTCGTCGACTACTTCGCCTACGCCGCGCGTCCGGCTGCCTCGGCTCGTCGTCGACTACTTCGCCTCGCGCAGGCTCATCGTCAACTACTTCGCCTACGCCGCACGTCCGGGTGCCTCGGCACGTCGCGCAGCTCGTCGCGCGGCTCGTCGCGCGGCTCGTCGTCGACTACTTCGCTCACGGCGCGCGTCCGGGTGCCTCGGCGCGTCGCGCGGCTCGTCACGCAGCTCGTCGCGCGGCTCGTCATCGACTACTTCGCGTACGCCGCACGTCCGGGTGCCTCGGCACGTCGCGCAGCTCCCCGCGCGGCTCGTCGTCGACTACTTCGCTCACGCCGCGCGTCCGGGTGCCTCGGCACGTCGCGCGGCTCGTCGCGCGACTCATCGTCGACTACTTCGCGTACGCCCCGCGTCCGGGTGCCTCGGCACGTCGCGCGGCTCGTCGACGACTACTTCGCCTCACGCAGGCTCGTCGTCGACTACTTCGCCTACGCCGCGCGTCCGGGTGCCTCGGCACGTCGCGCGGCTCGTCGTCGACTACTTTGCCTCGCGTGGCTCATCATCGACTACTTCACCTACGCCATGCGATCGGGTGCCTCGGCTCGTCGCGCGGCTCGTCGTCGACTACTTCGCCTATGTTGTGCGATCGGGTGCCTCAGCTCGTCGCGCGGCTCGTCGTCGACTACTTCGCCTCGCGCAGCTCGTCATCGACTACTTCGCTCACGCCGTGCGTCCGGCTGCCTCGGCTCGTCGTCGACTACTTCGCCTCGCGCGGCTCGTCGTCGACTACTTCGCCTCACGCAGGCTCGTCGTCGACTACTTCACCTACGCCGCGCGTCCGGGTGCCTCGGCACGTCGCGCGGGTCGTCGTCGACTACTTCGCTCACGCCGTGCGTCCGGCTGCCTCGGGTCATCGTCAACTACTTCGCGTTGCGCGGCTCGTTGTCGACTACTTCACCTACGCCGTGCGATCGGGTGCCTCGGCTCATCGCGCGGCTCGTCGTCGACTACTTCGCCTATGCTGTGCGATCGGGTGCCTCGGCTCCTCGCGCGGCTCGTCGTCGACCACGCGCCGTCTCGCCGCTCGACTTCTCGTCGGTCGGTCGCACTGGCACTCGCCGTGCGCCCGGTCGCTCCGTCTCGCGGCTCGACTACTCTGTGCGCCGCCGCTCGACTTGTTGTCCGGTCGCACTGGCTCTACTTCAGCCACGCCGTGCGTCGCGACTACTTGTCTCGCGACAACACCGGCTCTACTTCCAGTACGCCGCGCACCGCCGCGACATCATCTTCCGGCCGCATCGCGTCGACCACTCATCTTGACTAGTTTTCCAAACTAGTCGAGAACGACAGAAACGCCCCAACAACTAGTCGGAATCAACTCTGACTCGTCAAACTTCAGCAACAATCGTCGCGACTCCATCTCCGACCGCCACGGCTTCATCAACAGTCTGCCCAGGCAGCAACAGCTAAGTCATTTATTTAAATGATCACTGTTTTCTTTTCTTGGCTTGTTCTCCTCATCATGTAGGACAACATGCCGACTACTCATCGGTGTACGCTTCTCGGTGAGTTTTTCACGAGGGCTACACTCTGCTGACTACTCTTGGGGTATATCGATCAAGTCACCATGAGCCTACTTCATCAACTCGGGGGCTATCCCAAGGAGGCAGCTTCTAATGTCCGCTCCGCGTGGCAACTTAAAGTCGACTCCGGTCGCACCTTCGCCTGCTTCGGCGGCATACTGCGTGTGTAAGCTTCGATGGAACCTAGCTGTAAGTGGCCCTCGCATCCTGGTGACGATGGTACCTAGCTGCACGTGGTTTTCATACCCTGTACCATGGGTTTCGTACCATAAGTACTCAAGTCGACTTCTATGGTCGCAACCTCAAGTCCACTCCGGTGGCACAAGTCGACTCCGGTCGCACCCAAGCCCGTTCCGGCAGCAACCGTACCTTGGGTCTGAAATCCATGGCCCAGGTACTCAAGTCGACTCCGGTCGCACCCAAGCTCGTTCCGGCGGCAACCGTACCTTGGGTCTGAAATCCATGGCCCAGGTACTCAAGTCGACTCCGGTCGCACCTCCAAGCCCGTTCCGGCGGCAACCGTACCTTGGGTCTGAAATCCATGGCCCAGGTACTCAAGTCGACTCCGGTCGCACCTCCAAGCCTGTTCCGGTGGCAACCGTACCTTGGGTCTGAAATCCATGGCCCAGGTACTCAAGTCGACTCCGGTCGCACCTCCAAGCCCGTTCCGGCGGCAACCGTACCTTGGGTCTAAAATCCATAGCTCAGGTGCTCAAGCCCGCTCCGGCGGCACAACTATTCGTTTTCTCTGATTTTTCATTCGATTTTGCATTCCGGAAGTGCTTTTTGTTTTTTGCATCTCAAAGTCCACCCCGCGTGGCACAAAGTCGACTACTATAGTCGCATCTAAAGTCCGCTTCACGCGGCAATCTAAAGTCGACTTCTATAGTCGCATATCAAAGTCCGCTCCGTGCGGCAACTAAAGTCGACTTCGGTTTTCAAGTCGCATCTCAAAATCCGCTCCGCGCAGCAACTAAAGTCGACTTCGGTTTTCAAGTCGCACCTCAAAGTCCGCTCCGTGCGGCAACTAAAGTTGACTTCGGTTTTTCAAGTCACATCTAAAGTCCGCTCTGACGGCATCTAAAGTCGACTTCGGTCGCATCTAAAGTCCGCTCTGACGGCACGGCTACTTCTCAAGCTCCACGGCTCGACGCCAAATTACTACTCGAAAACTCTCCAGCTCGGGGGCTGCATTCAAATTACTACTCTAGAACAACTCTAGCAGACTTCGCTCGCTCTCAAGCTCGGAGGTTCCGTACCAACAACTACTCGACGTGGCTCATACGGCTCTCTTATCTCGGGGGCTACACGCTGAAAGAGTACTCAGATGATGGCTTTCACGAACACTGAAGACCCTTGGATTGATTACCTAATCATTTCAAGGCTCGGGGGCTGCTATGCTATACCCATCATTCAATTTTTCAAGACGAAAGATTCGGAATCAAGACTGACCCTCAGCTAGAGTCTGCGACTCAACCCAAGGCTCGGGGGCTACTCCATATGGAGTGCGATTTTGCAACCGCACTTCCATATAATCTCGACTTCAAGACTGATGAGCTGGACCACCTTCCAGCCTCGCGGCAGTTCAAGTACTATTGAAGACTTCTCCAAGCAGAACTCGAGGACACTCAAGAACTACTCGAAGAGGCTTCAAGACTACTCGAACTACTACTCTCGACTCCAACGTGCTCGGGGGCTTGTCGGGCATACACCCCGGGTACCCATGCAAGGAAGGATGAAGACGGACTCCTACTAGAATTCCCCTGTAATCCTACTAGGACTCGTTCCGTGTAATCCTACTAGGACTCCTACCTTGTAACCGACTAGGAACCCGCCCCCTGGACTATATAAAGGAGGGCCGGGTACCTAGCCGGACAACTCAACCAACACCAAGCGCAGGGTGCCATACTTGATCCCCAAACAGGACGTAGGGTTCGCCACCTTAGCGGCCCGAACCTGTATAAATCTTGTGTCCCATGTCCCTACCTGTACCTTCGAGTTCTCGGTCTCCCGATCACGATCCTCACCGCACAATCTACTACCTCAGGTACCCCCTTGGTAGGTTTGCCGGGTTAAAACACCGACACCTTTTTGTGTCTTTTTAGAGAGAACTCTGAAGTTGGCACCATCCTTTGACTCTAATCTTGTGGCTAGTTAATTTAGGCTAACTCTTGCATTTGTTTTAGACCACCACCTTATCATGTCATTTTGTTCATCCATGTCATTTTGTATTGCATGTTTTATTTTGATCTAACTTTTTGTCCAACCAACCTAAGCCTTCATATAGCCCCCACCAAAAACCGTAGCCAACAAGGGTAGGGTTGACTTGTGTTGATTGGCTTGCACCATTCTGGTTGGCCAAGCTCACCTCTATCTCTTGTTCTAACTAAAAACTTTGACTAGCCCTCCTATGAGAAAATCTCTCACACCTTTAGCCTTCCTAAAACCATATGTTTGTTTTTCATAAAAAGACTCTTAGCACCTCCTTAGATAGAATTTCTATACTTGACTCCCTCTCTTCAAAATTCTTATTTGAGTCAAAAAATATAGGATATTCATAACCTACCCTTAAACCTTGTTAGTTTGGTTGACTGATTCTCTTTGATGGGTGATTTTCTTGTTGACAATGCTTACTTCGGTGAAGGCCAAGATTTGTCCTTTGTTTATTGTGGGCCATATCGGAAATCTTTCAAACCTTGCTAACACTACAAGGTTTTGTATCAAATTCAACACCGAAAAAGTGTTGCAAAAGACCCAAAAATGGTAGCAATAGTACTTTTGCTACCTTTTTTTTTGTTAAAATTGGTTGCACTTGTAACGGTTGCAATAGCATAATGCAACAGTTTACGTTTTAGTTGCGACACACAACCCATCTATTGCAACACTTTTGACGATTTTGCAACACTTGGTGAGCGTTGTAACATAATGAATTGCAACGACTATGAGTGTAGCAATAGTATCGATTGCAACGACCTAGGTGTTGCTATTGACACGTATTGCGACACGCTGGTCATGTAGCAACACAATGCACTTGCAACGGAACATAGGTGTTGCAGTAGTTGATATTGCTACGGGCAGAAAGCATTGCAATAGAGCTTCTCTTTTGCCACGTCACTTAAATGGTTGCTATAGGTAGCTTAGGTTATTGCAACACTTGTGGAGGTTGGTTGCTACAGAGAGGTCCTTTATTGTCACGCTTGTGAATGGTTGCTATAGGCGGCATAGGCTATTGCCACCTTACTTAGGTTGGTTGCTATAGATAGATCATCTATTGCCACATTATTGACTGGTTGCTATAGGTAGGTTCTCTATTGCTACTGTCATCTTTTTGTAGTCGCAAGAGATGGTATATGTATTGCCACGATAATCGTATCTATTGCCACAACTAAATGTGGTTGTTATATGTGAGATTGTTGCAACGCAATCTGGTTTGATTTCCATCATATATTGCAACACCAGTTTAATATATATTAATAATTCGTGTTGCGTTGCTTTGTTTGTTCGCTTAAATAAATAATCACAAAACTAGAAATACATAATGAAGAATGAGGCATCGACGTCCATTAAACCGAAATATAATCTGTTCATACATAATCTTAAACGAAACACACCGAGTGTCAAACTAAATGAGAACACAAGTAGATAGCTTAACACATAATAATGCGTCCAGCACACACAATTGTTTGAACTTTTTCGAATGAAAAGACTAATGTCTACTATAGCAGCGAAGGTTCCCTTGCTATGTATGTTGGCCATCGTCCCACCATTCACATGCTCCTTCTCAAGCTTAAGAATCCTCCTGAAAAAATCAGTGGCATGCATGTGTATTGTGAGCTGCAGTACTATCAACCATGAACATTGAAGAAAAAATAAATATGAACCTCCCAAGACATTATATGAGCACAAACACATCCATATATTTATAATCAGCAAGAGGAAACTAAGCCTGGACCAGATTTAGGAGGAGAACAAAAGAATAGATATGTACTTCTGGAAAAGGACCACATGTTCCTTTTTAATGCTTAGAGAGATAATAGGTTTCACATAGTACCTGTGTATTCTTTTTGGACAATGCAGATCTTTTCCTAGCTGCATTTTCCTTCAATTGCTTTGTTGTAGTATAAACAGCACCTGAATTCCCTCCTTTGTTTTGGGGTGTCGAATTGCTTCTAGTTGTGCACCCTCTAGTGTGACGTTCTTCAGCTACAGAAGAAGGGTGTTGCTGTTCTGGCTGGCTAGATTCTTGGTTAACCTGAAAAAATCATTGGTGGTAAAAATTACACCTGTTGACAAGAATATGACATGCATGTTACAATTAAACATTCTTCAATGATCCTCAAACTACCTGCTGACTATGCACCATGTGTTCTCCCTCCGTAGTTGTTACATTTTGTGTCCCCTCAATTGTTGCAGCAGCAACAACATGTTCAGTTGGCTGCACAATTGTGGTAGCCTTCATTTTGAATTGGTTTCACTACAATTAACTAAGAAAACATAGATGTTGGTAATATTACCTGTTGTACTGAAGCTTGTTGTTGGGCTGCTTGCAACATTAACATAGCTTCCCTAAGTGCTTGTCTATCAGCCTACCTTTCTTTGTTGATCTGTTCAAGCTGACGCCTATGTTCTTGCCTCTCGGCTTCCCTTTCAGCATCTTGAGCTTCTAGTCTTTCTTGCAGCCGTCCAAAAGATTCAATGAGGGCCTCTTCCTGTTGGATTTTGCGCTAGTAGTCCTCTGACAATAGCTCCTTTCTAGTTGGGTACCTTGCAAGGTAACCATTAGCATGAATCTTGTTTGATTTGATATTTCTTGTTTCCTTGTAGGTTGATTGGAAAATCTTGTTCTGCTCCACGTCTGAGACGCCATTTGCGTCCGCCCTTGACTCTAGCTCAATAATCTTCCTGTTTGCATTGTCCTAACAAAGTAAAGAGATGTAGTTAATGAAAACTATAACGGTAAGATAGGACAGTTGCATCAGTAATAAGGATTGTAAAAACTATTTAATACTCACATAGACTTCCCTAGATTCCTCGCTTGTCCATTGTCCATTTTGTTGGTGGGTCATCATAAAAAGCTCCATATCATTTGGCTCTTCACCAGTTAGTTGGTCCCTCTAATTAGGAAACAATGTAAACTAATTAGTCATATCTCATAATATAGGGAAATGTAGTAGCTTTTATGAAACTGTAGAGATCAGGAAGATGTCCACAAGGAATTAAAAACAAAAGGTAACAGAAATATTTATTGCTATTGATAAAGTAATGGAATCCAAGTTCTTTTTTTAGCACACTTTAGTTTTAGTATTTTTCGGCTTTCTGTATACAAGCATGCAGAATTGTTTTTGTAGTGGGCAGTGGGCTAAATATCTCTATCAAGTACAAATACTATATAGGTTGTAACAATATCATGTTGTTGTCATTCGGGGGCACAAGCACAAACCATTAAAAAAAGCATGAAGGGAAACCTTGTTACATATTTTTTATTACCTTCTCATAGCTCACTTGAGAAAAACCCTTTGATCCTGTAACATGGTTTATCTTTCGATTCAGCCGATTCTCAGAATTCTTATTGCTAATCCTCTACACACAGATTTGATTTATATAAAATCAGCAGTGCGCAAAACATAAACCTTGATGTGAGAAGGGGAAATGACAAGCTATTAAAAAATTGGGAACAAACCTGGAATTCTTCGGTGCCAAAATACAACACCAGATAGTGCCACTCAACAATATCTAACTCTTCTGGCCTATGTCTCATTCTCTCTTCATAGGTGGTGTAGGCCTTGTAGGTAGCACTTAATGTAGATCGCCATCCTTTGTAACGGTCATTAGCCACCGCCCATATCTTGATTCTGTTCTCCTCGTTATCCTCAAGGTCCCACTTAGCCTGCTCAAAACAAAGCATAAATAAATTACTTCTTAAACAAATAATTTGGTATTGCAATTTTGACATCCACGTGGATAACAGAAGCTTACCAGCACATCATTTGCTATTTCAATTTTGACAGCCACATGGATATCTCTCCATGTTCTTACTCCGATGAGAGGTGCTCTTTTCCTTGTGAACAGTGTTATTTCATCAATAAATGTTCGTTTGTTTGACCCTACAAGTCCTCCAAGCCTAGAGAACTGGATGCTTAGCTTTTGAGATGCCTCCCTGGTTCTCTTCTTTGTTGCTATCCATCCTTTCAAGTTACCTCTTGGTTTCCTCTTCTTCGAGTCTTGTGCATGATAAAAATATATATACAAAGCAAAAGAAATTTAAAACTGTTGCCATAGTTTTAAATTAAATGAACCTCACAATAAACTGAAAATATTCATTACTTACTAGTTCCTTCTCCAACAAGTGGAATGAAATGCCGAGCATGAGATGGTCTGTTTACTTGTGGTGTGGGGTTGCTATCTTGACTTGAAAGTACTACATCTGTATGATGATTACTGTCCACATACACCACTGCAGAAAATATAAGTCACTTGTGTAAGATATACTATGATTTTGAAGGAATATGAAAAATAGACAGTAAGGGACAGATGTTAGATTACTAATATCATCTAGTAGTCCATGCATTGTTAACCATTCTTTGTAAGTTTCGGTGGTGTCATCCCTGTTCATATCTTTCAAATCTGGGTGAACCAAGCAAATGTTAGTACAAAGGCTTCTCCAGTAGAAAATGATCGAACAATATTTTAATATGTACGAGTCCAACATAACACTTACCCATGAATCGGTTTTCCTTATGCATGTCGTCCAACCATTTCTTGTAAGCATCAATTGACTCCTCATCTTCATCTAAATTCTCTTCCCTATTAGGTCTCCTTCTAGGTACTTTCAAGGGTGTTATGGTCACATTTTTGTCATTTTTTTGGTCCTTGGACAGCAATAGTCTGACCTGTCTTTCATCCTCATTACATGCTATCATAGCATCTGCATCGACATCATCTTCGATTTCATGTAGTGTTGCTGCATTACCACATCTCCTCTTGTAGTACAAATATTCCCTTACCCTGTAACCCATTTGTATTTTCATTAAAAACAAGTTACTCAAGGTGATCTCAGACCTACTGATTGCAACAGTAGAAGACTCTTGCCCCCCCGCACCCCTTCGCATGTGAAATAGAGAGTCCATGTTGGATCCGAGCTGCCAAATATTACAATAGTATCAGACTTAAGCACTAGTGATGATACAACAATATACTTAAAAGGAAACCAGTGTACATATAGTATGTGAAAGTAATTAAAATTTAGTCCCACTTGTTTTAACTCCCCACGACTGATTTTAAAGTAAACCAGCACATATTTATACTAGGAAACAATAAATCTTAATCAGCATGAGGCTAGGAAAATGGGATATTAGGAATTGTAACTTCTTATAGTATTTTTGTATGAGGCAAAGGCATCTTTTGAAATTACTAATTGCCTTTTCCAATATCTACTACTAAGATTAAAATAAAGTTTCATAAGTAAGTATATATCATGAATGACCAAAAGCCACAACAGGTGTTCAAATAATGCCTAAAGTCAATATTGTATCCACATGCAAATTAACACAAATTTGACATTGAATGCTTCCAACAATTCCATGATCCAACAATTTAAAATTTTGAAAAGACAAATCATCCAAAATGTACATTGCATCTTGAAAATGTCATATACACTTAAGGAATACACCTAACAGGACTATGTGCACTGCAAAGATGACTCAGATCCTAGTAAGCTAGTTGACTTGAATGTTGCATGTACTAGGAAATTTCTGTTACTTACTAATCCCCGCCACCGCCAAGAAGGGCGGCCAACAAAAGTCCTTCTCTAGATACCCTTTAACAGTACGTAGATACCTCTCTACTGGATACATCCATCTGTAACACACGGGGCCTCCTACTTTAGCCTCTTCAGCTAGATGGACTGGCAAATGAATCATTATGTCAAAAAATGCAGGCGGAAAAACCATCTCAAGCTGGCAAAGAGTCTCTTTAATTGAACTGCCTAGTTTGTCAAGATCTGATGGCACCAACTCATTTGAACAAAGTGCACTGAAGAACCTACTGAGCTCAATCAATGGTCTGGCAACATCTTCTGGCAAAATCCTTCTAATGACTAAGGGCAATAGTTTTTGTAGAATAATATGGTAGTCATGAGTTTTGAGTCCAGACACCTTACATGTTTGATCATCAACACATCTCTTCAAATTGGAGCAGAACCCATCAGACATCTTCACTCCTTGAAGAAATTGGCATAAAATCCTCTTGTCATCCTTGTATAGAGAGTACAACACTGCTGGCAAGGTATACTTGTCATCTTCAATCACAGGATGCTGATCTTGCCTGATCCCAAGATGTTCCATGTCAAGGCGTGCATTCTCGCTGTCCTTACATTTCCCTTCAATTTCAAGCAATGTCCCCAATATGCTCTCGGATATGTTTTTCTCAATATGCATCACATCCAAATTATGCCTTATGAGCAAAGAAGACCAGTAGGGGAGCTCAAAAAAATACTCTTCTTCCTCCAATTGTGCCATCTTGCGTCTTCATCACGCTTCCTCTTTTTTGATATGTCCTTTCCAAATGCCGTTTGATGAAAAGTTGCATATTGGTCTAATACATCTTGACCAGACAATGGAACTGGAGGCTCCCTGGTTTCCTCCTCATTGTTGAAGCTCATCTTGTTCATGTGCCATGGATGGTCTAAGGGCAAGAACCGACGATGTCCCATGTAGCAGAACTTCTTCCCATGTTTCAACCACAAATAATCGGTATCCTTGTGACAGTAAGGACATGCAAATTTTCCTTTTGTGCTCCAACCAGAAAGCATCGCATATGCAGGGAAGTCATTGATTGTCCAAAGCAGCATAGCACGTAGTGTAAAGTTTTCCTTCTCCTTTACATCCCTACAATCAACACCAGTATTCCACAACACCTTCAACTCCTCAATGAGAGGCCTCAAGAAAACATCAATATTCATTCCAGGACTTTTCTTACCAGGTATAACATCGACATCATCCAATAATATTATTTCTCATACAACCAAGGAGGCAAATTGTAAGGTATTAGGATAACAGGCCAACAACTGTAATTAACATTTTGCATACCAAATGGGTTGAAGCCATCAGAAGCAAGACCCAGTCGAACGTTGCGTATTTCTTTAAAGAAAGGAAACGATTTGTCAACATGCTCCCATGCCTTGGAGTCAGCAGGATGACGTAGTTTGCCATCTTTTATTCTTCCTTCCTCATGCCACCGCATTTCTGAGGATGTCCTCTCTGACATGTACAATCTGCGCAGCCGAGGTGTGAGAGGGAAGTACCGAAGGATTTTGACAGGGACACGACGACGGTTCTTATCCTGACCATCGTCCAAATGGCTAGCACCACGGTCATCTGTTTTCCACCTAGATTCTTTACATTTGGGGCATATATCCAGCTTCTTGTATTCCTTCCAAAATAACACACAATGATTCTCACATGCATCTATCTTGATATAGTACAAGCCCAGATCGCGAACCACCCTTTGCACTTTCTCCATTGTGTTTGGGACATAATGACCTTTAGGGAGAAACTTTGAGATCAGAAACAGTACCACCTCTAATGCTTTATTACTTATCCCATACATGCACTTAACTTGGAAAAGTTCCACAATAAAAGATATCTTCGTACCATCTTTGCACCCTGGATATAATTCCTTTTTTGCCTCCTATAGTAACTTGAAGAAGACCTTGGCTTGGTCGTTCGTCTCGTCTTCATCACCGATCTCTCCTCGTATTTCACCTCTGATTAGGGATTTAATCAAATGACTGGCCTCATCATCTTCACTCAGTGCGTCGCCTTCTTCATTATCTACTCCAGAATCATGTGGTGCACCTTCATCATCGTTCTGTACTTGTACATCTGCTGGGTCGTCATTGTGTACTTGGACATCACTAGGTCCTGCATCTTCATTCTGAAATACCACATCAGCTGAACCTTCCCCTTCTCTGATAAAACTTTCAGCAAACCCTGTTGTAAGCACCTGAATCTGAAGCACAGCCCGTGTTCTGTGTGACATGCATAGACATTTTCGGCACGAACATGCTGCAGTTCCACCCCTCGAAGTCCCACTGAATTTCCTATCAAAAACTGCATGAATTTGTTCTGCCACTCAGTTGAAGAACGAGGCAAGCGCATCCAACTCCTATCATCGCCTGACATCTGTGTGATAAATATGAACGATCACCAATTTATTAGGTAGCGTATTTACATACATAATTGAACTATATGTGCTGCCCATGGTGATCTCGTACCTTTCTCGCCGCAAGGACGGCTTCACTGATCAATCAATTGACGTGGATGATGGAGGGGCGTGCCGCGGACGGCGATCAGGGCAGAAATTAGCAACACTCTACTTAAATTAATACCATTAAAACACAATTAGGGAGCAAGGGTTTTACAAATTAGACATCGAAGGCTGGGATTTTCATTCTCATACCTTGAAAACAGATTATGTGATCCACGGCGGCGGTTAGTGGAGCAAAGGTCGGAGGTGTCGAGATGCCGAGCAACGGCGGCGGTCGCCCTCAACCCCGTGCGCAGCGCGCGCCCCCTGGATCGTGATGACGCGTGTGCGCAGCGACCCTAATTGATCACGACTAGAACCCCTCCCCCTTCACAGCGCCCCCTCCTTCCTCTGATGTGCATGGCCCATGATAATAAGGCCCAGACTCGCCTATTAGTTGTTGCAACACTCAAAGTTTATATTGCAACCAAAATTAAGCGTTGCACTTGAACACAATTATCGCTTCGAAGCCGAAGATTTTGTTGCAATAAAACTAAACATTTGCAACAATAACAAAGTATATTGCAACTGTCAATCAAGGTTGCAATTGAACCTCACTTTTGCTTCGACTCCAAGAGTTCGCGTTGCATTAAGCATCAATAATTTGCAACGCTTGTGAAATTTTATACAACACCAAAAAATCGTAGCAATTTTCACAACCAAATGCAACTAACACAAATGTGGTTGCAGTACTACCACACAATTGCAACCACAATCAATTCTACTGCAACCATTTTACACCATTGCAATATCGTCCACCAAATGCAACACAGCTTTGCAACACTTTCAAACCGTTGTATTAAAGACATGTATCGCTACGATTTTTCAGAATGGTTGCAATACAACCATCTATAGCAACCAAATTTTAGGTGTTGCAATTCAGAGGCGTGGAAATTGATACAAAACCTTGTAGTGTAATGTTTGTTTGTGCTAACTCTTTGCATTTGCATTTTGCATCCCCCTTATTGTCATCTTCCGCTTTATGTTAGCTTGGTCTTTTTGTAAAACTTTATGATGAATGCTTTCATATTTATGATAATGCTTTTAAGGGAATTTTTCCTTTTTTATGCAATCTTGTGTAATCATGGTGTTTAGACATGATTGGAGACCCCCCTCATTCATTTTTATATACCTTGTTATCATGTTGCATTGGTTGGTTTATAAACTTTGCAATGTGCCCTACTTATCTTACACTATAAGGAATTATTAATCTTGGGATAAGCATGGTATTTTGACCTTGGTTAATAAATCTTTATGGCGATGGAGAAGTTTAGCAACCACTTTGTAAGCATCGAGCTTAGAATTTGGTGTAAACATTATTTTGTTTTTATACCATCCCATCATTTGCATGCACACTTGCACACATATACACTCATTAGGTTCTTAATTTTTCTTTCACTAGATTAACTATGCCACAAGTTAAGATCTTAGGGGATGTCTTTGGTTTGTCGGCATAGAGTGAGTATTCCCGACCATCACCTTGGGGGTACTTTGTGCTTTAGAGTTATTTTGCAGGCATGGCGAATCACTCCCATGAGCTTGTGATAAAAGATGAAATTAAGATCGTTAACACCTCCAAAATCCGAAAGAAACACTGCTGTCCTCATCAAGATTAAGCACATGTTCAGAGATGTACAAAAGAGGAAATTTGGATATTCAGGGGCTCCGCTAAGTCTTCTTTCCAACGCATCGAGATTCAATATTTTAGGAGACCCGTGCAAGGAGTTACAACCAAATCATTGGGCGTCACATGTTCTGAAATCAGCCCGGGACAGTTTGCATTGATGGAGTAAAAAGGGTGTAACTCTCTTGTTCGGAGTCCGATTGGGGTGAATGACCACTCGTTGAAAACATAATTTCAAGAACTTTACAATGGAGCAATATTTCAGTACATTTTATGTTCTGTAAGTTAAAGAAAAAATCGTAGAAGTTGAAGCAGCGATAAAGGACAACATGGCAGGAGGTGAAGACGAGTTGAGAAACGATTGGGACTAAGGCTTGTGACAAAGGGTGCACGTTGAAGGACGATCAAGGACACAAAAGTGAACAGTATGATGATGATCTCCACTCATAGCGGTAGGACTTCAAGAATTACAAGATGGTTCATCGTCTTCCATGCCTAGCAGCATGCTAAGCATGGGGGAGGACTTGGTGGACATGAGAAGACCGCATGGAGTACAAGGATCACAGTTTCCACGAGATGCTAATTTTCTTCTTCCATGTTAAGCACAATGCTTAAGCATGGGGGAGGCGGCGCTACACTTCAAGCTTCAAAGGACGGTAACAATTCCTCAACACTCTTTTTGTCCTTGTCTTTCTATATGTCTGCACATATGTGTATGCTTTCCACAACCTTAGATGCAACCGTTGTATGTCTCTCTATAGAATAACATGGCTACTAGGAGTACAACCTAGATTTGTGTTTGTTTTCAATAGTAATCACCATTACCTTGTGCTCACCATGATAATATCTTGTATCCTCTTACTTATGGATATATGATGATCGTTGCCACTTTGCTCATTCTTGTGCTTGGTTTGTATATGATTAAGCTAGTGCTCTCTTTAATATGATCTGAAAATTAAATTAATGCTAACCAAATATTTTGTGGAGGTTGTGATAACTTGAGACCCATAGTATTTTTCATTGCTCTCATTTTTGAATGAATCAAAAATCATTTATTTTTGTTATTAAATGATATGCTAACCTTGTCTTTGATACCACTTGCAATTTGCTCAACCTATCCAAAGCCATATATTCAATTGAGTGCAAAAACCTTCACAAGATTTTTTTGGGTGCATTGATTCAAGGCTTGATTTCTCTGGCCCTTGACTAAGAAACTGGTCATTTCGTTTTTGCGTATCTATCTTTTTGCTAGGTTTCTCTATCCGTGCATTTTGAGTTTCCACATAGGGAATTTCGCAAACTTCGCCGGATATTCACCCACAAACCCAAAATATCTTTTTGTGTTTACCTCCTTGAGCACAACCGAAATATTGAGCATGGATGAATATTTTGAGGAAGATTACAAGCAACGAAGGTGCCGTCAATTGGAGTAAAATTTTGGGAGACATCCATGAAAGGATCCCTAGAAGGTTTCAAGTATCTCTCTTCAAGAAAATACAAGAATTTCAGCACTTACCTTGCACAATCATCACCTCTTTGCTCGGGGACGAGCTACGTCCAAGCATGGGGGTTGCCAAGGAAGTACTAGTGTAGTCTAGAGTTCAAGGGGAGTAAAAAAAGTGATGAACGAAAAAAAGAGAAAAAGTATGATGAGAAAAGCATGAAAAAAAAGAGAAGAAAATAATAATAATAAAGCTCCCCGGTTCTCTAGCTACATTTGGAGATTTCAAAAGAATTTCAAGATCAAGACCCATACTCATCTTTCCAACCATGTGCAATCCGATAACGAGGACTTCGTTTGTGCCTCGGGATCACTCTTTGCCATTTGTACATGTCCACCTATCTCAATGTATGTGTATTTTTCTCTTCTCCCTCCTTGGAACATTATTTTTCCAATGACCTTTTTGATGAGTCTCGGTAAGTCCATGAGAAGCTTGTCTTGTTTTGATAATATCTCAACTATAATATCTTGGTAGGACTAAACTTACCCATAGCTCCATATAAAGCCTTCCACCAAATATTTGAGAGAGGAAAGAAGTAGTCCTAGTAGGCTTGAGAGACAAGATGAGATGAGAGTTCATGAGCAAGATACAAGGAGGTTTATTATTGATCTTGGTAAAGCAATTTTTCTTCATCCCGCTCTTTATTTTCAAAATTTTTGAGATTTGTTTAAAAGTTGAGGGCATGATTAATTACTTGTAGAAAGAGCTTAAATGATATCTACCCTCCATAGAGATGAAAGCTAGTTACATTATGGAAATTTAACAAATGTAAACTTGGAGAGCATTATGTTTTCTCATGTATGATCAAGTGCAGGGTATGAACATTGAAAGACAATACTGACATCCATTAAAGGCTTACTTAAGGACGAGCAAGGTTTAAACACGGGGGTTTGTTGGCGGTCGATTTCCGTCAACTAAAAGTACTTGTTACACTTTGGTTTGAGCTTTGAATTATAACTAACACGCCACTAGGCATACTAATGATGTAAGAAGTTCACACTTGCATGTGGTTTTTGGAGTATGTTGTTTACACAGGATTTAAGCGCCTAAATGTGGACTTCCGGGTATAGTTCATCGAGCACTTTATGAGAAGATCACGAAGCCCGGCACAAGTCAAGACAGGAAGTGAACATGACTCCAATTAACCCGAGGACCGAAGCATGAAGCCGTGAAACTCTGAGGACCTGAATAGAAGATGCGGGAGTTTGCTCGCCAAGCACCCTTATCTAAACCGTGGGGAAAACGACGTCAAGGACCGACATGCAGTTCGGTAAAAATTCAAGAAAGCGTGAGAAGCGTCGTGGAGGAAGGTCGGGCCGAACCGGGCCGAGATGGGCCCAGGCCGGCCGGCCCACCCCATTTCGGGCCCGGTTCGCACCCCTCTTTGACCTAGATGCTCCTCAGTGTATTTGTATCCCCTATCTCCGACGTCCGCCACATCCATCCACCAGAATTCGGTGAAACCTAGAAGTAAGCACCGGAGGGAGACGACGACGGCGGCAAGCCCTCAAAGTTGTCTAGGGGATGTCCTAGGCCGACCCTAGCCGCCATGGCTGCCCTGCGTGATTGTGCCATGGTGGAGTTCTGGAGCTAGTTAAGGTCATCAATGGTATGTACTCGGTGGTGATGATCCAAATGCACTATTTATTATGTGAGCAATTACAATCTTGTCATGCGATCTTCTAGCGATTCCATGTCTCCGCCCATGCTTTCTACCTTTCATGAATATGTTTGATCCTTAGTCTAATGCTAGGTTAGACTACTTAGTGTTGACGGTTCAAAACCGTGTTGAAGTTCACCGCAAGCGTACGGGTAACTTGGTGTCTTTTTCACCAAGGAGGGCCCCCCAAGGTTGGTCAATCTAAGGATCGGAAGCAAACCGCTAAGGTTCTCTGCCTAATATATCGAACTAACCTAACATGAAGTGTAGATTGCATATAAGGTAACCTTTAAAGATGTATATGTGATAGCACAAGGTTGATCACATCCAAGAACAACGGCTATGGTAAAGCTCCACCGAAGGGGTAACTAGGCCTAGCGCCTTCTAGTTGAAGTTCCGGCAAACGAGCAACAAAACGAGCATCTCATCTACTAGCATCCTTAAACTCCTACCTCCGGCCTACCTTCCGAAGACATCCGCTCTTTCGAAGGAAAATCACCCTGTCACGGTGCTCCCTTAATGAATCGGGGATCTAGGGGCACGCTCAAACACGAACGTGTCTACGGATCATGAAGGGTCGACATACTAGATCTAATCACCATGATTACATAAAGCATGCTATGTAGTCTAAACTAGCATTAGACTAAGGATCAAATCATATTCACGATATGTAGAAAGCATAAACGGAGACATGGAATCGCTAATAGATTGGATGACAAGATCATCATTACTCACATGAAAGTATGTATTACACCATCACCACCGAGATCATACCTAAGATGATGAACACGTTGCTCCGGAACTCCGCCATGGCACAACCACGCAGGGTGCCCATGGCGGCTAGGGTTGGCCTCGGCCATCCATCCCCTAGACAACTTCGAGGACTCCGCTGCCGTCATCTCCCTCCTGTGCTCACTTCTAGGTTTCGTCGAGTTCTCGTGAATGGATCCAATTCAACCCCTTACTTGGATGTCCAAGGGGTTGTATTTATACCCTTGGGGAGCCTTGGGGCGTGGGAGCCTTGGGGCATGCTCCCCCTTGCCTTGCACGAGATCTTGCTTAGGAGTTAAGCAAACTTGGTTTCCATAAAATCAGCCTCGCCCAGATTTTCCTGATTCGCAGCCCTTCCTTTCCGGCACCATATCTCCCATGTCAAGACTCCAAATAATGCAAATTCAGTATCTAGATTGTGTGCCAAAAATTATCTCCAACTTTGGTACATATTTCTTTCCTTGGAAATGAAGATAAGATCCCCAAAACGGCCTCGGAAGATAATCTGTCTGATTTCGGACTTATGTGCGCAGCAGGTATTTCGGGGGTCATATCTCCTAGTTCTTTGACCCGAATCGGGCCTTCCATATGTCCAAATTGAAGCTCTCATCGAGGCCCACAACTTTTGCATTCAAACTTTTTCTATTAGAGGCCGTTTAAGTCTCCGAATCTGCACCGAAGATCATGCTGTTTTTGGGCTGCGCGAATATCTGTCGGGCTGAGTTGATCTCGTGGGTAAACCTCCAAGTCTCAAGAGCCTGGGCCCTCTGGCCCACTTCAGGCCCGCCATCCTTCACGCGGCTTTTCTTACAATTTTGACATTTTGCATCTTTGAATATGAGCTTTGGACGTCATTATCCCCGCGATCAAGATAAGGGGTCTTGTCGCATGAACTCCCGCATCTTCTGTTTAGGTCCTCGGAGTTTCACGGCTTCATGCCTCGGCCCTCGGGTCATTTGGAGTCATGTTCACTTCGTGTTTTGACTTGTGCCAGGCTTCGTGATCTTCTCATAAAGTGTTTGATGAACTCTACCCAGAAGTCCTCATTTAGGCGCTTAATTCCTGCGTAAACAACATACTCCAAACACCACATGCAAGTGTGAACTTGTTACATCATTAGTATGCCTAGTGGCGGGTTAGTTATAATTCGAAGCTCAAACCAAAGTGTAACAAGTGCTCTTGGTTGACGGAAATCGACCGTCAACATACCCCCATGCTTAAACCTTGCTCGTCCTCGAGTAAGCCTTTAATGGATGTCAGTATTGCCCTTTAATGTTCATACCCTGCACTTTTTCATACATGAGAAAACATAATGTTCTCCAAGTTTATATTTATTATAGTTTCATAAGGTAACTAGCTTTCATCTCTATGGAGGGTAGATATCATTTAAGCTCTTTCCACAAGTAATTAGTCATGCTCTCAAATTTTAAACAAATCTCAGAAATTTTGAAAAATAAAGTGCGGGATGAAGAAAATTTTGTTTTACCAAGATCAATAATAAACCTCCTTGCATTTTGCTCATGAACTCTCATCTCATCTTGTCTCTCAAGCCTACTTGTTCTACTCCTTTCCTCTCTCAAATATTTGGTGGAAGGCTTTATATGGAGCTATGGGAAAGTTTAGTCCTACCAAGATATTATAGTCGAGATATTATCGAAACAAGACAAGCTTCTCATGGACTTACCGAGACTCGTCAAAAAGGTCATTGGAAAAAATAATGTTACATGGAGGGGGGAGAGAAAAATACACACACTTTGAGATAGGTGGACATGTGCAAATGGCAAAGAGTGATCCCGAGGCACAAACGAAGTTCTCGTTATCGGATTGCACATGGTTGGAAAGATGAGTATGGGTCTTGATCTTGAAATCCTTTCTGAAAATCTCCAAATGTTGCTAGAGAACCAGGGAGCTATATTTTTTTTCTTTTTTCTTTCTTTTTTCTCTCTTTTTTTCATTTGCTCCCCTTGAACTCTATACTGTACTAGCACTTCCTTGGCAACCCCCCCCATGCTTAGACGTTTGCTCGTCCTCAGGCAAAAGAGTTGATAAATATGCCAAGGTAGAAATTGAAGCTCTCATATTTTCTTAGAGAGAGATACTCGAAAATCTTCTAGGGATCTTTTTGGAAGTCTCCCAAAGTCTTGATGCACCTTCCTTGTAATCTTTCTCAAAATATTCATCCATACTCAAAGTTTTGGGTTGTGGTCAAGGAGGTATACACAAAAAGATATTTTGGGTTTGTGGGTGGATATCCGGCGAGGTTTTCAAAATTCCCGATGTGGAAACTCACAATGCACGGATAGAAAAGGCTAGCATAAAGATAGATACGCAAAAATGGAATGACCAGCTTCTTAGTCTCGAGCCAGAGAAATCAAGCCTTGAATCAATGCACCCAAAAATAAATCTTGTAAACTAAGGTTTTTGTACTCAATTGAATGTAAGGCTTTGGATAGGTAGAGCAAAATGCAAGTGGTATTAAAGACAAGGTTAGCATATCTTTTAAGAAAAAAAAGGATCTTTGACTCATTCAAAAATGAGAGCAATGAAAAATACCATGGGTCTCAAGTTATCATAACCTCCGCAAAAGATTATGCTAGCATTAATTTAAATTTCAGATCATATTAAAGAGAGCACTAGCTTAATCATATATAAACCAAGCACAAGAATGATCAAAGTGGCAACGATCATCATATATCCATAAGCAAGAGCATACATGTTGAGCACAAGGTAACGGTGATTATTATTGAAAACAAAACAAACCTAGATTGTACTCCTAGTAGCCATGTTATTCTATAGAGAGATATACAAAGGTTGCATCTAAGGTTGTGGAAAGCATAAACATATGTGCAGACATATAGAAAGACAAGGACAAAAAGAGGGTTGAGGAACTGTTACCATCCTTTGATGCTTGAAGTGTAGCACGGCCTCCCCCATGCTTAAGCATTGTGCTTAACATGGAAAAAGAAAATTGTCATCCCGTGGCAACCGTGATCCTTGTACTCCATGCGGTCTTCTCATGTCTACCAAATTCTCCCCCATGCTTAGCATGTTGCTAGACATGAAAGATGATGAACCATCTTGAAGTCCTACCGCTATGTGTGGATCACCATACTCTTCAGTTTGCCTTGATTGTCCTCCAACGTCCACCCTTTGTCACAAGCCTCCGTCCCAATCGTTTCTTGTACCATCTTCACCTCCTTCCATGTTGTCCCTCATTGCTGGTTCATCTTCCACGAATTTTACTTATACTTCCAGAAAAGAACATGTACTGAACTGTTGCTCCATTACAAAGTGCTCGAAATTATCTTTCCAATGAGTGTTCATTCATCCCAATCGGACTTCGAACAAAGAAGTTATGCCATTTTGCTCTGTGAGTGCAAGCGGTCCCGGGCTGATTTCAGAACGTGTGACACCCAAAGATTTTGTTGTAACTCCTTGCACGGGTCTCCTAAAATGTTGAATCTTGATGTGTTGGAAAAAAGACTTAATGGAGCTCCTGAACATTCAAATTTCCTCTTTTGTACACTTCTGAATGTGTGCTTAATCTTGATGAAGACTGTGGTGTATCTTTCAGAATTTTGGAGGTGTTGACGATCTTAACTTCATCTTTTGTCATAAACTCATTGGAGTGATTTGTCATGCCTGCAAAACAATTCTAAAGCATAAAGTACCCCCGAGGTGACGGTCGAGAATACTCACTCTATGTTGACAAACCAAAGACATCCCCTAAGATCTTTACTTGTGGCATAGTTAATCTAGTAAAGGAAAAGTTAAGAACCTAAAGGGTGTACGTGTGTGCAAGGGTGCATGCAAATGATAGGATAGTATAAAAATAAAACAGTGTTTACACCAAATTCTAAGCTCCATGCTTACAAAGTGGTCGCCAAACTTCTCCATCGCCATAAAGATTTATTAACCAAGGTCAAAACACCATGCTTATCCCAAGATCAACAATTCCTTATAGTGTAAGATAAGTAGGGCGCATTGCAAAGTTTATAAACCAACCAATGCAACATGATAGAAAGGTATATAAAACTGAATGATGGGGGTCTCCAATCATGTCTAAACACCATGTTTACACAAGATTGCAAAAAAGGAAAAATGCCTTTAAGAAGCATTATCATAAACATAAAAGCATTCATCATAAAGTTTTACGAAAGACCAAGTCAACATAGGGTGAATGATGAAAATGAGATGGATGCATAATGCAAATGCAAAGAGTTAGCGCAAACAAATATTAGCAAGGGTTGAAAAGATTAAACAACCAAACTAACAAAGTTTTAAGGGTAGGTTATGGGTATCCTATATTTTTGGCTCAAATAAGAATTTTGAAGAGAGACAAGTTTAGAAATTCTATCTAAGGTGGTGTTAAAAGTCTTTTTATGAAAAACAAACCTATGGTTTTGGGAAGGCTAAAGGTGAGAAAGATTTTCTCATAGGAGGGCTAGTCAAAGTTTTTAGTTAGAACAAGGGATAGAGGTGGGATTGGCCACAAGTCAACCCTACCCTTGTTGGCTACGGTTTTTGGTGGGGGCTATGGGTAGTCTTAGGTTGGTTGGACAAAAAGTTAGATTAACACAAAACATGCAATGCAATATGACATGGATGAACAAAATCACATGATATGGTGGTTGTTTAAAACAAATGCAAGAGTTAGCCTAAATTAACTAGCCACAAGTTTATAGTTAAAGGATGGTGCCAACTTCATATCTCTCTCTAAAAAGAGGCACAAAAGAAAAAAAAAACTCTCTAAACACTAATAGGCACACAAAAAGGTCTACAAGTTTTCCAAGATCAAGAACAAAGTGCTCCCTCAATAGCAAGTAAATCAAACAACATGGTGTTGTGGTATTTATTAGAGCAATGGTACAATATTACTTGATGGCTAAGCTTAAGATCACAATGTAGACGGTCATAATATTTATATAAATAAACAAAAGAAAACGGGTTGCCTCCCGCAAAACGCTTCATTTAAAGTCACAGAGCTCGACTTTCTTACGTACCTTCTTGTTGTCGCGAAGCCATGGTCCTTCATGCAAGATTTGAAGGTGTCCATGCAGCTTTGATCCACTCTCCATGCTTGACACAATCATTTTTCTTGATGAGTGGCTTGCCCGATCTTTGGGGCATAGCTTTTCTCCTCTTGATTCAAACTTCATGCCCTACATGGTTAGTGAAACTCGGGTTTTCTTCCAACATTTGCTCTTTTAAAGTCATTAGCTTGACCAAGCACAAAGCAAGTCCAAGATTTGCAAGTTCTAAAGAAAACATGTGCAACCATAACCACAATTTAAATTTGGTAAACAAAGAAAGTTGTGATTAAAAGTAGCATAAGTTTCTTGCTCAGCGCTAACCTCTCACTAGGCAAAGGTTCATTAGGCATGTAATCAACAAAGTTAAAGCACAACATAGCCACTTTATCAATCTCAAGAAGTTCTAGTCTATCAACATGATCATCAAGGGTGCAAGGCATAGAATCAAAAGATGCTATTGGATATGAACATGAATATCTCAAAAGAAAGATATCATATCCAAAAGTACCTTCAGAGTTTAATGTGTACCTTAGCCTTCGAGCTTTTCATCATGAGTGATCCTTCAGAGTTGAAAGCGAACAATCCTTGATGATCGGAGGTGGCTCGCGTAGACTTTTCTTAATTTCTCCCTTTGTGCCACATGATGTCAAGGTTGCTTTGTGTAGGATCACTCCTCTTCACTTGTGGGCTCACACATCTTGGTTGTGAAAATATAGCTCCATGATCCTTCGTGTGAGAACTCAAAACATCCGCGCCATTGGATGTCGTCCTTTGTGTGTAATCTTTCGTGGTCTTCTTCAAACATCTTCTTCCGTCGGATGTCGCCAACTTGTGCCTTAATTTGCCAATGCTCCAGGGGTCTTTGTTTTATTCCAAGCCTCTGAATTTCTTCATGTGTGATCTAATGGAAGCATTCCCCAAGCTCCTCTTCGTTGTTGTCGTCCTCATCTTCACCATCTTGTTCTCATCGTATTGCTGCTGCCTCTTCCTCATGTATTTTCCCCTGTATACGTAACAGAACATATACAAAAATATAATTCTATCGAATGGTTTATGAAATTACCTTTCCAACAGGTACTCATTCATCTTAATCGGACTCCATATGAGGGAGTAATGGCTGTTTCACTTCAGCTTTGCTTGCTGTCCAGAAATTTTCAGGACGTGCAACCATCGGTGATTCGGCCATATCCGCTTGTAGGAACCTCCGATCGACTTGATTCTTGACTCGTTGGAAGCGTAACTTCGTGGGGCTTCAAAATATCCAAAGATATCTTGTTGTTCTTCCCATGAGGCTGTGCAAAACTTGAGGCGAACAGAAACTTTGAAGATGTTGACGAGCTTGATCTTGTGATCTTGGGGGCATCGTGATAGCTACCAATACCTATTGCTTAAGCAAAACAAATATCCACAAACATTAGTCTTAAAAATTTAATTGACATGTTGACTTACCTCTTTTATCACCTCTCGCGTAGGGTGTGGGCTAGATAGCAGATGATGGACCACTAACAAAAGTTAGCACCTACCGCTAAATAGCGAATCTTCATGTTTGTCGAAAGTGTGGGGTGTGTATGTAGAGAACTCATCGAACGTCTTGTGTCTAACTTTTCACCTGCTTTCAAGGACACAAACAAGAAAACAAGAGTATATGCAATAATAAAAATAGGGTTAGTCAAAAAGAAAGGAAGGTCACCCTAAGGTTCGAGTTGCCGATCCCCGGCAACGGCACCAGAAAAAAGGCTTGTTGACGGTTCAAAACCGTGTTGAAGTTCACCGTAAACGTACGGGTGACTTGGTGCCTTTTTCACCAAGGAGGGTCCCCCAAGGTTTGTCAATCTAAGGATCGGAAGCAAACCGCTATGGTTCTCTACCTAATCTATCGAACTAACCTAACATGAAGTGTAGATTGCATATAAGGTAACCTTTAAAGATGTATATGTGATAGCACAAGGTTGATCACATCCAAGAACAACGGCTATTGTAAAGCTCCACCGAAGGGGTAACTAGGCCTAGCGCCTTCTAGTTGAAGTTCCGGCAAACGAGCAACAAAACGAGCATCTCATCTACTAGCATCCTTAAACTCCTACCTCCGGCCTACTTCCCGAAGACATCAGTTCTTTCGGGGGGAAATCACCCTGTCACGATGCTCCCTTAATGAAGCGGGGGATCTAGGGGCACGCTCAAACACGAACGTGTCTACGGATCATGAAGGGTCGACATACTAGATCTAATCACCATGATTACAAAAAGCATGCTATGTAGTCTAAACTAGCATTAAACTAAGGATCAAATCATATTCACGATAGGTAGAAAGCATAAACGGAGACATAGAATCGCTAATAGATCGGATGACAAGATCATCATTACTCACATGAAAGTATGTATTACACCATCACCACCGAGATCATACCTAAGATGATGAACACGTAGCTCCGGAACTCCGCCATGGCACAACCACGCAGGGCGGCCATGGCGGCTAGGGTTGACCTAGGCCATCCCCTAGACAACTTCGAGGACTCCGCCGCCGTCGTCTCCCTCCGGTGCTCACTTCTTTGTTTCGCCGAGTTCTCGTGAATGGATCCAATTCAACCCCTTACTTGGACGTCCAAGGGGTTGTATTTATACCCTTGAGGAGCCTTGGGGTGTGCTCCCCCTTTCCTTGCACGAGATCTCGCTTAGGAGTTAAGCAAACTTGGTTTTCATAAAATCAGTCTCGCCCAGATTTTTCTGATTCGCAGCCCTTCCTTTCCGGCACCATATCTCCCATGTCAGGACTTCAAATAATGCAAATTAGGTGTCTAGATTGTGTGCCACGAAATTATCTCAAACTTTGGTATTCATTTCTTTCCTTGGAAACGAAGATAAGATCCTCAAAACGGCCTCGGAAGGTAATCTGTCTGATTTCAGACTTATCTGCGCAGCAGGTATTTCGGGGGTCATATCTCCTAGCTCTTTGACCTGAATTGGGCTTTCCATATGTCCAAATCGAAGCGCTCGTCGAGGCCCACAACTTTGGTATTCAAACTTTTGCCATTAGACGCCGTTTAAGTCTCCGAATCTGCACCGAAAGATCATGCTGTTCTAGCCTGCGCGAATATCTGTCGGGCTGAGTTGATCTCGTGGGTAAACCTCCAAGTCTCAAGGGTCTGGGCCCTCTGGCCCACTTCAGGCCCGCCATCCTTCACGCGGCTTTTCTTGCAATTTTGACATTTTGCATATTTGTATATGGGCTTTGGACGTCATTATCCCCGCGATCAAGATAATGGGTTTTGTCGCATGAACTCCCGCATCTTCTGTTTAGGTCCTCGGAGTTTCACGACTTCATGCCTCGGTCCTCAGGTCATTTTGAGTCATGTTCACTTCGTGTCTTGACTTGTGCCGGGCTTTGTGATCTTCTCATAAAGTGCTTGATGAACTCTACCCGGAAGTCCTCATTTAGGCGCTTAATTCCTGCGTAAACAACATACTCCAAACACCACATGCAAGTGTGAACTTATTACATCATTAGTATGCCTAGTGGTGGGTTAGTTATAATTTAAAGCTCAAACCAAAGTGTAACAAGTACTCTTGGTTGATGGAAATCGACCGTCAACACTTAGCATGCTCTTTGTACTCGTGGTGATTAGATTTAGCATGTCGGCCTTTCATGATTTGTAGACACATTCGTGTTTGGACGTGCCCTTAGATTCCCCGCACGATTAAGGGTGCATCATGACAGGATGATTTCCTGGAAAGGGCGGATGTCTTCGGGAGGTAGGCCGGAGGTAGGAGTTTAAGGATGCTAGTAGATGAGATGCTCGGTTTGTTGCTCGTTTGTCGGATCTTCAACTAGAAGGCGCTAGGCCTAGTTACCCCTTCGGTGCAGCTTTACCTTAGCCGATGTTCTTGGGTGTGATCAACCTTGTGCTTTCATTCATATCCATCAAGGTTACCCTTTATATGCAATTAACACTTAATGTTAGGTTAGTTTGGCTAGATAAGGTAGAGAACCTTAGCGGTTTGCTTCCGATCCACGGACTCGATAACCTTGGGTAATACTCGAGGAAAAAAGGTACTGCATGATCCGTAAGCTTGCGGTGAACCTTGGCACGTTATTGAACCGTCAACAGCCGCCGAGACTTCCTCATTAGTGAAAGGAGCAGACAGGGGATAATTTGCAACAGACAGCTCTTGGTAGAGATCAGAGAGCGAGAAGTTCCAAGAGGTAGCAACCTCGGACCCAAGCAGGTCGCTGTAGAAGTCAAACAGGACCGTGCTCTTGGCATCATGCGAGAGCAGCTCCACCCCATCTCATTCAAGGCACTGGATGGTGTTCTTCCTACGACGCTCGCTAGCGACAGCATGGAAAAAGTGAGAGTTTTCGTCCCAATCTGCCGCAATGCGCAAGTTGAAACGCTAGTGCCAAAAGGATAGCTTTTCGTCGTGGAGAGCTTGGAGACCTCGTATAGCCAGTCTGTGAAGGGTGGCTTCAGGGACAGAGAGATCGCGCTCTTCTTCGAGCAAATCAAGCACATCAACCAGGAGCTTAGTGTCACGCTCACGCTGCTCAATGGGGCGAATACGATGCACCCACGCCCGACAGGCTAACCTGCACTTTTTCAGGTGACCGACAAAGGCCTTGGCACCACGGCCCGGAACAGGAGAGTTTAGCGTGCCAATCACCAATCGTTTGAACGTGTTATGCTAGAGCCAAGAGTTCTCAAAACGGAAGCAGGGGCTCTTCGGGATCTGAGTGGAGGTGGAGAGAAGAAGTGGGACATGGTCGGAAGCAGATCGTGTCAGGGAAGTGAAGCATGAATTTGGGAAAATCTCATCCCAGAACTGATTAACCAGGCATCTATCAAGTCTCTCAAGAGTGGGGCTGTCTCGCTTGTTGCTCCATGTGAAAGCTCTGTTAAGTAAAGGAATTTCAAGCAGCTCTAGTTCATTGATCAAGGAGTTGAACAAGCGCGCCTCATTTGAAATAATCATGTCAGCATTCTTATCCTGTGGACCTCGCACCATGTTAAAATCGCCAAAAAAAGATCCACGGCCCATCAACCTCGGCGGCAAAGGCCCGGAGCTCATCCAGGAACGCGGGCTTTTCAGCATGGAGAGTGGGCGCGTACACATTCGTCAGCACCAAGGGCTGGTGGTCAGCACAGACACAGAAGGCCGTTGTCAAGGAAAATTGATGATGAGAAGAGCTCGCGAGGGAACACGTGCCAGCATCCCAGGCAGTCAAAATGCCCCAGAAGCACCGATCGAGGGTCGAGTGACGCAGGAGGAAAGGCGGGAGGGAAGGAAGGTTTTCTGTTTCAGCGCACTTAGCTCTTGTAGCTTAGTTTCCTGTATGGCAACGATCGAGGGACGGAGCGAGATAAGTTGTGTCAGCACGTCATCACATCTGCTCGGCTGCCCTAATCCACAGACATTCCAAGAGAGGAGGGAGAGTTTGTGCGCTACCATTGGCAACCAGACAGCACCAAGGCTAAGTAGCAAGCTGAGAGAGGTAAGCTCGAGGCGAACCAGACAAGAAGAGCAAGACACTAGAAATACACAACACGAACTAAACATTTATTATGAAACAAACAGAGAGGTGTACATAAGACGTCGCCCACCTCAAAACCAGGAAAGAAACCACAAGGACTCACAAACCCCCTACAACACAATGGGGTTACAGCATTTGCGTGGAACGCCCTACGCAATGCAATGGCTTTGCAAAGCCGACCAACTTCTTGAAAACTAAAAAACAACAGGGCCAACATAACTGGAGAGGAACCCACAAGAGACCACACCGCTCTTATGAAGCCTCTCCTCGCACAGCAAGGAACACTAGCAAACATCAGATAACATCATCTTCCACGTCAGATAGGTGGGGCAGGCCGCAGATACGCCCAAGGCAGCGAAGCTTGCCGGAGGAGATCCTAGCAGGAGGAAGACGCTCTAGGACGCCCGACACCTCCACCGGCTTCTTCATTCGCTCAAAAGCCCTGGAGAGGTCAAGCTGAGTAGCCTTGATGCGGGAGGCCTTGGTGGTAGCGTCGATGTAGACTGGGTCCTCCTTAGCAGCGAGGTGATGGTTGCGGTGCGCCTTAGACGTGCTCTCGGCAGCGCGCCGCCGGCGCACCTGGTGCTTCTAGATGGAGGTCGCTGAGAGAGTGGATGGAACTGGATCACTCAATCTCCTCCACGTCGCTCGTAGCAAGCGACAGGGGCGGCGCCAGCAGGGGAGTTCGTGGCCGAACAGGGGTAGGCAGATCCTGAACCACCACCCAAGGAATACCTGCAAGAGACAAGGCACGTGAAAGCACAAAGACAGCCCCAACAACGAAGGACCACAAGGGCACCGAAGGGTAGAGAGAGGCCCCGAGCGCCCATGTCCGTTCGCCACCTCCGGCAGAAGAAGCTCTGCCCCGCGGTCTGAAGGACGGGAACGACGGGCAGGCACTACAGCCCGACCGGGACAGGGGACCCGACCAGCCTAGCGAGTACCGAGCTGCGTGCGGAGTGTCGTCGTAGTCGCCGTCATCACCGCCGGTGTCGTCGGAGAAGTCGTGGTCGTCCAGCAGAGGTGCGTCGGCGGGATGGTCCCACCAGTCGACGATGCGCAGGGAGGCGTACCCGGTGGTCTCCCCCTTGGGGTTGCGGACGAGGAGGAGAGACGTGATGACCACCTCCTCATCTAGGAGCACTAGCACGCACACCACCGAGAAGTCCGCAATGGTCGTGACATCGTCGTCGCTCCCGTCGGGCGCCACCACCTTGCGCAGGCAGTTCCTGTCCATAGTTCCACACAACATACCTAGCCGAACTCCTCGAACACCCTCCGGATGTCATGCTGGTTCCAGTGCTCAGGAGGGAAGTAGGTGGCCGCCAGCTCCACCAAGCACCAGTACGGGCAGAGGACCCTGAACTCCGCCTCCTCGTGGCGGATGAAGGTCAGCCTGAACCCCTCAAAGTCAATGGACCCCTGCGGATGGTCATCTCCCGAAAGTAGGAGTGCCCGAACACCACCATCATGGCCCCATGGCAGGAGGGGGCTAGACGGCAGGGAGGGTCGCCGCCACGCTGCTCCAGGCCCATCCTGATGACGCACCCGACGTTGGGGCAAGGTGGCTCCACGAAGGCATAGGCGAGCCGGCGACTAGGGCCCATGTCCTCAGATGGCATATGGACCTCGGTGATGCCATGCTGGAAATGGGGGGCACCTGGGGGTAGTTGAGCAGCAAGAATGGGGAGAAAGGGGGTGGCGGAGTGCCAAGCAGCGGGGCGCCGAGATGCTGCAGAGGAAAACACAGTAGAGGGGTGAAAGTGGACGACAGGGGAGCGCACGCACCCCAAACGATGTCAGGGGATGGGGGAACGAGAACGGAGGTGAGCCGGTGGTGGAGCAAGGTACTGGCGCCTGTCGACGAGAGGTGAGCGCCAGCCTACGATGTCGTACGACGGCGAGCGCGGCGTTCGTTGAGGAGGAGACGAAGATCCCTCCTCGGACGCAGGGCGCGCACCGAGTGGGGCCAGAGCACGCACAAGAATGCTCCTGCCATCGAGCAGTGGAGGCTCCGGTGGCCATTGCGAAGACACATCCGACACCGGACGGGGTCCCGGCAGTCAGCGACGAGAAGACCGCTGCAGGAGGAGCGAACACAACCGAACTAGCGGGCACCGAGAGCACATGGAAAAGTCGCAAAGCAAGGTCACATGTCACACTTGGGTCCAGGTCCGGGACGAACGCCCGCGGAGGCATAGGTCTGTGCCCCGCAGGGGGGGGGGGTTGCGCCTGCCGGAGACACGGAGAGCGTTGGAGTCACAGGTGGGAGAGCACTTCCAAGGCCCAGCGCGGGGCCATCGACTGAGACAGCTAGGCCGCAACACTGTGGCCCCAAGCAGGGTGAAGAAGGGGAGGGTGGCCGTGCGGAGCTGGAGGAGAGGAGGGAGCTTGGAAAACAGGCGAGGATACTCCACGACGTAGTGGGAGCAGCGGCAACGGAGCTTGAGGGCGGCGAGGTGGCGAGGGTGGCGGCGCCGGCGCGAGGGGCACCAGGTTCGCCAGGCGGGTCAGGAGCGCGGGTGCGCTCATTCCCGGTGTCATTACCTGGCAATATCAAGGCCATATCTTAAGAATTCCTATTTAGGTATTTTCAACATCATTGTCGTTCCATCCATATGCCCAACATGATTCATTTAGGGTCATTTAGAACTATCGCCAAGTTCTAATAGTTGAACTATTCCTCACCATCACCAAGGTCAGATTTTTCGTTTCTGTTTGCATTTTATCTTGTATCATGTATGGAATACATGATTCTTCCATGTGTTTACTTTTTGGTTGTATAAAATTCAAAAATGATAGCACATGGACGGTGATAACCTGTGCTGTGTTTATTCGCAAGCAATAAACTATATATTACTCATCAAAATCGACCTACAGACATAAGGTGCAGCTTCAGTATCTCACTAAGATCAAGTTTATTCGTTACTGGTTGTGCGTTAAGGCCGTTGCTGGTAATACACGACTCATCCATGTTCTTACCTTGCTGACAATGTGACCATGAAAATCTTCTTGACAGTGACTATATCTTTTCTTTTTATGTAGCTGATGAGTCCGACTCAGGTGGGGTTGGATGAAAAGCCCGACGCATGCACAGATCCGGCCGCAACGCACCACACTTCGGCGCACCCATTGGGGAAGCTCTAATCGCCCGAAAAGACTAGTCCAATAGGGGAATGGTGCATCTCCCTTTTAAGATGGCTTCCTCCTACCCAAGCTAAGCAAAGTGAGGTTACGAGGCTCACACGGTCACTGTCCGACTACAACTAGACCACTTGACCCATTTTATTGCGTCTTTGCCAACGGTAATTGTGGAGGAAGATGTTCTCACTAGAAGCAATTGTGGCTCCCTACTTTGATAACATGCAGATATGGAATCAATCTACATTTGTTCAAAAATCATTGGCTACGTCCAATATTAGACCATCTTCAACAGTTTGACATATCTTGTGTTTTGCCAACTTCTAAAAAGATATGACAAGTTTGTCAAATTTTACTTGGCAAATCTTGTGTTTTGCCAACTTCTAAAAAGATATGACAAGTAAAAAAAAGTTCACCTCCAACAGTTTGGCATAATTCACTTGCCAAATTCAGATCTAACTTATGTCAGGAACCCTGAGAGAGAAACAAAATTATGTTTCTACTTTTCCACATCTTAAAAACTTAAATCAGGAATCCTGAGAAAAAACAAAATTATTTTTATACCCTTCCACCTCTTCTAATACGGAAGGATGCACCGCGGATCGCTGCGCGCATATATGCGCGCACGGAGTCGGTTTTTTTCAACTTGGGATAAATGGCAACCTGAGATGGGGAACTGTTGGAGAAGGTTTTTTTTTTTTTGCAAAAAAAATAACAATGACAACTTGGGATGGGGAACTGTTGAAGTTGCTCTTAGAAAAGAGCTTATCTATAACAGTTTGGCATGATTCATTTATTAAACTCAGATCTAACTTACATCAGGACTCTGATAGAGAAACAGAATTATGTTTATGCCCTTCCACCTCTTGAAAACTTATATCATGAACCCTTATCTGTTATTTATTTCTTTTTTCACTCTCCCACCTAGAGGGAAACGTCTATGGCAACCGCAGTCGCGGCGCGCATATTTGCGCGCGGAGAGCCATGAGATGCCAAGTTGTTTTGCCAAACTGTTGGAAGTCATTTTTTTATTTTGCCAAAAATTAAATGGATGCCAAGTTGAGATGTCAAACTATTAGAGTTGCTCTTAGATTGCCAAGATCAAGAACGCAGTCTAATGGTGTGATGTTAAATATTGAGTCGCTCGTTAATTTAGTAACAAAGGTTGCAGATCAATAAAACAGTTTTATATGAAATAAACGAGAATTCCTTAATGGTTAGTGTTAATTGCTGTGTTTGAAGCAAAGTGGTGTGTTTTAAGTTTTGTCTAATGCAAAATTGTTAATATAACTTGGCATCCGAGACCGCGGCCGACGCAGAGCAGCGCGGTCGGCGAGCTGGCCCCGGAGCCGCGGCGACGCGTTAGGCGAGTTTGTGCCGGGCGCCCGCATGGCCGCGGCGGCGCAGCCTGCCGACCGCCGGCGGGCCTCGAGGCGGCGGCGGACCAAGAGGGGCGCAGCCGGACCTCCCCGGCGGCGGGTCGCAGGGCCGGCGCGAGCTCGGGACGGCGGCGCGGTATCGAGATGTGAGGAAGGAGAGAGGGTGATTTAGGGTTAAAAGATCCAAGGGACACAAATAGTTGTACGAATCTCAAAGCATGTGGAAGTTGATTAGCTTCTCACCTTCCGGAAGATATACATGATTCCCGGTTACACAGCCGCCCGCGGATTGGGTTGTGGGCAATCTCTGGTGCCGATCGACGTTGTCTCAGATTAAGGATGTTTTCGTTCAGCTCGGCCACACTATACGTATGTGGAAGATCACTATTTTTGGTTGGTTTAACTTGATGCAATAATAAAAACAAAATAAGCAGTAAATCCTGTCAACAGAGAATAACGCCAACACTCTGTTGGTCCCGTCTAAAAGTGGTCAAACGGGCCGAAACAAAAACAAGAATGGCCCGGCCCAACAAAAAATAGTATATGACGATAGACCATCTTGTCCTGATTATTTTATGGGCGAAGCGGAGGTAAACAAACACCAAAAAAAGGTTAAAACGATGGGGCATTCCGAGAATTGAACTCGGGACCTCTTACCCCCTAAGCAAGAATCCTACCACTGGACCAAATGCCCTAATTGTTATAGGCTTTTTCTTTTATTTATTTATCACTTATTTTATTATAATATATCGATGGTCAACAAAGAAATTACAATTGGTCCAAAAAAAAACAAAGAAATTAGAATTCAATGACTGCACCGCTGTGCCGATCCAGGCAGCCATGCGGTAGATGCTGAGACAACAGGATGCTCCGACTCACAGAGAACAAAGCTTCCTCACATGAACACAATCTCACGAGACTATAAGACAATACTAGACAATTCGGCGCGCGTTGCGCGCCCTACCAATATTGTGGACATGTTATGAGCTGCAGTTGGATATTGTGGACAAAAGAAATTGTACAGAAGAGTAACATTGAAGCATATAAGCCTATGACTAAGTAGTGAAAAGTAGCCAATTTCTTCATATTTGCTGCACCTTTCAAAATATGCACCTCAGAGAGTAGTTTTATGTGGTAAACAAAAAGGGTAAACAAACAGTTCAGTTCCACTACACAGCAAGGAGCAATGCAGTGGCACCCAGCAGTTGCAGCTTGTCCCGAATAACAACATTCGTTGTGAGGAAGCACTCAACATATGAAACCACAAGGTAAAGAGTTTCTGCCTGAAGCTTGAATTCATCAGCCACCTCTACCAACCAGTCCACGAGGACAGCCCTCATTTTGGTGGAGATGGATTTCTGAATCTTGGAATTGGCCTCCTTGATGGACCCTGGAAGGCAAAGGCTACAGCAATCAACGATGGGACGGCAGAAGATGGCGGTGTTTATGGCGTGGTCTGTCTTGCCGAATGGATCAAACCCCTTGTAATAGACAGATATCTGCAGACAGACACACATGAGAAGACAACAACACCAAGCTTCAAGCAGCAGCAGACAGACACTCCTTGCAATAGGAATAAAGAGAATATCTCAGTGTGGTTCAGAGCAAAGAAATTTATCAAGTTGAAACCAAATGAACTTGTTTCAGACATGCCAAATTGCAGGAACAGACATGCTAAATTTCACAACAATGCTTTTAGAACTAAAACAAACCTGGACACATCAATAAATTTATTTAAACGATAAAGCATCACTTCTAAGTGTTAGAACATGTTCTCTCGACTAATAAAGAACAACCTATGTAAAGTTTGCACTTCTAGACCATCTTAAGAGAACAGGAACACATGAACCTTATATCTAAATCTACCCATCAAAGATGCACTCCTAAACTAAGGTGTGTACTTACCAAGAAGAAAATACCATGTCCACCTGACAGCCTAATCTGCAGACCCAGCAAAGAAAATATAGCATTGCTCACCAGGAGCAAACAGTAGAGCCAACCGTACATCTAAAAAACATCTCTTGCCGTCACTGCAAATGAAGACAGCAACAATAATTTGAGAAAGATAACAAAGTCATAAAGACACCCATCATACACATGCTCAACTATATGAGCTAATTGGTAGATTCGAAATGAGAGGCAACAGACAAAGAGACTTTGGCAGATTCAAAATGTGGAAACAATAGACAATGAGGCTCTTTCTTACTTGCATATACCATATTTCTTCCAAGCAGCGTTAGTGTTGTCAAAGTCAATTACCAAGCAATGCATAAGTGGTTAGGAAGTAAGCACCCCAAAGGCAAACTTTAGTATTTACATTAATTGCACTAACAACAGTGTCAATTTCATACATCAGATCAGAATCAGATACATATACATAGAAGCCCAGTTCTTATTCACCAATCACCATCACCATATGGCAATTTCACAGCAAGGAGTCGAGAACAATACGTTCTTCTCCTTCATGAGAAGCAAATCTTTTCTTTTTGCTGATTATGATTCTACAACCTCTAACCCTTAAATTAGTAGCATGAATGGAACTGGAAAGATCGCGTCTCTGTTGGTGATCAAGAACATCAGTTAGTGTAGCGTACCAATCCGTTCTCGTTGCACTCGCTCCAGCGGATGACGCGGTCCTCCTCCACGACGAAGACCTTGCTATTGGGGACGAACCGAACACCACCGCAGGCGTCGCAGACGTAGGCCGGCCGGATCCTCTCCCGCTGCGCCCTCGAGGAGCCGCCTGAGCAGCCCCATCTCGTGCAGCCGCCACACCTCGTCCGCGCCGCCAACGAGGCGGCCGCAGATGAGCAGCTGCGAGAGCGAGAAGGCACGGCCGCGCACGTAAAGCAACGCCTGGAACTCCCTTCGGAAGGCAGCGTCCATGGACATGTCCCGCTCATTGACGGCGACGCGGAACCCCCGCAGGATGGCGCACACCGCGGAGCAGTCCGTGAACGTGCGCCGCACCCCGCGCAGCGATGTCGTGTAGAGCACTAGCACCCGCGCTTGCGCCTGCTGCGCACGCGGCTCATGAGTGAGCTGGCTCCGCCACTTGGCCGCCGACGCCACCCGGAGAGCCAGACATAGCTGCCGCCGCTCCCCAGAGTGTCGGATCCGGCCGCCGGACCGAGGCCGAGGGAGAGGGGGAGGAGGGAGAGTCACCGGAAAGGGAGGGCACACCGCCGAATCGAGGGTGGAGGAGAGGGCGGCGGCGGGGAGGAGGAGGAGTGAGGTTAAGGTTCGGGAAGGGAAGTGGGGGTGGGGAAGGGACCTCGCACTCTCGCAATTTTCAGAGAACAGAGGGGGGTTTTGCATAATAGCCAGCTGGGGTGCGGAGCAGCGGGGGTAGGCGGGGGTGCGGGAGCGCGACACGTGTCCCATGAAACGCGGGGAGGAGGGCAAACGGGGGGACCTTTTAAGACTTATATGTGGTCCAGAACCACCAGCGGTGCCTAGACCGGTTGGTCAGGACACTACCATGGTATGCCACCGGCCACGGTTCGAACCCTTTCGGGGCGAATTTGTAGCCGCGGGTTGTGCGCATTTAGTTTGCGTTGTGCAAAACCCTAAATACACACGACAAAGAGTTTGACATGTGTAACACAGCAAACGCCGCATGACAACTAGTGGCATGGCAAAGTGATCTTTGATGTGTGCTTTTTGACTCTCACACCACAAAGGTCTTTACCGTATGTATTTTTTAACACTAGGCAATAGTTTTTAGAAAAATTAAAAAACAAAAAACACCGTCCGCCACAGCTGCCCCCAACGGCGGCCGTCGTGGCCCCTGCCTCATGTTGTCGTTGCTGCCTTGCCAACCGCCAGCACGCCACCACCAGCACCTCGCCGGGCCCCGGCGGCCTTCCCCACGCCGCCGCACCAATGGTCGCATCCCTACTGCACCTCCGGCCGCCACCACCAAGCAAGTCGTACGCCCGTCGGCACACGCGCAGAGATGGGGAGGAGAGGAGGCCGCCATCACGACACCGCTGCTGCTGCCACCTCGGCCGCAGACACCACCACATCGCGCCCACTGGTGGAAATAAAGGGAGATGCCAGATAGAGAACCTTGGCCGGAGGTGAGGGGGGGAGAAGAGACGGTGCACCGCCAGATCCGGCGTCTCTGCCACCGCCGGGAGCTCGGGCCGCCACTGACGACAAGAAGACGAGGCCACGCACGGCCCCTACTCCTACTCCTCCCCCGAGCTCGAGGCCAGTGGCGTAGCCAGGAAAAAAATATAGCTGGGGCGAGAATTCTAACGTAAAAGTATACCAAAACAAAAACGTACATCGATCCACGGTGCATTTAAATAGGACATTTGCACCAAACCATACCTTATTAACACAAGTGACATTTTAAGATGTTACCTCAAATTTTAAAAATGAATTAATAGTTTTTATATGTCATTCATTGAAGAATAGAAAAGATAAAAAATGGACGAACCTATATATTGTGCAATGAATCAATGACTAGTTAGCAGCATCCTGAGATCTAAAATTCATGTGTCCAGCATCCAGCAAAGAAGGAAATTACAGCCTCGATATCCACAAGAAAATGGAGTATAAACAGTCAAACGTAAAGACATTTTCACCATGACCATTTTTTCTACCTATAGGAGCATCGACGAGCAGCAGCAACACTACTAACTATACCTATGGGCTGCAGTTAAACTGGCCCAACAACACTACAAGGCCTAACAACACTGCATATTTCTTCTCGTGCTCGTAGTCGTAGCTTTTGTCCTCATCACTGTCAATCCATGGAGGACAGTGTTGAATCGCTGCAGAATCAAGGGGCAGGGTCGACAGAGGACCGGGGGCTTGTGGGGAGGGAGGCATGCCGGCCGGTAGCTGGGGCAGCCGCCCAGCTCGCCCCAATGTGCCTCCGCCAGTGCTCGAGGCCATCATGGATTCGGCACGCCAGGAGGCCGGGAGTCATCCCGCAGTGGAGCCATATGAGGGAGGGGCGGGCGGTGGTGACGAGAAAGGGAGGGGTGGTGGTGGGAGAGGAAGGGACAGAGAGAGAGGGGCCGTGGGTAGAGTTGAGAGGTGGATAAGATATGGGTCCTTGGCGGGGGTGTGGTAGGCTCGTGGTGAATTTGCCGTGTATTACTGTGATAACATACGACAAAGAGTTTCCTTTGTTGTGTGTCCCATCCTAGCTCATGGCAAATTAATAAATTTTATAATAACTGTTAAATAATTAAAATTATCAAATAAATTCTAAAAATTAACACGAAATACTTTGTATTGTCTATTGCTTATAGAAAAAGTTTTGAACTCAAACTTCAATTTGAACGTCACTTTGCCTATAAATCTAACCACATATCTTTCAATTTGTAAGCATCATACATGACAAAATGTACGAAACTCACTCAATTTTTTATGACAGCCTCCACATATGATATCATGAGACATTGACAAATCTCATGATTTTCATACTTCATTTATTTTTTTAGAATTTTAAAATCATTCGGACACACGTTTGTGGTCGTGTTTCCTAAATAAGATGTTGAAAATTTCTTTTGACTTCATGGATAAGGCCTCAAACTAGGCGAAATAACATGAATATCATTTTTCCACTCATTTTAATCTATTATTTAAATTATTTGCAATTCAAAGTTGACTTGAATCAAGAAATTACTTAAAATGCAATTAATTAGTTAAATATAGAAAACAAATGTAAAAATATATTAAATTTTAAAATGGAGTACCATATGTCGTATTAGAAGAGTAAAAAAAGTTTCAAGGCGAGAAGTGAAAACCTTTTTATTACTTTGTCATGTGCCGGCACACGGCAAAGGATAGTTTTGTCTTGTGCTTTTTTTTAACACATGGCAAAGCATGACCTTTAATTATCACAGTTGCGTTCTGGGCTGAGAATATTTGACAAGTGTAGTTGCATTTTTGCAAAAAAGCAGCAAAGCGTGGATTTGTCGTGTGCCCTATAAAAAGCATACAACAAAGTAGCTTTTTGTCGTGTGCTCGATAAAAAGCACATGACAAACTACCGGGCACACGGCAAACTACAAGTTCCCCGTAGTGTCTTCAGGGTTCAGGCACGAGTACATAAGATGGTTTCTTGGGTTTGGTTTATTCAGTGCCAGTTTGCCAAATCATATATGGATATATCATCTAATTGTTGACATTTCTTAACGCAGCCACCTAAGAACGGATTTAGAATCCGTCCCCGACAATAGCGCAAGAAATGCTTGTTGGTGTTTCTTAATGTCACTACTAACAACGTCGAGTTAGAGCGAGCGTCAAGACTTGCCAAAGGTGAATCTAACGATCGTGAACAAATCCGCAAGCGCACAGATAAACTATTGTAGAATTTCCCCAGGGAAGTGAGTGTTCCAAGAGTATCGTATCCGTGGAAGGTAATGGTAGATATGAAGACTTATGCTTTTGCACTGAGTGTAACCATGAGATAGAGATAGAAGACAACAACTCAAATACAGGGGTAAGATAAATGATTGGATAAGGGTAGTGTGACACACACTCTGATCTATCTCTGCACAAGCACACTACGGTGTAGGGGGGACCATACGGAGCTAGCTCTAGGTTCTAAGGTACTATACATACAAGAGTTAGATGATAGAAGAGAGAGAGGCACAATGCATTGCATGATTGGAGGTTTAGCACCCAGGTACAAACGGGGAGATAGTCCGCGACGACCAACACTCTGCGAAACTATCCATTAGACTCCTATAGCAATACCCCAGTGTGGGGGATTTCAAAGGGTTCAACAGCTATCACCACTACGGCCTACCTCTATCATTACGGGGGGCAAGCTCATAACTAACGAAGCCACACAACCTAGGCACCATGCCTGCGTTGCTACTAGACTTCACCCGGCCCGAGCTATTGTGACCTAGGGTGAAGCCACCAGATAACTGGCTAACTTAGACCAAGTACTGTAGCTTAAACACAAACCTCATGCAACACAACGATGCCATCAATCTAGATAAAACAAGGGCTAGTCATACGAACGTGTTGACGTTTGATTATCATTGTAAACTTCGATCTGAAAATACGGATCACATGGGACCCTCTTTCCCTTAAGTGTAAACCCAAGGTATCGAATCCGTGGAACATGTGCAAAGCAAGATCGATCCAATAAAGCGAAAAAGCTCTTTGTTCTAGAAAGGTTTCAAACACATCTAATCTACTAAAACATGAGGGGTAGCGATACAAAGCAAGAGGTAACCGATCTAGAGAGTCTAGATCGTACCTTTGTCGTAGTTCCAAGAGAGGGATGAAGATAGCAATAAGAATCTCATAAAAAGCATGTGGCTTCCGATCCAATCCTCGAAAGCACCTACCGTACACGTGATTGACATCCTGTCACGATGCCCCGCTTCTTGTGTAGGTGAACCTAAGAGCACGCTCATGAAGAACGTGTTGAAAACACTTGGTAGGTCGGGTATGCACCTCTAGCCACCACGGCTACAAGAGCACTCTGGGCAATCTATCTTAAGTATAGATTGAGGAAGAAGCAAAACCAAGAGGAGATAAAACCGAAAGGAAAGCACTCGATTGCTAGTTATCGGATCTATTAAAACTGCATCATAAGTGTATGCATGAATAAGATCCAACTGGGATCCTACCTTGATCTTGATTCAAGCCTCCGGAACTTCGACGTGGTCTTCCATGCAAGGTACCCACGCTGGCTAGGTGAACCCTAGACGACTAACATGACCCTCCTCTCCGAGATGGTGTCCCTCAAGCTCCTCTGCTCCTCGGTGGCGGATGACGAATGACTTGATAGTTGGAACTTCGCAAGGGGACTATAAATAGCCCGAGGATCATCTAGGTCAAAGGGGGCGGCGAACCGACCTGGAAAAGGACCAGGCTGGCCGGCCTGGGCCGACCGGCCCAGGGCCTTTTTGGCCCGGTTCGCCCCCGGTTTTCTTCCCGAAGCTTCCCGTGACTACCTGAGTTTTTGCCAAGTTGCATGTGGGTCCTTGACGCCATTTTTCTCGCGGTTTAGATAAGGGTGCTTTGCGTATGAACTCCCGCATCTTCCGTCTAGGTCCTCGATCCTTCTCGGCTTCACGCTTTAGTCCTTGGTTCATTTGGAGTCATGTTCATCTTGTATCTTGACTTGTGTCGGGCTTCATGATCTTCTTGTAAAACCCTCGATGAACTCTACCCGGAAGTCCTCTTTTAGGCCCTTGATTCCTGTGTAAACAATAAACTCCAAAAATCATGCACAACTGTGAACTTGACATATAATGGGGTTAGGATCGTTAGTATGAATATCAAATTAATGCCAACATTGAAGGTAAACTCATGGCTAGGTTGACGGAAATCGACCGCCAACAGAACGGATATGAACTCTCTTATGTATAATAAAAAAGATCAAAGGGTCATATTCGTGAAGAACACGAGCCTCTAACTTATGAACAAACACATAAGGAATGAGAAAATCCTCCTTCAACTGGATCGAGAGGTAGTGTTCATGAAGAACACAAGCCTCTAAATGATGAACAATGGATGAACTCAAGAACATATCAATCACATGAGCTACCATAACTTTATATGAAACAGCTGAATAACTGAAGTAGATCAAATTCATACAAAGAAATAAAGATACAAGAGAACTCATACCTAGATCCCAAAGTAGACTTGGAACCTGAATAAGAGCTACTCTAGCCTACCTGCTAGCCTTGGAAACTAAAAGTGAGTGGAGAGTCAAGAGAGATGTGTGTGAGAAATGGGAGCCCCTCCCCTTCTATTTATAGGCAAGGACCAGGCTTGCTCCGGGCACCAAATGCCTCCAAAATACCTCGGGATGCAGCAAGTGACCAATGAGGAGACACCACATGGAAGTCTAGGATGAAAGGCCCCTAGGTCAGTTCGGCCGATCCTAGGATCGGCCGACCATCTAGAGTAGCCCCACCTGGTGTGCTTCCCCATGGTGGCTTCCAGGTGGGTCCTCTGAGCTTTCCCCGGTGCATGGCTTGTTTGGAATCCTAGGTGGGCCCATGGATCCTTATGAAGTCCATGTGTCGCTCTCTGATTCGTCGGTGAGTGCCTTCCTTGGATCAGTGATGTGGATGCCACCTAGAATTAGTGTGGCAGCCACCTACTCAGCTGAGTTGGCATGGATCATTCCATAGAAGGTGGGTTTCCATCTCTTTTCATGCTTAAATCACCTACATTCAAATAATCTCCACGGACAAGTGGAACTACATTATTCATATCAAAATGCGAGTAATAAGTGCATATGCCTCTATTTATGCGAGAATATTTACGGCTAAAAGTGGTACTTAACAGTCGTCAACAAACTTCGCCAAGCTAACCTCTTGCTCGTCTCGAAGCAAGACATTAGGGACTTAGGTTGGCTGATCAGGAGTTGCTACGATGTTGTATGCTTAACTTATGGCAAACATACAACAAAGTACTCTACCAAGAGTTGAACAAGTTGGCAATGTTCTTACCATTTGCTTGATGATGTGGGGCGTGTAGCTTCACCTGCCTTGGGCGGTTGAGAGACAGAATGGTTATATAGAGAATACATAATCACTCGTACCTTGATCAGCTGTTAATCCGGAGGTTTTGCAAAAAAAATCAAAAGAAAATCAGAGTTCCTCAAATGATACTCTGAGATCACTCAAAGTGTATGGTTCCTCACCAAGGTATTAAGTTGCCTTTCTTCACATCCTACTCCTAATAGGCTTATGTGGAGCTGTAGGTAGGGAAGAAATGTGGCATACTTGTCTCTCATATTTTGCTAAGTCAAAAACTGGATCATTAGAAGAAAAACATACATCCTAATCAAGATGTGCATAAGTGTGTGATGATAACGAGTATGGTAAGGTGTATACTAGGCCCGGAAGTGGGTGCTAGATATTACCATACTTTATATGAAGATTGAGGGATTGATGGTAAGGTGGACACTAGCCCTGGAGTAGGTACTAGTTATTACCATCTATATGGTGGAACTCTTTTTTCTTTTGCACATTTCAACCCCTTTCTCCTTTTGAAATTTTCCGAGACTTGGGCTAGCTTTCTTTATTTTATTTTGCTATGCTTTTGAGCATGCTTCTCCCTTTTTTCTTCTTTTTTCTCAGCTAGCCCTTTGTCTCTTTTGGAGATATTCGGAGAGGGGTGAATGATACAAAAGACGCATAGAGTTTTTATTTGTGGAAGAATGCTAGGGTGAATGGAACAAATGATGAATGTCAACTTCCAGTGTAGAAGTTTTAGCATGATTTGTGTATGTGATCTTGCTCAGGGGAGTATGAGTTCTAAACAAGGGTCACAACAATTTGATAAAACTAAATGAGAGAACAAGCTGCATATGTGGAGGCTAACACGAGCTAGAATCTACATATGGCCTTGGATAGGAAATGCTCATTATTGAGGAACTCATCATGTTTAGATTTTCAAGAAGGAAAACTCCGGATATCAAGCATCACTTAGTAGATCATAGCACTCTATTTTACCATATCATGTCTCACAACAACTTAGGCATGGATCATGCTTTTTGCTACCCACAAATCTTAAGCTAAGGTTTGAACATGCAAGCCAACGAACTCAAAACTTAGGTAGGATACAAAGTTGTACGCAAGACATATGAGAAGAATAAACAGAGCAACTGTTCATCATTTCAATCATCGAGGCAAAGCATTCTTACTACGCATATCAAAGCAAACTAAAGCAAACTTGATGATGAAAGCAAATAAATATTTTTGGTCTTTTTATTTTTGCAGATTTTTATGAGTTTTTCGTTATAAGAGATTCTGAAAACAAAATGAGATACAAGTTATCTCAAAATGGGGATCCTCCCCCAAGCTAGCTTCAGGCTCACTACGGTGGAGGGTAGAAGAACCCCTGACTCGCAAAGTAAGCCGTCTGCTCCTCTATCTATCGCTGCTGCGCCTGTTGCATGGCGTCAATCCTCTTGCCAGTCTATCGCTGCCAGGCTGTCGCTGCCACGCTGAGTTAGACTCAATGTGCATGTTCAGCGTATCCTCCACTCCTGTGACCTGGACGATGAGCTCTCCAAGTTGCTGTGCGAGCTAAGCCTCTCATTCAGAGGCTGAAGAGTGACGTCTGTAGGACGAAGAAGGAGGCGGCCCACCGGAGCTGGAACTAGTGGGTGCGGCCCACTGTTCACTGCTCGCGCTAGCCCAAGCTGTACTACTCGCACCCTGATGGTAGATGGGCTGATCCCAACCGGGTGCATACCCAGGGGTTACCCCGGCCATGTACCCCGCAGAGGCCCCTCCTGTCATAGGTGGTGTAGTTGGTTGTGGCTGTAGTGGATGCGACTGCTTCTGCTGCATGTGTGCTCTCCTCGAAGCGCTCCTGGTGGACCTGCCAGAAACACTAGCACGACGGGCTTCCTCTTGTGCAACAAAGGAAATGGTTAACGACTGCGAGTTATACAATTGAAACCCCGGGTTAGGTAACAGGATCTCATTTGTATAGCGCCGAAAGAAGAAAGTCAAAGAATCATTTGGGCCCCTCTTAAGTATATGCCCTTGGATCAAGTATGTCTCATCAATGAGAGCTCGGGGAGTCCCAATGAAGGGGACGGGGTTCCCGCCTAAAATCCCAAGTCTGAGAGCAATATGAGTCACCAAAGACGTACACTCAACAGGGCCTATCATCTTGAAGTTCATCAACCACTACTGAATCATAGCTTTAACGGGGGAGACCTTAATCCTTTTTGGTGGCACCATATAAAAGTATCATCTCATCGACGTGCATGGGTCGAACATCCTCTCGTGGAAAGAGAGTAATGGCGATCCACTTGTGCCATAATCGAAGAGTAGGATGCATGATATCATTGCACCTAGGCACAATTTTACCGCCACTGACTCGGCCAGAAATTTCTCCCCAGAAAGAATCCCAAACATAGCCCTCACAAGACTTCTTCAAAGAAAGAGCACAACGATGACTAAAACCAAGGAGACGACTAAGATCTTTCCATAAAACTTGGTAATCGGTCCCGAAAATACGAAACTGAATACTGTTAGGAACCTCGGTAAGAGAGCAAAGAAACTGGATGGTGAGGGGCTGAGAGCCTAGCTCTGTGACCGGCGCAAACTCCTCCCAACTAAAAGCATGCCAAATGGAAACGAACTCAAATTTCATACCTATTTTCTCCATGAGGTCCGGGTCAAAGCCCCGGGTGTGGGCGAAGACTCGGTCCTTCAGAAGAGCGTAGGCTTGCTCCTCTCGAGCACCTCGCAAGCTGAGGTAGGGGGTGTCGTCGATGACCTCCTCTGCTGCTTGCGGTTCGGCTTGTTCTTATTGCTCTTCTTCATAGTCCATCGTTGATGGACTCGGCGTTGGCTCGGAGGGGATGGATGAGCTCGTACTAGCCCACGAACGGGAGCGTGTCACCCTCTGGAGAGCGTTTGCCACCCAACTCATGCTTGCACAACAATGGGACAACAAGAGCAACTCGGTGATGGATTAGTGAAATGAAATTAGATTCTTACCGAGCTTGCTCCACCAATAATAATACTTGCAGCAACACAATAGAGAAGATACTTGATGATTTCGATCTTGAGCAAGAAATCCAAGAAAACCAAGAGAGCAAGGAGTAGAGAGGGGAGTGTGACTGAAATGAGTTGAATGGGTGAAGAACACCCCCTCTCGGGTCTTATTTATAGAGCAAAGGGGCATAACAGCCAGATTCTGACCAAGGGCAACGGCTACTAGCTGTTGGCGCTGGTGGGACGAGAGTTGTTACTCCCAGGTCGGCCGACGCAGGGATCGGCCGATCCCTGGAGGGCCCACCTGGTAGCCCCCTTTGGCCAGCAGCCTCCCAACAGCTACATGAAGTCATGCCTGGGAGCCTCGGCCAAAGTTTGCTCCAGAAATTTCTCAAATGATTTTTCTAAAATTTTCAAACTCAAAAATTATTTTTCAAAAATTTTATTAAAAAAGGGAAATGGCTAGATAAATCTAGCATGCAAATGCATGGTTTGGAAAAATCAAATTTGCATTTTGGAAATCAAATAAAATTTTGGAAAGGGAAATATGAGATAAATACCATTTTTAACTTTTTTGGTAGAAAGGACTCATCATTTTTAGTCTGACGAGCAGGACTCTTCTCAGCGGTCAATACCACTCGGCATCCCACTCCTGAGAAGTAGAGGGTGATGCCTTCTCAACCTTCCGCCATTCTTGCCGAATTTTCTTTTGCTTAAATGTAGGTGGAGGTTTCTTTAATTAGAGTGACAGCTCCGTCCTTCCCCCAAGCTGCTCAACACTATCCTACACTAGGTAGCATCGTTCCTCTTTGTCTTCAAACCTGAACATCAAGTTCCTCTTCTCAATGCGGAACCGGATCACTCCAGATCCCACATTGATTATAGCTTTGACATCACTATGGAATGGTCGCCCAAGGATGAGCGTCATTCCACCCTCATCGTCCATATCAAGGACCACAAAATCCGCAAAGACATAAGAGTTCTTGACCTTGACCAACAAACTCTCAACAATTCCTTCTGGATATCGTATCGATGAATCGGCGAGTTGGACAGTCAATGTTGTCGGAGAGAGAGCTGGATATCCCAGTTGCTCGAACATGGCCTTGGACATGAGATTAATACTCGCACCAAGGTCACAAAGGGCATGCTTGATCGTCTTATAATAAATAGTGCATGTGATGGTTGGATAGTCGGGATCTCTTCTTTGCAATACTGCTGATTCCTCCCATGGATCTTGAATTTGATGTATAGGCTTCCCTGCATAGTTAGGAGCATGTGTCTGCGTAGGTGACTTACCCCACCTAGTCGACACTACACTAACATTTTCACAAGAGGTCACGGGTTGCCCCGGGATCCTCCCGTTATCAGCAGACGGAACCTAAGTAGCTAACTGAGCCAACTGAGTTTCTAACATTTTGTTAAAACTTAGCTGGCTCTTCTGAGCAGAAGAAAAACTTTCAAGATTGATGTTGAGACTTTCCAAAGATTTATCCAGGGCGGCCAGCTTCTTAGTAACACCTTCATTAATCTTAGCCTGCCCAAAAACAAGATCTCTCAAGGAAGGCTGGTTAGAGTTGTAAGAGTTACCTTGGTGGTCTCCTTGGTAATAAGGGTGTTGTTGATTCCATGCTTGGCCTCCTTGTGGACGATAACCATTGTTATTGCCATTCATGTACATCACTTCCTCCTGAGTTTCAGGACAGTAATTTCCTGAATGCCCATTGTTACCACAGACCTCACAGGTCATATGAGAATCCACTGGCAGAGTTGTGGTGGTCATGGCAGCCTTTTTGCTGGTATAGTCATCCAATCTCTTCATAAGAAGGTCCATCTTAGCGGTAAGTATATCAGCTTCCTTGACAGTATGGGTACCCCTCGGACGTGGTTGGAGTCTTTCATCACTCCACCCTTGGTTGGAGACCATCTTCTCAATAAGTGATTTAGCATTGTCAACAGTGAGTGAGAAGAAGGCTCCTTGAGCAGCAGCATCAACATGGCCATGGGCTGTCGGAGTCAGCCCATTATAGAAGCTTTGAAGAATAAGCCATTCTTCCATCCCATGGTGAGGATAGGCCAGGACATACTCCTGAAGCCTTTCCCAAGCCTCTGGAATAGATTCATTTGCTGCTTGCTGAAAACTAGAAATCCTCCCACAAAGGGCATTGGTTTTACCCAGCGGAAAGAACTTCTTGAGGAATGCTTTCGAACATTTTCTCTACTAGTAAAACGCACGTGCGACACGCACGTGTTTAAAGAAAAATTTTACTCATAACATAATTTATTTCATCCATTTAAGGAAGTTTAGTTCGAAAAAGGACACCCAAATTAAAGGTTCACTTAATGGGTTTTCAAACGTTTGTATATTACTTTTTATTGAAAGGAAAGAACTTCTATCCAACAACAATCAATTCAGACATGTCACCAGTAAGAAATTCGTATATAAACTCCCGGGATTGGTTCAGAACCATCTCAAAACAAGGATACTTATTGCCACAAAGCCCTAACCCCATTCATTTCATTGGCAGAGAAAGCTGCATCATTATTGATCTTGTATGTTCCCTCATCTGGTGAACACCATTAACTTAGGCCGAATATGTTTTCTCTCTACTCAGACTACAGTTTTCCAAATCTGCAGCTCCATCCATTCTTTCCCAGCATTACTTTATTTTTTGCCGATCACCATATCCAAATTAAAGGAAGATAATAACTTTCCGTAGCACATGTCACCCGGTCGCAGAGCACATGTTAATATTCAGTTCATGCCAAGAAAGTATCTGAAACAGAACTACATTTCCAAGATTTTGCAATGACCCTTATATCAAACAGACAATATAATGAAGCATTTTTGTCAGCAGACGGTTTGCTAGTAGCCATCCTAGTTAATTCAATTACTCAGTTTATCAAGCTTATTAGTGACAAAAACATAGAAAAGCCTGCATATTGTCAGAAACTTTTAGTTTTGCACAAATAATGTGTGCAAAATCTGAAAAATACTTGAATGCTGGCGGCATGCCTTAATGAGCCCTCTCTTTTCACCAAACAACTTTTCTTTCTTCAGAAATCAGTTCTCCAAAATGATTTCAAGAAAATTTAAACATGCCTATTCGCAATGTTTTGAACTGGAACTAACTGTCATGTATAACTGTAAAAGAGAGAAAGAAAGTGGATATTAGATGTTATAAATGATTAAAAATCAGAATACCAAGATTGACAATATATTTATGATAAGAATATACCTACCAAACAGTTGGACCAAATGCAGATCAATAGGATCAGAAGTGGTGGGTTTTGCAGAGCAGCTGATCTCTGACATGTGTTCTACTCGAACAAGTAACACATGAACAATAAACATTATGTGTCCATGTTGAAAAAAAAACTAACAGAGGAAGAGAAATAGAGAAGAAACATGACACATTAATTTGGAGTCGACACTCTTTCTGAACAATATGCGTCCAAAAGAAATATTGTACACTGACCTTTGTCCGTACATATATCAATTGTCAGACGGGGTATCTCTACTTGCGACTGCGGAGGACAATTGGGATGATTTTTACAGAGCAATGAATTCAAAATTCAGTTTGCAACAATTAAAACTACAATTGATCGCACTTACAATTTATACCAGTTAGAATGAATTAGGGAATGAAATTCAAAAGGGGTGGAATGGGGAAAAAATTGAAACCCCTAGGACCAAAACCCCTTCACTTAAGGATACAAGTGGGTCGGAATTGGTCGTCCCAAACACTGACCCGTTTTACCCAGCAAATATCGTTTGGGGTTTTGGGTTGACCCTGTCCAAAGCAATATGGTCTTGGTGTTTTGGGTCGGCAAAAAAAACATCAGCTACGACAGAAAGCCTCTCATCCTGATCGCTTGATCTCAGGTCATTGTGCACCCTTGATGACCTGATGAGTGCAAGCGACCTGATGACCTCCCTTCTCAAGAAGTTCACGAGGTGGATGCTGCAGGTGCTTGAAAAGCTCATGAGCACCATCATCTCAGGGAGCAGTAAAAAATCAGATTGACCATGAATAATGGACTAAAATATTTTTCATAGTGAATCTTCCTAATCAGTTTCCAAGTTAATCATCACTTGAATAAAGAATACAAGTACAGAGCATTAAGCTTCTATGTTCAAACATGACAAATATCTAACAAATATTAGAACCAAACAATCCAAGGCAGTCTCATATATGGCCTCAAACAAGAACGAAAAAAACAGAAGGAAAAGAGGAGGCTCTAGAATAGCTACCATAATATATTGCCATTATATAAATCAATTATTGAAAACTATCTACATATGAAAAGAATTGGAAAAATACTATTTTCCTATATGCATATCTAATTGCAGTCGATTATTCGACACTCGCCCCTTAGTCATTATTCAACACACACCTGATGCAATATCTACCCTATGCATGTCTAATTGCAGTCAATTATTTGACAATCACACGTTATGCAGTCAATTATTTGACACACACCTGATGCAATGTCCAATCTAAAAGATAGAGGGACCTTTTCGATGTGGAGGCACATAGGTGGTCGTTGGTTCAGCACTTACGACACTTCTTACCAATCCGACCGGTGAGGTGCTGCGACACCACCACCCACTTCCTCTCACTGTACATGTTCACCATCTCCTTGAGAGTTCTGCGTGCAACCATCTAGAAACATAGGTACACACATCATGAAACAATATCTATTGTGCATTTTTTCAAGCACATCATGGGCTAGCAAACAGAGCATCTTCTTCAGAGTTCAACGATCATAGAAACAAAGCATGCTCAGCAGCAAACCAGATATGAATCGAGTTATTGATTTCAAGATCTCTGTTCACCAAAACAAATCAGCAGACAAGAACGCACAGAAATTTTTTTGGAGCACATAGAAAACAACTTGAAAGGAATTTAATCGAACACCTTGCCTGAAAATTCTCTAAGCTGCCACCGTACCTTGGCATTTGGGGCTTCATTGTTTTTTAATTTCCTATAGTCCAGAAAAGCTAGAAAAAAATAGTAGATTACTTTACCCGCTGTCCCATAAACCCTTTGAGCCTTTACTAGTACTACTTAGTTAGGGCTTGTTGAGTTTTCGGTTGCATCGGTCGTGTCGAGTTGCTGGTCTTAGTGTCTAGTCCTTTAGAGTTTTGAGTTCTATCACGTTTTGTCACCACGAGATCCAGCATCACCATATACATCAGTGCTGCATTTTTGCCATCACGGATCCTTCTTATATCCCATTCGAGTGTTTAAATACAATCTGAAAAGCATATCTTGTTACCTTTCTAACGGATCTAGCCTTATTCTCAAATTCCTTAGCGTTCCGTAACTATCTTGGAGATTTGCGGTCTGCAATCTGTGAAGTAAGCCTTTTGTGGATTGTTTTGATATTGAGAAAAAAAAAGTTTAATCATGTGAAAAAAGTTTATAAGAAAAGGAGCAAGAAGTAAAAAAAGTGAAAGAAAGAAATAGAAAAAAAGGAAGAAAGAAAATGAGAGAGAAAAAAAAGACAAGAAGAGGAAGAAAAAAATTGGGGCTGATTCCTTTGTGTTCTTTGTGTTGTGCTAGTTGCTCTTTGTTGGTGACCACCTTTGTGCCTAGGCTCACGTCTCTAGCATGGTTTAGCCTAGGACCAGCATAGTATCGCTGTTGAACGATTATTCAGCTTGCTTCTATAACTAATATGGTGCTAGTCCATTCCTTGTTTCAGCCCACCTATAGCTCCACATATTCGACTACAGCTTGACAGGTCTTGTTGCTGCGGCATCGATACACTTTCTTCGAGGTTGACGTCTTGTTGGTTGCCGTCCCCTCCTATTTTGCTTGGTAAGAACTTGTAAGAGCTTGTTTTGAACAAGTTGAGTTTGAGAGAATTACACCCGACACATCCTAGTAGTTGACAGGAGAAAACAAAATATTTTGTCTCTTGTTTTCTACTAATCATGGCAGGTGTATCGTGTCGGAGCCCATGGGGGAGCGTCCTACGGTTGGAGAACGACCCCCACCAGGTCCTGGTCATGCCCCTATCCTCTCATATACCCCCATAGTCGCCACAAACAGATTGGGTTTTGTTTCGTTGTAAGTTTAGCCATTGTTACTTCCTTATAGATACGTGTGTCGGCTAGACCACCCGTTCTACCTGATTCGGAACCCCAACTTGGTGATATCATATTGGTTTTCATCTCAATATCTAGTAATTCAGTACTTGTATATTTGTTCTTGCTAGTTCTTCGATTGCTCGCAAGAACGGGTGCCCTAGTGGCGGTTGACGCGCTCCACAAGATCGCGGCAGCCATAGGAGGTGGTGTATCAGTTGCTAAGGTGCATCCCTAGAAAGGTTGTAGTCGGGCCGTGAACGTCGTCTCCTTCAATCGAGTTATCCCCCATGCCTCTCATCGAAAGATCGGGCACAAACCCTAGTCGGTTCACATCAGCTGCTTCCCGCTCCTTCCATCCCGACACTGCGAACTCACGCCGGAGCTGCTGGGAGTTGGACTCGCGGACGTGCTGGACGCCGACGCGGATCGTCTTCACTACTTCCCAAGAAACCTGTGTCGTGTGCTTGCCGCGGAGCGTGGGTAGCAATTCCGTCGGAACAGAGTGCAGAATGGCAGCCAACGCTAATCGCAGTACTCAATCTCCTCACCATCTAGGGCTCAATGGTGTACCAGATCCTCGCGCCTCCATGTTGACATGCATCATCAGCATCGTCGATTCCTGATAGTTGGAATGAGTGAGCGTCGGGTACTAGGCGGTGGCCCCGTCTCCTTGATCCTGCGCATGACCATGATCTTTGGGTGATCACGGGCACGGTGAGGCGTGGGGGAAGGCGGCGTGTGCGAACGCCCGCCGCACAATCACTACCGGAAAACAGGAGCTATGGAAATATTTTGTTGTGTGCTCATGAGCTTTTTATCAGGCTCACGGCAAAATACCAATGGCCACAATGAAAACTCACAGCAAACTCTAGGCTCACGGCAAAATAGCTATTTGTCGTGAGCTTAAAGGTCACCTCACGGCAAAATTGAATTTTGCCGTGTAGTTATTTTCAACTGAAGGCAAAAAAAAACCCTCTTCCCACCTCAAAATATTTCCATACCTTTTTCATACAACTTTTGACGAAAAAACATTATATCACAATTGTACATCTAGAAATTTTTACAACTTTCAGTAAGGAAGTATTTCAAAAATTTTAATATATATACGCGTGTTCTTTTTTCGATTGAATCTAGAAGAGACATTTATGAAGCAACTCATAGCTATATTTATCTTTTGTACCCTAAACCTTTTTTACTCTCCTGATATAATATGTGGTACTTTATGTTAAAATTTGATACATTTTTATATTTTTATATTTAATCAATTAATTACATTTCAGGTAAATTTTTTAGTCAAGTCAAATTTGAACTACAAGTTATTCAAATAATAGAAGAAAATAAGTGGAAAAATTATATTCATGTTATTTAGCCAAATTTGAGACCTTACCCATAAAATTAAAATAAACTTCCAAAATCTTGTCCAGGAAACCCGATCACAGATGCATGCCTGAATGATTTTAAAATACTAGAAAACGCAAATGAAGTCTAAAAATTATGAAATTTGTCAACATCTGATGATATCATACAAGGAGGTTGTGGTAAAAAAATTGAGTGAGTTTCGCACATTTTGTCACGCACGATGCTTAGAAACTGAAACGTTCCCGAAGAAGTTTCATAGAGTTATGAAGGAAGCAGCTATGTCTGTAGGCAAATTGGTAAAGTGACCTTCAAATTGGAATTTGAATTCAAAATATTTTCTACTCTTCAGATACAACATGTGGTACTGCATGTTAAAATTTGATACATTTTTACATTGTTTTCTATATTTAACTAACTAAATGTATTTCAATCAATTTTTGAAATTTTTTAGAGTGGGCGGAATCTGAGCAAAAGGCCAAAGCCGGCCTAAATCCGACGCACAAACCCGTCGTCGCCCCTCCCTCAAACCGTATCTATATAAGCCCACCTCCTTCCCCTGCCTCCTCCCTCCCACCCCGTAGCCTCCACCCTCTCTCTCCGCCGCCGACGCCTCCCTCTACCGCGCCTCCCTCGCTCCTCCTCCTCCCTGCTCGCAGATCCGAAGCCTCCCTCTCTCCCCTCCCTCCTCCCTGCCTCCGCCGCCTCCCTCTCTCTCCGCTCTTGCCGCCTCCCTCCCTCCCTCCCTGCCTTCAGATTAGCCGCCACCCCCTCCTCTCACCTCCAAGCCCAAGTGGCACACGGTGGCGTCACATGAATGGTGGTTAGGCCTGCCAGGCCATCCTGCCTCCCCTACCCCTCCGTTAGCCCTCACCGGCAGTGAGGAGCAGCAGCGAGGCGACGTGCGGCAGTAGCGCATAAGGAGGAGCTCGGCCTCCTCTCCCTTGGCGTCAGTGTGGCTTCGACCTCCCTCCCCGACAGCGATTCCATGGCGGCGAGCGCGACCTCCTTCCCCTCGGTGGCCGGTGCGAGGAGATCCAGAGCACGCGCGAGATCTCTGGCGAGCTCCTCTTCCTGGTGCGAGATCTGCGGTGCGGCGCCTTCCTCATCCTCCCGAGGTCAAGTGGCGCAGCGGCATCGCGATCTCACCCTCTAGGCGCGGCAGCCTCCACCCCAAGCGCGCAACGGTGTGGTGGCGGCGGTGGTTGCTGCGGCGTGGCGGTGGCGGTGGCGGTGGTGGTGGCTGTGGCAGCGTGGTGGTGGCGAGCGTGGATGGTGGCGCGACCTGGGTGGCGGCAGAGGGCCACGACGGCCGGCCAATGGGGTCGCGGTCCCTGTCGATTGGGGTTTTTTATTTTATTTGTATTCTTGTGAAAATGTTTGCCGAGAGCCAAAGTATGCCTACGGCACTACTTTGCCCAGTGTAGAAAATAAAGAAGGCTCACGATAAACAACTCTTTATCGTGAACTCGTTTGTCGTGAGGACTTTGCCAAGAGTTACTGTCAGCAAACCCTTTGCCGAGAGTAAACCAGCCATTGCCGAGTGTATTGGGCACTTGGTAAACCGGTTTACCTGTAGTGAAACATGCCGAAAAATTTGTGTTTTGACCTTTTTTTTTTGTGCTACTTTTTAATCCTTGATTGGAAAATTGAGGTTCGGTAGTACACGAGGCGTCCTAATTCAGTGAAATTAGGAGGTTACTTAAGGTTATTTTTCGTAATGACAGAGACAGGTGATTTAAATATAGGTTTATGTGCTATTTAGAGTATTGTCACAATAACAAGTCAGTGAATAATCTTTTTTGCAAAAAAAAAGGAGAATAGGTCCAATGATTGTCATTGCCATTTTTACATTATTTGTAACGAGGATGTGTGGAGGCTTCAAATTGTGTCTTCAGTTATTAGTGATATTAAGATTCACAAAAACATTTAGAACCAGTGGCGGAACTGGGGGGGGGGGGGGGGGCGGCAGGGGCCATGGCCCCCCTCAACAACAAAAAAATCCTATTATATATGTATACTTATTAGCTAAATCTAAGTTCATAGTTAATTGATTAGGACAGCAAGTCTCAGCAGGTATCAGCAGGGAGCGGCCCGCAGCTTGGAAACGATATACGACTTGAAGATCAGCACTCCAGCGACGTTTCCTTTTTTAAAAATCTATTGTCCCTCGTGTTCGTTTTTCCATTGGTTGCCGCCCAGACCGACGCAGCGCGAGCACAGCAACGTACGACGGCAAGGTAGTTCGGAGGCCGCCGGTGGGCGTTGTCGTTGTGGCAAGCAGCTTGGCCGCGACCGCCGCATGCATCATCACGGACAGTCCGCCAGTTGAGGGAGATTGCAATGCAGGTCGCGACGGATTTGATGATTGATTATTTAAATATGGTGAATAAACATGCAGTGAAATTTAAATGTGTAATATATATTGACCACTTTTGCAAACTATTTTTTCATTATTTTGCATACTAATTGTTATATAGTCAAACTAGCTATGTGTATACTAAAAAATTGAGGTGAATTATCAAATTATTGGACCAGCAAATGTTTGCTTGGCCCCCTCTTAATTTTCTTTCCAATTCCGCCACTGTTTAGAACTTGATTAATTACTTGATTAGATAGTAAATATTACGATAGAGTAGAATTGACAAAAAAAAAGCGATCAATATTTAAGTGTTTCCACCTCCAAGTCCAAAGTGAAGATGTCAGTATGTCACACCAGCAACCTTGGCAAGAAGTTCCTGGAGAACGGATGGGCAGCTGTTGGCCAAGGGCTGAAAGCCACCGCTCACTACGGCTGCCTTCAGGTTGCTTCCGGTCATGAGGAAATCCAGGCACGCCTTCTTAAGCCCATGGCAACCATGCTTCTCTGCAAACGCCAACACCGCCCCGACGCTGCTCGTGCCGACGCAGTCGCAGAGCTTATCCTCGCAGATCAGCTTCAGCCTCTCCAAGCCATACCTCTCCGCCGCGACGAGCAAATCCTCCGCCATGGCTTTTGCTCCTTCCTCACCGTCTTCGTCTTCCTCCACCTCAGCAGGGAGGGCGTCGGTGTACACGAAGTGGTGCACGGCCCTGAACACCCTCGCGTCGACGCCTTAGACCCACACGTAGACCATAGCGTTCGCCCTCGCCGGGCTGAAGAGCTCCGCCTTGAACACCGGCGACCGGGCGGCGAGGATGTTCCGGTGCGCTAGGACGGTCTCCCCGTCCACCTCGAACGTGACGTCCGCACCCTCCCCTGTCGAGAGGAGGTGGCCGAGGTGCCGGCCCATGTCCGGCGGCGGCGTCGTGATCTCTCGCGGTCTCCTTGAGGACGGTGACGTCGCACCGGACACGGAAGGAGTCATTGCAAAGGAACGCCGACCCTTCCAACGCGCTCCTCCTGATGAACTTGGGGTACCCGAATCCGAATGGTGACATAGGGTCGCAAGTGAAGGTGGTGTACTTGGAGCTCACGGAGCTGTGCGACGCCACCGGCTGAACGCGACCCGCGCCTTGACGTCCGCCGGAGCAGCAGCTTGAGTCGGGTCGTCGTCGAGCTCGACGAAGAAGGAGATGTGGTAGGCTTCGTCCTCCGTGCTACCGTTGGGATGTACTGGATGCACCAGTGGTGGTCGCCGGCGGTGAAGGTGCCGGAACGGAAGAACCCGCCGGTGACGACGCGTTTGGTCTTCGTGTACCCGTCGACGGTGAGCACGTGTACCCGTCGACGGTGAGCACGTGGGAGACTGTTAGTTCCTCGACGACGTGCTGTGCTCATCCGGGGCGGCGACGCTGATTGCTCCCATGGCTACCAGCGTGGAAGGAGGTCGCCGCGGAGTGCTGGCAGAGAGGACGATCGACGACACGCCCTCTTATTGACGCGTAGCGGCGAAAAGAATAGTCCGATACGATCGAACACGGATAGAGGAGCATACAATTTCGGAACGCCGATACGCCGTCCAATAATGTTCTCGGCAAGTCACGTCGTTCTGCTTCGAAGACCGGCGCCGACTTCGACTCAGATTGGACATTGATGCAAGCTGACACGATTGCAACTCTCTGTACCGTGTACGATCTGCAATTGATGCCTCAGGCTAGGCCTGATGACGGGTTGGTTCCAAACCAGGCAAAACGTCGACCCAACCCAGATCGAACCAACTAATTAGATTTTTAGTGTGCTAGCTGGTTTTGGGCTCAAACCCGTATGTGTTGGGAGAAGGATGCGGTTCAATTGGTTTAGAACCGTCCAAAACCAGCCCAGCCCTTCAAATGGTGCCGTCGTCATCGCGCCCGAGCTGTCGTCGGCGCCTCGTCGCCGGTGATGACGCAGTGCAGCTGGCACACCTCGATTGCTTGCTATCGTGCTCGTCTTCATGCCTGGACGTACGTATCAATTCCAGACAAGCAGGTCAGCAACACCCAAACAACCACGCTTAGCTTGCAGAGTAGCCATTTCTGACGTGGAATGAAGATAAACAGTGCCCATCGATAAACAAATTCGGAGAGAGAGTCACAGATTGACGAGGGGGGCGTGAGAGCTCCCCAAACGATCTGCTGTCCCAAGGTGTATCTACCCATACTGACTGTTACCGTCGGATGGGGTTCAAAGATTCGTGCTTGTGGCGGCTCCGCGGTCCCCCGCCTTCCTAATCGATTGTTTGTTGGGGTTGATCGGGAGTACGGAGGCACGGAAACGGATGACCGAACCTGTTTCACACTTGTGCGAGAGTTTCTTTATTCGTGCTGTACAGCACCAGGTCCACGAGAGGTCGGTTGGGTGCAAGGTTGGAGTACACTCGAAACTTCGCCGCGCATTTGTAGGTTTCGAAGTAGGGTTCTGATGAGCCGCCGGCTGATTACCGTATTAAAACTGTCATTGAATCCTCCAAAATAATGCATCTTCACCAAATCCAGCTTCAATTACCACGACGATACCAAAGCAGACGGGGCAGATCTGCGTCGCGCCAGCACAAGCTCCTGAAGGAGTCCCACCTTCCGCGCCTGGCGATGGCTACCCACTTATGTACCTGGTGCTCTCGGTTGGAGTATTTTCTGGACTGCGAAGTTTTCACATAACATGTATTTTGTGGTGGGTAAATCCAGTGTGTATTTTTTATTAGAAAATTTTTTAGACCGGAGAATACTATTTGTCTAGAGCGGAAGTGGAAGAATTCATCACGTAATAATATTTACATCCTTTTATAATCTAAGCATCTCACGCCCTCAATGTGTATCTCTGTGCTCATGGGCTAAATGCATTAGCTTAGAGCACTTTATTTTTACTAGTTAAATTTCGAGGTTTAGCCCTTTGTAAAAATAGAAAATTTGCAAATTCTATTGAGTAATCCAACACACTAGCTATTTTTCATTTTCCAAATTCCACCAACCATTCACTGACACATGGGACCCACCTGTCATCCTCTTTCTTCCCTCACCTTATCCTTTCTCCTTCCCTACACGGTCAGCCTCCTCTCGCCCGTCCTCCCCACGCTGCGAAGAGGAGGAGCGCACCGACGAGGAGCGGGATGGCGGTGGCACGAGAGCTCTGGGGCCGCCCCTGTTGCAGGTACTGCTGCTCGCCGCCGGGAGCCTGTGCCGCACCTCTACCGGGAGCTTGTGCCGCACCTCCGCCGGGACTTGCGCCTCCGTCGGGATCTTGCACCTCCGCCGCCGGGAGGTCGCACCTCCGCCACTGGAAGCTCGGCTCTCTCTCACCGCCGGGAGCTCGCGCCGCACCTCCGCTGGACACTTATTAGTAGTATCAAATGTAGATTAATAACTAAAAATCCTATTTTTAATTTGGCAAATCTTGTGATTTGCCAACTCCTCTCGTCAAGTTAGGGGTTTAAGGTTTAAGGTTTAGAGTTTAGGATTATGATTTAGGGTTTTAGGGTTTTAGAGTTTTAGGGTTTAGGGTTTTAGGGTTTAGGGTTTAAGGTTTATGGTTTTTGGGTTTAGGATTCAGGGTTTTGGGTTTCAGGGTTTTGGGTTTTAGGGTTTAGGGTTTAGGTGGTGTATCAGTTGCTAAGGAGCATCCCTAGAAAGGTTGTAGTCGGGCCGTGAACGTCATCTCCTTCAATCGAGTTATCCCCCACGCCTCTCATCGAAAGATCGGGCGCAAACCCTAGTCGGTTCACATCAGGTGCTTCCCGCTCCTTCCATCCCGACACCGCGAACTCACGCCGGAGCTGCTTGGAGTTGTACTCGCGGACGTCTTCACTGCTTCCCAAGCCACATGTTAAATACGCCGGAGCTATTTTTATCTTTTGTACCCTAAACCTTTTTTACTCTCCTGATATAATATGTGGTACTCTATGTTAAAATTTGATACATTTTTGTATTTTTATATTTAATCAATTAATTGCATTTCAACTATTTTTTTAGTCAAGTCAAATTTGAACTACAAGTTATTCAAATAATAGATGAAAATAAGTGGAAAAACTATATTCATGTTATTTAGCCAAATGTGAGACCTTACCCATAAAATGAAAAGAAATTTCCAAAATCTTGTCCAGGAAACATGATCACAGACGCATGCCTGAATGATTTTAAAATACTAGAAAACGCAAATGAAGTCTGAAAATTATGAAATTTTTCAACATCTGATGATATCATACAAGGAGGTTGTGGTAAAAAAATTGAGTGAGTTTCGCACATTTTGTCACGCATGATGCTTAGAAACTGAAACGTTCCCGAAGAAGTTTCATAGAGTTATGAAGGAAGCAACTATGTCTGTAGGCAAATTGGTAAAGTGACATTCAAATTGGAATTTGAATTCAAAAAAATTTCTACTCTTCAGATACAACATGTGCTATTGCATGTTAAAATTTGAGACATTTTTATATTGTTTGCTATATTTAACTAATTAAATGTATTTCAATCAATTTTTGAAATTTTTTAGAGTCGGCGGAATCTGAGCAAAAGGCCAAAGCCGGCCCAAATCCGACGCACAAACCCTTCGCTGCCCCTCCCTCAAACCCTATCTATATAAGCCCACCTCCTTCCCCTGCCTCCTCCCTCCCACCCCGTAGCCTCCATTGAAGGCTTACTCGAGGACGAGCAAGGTTTAAGCATGGGGGATGTTGACGGTCGATTTCCGTCAACCTAGCCATGAGTTTACCTTCAATGTTGGTATTAATTTGATATTCACACTAACGATCCTAACCCCCATTATATGTCAAGTTCGCACTCGTGCATGGTATTTGGAGTTTATTGTTTACACAGGGATTAAGAGCCTAAATGAGGACTTCCGGGTAAAGTTCATCAAGGGTTTTACGAGAAGATCATGGAGCCCGGTACAAGTCAAGACACAAGATGAACATGACTCCAAATGAGCTAAGGACTAAAGCGTGAAGCCGAGAAGTATCGAGGACATAGACATAAGATGCGGGAGTTCATGCGCCAAGCACCCTTAACTAAACCGCGAGGAAAATGATGTTAAGGAACCACATGCAATTCGGCAAATAATCAAGAAAACACGAGAAGCGTCTGGAAGAAAGCCAGGGCCGAACAGGGCCAAAATGGCCCCAGGATGGTCGGCCCAGGCCGGCCGGCTCAGCCCATTCCGGGCCCAGTTTGGCGCCCCCTTTGACCTAGATGACCCTCAGGCTATTTATAGTCCCCGTGCCAAGAGTCACACATCAATTCATTCATCATCCGTCGCCGAGGAGCAGAGAAGAGAGGGACACCATTCCAGAGAGGAGAGGGTCGAGATGGTTGACTAGGGTTTCCCTAGCTGGCATGGGAACCTTGCATGGAAGACCACGTCGGAGTTCTAGAAGCTAGGATCAAGATCAAGGTAGGATCCTGTTGACGGTGGAAATTCACCATTTCCAGCCCTCAATATTCTCACATAAATGGAGGCATATGCATTACTTACTAGCATTTAGGTTTGAATAATGTAGTTCCACTTGTCCTTGGAGATTATTTGTATGTAGGTGAATTACCCTTTAAAAGAGAAGGAAACTCCACATCTATGAAGCAACCATGCCAACTCAGCTGAGGAGGTGGCTGCCACCAAGAGAAACATGGCAAGACACGTCATCGATCCAGGGGAGGCACTCACCGACGAATCAGAGGACGCCACATGGACTTCACATGGATCAAAGGGTCCACCTCGGATACCAAATCAAGCCATGCACCGGGGATGGATCAAAGAGCCCACAGGGCAGCCACCCAGAGGAAACACACCAGGTGGGGCCACCCTAAGGGGCCGGCCGATCCTAGGATCGGCCGAACCACCTTAGTGGCGCCCCATCTGGTCCTTACACGTGGTGGTTGCTCATTGGTCACTTGCTTCACTCCCGGGTGTTTAGGGGCCATTTGGGCGTCCGAGCAAGCCTTGTCTCCCTCTGTAAATAGGAGGGGAGGGGCTCCCATTTCTCACACACCACTCTCTCATTCTCCTCTCACTTTTAGTTTCCAAGGCTAGGGGGTAGGCTAGAGTAGCTCTTCTTCAGGTTCCAAGTCCTCTTGGAAGTTTAGGAATGAGTTCTCTTTTATCTTTATTTCTTTGTATGACTTTGATCTAGTTCAGTTATTCAGCTATTTCATATAAAGTCATGGTAGATCATATTCTTGATATGTTCTTGAGTTCATCCTCTGTTCATCATTTAGAGGCTCGTGTTCTTCGTGAACACTACCTTTTGATCCACTTGAAGGGTGATAAACTCCTTCCTTATGTGTTTGTTCATAAGTTAGAGGCTCGTGTTCTTCACGAACACGACCCTTTGATCTTGTTGATTAGACATAAGAGAGTTCATATCTGTTCGTATGTCTAGCCTTAGTAGATCTTGTTAGATGGCATGAGAGTGTTGCATGGGGTCTGTGTTCAAGCTACGGTACTCGGTCTAGTTGACCAGTCTTCTGGTGGCTCTCACCCTGGGTCACAATAGCCCGGGCCGGGTGAAGTCTAGCAGCAACGTAGGCATGGTGATGTCCATGTGGCGTCCTCTGATTTGACATAGCAGTCTTCATTTGGTATCCGAGGTGGGCCCTTTGATCCATGTGAAGTCCATGTGGCGTGCTCTGATTCGTCGGTGAGTGCCTCCCCTGGATCGATGACGTGTCTTGCCATGTTTCCCTTGGTGGCAGCCACCTCCTCAGCTGAGTTGGCATGGTTGCTTCATAGAAGTGGAGTTTCCTTCTCTTTTAAAGGGTAATTCACCTACATACAAATAATCTCCAAGGACAAGTGGAACTACATTATTCATACCTAAATGCTAGTAAATAATGCATATGCCTCCATTTATGTGAGAATATTGATGGTGGGAAATGGTGAATTTCCACCGTCAACAAACTCCCCCAAGCTAACCTCTTGCTCGTCTTGGAGCAAGACATTAGAGACTTAGGTTGGTTGATCAGGAGTTGCTACAATGCTGTATCCTCAACTTATGGCAAACATACAGCAAAGTACTCTACCAAGAGTTGAACAAGTTGGCAATGTTCTTACCTTTCGCCTGATACGTGGGGCATATAGCTTCACCTGCTTTGGGCGGTTAAGAGACAGAATGGTTATATAGAGAATGCATAATCACTCATACCTTGATCAGCTTAGCAATCCGGAGGTTTTGCAAATTTTTCAAAAGAAAATCAGAGTTCCTCAAATGATACTCTCGGATCGCTCAAAAAGTGTATGATCCTCACCAAGGCATCAATGTTACCTTTCTTCACATCCTACTCCTAATAGGCTTTATGTGGAGCTGTAGGTAGGGAAGATGTGGCATACTTGTCTCTCATATTTTGCTAAGTCAAAAACCGGATCCTTGGAAGAAACAAACATACATCCTGATCAAGATGTGCATATGTGTGTGATGGATATGAGCATGGCAAAGGTGGATACTAGGCCCGGAAATGGGTGCTAGATATTGCCATGCTTTATATGAGGGAATGAGGGATTGATGGTAAAGTGGACACTAGCCCCGGAGTAGGTACTAGCTATTACCATCTATATGGTGGAACTCTTTCTCTTACACATATCAATCCCTTTTTCCCCTTTTGAAATTTTTCGAGACTTGGGCTAGCTCTCTTTATTTATTTTTGCCATGCTTTTTAAGCATGCTTTTTTTTCTCTTTTTTTTAGCTAGCCCTTTGTCTCTATGGGAGATATTTGGAGAGGGATGAATGATGCAAAGATACATAGAGTTTTATTTGCGGAAGAATGCATGAGCAGTATGGAGTAAATGATGAATGCTTAACTTCCAGTGTAGAAGTTTAGCATGAACGTGTATGTGATCTTGATCAGGGGAGTATGAGTTCTAACAAGGGTCACAACAATTTGACAAAGCTCAATGAGATAACAAGCTGCATATGTGGAGGCTAAGAACTAGAATCTACATATGGCCTTGGATGGAAATTTCTCATCTTTGAGGAACTCATCATGTTTTGATTTTTCAAAAAGGAAAACTCCGGATGTCAAGCATCACTAAGCACAAGATCATAGCACTCTATTCTACCATATCATGTCTGGCAACAACTTAGGCAAGGATCACGCTTTCTGCTACCCACAGTTTTCAAGCTAAGGTTTGAACATACAAGCCAACAAACTCAAAACTTTAGGTAGGATACAAAGTTGTAAGCAAGACATACGAGGAGAATAAACAGACCAACTATTCATCATTTCAACCATAGAGGCAAAACATTCTTACTAAGCATATCAAAGCAAACTAAGCAAACGATGATGATGGAAGCAAATAAATATTTTTTGGTCTTTTTATTTTGCAGATTTTTTTGGATTTTCATTTATAAGATATTCTGAAAAATGAAGGAAGATACAAGTTACCTCAGAATGGGGGTCCTCCCCCAAGCTAGCTTTAGGCTCACTGCGGAGGAGGGTAGAAGAAACCCAGACTCGCGTAGTAGGCCCTCTGCGCCTCCATGTACTGCCGCTGATCTTGCTGCATGGCTGCTATCCTCTCACCAGCCTGACGCTGCCACGCTGAGGTAGACTCGACGTGGGTGTTCAGTGTCTCCCCCAAATCCGTAACCTGGACGGTGAGCTCTCCCAACTGCTGTGCGAGCTGAGCATCGCGTGCAGATGCTGAGGAGTGCCGTCGGAAGGACGAAGACAGAGGTGGATGGCTATGACAAGTTAGTACCATGGAACAAGCTCAAGGAATGTCCGGATGGACATCACTCCTGAACTTGCCCCAGCAAGAATGCAGAAAACACAAAGCAGAAGTAGATTGCTTTTCCTTAACCAGAATTTTATTGTATAGAAAATGAGGATAACTTACCGAACTTACCTGTCGGTGCAGAGCTCATTATTTTAATTCTGTAGAGCTAGACTTGGTTCCAAAGTTCTTACCTAGGCAGTGGAGCAGCCATTTCCTTCGGAAGAGAAGTCGGCTTTCTATTCACCCTCCGCCACATCTTCTGAGTGTTGTGTGGATTGTGACGGGTAGGGGGTGACTTCTTGGACTGGGACTGAGATTTCCAATACTGTTTCCTTCCCGAGCCCATGAGTTGGCATTCTTCCTTCCAAAAATTCTTCATGAATGCAATGAGGCTGTCCGCTTGCCGTGGTGGCACTTCGACCTCTCGTGCTGGGGTGTCGGAAGTTGGTAAACCTTTGATCATCGAGCATTGTTCTTTTCTTGGACGAAACTCGAACCTCTCCTCTTTGCCATTGATGTAGAGATGGATCACACCAGCCCCCACATCAATTTGTGCATCAGCTGTACTCAGAAATGGTCGCCCAAGTATGAGCGGCACCTCCTTGGCGATCTCCATGTCCAGCACCACAAAGTCAACGGGAATGAAGCAATCTCGGACTTTCACCGAAATGTCCTCAGCTATCCCCGCTGGGTATCAGACTGAAGAATCGGCCAGCTGCAGCTCCAAAGTGGTTAGAGATAAACTTGTGTAGTTAAGTTGATCAAAGACTACCTTAGGCATGACGCTGACACTGGCCCCTAAGTCACAGAGAGCATGGTCGAAGCGTTGGGTCCCAATCATACAAGTGATTGTGGGACACCCTGGATCCTTCTTCTTCTCAGGAAGGCGGTTGAGTATAGCAGCACTGCACTCCTCTGTGAGTCGTACTACTTCAGTTGTGGGAAGAGCTCGCTTCTTGGTTAGAATGTCCTTGAGATAACGTGCGTAAGTGGGTACGCGTATTGCCTCAAGCAATGGGACGTTGACATAGACTTTCTGAATCATATCCACGAAACGATTGAACTGTTCATCCACTGTTGCCTTCCTGCTCTTTTGAGGGAATGGCATCACACTGGCTTCTACGAAACCCGGATGTGCTGTCACTCCTACCGGTGCTTTATCTGTTGATGGCACCCTCCTTACCTGAGGGGACTCTTCCGAGTCGGATGAATCCTCATGGATATTCCCAACCTCTGTTATACCTTTCTTATCTGTCCCTGCATGGTTAGGATATGGTGGATCTCGAGTGGATTTACCTCCTCTCGTGGTCACCGCATTTGCATTTTCAACAGGGGGAACAGAAGCGGCCAGTTGAGCCAACTGAGTTTCTAACATCTTGTTGAAACTCAGCTGACTCTTGTGGGCAGAAGAAAAGCTATCGAGATTAACGTTGAGACTTTCCATAGTTTTATCAAGGGCAGCTAGCTTCTTATTAAAACCTTCATTAATCTTAGCTTGCCCAAAAACAAGATCTCTCAAGGAAGGTTGGTTAGGATTGTAAGAATTACCTTGGTTACCTCCTTGATAATAAGGGCGTTGTTGATTCCACGATTGGCCTCCTTGTTGAGGTGGACGATAACCGTTGTTATTGCCATTCATGTACATCACTTCCTCCTGAGTTTCCGGACAATAATTGCCTGAATGCCCAATGTTGCCACAGACTTCACAAGTCATGTGAGAGTCCATGGGCAACGAAGTAGTGGCCATGGCAGCCTTCTCGCTGGTGTAGTCATCCAATCTCTTCATAAGAAGATCCATCTTGGTAGTAATCATATCTGCTTCCTTGACATTATGAGTACCCCTCGGTCGTGGTTGGAGTCTTTCATCACTCCACCTTTGGTTGGAGACCATCTTCTCCATGAGCAATTTAGCATTGTCAACAGTAAGGGAGAAGAATGCTCCTTGAGCAGCAGCATCAATATGGCCTCGGGCTGTCGGAGTCAAGCCATTATAAAAACTTTGAAGAATGAGCCAATCTTCCATCCCATGATGAGGACAGGCCAGGACATACTCCTGAAGCCTCTCCCAAGCCTCTGGAATGGATTCACTTGCTGCTTGCTGAAAACCAGAAATCCTTCCACGAAGAGCATTGGTTTTACCCAATGGGAAGAACTTCTTAAGAAATGCCTGTGAACACTTGCTCCAAGTGTCAATAGATTCCCGGTTCGCGTAGAACCATTGCTTAGCCTTTCCCAAGAGGGAGAATGGAAATAGCCGTAGACGAACAGCATCCATATTTGCACCCCTAATGACGAAAGTGCTACAGAGCTCTAGGAATTGCTGCAGATGAGCATTGGCATCCTCATTTGGCTTGCCACAGAATGGGCTAGCCTGTACCATCGTGATTAGACCCGTCTTGATCTCAAAGTTTTTAGTCCCCATTGCCACATCAGGACCTTGCAGCACCTTGTCAGCAGATGGAGCTGAGTACTCACGAAGTGTCTTTTGGGCCATAGCGTTGGACGTGGATGGTACAAAGGAAGCTGGTTCGTCCTCCGGACGATTACGACGAGGTGAGTCGAAATGAATTCGAGCTTTCCTCACAAGAGACTCGAGATCGTCAGTGAAATTTCCCGGTAGGTCGAAACCAGTCATACACTACCTGTCTTCATCATCCAAAGATAAAAGAAGACAATCAAGGTTAGCCTGCATTGAGGGTTGTCCTAACCTACTCAAAGTTTATAAACAGATGCAAAGCATAGTCAAGATAATCCTGTGCCTTCCCCGGCAACGGCACCAGAAATGCTTGTTGGCACTTCTGAACGTCCATCACTTAAGAACAGATTTGGAATCCATCCTTAGTGTCAGCGCTAGAAGTGTCTGTTGGCATTTCCCAATGTCACAACTAACTGACGCATATTAGCGTGAAGATTGAGAGTTGCCATAGGTTTAATATAAATGATCATGAACGAATCCGCAAGCACACAGATAAACCATTGTAGCATTTACCCAAGGAAGGAGAGTATTCTAAGGGTATCGAATCCGTGGAAGGCAATAGCGGATATCTTAGACTTATGCTTTTGCTCTGAATGTAAACCAAGAGATAGATATAGGGAACAACACACTCAAAGGCCGGGGTAAGATAAATGATATAAAAGGGGTAGTGTGACACACACACCTCAAATCTACCTCTACTCTAGAACACTACGGCTTAGGGGGAACATACGAGTTAGCTCTAGGTTCTAATGTACTAAACATACAAAGCTAGAAGATACAAGAGATAGGCATGAGTATTGCATGAGGGAAACATGGTTCAGCACCCAGGTACAAATGGGGAGCTAGCCCGCGACGACCAGCACTCTGCGAAACTAGACTTTAGACTTCTACAGCAGGTACCCCAGCGCAGAGGTTGCCCTAGGATCCAACAGGATCCGTTACGGGGGGTGTGCTCATAACTATCGTAGCCAGACAACCCAGGCACCATGCCTACGTTGCTGCTAGACTTCACCCGGCCCGGGCTATTGTGACCCAAGGTGAGAGCCACCAGATGACTGGTCAACTAGACCGAGTATCGTAGCTTGAACACAAACCCCATGCAACACTCTCATGCCATCTAACAAGATCTACTAAGGCTAGACATACGAACAGATATGAACTCTCTTATGTCTAATCAACAAGATCAAAGGGTCGTGTTCGTGAAGAAAACGAGCCTCTAACTTATGAACAAACACATAAGGAAGGAGTTTATCACCCTTCAAGTGGATCAAAAGGTAGTGTTCACGAAGAACACGAGCCTCTAAATGATGAACAGAGGATGAACTCAAGAACATATCAAGAATATGATCTACCATGACTTTATATGAAATAGCTGAATAACTGAAGTAGATCAAAGTCATACAAAGAAATAAAGATAAAAGAGAACTCATACCTAAACTTCCAAGAGGACTTGGAACCTGAAGAAGAGCTACTCTAGCCTACCCCCTAGCCTTGGAAACTAAAAGTGAGAGGAGAATGAGAGAGTGGTGTGTGAGAAATGGGAGCCCCTCCCCTCCTATTTACAGAGGGAGACAAGGCTTGCTCGGACGCCCAAATGGCCCCTAAACACCCGGGAGTGAAGCAAGTGACCAATGAGCAACCACCACGTGTAAGGACCAGATGGGGCGCCACTAAGGCGGTTCGGCCGATCCTAGGATCGGCCGGCCCCTTAGGGTGGCCCCACCTAGTGTGTTTCCTCTGGGTGGCTGCCCTGTGGGCTCTTTGATCCATCCCCGGTGCATGGCTTGATTTGGTATCCGAGGTGGACCCTTTGATCCATGTGAAGTCCATGTGGCGTCCTCTGATTCGTCGGTGAGTGCCTCCCCTGGATCGATGACGTGTCTTGCCATGTTTCTCTTGGTGGCAGCCACCTCCTCAGCTGAGTTGGCATGGTTGCTTCATAGATGTGGAGTTTCCTTCTCTTTTAAAGGGTAATTCACCTACATACAAATAATCTCCAAGGACACGTGGAACTACATTATTCATACCTAAATGCTAGTAAATAATGCATATGCCTCCATTTATGTGAGAATATTGATGGTGGGAAATGGTAAATTTCCACCGTCAACAGTGGACGAGATGTGATCGAGGAATATGTTGCTGCCAGTATATGGCCGCTGTCTTTCGGGTGGCAACCCAAGAAGATCGTGTACCTTTCCGTGGACTGGGCGCTGTGCAAAGTTCCTTTTCCCAGATTTGATCTTCGCCTCTCCGAAGGTCAACGTTTAGATGATTTTATCTTCCTTGTTGAGGAATTGGTGGTTGACATGGTTGGAAAATGCTACTTGAGCGAGTATAAACAATTCAAGAACATTGTGAAGCACAAGCGTCAAGTGAACCGTGTTTTCTCGGAACTTGGCGCGGATCTGGCTTTACACCCGAGGCCTCCTGACCCAAAAAAGTTGTTGCAGGCGCCTGGAGTTATTGGGTCTATTGCTATTGGTGTTCTCGCGAAGTCTCGGAAGAGGAAAAGCCCTAAGGTTTTGGCGATTTCTGAGAAACCTTCTGCACCCAGCAAGATATCTGGAAAGACCAAAACCTTGGAAATGTCCAAGAAGAGGAAACTGACTTCCGGGAGCTCATCCTCACCTCCTCGCAGTTCCGAAGCTGAAAAAACTACCGCGGCCGCCCTGGCAGATTTGAAGAAGAAGAAAGGAAGTAAGAAGGTTATTTCTTCCAAGCCTCGTGCTCGCGTTGCGTCTGCTCTATCGGATGAGGATGACGATGACAACCAGAAATCAGGTGATTCTTTGTTCTGTTGTGAGGTGGTTCCGGGCCGTGTAGTGTGTTCTCCTTCCTCGGAGAGTACTTTTGTTGATATTGAGTCTCTTTCAGATAAGGAACCTGCTGCTGCTGAGAAACCTGAGGAGTCCAAGATCTCCGAAGCTTCCTCATCCTTGGAGAAAGGGATTATTCTTTTGGAAGATAAGACAAATGACGGTGTTGCCTCTCTTAAATTAATGGCTGATCTTGAAAAATCCGTGCAGCGAGGTCCTCCTTCTCACTTTCCACTTCTTATTCAAGGTCGGCAAGATGTTCCTGAGAGTGGGGGAGTTTCGGCCGAGACCTACGGGTACAACCAGACCTTTGGGACAAATCTGAAGGGTAAGTTATTATTTGTTGGCGGTGCTGGGATTGGGAGGGATGATGATCCTTATAGCTTTGAAATGCTATGAAATGCTCCAGGATCGCTTGCCGCCTTCGCGAGCTCGTCCGGAGGCGAAGCTTTGAAGAGGCCCTCTTTTTCTGTTCAAGACTTAGAAAAAATTCCAGAATCTCGGATAGAGACGGTTCAAGATGATGCTCATGCGATTGTGAGATCAGCGCATGAAGATGTTGGTAACTACTTTGATCCTGCAGGTACGTTGGTTTTGACTTGTGTTTATTTTTCCTTTACTTAGTTTTTTAGTTTTGCTTACTGTGCATTTTGCTGTGTGTAGTTTTTGAAGATGCTCTGCGGAAACTTCCTGCTAGAGATTTGTCAATGATCAGCACTACCCTCGGTCTGAAATCTGTGATTGCTGGCAAAATCTCTTCTGAGAAAACCCGCGCTGATGAGAACCATGCTCTTTCGCTACAAGGCAAGATTCTTAACCTCGAGCAGGAGCTATCTTCTTCCAAGAAGCATTCTCAGGAACTCAAAGTTCATAATAAGACTTTGAAGGAGATGGTGGAACTTGCTAAGGAGGGAAGGAAACATGCCGATGATGCCAATAAGAGTTTAGAAATTGAACACGCGAAGCTTCAGAAATCTCATGAGGATGACTTGAAAATTATTGAAGAATTGCGCGGAACAATTGAACGCGATGCAAACCTAATTTCGGATCTTAAGATTAAGAATGCCGAAGCCACGAAGCAAAATGCAGATCTTGCAAAAGCCAATAGTGAGAAGGATCTTAGGATTATTTCTCTGGAAAAAGATCTTGCTGGCCACTTGAAAGTTATGAGGGATGGGGAAAAGAAAAAATTAAAAATAACTTTGAATTTTTGTTTGAGAAATACAGCGAAGCTCTTGGTGAGTACGGAGCTAGGCCAAATCCTTTTCCTGATGCTGAGGATCCAGTGGCAATTATTGGCTGGCTTGTTGAGGAATTTGAAAGTCTTCCCAAACTTATTGGTTCTGCTAGCGATTTTGCTGCTGCGTTATATTCCGAGAGTCTTCTAAAGCTGTTAGAGATTAAGGATTGTGCTGATCTTAGAAAATTTTGCTCTTCTGGACTTTAATTTCCTTCGGCATCTAGTATATCCATGATTCGTGCGAATGAGGATGTAAAGAATATTAAGAAGAATTTTGTTAAGAAGTTTTGGATGGTTGGTGGCAAGGAATTTGCTAAAGAAATTGCCCGTGCGAAGCTTGCCAATGTACTTTCTTCTTCTTGATATACTTGTGAGTGGCTTGGTTCCTTTTATTTGTCTGTGCCATTGTTTGCTTATGAGTACTTTTGTTTGTCTCTTTCAGATTTTGGAAGATGAGGCGCAAGAAGAGCTTCGAGCGGCGTTGGAGATGAATCCTGATGATGGTGCTGCTGAAGAAGCTGGCGAGAAGAGTGCTGAAGGCGTGAACGTTACTGATCCTGACGCGGCTCCGACTGACACAGAGCAGGTTTAGGATTTAGGATGTTCCTGACTTTAAAGACTTTGAGATGTTTGTAAAAAGATTTGTAACACACTATTCCTGCGCAGGTCCTTGAAGGGGGGTCTGCGCAGGACGTTATTCCTGTTCGTATGTATCATGAACGTGTTATGGCCAGTGGGGCCTCCTGGCGTCTGTATAAAGAAACTTTTCCTGAAAAATCTTTTAGAGATTTTTGGATGTTCTGCTGTGAATACTTCTCGATGCATAGCTTTCCTCTGGGTTGGTTTTTTACTTCTCGAGATGATTTTGCTGTTTCGACACTTGAAGAAGACACTGTGCACTTTGTGAAGATGGAGCCCCTTAGCCGCGGATGATGATTTTGCGTATGTTTGTGATATTGCTGAACAGCGAGGTTCAAAGCCTGGCCATGTACTAGAACTTCCTCTGTAAAATGTTCTTTTTGATCTTTGTACTGTAAGAACTTGTTGTAATGACACGCTGTCCCTTGTGATGCGAAGAAGCAATTTGAGAAATGTTTTTGCAAAAATCGTCACCCTCCCTACCTTGCGTTTCGTAGCACGAGGGCGTGTCATTTTCTTAGAAGAAGATGAGTCTTGATGTTTACTTCGGTAGTTTTAAATAAGTTTTCTAAGGATAAGTCGATAAAACTTTGTAAACAGTTTTATGGACTTAAGATGGAAACCGTGTTGATATGACAACTCTTGGTTGTGTTCAACACACCTTGTGAATTTTGTTTCTGATGAAAACAAGTCTTTGTGAATCTTATCTACTTGGCACCATGCCTTTGTATACTTTTGATGAAAGGTGGAATATAGTCCGTACCTTCTTGGGAAAAATTAAATAATCACTTAGCCATACTTTTTTGGAATTTGGCTGCAACCTTCCGTTGCCCTCGGTCCTTGTGATTTTCGTGGGGAATCACTTTTTTTTTGGAACATGGCCGCAACCTTCCGTTGCCTCGGCCTTAGTGATTTTCTTGGATAATCACACTTTTTGGAATATGGCCGCAACTTTCCGTTGCCTCGGCCTTCGTGATTTTCTTGGATAATCACACTTTTTGGAATATGGCCCTCGGCCTTCGCGATTTTCTTGGATAATCACACTTTTTGGAATATGGCCCTCGGCCTTCGTGATTTTCTTGGATAATCACACTTTTTGGAATATGACCCTCGGCCTTCGTGATTTTCTTGGATAATCACACTTTTTGGAATATGGCCGCAACTTTCCGTTGCCTCGGCCTTCGTTTGTTTGGATTTTGCGAGAATAAAGAAACGATATGAACATAAATGCAGGAAATTTAAGGGAAGACTTCTTTCATTAATGATAGAAAGGAAATTTACACGAGACCCGCCTCATTAAAAACCTTGCCTCCATGGTGGAGTTCCACTTGCAAGGAAAAGAGTACGGTCCCCTTAGGTAAAGTAAAAATGCAGGAAAAGTAAAGCTATTTTTCTCCCTCGGCACTGTTTATAGATCCACAGGCCGAGGTTTTTTATACAATTTTTTCTTAATTTAAATGCGACCTAGCTAAACTTATAGTTCTATCTTTTCTTAAGGATAATACCTCTTTAAGCTTTCCACGTTCCATGAATGTTGTAGCTCCATTCCCAGTTCATCAGTTAGGTGGAAAGAACCCGGCCTGTTGCTTTCTTTCACTATGTATGGCCCCTCCCAAGTTTCTTGTAGCTTTCCCGGATTTTCCCAATCCTTTTTCTTTTTGATGACCAGGTCCCCGACTCTGATTTCCTTCCTTACAATTTTCTTGTCTTTCCACTTTCTGGTTTCTTACTGGTATTTTTCCAAGTTCTGGGCTGCTTCTAGAATATCTAACTCGATTATGTCTTTCTCTAACTTTTCTGTTTCTTGAGAATCTTCGGCTTTTCTGCTAGCTCTTAGGCTTCCATTCTTGATTTCTTCTGGTGTCATGGCTTCAGTACCGTATAGTAGGCGAAAAGGTGTGAACCCCGTGGCTCTTGAAGTAGTTGTATTATGAGACCAGATGACTCTAGGTAACTCATTCACCCATTTGCCCTTCTTTTGATCGAATAAGCACTTCTTGACACCCGTGAATATGATTCAATTTGCCCTTTCCACCGCTCCGTTTGATTGAGGGTGGTATACTGAGGAAAACTTGACATGTGTGCCTATAGTTCCACAGAATTCCTTGAAGGTGTAGCAGTCAAATTGCTTTCCATTGTCTACTATCAGTTCCCTTGGAACTCCAAATCTGTAGATTATGTTCTACCAAAAGAACTTCTGAACAGTTGCAGCAGTGATGTTTGCTAATGGTTTTGCCTCAATCCATTTTGTGAAATAATCAACAGCTACCGCTGCAAATTTGCAATTGCCCTGAGCTGTGGGTAATGGTCCCACTAGATCCATTCCCCATCTTTGTAATGGCCATGATGGTGAAATGAGTTGAATCGGGAGCGAAGATGCTTTCTGATGTCTTGCTGTTTTTTGACATGCCTCGCATTCTTGAACTAGCTTTTTCGCATCAATAATCATGGATGGCCAAAAGAATCCTTATTTTACTACTTTCTCTGCAAACACCCTTGTACCAATGTGGGCTCCGCAGAATCCGCTGTGAATTTCTGCTAGAAGTTCCTTCCCTTTTTCAGAAGTGATACACCTTAGCCAAGGCTCAGAAATTCCAGATTTATACAACTCTCCATCTACTATGGCATAGCCCCTTGCCCTTTGCCTGAGTCTGTTTAACTCGGTTTCATCTGTAGGTTCATAATGGTCTCTTAGAAATGCCATGATTTGAGCTCTCCAGTCGACATTTTTTCTATGACATTCACCATTCTCTCTTCTTGCTCTTTTACCGAAGGAGAAGAGATAATTTCAAAGAAAACATCCGGGGGTAGAGGCTGATTCTGAGCTGCTGCTTTTGCTAGCTTATCTGCTTCGCCATTTTTAGCCCTTGGGATATGTTGCACAGTATAGCCCTTGAAATATTTTTCCATTTCTCGAACTTCTTCAGATACTTGATAAGTTCCGAATTTCTTGCCTCGCTCTCTTTCTCAACATGTTCTTGAATCACTTTGGAATCTGACTTGATGACAAAAGTTTGCTGGCCCAAGGCCTTCATTTTTCTTAGTGCTAGTAGCAGGGCTTCGTATTCCGTGGTATTGTTGGTGGAGACTGCTTCATCTGGGAAATCTAGTCTTGCTGCGTACCTTATCTTGATACCCGAGGGTGATGTAACTATTGCTGAAATTCCCACACCTTTTCCGCACCAGGCTCCGTCACAATAAATTATCCATGGCACCTGTTCGCAGCTGTTGCTTTCCATGATTGGTGAAGTCCAGTCCACGACGAAGTCACCCAAGACTTGGGATTTTATAGTGTTCCTTCTTTCAAAGTCGACTACGTATCCGGACAATTCCGCAGCCCATTTTGCAATTCTCCCAGTTGCATCTTTGTTTGTGAAAAGGTCGTTTAAAGGCTGGTTCGTGATAACACGAATTTGGTGTCCTTCAAAATAGTGTCTGAGTTTTCTTGCTGCCATGACAACTGCATAGGCAATCTTCTCTAGCTCTGAATAAAATAGTTTTGATCCTGACAGAGCTTCGGAGGCGAAGTAGACTGGTACTTGCCTTAGTTTCCCGTTTTCTTCTTTCTCTTGAACAAGAACTGCACTTACGGCTGAGTTGGAAGCTGCGAGGTATAGAAGGAGAGGTGACTTTGGCTCTGGTGGGCATAGCTTTGTCATATTTGCTAGATATTCCTTGAGTTCCTTGAATGCTTGGCTTTGGGCTTCGCTCCATTGGAAGTTCTTGGAGCTTCAGAGAAGCTGGAAGAATGGTAAACTTCTCTCCGCTGCTCTGGGAATGAACCTGTTTAGCGCCGCCACTCTTCCTGTTAATTTTTGTATATCCTTGACCGAGGCTGGTTCTTGCATTTCTATGATTGCTTTGATTTTGTCAGGATTGGCTTCAATGCCTTTTGTTGACACTAGGCATCCCAAAACCTTTCCCTTCTGAATGCCAAATACACATTTCTCTCGATTCAATTTGAGGTTCGCTGCCCTTAAATTTTCGAATGTTTCTGCCAAATTTCTGATGTGATCACATCTTCTGATGCATTTGACGATGATGTCGTCGACATATGCTAGGATGTTTCTTCGAAGCTGATAATGTAGCACGATTGCTATCATTCTTGAGAATGTGGATACCGCGTTCTTCAGCCCCTCTGGCATTCTCACGAAACAATATGTTCCGAAAGGAGTTATGAAACTAGTTTTCTCCTCGTCTTCTTTTCTCACCCTGACTTGATGATATCCGGAAAACATGTACAGGAGTGACAACATTTCGCTGTTTGCAGCATCATCCACTACTTTGTCCACTCTTTCTAGCGGGTAGTCATCTTTTTTGCATGCCTTGTTCAAATCCGTGAAATCTACACACATTCTCCATCTTCCGTTCTTTTTCTTGACTGGTACTGTGTTGGCCAGCCATACTGGGTAGATTACTTCTCGGATGACCTGAGCATCTTGTAGTCTTTGGACTTCTGCTTCCACAGCCTTTGCTTTATCTTCTGACATTTTCCTGAGTTTTTGCTTCTTTGGATGGATTTCGTCATCTGTGTCAAGTTTGTGTTCAATGATGTCTCGGTCAACACCCTGCAAATCCTTTGCTGACCAGGCAAAGACATCCTTGTTTTGATTCAGGAAATAGATTAGTTCTTCTTCTTCTTGAGGGCTTAGGTCTGCTCCAATTGTTACTGCTCTGTCTGGCATGCCATCTAAGAATACTCTCTTTGTTTCTCCATCTGCACTTATTTTGATTTTCTCTTTATCTCTTTTTGCTTCGGAGTATGGCTGTTGCCTTTCTTGGTCATCTTCCAGTTGATGGATGTTTTGTTGCCCAGGTGTATTTCCTCGTTCTATTCTTCTTGCTTCATTCTGATCTTCGAAGATTGTGATTACTCCGTGAGGAGCTGGGATTTTCATGCATAGGAAAAGTTATCTGAATACAACATCGAACCTATTGATGAATCCTCTTCCGAAGATAGCATTGTATGGATAATACATGTCAACAACGTCGAACATAATATGTTCTGTTCTTGCATTGTCCAGATCTCCAAATGACACTGGTAAAGAGATTTTTCCGCTGGATCTGATTGGTTTTCCACCGAAACCAACCAATGGCTTCTCTGGCGGTGCTAACATGTGAGGAGCGAGGCCCATGCGTTGAAAGGTACTGGTGAAAATGATATCTGCTGAACTTCCATTGTCTATCAAGACATTTCCTATAATCCACCCAGCAACATTAACCTTGACGACCATTGCGTCGTTGTGAGAAACTGATTTCAGCCTGAAATCTTCTTCGATGAAAGTTATTGGAACCTTCGGCCATTCTGGCCTTGCTGCTGGACCGTCGTCAATGATTACATTGATCTGTCTGTAGTAGTCGTTTCTTTGCTTCTTGGTGTCGAATTCCATAGATGAGCCTCCAATTATTGGCAAGATCATGCCGAAGGATGGTAAGGCTCTTGAAGTGTTTTGGGAATTGTTTTGTTCAGTTTTTGGAATTTGGGCTGGTGGTGGTGGCAGAATTTCTTTTGCTTGGATTGGCTGAGCTTGTTCGATGACTTGTACGGCTTGAGTTTGCGGGAAGGTTTGCTGTGGAGTTTGGTTTTGTGGAATTGAGGGTTGGTGGAAAAATTGTTGCGAAGGTTGTGGTTGTGGAAAATGAGTTTGTGGGTAGAATTGTGGCGAAGGTTGTCAAGCCGTCTGATGTGGTTGGATAAAAGGTTGGGTTTGAGGAAAGGATTGGTGTTGCCAGTAAGTGTGTTGCACTGGTTTGGGTTGTGTGGCTGTTATTTGGGCTACGTGTTGTTGATCCTGGATTCTTTGGAAGTTCTTCTGGGTTTCTGGGCATGCTTCCGTGTTGTGACCCCTACCATGGTATATGCACTGAAAGTGTGGATCTCTGCTGTCATGGTTTTGGAGTTTTGAAGGTGTTCTTCGTCGACCTCTTCCTCTTCCTCTTCCGGAATGGCCTCCTCACATGCTGTTTTGATTGTGATAATCCTGAGTTTGAGCTGGATTGCTTGGTGCATTACCTTGCACATTCATGATGGGTTGAGGCCCCATCCAGTTATTTCCTTTCTGGGATTGTCTTTGCTGATATCTTTCTGCCACTCTTCTTCTGTGATCTTCGTCAGATTTGCAATATTTCTCCAATTCTTCAAACAGCTCATCCATGGATTTAGGATCCAATCTATTGAAATGACCGGTTGTCTGCCCCGAAGTTAGACCGCTTATGAGAGCAGATATTGTTGCTTTATCATCAGCATCTGAAGTTTGAGATTTCAATTGCATGAACCTTCTTACAAATTCAGCTAACGGTTCCTTGTCTCTCTGCTTGCACTGGTATAGATCTGCTGTTCTTGTGGTAGAATGATGAAAACCTTGGAATACTTGAAGGAACTTGGCTTTTAGGTCTAGCCAGCTGTAGATTGAGTGAGGTGGCAGAAGTGAATACCAATTGAGCATCGGGCCTTCGCATGCGATGATGAAAGATTTTGCTAAGGCAACATCATCTCCTCCTACCGAGGCTACTGCCGCTTCATAACTCATGAGGAATTGTCTGGAATTACCGAAGCCATTGAATTTTAGAAGTGAGACTGGCTTATATTTGGATGGCCAAGGAGCTGTTTGAAGACCCACGGATAGCGAGAGTTTAGATCATTGAATTGAGCAATTCCATTGTTTGCTGGTTCAGGAATTTCTGTGAAGATGAGATTTTCTTTAATGGACTGATCCATGTTTGCGGAGTTTGGATCTGGTGTGAATCTCCTGAAGGAATTATTTTCTGAGTCGGTCATTTCATCCAGCTCTTTTTGAAGCTGCATTATCTCTTTTTTCGCTTGCTCTAGCTTTTGAAGTTTATCTGTTGCTTGCTTCTTTGCTTTGAGCTGTATGGCCAGCTTCTCTTTCTACCTTTTCAAAGTTTGTACTTGTTTTAGAGCCACCTCTAGCTCTTTGTCTAGTGCTTCGTTCTCATTGTGCTCATTGCTAGCTTCCGGTGTTCCTTCTGGTTCCTTTCCTTTCTCATTTTTGTCACTCTGTGAATCTTGGGGTAGTTCTGGGTCTTGAGTGGCATTGGTCTTAGGGTGAAGGACGAGGTCTTGTTCTGTGCTTTCTTGGTTATCTTCATTCTCGGGATCCTGTGCGGTGGGTTTCTTAACTTTCTTCGGTCGGGATCCTGTGCGGTGGGTTTCTTAACTTTCTTCGGTGGTGCCATCATGGGTTTCTGATGGCTAAGAACACGGTGGGCGCCAATGTTGGAAATTCCGAAATCTCCAGACAAAAGGTGGAAGCAAACTGACAAAAGCCACTGTTCTCTCTCTGAAAAAGCTGACCCCTTTACACGAAGGCATGGGGGCTCCTTTTATAGTGCCCGAGGGTCACTTCTACATTCCGAAACTACCCTTTGTAAAGTTACATATACATGGAAAGGTTGAGGGTACATAAGTCCGCGGTAATCACGGGGATCCTTTCTAATTTACAAATGTGCCATTGCGTCTTCCAGCTTCTTTCTTCTTCCGTAGCCAAGCTTCTCACGTCAGCTTCGGTTCTTTGGAATCCCTTCGTGATCTTCGGAAATCTTCATTTAGCAGCCTCGGTCAGGTCTTTCCCTTTTGCGCCGTTCCTTCGCTCTTTTCTGAAATATTTGCCGTAAGGAAGACTTCCCAGGATTCTCGGACTCCTGAATATCACAAAAATACAAGGGAAAGAAAGGAATCGTAGTTTCTCAGGAATTCCGAGGGTCAGCAATATGTTCACGTATAAAACAATATTTCGTCCAACTATTTGGTTCACCAGAAAACTTTCTCCAATCCTAAGAAGTGGCGTCTTTAGAATCGTTCACAGATCTGAAAAACTTCAGAATCTTCGGGGGTTTCCTAATTCTGCCGACGTGTATCTTCTTGGAAGATTCCGAGGGAGACGATTTTAAGCCGATCCCCAACAAGAATGTTCTTGTAGCCATGGTGGCCAGAGGTGCATACCTGACCTACCGAGCGTTTTCGACACGTTCCTCGTGAACGTGCTCTTAGGTTCACGTACACAATAAGCGGGACATCGTGACAGGATGTTGATCACATGTACGGTAGGTGCCTTTGAGGGTTGGAACGGAAGCCACGATTTAAAGAGGCTATTAATGAGATTTGTTTGCTTTATTCTCCTTGGTTTTGGAACTTCAACAAAAAAACCCGATCCAATCTCTAGATTGGTTTTACCTCCCCTCTCTCTCTTACTTACAATGCTGCTCTCAAACTGTTTATCATGCGTCTGAAGTTCCTACCCCTGGTTCCTCAAACTGTAGAGGCTGCTCTCAGTGCTGCAGACATTCATAGAACCAATGCTAATGCAAAGTTGTTCTTGTGCAGACATCAGAACAAGCATTGTGTGTTTCAGAGAACATATCAAGTCATTGTTAGTAGAGAATGCATGGGACAACATATTTTATCCTAGTACATGGTAGAGAGTTGTTAAGATACAGCATCAGGTTTGTTTTGCAAGGTAGAAAGGAGACTTTATAACTGAATAGTAGACTACTATATCAGTGCCACATAAAATTGCCATTGGCCATCCATGTCTGCAGCATGTATGATGCGGACGACCAAAACAATTTCATTTCCAGAACCCAAACTTGAGTTGCAGACTTGCAGCTGATGCAAGCCTGCAGCAAGCACCAAGGTCCTGCACCTCTGCTCTTTTTGGTGGGTTGCCCAAGAGTTTGCCCAGTGAGGTGTTGCCATTGGCCTAGAACAGAGAAAGAGGTTTGTATAGCTGGCAGGTAATATTTATACCAATTCAAATGGCATAACTAACTCAAAGAAGAAAGAGCATGAACTTGACATTATAATTATCTGACAAGCACAATAAAAGAAAGAGGGTTATCTTTAAATAGCGATACTGCACAAACATGGGGCCCACGACACCTTATCTTTAAATAGCAATATAGCATGAGAGAAAGAAAGATAGAAGCAACTATCATCTTGTACATTTCCATGCCAACCAGTTATAAAGAGCAAATGTGTCTACATCTGCTGGTGTTAAACAAAATTTTAGCCTGATCTGCAGGTCAAGCTGAGATCTGAGGAACAAATAATTAGTCAAAATTAGAGAATCCAAGACCTGAGGCACAAATAATTGGGCATTCTTCACAACCAAACTCTAATGTGTGTAGGTAGCATCCATGTGTCTGCTGAAAAAGGCAAAGCAAAATAGTGAATACCGACAACAAGAAGTACTCCTTTGTGGCCACCAGCAATGCACCACTTCAGTACACACTGAAACTTAGATAACAAGGAACTGAAACAGAAAGTGTAGAACCAGTACTATTTATGGCAACTAAGTAGAAATGATTCGATGCAGTCGAATTTCCTATATACAGATAGACAACATACATACCAAAAAACATAGGTAATATAGTCAACAACATCAGGACAAAATTGGATGTGTCAAATGTCCAGTAGCTCATCCAACAATACAAAAGTGCAATGAAAGAACATCACTGAGTATACGAAGTTATGAATTGACCAACATAGGTGAACTGTAACACATCAAGATATCTATTGATTCCTGATGCTCAATTTTTTGAGGACTTGCACATAGAGCATTGACCAATCTCCCACGAAATCACTGAACAAGCTTAGAGTACACCCCCAATCATCAGCATCAACTCTTACAAGTGACCTGTGAATTTAATCCAGCATGCTAAAATCCTTGAAATTGTGCAATGTCCCAGCAAGGAATGTTTCAAGATTAACATATAACAGGGCAAAGGGCTTTGAGCTCAACATACAACAGGGATTCAGAGGGAAAAATCTCAGGCAAGAACAAACCATGCTAGGAAAATTAACAACACATTGACCTGAGCAAATAAATCTACCTAATTTTCTGGGTCAAATAGATCTAGCTGATGGGGAGCAAGCAACACCACATGCAACAATAAACTCCTCTCCCTTCCTCCTAGTCCTATGTGTGTGTGAAATGATAGATAGATCGAGAGCTAGGAATCCATGGAGCTTGCACTGCTCCAGACTCCAGTAGGTCAGTGAGATGCAGCGCATGACACAATGAATAAACAACATCTTAGGTTTGTGGGCGACCGATGGATGGAGAGCAAGCAGCAACACATGCAACAGCGAGCCCCAACTCTGCGGCAGGAGCGGCGTCCGGCGCAGAGCAAAATCAAGAACAAGATTCCGGCACCTACCGGGGAGGGGAAGGAGAAGAGGGTGGCGCTTACCCGGGAGAATCCGGCGGAGTGGTGGCCGCGGGAGGAGATCTGCTCGCCGGCGGGGATGCCCGCCGCCACGCTGTGACCTCGCGGCGTCGCCTGGTCGCCTCCCGCGTGCGCCTGTGCCTCGTGCGCGCCGCCGCCTCCTCGCGTCGCGGGTTCGTTCCCGAGGGTCGGAGATGGGGAACGCAAATGAACGTGGGTGTGGGCTTTCGGAATTCTACCAGCTCTGTTTCGTTTCCCATCCAACCCAAACCGAACGGCAATTATCTCGTGGGCCGGATTTGAAATCGGCCCAAGTCGTTCCACCTGGATTGGGCTCAATCCAAGGTAACCGAACGAGGCCTAATTTGGAAAATATACAGGTGAAGTTAGGCGGAGTGGGGTGGCTTTTGATCTGTTGGGCTGTCGTGCTGAGTGCTGATAGTGACTGGTGAGTAAAGAAGATGTGCGTGTGCTGAGTAATGATCTGCCATGCTGCAACCAAGGGGCTCTTGTATGATGATTATTACATAATAGCTAGTGATCTCCATGACGTTGTCATGTGTGTTCCACAAAATCATTTTGTAGCTGGCTGTGTAATTGGGGATTTCTACTATCACAAATATTTTGAATGTAGTCTTTAAGTTTAATTGGATGTTCTTGTGAAGGTGTGGCACGTAAATCCCATAAATTTATAATTGTATATACTTCAGCTCCTCTTTTATCATCACTAATCATGTTGTGCATTACATGCTCTTGTGATGTTATACGAGCTGGCCCTCGGACGATAGCAATAAAACGGGGCTGCAACGAACACACCTCAACACACTTCCTAGTTGTTTCCTGAGCTTGCGTGAGATGTAATTGACTTCACAAGTGTAGCCAAATTAGGATAAATACCATCTGCTAGTTAATTTCTAATTGTGTAGCCGCAACCATTGCTAGTTTAGGGCAGTCATAATGGTGTATTGATGGTGGTTACTATCCTCATTAAATGGATTGTCATATAGGCAATATGCTGACATGGCAATAAAATTAATGAAGAAAGAGAGCAATAATCATAGAAATGGTTTCCTCGTGACAAAATCTGGTCTTCTCTTGACCCAATGCATAAGAAATCATGAATTTGCCATTGGAGAGAAACTACTAGTTTCTAAGAGGCTCATGCAGCGCTCGCTATTGGTGGAATTTGGTGAAAGAAAGGGAAAACAATTACAACTCGAAGACTCTACCACTGTGAATTTTTGTGCTATGAAAGTCGTGTTAGTTTTTTTCCATTGTGACCACCCTAATTTGATTGTGGAGCTTGCTCGTGAGCTAACTTCAAGAGAAGTGGGGAACGATGAAGCACATTAATGTCATTGTGAGATCCCGGTAATCCAAAAAAAATATGCCAAATTCTTAGATCTTCCATGTTGCTTTTAGAACTGTTAAAGCAATTATATACAATTTTTTTTGAATAAGACGAGCAATCAAACTTGATGTTTGTTTCCGGGACAAGCCTGTCGTTCGTTCAACTTGAGGCATACGTATGTCGAAGATCACCAGTGCCCAGCCAAAAGGGCCGAAACAAGAAAAGAGGAGAAAATTATTAGACAATATTTTTTGTTGGTTTAACTTTTTTTGGAATGGAAAAATTCCGTTAACTCAAGGAGCTAGTACAATCCCTAGCAACCAGGTCCTCTACACCCGGAGGTGTACTGTTCCAAACTAGAACAACGTCACAAGGACACAAACAACCCTGCGCTGCCACAGCATGTGGCACCCTATTACATTCTCTAGGGCAATAGCTAGAACACCAAGATGAAAAAGAAACGTTTAACATGCTTTTAATCTCATGGATGATACCTCCTGTCGATGCTAGCGCAAAGGAGTTTGAATCCAATGCGAGCTTCAGTAGCAGCGAATCAGTCTCAACAACAATATGGGGTAACCCCAATTCTTCAGCCACCTGAATCCCAGCCTTACACGCCAGTGCCTCTGAATGGAATGCATCAAGCACGTGTGCACAATTGCCGGCTCCTGCTTTGATCACCTGTCCATCGTGATCCCTGATGACGTATCCCCACCCACCAGCTCCGGTGTTAGGCAAAAAGGATCCATATGTATTTACCTTGTACACATCTCTTGTCGGCCTTCTCCATGTCCTCTACCGGGGGGGTGCATAACTATTCTCTGTCCTTCCTATTGTCGGAAACTCGTCAGCCAGACGAGCTATAACAGATTAACAGCTGCCAGGCTGCCGGTGTTCTCGGCTTCTCTCCCTTCAAAACTCTGTTTCGTTCCAGCCACCAGTGCCATAATAAGTTGATCACCCTCAGCTGCGTTTCTTCTTTCATCCCTAGGATGTGCGGCAGCATCTCTTCGGTGAAGGCTTACTGACTAATAGGCATCTCGTGGCTTCAAGGTTCAGTTCCTGCCAAACCGGTTTCACGTGTTTGCACTTGAAAAACAGGTGACCGCCATCCTCATTTAATCTCCCACACATTACACATCTTGTATCAAGCTCCATCCCTCGCCTTTCCAAGCCCATCCTGAGAGCAACGGACTTGTGCGCTAATCTCCGTAGGAAGATTCTAATTTTCTCTGGGCATTTGATTTTCCATAGGCCTTTCCAGAACCTCTCCTCCTCCTCGCCCTGAGCAGATGTATGAGCTGTACTGCTGCTTCCAATGTCTGCAATCTCTCTTTGCAGTTTGTAAGCTGATCTTACAGTAAAAACCCCCCTGTTGTCAAAGTGCCATGCCAAATCAGCAGCAAATCCGGTCAACAAAGAATAACGCAAACGGACTCTGTTGGTCCCGTCTAAAATGGCCAAATGGGCTGAAACAAGCCTGGCCCGGCCGAATGAAAAATGAAAAACGATAGACGGGCTTTGTCCTGGGCCGCAAACGATATACAATGCTGAATTATTTTACCGGTGAAGTGGAGGTAAAAAATTAGCAAAATGAAGTTAAAAATTGGAGCATTCCGAGAATTGAACTCGGGACCTCTTAAGAAAGAATCCTTCCACTGGACCAAATGTCCTTCTTGTTAATTGCTTTTTCTTTCTCTTATTTATTGTATTTTATTGTACATTACTGAATTATTTTACCTGCCATGCCATGCCGAGGTAAAAAACACCAAAAAAATTTAAAACATTTGGGGAATTCCGAGAATTGAACTCGGGACCTCTTACTCCCTAAGCAAGAATCCTACCACTGGACCAAATGCCCTTCTTATTATATATTTTTTCTTTAATTCTATTATTTATTTTAATTATAAAATGACAACCCAACGGTGAGCACGTGTTAGACTGTTACTTCCTCGACGGCGATGGTCGACGTCGTGCTGTGCTCATCCGGGCGCCGCGATGATGATGACTACCATGGCTTCTCGCGTGGAAGGATCTCAGTCTGCTTTGGTGATGCCAAGCTAGCGATGAGCTCTAACCTTTTGCTGGAAGCGGCAGCACATGATCCTTGCAGTGAGGTTATTCGGGCCACCGGCCCCACACTGGGACCTGCTAGTCACTCCGCAGGAAGCTCCCCTGGAGCGTCAGTGTGCGGGCTTGATGAGGCAAGCTTGCCTGCTGTCGGTCCAATTTGTTTATTTGGGGAGGAGAGGGCAGGCTTCTGGTGTGGAAGAATCTCTACTCCCTCCGTCCCATAATAAGTGCAATTGTGAGACCATACATGCAAACCAACGTGGATGTGAAATTACGAAAATGCCCCTCCCGTTCTTTATCCTCTCGACTGTCTTCCTCTTCCCCCACCGATCCCAGCACCCAGCTCTGCGTCTCCGGGCCCCCGCACGAGCGCCCCGCCGCCAACTGCCTGGCCGGGCGTCGCGCCGCTGCCCCTCCTCCACCGCGGTCAGGGAGCAGGGGAGGAGAGGGACCGAGGGAGGGAGGGGCGGAGCTCCGTGGAGGAAGCTCCGGGCGAGACGCAGACGGCGGGCTCGGCGGCAGAGGAGAAGAGGGAGAGAGAGGAAAAACAGAGAAGGTCGTCGGATCTGGAGCACCGCCGCCCGCCGGAGTCCTCCATGGCCACCGTTGACCTGCGCCGGATGCCGTCGCAGCGTCGCTCGAGCTGGACGTCCAGGTCGACCTGGTGCCGGCATCGCTCCAGCACAGGATGCGTCTGAGAATGCGTCGGCGGAGGCGCATCAATGGAATCAACACCTGCCGCCATCGGGGGCCTGGTCGCAAGACGAGAGGAGCCACCACGGCTCGCCACAGGAGTGGACGCCGCTGTTGCTACCGTCGGGGTCGGCGTGCTTCACGCGAGCGATACGGCGAGGAAGATGGCGCAGGCCTCAGCGTCAAGCTGCGACGGCAGCGCCGCGAACGAGCAGAGGAATGCGGGATTGCGGGGCCTTCTGCGACGCTGCCTCCCGCGGAGAGAGAAGAGAGGTGAGAGAATTCGGTGGGAGATATGTGTGGAGAGAAACATGCCACGTCGTCTGTCCGGAAGAAGCGTCCGGATACCCCGAGTAGCGTTTCCATTTTTTAAGTACTGCTGGCTTACTGTTTGGCCTTGGACCGATGTGTATACTCGCATAGTGTGCGGTCATTCTTGGAAATTTTTTGAACTGCTCAAGTGCAGTTAAAATGGGACAGAGGGAGTACCTCAGATCCAGTGAGGGGTCGACATTTCAGCAATGTTGGTGAGGGGTGCATTTAGTTCGTGAGGTGAAATTTTTGGGTCATCTTTCAAAATCTATTAGGAATATTGAACGTAGATTAGTTACAAAAATAATTATACGAATGCACCGGAAATTGCGAGACGAATCCATTAAATCTAATTAATCGGTAATTAGAGATTAGTTACTGTAGTGTGGTGTTGTTTAATCATAGCATAATTAGGCTTGTTAGATTCGTCTCGAAAATTAAGGTAGAGGTTGTGGAATGAGTTTTGTCATTAATCTACATTTAATACTCATAATTCGTATTCGGAGATTAATGTGACGGGTAGTTGTGAAATTTTGAGGAATCACGATGAGCTCTGGCCTTTTGCTGGGAGCGACAACGCATGGTCCTTGCAGTGAGGTTATTTGGGCCTCCAACCCCACATCAAGGACTGCAGGTCAAGGCCTCCGCGGGAAGCTCCCCTACTTTCCCCGCGTTGAGGGAGCATCGGCGAGCGTGTGTTGGATATATGACTTAGAGCCAATCAGAGCTAATGAGTTTTGATGTATTTGATTCATTATGGTGTCCTGATGAACCACAAATATTAGAAGGTCCATTAGCGATCTTTATAGCTACAGTATTGCACTACCACTGCTGCTACAGTAACCCATGGATGAACACTAACCGCGGGTGAGCAGGTGAACAATAATTCTTGCAACCCCTTCTCAATCTATATCCTCTAGATCGTGGTCGTTCGTGAGGTGCTAGTGCACCTACGTGGCTACATTTGGTGTTCCTCCCCGTATGTATGGATACCTTAGAAGTATTAGGTTTGGAGCACAAGGACGAACTGCATGTGAAAGACAAGATGAACGTGAGTAATGGTGTGCGGGGCCGGCAGTGGCGGCGCGTGGGCGCTGGGCCGGCGGCTGCGTGCGGCGGCGTAGTGGTTGAGAAAGAAGAAATGAAAGGAGACGGGTATTATTTGTTTGCATTAATCTCAAACACAGGAAACCATAAGAATATTTCCGGGACAAATTGTCTAAACAAGCATGGTCCGACCCAATACAAAATAGTATGCCCGAGTTGAATGATAGACGGGCTTGTCCTGGGCCACAAACGTAGCTGCACGCACGCACAGCTGGGTACATTTGGGGTGGGTTTGTTAGGCCGCACGGCCTTTGGGCCAGGCCCGCCAGCTGCACGGGTGCGTGTTTGCTGGGCTGGACGGCCTCCCGAGCCCGGCTCACGCGGTGCAAAAGCGGCCCGCGAGCCTGCACCGCGTGAAACGCTCGGGGGGGGGGGCGTTTCACGCGGTGCAGGCCGGCGTGGGCACTTTTGGGTGGCCGCGGTGGGAAGGGCGGGAGCCGCGGCGGCCTGGCGCCCTTTTTTTGGCCCAATAGGGTTACCTCCCCTGCTCGCCGCCGTATAAAGGCCTCCCTCCGCCGACGGACGCGCCCTCCCATCCACTCGCCTCCCTCCATTCGGTTTCGCACTCGAATCGACTCCTCTCCCCAAACCCTAGATCGTGACTCGGCGAGTTGGAGGCGACGGCGCGGTTGGTGGTGGTGCGGGTGCTCAGGCGGCGGCGCTGGAGGCTTGCGGAGGGCGGAGCGGGTGCGGGTTCGTCTTCACCATGGAGCGCGTGGACTTCATCACCGGAGCACCTTGGATCCGTGCTACGTCTTCGTCAGGCACCAGATCTGCTACCTCCTCGTCCGCGGCCGCTCGAGCAACCTCCTCTTCTCCGGTGTGACGTGCTTCTTCCTCTCCACCGAGCGGGCCTTCTTCGTCTACTTCCTGATCCGGTCCAACGTCGGTTCCACCACCGGTTCACGCGGCTTCTTCCTCTTCCCCAGGTCGGTGGTGTTCGTCTTCACGCAGGTATGTTCTCATATCTGTTCTACCCCTTCTCTGTCTCGTTACACTTGTGATTGCGATGGGTTGGGCCTCCACCGTTGGAGTTTCGCTCGAGTTCGTTCTTGTTCTGTCAGATCTGGTTCGTCCTGCATCTTATCATTCGTCCTACTTACTGGTTACGCCGTGATTAGCCACATCTGGGTCCTCTTGACTGTTATGATTCGTTACTCACTACTTATGTTTTGGATTAGGCTTGTGCATTGTAGATTTGTACATGCCTGGTATCTATTTCACGATGTACTTGGTTAGCCACCACATCTGGGTCCTCTGGGTCCTCTTGACTGTTATGGTTCGTTACTCACTGCTTATGTCTTTGATTAGGCTTGTGTGTTGTAGATTTGTACATGCGTGGTCTCTATTTCACGATGTACTAGGTGGATTCGATGTGGGATGCTTTCCCTATGTTTTGTAGGTTCTGATGTTGCTGTTAGTTGGGTATCCTCGTCGGATCTGCATGAATAGAAGTGTATACATTCGATTGATGAGGTTTTTTTATCATGCATGTGTAGTTTGTGCATGGAACCGTATTTGATATGTCCAGTTGTGGTGGTTGCGGATATTATTCTGTTGCACATGTGCCTGTGATGTCCACTGAGGTGTTGTTCGCTGATGGTGGGGAGGAGGAGCTTCCTCTGTTAATTATTTTAGCAGAGGAGGCAATGAAACCAGTAGCACGTGTGTGCTTAAGCGCTTGTTCATTGTCGTTTTTCTGTGGAGATGAGGAGGAGCCTTTGGGAGGCTACATTTTGTAGCAGCCAAGGCAATGATACCTGGCCTAGGATTTGAGGTTCCTTTACTTTGGTCGATGATGTGTCAAGGGGGAGTCATTGGGGGGCTACTTTTCGTAGCAGCCATGGCAATGATCCCTTTTTCCAAACAATTTTTTTACTAAAACTGCCACACCATAGGATGTCTTTGAGTTTAACCTGGCTCTGCACTTACAAACCTTAATTGATGGCATGCTGAATATAGATGGATTTCGAACAGCACCGTGTGAGAATGGTTGCACAAGCTGCCGCACTTGTTGCTGTCTGTATTGCGTATCTATTTGCAAAGCTTTCGAGGGCAGCGATAGATGGTGGTGATGATGATGAGGATAACTATGTCTGGGTTCCTAGGGCAGTGGTAGATGCGGAGTGTCAGGCTAACCTAGATAAGATTTACAACTGCACCGACATTGAGTCTGTCAACATGCTAAGAATGCGTAAAGCACCTTTCTTTCAGCTGGTTAACCTGTTTAGAGAGAGGCACCTCTTGGAGGACAGCATTAACTCTTCTGTGGAGGAACAGGTAGCTATGTTCCTCCACATTGTGGGTCACAACCAGAGGTTCAGGGTCATCCAGCACACCTTTAGGAGATCTTTAGAAATTATTAATAGGTACTTTGCACAGGTTCTCTACGCTGTTGGGGAGCTTAGGGGTGAGCTCATAAGGTCCAATGCTGAAACCACCAACCCTAAAATCCTTGGGAGCCAGAGGTGGTACCCATACTTTAAGGTACTTTATGTTTTTATGCACTCTGATTAGCACTGCACACCCTATGTGTGGCACTGACGGATGCATGTTTACTGTCTTAGGACTGTATAGGAGCTATAGATGGCACCCATATCCTTGCACGAGTGCCATATAATATGCAGGCTGCATTCAGAGGCCGTAAGGGCACGACAACCCAGAATGTGCTTGCTGCTGTTGATTTCGACATGAAGTTCACCTATGTACTTGCTGGGTGGGAAGGGTCCGCACATGATGCCTTGATCCTAGCAGATGCGTTAGAGCGGGATGAAGGGCTTAGGGTTCCACAAGGTACACATAAACACTTAGCACTCTGTTTCGTTCCATTAGTTGAATGCATGTAAAGCAAATCCTATCTTGTGTAGGGAAATTCTATCTTGCTGATGCTGGCTACGCCCTCAAGCCTGGCTTTCTCCCTCCGTACAGGGCAGTTAGGTACCACATGTCCGAATTTGAGGGTAGGAGGTCCCCTTCTAATGCCAAAGAATTGTTCAACCTAAGGCACTCATCCCTCAGAACCACAGTAGAAAGGGCCTTTGGTGCTCTGAAAGGGAGGTTTAGAATTATGGACAACAAACCTTTCCATCCTTATCCGTCTCAGGTCAAGATTGTCCTTGCATGTTGTATTCTCCATAACTGGATCTTGGGGTTTGGGGTTGATGAAGTCATACCTGGGGATGACTTCATCCCACCACCATCACACAACTAGTCCTTTCCCACTCATGCAGCCATGTCACAGGAAGTTAGAGCCTGGAGTGCTCAGAGGGATCAGTGGGCTCTAGCTATGTGGGAGAACAGGGGCTCATCGAGGGTTTAGTAATTTGCTTGCTAAGTTGTAACTTTAAGGAACCATGGTGTGGTGTTTATGTTTATGTTTGGAACTTGCTGAGACCTATCTGTCTTGTTGAACTGCTTCTGTCTTTGAAATTTAATTGATGTTCTCTTTCTCCCTTTTAATTTGGTGTTTGTCTGGGTATCCTGGGCTGCAATGACCTTTCATGTGATATGTCTCGTACTTAATATCTTTGCGATGCATTCCATGGTATTGGTAACATAGGCCAAAGGCTGAGGACAAGATGGCCTTTGGTTCGGATGCTGATGCTTCTGCTGCTCGTCTGCCTGTTGTTCCTACCGGCTTGGCGCTGGGTCCGCCTCCTTTTGGCTCTGTTGCTGAAGCTCTTGGCCCTTTTCCTGACACTGTTGGGTCTGGGTCAGCTACTTTTGGGTCTGCTTCTGCTGCTCTTGCTGCTGCGTCAGGGTACGCGGTTGGTCCTTGTGCTGGTGCTGGAGGTGCGGGTGGGCAGCCTGGTTGTGGTGGTGGTGGTGGTGGTGGTGCAGGTGGTGGTCTGCCTCGGCCACCAATGAGGTGGGCCACTGCCAGCTCCGGGTTTGTGCTGCGCAGGATGTGTGAGCTTCTTGGGCCGGGTGTCAAGGTGGACAAGGGGTTCAAGGAGGTCCACGTGAACAAGGTGGCCAATTTCTTGCGTGAGTTCACAGGGGAACATGTGACTGGGACCCAGGTCTACAATCACCTCCGCAAGTGGCGGCAGAGGTGGGCTAGGGTGTGCAAGCTCAAGGACCTGAGCGGGTCTCTCTGGGATAGTGACGGGCACATGATCACGCTGGAGGAGGAGCACTACCTTGGCCACTGCAAGGTGCAGTTTTTGCTCTCCTTTTGTCACTCTTTTCCTCTACTGTTAGCTTGTATAACAAATTATACTAACGTTTCATTTCTTTTTGTTTCCATGTGTTGCAGGACCACCCGAAGGACGCTGAGCTGCTGAACAAGCCCATACAGCACTATGAGGAGATGGAGACGCTATTTGGGGGAGGAATGGCTACTGGCAGGTATGCCATGGGGTCTGGGGAGGCGCTTGGTGTTTTCTCTGGGTTTGGGGACAGTGTGGACAAGAAGCCCGTGATCAACATTAAGAGTGACACGCAGCAGTTTGTTGATCTGGCATCCACGGAGCAGCAGGTGGACCAGCAGGTGGAGCAGAAGACAGTGGTGAAGCCTCCGACCCCTACGGAGGCTTCGAAGGCTCCAGCATGCTGTGCTGGACAGAAGAGGAAGCGGGCTGCTATGTCAGAGGAAGAGGTGCTGGTGCTCACTAACATGACAGATGCAGTGAACAACGTAGCCCACGCCCTCCGAGAGACGGGTCCTGAGCAGGTGCACCCTGATCTGTACCATGCTGTCATGCTAACTCCCGGTTTTACTGAGGAGTCCCTCATAGTTGCCTTCAGCCACCTCTTGGACAACAAGTCCCAGGGGAATGCCTTTGTGAAGATGAATGAGCATCACCGCTGCCTTTGGCTCAGGACCTGGCTTGGCAAGCACTACTACTAGTAATGTAGTAGCTGCAGCCTTAAGTTCAGGGAAACAGTTGAGCATTTCTCCATCCCTGACCACTCTCTTATTTTGAACAGATCTTTATATACTTAGGTTTGACCTGCTAGGGTGTAGCCTCACTTTGCACCTAGCCTTTTGTGGTGGTTTTTGGTTCACATGGGGGGTGGCTAATTACTAATGACTAATCTAGTTGTGAGCAGGAGGGCAAGGTTAAGACAATATAGCTAACTATTTGCTCTGGATTTGCATGGTAAGTACTGTAATATTCAGAACCTAGAACCTCTATTTGCCTGTGATGCCTGTGATGGTTGGATGTGATGAAGGTAGAACTGCTATATGCCTATATGCTTGGATGTGATGAAGATAGAACTGCTATATGCCTATATGCTTGTGATGGTTGGATGTGATGAAGATAGAACTACCATGATCTTAGTTTCCATTTGTCATGATCTTAGTTTCCATTTGCCATGATCTTAGTTTCCATTTGCTTATATGCCTTGTTCTTACTCTTTTGATATGCTTATGTGACTTCCTCTTTACTCTTTTTTCATATGCCTATCTGATGTACTTTTTACACATTTTGTATGCTGTTGTATTCTCTTTTCATATGCCGCTTAGGCTGTTCTGACTCTGATTTGGTATGTGCATTTCATATGCCTACCTTCCTCATGTTTTATATGCCTTTGTTCCTTGTGTTTTCCTTGGTTCTTTGGCCAATGATGAATACTATGTTGGCAATGATAAAGTGGCCCAGGTCTGTTTGTTCTTTTCGCCTTGTTGTTTTCTCTATTTGGTATCTGTTCTTTTTGTTCCTCCATTCTCGCCACTTTTGAGCCACTCTTACTATGACTGACTTGTGGCTGATATGAACTATGATCTGAGGCCCCTATCTTGTACCTTTTCTGCCTGTGATGCATTACTACTGAGGCATGTTCTTCTGCTACTTGGCTTTGTTGGTTCAATTGCCTTTATCGTCTGCATGTTTGGGGATGAAGAGCAGGGTATATTTGTGCTCAGACCCAGCCTATTTTTCATCTGACAATGTCTCTTCGTTTTGCCATGCAGATTACTTATGTTGTTACAGGGTCGACTTTGCAGTTATTCAGAATTTTGTTACCATCCTGAGATTGGTGAGGCTTTTTTTTACTTTTACGTCAGTTTGCGGATGACGAAGGGATAGCATGCCTAAGCATTCTATCCCTTCCGACGCTACAATGTATTTGTTGTTTGCTTTTTTATGCGAATGATGATAGTACATATCACCACGGTCTTTGCGAGCGAGGACGATGGCGACCTTGCTTGTGTTGCCATGGGGGTCAGCACCATCAACATCTCCTCGGCCTCGCTGGCAAAGACATGTTGGACTATACTCTTGTACTATACCAACTGACGCACTCTTATTTTTCTGTCTTGTTTTTCCTGCCTTCAGTTCTTATGCACTTAGTCCTGTCATGGCGATGATGATAACCTTCTCATGTGGTGGATCCAGCGAGGTGTCACCTACTTGTGAGGCAGTGAGGCACTGCCCTGACTGCCTCACAAGGAGGCAACTCCTACATGTATCTAATTTCGTAGGCAAGTATTCGTCTATAACTGAGCCATGCGTTTGTGTTGCTTTCATGCTACACAACTGATTTTTTCTTTCATACACAACTCAATTTGGTTTCCTTGATTTCATGCATGTGTTTGCTGCTGCTGCTGGAGTTCAAATGAAGAAAACTATGGCGTTCCCTTCGTCTTCATGGGCTCAATTGATGAATATCTCTTAGTTTTCTGCCGGAATTGGCTGTAATTCACTTTGTATGTAATTTTAAGTGTTTATCAATTGATGACCTCCCTGGTTAAGTTGTTAAACAAGGTGTATTCATTCAAATTTGTGTCAATGTTCATTTCTGGGCGCAGCAGTAAGGGGGGTAAGATGCACCCTCCCTGCGCGCGTGGTGAGCATAGCCCACCGCGGTGCAGGCTGCCAAACGCCATCTTTATATGGCAGTTAGATGTAGTTAGCTGGGTTCCATCTTTGGACCAAGCTACCAAACGTAAGCCCAGCCCAGCCAGCATCATGGGTTGCAAAATTGCCAAACGCATTTTCTGCATCTGGAGAGCCTGGCCCATCCTGCTCCAGCCTGGTCCGTTGGCCTGGCTGAGCCGACCCACTTTACCAAACGCACCCTTGATTTGCTGATTTACTACCGGTGATGCAGAGGTAAAAACACCATGAAAAAAGTTAAAACAATGGGGGCATTCCGAGAATTGAACTCGGGACCTCTTGCACCCTAAGCAAGCATCCTACCACTAGACCAAATGCCCTTCTTATTATATGCTTTTTCTTTTACTTTTTTATTATTATTTTATTGTATACTATATCGAACCCAATACATATATCTTATTCGAATTCAATGACTGCACCACTGTGCCTATCCTGTCATACTACAGAATACGGTAGATGCTGAAACACTAGGCTGTTTGTGCTCTACACATGGGGGAAAATATTGGGTGGAAACCACCGTCTCGGTGGAAACGTGAAAACCACTCTAAAATTCGTACTTCAAAATTTTCAAAAAAAATGAAACGATGCACATACGTTGTGTATCTATAGAATTACTTTGTTGCAAAAGTTGAGATACAAACTCATTGTAGAAAAATTGATACAAAAATGATAAATTTGGAGTGCAAGTGCACGACAGGACAAGTTCTGGGTATGTGTATTCCAATGCACATGCACTTGAATTTTATCATTTTCATATGATTTTTTATATAACGAGTTTGCATCTCAACTTTTGCAACAAAGTATATATATATATATATATATATATATATATATATATATATATATATATATATATATATATATATATATATATATATTATATGCATCGTTTCAAATTTTTTAGAGACTTCTAAGCGTGTCATTTAGAGTGGTTTTCACGTTTCCACCGAGATGGTGGTTTTCACCAAATATTTTCCCCTACACATGAACACAACATCATGCGACTATATGAGATAATGTGTGTGTGGTCTAGAACAAACCTCATCTTCAGGGTTCAGGCCACTGAGGACCATCCAGATCCCTGAATTTGCATTGCCATTTACTTAAAAAAAAGAGTTTTGTAATGGGCATTCCGAGAATTGAACTCGGGACCTTACGCTCCCTAAGCGTACATCGTACCACTAGACTAAATCCCCAGCTGTGCTCTACACATGTCTGCAGGTTTTCAGAAATGAAGAGGGACAGCAAATTCAGATGATTTCACTTTCATCTGTTGTGACTTGTCAGGGTCCGTTCTGCAGGTGCAAAAATGAATGGACATCAGACTAAATCCCCAGTTGTGTGAATTGTGATGTATGTAAGTCTGCAGGTTTTCAGAAATGAATGGGGACAGCAAGTTCAGATGATTTACTTTTATCTGTTGTGAGGGTCAGTTTTACAATAATACTTAATAGACTTCAGACTCTAATAGATGTCCTCAACAGCCATGTATCAATCACAGAAAAGAACTCTACTTTGGTTTAGTCTAATGCAGTGTTGCAAGCATCAATGAACTTGCTTAAGTTGACATGAAACTGAAGGGAGACTGCAAAGTGAAGTGACACTGAGAAATGGGATGACAGTAAAGGCCTTCTGCAGCTTTTGGTGGCAGCTTCATCACCAGCATAACTGATGCGCCATCACATATGACCTTTTTTTAGGACGACATCACATATAACTGGGAATGGCACTTCACTATTCTGGCAGTATAGGACAGCTTTATGCTTATGCTATTGCCAATTTGCCATGTACAGTTGAAAGATCATAACTCTTTAACTATGTTAATATTGTGACAGTTTTACTAACAGCATGCTACTCCAGTCAAACAGCTGGAGATACAGCACTTCGCTGACTCATTGACCATTCCGGTTGTTCTGTGCAGACTGCAGTTACAAGTATACACTTAGCTAAAACCTTTCTGGCCAACCCTTTGTTCCACTTACTTCATTGACCATTTTGGGAGCATCCTGATTGCAGCTATAAGTATATGCCTTATGAAATTTTTGGTCCACTCATTAATCTGTCACTTTGTGAAGGTCATCCATACTGCAGACCGGAGTCCAGCTGCTATTATACTCATAATCTTAAAGATAATCTGCATGTAACTTCTAATTTTGCGAAATTGCGAGGGTAAAATCCGTAGATATATATGATGTCAAGGTAAGACATACAAAAACTGGAGCTAAGTGATCAGTAGCATTATATTGATATGCTGAGTGCTATTGTGCAACATTATAATAAATCATGTCCCGAACAATATTTTTGTAGTGCACGGATGTTATTTCAGTTCTATCTGATCAAATCCCTTTTAGTATTAGATATGTTATTACACTCTCTAGTTAATAGCTACTTCACAAACAAATGTACAAGATCTGATGTGTTATTTCAGATTGTGTTTTCCAACATACCTTTACAGTCTGAATGTAGTCCAAGATTCCACTGTCCAGACAAAATTCCCATAATACAAAGATCAACCAAGAACACCTGTCCTTCACATCGAAATGCAAAAAGCTTTTCAGATTGGGGATTCCGAGAATGGAACTCGGGACCTTACGCTCCCTAAGCGTACATCATACCACTAGACTAAATCCCCAACTCTGTTCTATGCATATATCTGCAGAATTTCAAACAAAACACAGGTGTCACGTTTACAAAGTTTACATTTATCTGTTCTTTATTTCAAAAAATATATATGTTCTATTTTCTGACGATTAGGAGGCCAGTGGTATATGCTCCATTTATTCTACTTCCATGACATTGCAGGTCAGTATTGTGGGAGCAATGCAGGCCTGGTTCAGAATACCAAGAGTGTATATTTTAGGAAATATAACTACATAATATACATGTTCTCGTCAGTAATGAATTTATAAAACCCACTCATTAGGAAAAAAGAAATGCCATGACCTCTATGCTTATACAGATAAATTCTACAACAAAATATGGCACAGGTGTACATTGACAAATTGAACATAAATGAGGTTTCTACACTTCTAATTGATCAAGAACTGAATGATACTGTGTGCAAGTTACTAATTCAGAGCCATAAACGAAACAAAGAGTTTAGGCACGTCTTAGTGAAGGTATGCAGAACAATATCAGCAATAAAAGTTAGTTCTGTTCCATAACACTATTGTAATATACTAATATATTAGTTGTATTATGGTTCCATCGAATAAAATAAAGTAAGTTCATTGTTGATATGAAATATTCTTAACTTATATGGCCTTTAGTTTGGACAAAAAAGAGCAGTAAATTGACTACATCAGTCACCTTCTTTTGCAGGTATAGTCTGAGGCTTTGTGACTTTGTGAGGCTGTGTCCCACCTTATCTTCACATGCTGAATGTGGTTCAGATTTCATTGGGTGGACCTAAATCTCTCATCTCAACATCATCCATGAACACCTTTCCTTGACATCAAAATGCAAAAGGCTTTTCAGGTTGGGGATTCTGAGAATTGAACTCGGGACCTTACGCTCCCTAAGCGTACATCATACCACTAGACTAAATCCCCATCTGTGTTACATGTGTATATTTTCTGAATTTCAAACATAAAAGAAGATATAAAATATACAGGCTTAACATTTATCTTTTCTGTCTTCTGAGGGTAGTCCAGCGGTAAGTGGTTTATATTGAGTCTTTGTAATACTGCAGGTCAAATTGTGGAAGCAATGCATGCCTGGTTCAGAGAGGAACAAGTGTATATCTATAAAAAGAACTACTTCATCTCACTATCATCACAGTAATTACTTTATAACACCAATGCATTAGAAATAACAGTACTGGTGCATGACTAAGAGAGTCTTGTGTTGATAAGTTGTGGACTAAATCTGAATTCAGTTGAATATGACACATCACACATAGATAAGTTCACAAAGTTTAACATAAATAAATTTTGTAGACTTCTAATTGATCATTATCTGAATGATAGTGTACCAGTTACTATTGCTGAATTCAGTGGCATAGGGAAAAAAACTGAGCCAGCTATCCTTATTGGTAGGTTTTAGACTACTTCTAACTTCAGTTAGAGAAGATACATAGATGTAAGCTAACAAAGTTCAATACAAATATAGTTCCTAGACAGCTAAGTCAACACTGTGCAAACACCACTGTCCAGTTATCTGTTGCTGAGTTCTGCAGCAGAATCAAAACAAGAGTTCAGTCACTTTGATTGTCTGATCGGTTTAGACAAACAAAGTTCTGTTCCACGAAACTATTTTCATTTGTAAATAAATCAAACCAATTTCATTATTGTGACATTTTTCTTTTTTTACAAAAGGCATTAAACTGATTATAACAGTTACTTTCCATACTAAGGTGGTCTGACGCCTTCTGATGTTGTGTCCCATACCTTACCTTCATATCCTGGATGTTGTGGTCCAGATTCAATTGTCCTGAGTCCTGACTCCAGGCCAAATTCTCATCTTCTGAACATCATGCAACCATGTCCTTCCATTAAGATGCCAAAATTCTCATTGAGATTGGGGGTTTTCTGATCATTGGTTTCCTCGTGACATTATATTGTACCGGGAAGAAGCATTAACGACCTACTGAAGGTAGGATGGTTGTTGCTTTTCTTGAGTTTCAGTCCCTGCAGGAATTAATCCCCTCGAGTTTCAGAGATGCAGCTCGCCGGAAGGCGGCCGGCACTCCGCCAGCTCCAATCTTCAGCCTGCCTTTTTCTGTGAACATTGCTGGCCAGTGGCCATGACTGGTTGCTGAATTCTGGATGTGAGCAAGGAACTGCTGAACACTACTGTTCAAAGAAAACACGTCCACCTTTCCCTCACTTCATTGAGTTTGTTCGGTTACAGTTTCATTGGAAACAAAAATTGCAATACTAAGAGCACCGTCACTGAGTATTTGCAACTTTCACAGGCACGAAGAAGGTTCAAGGTTGCATACATTTGGGTGGAGATCCAAACCGTTACATCCATTTCAGTTGAAGCAAAAACTGTCACAAAACATAGTCGATGGATGTCGTAAATCGTAATAGTAGGCAAACAATTCCTTGTCCTGCAGAGAACTTGCAAGTCACAAGTTTGTGCAGGTATGCTCATTTTTTACTCTGCTATCAGCAATCACTTGTTAATTGGAAAGCTGCCGGATCTTCATCATGCATCCGATTGATGTTCTTCCTTAGGGGCGGACCCACGTGTATTCGTGGGTATTCAACTGAATACCTATTATTTTTACAACAAAAGTTCATATATATAGTGTATCCTATGTATATATGTATAAAAAACAAAAAGATGAGGCAAAAATTCATTCCAAACTGAGCAAAAGCCCACCTGGAGTCCTTCCCTCGTTTTCTTCCTCCGAATTTTTTTAGTTTTTTTTGAATTTCCAAAAATAAATGTCGGATCTAAAAATTTTCAAAACTAGACATCCACCGCCGTTTGAAACAGCGGCAGCTGGAAACCGCCGCTGACAACGGCGGTTACAGTTCTGCCGCCGTTTCAAACGGTTGTTGACACGTGGCACGCGTGCCTGCAACGAACCGCCTTTTTAAACAGCGGTTGGTTCAACCGCCACTTAAAAAGGCGGTTGCAGGCCCATAAACGGCGGTTGCGGGCTGAGACAGGCGAGTGAGGGGAGTACCCGGCCGCCGTTTCAAACGGCGGCTGGACACACCAACTGTCGTTTTGAAAGGCGGCTTCTTTTTAAAAAAACAGAGCAAATTACATGGCACGTACGGCGATGGTTGCACCGGTACTAGTCCTAACATGCCTTAGGGACTTTAAAAAAACGATTACAACAAGACAATTAGCCTACTGGTAGGAGAAACCGGACATCATAGATCCGCCGAAGTGCTGGGAGGGCATGTAGTACCCGTACCCAGGAGGTGGTGGAGGAGAAGGTGGTGAGGATGGAGATGTTGGTGGAGTGTTGTCCTTCTTCTCATGGCATGGATAGCAGTAGAACTCGTCCTCACAACCGGTGTTCGTTTTGAACACAATAAGTCCCCTCATGGGGTTGTCATCTTCCCTAGATGGTGGATCTAGACGAGCCAGTGCCTCTTTGAGCTCCCGCTTGAGGTTGTAGATGACGACGTTCTCGAGGTAGTCGATGTACTTTTGGTACGGCTCGATAGCTGGAGGATCCACCCATTGCACGAAAGTGTAGGAATTTGGTTGCTCAGAGTACTACGGAAAGGGAGACTATGTTAGCGAACCAAAAGAAGATGGACCAAAGTCATGTAGCTTTACTTACCTAAGCATACGGGCAGTGCCAGAAGCGACGGCCGAAGTTGTTCCATTTCTGGTAAACTTACATCACACAAAACTCATCGTGTGCACACCTTAGGCAGTTCACCGGTTGATTGGGTGCATAGCTTCTAACATCACGCATGGATTTGAAATCTCTCTTTTCTAAGACTGGAAAATTGTCTTTGAAGTCTGGGTCTTGCTCAGTCCACACTCCAGGACCGACAGACTCATCATCCCCACTCCAGGAAGACATTGCTGCTTGCTGTGAAGAGGCATGAGAGAATAAAAGGGTGATATACATGTAGGCAAAGAAGAAGCCTGGGTGGTGGGCCATTCGATTCGTGGGAAGAGAAGCGAGCAGTGACTCAGAGAAAACACACCCTAGAACCCTAGTCGATCTGGTAGGTAAAGGAAGTACGCAGTGACTCAGAGAAAACACACCCTAGAACCCTAGTCGATCTGGTGGGTAAAAGAACTAGGCAGTGACTGAGAGAAACACACCCTACACCATTCCGAGGAAACAAACATTAATGCAGCTGGATTCAAGTTCTTAAGGATACAGACCGACGCTAGTGCATGATGAAATGAAATGGTAGTTTCTGAGTGATACGGTCGGACTCTATGTTTGGTACTCTAGGTCTACTGAGTACAACAGGGGTATTTCCCCTTCCTCATGGCGTCCGGCCCAGCTTCCTTGACCCGGCGAGCTCTCTCCCTGAAGATGCTGAAGGTGCTGCACTTGACGAACTTGGTGCATTGCAAGCATAATGTGCAGAAGGGCATCTCTTGTAGGTGTGCCCAGTGTTGTTACACTTTGAGCACAATTGTACTGCGGCACCAGCTTCTGATTCATCCATGTTGTTCCTAATTCTTTTCTTCTTCTGTCTCCCAACACCTTGGCACCTTTCTGGATTCGGATCCGGTATGTACGTTGCATTCTCCTTTGGATCTCCAGTGAAAGACCCCATTGTGAGGTACCCCACAAGAGTTCGGTTCCAAGTGTTGTAAATGGTTTCCAAGGGCACGTACCTAGCCCAGCTGAAATTCCCAAGCTCGTAACATGCAGCCATAACATGTGAGTAAGGGATGTGCAGTAATTTGCACATCTGGTTCCCAAGACCCACGAAATGTGTTCTTTTTTGACGAGATGAGCCTAGTCGCCCTTTTCCCTTGCACTGAATCTCATATGTGTACTCAATTTCATCGTTTCCAGTAAGGTGGAGAGGTGTTGGAGTGGCCTGGTGAAGGAGAGCTTTTATCTGCTTCTTCTCCAAGTACTGGGTCATTCTGGTGCTGTATGTCAACTGACTGCTCATCATAGCTGCATGTGCTGCCTTGCTCCGGTCATAAAAGTACTGCATTGTGCGGTACAAAAAGAACTGAATGATTCTAACTAGAGTAAGAACTCTTACACCACGCAGCACGGTGTTGTAAGCCTTAGCAAAATTAGTAGTATTTATCCCATGCCTTGCACCGCCTTCGTCATAAAGGAGGCACCATTTTTCCCTTGGCTCATTCTGAATCCACTAGCTGAAGGTTTTCACAACGCGCCCTCTTCTCCGTCTGACTGTAGGACCATCTAACCCTACGTTCTCCAGAGATACTGGCTTCGCGCCTAGTTCCGGATTCATTGGCCTCTTTGCTATCTCTTCTGATGCCTTCTTGGTGCCATCATCTAATTTTTTTCCAAAGTTCTTCGAACTTGCTAGGCTGATTCTGCTCGCACAACCGCTCAAACAATTTTGCCAAAGTCTTGTTCTTGAACTAACTGTGGAAGTTTGCTTTCATATGCCTAGTGCACCACCTGCTTGTAACATCTGGCCACAATGCCTCTCTATAACGCTCCTGGCTGCCCTCTTTCATGTCACTAATAGCTTGCAAAATTTCTTTGTGCATGTCGTGTATGACACACACGTTCCGCACATCCTGCACCACAGCCATCTTGAGTCTATCCAGAAACCACCACCAACTGTCACTGTTCTCTCCCTCCACAAAAGCAATAGCCAACGATATAAACTGGTTGTTACCGTCAGCTCCAACTGTTGTAAGGATTGTGCCTTTGTATTTCCCAGTCAGGAAAGTGCCATCTATGCACAGGACCGGTCAACAATGTTTGAATGACTCAATGCAGGGTCCTAATGCTAGGAATGACCGCTCAAGCACGAGCTTGCCTGGTTTCTCTTGGCAAGCATAAGTCTTGATATCATAGTAGTTGTTGGGATTCATCTGAACTATTGTGTGCAGCAATCGAGGCAGATTGTTGTAAGATACTTCATAAGTACACCACTTATGCTCCAACACCTTCTTCTTCGCACTATATGCCTTGCCATAACCAATCTTGTATCTGAATCTTTCCTCAATTACACAGATAATAGACTTCGGCTTATAAGCAGGATTATCCACTATATATGGGTACATGTGGTTAGCAACAAAACCAGCCGATATATTTCTGTGCCTTGCATTTAACATCTCAAGTGTACATGTGTGATCCACCACTTATACGACCTTCAAGCAATCCTGCCACTTGCCCTTGGATGCATACAGTCGAAAAGAACAGTCAGACTTCACATAACATATTTCATATATCTTCGGAGAACTCTTGAGTACCCTGAACTCTCTTTGGGTAGTCAAGGTAGCCCACCTCTTCACTACATCTTTCAGATGTTCTGTAGTGGGGTACAAGGCACCAACAGAAATCTCATTCTCCTTATACTCCCAGGGCACATTATCACCCTCATTGACAGCAAACCGTGAAAAATCGTAGTTCTGCCAATCCCTTGGCACATCTTCATCATAATGATCATCCTCATCATCAGAGGACTCCGCTTCCAACCCACGTTGGTCATCTTCCAACTCCCCCTCATACTGTCTTAGTTCCCTCATCAACAACACCTCCTTCCACCTCATGAAATTCTCCTCCTGCACCACTCTCTGCAGCACCCTCACCTCCATCCTCTTCACCACCCTCACTGCCATCCTCTTCACCACCCTCACCTACATCAAGACCACCTCCACCTTCTTCATTATCCATTTATCCTCGGGTTCCTGATTCACTTGGGCCTTTTGATAAAGTTGGACAAGAAGAACCACCGGACAACCACTTTGACATGCATTTATGACGTAATTCCTCCAATTTGCAGTGCCTTCAAGTGGCATAAGCTCCCAGTACGGCAGATAACTTTTGTTGAATTGCTCTGAATCTAGTGAGAATGCTCTATACAGTCAGGTGGTTATGGCCTCCCAACTTTTTTGAGCAGCTTTTTTAACTGGTCTCGTGACTGTACTAAATGATGACAAATCAACACCTTCTTCACTGTACTTAATTTCTCCTGGCCCATAACACAACTGGACAGGGACTGTTTCTGACATGCCTGAGATAATCACACTATTAATAACTAATCTAGTGATTGAAAACTACACTGCTTCGAATCTTAACTACACATGATATAATGAATGAAAACTACAGTGGTTCGATTCTTAACTACACTAGATCTAGTGATTATAATCTACACTGGTTCGAATCTTAACTACACTAGACCTAGTGATTCGAATAAGACTACTAAATCTAGTAAATCATAATCTACTAAATGTACTACACTGCACTACTTAAATCTAGTAAAACACAAATATACTCGTTTAGATCTACGGAAATATACTTAAACAAAATTACAATAATTGCAAATAAAAGAGAGAGTGCAAATAGACTGAATACCTGAAATCAGAGATCCGGCAGAGCTTCGCTCGCTTCCTTCCTTCTCCTTCTCCTTCTCCTTCTCCTTCTCCTCCTTCACTTCCTTCTCCTCTCCTTCTCCTCTCAAGCCCCTCTTTCTTTTTTTTCTGAATTTTGTGACTCAGCCAAGCAGCCAGGGAAGGAAATTTCGGGTTTATATAGAGGAGGGAGCAAACCACCGTTTCAAAAGGCGGCTACGCCAACCGCCACTTCAAACGGTGATTTCTCAGCCTGCAACCGCCGTTCGAAACGGCGGTTGGTGTAACCACCACTTCAAACGGCGGTTCCACTCTGGGACCCGCCGTACTAGCCTACCCGCCGGCTTTTACTGGCAGTAGGCCTAACCGCCGTTTGAAACGGCGGCAGGGCTGTAACCGCCGTTGTCAGCGGCAGTTCCAACTACCGCCGTTTCAGACGACGGTGGATGTCAAGTTTTGAAAATTTATGGATCCGACATTTATTTTTGGAAATTCAAAAAAACTAAAAAAATTCCGTTCCTCCCCCTACCCCATGTTGGCCGGCCCAATAGTCCAGGCCCAGTCGGCTAGCTCCCCTCCTTCCTTCCTTCCTCTCCGAATCAGGGTCTCGGACTCTTAGGCAGAGAGGCACACATAGCCGCACGGCGCACGCCATTAACCCTAGCGCAAGGCCGGCAGCCGCGGCCGGCGGGGAGGGCGGGAGGCTGGACGGCGAGCGGCGGAGGTCGGCGAGGGCGGAGGCGCGGCGCCGCCATTGACGCACGGGGTACTGCGCGAACACGACCGCGCGTACTGGGGCAGCAGGCGGCGGCGGCGGCGATCTAGGCGGCCGACACAGCCGGAGCAAGCACGAGAGCAGCTGTCGAGCAAGGACCAGGGAGTACTGCAGCAAGACAGCACCAGGTCTAGACAACACATATGTGAGTTGTGAGAATTGTTTGCTTGTCTGTAAAATTGGGAATTGAGATCATGTCTGATTGAGATTGCATAGCAATTTGTTAAATTGGTTGATTCGTTAGTGCATTTTGTCAATCCTTGTGAATTCATGACAATGTGATACAAATTTAATTCTAGTTTTAGGTCTTAAACATGAATAGGAAGAATAGTGACAATACTGAAATTTGGAATTGGGATCATGTATTGGGACAAGTTGCCACTTCCATATGTTGATCATTTAGTAGTTGGACAATTTCAGATTATGATCAGTTTTATTAATCAATGATGCTTCCACTTAATTCTATGCTATGAAACTATAATTTAGGATTTTCAAAATTTTGGTCTATAATTTAGGGTGTCAATTTTTTTTTTTGGCCTTGTGGAGTTTTGAATACCCATGGTTCAAATCCTGCACCCGCCTCAAAAGGTAAAAATGTAAAACAAAATTTGTATGTAGATAGATAATACACGTTGAATATCAACCGTGCTGCTTACATTTTTCAGTACCTACAACTGTTTCCATTTTTTGTTTCTCAACTAATATCGGTGTTTTTTTTCTGCTGCTAGCACATCAATCTCCATGCTATGGAGAGTCGTCAAAGCAAAACACAAATAATTAATAGACATAGTCTAACATTAACAAGACAAGTTTTACATGTGTGTTTTTTTTACTTTTACTGTGTTGTCGCTGGCTGCTTGTTAATTATCTGCGTGAGCATGTTCAGCTCATGTGACCTCTGCGGCAGTCTCTGCCTCTCTGCGCAGAAATGGCCGTGGTGGGACAAATGATTTTGCTAGACTTCACGTGCCCGGATGGGCTGATTGGGTTCCAATCATGCAAAATGAACTGATGCGGAGAATTTGCTGGGCACACAATTAGCTGTTCCGTTCCACACAGAACAGTCCATATCATACTTATTATCACACCTTTTTCCCTTTTATTCTTTTTTGAGATAACATTTTCTCTTTTTTTAGATATCATGTCTGTCAGTCTGTGGATCAACAGTTACTACAAAGATGTAGGGCCCTTAGCTAGATTTAAAACTAAAAATCTTACAATTGATGGGTGAATGAGATTCCATTTTGTCCGACTTACAATCTCTAGACACACACTTCTCTCCCAAACCAAGATCCCAATTTCAAATTTAAATTCTTTTTTGAAACAAACGTTCAAAATTTAAATTCTAGACACACACTTCTCTCCCAAACGTTCAAAATTTAAAATCTTTTTCAAAATCTGAATTCTTTTTTTAACCTAAACAGGCCGGTCCAAACCGGACCTGGGTCAAGCCAGGTCGGGCCGGGCCGGGCCGCCCATTTGGCCAACTGTAGTTTCGTGTGTCACACTCACTCCGACCGACCGATGATGAGATATAATATAAGAGCAAGCATCATCAGTCACATCCAGTTGGCCCAAGAGCCAGGCTCATTAGATGGATATATAAATACTGAGCATCTCCAAGAGCTCTTGTATTTTGTTAGCTAAATTTCGAGATTATACCTTCTTTGTAAAAATAGAAAACCCCCTAATTCCATGGAGTAGTCCAACAAACTAGGTAAATGTGATGGCTATATTTAAAACTGGGTCCACACCATCCAATTGAATCCTATCACGGTGCCCTGGACGTCAGGACGAGAGAGCACCGCTGCCTTTTCTCTAGCGCCGCCGCCCCTAGATGAGATCTGCTGCTCTGCACGTGAAGTCCGGCACCCCTGGAAGCTGACCGTGTGCACGTGAGGTATGACCTGCTCTCTTCAATGGAGTGCCGTCACTTTTTGTTCCACGCATTGATGCATTTTTTTATCAGTTGTATTTTGATCTAGTAATCTTGTTTGGACACCGTAGGGTATGGATTCAGATGATGAGTTCAATCAATTTGTGATGGATGAAATCATTGATTCGTCCTCTTCGGATGATGAGAGGAAAGCTTTTATTTCTGGTGCTGCACACTTGATAGTTGAGGATACGCTTAATAATCCAGGTCGAATAGGTTCCATCGAGGGACATGATGTAGTGGATCGTGAAAGAGTATTACATCATGGCCTTCTTTACAAAGATTTTTAGACGCAGGTTCGTATTTGTGCTTAAAATTTATATCACTTTTTTATTAACTTGTTTTATTAATAGCTAATTTTTGAATTGTGTCATGCTATAGATTTCTGATGAAACGACATGTATTCATGCGCATAATGAATGCTGTTAAGGAGCATGACGAATATTTTGTTCAGAAGAGGAATGCGGCTGGTACACTAGGACTATCTTGTCTGCAGAAGGTTGTCGCAGCGTTTCGACTGCTAGCTTATGGTGTTGCGGCTGATGCTTTGGACGAGTATATTCGTATTGGTGAGAGTACCGCTTTGGAATCTTTGAGAAAGTTTACTGTAGCTGTTGTTGAGATCTTTAGAAAGGAGTACATGAGATTGCCTAATGAAGATGATACTGCTAGATTACTGGCAATTGGAGAGAAAAGAGGTTTCCCGGGCAATATTGGCTCCATTGATTGTATGCACTGGCCCTGGAAAAATTGTCCTACTGCATTGCACGGTATGTACCGTGGGCATAAAAAGGAGCCAACAATTATACTTGAAGCAGTTGCTTCTAAAGATCTCTGGATATGGCATTCATTCTTTGGTATGCCTGGTTCACACAATGATATCAATGTGCTTCAAAGGTCTCCTATATTTGCAAGGCTTGCCGATGGAGAAGGTCCACAAGTAAATTTCAATATCAATGGCAATGATTATTCTATTGGTTATTATGTAGCAGATGGCATATATCCGTCGTGGGCCACTTTCGTGAAGACTATTCATGAGCCTCAAGGTAATAAAAAGAAATATTTTGCAAAGGCACAAGAAACTTGTAGAAAGGATGTTGAACGGGCATTTGGGGTTCTACAATCTCGATTTGCTATTGTTCGTGGGCCGGCCCGCTTGTGGGATGAGGACTCGCTAGGAAATATTATGAGAGCTTGCATCATAATGCATAACATGATTGTTGAAGATGAGAGAGATGAGTACACTGATGATTATGATTTCGATTATGACGACATGGGAGAAAAGGTGACGGTATCCCATAAAGAAGCACCGGAGCTTCAAGCTTTCATTCAGAATAACAAGAAAATCAAGGATAAGGAAACTCACACTAAGCTTCAAGCAGATTTGATCGAGCACTTGTGGAATTTCCACCCAGATTTATACTCTGTCGATTAATTAGACAAGTTGTGTCATTTTTTATTTCAATAATGCTTGAGCACGTGTGGAATTTGCACCTAAATTTGTACTCTCTTGATTAATCAGACCAGTTGTGTCATTTTTTATTTCAATACTTGAGCACGTGTGGTATTGCACCCAAGTTTGTACTCTCTTGATTAATCAGACAAGTTGTCATTTTTTATTTCAATAATACTTGAGCACGTGTGGAATTTGCACCCAAATCTGTATTTCTTTTCAACAATGCTCACGATAGTAAGATATATGAATAGTTTTACAATGACCATTCGGGTTTATGCTAGAGATGTAATAGCTCTAAACAAAATGTGATTTATGCTAGAGATGTAATAGTCTAAAAAAAATTCATATCACACGACAAAATAATCATATTCTTTTTTCACCAGGCACACATGCACAACAATTCAGTATGCATTCTCCTGGCGAACTGACCACAAGTTTAAATGACAACCAGTAGCATAGGTTCAAATGACAGAAACATTGTAAGGTTCCAGGCAAAAGTAATCGCACAAAGCGCACAATTCTCTAGAAACTAAAGTAGTCTAGCACGACGTTTTTCAAGGATCTCATGCTGGCGCCCTTCATAGTATTCCTGCTGTGTGTAGGTCATATTGCTCAAATCCAGTGACATAATCCTCTCCTCTTCTAGCTCCCTTTGGAACTCAAATTTTTCTCTCTCCAACTTGATCTTTTCCTCCTGCAGAGCAAAGGCCTTGTTGCATCTCTCTTCTTTCTTCAATTCTTCTATGGTAGAACGTTGGCGTAACTTCTTTTTCTCCATCTTCCTTCCGTCAGGTCTATTTGCAGAATCTTGTGCTGCTGCATCAACACCGCCAGTTGCAGGTGAGACCATGGGTACAAGTGATGACGGGGATGAGTTCGCCTTTGTCTTCTGCTTCTGCTTCTTATTACTAGCTGTTGTTGTTCCACCAATTTGACTGCGTCTTTCCATCCACTTGGGCTTGTCCTTCAAAATTCTCCAGCAATGCATCAAGGTAAATTTCCTGTGCTTCTTGTCTTCTGCAGTGAACAATGTACATGCGCTTGCCATCTGTAGATTTCATACACAAAGATAGACATGAACTTGCAGTTGTGACAGAAAGGCATAAATGACAGATAAATTATTTGGAAGGAATATATGTACCTTGTCATCAACTGAGCAACCACTCTGGTTTCTGTCCTGAATCCTGGTGACACAATGACAGAAAATATTCACATCATGTTGTATACCAGACCAACGATTCATTAAAGAACCTTGAGTACGATCTGACTGGAATGACTTGTTGGCATGAAAATATTCAAAAATTCTTGCCCAAAAGGAGGTATGTGGTTGATCAACTCCTTGAATAGGATCCATGCCCACATTTAGCCAAGCAGATACAAGAAGTTCATCCTCCTCATCTGTGAAATTTTTTGTTCTTCTCTGTGATCCTTTAGATGCAACTGGACAAGAATTATGAGACGCTTCAACATCAGTTCCTAGTAGGTCTGTGAAATATGACCCTGAACCCATAGTACCTGCCACCACAAAGAGCATAAATAAGAACTAGTGTCATTGAACACTGGTACTTTCAGATCACCAAATAGCTAAACAAAATTGTGGTAAAAGGTTACGGAGCACAACTTTGGTATTCAAGGGGCAGGGTGAAACTGATCCTAAGAAGGAGGAAAAACTAACTTTTCAAAGAGCTGTCAACCCAGTTTTTCCAGCCAACAGGCAGTTACCATTATTAGCATAACTGAAGTTTTACTTGGCCAAAAATTCTGAAATTTCACCAGGTACTCAGTAAGGTTATGTAGTACAAAATTGGTATTCATAGGTTGAGCTAAAAACAAGAGCAAGATAGCCAAAAGAATCAAAACTCAGCTGCCTGTCACCCAGGAAAAACAGCAAATAGAGCTGTACTATTTTGGTCATAACTCAAGATTCCTTCATCCCAAACTTCTGAAATTTTTACAGTAGGTGCTTGACAAGATTTGGAGCAACTTTGGTATCTAACTTTTCTCCAGAAAACTCTGTTTAAGGGGTCGAAAAAATTCAGACCAGCGGAGCTCTCAATTTCTGAAAAACAGAAACAGCAGATATTGGAAAGTGATTTATTGGGTTAGTTAAACAAAATTTTGAAACTAATTTGTTTACTTACTCAGATCTTTTAGCATGATGCAAAAGCGTCCTACCTTTACTCACAAGGCAAATTCATGCCTAAAAAATCGTGGTTAGTACCGGTGGCAAGGCACAAATACGGCTCTCCCTAACAGCCACAATATTTCACAAGATAGACCTATCTACAAATGCACAGTATATTTTAGTCAAGTCATATGCTGAAGAAACCACTTGGGTAAGTGAACTTGTAGTCAATTTTCATGATCTGAAATGGTTCAACATCAGTAGCAGATACCATCCAATTTATAGTGGAATGCCAAATTACTTGTAGAGCTATTGATTTATTTCAAATATATGCACCTACCGACCAAAATCAATGTCATCAGCAAACCATATTTAGGAATGTGCAGATTTGCAGTTTGACAGTGGTCTGAGTGGTTGTGGGTGAACTTTGCTCCAGCATTTGACATCCAATTACATGAACTACTGACCAAAATCACTTGTACTACATAGCCATAACATAGAGCAGTAAGGATAATTGACTCTGAACAATTCAGAGATACAAGTAGTCATCTAGGTGCAGCTCGGACAGAAACTGAAATGTGCACCCATGACTGATTTAGGTGCAGCGCTACCCTATCCATACCATCAGAAGGTCTACAACCACGACAATCAACAATACGTCATCTCATCCCACCAGAAATTTCTTCCTTACCAGGATTCATGTCGTTGGCCTCCGGATCCTCGAACCCTAGCGGGACCTGCAGGCTTGGAGAAGACCACGCCACGGCGTCATGGCGGAAGACGGCGGTCGGTGCAGCCGGGGGACGCGGCGGCCGGGTCATGGCGACTACGACGGTGTCGATACCAGGGTTTTTTATCCCAACCGGTTGGACCAAACCGCCGGCCTCCGGTTCCGGCTAACCGGACCGGTTTGACCGGTTACCGGAAAAAACCGGTCAAAATCGAATTTCAAATAAAAAACGCTAGTTCAAACGGTTCGGACCGGTTAGCCGGCCGGTTAGCTCCGGTTACCGGGCGGTTAGCTCCGGTTACCAGAGTTTTGAACAAAAAAACCGGTGCAGTGAAGAATTTGACGTGTTTTCAAATTTGAATTAGAAATAAAACAAAAATTTCTAAAAATATTTCAAGGTGCGTAGAATCTAATGGTGTCAAAAGTTTTCAAATATTAGTGCATTTAGTATTTTTTGTGGGCATTAGAAGTTCAAACGGCTATTTTTTTCTCCTTTTTCATTTTTGGTTCAACTTCTAATGTCCACAAAGTATACTAAATGAACGAATATTTGAAAATTTTTGGCACTATTAGATTCTAGGCACCTTGAAGTATTTTTGAGATTTTTTCATTTTTTTTGAATTCAAATTTGAATTTTGTATTTGGACCGGTTGCTAACCGGCCGGAACCGGAACCGGGCCGGACCGGTTGGACCGGTTACCGCGGTATCCGGCCCGGTTCCGGTTGGGAAAAAAACCCTGGTCGATACTGGAAGAAGGCGGCGCCGATTTGGTCCTGCCGCAAACGAACGAGGCGATTTGGTCCCCTCCCCAAGGTATTTAGCGATGATTTGGTAGGGAACAGGAGAGGCGCGGGAAGGAGGCGCGCGAAGGAGAGGTGCGGGCGCGGGAATGGCAAAATCGGCGCGGGAAGGAGACGCGCGGGCGCGCGAGGGAGGCGATGGCGAGCGTGCGGCGCTAGGAAAAATTACCGAGGGGAGGAGCGCCGATAGCGAGCCTGGAAGAATGGTGAGTCCGATAGCGTATCTGTTGGATGTGTTTTTTCTAGTCTGTTTTCTATTTTTAGCTAAAAAAAGTGAAATACAAAAGCTTTTGGAGATGCTCTAATCATTGGCCCATTAGAGGAAAATGAACCCTAATCAATGAATCTACGAATCCATCGTGAACCTCGTGGTCGCGCTTGACGTTGTGGCCGCCGGCTGCTGTGCGTTGCTGCTGCTCGACGCCAAGGTATATGATCCATAATACTCGACTCGCAATCTCCATTGCGGTCACTCCATCTTCCATTGCTGTCAGTATATGTCGTGTGCCAACGCATCGTTCAGCCAAATAGGGGCATTCACTACCTTCTCCCTATAAGTAGGAGCATGTTAGTGCCACCGTGCCGGGCGCCCGGCACAGAGAAGAGGCCTTCGTGCCATGCGTGAGCTATTTTCTATTACATACATATCCAAGGGGGTTCCTTTATCTGAAACAAATATTACTCCCTCCGTCCTGATTTGATCTACGTATAACAAAATAAAAGGTGTTCATGAATGATATGTGTATTCCTAGGTGGAGCCAATCGTGTCATGAATTGCTTAGCTGGCTGGTTCGTTTGTTGATGCATCACAGAGAGAATTAAAAGTTCTCCTTGGTCTTTGCGTTACACAGTTAGATGCATATCAAACCTGGACGGAGGGAGTACTATTTTGTTTGATGTGGTACAAATATGGATGGTCGTGTTAACTTGCTTTATCAACGCTAAAAGAAAAGGTCTTATCCACATTCTTGCCTAGTCGCCCTGGGCCCCCCAAACATCAGCAGCGACCCCACCAAACAGCCAATGAAGCAGTCCAGATGTGCTGATTGGCTTCCAATCATGCAAATTAAAGGTGCCCTCTGCAGGGCACATGAACTGATGCAGAGAATTTTCTGGCCACACAATTAGTTGTTCCAGTCCACAATTTTGTACTATACTTTCAACCGTACGTGCTGCTTACTTTTTCTTTACAATTATTGTTTTTTTAATGAAGCAGGCGGAATTGCTGCCAATTATAAAAAAAGAAAATCCCGATTGGGTAATACAACAAATAAAAAAACAAAAAATAAGGTTCAATCCTAAGCTCAGCTAATAGTGGTGTTAACTGTTAAGGATGCGCTTACTCTGGAACCAGCAGAGGCGCAGAGCGAAGGCCCAAGAACTGGACGTGGGATAAATTATTCTTACGCTGATGAATTGACAAATTTTCTCAAGCTTTTGGCCGATACATGAACATAACCACATAGCTCCCTCCGAGTTCCGGTTCATCGATCCTTAGTCCTGAAGAGCTTCAACAGAAATTTGGCACGGTATCCAGCATCTAGATCCTTGTGGCATGGTCGGAGTTCACATAACTTGTTCATGAGTACAGAGATGCTGACGATTACAAGAGTTACTTGACACCTGATGAGTTCGATCCGGAGACCGGAGACAATGGAAGGATACACATACGTACCTTCTCTATGCTATGGAGAGTCAAAGCAAAACACAAATAACGGACATAGTCTAAAGCATTAAGACAAGTTTTACATGTGTTTTTACCTTTTACTGTGTTTTCGCAGGCTGGACTGTTTATCTGCGTGAAACATTGTCCTAGAGACCGACCTTGTTCTTTTTGTGCCGTCCGTGTTTATAATAAGAAACAGCTATATGCATAGTTTCATGCAGAGGTTGAAATATTGAAATATATCCCTTTTTAAAAAAAAATCTGCGTGAAACATGTGACCGCTGCGGCAGAAAAAGCCGCGGTGGGCCAACAAAGATTTTTCCCGAGCGGCCGAACCCACAAAGGACTTTGCTAGATGCTCTTTTCAGTTAATTTTCACGTGCCCGGCCGGATGTGCTTGCTTGCTGATTGGCTTTCAATCATGCAAAGGCGCCCTCCTGCTCTGCTTGCTCCCAACATCATTTTTCATTTCGATCCAGGGCAAATGAACTGATGCACAAAATTTTCTGGCCACACAATTAGTTGTTCCATTTCACTCAAACACTTATCACACATTTCCCTCCTTTTTTTGTTGAGATAACATTTTCCCTTTTTATACATACCATGTCTGTATATCAACAGTTACTAAAAAAGCTACCTACAATTGATTGGTGATGAAACTAGCATTTTTTGCATGAAATGGATGAAACTAGCTACCATTGACACTGGGCTTCGCAAACATGTGGCCGCGTAATCTTTCTCCCTAGATCTCAGGTCTTATTTAGATCAGCAAGTATCTACTATTCACCCAGTGGCGGAGCCACCACTATGACTAGCCATGGCGGCCGCCACACCAGGCTACTGGCATAGGGTCACCTAATTACAAATTAGTAGTATACTTAGTCACTAATTAGCTCAGAAAAATAAAGTCCAAATTAGCCTAGTTACATCTTGGCTACAGCATGAAAGAAAATTGTGAGATTGTGAGATTAATATGTTAAACCTAATTAGATCATGATTAGTCGTGCTACAATTAATGATGAATTAATTAGGCTTCATAAATTCATCTCACGATTTTCCATATAATTAGTTTTGTAATTAAATAATGTTTAGTCCTATTTTTCGGTTTATAACTACTACAGTACATTTTGCAAAGTTTTTCACCTACCTGAATACAACCCCAATAGGCAATAGCCATGTAGCAACCACCAATTGCTCTGGCAGCAATCTAGAGGGGCGTGCCTGCCGCTGCTGACTGATCCGTCGTGTCAAGGCCAAATAAGCAACAGTTTTAGACTGTGCTCAGATGCCGATCTTTCGAAGTTGCCTCTGATTGCATAGCGACCATTGCCCACAGCACACTTACAACCATTTTTATAGGCATAAAAATGCATTCAGGTCAAATGATTTGATCCACCCATGCCACGGATATTCTTTCTATCATCTTTTTTTACTTTATTTATCAAAACTATTCAATCTTTTTCAGATTGATGAGTAGCCCAGACTGTAGGCAAACAGTGGATGGGATTGGACCCAAAAAGAATATATTTCTTCCGGCGTGTTTGGTGTAGGGTGTGTTTAGAAGTCCAACTTTCCCCAAAATTCACTATGCAAAAAGAAGATTTTCCATCACATCAAACATCACATCAAAAATGTCGGCACATGCATGAAGTACTAAATGTAGATGAAATCAAAAACTAATTACACAGTTTGGATGTACTTTGCGAGACGAATCTTTTGAGCCTAGTTAGGCCATGGTAGGATAATATTTATCACAAACAAACGAAAAGTGTTACAGTGCTTTTCAGTTCGGAACAGTGCTTTTCAGCCCAAAATCTGTGCAAAATCCCAGAATTTTGCATCCCAATTTTGGGATCTAAACACACCCGTAGCTAGGTTGTCCAATAAGCGTTCGAATGCTAATTAGAAAAATTAAATATGATCTAATCATAAAACTAATTACATAAATGGAATGTGATTCAAGAGGCGAATCTATTAAACCTAATCAATCCATCATTAGCACATGGTTATTGTACCATCACATTGTCTAATTAGTTTTAACTAGTAAAATGCACGTGCGGCACGCACGTGTTAAAAGTATTATAATTATTTCTGAATCTAGAATCTTAAAATACAATATAATGATACAAATGCTAAATATGGAGAGACCACCTGTAATCCGTCATTAGCAAGAACAAGCATATACAAATTATTGCAAAACTTAGATTTTTCACATACATCTTTGCAAAGCTAGCACATTGGGTCTAGAGGATGATTGAGATCACCATGAAACTCTTGGAAAGTACAATAAACTCATCAACACGAATAGGTCATGTTCATGTTGAAGAGGCAGGGCCCTCCAGCTGGACTATGAAGCATATCCACTCTCTGGCACCCAAGATTAACATGTTGTTCATGTCCAATGACACTATCAGTAATATCCAAGCTCAATCAACCCACTGAAGCAGTAGTTCATGAAACAAACGTGATTGGCATCCTAAGCTCATTGGAGATAGGTGAGATACAGAGAGTGAATTCCAGCTCCTCGTAGAGTCCAACGATGCCTGATTGAAGATTGCGCATATATGCCTTCAAAGAAGCCAGCAGATTTCCAACTACTCTCCATAAGCCACTTGCTTTACGAAGCAATTGCCACCAAACCGTGAATTTCCTCATATTGTACTGCATACAGGGGGACAGACGATATATAAATTTTCAAATTTGTTTTACGATAACAAATGAGTAGTTAACCACAACTTAGTGGCAAAGATAAGCCCTTACCGAGCGGTCAGAACTCTAAATTGAAATTTCAAAAATAGCTTGATAATGTCAAAAAAGAAAATACTATGGATCAATCATTGTACTACAGATTTTTTTCAATTGTACCATTCTTACATGGCTACATTTTCCATGTTACGTCTATATGCATTATGGATTGCAGTGAATTTCTTCCAACTTATAGCCTAACATCGACACGGCTACTGGGCTTCCCCCATCCAGTTTAGGTAACATCATTCTACTTGACATAATCACATAAGACATAACCAACACATAAAAAAATCTCTAACCAGGGGACTAATATAAAAGGTATCTATCAATCAGCTAACTCATGATAGTTTTACCGATAGCTTAAAAAGATACACGCATAATTTTTTTTATTTCAGTAGCAGGGGAAATAGTACTAAATACCATCAAGAGTAGACTACCATCAAGGTATCAAATATTGTTTCAATTGTTTTGGGGTTAATTCTACCAGTGCCAGTAACATTTGATGCTCTTAAAAGAAAATTAACAGTGGGTTTAGCTGACATTTATTTCCAAGATATAACAAGATAGGCTACTTTCCTTATTGAACATAAGCTAGCAGTTAGTCTACAACACTTGGCTAGCATTTCATGAAGTCCTCCAGGATCCATGCTTAAGCAGTTCCAGGAAGAACAGGAATAAAAATATAAAATACTGGAAGCTGCATACATGCACCTTCGTAAGTTCAGAACCTCTTAAACCTAGTTTATGACTGAGGAGGCAAGTGGGACAAAGATCAACATCGGTTGCTTCATGAGCTGTGCTCTGGAATATCTCAGAAAGTGCAAGTAATTGATGAAAGTGCATGTTTTTCGAATAAACATGAACATGCTGCAATGAAACTGAAGTTTCTTAAACATGAAGAGCTGTTTTACTACCCGCCAAAAAAAGAGCTGTTTTACAACATACAACAATATGAAATTAGTTGGTATATACTTGGTACCAATCACCTAATTTAGGTGACTATGAGCTACAACAAAAAGATAAAACTAATAGTACCCTTACAAGCTGACTGTGGGGTTGCTAGTTCCATTTAGCCCATCCACCAGCCTTCTCTTTGCTGTTTTACTGTGATAACACCACACCTTAAATGCCTCAGTGAGATCAGGATACTTGAACTGCTCTGCTTTCTTCATCCACTCCAACAATATATCAGCCTGATCATGCGATGGCAATGCTAACACCATTGAGACTGACACGAGTCTGAATCCATCTGCAGAGATGTTCCATCCTTACTATTTTCATCTAGCAAACACTTTGTCATTTGAATATAAGGAAGCCATGTCTTCAGGAAATGAAGTGAAGCGTCCCCTCATCAGAGGTGACTAAATGTGACATAAATACCAGTCCCAGGAGGCTGGCAACACATTTATTACAACAGGTGGTTCAGTCCCTTACATCACGGCGGCATAGTGGGCACGGAAGCGCCATTGCCACGAGAAACAACACAAAAGCTAAAGACCAAACTACGATAGCGAAGGCTTCTAAGGCCTCATCAGAGTACCACGCCATGGAAGCTCTCTGTGGCGACCCTGAATCCACAGGCACGGTTGGGTGTAGGGCAGCGACCTACTCGACGTCTTCGGGAACGAAGTCGGGATCCTCCTCTGAAAACAGTTAGACAAGCACGGGTGAGTACAAACGTACTCAACAAGTTCAACCCCACCCACGGAGGGGCTTATAAGAAGATCATGCACAGGATATGTCAAGGATCAGGATAAGGTCTATTTTGCAAACGCATTCACTCATGCAAGGGTTTGTTTTTGAAAAGGTTTTCGCAAACAGTTTTTATAACTCAAGTAACTCAGCTGTTTTGTGAAAACTAAATGAAGACTACCGGACTCCCCGTCCACAGTAGCCCTGGCACACAGCCACACACTTTGCCAGAAATTGACTCATGCCATGAAAATCATCCCAAACCCAAACACTAGTTTTGTGACCCCACCGTGACTCGTCCAATACCGTGGACACGGCTATTCGAATAGGTTTTACACTCTGCAGAGGTTGTACATCTTTACCCACAAGTAGGGTACCGCCACACGAACACCTTAGTGTCGGCGCGGATCCTATCAAAGCCATTACCCACCTTAGCTAACCCTACGAGTCACCACGGAAGCAACCAAGGGTTATCTCACATAACCAGGGTGTACCTCACACAGATCGTACCCCTACTCCTTGATCTCCCGCTGCTCACCTGCACTCCTGATGGCGAGTAGATTAACTAGTGGGATTTATGCTAAGCCGTTGCCACATACAACGGTCGAGTGGTAGTACGATAATTGGGTCAGGTGAGATGTCACGCAACCCGGTCCTTAATGACAAGATGGACATCTCCAACACGCTCAACCACAAAGGTACGAGCTCACCCATACTCCTGACACACGCGTCCATCCCGTCTACCCAGTTCTTTACTCATTTTTCAAAATATCCCATTCCCGTTTTTAAAGCACTCACTCATTTTAAAGAAATCATTTAGGGTAATCAAAGATCAGTCATAGCAATCAAGGGTGGCTATCCTACCAGGTTTTAACAGTAAAACAATATGCAATTTATAAAACGGATCATAGGGTTGTATTTATAAAACTGGGATCAAAGCATGCATCAAAGGATGAGATTGAACTTGCCGTCTTCGAAGTCCTCGGGGAGTTCCTGCTCGTGGTTCGGGACTCCGGTCTCCTGCTCGCAGTACTTGGCTCCGAACTCCGGCTCGCGGTACTCTTCCTCGTTTACTTCGTCGGCTACGGCACACACACAAGCAAGCATGCAATTAAAACAAGCACACAAGATTTACCGGCTGAGCTCGAGGAGAAAATAAATAGAAAAGGAGGGATAAATATTATTTAGGGGAAAAGATGGGTGGCTCGGCGGAAATGTAGAGGAAAAGGCCGGGACAAGAGCTGGGATTGGTCGGGCGGAAAATATAGTCATGAAATGACGCGTTAAAAGCATCATTAGGATTAATTAGGCAAGGTTAAGGACCTAGTTGTAAATAAGTTTAATAGAAGAGGGACTCGGTTATAAAATATAAATAAGGTGAGGGGTAATTTAAAATGGCCCAAGGACCTATTTGTAATGGTCTTGGGAATAGAAGAGGTTGGTTTGTAAATTGGTTTATGGCATAGGGTCTTATTTGGAAGAAATAAAAGAGAGAGGGAAAAAGTGAAAGGAGGGGGGGGCTTCGGGAGGAAAAGAAAAAGGGCAGGGGGCTCTGGGTAAAAGTCCAAGAGAGAGGGAGAAAGAGTGGAAGGGTATGGTTGTAAATAGGGAAAAGGGTAGGGGGCTTTCGGCCAAACGGCCCTCTCCTCCCTTCTGAACATAACAGAGGAGGGGGAGGAGGAGATCGGCCGAGCGGCCGGCCGGCAGGGGTGCTCGCCGGCGGCCCAGGCCTTGGCGACGGCTGGAAGATGGGGCAAAACGGAGAGGGGGACGAGAGAAACTCAGCCCCGTGCTCACCTTGGGCTGAGGTGGCTTGTGGAGGCGGCTCCGCGTGAGGAGGCGGCGGCCGGTGTGCTTCGGCGGCGGTGCTCAGGGGCGGCGGCGCTGGAAGACTTGGGAGAGGGAGTGAGGCTGCTGTGGAGGTGCGAGGCGTGAAGGGCGGTGCCGGCCTCTTATTTATAGGCGCGGGGAGGCGGTGGAAGGGCCGGGTCGAGCACGCGGTCCTCGTGCGGCCGGTCGGCGATGGCGGTTCGGGAAAGATCCCGGCGTCGCGACAGCGGCTCGTCCGGCGAGGCTTCGGTCGCGGCAGGGGAGTAAAAGCGACGCTGTGGAAGGTGACCCGTCGAGCAGAGGTGTTGCTCTGGCGTGCGAGCCGGGCAGCAGCAGCACTGGCAGCGGCGTGATGCGGGCGGCGGCTTGCGGCGTGCTGGTGCTTGGAGGCGACGGCTCATGCAGGCGAGGCGGCGGGGAGTAATTGGTGGCGCTGTTCGACGGGACGTGGCGGGCAGGGGTGAGCCGGCTGTGGCAGCGGCGAGCGGCGACGCGGTGCGGACGGCGGGTTGCGGTGGTGCTGTTGGCGTGGAGGCGACGGGTCGTGCAGGCAGAGTAATGGCGGTCGTGCCAGAGCACGGTCACGTCGTGGGGGACGTTGCGGCGTGTAGAGGAGGGGGGAGCCGAGCGTGGCGTGCTGGGGCAGAGGCGCGGGGCCGGCGACGCGACGCGTCGCGGCAGCAGTGCAGGGCCGGCCTGCGCGTGCGGCGTGGTGCGCGCGGGCGCGGCCGGGGGCGCCGGCTAGCGCGGCCTGCGCGGCCTGGCGCGTCGCGCGCGGTGCGAGGGAGGCGTGGCGTGGCGAGCGACGAGCTCGGGCTCGGGCAGGGGAGGGCGTGCCCGGGGGAAGCAGCGGTCGTCAACGCGGAGCGGGTGACGGTTTGCGGCGGTGTGGCCGGCGTGACAGGGCGGTGGAGTTAATGCGGCCGCGGCAGCGTGCGGTCGCGTCACGGCCGGCGCGGCGGACGGCAGCGGTGTGGGGTCGCCGACGTGACGCGCCGGGCAGGCACGACGGTGGTGTCCGCGGGGTCGCGACCGGCGGTCCGCGGCCGCGGGGCCGGTGACATGACGGCAGCGGGCAGCCGAGGCACAGGTGTGGGTGAGCTACGCGGTCTGCGGTGAGGCGCGGCAGTGGTGCGCCAGCGTCGCAGCGCGGCAGGGCGGGGGGGGGGGGGCCGGCGCGGCAGCGGCTGGTGCGGCCGGCGTCCTGGCGCGGTGCGCGCGCGTGCGGCGCGTGCGTCGAGGCGTGCCAACGCGTGCGGCCGCGCCGTGCGGTCGCGTGAGGCGAGGAAGCCGGCGTGCGGTGCGCCCGAGGGAGAGGCAGGCCGGCGGGGCCAGGAGCAGAGACGCGGGCCGGGAGCAGCAGCGGCGCCGAAGGAAGAAGAAAGGAGGAGGGAAGGAAAGAAGAAAAAGAAAAGGAGAAAAGGAATAGAAAAAAAAGAGAAAAGAGAAAAAAAGGAAAAGGAAAAGGAGAAAAAGGAGGAAAGAAAAGAGAAAAGGGTTAGAAAAATTGGGAGAAATTCTAGGAAAAAATAGGAGGGAGGAGGAAAGGGATTTTTGTGGGTTTTCTGGGTTTCTCGGATACCGGCGTCAATTCCGGGACGGCGGTGACGGCGAGGGGGGACCGGTCGGCGGGACCGCGGCGTGCGCGGGATTCCTGGCGCGGTGGCCGACAGTGGTGCTGGGGTGGCAGGCGGTGGGCGACGGCCCGAGTGTGGGCGGCGCCGGCGGGATTCGCGGCACGCGCGCCGAGGGAGATGGTGACCGGGGTTTAGATTTGAGCTCAGCGGGAAAATTTAAAAACACGCGTGATTTAGCAGGTGATTTATTAGGGCTGAAAACGCGGGCGTTACAAACCTACCCCACTTAAAATGAATCTCGTCCTCGAGATTCGGCTAGTTCTTAAACAAGTGGGGAAACTCTTTCTTCAGCGCGTCTTCTCGCTCCCACGTGGCTTCTTCTACTCTGCCAACTCAGGGGCTGCCATCTTATAGGGTCTCTTGGCTATGGGAGAGGTTCCGGAGATGAGGTCAATGACAAACTCTATATCCCTATCTGGTGGCATTCCGGGGAGTTCTTCAGGGAACACATCTGATATTTCCTTACTATTGGGACTTCTCCTAGGGATCTGGTTTCCATGCTAAAAACCATTATGCCTGATCTGTTTTCTCGGGCATGTCACTTGTGAACCATCTGGGCTGGTTAGGTGTACTACTTTATCAGCACAACTTACAAGGCCATGGTGATGGGTTAACCAATCCATCCAAGAATCACATCTATCCCTCTGGACTTCAGTACTACTAGGTCCGCTAGAAATTCTACCCCACTTAAAATGATCCTCACCCGGGAGCAACCCAGTTGACACTTGATGTCACCTCCGGGTGTTCGGGTTAACAGGGGTGCTTTTAGTAGTACTGTAGGTATATTATGCTTTTCCACAAAACTTGAAGATATGAACGAATGTGGTGCTCCTGAATCAAATAATATAGTTGCCAAGACTGAGCTGACCAGGAACTCACCGAGCACTACGCCTTGTGCTTCTTGAGCCTCTTGTGCGTTGATGTGGTTGACGTGGGCTCGTCCATAGGACGGCTGGGGCTGCCTCATCTGCTGGTTGTTGTTGTTGCCGAAGTTATTGTTGCTGCGAACTGGCACGCGGTTGGCTCCCGATACGACCGGTCTCGGTCCATTCACTGAGTTGGAGAGGGCTGAAACTGTTGGCTTTTTGGCATATGGGCAGTTGGCGATGAAGTGTCCGGTCTCACGGCAGTTGAAACACACCCTGGAGTTGTTGTTGTTGTTGTTGTTGTTGTTGGCAGTGACCTGGCTTGTATTGTTTTGTGGAGGCTTCATGGTGTTCTGGTTGTTGTACTGTTTAAACTGAGTTCTGGGGCCCTGAGAGCTCATGGCTTGTGATTGGGTTTTGTACTGCATGGGGGCATGGAACCTGGACATGGGGTGACCGAAGCTCCTCTGCCTCTGGGAACGTTCCTGCTGTTGAGCCTTGTGCTCCATGAACTTGCGCTTGTTTTCTTTCTTCTCTTCTGCTTTGGCTCTTTCTGTGAGGATGGCCATGTTCATGAGGGTATTGAAATCCGGATAGATCTGAGGGGTAAGCAGAGTCCTCAGTTCCGGAGTCAAGCCCTTCTTGAACATGTCCTGCTTCTTCGAGTCCTTGTCCACTTCTTCAGGGGCATAGCGGGCTAACTCTATGAACTGGTAGGTGTATTCCTCCACGGACTTGTTGCCTTGGCGAAGTTCACGGAACTCGTCTGCCTTGCGCTTCAGTGTGGCTTCTGGGATGTGGTAGCGACGAAACTCTTCCACAAACTCATCCCAAGTGATGGTGGAGGGATCTTTGGTCGCTGCACAGTAGTTTTCCCACCAGGCTAAGGCTGTTCCAGTGAGTTGGTGAGTGGCCAACAGAACCTTGTCTCGATCCTCACAGTTGAATGGCTCTAGTTCCCTTAGGATGGCCCTCAGCCAGTCATCTGCATCCAAGGGGTTCACAGATCCGCCAAACGTGGGTGGCTTTGTCCGGAGAAATTCTATCAGTTTCTCATTCATGCCCAGAACACGGGGCTTTGGGCGGGTGATGGCATTGGCTATGGCTTCCAGCAACAGGGTCTGGTTAGCCAATACTTGCGCCAGGTCTACGGCAGGTGGTGGTGGAGGCGGAACCATGTTTTCTCCTCCATTTTCGTCCTGATACACTTCTTGGTCGTTAGGGTGCTCCCTTCGTTCAGCATGCGATCCTTCCGCATTTGGGTCCATACGACCGGAGCCTTGGAAGCTCCTGGCGGGACGCCTTGAAACCATCTGTAGGGGAGCGGGTTTCTATGAGATTTTAGGTGATGTTTAAGTTGATTAAGACGGGCTTTTGAAAAGACAGGATCTGACTCCTGCCGTCAAGCACACAACAAGCACACATGACAAACAGGCACAAACAACTTTATTTCAACCATGAGAGGAGGATACATCCCGAACTACTCGACCGGTACAACACTGGTACACTACACGACAAGGCACTACGGCAAAAGCTAAGGGTGCGGCTCTAAGCTCGGACCAGCACGGCTTCATTCCTTGGCAAGGGCCTCTGGGGCATGCTACTCGCGGGGCGAGCCATCTTCTGGGGCGGAGTGTGCTCCCAGGGGAATGAGCAGCTCATCACCGTCATCATCCTGGGGGTTCCCGTTCCCTTGGGGCTGGGTGGAAGTTCCTTCTTCGACGGTTGATGTTGGTTGCTCGGCGGCTACAGACGGTGTTGGAGTCTCAGGGACTCCTCCCCATCCTATGAGGGGTGTCCCAACTAGGACTTGTGCTTCTCCCACAGCCGGAACGGGTGTTCCACTGTTGGTCCATTCCTGTATGCGCTGATCCTGGATCCGCCTGAGGCTCTCATGGGCAACAGCTTCACTGCTTATGGCGGCCGCGGTCCTTGCTTCAGCTTGGGCTACTCGAACTTGGTGCATCCTTACTGTGACTTCCGCTTGCTCAGCCCGACCAATTTGCTCCCTCAGGAACTTGGCCTGATCATCAAAGAGTTTATCCAGGGAGACGAGGTAGGCAACTACATGGTACAAAAGATCTTCTTGGTGATGGCGTCGTTCCAGGTTTCTCATGCGGGCCTGCCAGACTGGAGTTCGGATGGCGGGAGGATAAAGCCTCATCGGTGTGGAGACCAGGTGTTCCTCGTAGATCCTGCACAGGTAACGGAGAGTTTTCCGGAGGGCCAAGGGATAGGTATCCCGATGTCGAAAACCTGTGGCGGTCACGCGCCACGGCTCGACGTTGGGGTAGCGGGTGCTTCTGGCGATGGAGAGGACCACCCTACAGCGAAGAGTGCCGAGTTGCTCGTACTCTCTACTGTAGTACCTTGGGCGCTCAGTGATACCGAGGCGCTCCAGGGAGTTGATGAGAAGGCGAGCAAAACCAGGCTCCTCCTGGCACACGCCTTGGGTCCATCCATCTGCAGCCATCTGAAAACAAGGGTAGAGTTGAACAAGTTGTGCAAAGGGTAGGATACAAAAGATAGATAGTTTTATTTATCCACAAGGTTGGGTACACTCCTCAGGGGTACACTTTATTCTTATTATACCATAGCTCTCACCTAGGTACTCTACCCCCCTCATGGGGACTCTTCCTCACACTGGATGTGACGCTTCTTTGGTGGAAGGCATTGCTCCAGTATCTCCTCTTCGGTCTGAGTGCCTTTATCCCAATGGGTTTCCATGGGTTCTTCTTCTTCTTCTTCCGATATCCACCCATTTTTGGTTCCACTTGAGTTAATTAGGCTCCGTAGGTCCGCTCGAGCTCGTGCAGCTCGCTCCTCGGCTTGACGTGCTTCTTCACGAGCTTTAGCAAAGGCCTGCCATAAACCTTCGTAGGCTCTTTGGTCGATCTCTGCTTTTTCTTCGGCTTTTACCACCTTCTCTGTTTGCGCTATTAATGCCTTTTCTGCTCCTTCTGCTCTGCGAGTTTGCTCCTTCAATTGTGTTGCTATTTCACGGTAAAGCTTATCCAGGCCGGTGAGGTAGATGGATAGGTGAGAAATTGTGTCCTCTAGCTCTTCTTCTTCGCGTCCAAGTCTCCTCATCCGGGCGATCCATGAGCGACCTCTTCCTCCAGCAGGCGGAAAGAATCCCATTGGAGTCTGACGGAGGTGGTGCTTGTAGATCACTCGCAGACGACGAAGGGCTTTTCGGGCGGCCTTGTGGTAGGTGTCGGCGAAGCGATACCCGGTGGTTTTGATGTACCAGGGGCTCACATCGGGGTACAACGTGCTCCTAGACACGAAAATCATCACCTCACACCGAAAGGTGCTTCTGAGTTCATACTCCCGATAGAGGTACTCCGGTGGGCTCGCAACTCCGATGCGCTCCAAGCTTAGCAGTAGCAACTTAGGGAGGCCAGGATCTGGGGGGCAGATTCCTCCGTTCCACTCATTGTCAGCCATCTGGGACCAACAAAGCCACGGTGAGTGCTTTGCGTGGAAGGTGTGCTAAGCAAGGAAGATCTAGTAGAGAAAGGCTTAGAAAAGGGGTCTCGGGTCCTAGGGGTCGCGTCCTACGGCCAACCTACGGCTCTGATACCACCTGAAGCGTCCCCTCATCAGAGGTGACTAAATGTGACATAAATACCAGTCCCAGGAGGCTGGCAACACATTTATTACAACAGGTGGTTCAGTCCCTTACATCACGGCGGCATAGTGGGCACGGAAGCGCCATTGCCACGAGAAACAACACAAAAGCTAAAGACCAAACTACGATAGCGAAGGCTTCTAAGGCCTCATCAGAGTACCACGCCATGGAAGCTCTCTGTGGCGACCCTGAATCCACAGGCACGGTTGGGTGTAGGGCAGCGACCTACTCGACGTCTTCGGGAACGAAGTCGGGATCCTCCTCTGAAAACAGTTAGACAAGCACGGGTGAGTACAAACGTACTCAACAAGTTCAACCCCACCCACGGAGGGGCTTATAAGCAGATCATGCACAGGATATGTCAAGGATCAGGATAAGGTTTATTTTGCAAACGCATTCACTCATGCAAGGGTTTGTTTTTGAAAAGGTTTTCGCAAACAGTTTTTATAACTCAAGTAACTCAGCTGTTTTGTGAAAACTAAATGAAGACTACCGGACTCCCCGTCCGCAGTAGCCCAGGCACACAGCCACACACTTTGCCAGAAATCAACTCATGCCATGAAAATCATCCCAAACCCAAACACTAGTTTTGTGACCCCACCGTGACTCGTCCAATACCGTGGACACGGCTATTCGAATAGGTTTTACACTCTGCAGAGGTTGTACATCTTTACCCACAAGTAGGGTACCGCCACACGAACACCTTAGTGTCGGCGCGGATCCTATCAAAGCCATTACCCACCTTAGCTAACCCTACGAGCCACCACGGAAGCAACCAAGGGGTTATCTCACATAACCAGGGTGTACCTCACACAGATCGTACCCCTACTCCTTGATCTCCCGCTGCTCACCCGCACTCCTGATGGCAAGTAGATTAACTAGTGGGATTTATGCTAAGCCGTTGCCACATACAACGGTCGAGTGGTAGTACGATAATTGGGTCAGGTGAGATGTCACGCAACCCGGTCCTTAATGACAAGATGGACATCTCCAACACGCTCAACCACAAAGGTACGAGCTCACCCATACTCCTGACACACGCGTCCATCCCGTCTACCCAGTTCTTTACTCATTTTTCAAAATATCCCATTCCCGTTTTTAAAGCACTCACTCATTTTAAAGAAATCATTTAGGGTAATCAAAGATCAGTCATAGCAATCAAGGGTGGCTATCCTACCAGGTTTTAACAGTAAAACAATATGCAATTTATAAAACGGGTCATAGGGTTGTATTTATAAAACTGGGATCAAAGCATGCATCAAAGGATGAGATTGAACTTGCCGTCTTCGAAGTCCTCGGGGAGTTCCTGCTCGTGGTTCGGGACTCCGGTCTCCTGCTCGCAGTACTTGGCTCCGAACTCCGGCTCGCGGTACTCTTCCTCGTTTACTTCGTCGGCTACGGCACACACACAAGCAAGCATGCAATTAAAACAAGCACACAAGATTTACCGGCTGAGCTCGAGGAGAAAATAAATAGAAAAGGAGGGATAAATATTATTTAGGGGAAAAGATGGGTGGCTCGGCGGAAATGTAGAGGAAAAGGCCGGGACAAGAGCTGGGATTGGTCGGGCGGAAAATATAGTCATGAAATGACGCGTTAAAAGCATCATTAGGATTAATTAGGCAAGGTTAAGGACCTAGTTGTAAATAAGTTTAATAGAAGAGGGACTCGGTTATAAAATATAAATAAGGTGAGGGGTAATTTAAAATGGCCCAAGGACCTATTTGTAATGGTCTTGGGAATAGAAGAGGTTGGTTTGTAAATTGGTTTATGGCATAGGGTCTTATTTGGAAGAAATAAAAGAGAGAGGGAAAAAGTGAAAGGAGGGGGGGCTTCGGGAGGAAAAGAAAAAGGGCAGGGGGCTCTGGGTAAAAGTCCAAGAGAGAGGGAGAAAGAGTGGAAGGGTATGGTTGTAAATAGGGAAAAGGGTAGGGGGCTTTCGGCCAAACGGCCCTCTCCTCCCTTCTGAACATAACAGAGGAGGGGGAGGAGGAGATCGGCCGAGCGGCCGGCCGGCAGGGGTGCTCGCCGGCGGCCCAGGCCTTGGCGACGGCTGGAAGATGGGGCAAAACGGAGAGGGGGACGAGAGAAACTCAGCCCCGTGCTCACCTTGGGCTGAGGTGGCTTGTGGAGGCGGCTCCGCGTGAGGAGGCGGCGGCCGGTGTGCTTCGGCGGCGGTGCTCAGGGGCGGCGGCGCTGGAAGACTTGGGAGAGGGAGTGAGGCTGCTGTGGAGGTGCGAGGCGTGAAGGGCGGCGCCGGCCTCTTATTTATAGGGGCGGGGAGGCGGTGGAAGGGCCGGGTCGAGCACGCGGTCCTCGTGCGGCCGGTCGGCGATGGCGGTTCGGGAAAGATCCCGGCGTCGCGACAGCGGCTCGTCCGGCGAGGCTTCGGTCGCGGCAGGGGAGTAAAAGCGACGCTGTGGAAGGTGACCCGTCGAGCAGAGGTGTTGCTCTAGCGTGCGAGCCGGGCAGCAGCAGCACTGGCAGCGGCGTGATGCGGGCGGCGGCTTGCGGCGTGCTGGTGCTTGGAGGCGACGGCTCATGCAGGCGAGGCGGCGGGGAGTAATTGGTGGCGCTGTTCGACGGGACGTGGCTGGCAGGGGTAAGCCGACTGTGGCAGCGGCGAGCGGCGACGCGGTGCGGACGGCGGGTTGCGGTGGTGCTGTTGGCGTGGAGGCGACGGGTCGTGCAGGCAGACTAATGGCGGTCGTGCCAGAGCACGGTCACGTCGTGGGGGACGTTGCGGCGTGTAGAGGAGGGGGGAGCCGAGCGTGGCGTGCTGGGGCAGAGGCGCGGGGCCGGCGACGCGACGCGTCGCGGCAGCAGTGCAGGGCCGGCGTGCGCGTGCGGCGTGGTGCGCGCGGGCGCGGCCGGGGGCGCCGGCTGGCGCGGCCTGCGCAGCCTGGCGTGTCGCGCGCGGTGCGCGGGAGGCGTGGCGTGGTGAGCGACGAGCTCGGGCTCGGGCAGGGGAGGGCGTGCCCGGGGGAAGCAGCGGTCGTCAACGCGGAGCGGGTGACGGTTTGCGGCGGTGTGGCCGGCGTGACGAGGCGGTGGAGTTAATGCGGCCGCGGCAGCGTGCGGTCGCGTCACGGCCGGCGCGGCGGACGGCAGCGGTGTGGGGTCGCCGACGTGACGCGCCGGGCAGGCACGGCGGTGGTGTCCGCGGGGTCGCGACCGGCGGTCCGCGGCCGCGGGGCCGGTGACGTGACGGCAGCGGGCAGCCGAGGCACAGGTGTGGGTGAGCTACGCGGTCTGCGGTGAGGCGCGGCAGTGGTGCGCCGGCGTCGCAGCGCGGCAGGGCGGGGGGGGCCGGCGCAGCAGCGGCTGGTGCGGCCGGCGTCCTGGCGCGGTGCGCGCGCGTGCGGCGCGTGCGTCGAGGCGTGCCAACGCGTGCGGCCGCGCCGTGCGGTCGCGTGAGGCGAGGAAGCCGGCGTGCGGTGCGCCCGAGGGAGAGGCAGGCCGGCGGGGCCAGGAGCAGAGACGCGGGCCGGGAGCAGCAGCGGCGCCGAAGGAAGAAGAAAGGAGGAGGGAAGGAAAGAAGAAAAAGAAAAGGAGAAAAGGAATAGAAAAAAAGAGAAAAGAGAAAAAAAGGAAAAGGAAAAGGAGAAAAAGGAGGAAAGAAAAGAGAAAAGGGTTAGAAAAATTGGGAGAAATTCTAGGAAAAAATAGGAGGGAGGAGGAAAGGGATTTTTGTGGGTTTTCTGGGTTTCTCGGATACCGGCGTCAATTCCGGGACGGCGGTGACGGCGAGGGGGAACCGGTCGGCGGGACTGCAGCGTGCGCGGGATTCCTGGCGCGGTGGCCGACAGCGGTGCTGGGGTGGCAGGCGGTGGGCGACGGCCCGAGTGCGGGCGGCGCCGGCGGGATTCGCGGCACGCGCGCCGAGGGAGATGGTGACCGGGGTTTAGATTTGAGCTCAGCGGGAAAATTTAAAAACACGCGTGATTTAGCAGGTGATTTATTAGGGCTGAAAACGCGGGCGTTACATGAAGTTTGAATGATGATGGGAGAACCACTGAGCCATAGCCAACAACATCCAAGGCCTTTCCGGTCACTTCGATAAGCTGTGACTTCACAGCCCACAAGTCTGAGCTATACTTCTTATCCTGAACCACTGAAAGAACTGGTCAGATATTTCTGACCATCCAGAAACAAAGTCATGCATCATCTCAATCTTTGCCACGAGATTCGCTATCTAGTCAATGTCAGCTAAGCTGCATAGAATCCTTTGCTCTGCTTGATCAGGCGACTGATCAAACTCAGTGCACAACAGGTCTAGCCCAGTCCTAAGTGTGGATAGCAGTTTTCTCAAACCTTCCTGAACCACAGATTTCACGTCTTCATCCATAGCAACCAAAGCAGTGTCATCATCCTTGTGGATCATGAAGTCAATTTGCTCCTGGGCAGAAGTTTTGAGGTCATCCAAGAAAGGAGGGAATGGAGTTTCCATGTATGTAGCAAAATGGATGGCAGAGATGAAGACATCCTTAACAGCATCCGCACTGGGGGCTTGAAGACGGGCTAACAAAGACGCCGCTTTGGAGCCAAGGGTTCGAGCTACTTCTAAAATCTCCTCCTCCTCTTTTTCACCACAGGAAGCAGCTTCAATGTATTCAATGCAACTTTTGGTAACCAACTCGCATCCGAGAGAATTTGATGCTCGAAGAACACCAACATCTGACTTCACAGAATCAAATGAATCTATAACTGATTCTCTAGGGGCCTGTTTAGTTCCCAAAAATTTTCCCAACTACCCGTCACATCAATCTTCCGACACTGATTAGGAGTATTAAATATGAATTAATGACAAAACCCATTCCATAACCCCTACCTAATTTTTCGATACGAATCTAACGAGCCTAATTATACCATGATTAGACAACGTTGTGCTACAGTAAACAATCTCTAATGACGGATTAATTAGGCTTAATGGATTTGTCTCGCGATTTCCCGTCCATTCATGTAATTAGTTTTGTAATTAGTCTATATTTAATCCTCCTAATAGGCCTCTAAAGGTACCCCAAATTTTTTTGTTGGCAAACTAAACAGGCTCGAAGATACATTGACTTTAGCATCTCGACATGATGGTCACACTGAACTTTTAGGCACTCAATTTTAATGCAATTATTAGAACGAATATCATTTTGACCAAACCAATCTGCAAAATACTTGCTATATTGGGAAAGAACAGATGAATGGTAGGAAAACCATTCTGGCTGCTCATCATCAGTTACTTTAAAGCAAACACGGACATCACTTGTAGTATGGTCGTCAAACTTGTATCCCTCAACCCCTTCACAGTTCACACGCCTCACGAGGCTCCCTCCACGCCAACATAACTCGCGGCGCTCCTCGCCAACCTCGCGCAAAACGTACAGCGTGCCAGAGCCAGTGCTGGTTTGAAGAATGGGCTACTCACTTGTCGTCCATGAACTTGGCGGCAACCATGACGGCGGTGATGAGGAGGCGGTGGACGCTGTACGAGTCGACGACGCCGCCCACCGCTGCGGCGTCGGCGGCCGCCGTCTCCTCCTCCTCGTCCCTGCCGCCCCTGCACGAGGCGGTCGAGGTAGACGTAGGCGACGACGAAGCACACGGGGCTGCACCCGGCGTACCGGTATATCCGCTCTGCATACCGCCGCACGGAGATCGCCGGCAGGGCCTCCCCCGGAACGCCGGCGACGCGGGGGCCGCGCCCTCGCCCTCGGCGTCGACGCGCTCAGCGGCACGCTCCAGTAGCCCAGCAGCCCCGCCATGATGGCCACCGCCCCGGGCAGGCGCGCGCCGCACTTGCTCGGCTCCATGCCGCCGGCGCGGCACGAGCGCGTGGTGGTGGGCGAGCAGTTGGCCGGATGAGGACGGATGGAGGCGCAGGAGGCTGTGACGGGCTGACGGCCGGGAAATAAAAGCAGGAGGCGGGTTGGTGGAGGGGCACGGTTGGGCGGATAAGGAACGGCGCCTCGGGCTTGAAGCGCGTCGCAGGGAAGGGGATGCGCTGGGCGGAAGGGGCGGTTGCGGCAAGGGGTGGTGGCGAGTGGGAACGGGGAGTCGAGGATCGTGGGTTTGTGGGCCACTGGTGGGTATACGCCGGCGGGTAAGACGGGCGCGAGTAACAAAACAATTAGCTTTTTGACAGAAACGCTCCCCAAATTGCGTTTTTTATGGTCATTCCACCTTTTTGTCATCCTGTAACCTGACGGGTGGGTCCGACGTGAGGGGTAAGACGGGCCCGAATTAGGTGAGAAACGTTTTCAATTGTCTTCGCTCCTTATTAGTTTTAATAGATTTGTCTTGCAAACTGACCAGAGGATTATGCAATAGATTTTGTCATCACTATCATTTAATACTCCTAATTAGTATTAAACATCCGCTGTGACCGGTAATAAAGTTTACCACCTGCGAAACAAATTCCCCCTACTGCATGGCCTACTGCCGCAATGTGAATTCTCTCTCTCTCTCTTTTCCCTTTTTTGGGACCAATGTGAATTCTCTCTTAGCTTTCTTCATCATGCATAAGTCCATGCTCAACTTTCTATGAAACGAGAAACATGTGGCCATTTGCTCGCTATCTATTGTGGTTGATCTTTTGCTAGGGTAAATATCTGGTGCAAAGTGCAACTCCTCTAATGGAATCATGAAAATCCAGCTGTAGATCGTGGGTTCTAAAACGTGCGGTTCGAATGGACCTTCCAAGACCTGCAACAAAAAAATGCATCTAATCCCACTACCACATGGAACACCCAAGCTCGTTATAGTGTGAAAATGATCATTCCTAATTTCGAGCAATAAATACCACCCCGTAGTTGCAACTGGAATCGTAACCAACCTTCCTGAAGTAGGTTGGTTTTTGGTTCTCTTAAATTCTTCTGTATGTATCACCAGTTCACCAATAGGTCAGCAGTTTCATTAAGCTGCAGTGCTGCAGGAATTAGACCCTGTTTGGTTCCCATAAGTATGGTGACTTAAAGTGCAAAAAATGTAAAATAAGTCACTAGTGAAACCAAACAGTCCTGACTTAAATGGCCTGACTTATAAGTTGCATCAGTAGCTCCACCCCTACTTAAAGTGACTTATTTCCACTTTTCTTCTCTCCCACCCTATGTAGAGCCCACTGACTTATAAGTCACTGCAACCAAACATGACTGACTTAAATTCAGATGACTTATAAGTTGGGTGACTTATAAGTCAGATGACTTATGAAACCAAACATGGCCTTAATCTCCTCAAGCCTCCCCTTTCTGTGGACATAATTGCTGGCTATGAATTCTGTATCTGAGCAGGACCGAATCACGGAACTGGTGAACACTGAACACCGTAAAAACACATGTCAAGTTTTCACTCACTTCATTGTGTTTGTTCGATTACAGTTCCATTATTGGAAACAAAATTTAAATGATTATGAGCACTGTTACTGAGTATTTATTTGCAACTTTCACAGGCACCGAGCAGGTTCAAGCTAGGTTACATACATTTGGGTTCAAAATGGAAGAGATCCAAACTATTACATCCATTTCAGTTGAAGCAAAACTGTCAGAAACACATCGTCAAATGTCGAATAGCAGGCAAACAATTCCTCATCCTGCAGAGAACCTTCAAACAATCCAGCTAGCTAATGCAGGTATGCTCATCTTTTACGGGGTTCTGCTGCTCTCTCGAATCATTGTTAATTGGAAAGCTGCAGAATCTTCATCATGCATCTGATTGATGTTCTTCTTACAACTCAAAACTCAAAAAGGCAAAAGCGTAAAACAAAATTTGTAGGTAGATAATATACGTTGAATACATTTTTTGCAGTCCCTACAACAATTTCCAATTTCTGTTTCTCAACAAAAATCGGTCTATGCTATGGAATCAAAGCAAAACACAAATAATTAATGGGCATAGTGTGTAAGCATTAAGAGGACAGTTTGACATGTGTTTTTACATTTTTACTGTGTTTTCACTGCATGCTTTGTTAGTACTGTTATGTGTTGTCTGCGTGAACATGTTCAGTCCATGTGCACCCTGTTCGTCTGGCTTATCAGTCACCAGCCAGCGGTACTTTTCTCTCAGAACAAATCAGCTACCAGCTATCAGCCAGCAGTATGTTTCTCTCAGAACAAATCAACATCAGCCGCCAGCGCCAGCCAGACAAACAGGGTGGTGATTGACTGCTGGGGCAGCCTCTCCGCAGAAAAAAAAAACCGTGGTGGGCCAAATTTTTTTCTCTATGCTAACAAATGAGTCGTACAGATAAGCAGAAGCTGCTTTAAGATCTGACAAACAGACTCATGAATGTATGTGGATCAACAGTTACTAAAAACCTTACAATTGATGTGTGATGAAACTAGTTTTTTTGTTTTTTTTGAAATGGATGAAACTTGCTAGCAGTGACACTGGCCTTAGCAATCATGTGGCCGTGTAATCTTTCTCGATCGATCTCAGTAGCCATTTATTTGCTCTGGCGCTGCTGACAGATCCATCGTGTCAACGCCAATAATCAACAGTTTTAAACTGCCCAGATGCCTTAGGATATTGGACCGAGGTGCCTCTGATCGTATGAGAAATCATTTTTAAATTAATGCATCCAGATCCAGGTTATTACTAGATGATTAGTAGACATCCACGGACACCCACCAGAACCTTTCGTATTTGCTTTCAGCTCCTCCTCCTCGTACTATTCAATAACTTTCAGATTGTTACCGCAAAAAAAAAAAAAAAAAAACTTTCAGATTGATTCAGCAAACTGGGTCTGATTGGACCCAGAACGAATCTACTTTTTCGTACCGCACGGCCCACTGGAGCCATGTGGGCTCTTCTTGGCTTTGCTCATCATGTATATACTATATCCATCCTCGACTTCCTATGACACGTGGAACACGTGGCCACTTGATCGATCGGTACTGTGGTTGATCTTTTTGCAAACAGTCATTGATCGTCCAAAGTGGCAACTGTGACGAAGGCATCTTCCTCCCAATCATCGTCGCTGCGTCAGTGACTCAGTGTCACTATAAAGTGCCAGGCCCTCAGTAGCAGAGCTCACATTTCCTTCTCATCTCGATCTGATTTGGTAGCTCTTGGTTTGGTAGCTGAGACGATATTGGCCGTGTGTGATTGAGCTCGGTAGGGAGCAACAATGGCGGCCATGCTGCTGCACGGCACCCTCGACGCCACCATCTTCGAGGCCAAGTTCAACATCCCAGTCAGCAAGGTCGATCACCTATTATTCCATCAAACGTGCCAATGCAAAATGTTTCAGTCCAATATGCTCACCACTCACCATTGTTGTTTTGTAACTGCAGTTCCTGGTCGGCCTCATCCCCCGCATCGACGGCATCCCGACGGGGCTGCCGCAGCTGTACGCGACGGTGGACCTGGCCCGTGCGCGCGTCGGCCGGACTCGCGTCGTCGTCGACGACCCGGCGAACCCGCGGTGGGACGAGTCGTTCCGGATCTACTGCGCCCACTTCACCACCGACGTCGTCTTCTCCGTCAAGGCGGCGCTCCCCATCGACGCGGCCCTCGTCGGCCGCGCCTACCTCCCCGTCCAGGACCTCCTCAAGGCGAGCGGCGGCGGCGAGGTGATAGACCGGTGGCTCGACGTCCTCGACGAGGGCATGATGCCGCTCCTGCACGGGCCCAAGATCCACGTCCGGGTCAGCTTTACCGCCGTCGCCGACGACCCCCAGTGGGGCCGCGGCGTCGGCGGCGTCCCGCAGTTCGCCGGCGTGCCCAAGACCTTCTTCAAGCAGCGGCAGGGGTGCCGTGTCACGCTGTACCAGGACGCGCACGTTCCGGATGCGTTCAAGCCGGAGCCGGCCATCCAGCTCGCCGGGGGGCGGACGTACGAGCCGCCACGGTGCTGGGAGGACGTGTACGACGCCATCGCCGGCGCGAAGCACGTGGTGTACGTCACCGGATGGTCGGTGGTTCCCGAGATCACACTGGTGCGGGACGGCGGCCGGCACCACCCCGGTGGCGGCGACACCCTCGGAGAGCTCCTCAAGCGCAAGGCCGACGAGGGCGTGCGCGTGCTCATGCTGGTGTGGGATGACCCCACCTCCGTCCTCAACCTCGGCCTCAACGACGGCCAGATGAAGACCAACGACGCCAAAACGCTCGACTACTTCAGTGGCAGCCGCGTCCACTGCACCCTCTGCCCTCGCGTGCCCGACGACGCCGCCAGCTTCGCCCAGGGCCTCAAGACCTTCGCCTTCAGCCACCACCAGAAGTGCGTCGTCGTCGACGTCGCCGCCGACGGCGGTGCCGGCGGGGGAGACACACGCCGCCGCATCGTCAGCTTCGTCGGCGGTCTCGACCTCACCAGCGGCCGCTACGACACGCCGGAGCACACCCTGTTCCGGACGCTCAACACGGCGCACAGCAACGACTTCTACCAGGGCAACCTCCCCGGCGCGGCGATCGCAACCGGCGGGCCGCGGGAGCCGTGGCACGACATCCACTGCAAGATCGAAGGCCCCGCCGCCTGGGACGTGCTCCACAACTTCGAGCAGAGGTGGAGGAAGCAGGGCGGCAAGGACGAGTTCATCCCCAACCTGCTGTTCCCGTGGAAGACCCAGAAGGACGTGCTCGTCGACCTCAGGGGCATGGAAGACGTCATCGCGCCGCAGTCGACGCCTGCGGCGGCGCCCGCCGGCGACGGCGACGAGTCCTGGAACGTGCAGGTGTTCCGGTCCACCGACAGCAGCGCCTGCGACGGGTTCGCCAAGACCCCGACGGAGGCGGCGCAGTCGGGGCTCGTCAGCGGCAAGGACCACGTCATCGAGCGGAGCATCCAGGACGCGTACATCCACGCCATCCGCCGCGCCAAGCGCTTCATCTACATCGAGAACCAGTACTTCCTCGGCAGCTCCTTCGGGTGGAAGCCCGACGGCGAGACGCCGGTGAACATCAACGCGCTGCACCTCATCCCCAGGGAGCTCTCGCTCAAGATCGTCAGCAAAATCGAGGCCGGCGAGCCCTTCGCCGTGTACGTGGTGGTCCCGATGTGGCCCGAGGGGGACCCGTCGAGCTGGAGCGTGCAGGCCATTCTGCATTGGCAGAGGAAGACGATGGAGATGATGTACGGAGACATCGCCACCGCGCTCAAGGCCAAGAACATCGACGCCGACCCCAAGGATTACCTCTCCTTCTTCTGCTTGGGCAACAGGGAGACCAAACTGGAGGTGCCTCGCGAGTACGAGCCCAAGCGTCAGCCGCCACGTGGCAGCGACTACGACCGGGCTCAGAAGGCCCGGCGCACCATGGTCTACGTCCACTCCAAGCTCATGATCGGTAAGCCAATGCAAGATCCTATCAAATTTCATACGAACAAATACTAAGTTCAAACGAACAGAAACAAATTTCATCAATTTGAGTAATCTTTCTGTTTGGATCAGTGGACGACGAGTACATCATCGTCGGGTCGGCGAACATCAACCAGCGGTCGATGGACGGTGGCCGCGACACGGAGATCGCCATGGGCGCGTACCAGCCGGGGCACCTCAACTGCAACGGCGAGGTCGCCAGAGGCCAGGTCCACGGCTTCCGGATGTCGCTGTGGTACGAGCACCTCGGCGAGCTCAAGGAGGAGTTCAAGGACCCGGGTAGCCTCAAGTGCGTCCGGGCGGTGAACAGGATGGCCGGCGAGTTCTGGCAGCGCTTCACCGGCGACGAGGTGGCCGACCTCCATGGCCACCTCCTCAGCTACCCCATCGACGTCAAGAGGGATGGCGCGGTGGCGGCGCTCCCAGGGGTGGAGTTCTTCCCCGACACGATCGCTCCGGTGCTCGGCGGGTTGTCTCTGCTGGTGAATGTTGGCAGCCCGCTCACGAATTTCATCCTTACTACATAGAGAGTTCAGACGATGTATCGGCTACTGTATTCCACGGCAGTGTGAGGTTTTTTTTTGATAATGGCAGTGTGAGGTTTTAGTAGGCTAAGTAGTATCCCTGTGTTCACGAGCATTTGAATAGTAGTGTGTGTATCGGCTTGTTTCATGTTGTATTCGTGATGTTAATTTCTAGGCTGCTAGTAGTACCTTGTGTAATTGTGTTCACGAACACATTTGAATAAGAATTTAAATTGGCTTGTTTGGGTCTATATATTGGGTGTACACTAATTGTTAGAACGTTAATTCATTTCAAAAATTGTTAGAACGTTAACACTAACATCACAGATCACTCACTGGTCTCATCTACCGAGTATAGATGGCCAAACGGGCCGCCCGGCCCTAGCCCGATTTGGCCCGGCACTACCAGGCCCGAAGTCTTTTTCGTGTCGGGTCGTGTCGGACCATCAAACCGCAATGTCAGCCCAGGCCCGGCCCTATGGCCTTTCGGTAGTGTCGGCCCAGCCTAGTGGTCCGGCTGCCCTATCGGGCTTAGTGCCACTGTCGGGCCAGACGTCGCCACATCGGAGGACGTGTGAGGACGTCGGCCGGCGCGGCCACCAGCCCCCACGCCGCCGGCTGCCACCCTGTCCCCACGGCCGCTTCCCCACGCCGTCGCGGCCTCCGCCCTGCACCCACGGCGGCTGTGCTCGATCGTGGCCCCAAAGGGGAAGATGGCCGGCACGGCCATGTCGGAGGGAGGCGCTCGGTGGGAAGGAGCCAGGGAAGTAGGGAAGGGAGGGAGTGGCGGCGTGCACACGCGGTGGCGGCGGGTGCGGCCTCGGAGGAGGCAGCCAGTGAGGATTCCGTCCCGATTGAAGAAGGAGAAGGGAGGGAGGGGCCGCCGACGGCGGTGGAGAGCTGGTGATGGGAAACGGGAGGAGGCAGGGAGGGGCAGCTGCGCAGTGGGAGGAGAGAGAGGGGGAATATCTAGGGTTTGCTCTCTTTTATACGAATGAGGATAATTTTAGCAGGCCAACATCGGACTGGCCCAAAACGTGCCATGCCCGTGCCGGACCACCGTGCCGAGGGTGCGGCCCAGGCTGGCCCGTGGCCCGATCCCCTCTGTGCCGGACCATGCTCGTGTCATGCTTTTTCGGGCCATGCCCATGCAGGCCTACCAGGCCTGGCCCATCTGGTCTATACTACCAAGACGAATGCAAGGTCGTCACAGATGAGTTTGGAGAAATCATCTTAATTTGCTGACAGAGTTCAGCCGAAACTTACATACATATCCCAATACCACAACAGTGGCTGGCCTGATCAATAACCTCTTATTGTTTGGGAATGTTCAATTGAAATCCAAACAACAAGTTCATGAAAGATGTTAAAAGGTGGTGGCAAGTGGCAACGGACCCACCAACATCTTCCTTCCTAATCTCGATGAGGCCCAGCCAGGACGACTTCGATACATGATAGTAGTAGAACATATTCAGCCCAAGTGAGCAGCATTCGCTCGGCCTCTTACATGGGCCAACATCAGCCAGCAGCTAGCTACCCTCTTCTTCCTTAATCTAGTTAGTTTTATGGCCCATTAGAAAGATGTACGCTGGTTCAGATCCATCTTCCGGATTTTTAAGTCACTTTTCAATATTTGAGATTGGTGCAAATATTCACATCTGTTGGATAACCATCACCAAAATCATAGTCTCCCTCCCACCTTGCTCCCACCCCACTACCTGCGCCGCCGCCCTCGCTGGAGAAAAATCCAATGAAATAGTAAAAAGTTGCATCAAATTTTCCTAAAAATTGTTGGTGCAATTTTGTTTACTATTTCATTGGATTCAACTTTTTCTGAAAGATACGTTGGCTCATTCTTTTTAATAAATGTTGGTTCAACTTTTTTTAAGAAATGTTTGGTTCAACTTTTTTTCAAGAAAATTTGGTCCAACATGTTCTTAAAAAATTGTTGCACAATTTTTTTTAAAATATTACAACAATTGTTCAGTTAAATAGTATTTGATGGATTTTCAGGGAAGAAGGAATGCAGGAAGTTAATGTAACATCCCGAATTTTCTAGGTTCTAAAATTTGGTCTCTAAAAATTTCTTCGAAACCTGTAAGACTTAAATGCATTAGCTTTGCATTTTACAACTAAGAGGGTGTTTGGATCCACATGTGACTAGAAACTAGAAACTAATTTTAGTCACCAAAGTGACTAAACCTCCAAACACCTCTGACTAAAAGGTAACTAAAACTAGTTTAGTCTCTAGTCAGGGGTGACCCAACTTTTGGTGACTAAAACTCTCTCTTTGCATTTATTGAGAGAGAGAAGAGAAAAAGGGAGAGGAGAGGAGAGGAGAGAGAAGGAGGAGAGAGGGAGAGAGAATCATTTAATTATGACTATTTTTTAGTCTGACTAAACTTTAGTCAGGTGACTAAAGGGATCCAAACACCCTCTAAGTCCCTCTCTCTTTCATCACATACACATGTGCATTTGTTCGTGCTAACATTCTTTTCTCACCACAAATTCTCACTTATATTTCCCTAAGGATATTCTAGTGAAAGCCTTAGTTCAAAAACTCTTCAAATTTGAATTAGAATTCAAGTTTGAATTCAAATCCTAGCTCAATAAAATTAGAAAAGGTTTCAAACCTTATCTGGGTCCCCTCCTTCACTCAACCCGGCTCCAAAGTCAGTTCCACCTCCCCTTATCCTTTCCCTCGCACGACCCACCTCCTCCTCACACAGCCCAACGCGGCCCAGCAGCCCACCAACCACCTAATGACGTCGGCTGACGTCATCGTCGTCCTCCCCGCGCCGCATTACCTTTCCCCCCTCTCTGTCTCTCCGCCCGCCACCGCACGTCTCCCTTCCCGCCGCCTTTTGTTGCACGCGCGCGCGCACCAAGCTGTTGGCGTTTCTTAACGTCACCACTAGTTGCACACCTAGAGGAAGCGTATAAGAGCGACCGGGTATACCGCAAGCGCACGCAAATACCGCTGTAGCACTTCCCCAAGGAAGGAGAGTATTCCAAGGGTATCGAATCCAAGGAACGGTGTGCACTATCTCCTACTCTAGTATAGATGATCCAAGGGCACAACTCTGATTGATAGGATAGGTAGAAAGGATCTGCCTCGACCGAGCGAAGAGTCTAGTCACGGTCTCTCGGGTATAGCACTCACTTCGGGCACCAAGCACAAGGCCAATGTGCTGGCAACGAGCCCAACTCGGTACGCGACGCAGAGGGTTTGCAAAGGGTCCAACAGACTGTCACCACTGCGGCCTACCTCTACGCTACGATCGTACGTTGTCTTCGAAGGATAGCTTATGGTCCAGACACCACGTCTACACCACTTACTATTACTACGAATCCGCGAGGGAGATACTGGCACTAGCTCAAGGTATACTCTATCACTCATGCAAGATCACGAATGCACTTTGATCTAACTAGAGACATGCAGGAGCTTCACTTTACTCTAATAGACAAGCTGGCAAACTAGATGCAAACTTATGATCTAAGTCTACTGGATCGAAAGGGTTGTGTTCGAAGAACACAAGCCTCTAAACCAAGAACAAACGAAGAACACAAGAACAAAGCAACTAAGCATGCATACGACTTTAGTCTAAATAGGAAATGTCGAAATACTCACTTTAGTCTAGTTGAAGAACAAAGGCACCGCTGAGGATCGTTCTTGAGGAAGATGTCATGAAGAACATGACATGTCCTCAAGCCTCCCACCTCACTTCCTAGCACTAATCCTATACAAAGACCTCTCCTCTCCTAAAGAGAGAGGCTCCAAGCCAAAATGGAGAGGAGGAGGAGAAGTGTGTGTTCCAAATAGGAGCCCCTCCCCTCCTATTTATAGAGGAGGGGGTGGCTTGACAAGAGGCCAATTCCTCTCCAAAGTGTGCAGCCATCCTTGGGCGCCACCAATAGGAGAGCGACACGTGGCGAGGAATCTTGCGATGCACTCTTCTCTAGCTTCCAAGGGAAGGAACCAAACCGACCTTGTACCGGCTAATCAACAAGCGCCATGTCACCGATCCACCCCGGAACGTTGCAAGGGATCAACCAGGAAGCAACACGTGGAAGCAGATAGCGAGTGGAGGCAAGATGGGAGCGGCCGAACCTGGGTTGGGCCGACCCTGGCCCACCTCCTTTTGTCCTGTGCTTTCTCTGGGTGACTGATAGTGGGCCCTTATGACGGTTCTAGGTGCATGCCGAGTTTGGAGGTGGTTTGGGTCCCTGGTGGGCTCTTGGATCCTTGTGCTGCACACGTGGTGGTGTCTGATTTGTCGGGAGTTGCTTCACATGGATTGATGAGGTGTCATGGACACATGGCATCCAATGTGGCACACGTCGCCACGTGGCCTGGTGTGGGTCCCACCGGGCTCACAAGATATCAGGTATGATCTTGTCTTGTGCATATCTTTCCCATCCAGACTCTGAAGTAGACAAATGATATATCCATTTCGATCGTCTTGACGAGCCCGTCGCAGTGGTGCAATCCAAATTGGCATTTGGGGATGTTTATGATGACGTCCTTTAATAGCCATTGGACTACTTGCTCTCAACTGTACCATTTGGCATGTATTTCGGTGCATTCTGCAACAAAAGCTAGAAACACCAACACTTGTGGAAATCATCAGTATCAAGCCCTATTCTAGTGTTGATGATCCTTTTACATTTGTTTTGTGCAGGTATTGACGGTGTAAAAGCAGCACTTTTCGACCGTCAACAACACCCCCACACTTGACCTTTGCTTGTCCCGAGTAAAGGGAGTCAGGTCAAGGTGAGACATGATATCCAAAGGTATGAAGCAAGCATAAGAGATATTCCAAACCATACCTTGTACTTGTGAACTCTGAAGTGTCTATCATGCTATCTTGGGTAGTTGAGGAATGGAACGGTCATGAATCAAATCACTCCTGCTCATCATGTCAAGTAACTTGGGGTTTTGCGATAAATTTTCAAAACAAACCTTGCTTAGCTCCTCATTTAATTCTCTCAAATCGCTCAATGTGTATATGTCCTCACCAAGGCATTAGATTGTCTTTCTTCATCCTACTTCTAATGATGGCTATATGTGGAGCTCAGGGTAGGATAAAGGATAAGGCATACTTGCATCACATATATTGCAAAGTCAAAAACTGGATCCACAGAGAAAATCAAATCATACCATCAGATCAAGATGTGCACGTGTATGGATATGGTGAGTATGGTAAGGTGGATACTAGGCCCAGAATGGGTGCTAGATATTACCATACATATATGATGGAAGCTGAGGTGATGGTAAGGTGGACACTAGCTCCGGAATGGATACTAGTTATTACCATCTGTGATATGGAACTCCTTTTTGCATGATCTCATCTCTCTCCTATTTCTCCTTTATTTTGGACATGGGCTACTCTTTCTTTTCTTTTTTTCTCTTTTTTTCATCATGCCTTGAGCATGTATCTTTTTTTCATAGCCCATGTCTCTTTTTGAAGGACACTTTTGGAGAGAGATGTCACACCACATATGGAGCTTTATTTTTATGAAATGGATAAATGATACAATGCTAATTTCCAGTGTAGAAGCATAGCAAGGCGAAATAGGTGGTGTGCCATCACCATGGCATTCAAATCTAGATTGTCTGCTGCAACTTTCCACCTTACCAACGTCTATGGCCCTGCTACCTCTTCAGAAAAGGCTGCATTTCTCAATTGGCTGTACAACTCTGATACTTCTCTGTTGGAGGATTGGATTTTAATGGGTGACTTTAACCTCATCAGGACTATGGCTGACAGAAATAAACCTAGGGGTAATGCAGGTGATATGATGCTTTTCAATGATGTTATCCAGCACTTGGATTTGGTTGATATCCCATTCTCAGGCAAGCTATTTACTTGGAGCAATATGCAATTGGACCCTCTTTTAGAAAAAATTGGACTGGGTATTTACTTCAGCTTCTTGGACTAATTCATATCCTGCTACATCTGTAGCATGCTTGGCTAGGCCTATTTCTAACCATGTCCCATATGTCATAATGGTTGATTCTCATATACCCAAGGCTACCATTTTTAGATTTGAGAATTATTGGGTGGACTTCCCTGGCTTTTTTGACACAGTAAAGTTGCACTGGGATTCTAACCCATTCTTCAGCAATATGGGTAAAACCATCAGTGGCAAATTCAAGCAACTCAGGAAAGGTTTAAAAGCATGGAGTAGAGAATTTTCACAGCTGAACAAGTTGATCAATAACTGCTCATGGGTACTGGCTATGTTTGATGGGCTGGAAGATCAGAGGTAGTTAACTTTAATGGAGAAAAACTTCAGAAAATGTGTGAAATCCCATCTTCAAAAGTTATTGGAAGCTAAACGGATCTACTGGAAACAAAGATCTACCATCCGTTGGGTGAAATTTGGTGATGAGAACACCAAGTTGTTTCATGCCTTGGCTACTATTTCCTTCAGGAGGAATGCCATTACCTCTCTTTTAAATGCTGATGGGGTCCAAGTTACTGATCATTTTCTTAAGGCTGGAATTCTCTGGTCATCCTTCAAGGAAAGGTTAGGGGTTTCTGAATTTTCAGAAATTTTGTTTGATCTAAGTGAACTCATTCCTGCTGTTGCTCTGCCTGACTTGGATGAACCTTTTTCCAAGGAAGAGATTGATTCTGCTCTCAAAGAAATGCCACCTGATCATGTGCCAAGCCCTGATGGCTTTAATGGTTTCTTCTTCAAAAAATGCTGGCATCTCATATCAGAGGATTTTTACAGGCTTTGTGAATGTTTCCATTCTGGAAATATCAATCTGGAATGTATCAATGGGTCTTTCATTGCTTTGATTCCCAAAAAAGACAACCCTCAAACTGCTAATGATTTCAGACCTATTTCTTTGTTGAATCTGTCGCTGAAATTGCTCACCAAGATTTTGGCTAACAGGCTTCAGAGTGTTATACTATCTGTCATCCATGCTAATCAATATGACTTTCTTAAGGGGAGAACCATTCAGGATTGCTTGGCTTGGGCTTTCCAATTCCTTCATCTATGTCATCATAGCAAGAAAGAAATTGTCATTGTCAAATTGGACTTTGAGAAAGCCTTTGATAAATTGGAACATCAAGTAATTCTGGAGATGATGAAACGTAAAGGTTTCTCCAGCAAGTGGAATCAGTGGATAGACCTCATTCTGTCTTCAGCTTCTTCCTCTATCCTTCTGAATGGAGTGCCTGGCAAACCTTTCAAATACAAAAGAGGGGTCAGACAGGGTGATCCCCTTTCTCCATTGCTCTTTGTGCTTGCTGCAGACTTGCTCTAATCTCTGGTTAACAGTGCTGCATTTGAAGGACTCCTGTCACACCCTTTGGGCAGATCCTTTGGAGGGGATTATCCCATTGTGCAATATGCTGATGACACCCTCCTCATAATGCCTGCTGAAGAAGATCAACTTTTTAACCTGAAAAACATCCTTGGTGCTTTCTCAGCCTCTACTGGATTGAAGGTGAATTTTTCCAAATCCAGCATTGTTCCCGTTAATGTTGAACCTGATAGAATGGAGCAGTTAGCATCTGTTCTGGAGTGTCAAGTGGGTAACATGCCTTTCACCTACTTGGGCCTACCTCTTGGCACCACTAGGCCATCTGTGGAGGAATTCTTGCCTTTGCTCAACAGAATCGAGAGAAGAATGATGGGATTCAGTAGCCTTCTTTCATATGCAGGTAGGCTCATTATGGTGAACTCTATGCTATCTGCTTTGCCAACTTTTTATTTGGGCACTCTGAAGATACCAGTGAATATCCTACATCAGATTGATCAATATAGAAAACACTATCTCTGGGACAGAGGAGATATCAACAGAAAAGGTGGATGCTTAGTAGCATGGAAGAAAGCTTGTCTCCCAAAGGACCAGGGAGGCCTTGGTATTATTAATCTCAGAGTTCAAAACTCAGCTCTTTTGCTCAAGCACTTGCACAAGTTTTACAATCATGCTGATGTCCCTTGGGTGAATCTGACTTGGCAATGCTTATACTCCAGTCACATTGCCCCTCATGTCAAGAGACCAGTGGGCTCATTCTGGTGGCGTGATGTGATGTCTTGCTCTGATAAGTTTCTCATGATTGCTTCTTGTCATGCTGGAAGGGGTAACTCTTTTTATCTCTGGAATGATACATGGGATTTAGGTGTGCTCAAGTGGAAATACCCCCAACTCTTTTCGTTTGCAAGAAAGCCTAACATTTCACTTCAGAACTACCTCTCACAAGATGCCTATGCTAATTTCTTCACTCCACTATCTGAAGAAGCAGCTGCCCAACTGGATGAGCTTAATAACTCAATCTCACTGATGAAGACACTTGGACCTACATCTGGGGTACACCACAGTTTACACCTAAGCTGGCCTATAAACAATTGCTAGGTTCTTATCCGGCTCATCCTATCTTTAAGTGGCTTTGGAAAACTTGTTGTCAAGGTAAACACAAGTTCTTTGGATGGCTCCTTTTCTGTGACAGACTCAACACAAGAGACATGCTGAGACGTAAGAAAAGAGAGCTAGATAGCTTCAACTGTGTTTTATGCTCACTTGATCATGTGGAAACTCTGGAGCATTTATTCTTCCATTGCACCTTTAGTCAGTGGTGTTGGCGCTTACTACTGATAACATGGTCTCTGTTTGATTCCTATCTTGACAAGATAGTTGATGGCAGACGACGATTTGGTCAGCGTACCTTTCGGGAGATTTTTCTTATCTGTTGCTGGGCTATTTGGATTCACCGAAATGAGGTTATATTTGATCATGTCCCTGTTTCTTTAGCCAGATGGAAGCATCTCTTCAAGACTGAATTCAAGCTCCTGTTCCACAGAGCGAAGTCAACCTTAGGGGTGGAGTTAGATAGTTGGTTCTGTAATTTTAATTAAGGTTTTTTTGATCTTTGCTTTGGGCCTAGGGCCTTTGTAACCTGTAAATATTTATTATGAAAATGAAAAGTTCTAGTAGGGGCCTCCCCTGCTGTTCGTTTCAAAAAAAAGTGGTGTGCACATGAATCTTGATCATGAAAGTAGTGAAAATAATTTTCACAAGGGTCACAGAATTTGACAAAGCTCAATGCAATAACAAGCAGCATATGAGTAAAAGGTTTTCAACTATGAATATCATATGGCTCTAGTGGGACGGTGGCATATCAAAGAGGAGCTTTGCAAGGGGTTTTCATGATTTTCAAATAAAATTCCCAAGCACTCAGACATTCAGAGCGAAGATCATATCATCAAACCGTATCACAAATGTCAACTACTTAGATAAGCATGAGTTCCCTAATGATATTTGTTCACAAGCATCAAGATGATAAGTAAGGAATAGAACATATGCAAGCCAACCACAGGAACCATGTAGAGCAAGCATAGCACAGATTGCTGAGTTTGATGTAAAGGATATGAATTGAAATTCATTCAAACTCATGGATAAAGGAGAGTGAGGTAGAGGGTGCACATACCATCGCTTCTGAAGGATAAGAGATCAAGGAAGACCAATGGTGATTTGGCTGACCATAAGGCAGCCGACTCACTCTAGTTTACCTTGCTCTTGTCATGGAGGCGTATCGATGTTGTGCAACGGCTGTGTGGGAGTTCTCTAGTGGAGATGTGATGATGAGCTTGAGAGAACTCCCCCACACTGGTGGTTGATCCTGGTGCTGTTCTTCAAATAAAAAGTGGAAACAAAAGAGGGACTCTACTGGTTCAAGAACCATAGAGCTTTTATTCAAATTCAAATATTTTTGGGGGTTTTTTTATTGTCACCATGTCATTTGCTCGGAAGGGTTAGACCAAAGTTACACATTATACACGAATGGGGAGTATACTTACCTTGGACCTTTGAGAGGTCATTTGTACCACCTTCGCATGATGTGCAACATGAATCTGACACCTCATCTTAGCTTCCCATTTGAATTTAGCTCAATAACTTACCCATTCAAATTTGACAATTATCTGTAGGGGTTAGTCAGCATGCATGCAACCAAGATCCATGAAGATATAACTCTAAAGTTCACCAATCAAAACTCGACACCATGTCTTGTTTTGACTGAAGAAGACAGTTTTAACCTTAGCACCATGCTTAATTTAAAACAGTCTATGAATGCATGTATACTCAAACATTCAAACCAAAGCATATGAACAAAGATAAAGGAGGCATGAAAGCATGATCAAGCTATTTATCAAAAGGGACATAAGCATGAGCATAAGACGGTGAACCTCGGGAACCTCCCGGAAGGGCTTTGTTTAATGTCAAAAGCAGGACTTGCCTAGCTAGTGGGCAAGATGCAAGAGCTGACATCATCTTCACACCAGGATAAGATTTGGTAGCGGAGGAACTTTACTCAGGATGCTCACATACCTCCCCCACACTTGAAGTTTGCATTGCCAGGCAACAAAACTCAAGTGTGTGGTGATCAAGCTTCCTTTTGTAATTGTTCTATCACCAAAGCTTATCTAGGTGTTGCAGCTGATGTGGCTCACATGTTCGTAGGCATCACCTGTCCATCTTTCTTTTCAATCTCCACCTGAAAGGTTAGTGACTAAGAATATTCGAGGGCCAACTTATCCTAAATACATGCTCTTGCTTTTATTCGAAAAGGGAAATAAAATCTATGCTAATCCAGGCTATCTCCTGGTAGTGCTTTGTTTATTTAAGGTCATAAGCTCGACCATGGGAACTTCATCTTGCAACTATCGTTGGTGGTGTCATTCCCGTCTCACCACCAATCCTTGATGTATCAGTGAAGCTTCAGCTGCAAGGTTAGTGTCACAGTGCACACACGAAATCTGCAATGCTTATGGTAAACATATGCATCTACAACCAACCTTCTTAATTTTCTACAAGAGAGGACCATAAGGTGATTGCAGCCCTCATGCATGCTCAGCGCACTAAGCATGTCTGACTCTAGAGGGACATGATGCGAGCATGGTCTGTATGGTGAATCAAGAATGAAGCTACCATGCTCGTGCGTGGAATCCTTTACTCCGGACTCCAGAGTCAGTGCCTCGAAAGGTTCCATGGCCCATGAATTCTCCATCTCAAGAGAGTCATCGTGGAAGCTCGATGTTGACTCTCGATCATGATCGAAAGCAACATGATACGGGCCAGTGGGAAAATGCTGAAACTTGGTCGAGAGTGGTGACTGTCACACCCTGAAATTTCCAATTTCAGGATGTGAATAGAAATTAAATAAAACAATGATTTCTCTCAATTTTAAAATTTTCCAACATTTATTTTCTTTACAGGAAATATAGTATAGGAAAAAGGCTTTGTATGTTTTTCAAAATTAAATAAATGTTTATGTGAGTCTTGCATTCATGCCGATGCATCTAGTGTTTCATGAGTGCAAAAACTTTTAAAACACGTTTAGGTGCTGACCAAACCCTTCCGAGGATTTTCCAGATTTTTCTGGAATTTATTCTCGTTTTCCTTGAGCTATTTCTATTTATTAGAAGGCTCTAAAATCATTTTCATGAGCTCCAAATATTTTATTTGGGTTGTTCGTGCTCCAATCTAGCTCTGGGAATTTTCCTGAAATTTTTGGAATTTATAGAGTATTTTTCGTGGCTTTTATGAATTATCTAGCTATTTCTAGATTATTCTTTTCATGAAAAATATTTTCTGAAAATAAAAAGAAATTCTTTTCTTTTTCGCTCCTCCCTCTCTTTTTCGGCCCACCAAGCCTTTCAGCCCGACTGCAGGAAGTCTGCCACCGCCCCTTGATCTCCTCCTCCCGCCTCCTCATTTCCATCTCGGCCCAACAATCTTCAGCCCAGCAGCAAAGTCTGTTCGTGCCCCTCAGTTTCTCCGGCCTGCTCGTCTTTACCCCCGACCCAGCCACGTCCCGACCATACCTGCTCCCCCGTTCGGCCCGCTCCATAGCCGCGGCCCGGCCGAAGCCCATCCGGGCCCGGACAGCAGACCGTCCCGGGCACGGCCAGGATCGTGCCGCCGCCGGACTCCTCGCCTCGGCGTCCGTGCCCTGCACGGCAAGGCGCGCGCCCCCATAAATCCAGCCGGCCTCCGCGTGTCTCGCTTGCTCCTGCGCCTCGCCGCCTGGCGCCGCGCCCTGCCGTCCCTGTGCCGCACCGCCGCCGGACCTGAAGGCGAGCAGAGCGCCGCCGGCCGCTGCCCAAGCCGCCGTTCTGTCAATCTTCCGGGCAAACAAGCACCACCAGCAGCTCCGCGAGGCTAAGCTGTATCTCCTCCGCAGTTTCCCGTCGCTTCCTCGTCACCGGAGCGCCTCCGCCACCTGGACCGCCGGCGGCCGTCGCAGGACCTCCGCCGCCGGCCGTCCCCCTTCGTCTCCGTCCGCGGTGAGCTCCTCCTTGTGACCCCCTTCCTCTCCTCTCTCCGTTCCTCCGCTTGCCCGAGCCCCTTGTAGCCCGGAGCGCCGGTGACCCCGACGGCCAGAGCCGCCGGGAGCTCCCTGTCCGCCCTGCCTTTCTCTGAACCGAAGGTCGAATAAGGCAGTTTAGCGAGTAGCCCCCTGGAATCTCCCTTAATCCTTAGATCTGTTTTGTGTGTCTTGGCCGTTTTTCGAAAAACCCCCTGCAATTCCTTGAAATCGTGAGTTGCATCTCAACGAGGCCAGCCGTCCGATCTAGAGCCTACGGCCCAGATCTGATCTAACCTGAGTCAACCCGGCGTGTACCGGTCAACTCAGCCTAGTCATCGCCGTCTTTCAGAAAAACCCTTAGGTTTCTTTGGTTTTGCAAACAGATCCTTCTTAGTTCAAAAGTTATAAGATCTGAGTCCTTTTCTTTCCAGTTTAGGCCCTAGCTTTTCTAGATTTAGCGTCCGAAGCCCAGCCTCTAAGTTTTTCAACCTAGACCTTCTGTTTATATACATAATTATGTATATGCCCCTGGTTTTTCGCGGATAAGGCCTAGAAGTTTCTAAACCTTGCCAATAGGACCCTATACCTTGTTTTCTTCACAGTTTTCACGTTTTAGCTCCGTTTTAATCCGTTCAAGTTGCGTTAGGTTCATAATGACATGAAGTTCACGTTAGTGGTGTGTTTTTCATCATCTATGTTTTCTTAAAATTAATTTAATATTAATTTTGAGTAATGCTTAGTTAATCCTGCCTTTTCTAAATAAAAGCAATATAGAGTTGTACACCGTTTTTCATAATCAATATTAATTTGATTAATGTTTATCTCACATGCTTTCGTAAATAAAATCTAATTAGATCTTTATCTTGGTTTTTCATAAGCCAAATATTAATTTGCTTAATATATTTAATTAACCTTTTATAATTAAAAGTTGATTAGGTTTCTACACCGGTTTTTACAAATAAATATTAATTTGATTAAATGCTAATGTCATGATGTTTTTAATAATAATGTGGTCTACTCGAATCATAAACTTACGTTTAGATGATTCATATAGTTTAGCTTTTCTAATTTAAATGTTTAATTGGTATAACTTATATATGAATCTTTATAAATAAAAGTTGACTAGTTCTTTACACCGGTTTTAAAAATAAAGTTTAATCTGCTTTAATTCCAACTTAAGGTATTTTCTTTATGAAATATTCTTTACATATTTTTGTTAATTAAAATAAACCAAGCTCATAGTCTCTTGTTGTGTGATAAAAATCCCTCGATAGCTTTTGTCTTTTCAACCTTAGTTACGTTCTCAACGTTGCGTAACCATAGAACCGAGCCTATCCTTTAGCACGCTCTTTTTATGCTTTTCTTTTGATTGGTGCATTGTTCTTAGTTGTACTTGTATGTTTGCTTTATATATTTGTTCCCGATGATTGCTTCGAGTAGAAGAAGATCGTTGTTCGTTTGCCTTGAAGATAAAGAGTTCCAAGAAAGCAAGAGTTGAGGAGCAGTAAGAGTAGCTTTTCGTTGGAGAAAGGCAAGTGTCCCTAACCATCCTTCTATCTATGCTATGTTTACAAGAATACTATGCTTTAATCGGAACATGGAGCGACCACCCAGAAAAACAGTGCAACCACAAGACATATGACTCTGTCTTGGCTGAATAATTAGAAACCTTGATGTTGGGGTGGCCTTACCTGATAAGGGCAAGGGGGAGTGCTAGTGGGGTATAGACTCGCTCTAGTAGGGAGTTGGGCTTGGCTAAGACACGGTACCTACTAGGGGACTTTATACTCTGCAACGACTCAGAACCTTCGCGGGTTGCTTAACATTTGGGAATCTTTGTAAAGGCCTCGTAGCGTCCCTATGCAATCACACCTAGGTAGTGTGGTATTGTGCCTACTTTTGCACAGCATGGTTGGGTCCAAAGTTCTTCTGAACTTTTACGCGACTTGTGGTGAAAGTGTACAACCTGTGCAGAGTTAAAACTAATCGATCAGCCGTGCTCGCGGTCAAGAGCGGCCTGGATCCTCACATGATTAATATACTTAAAGATGGACTTTAAATTGAATTCTGGTTATTTCTTGTGGCCTTGCTGAGTACCAACCATAAGTGTACTCAACCTTGCTAAACTGTTGATCAGAAGGAGAAGATGTGTGAAGCTGTCGAAGATGGTGTTGTTGCTAGGCGTACGCAGCCCCCAGTCGTCTGCCTGTGAAGTTTGGTGCCTTCGTTTCCAGGATAAAGCATAAATCTCTGATACTCTTTGTTTTTCTTACGTGATAGTGTTTCTGTTATTCACTTATGTCAACTATATGCATGAAACTTGATCCTGGCATGCATATAGGTTTGCACTTGGTTTTCTTTGGAAAACAAGTGTGACAGTGACGATCATTCGCCTTCACAAAGGTGAAGAGAGTCTCCTAAGTCATCCTCATGAAGGGTAGAACATTCTATAACCTTAATGAGAACGGGCTCGGATGATACGAACAGAGATGTATGCGTCATCTTCTCTAGCGGGTTTTGCTGGGGAAGATGCTTCGCCATAGGGTGTCCCAAACAAGGGGTAGCAGTGGCAGAAGCGACTCCCTTAAGCTTACCATCTAGGCTCCCTAAAGATGTATCAAAGAGCTGCTCTAAAGGGGAGCCTAGGAAAAGATCGAGATCAAGTACATCAAAGATGTGAAAGTCTAAACTAGCCTCGATCTTGTTTATGATCAGCGACACATCACTTACAATCCCCCGACATTCAAGAACACGTCCAGACGGACAGGTCTTGAGGAGCATGTCAGATGATGCTAGCGGGACTCTACCCAAAAGAGTTTCCACTAAGTGCCCTGGCAAAATGTTAACCTCCATGATGGGGTTACAATGGGCCTCTACGGCAATGCCTCTAATAGAGCAAGGGACAACCAGAGAAGGTGAACTATTCCAAATTGCTTCGGAAAATCGTGTCACTCCCTCTGACCATTCCTCCCTCATGGCCTCCTCAGGATATGCTTCGTCAGGAGGATCAGGAGGCAAAGGAGATACCGTAGGTCTAGGGAAAGGTTCTGTCAAAGGATGTCTAGATGATCCATCATGGACAGAAACGGTTTCCCTAAACTCTTCTTCCTGGTTTCCTTGAGATTTAGCAAGAAGTTTTTTAAGGGGAAACCTATGAGAAGATCAAAATCCACGATGTCATAGACGTGGAAATCTAATCGCACCTCTATGTCATCAATGGTGATCGGTACGTCCCTAGCAATCCCTCGACATGGAAAAACACAGCGCCACCTGGGACTATGAAAAAGTCTATCAGTCAGAATCAAGGGCACGTCACCCACCAGAGTGTCCAAAAGGGTCTCTGGTATGATGCAAGCCCCAACAGTAGGGTCATGGACAGCATCTACGGTGTTTCCTCTCATGGAACAGTGGATGATCATGGAAGTCGAGCTAACCTGAATTGCTTCGGATGTGTGCTTCTGAGGTGACCAATCCACTATCGTCCTATGATTCCAAACTTCATCGAGGACCTCATAAAGGTCCAACGATGTTGTAGGCTTCTCGTGCCAGGAGTGATCTGAGGTATTTCTGATGTTTTGAGAAGGACCATCCTCAAATCAGGAAGAGAACTTCGAAGGTTGAATTTCTTCTTCCTTCGATGTTCGTGGTTCGGGAGAGGACTCAACAGAGGAATCAAGGAATTCAGAGAATGAAAGCTCAGATTCAGCTATTGAGAGACTCTCATGGACCAACTCGGACTCCAGATGGGGTTCGTTGTAAACGATATGGGAAGAAGAGGTCTCTAAGAAGAATTCTAGGATCTCTCTTCTTTCCACTAGAGTTTGGTTTTCGAATGAACCTCCAGCTAAAAGGTCGAGCTCTCGAGCAGATTCCAAGTCTATACGAGTATAAAAGGTGTACATCGCTATATCATCGGGTATAGACATGTCTGGGCTAGATGTCATAAGACGTAGGAACCTAGCCCAAGCTGCACCTATGGACTCACCCTCTAATTGCTCAAAGTCAAGGAGTTCACACGGCAAGAGCTCTATGCGTTCATAAAGGGAGAACGAGTCACAAAAGTTTTCTCGTAGTTTTCCCCAATTATTCACATGCTCTGCTGCGTGGGTGTACCATTGCTCCGCTCTATCTACGAGAGAGAAAGGAAACAATTTCCACTTCAAAGTTTCCTGTGTCATGCCTAGAATTACCAAGCATGAACACAAGTCCTCGAACTCCTCTAAATGAACATTAGGATCGTCACTGATCGGTCCAGAGAAAGGTCGATTCCGAACCATGGCTATAAAGCCGGGACGAAGCTCGCAGCAAGATGAGGAAGTTGATGGTTGCTCTAAGACGAACTCGCCCCTAGGGGTAGAGAGGCTTTGACAGGAAGGCATCTCAAAGGGTAACGGGGGTGAAGGTAGAAGAAAACGAAAAAGATAAATATGAGGACCACTAGGTTCGAAGGTAGATACAGCAACCGTTCCCCGGCAACGGCGCAAGAAATGCTTATTGGCGTTTCTTAACGTCACCACTAGTTGCACACCTAGAGGAAGCATATAAGAGCGACCGGGTATACCGCAAGCGCACGGAAATACCGCTGTAGCACTTCCCCAAGGAAGGAGAGTATTCCAAGGGTATCAAATCCAAGGAACGGTGTGCACTATCTCCTACTCTAGTATAGATGATCTAAGGACACAACTCTGATTGCTAGGATAGGTAGAAAGGATCTGCCTCGACCGAGCGCAGAGTCTAGTCACGGTCTCTCGGGTATAGCACTCACTTCGGGCACCAAGCACAAGGCCAATGTGCTGGCAACGAGCCCAACTCGGTACGCGACGCAGAGGGTTTGCAAAGGGTCCAACAGGCTGTCACCACTGCGGCCTACCTCTACGCTACGATCGTACGTGGTCTTCGAAGGATAGCTTATGGTCCATACACCACGTCTACACCACTTACTATTACTACGAATCCGCGAGGGAGATACTGGCACTAGCTCAAGGTATACTCTATCACTCATGCAAGATCACGAATGCACTTTGATCTAACTAGAGACATGCAGGAGCTTCACTTTACTCTAATAGACAAGCTGGCAAACTAGATGCAAACTTATGATCTAAGTCTACTGGATCAAAAGGGTTGTGTTCGAAGAACACAAGCCTCTAAACCAAGAACAAACGAAGAACACAAGAACAAAGCAACTAAGCATGCATACGACTTTAGTCTAAATAGGAAATGTCGAAATACTCACTTTAGTCTAGTTGAAGAACAAAGGCACCGCTGAGGATCGTTCTTGAGGAAGATGTCATGAAGAACATGACATGTCCTCAAGCCTCCCACCTCACTTCCTAGCACTAATCCTATACAAAGAGCTCTCCTCTCCCAAAGAGAGAGGCTCCAAGCCAAAATGGAGAGGAGGAGGAGAAGTGTGTGTTCCAAATGGGAGCCCTCCCCTCCTATTTACAGAGGAGGGGGTGGCTTGACAAGAGGCCAGTTCCTCTCCAAAGTGTGCAGCCATCCTTGGGCGCCACCAATAGGAGAGTGACACGTGGCGAGGAATCTTGTGATGCACTCTTCTCTAGCTTCCAAGGGAAGGAACCAAACCGACCTTGTACCGGCTAATCAACAAGCGCCATGTCACTGATCCACCCCGGAACGTTGCAAGGGATCAACCAGGAAGCAACACGTGGAAGCAGATGGCGAGTGGAGGCAAGATGGGAGCGGCCGAACCTGGGTTTGGCCGACCCTGGCCCACCTCCTTTTGTCCCGTGCTTTCTCTGGGTGACTGATATGTGGGCCCTTATGACGGTTCTAGGTGCATGCCGAGTTTGGAGGTGGTTTGGGTCCCTGGTGGGCCCTTGGATCCTTGTGCTGCACACGTGGCGGTGTCTGATTTGTCGGGAGTTGCTTCACATGGATTGATGAGGTGTCATGGACACATTGCATCCAATGTGGCACACGTCGCCATGTGGCCTGGTGTGGGTTCCACCGGGCTCACAAGATATCGGGTATGATCTTGTCTTGTGCATATCTTTCCCATCCGGACTCTGAAGTAGACAAATGATATATCCATTTCGATCGTCTCGACGAGCCCGTCGCAGTGGTGCAGTCCAAATTGGCATTTGAGGATATTTATGATGACGTCCTTTAATAGCCATTGGACTACTTGCTCTCAACTGCACCATTTGGCACGTATTTCGGTGCATTCTGCAACAAAAGCTAGAAACACCAACACTTGTGGAAATCATCAGTATCAAGCCCTATTCTAGTGTTGATGATCCTTTTACATTTGTTTTATGTAGGTATTGACAGTGTAAAAGCAGCACTTTTTGACCGTCAACACAAGCCACCCATCCCTTCCTCTCCCTCCTCCTACAACCGGAAAAGCTGCTCACTTTTTCCTCCTCCGCCGCCGACCTTGACTTCACCATGCCGAGGCAGAGCCCCGCCGCCGGCATGCCGCATGCGAACCACTCCTCCACTCCCCCAGCCGTCCCACCAGCATGTGCACCACAACCGCCCATACCACAGCCACGCTCTTCGACCGCTTGAGCTCATCTTCCTGCCCTCACGGCCGTACCACACGCACACCACCGTAGGGAGCCGCGTCGCGCTCCAGAGCACTGCCGTTGGCGAGTCCACTTGATCTCCCTCCCTACCGCTGCACCTGCTGCTCTGACACGTGCGTCGCGGCCACCTGATCCACTAGCCCCCGCCAGACCCTTATCCCCATCCATTCTCCCTCTCCACGCCCTTATCCGCTGTGACACGCGTCATCCGCCGGAGCTCGGTCGCCATGGCCGTGGCAAGGCCTCCCCCTCCCCCGGCCTATAAATAGAGCCCTAGAGCTCCTCACCTCTCCACTCCACCCCGCCGTTTCCCCTCTCCCCTCTAGGCACGGCGCAGCTCTGCCGTCGAGAGCACACCGCCGCCGCACCCCGTCAATACTTCCCCCTGCCCCAGCGCTGCTCCGCCGCCGCATATGCCCAGTAAGGGTCGAAATGGTGCCCGAGTAGCCATCTTTTCCTTAGCCGAAGCAACATAGATGCTCCCCGCCGTTGCCGCACCTCCGCCAGGCATGTGCACGCCGCCGACATAGCTCCAGCAAGCCGTCATGCTTCCCAAGTGCACTGTCGTGCTCACTTGGTACACACACACGCTTGATTAGGCACACCTCCACTCACGGTCATGCCGGAACTCCACTCCGGCGAGACTCCACGCCGCCGCCGGTCACCCCCGTCGGCCTGGCCACCACCCACGGGTTCGCCTTGCCCTGCTGCATGCCTACATAGAGGTTCCGTCCCCGCTGGCGAGCCCCCGCATCGGGAATCACCGATTCTGGCGAACCACCCCTGCACCGCAGTGGCTCCGGCGCCAAAACCCGAGCGGCACTGCCTCCCCTGCCTTCACCCCTGCACCCGGCACACAAACACCACACACACACACCCCCGCCACGCATGCGCCACGTCAGCACCGGCACACCACGTGGAGCCCACGTGTGCGCCACGTGCATGCCCACGCCGGCCCCTGCGCCGCGTCAGCCCCTGGCCCACGCGTCAGTCTCTCTCTCCCCTCTGTTTTTGCTAGGTACACCCGACTAAGTGCACACCAAAGCTTAGTTAGCCATCTTAAAAATTCCCAAAAAATCACCATAAATATTAGAGCCTATTTTAAGCCTAATCGTGCTCTTTTCACCCAAATCTCAGATGTCTAGCCCCTAGAAATGCGCTGCTAGAGTATTTGTTAGAACGTATATTGCTTGTGTGTGGCTAAAGGGGCAGTGAACACTTTCCCTAGATATAAATAAACTATATTTGGTTGTGCACAACATGTAGCAACGTATTCTATACTCGTCTCTTTCATGATCTATACTTATCCCCTTCTTCTACACTCATCCCCTTCCTAACGAGACCTTAGACTTACCCCTACTCCGGTTGAACCTACAGTTGGCACCTAAGAGGTCCGCAAGAATCCAAGAACACCGTGATCGTGGAACAGGATGCCAGCAAAGCCACGGGATGAATCCCAGACTGAGAGTGTTCACCAGAGACCACCACAGAGATGGCAGAGGTTTCAGCAAGTTGAAGTAGAACAGGAAGCTGAGGATATGGATATTTCAGAAGAAGAGCAAGATAAGCCACCCCCACCACCAGTAAATGATCTAGTAGCCGTAATGGCAAATCAAACCCGACGATGGAAGTCATAGCCGAGGGAGTTACCCAAAACCATAACCATCGTTCTGGAAATGGTTGTGGACAAACTAGAAAGATCATAGAATTCCTTAGGACCAACCCACCTACCTTTGATAGCTCTGATGAACCATTGGAAGCAGATGACTGGTTGAAGGTCATTACTCAGAAATTAGATGCAGTTCATGCGGTAGGCAATGACAAGATCATGTTAGTAACACATCAACTACAAGGAACAACCAGTGACTGGTGGGATAATTACTGTATGGCAGCCAATGACGTAGAAGAAATTACCTAGGAGGAATTTCAAGAGGAATTCAGGAAATATCATATTTCTGAAGGGGCAATGGAAAGGAAGGTTGATGAATTCAGAGCCCTCAAGCAAGGAGGAATGACAATTCCTCAGTATCACCGAAAGTTCATGAAGCTAGCCCATTATGCCCCTGATGATGTCAACACTGATAAGAAGAAGCAGACTCGGTTCAAGAAGGGATTGAACAACCTCTACCGTCAACAGTTAACCCCACATATATACCCAGACTTCAACACCCTAATCAACCAATCAATCCTAGCCAAATCTGTTCATGATGAGAAGGATCGAAGGCGTAAGTTTATGACTTACCGCACTGCCTCACAAGGGAGACCACCCAGAACCTAAAATCCTACCCCATCAAATACTCGTTTCATACCCAGAAATCATGTGCGTAGTCAACCGACATGCATCATCACCTCTCAGCCTACGGCACCAGTCCATAGCCAAGTCAGTTCACAGCCCCCAAGGAGCACAGCCAGTGCCCCTGCCATGAGTGACAGAACCTGTTTCCACTGTCGCCAGCCTGGACACTTTGTGGCCAGCTGCCCATTTAAGGCACAAGCCAATACACCAGCCGCTTCAATTGGAAGCTCTCGACCTTCTGCCCCAGGAGTCGGACGAACTGGACCACCACCACAGAGGCCAACTTCGTCCTATTCCCAAGGACGGATTAATCACATGGAGGACGAGGAAGCCCAAGCCGCGTCAGACGTCGTGCTTGGTAAGTTCCCCGTGAATACCACCTCCGCTACTATCTTATTTGATTCTGGAGCATCACATACATTCATATCATCCAAATTTGTTCAAGAAAATCGATTACCCACCATACCCCTAATAAACCCCATAGTAGCAAAAACCCCTGGATCAAAAATTCCTTGTCAACTCCAAATTCCCGAGGTCAAACTCACTTTAAGTGGGGTAGAGTTTATAGTTAAACCTATAGTGCTAAACTCTAAAGGGATAGACCTAATACTGGGTATGGACTGCTTGAAAGAACACGAGGGATAGATTGATTGTGAAAATGGGACAGTTACCTTGGTTAGTGCCAGAGGACAAGTTATAGAGTGTCAGACTTAGACTAAGCATGTCACCCCAATGATCTATGCAATGGAAGTCACTACAGTGGACCAAATACTAGTAGTAAGGAATATCTAGATGTATTTCCAGAAGAGTTACCAGAACCACCACCGGATAGAGATGTTAAGTTTGTGATTATTTTACTTACTGGAACAACACCTACAGCCAAAAGACCCTACAGAATGGCAGTATATGAATTAGAAGAATTGGAAAAGCAACTAAAAGAGTTATTGGCCAAGGACTTCATTAGACCAAGTTCATCAGCTTGGGGATCACTAGTGCTTTTTGTTAAGAAGAAAGATGGAACCCTTAGGATGTGCATAGATTACCGATCACTTAATGATGTGACCAAACAAGCACCCATTACCAAGAATAGATGACTTGTTTGATCAGTTAAAGGGAGCCAAGTATTTCTCAAAGATAGATTTGAGATCAGAATATTATCAGCTAAAGGTCAAATGGGATGACATACCCAAGACAACTTTTGTAACCAGATATGGACAGTATGAGTACACAGTCATGCCATTTGGATTAACCAATGCCTCGGTTTATTTCATGAATCTCATGAACAAAGTGTTCATGAAAGAATTGGATAAGTTCGTGGTAGTATTCATAGATGATATTTTAATATACTCTAAGACTGCAGAAGAACATGAGAGACATTTGAGAATAGTCCTAGACAGATTAAGAGCTCATAAACTCTATGCCAAGTTCAGCAAATGTGAGTTTTGGTTAGAACAAGTTGCATTTTTAGGACATGTCATCACTCAAAATGGAGTAGCAGTGGATCCATCAAAGATAGAATCAATCATGAATTGGCCTCAACCCAAGAATGTGACAGAGGTTAGAAGTTTTCTTGGATTAGCCGGGTATTACAGAAGGTTTATTGAAGGATTTTCAAAGTTAGCCAGACCAATGACTGGGTTAACAAAGAAAGGAGTAGCCTTTAAATGGACCCCAACCTGTGAAGAAAGTTTTCAGGAATTCAAGAAACAGCTCACCTCAGCAACAGTGTTAGCACTTCCTGACATTCATCAAGACTTTGTGATATACTGTGATGCATCAAGAAGATGATTAGGAAGTGTGCTTATGCAAAATGACAGAGTTATTGCATATGCATCCCGACAGCTAAGGCAACATGAAGTCAATTATCCAGCACATGACTTAGAACTAGCATCAGTGGTTCATGCCCTAAAGATTTGGAGACACTATCTCATTGGAAATAAGTGTGAAGTTTATACAGATCACAAGAGTTTGAAATACATATTCACTCAGAAAGAGCTAAACCTCAGGCAGAGAAGATGGTTAGAGTTCATCAAAGATTACAACTTAGAGCTAAAGTATCACCCCAGAAAAGCCAATGTGGTAGCAGATGCCCTTAGTAGGAAGATGGCAACATCTGAAGAATTGAAAAAGGAGATGAAAGCTATGAATTTCCATACAGTACCCCTAGGATACCTTACAAATCTACAAATTCAACCCATGCTAGAAGCACAAATCAAAGAAGCACAGAAACAGAGTAGAGAAATTATGCTACTTCAGGATTCTATAGGACTTGGGAAAGGACCAGAGTTCACGATAGACTCAGAAGGAACACTATACTTCAGAAACAGAATCTGTGTGCCACCTCAGAATGGGTTAAGAAAGACTATTCTAGAAGAAGCCCATAATTCAGCATATTCCATTCACCCTGGTTCAACCAAGATGTATCAAGACCTGAAAGAAACATATTGGTGGCCAGGAATGAAGAGAGATATAGTAGAATTTGTAGCCAACTGCCATCTATGCAAAAGTATCAAGGCAGAACATCAAAGACCAGCAGGATTACTACAGCCACTACCAATACCAGAATGGAAATGGGAAGAAATTAGTATGGATTTTATAGTAGGACTACCCAAAACCACTAAGGGAAATGACTCTATATGGGTCATAGTTGACCGTTTGACCAAGGTAGCCCACTTTATCCCGATCAAGATCAGTTATGGAGGAGATAAGTTGGCATGGTTATACATAGATAACATCCTCAAGCTACATGGGATACCAAAGAGGATTGTGACAGATCGAGGTCCTCAGTTTACATCCAAATTCTGGAAAAGTTTACATAAGAGCATGGGTACAGTTTTGGACTATAGCTCAGCATATCATCCCCAAACAGATGGTCAAACAGAAAGAGTCAATCAATTGTTAGAGGATATGCTGAGAGCATGTGTCTTAACCTATGGAAAGAATTGGGAAGAAAGTTTGGCTTTTGCAGAGTTCTCTTATAACAATAGTTATCAAGCTAGCCTACAAATGGCACCTTTTGAAGCTTTATATGGCAGAAAGTGTACAACTCCATTAATGTGGTCAGAAGTCGGAGAAAGATCATTGTTTGGTCCTGCCATCATCAAGGATGCAGAAGAAAAGACAAGGCTAGCCAGAGAAAATTTGAAGGTAGCACAAAGCTGACAAAAGAGTTATGCAGACACCCGTAGACGGGAGTTAGAGTTAAAATAGGGGATTACATATACCTGAAAGTGGCACCGATCAGAGGCACTAGAAGATTCAAGATACATGACAAGTTAGCACCCTGGTATATAGGACCATATCAGATAATTCGGAAAATTGGAAAAGTAGCATATCTCTTGGAATTACCCGAAGACTTAAATGATGTACACCTAGTATTTCATGTGTCCCAACTCAGAAGATGCTTAAGAATTCCAGAAGAACAAACACCACCAGAGGTACTAGATCTACAACCAGACCACAGATATCAGGAAAGGCCAATCAGGATTCTGGACACTGCTATACGACAAACAAGAAGGACAACAACAAAGTTTTGCAGAGTGCAATGGAGCAACCACACAGAAGCAGAGGCAACTTGGGAAAGAGAAGACGACCTCAGGAAAGAGTTCCCACACCTATTCACACTAGCCGAATCTCGGGGACAAGGTTCACTTTAAGTGGGGTGGGTCTGTAACATCCCGAATTTTGTAGGTTTTAAAATTTGGTCCCTAAAAATTTCTTTGAAACCTATAGGACTTAAATGCATTAGCTTTGCATTTTACAACTAAGTCCCGCTCTCTTTCATCACATACACATGTGCATTTGTTTGTGCTAACATTCTTTTCTCACCTCAAATTCTCACTAATATTTCCCTAAGGATATTCTAGTGAAAGCCCTAGTTCAAAAACTCTTCAAATTTGAATTAGAATTCAAGTTTGAATTTAAATCCTAGCTCAAATAAATTAGAAAAGGTTTCAAAGTTTGGTCCCCCTCCTTCACTCAACCCGGCTCCAAAGTCTGTTCCACCCCCGTTTCTCCTTTCCCTCGCACAACCCACCTCCTCTCCACACAGCCCAGCGCGGCCCACCAACCTCCCGATGACGTCCGCTGACATCATCGTCATCCTCCCCGTGCCGCATTACCTTTTCCCCCTCTCTACCTCACCGCCCGCCGCTGCACGTCTCCCTCCCTGCCGCCTTTTGCTGCACGTGCGCGCGTACCAAGCCGCCCATTCCTCCCTCTCCCTCCTCCTATAGCCGGAAAAGTTGCACGCTTTTTCCTCCACTGCCGCCGGCCTTGACTTCGCCACGCTGAGGCAGAGCCCCGCCACCGGCATGCCGCACGTGAACCACTCCTCCACTCCCCTAGCCGTCCCACCAGCACGCGCGCTGCAACCACCCATACCACCGCCACGCTCTTCGGCCGCTTGAGCTCATCCTCTCGCTCTCACGATCGTACCGCACACGCGCCACCGTAGGGAGCCACATCACGCTCCAGAGCGCCGCTGTTGGTGAGCCCAGTTGATCTCCCTCCCTACCGCCGCACCTGCCGCTCTGACATGCGCGTCGCGACCTCTTGATCCACTAGCCGCCGCCGGACCCTTATCCCCATCCATCCCGCCTCTCCACGCCCCTATCTGCTGTGACACGCGTCATCCGCCGGAGCTCGGTCGCCATGGCCGTGGCAAGGCCCTCCCCCTCCTCCAGCCTATAAATAGAGCCCCAAAGCTCCCCGAGCTCTTCACCTCTCCACATACCACCTCCATCCACCCCGCCTCTCCCCTCTTCCCTCTCGGCACGGCGCAGCTTCACCACCGAGAGCACACTACCGCCGCACCCTCGCTACTTCCCCCTATCCCAGTGCTGCTCCGCCGCCGCATACGCCCGATAAGGGTCGAAATGCTTCCCGAGTAGCCATCTTTTCCTTAGTCGAAGCACCATAGATGCTCCCCACTGCTGCCGCACCTTTGCCAGGCATGCGCACACCGCCGACATAGCTCCGGCGAGCCATCTTGCTGCCCATGTGCATTGCTGTGCTCACTTGGCACACACACGCATGCACGCACGCTTGATTAGGAACCAATCCCCCTCTAGGCGCATCTCCACTCACGGTCGCACCGGAACTTTGCTCCGGCGAGCCACCACACCGCCGCCAGTCACCCCCATCAGCCTGGCTACCCCCACTGGTCCGCCTTGCCCTGCTGCACGCCTACGGCGAGGTTCCATCCACGACGGCAAGCCGCCACGCCTGGAATCACTGATTCAGGCGAACCACCCTTGCACCGCGGCGGCTCCGGCGCCCAAACCCGAGCGGCGCCGCCTCCCCTCCCTTCACCCCTGCACCCGGCGCACAAACACCACCACACACCCCCGCCACACATGCGCCATGTCAGCACCAACGCACTGTTGACGGCTGTTGAGTTCTACTTTCAGCCATCAATATTCTCACATAAATGGAGGCGTATGCATTATTTACTTGCATTTTGGTTTGAATAATGTAGTTCCACTTGTCCTTGGAGATTATTTGTATGTAGGTGAAATAAACATAAAAAGAGATGGAAACCCACCTTCTATGGAATGATCCATGCCAACTTAGCTGAGGAGATGGCTACCACCTAGGAAACATGTGGCAATCCACGTCACTGATCCAAGGGAGGCACTAACCGACGAATCAGAGAGCGACACATGGACTTCACAAGGATCCATGAGCCCACCAGAGCTCCAACTTATCAGGAAACTTGGCATGCACAGGGGAGTGGGCCCACCTGGAGGCCACCACGAGGAAGCACACCAGGTGGGTCCCCCTAGATGGTCGGTCGATCCTAGGATTGGCCGAACTGATCTAGGGGCGCCACATCCTGGCCTTCCACGTGGTGCTTCGTCATTGGTCACTTGCTGCATCCCCAGGTGTTTTGGAGGCATTTGGTGCCCGAAGGAAGCCTGGTCCTTGCCTATAAATAGAAGGGGAGGGGCTCCATTTCTCACACACATCTCTCTTGACTCTCCTCTCACTTTTAGTTTCCAAGGCTAGGGGGTAGGCTAGAGTAGTTCTTATTCAGGTTCTAAGTCTACTTTGGAGTCTATGTATGAGTTCTCTTGTATCTTTATTTCTATGGATGACTTTGATCTACTTTTGTTATTCAGCTATTTCATATAAAGTTGTGGTAGAGCATACGATTGATATGTTCTTGAGTTCATCCATTGTTCATCATTTAGAGGCTCGTGTTCTTCGTGAATGCTACCTTTCGATCTAGTTGAAGGATGATTTACTCATTCCTTATGTGCTTGTTCATAAGTTAGAGGCTCGTGTTCTTCACGAACACGATCCTTTGATCTTGTTGACTAGACATAAGAGAGTTCGTATCCATTCGTATGACTAGAACCTAGTTTGATCTTGTTTGATAGCATGTTTGTGTTGCATGAAGTTTGTGTTTAAACTACGGTACTCAGTCTAAGTTGACCAGTCTTCTGGTGGCTCTCACCCTGGGTCACAATAGCCCGGGCCGGGTGAAGTCTAGCAGCAACACATGCATGGTGCCTGGGTTGTGTGGCTACGTTAGTTATGAGCTTGCCCCCCCCGTAACGATTGAGGTAGGCCGCAGTGGTGACAGCTGTTGGATCCTTTGAAACCCTCCGCGCTGGGGTATTACTGTAAGAGTCTAAAGGATAGTTTTTATTGACGGTTCAAAACCGTGTTGAAGTTCACCGCAAGCGTACGGGTGACTTGGTGCCTTTTTCACCAAGGAGGGTCCCCCAAGGATTGTCAATCCAAGGATCGGAAGCAAACCACTAGAGATCTCTACCTTATCTAGCCAATCTAACCTAACATGAAGCGTCAATTGCATACAAAGGATATCCTTGATAGACATGAGTTATGGCACAAGGTCGATCACATCCATGGACATCGGCTAGGGTAAAGCTCCACCGAAGGGGTAACTAGGCCTAGCACCTTCTAGTTGAAGTTCCGGCAAACAAGCAACGAAACAAGCATCTCATCTACTAGCATCCTTAAACTCCTACCTCCGGTCTACCTCCAGAAGACATCCGCTCTTTCGAGGGAAATCACCCTGTCACGATGCTCCCTTAATGAAGTGGAGGATCTAGGGGGCACGTCCAAACATGAACATGTCTACGAACCATGAAGGGGTCGACACGCTAAACCTAATCACCACGATTACATAGAGCATGTTATGTAGTCTAAACTAGCATTAGACTAAGGATCAAATCACATTCACGATAGGTAGAAAGCATAAACGGAGACATGGAATCGCTAATAGATCGGATGACAAGATTGTCATTACTCACATGAAAGTATGTGTTACACCATCACCACCGAGATCATACCTAAGATGATGAACATGTAGCTCCGGAACTCCGCCATGGCACAACCACGCAGGGCGGCCATGGCGGCTAGGGTTGGCCTAGGCCATCCCCTAGACAACTTCGAGGACTTGCCGCCGCCGTCGTCTCCCTCCGGTGCTCACTTCTAGGTTTCGCCGAGTTCTGATGAATTGATGTGGCGGCCGATGGAGGCAGGGGGTATAAATGAGCCGAAGAGCATCTAGGTCAAAGAGGGGCACGAACCGGCACCGAAAAGGGGTGGGCCGGCCGGCCTGGGCTGGCCGGCCTGGGCCCTTTTCAGCCCGGTTCGGCCCCGGTTCGCTCCCTAATGCTTCTCGTGTCTTCATGAATATTTGCCGAACTTCATTGGGTCTTTGACGTTGTTTTCCCGACGGTTTGGATATGTGTACTTGGCGTACGAACTCCCATATCTTTTGTATAGGTCCTTGGACTTTCACAACTTCAAGCTTCGGTCCTCGGGTCATTTGGAGTCATTTTCACTTCGTGTCTTGACTTGTGCCGGGCTTCGTGATCTTCTCCTAAAGTGCCTGATGAACTCTACCCGGAAGTCCTCATTTAGGTACTTAATTCCTGCGTAAACAACATACTCCAAAAACCACTTGCAAGTGCGAACTTGTTACATCATTAGTGTGCCTATTCGTGGGTTAGTTATAAATCAAAGCTCAAACAAAAGTGTAACAAGTGCTCTTGGTTGACAGAAATCGACCGTCAACATACCCCCATGCTTAAACCTTGCTCGTCCTCGAGTAAGCCTTTAATGGATGTCAGTATTGCCCTTCAATGTTCATACCCTGCACTTGTTCATACATGACAAAACATAATGCTCTCCAAGTTTATATTTGTTATAGTTTCATAATGTAACTAGCTTTCATCTCTATGGAGGGTAGATATCATTTAAGCTCTTTCCACAAGTAATTAATCATGCTCTCAAATTTTAAACAAATCTTAGAAATTTTGAAGATAAAGAGCGGGATGAAGAAAAATTGCTTTACCAAGATCAATAATAAACCTCCTTGCATCTTGCTCATGAACTCTCATCTCATCTTGTCTCTCAAGCCTACTTGTCCTACTCCTTTCCTCTCTCAAATATTTGGTGGAAGGCTTTATATGGAGCTATGGGAAAGTTTAGTCCTACCAACATATTAGAGTCGAGATATTATCAAAACAAGACAAGCTTCTCATGGACTTACCGAGACTCGTCAAAAAGGTCATTGGAAAAATAATGTTACAAGGAGGGGGGGGGGAGAGATGAACACACACTTTAGATAGGTGGACATGTGCAAATGGCAAAGAATGATCCCGTGGCACAAACGAAGTCCTCGTTATCGGATTGCACATGGTTGGAAAGATGAGTATGGGTCTTGATCTTGAATCCTCTTGAAAACTCAAAAAGCACTAAACATAGTTAGAGAACCGGGGAGCTTTATTAATATATTTTTTCTTTCTTCTTTCTTTCTTTTTCTCATCATACTTTTTCTCCTTTATCATTTTTTTTCATTCATTCATTTTTTATCATACTTTTTCTCTTTTTTCTTTTTTTATTTGCTCCCCTTGAACGCTAGACTATACTAGCACTTCCTTGGCAACCTCCCCCATGCTTAGACGTTTGCTCGTCCTCGGGCAAAGATGTGATAAATATGCCAAGGTAGAAATTGAAGCTCTCATATTTTCTTAGAGAGAGATACTCGAAAAATCTTCTAGGGATCCTTTTGGAAGTCTCTCTTACTCACTTGAAGCACCTTCCTTGTAATCTTCCTCAAAATATTCATCCATACTCATATATTGGGTTGTGGTCAAGGAGGTGAACACAAAAAAGATATATTTGGGTTTTGTGGTTGGATATCCGGCGTGATTTGCGAAATTCCCAATATGGAAACTCACAATGCACAGATAGAAGAGGCTAGCATAAAGAATGATACGCAAAAACGGAATGACCAGCTTCTTAGTCTCGAGCCAGAGAAATCAAGCCTTGAATCAATGCACCCAAAAATAAATCTGGTAAACCAAGGTTTTTGCACTCAATTGAATATAAGGCTTTGGATAGGTAGAGCAAAATGCAAGTGGTATTAAAGACAAGGTTAGCATATTTGTTAAGAACAAAAATAAATAATATTTGATTCATTCAAAAATGAGATCAACGAAAAACAACTATGGGACTTAAGTTATCATAACCTTCACAAAAGATTAGGCTAGCATTAAATAAATTTCAGATTCATATTAAAAGAGAGCACTAGCTTAATCTTATATAAAGCAAGCACAAGAATGATCAAAGCAGCAACGATCATCATATATCCATAAGCAAGAGCATACGAGGTATCATCATGGTGAGCACAAGGTGATGGTGAACAAAACAAAACAAATCTAGGTTGTACTCCTAGTACCATTTTATTCTATAGAGAGATATACAAGGGTTGCATCTAAGGTTGTGGAAAGCATAAACATATGTACAATCATTTAGAAAGACAAAGACAAAGAAAGGGTTGAGGATTTGTTACCGTCCTTTGATGCTTGAAGTGTAGCGCGGCCTCTCCCATGCTTAAGCATTGTGCTTAACATGGAAGAAGAACTGTGATCCTTGCTCCATGCGGTCTTCTTATGTCCACCAAATCCCCCCATGCTTAGCATGTTGCTAGGCATGGAAGATGATGAACCATCCTTAAGTCCTACCGCCATGTGTGGATCGTCATACTCTTCACTTTGTCTTGATTGTCCTCCAACGTCCACCCTTTGTCACAAGCCTTCGTCCCAATCGTTTCCATCTTCACCTCCTTCCATGTTGTCCCTTTGGAGGTGTTGACGATCTTGATTTCACCGCAAGCGTACGGGTGACTTGGTGCCTTTTTCACCAAGGAGGGTCCCCCAAGGATTGTCAATACACGGATCGAAAGCAAACCACTAGAGATCTCTACCTTATCTAGCCAATCTAACCTAACATGAAGTGTCGATTGCATACAAAGGATATCCTTGATAGACATGAGTTATGGCACAAGGTCGATCACATCCATGGACATCGGCTAGGGTAAAGCTCCACCGAAGGGGTAACTAGGCCTAGCGCCTTCTAGTTGAAGTTCCGGCAAACAAGCAACGAAACAAGCATCTCATCTACTAGCATCCTTAAACTCCTACCTCCGGCCTACCTCCCGAAGACATCCGCTCTTTCGGGGGAAATCACCCTGTCACGATGCTCCCTTAATGAAGCGGAGGATCTAGGGGGCACGTCCAAACATGAACGTGTCTACGAACCATGAAGGGGTCGACATGCTAAACCTAATCACCACGATTACATAGAGCATGTTATGTAGTCTAAACTAGCATTAGACTAAGGATCAAATCACATTCACGATAGGTAGAAAGCATAAACGGAGACATGGAATCGCTAATAGATCGGATGACAAGATTATCATTACTCACATGAAAGTATGTGTTACACCATCACCACCGAGATCATACCTAAGATGACGAACATGTAGCTCCGGAACTCCGCCATGGCACAACCTCGCAGGGCGGCTAGGGTTGGCCTAGGCGATCCCCTAGACAACTTCGAGGACTTGCTGCTGCCGTCGTCTCCCTCCGGTGCTCACTTCTAGGTTTCGCCGAGTTCTGATGAATTGATGTGGCGGCCGTCGGAGGCAGGGGGTATAAATGAGCCGAAGAGCATCTAGGTCAAAGGGGGGCACAGACCGGTACTGAAAAGGGGTGGGCCGGCCGGCCTGGGCTCTTTTCGGTCTGGTTCGGCCCCGGTTCGCTCCCCAACGCTTCTCATGTCTTCGTGAATATTTGCCGAACTTCATGTGGGTCTTTGGCATCGTTTTCCCGACGGTTTGGATAAGGGTACTTGGCGTACGAACTCCCGCATCTTCTATTTAGGTCCTTGGACTTTCACAGCTTCAAGCTTCGGTCCTCGGCTCATTTGGAGTCATGTTCACTTCGTGTCTTGACTTGTGCCGGGCTTCGTGATCTTCTCATAAAGTGACTGATGAACTCTACCCGGAAGTCCTCATTTAGGTACTTAATTCCTGTGTAAACAACATACACCAAAAACCACATGCAAGTGCGAACTTGTTACATCATCAGTGTGCCTAGTGGCGGGTTAGTTATAAATCAAATCTCAAACCAAAGTGTAACAAGTTCTCTTGGTTGACGGAAATTGACCGTCAACAGTTTCGTAGAGTGCTGGTCGTTGCGGGCTATCTCCCCGTTTGTACCTAGGTGCTGAACCTTACCTTTCATGCAATGCTTTATGCTTATTTCTTGTATCATCTAACTCTGTATGTTTATTACCATAGAACCTAGACCTAGCTTCGTATGTCCCCCCTAAGCCGTAGAGTGCTAGTGTAGAGACAGATCAGAGTGTGTGTCACACTACCCCTATCATATCATTTATCTTACCCCTGTCTTTGAGCTGTTGTCCTCTATATCTATCTCTTGGTTTACATTCAGTGCAAAATCATAAGTCTTGATATCCACCATTGCCTTCCACAGGTACGATACCCTTGGAACACTCACTTCCCTAGGGAAATGCTACAATGGTTTATCTGTACGCTTGCGGATTTGTTCATGATCGTTAGATTTACCTTTGGCAAGTCTTGATGCTCACTCTAACTCGGCGTCATTAGTTGTGACGTTAAGAAACGCCAACAAGCATTTCTAGCGCCATTGCCGGGGAAGGCACAGGATTATCATGACTATGCTTTGCATCTATTTACAAATCATGTGTAGGTTAGAGCAACTCTCAATGCAGGCTAACCTTGATTGTCTTCTTTTATCTTTGGATGATGAAGATGGGTAGTGTATGACTAGTTTCGACTTATCAGAAAATTTCACAGAAGATCCCGAGTCACTAGTGAGGAAAGCTCGAATTCATTTTGACTCACCTCGTCGTACTCGTTCGGAAGGCGATCCATCTTCCTTTGTACCATCCACGTCGAACGCTATGGCCCAGAAGACGCTTCGTGAGTACTCAGCTCCTTCTGCCGACCAGGTGCTGCAAGGCCATGTGGTTGCAATGGGGACTGAAAATTTTGAGATCAAGACGGGTTTAATCACGATGGTACAAGCTAGTCCGTTTTTTGGCAAGCCAAATGAGGATGCTAATGCCCATCTGCAGCAGTTCCTAGTGCTATGCAGCACTTTCATCATCACGGGTGCAAATATGGATGCTGTTCGTCTTCGACTGTTTCCTTTTTCTCTCCTAGGGAAAGCCAAGCAATGGTTCTATGCGAATCATGATGCTGTCAATACTTGGGACAAGTGTTCAGAAGCATTCCTCAAGAAGTTCTTTCCGTTGGGCAAAACCAATGCTCTTCGTGGAAGAATTTCTAGTTTTCAGCAAGCAGCAAGTGAATCTATTCCAGAGGCTTGGGAAAGGCTTCAGGAGTATGTCCTGGCCTGTCCTCACCATGGGATGGAGGATTGGCTAATTCTTCAAAGCTTCTATAATGGACTGACTCCGACAGCCCGAGGCCATATTGATGTTGCTGCTCAGGGAGCGTTCTTGTCACTCACTATTGATAATGCCAAATCACTTATTAAGAAGATGGTATCCAACCAAGGGTGGAGCGATGAAAGACTCCAGCCATGTCAGAGGGGTACTCATTCTGTCAAGGAAGCAGATATGATTACTGCCAAGCTGGACCTTCTTATGAAAAGATTGGATGACTACACCAACGAGAAGGCTGCCATGACCACTACTACTCTGCCTATGGATTCTCATATGACTTGTGAAGTCTGTGGCAACACTGGGCATTCGGGAAATTACTGTCCTGAAACTCAGGAGGAAGTGATGTACATGAATGGTAATAACAATAGTTATCGTCAGCAACAACAAGGAGGCCAAACGTGGAATCAACAACGCCCTTATTATCAAGGAGGTAACCAAGGTAATACTTACAATTCTAACTAGCCCTCCTTGAGAGATCTTGTCTTCGGGCAGGCTAAAATTAATGAAGGTGTTAATAAAAAGTTAGCTACCCTTGATAAATCCTTGGAAAGTCTCAACGTTAAGCTTGAAAGTTTTTCTTCTGCTCAGAAGAGCCAGCTAAGTTTTAATAAAATGTTAGAAACTCAGTTAGCTCAGTTAGCTGCCTCTGTTCCTCCCGTTGAAAATGCAAATGCGGTGACTACAAGGGGAGGTAAGTCCACTCGAGATCCACCATATCCTAACCCTGCAGGAATAGACAAGAAAAACACACAAGAGGTTGAGAACATCCTTGAAGGTTCATCCGACTCGGAAGAACTCCCCCAGGTAAGGAAGGTGCCCTCGAAAGACAAGGCACCTAAAGGAGTGACGACACATCCGGAATTTGTAAAAGCCAATGTGATGTCGTTCCCTCAAAGGAACAGGAAGGTAACAGTAGATGAACAGTTCAATCGCTTCGTGGACATGATCCAGAAAGTTTATATCAATGTCCCATTACTCGAGGCAATACGCGTACCCACATACGCGTGTTATCTCAAGGACATCTTAACCAAAAAGCGAGCCCTTCCTATGACGGAAGTGGTACGGCTCACTGAGGAGTGCAGTGCCGCTATACTCAATTGCCTTCCTGAGAAGAAGAAAGATCCAAGGTGTCCCACAATCACTTGTATGATTGGGACACAACGTTTCGACCATGCTCTCTGTGACTTAGGGGCCAGTGTCAGCTTCATGCCTAAGGTAGTCTTTGATCAACTCAATTACACGAATTTGTCTCCAACCACTTTGCAGCTGCAGCTAGCCGATTCTTTAGTCTGATACCCAGCTGGAATAGCTGAGGACATTCTAGTGAAAGTCCGAGATTGCTTTATGCCTGTTGACTTTGTGGTACTAGATATGGAGATTGCCAAGGAAGTGCCGCTCATACTTGGGTGACCATTTCTGAGCACAACTGATGCACAAATTGATGTGGGTGCTGGTTTGATCCATCTCTACATCAATGGCAAGGAGGAGAAGTTCGAATTCCGTCCAAGAAAGGAGCAATGCTCAATGATCAAGGATTCACCAACCCCCAACACCCCAGCATGATAGGTCAGAACACCACAGCAGGAAATGGACAGCCTCATTACGTTCATGAAGAATTTTTGGAAGGAAGAACTTCAGCGTATGAGAGCGGGACAGAAGCTATATTGGAAATCTCAGTCCCAGTCCAAGAAATCACACCCCTACACACAACAACCCGCAGGACACTCAGAAGGTATGGAGGAAGGTGAATAGGAAGCCGACTTCTTTTCCAAAAGAGATGGCTGCCTCACTGCCAAGGTAAGAAATTTGGAACCAGAGTCTAGCTCTAAGGACTCAAAATAGTGAGCCCTGCGCCGACAGGTAAATTCGGTAAGTGAAGGACCGAATAGGCGACCAGAGAGGGGGAGGGGGGAGTGAATGGGAGCCGATAAAAATTCTTCCCGAAGGATGAACTCGGCCTGTACCCCGATTGCCACTCCGAGTACTCGCACACACCAGAGAAGCTCTAGACTAGGCACACACAAGTCTACAAGTCCGAGAGACAAGCCTGGAAATAAAGCGCAGAAGCACAAGACAAGAATCAAAGCACTTGGCCAATTCTGGAAAAGCCAGCGCGGACTGTCCGTGCAGTACGGGCAGACCGTCCGCAGGGCCTGCTCGGACTATCCAAAAAAGGCAACAGAACCACAAGAGACGCACCGAGAAAATCAGACCGTCCGACAGGGCCACGCGGACTGTCCACCACTGTCGCGGACTGTCCGTGAGGGCCACGCGAACCGTCTGGCAAACTCGCTGAAAACCCCAGACAAACTCAGCTCAACCCCAGACAAAAAACATGGCCACGCGGACCGTCCGTGAAGGACTCGCGGACTATCCGCAAACCGCCTGCAACAAAACCCTAGGGGCGAAACGGATCGAAACGCAGACGCGCACGAACACGTGGCAAACTGCGACGAACACAGGCCTTGCGGACCATCCGCCACAGCCACGCAGACTGTCCGCGGCTCACAAAAAGAGCAGGAACAACCCGACCAGTGGGGTCAACTCCTACAAATCCATCACCGGATCTCCCAAACGGATAGAGCTCTTGAGACAAGATTTAGGGGAGATGATAAGCGTCACAAGAGGAAGCTATGCCCCAAAAATCTCAGCCTCTAACTCACTAAAGCACCGGGAATCGCGGATCACACGAACCACCACCAAGAACTCGGGCTCCAACCAAAAACTCACGAATTGAAGGTGTTTCCCGGTGTTTGAGGGGTCAAGATCACACACAAAGATTCGCAAGGCATCCACCCATAATCCCCTCAAAGAAATTCGAGAGAAAACACCCTCAAATCCCCGAATCGAGCGAAGAACGAAACTCCCCAAAAATAGCCCCGAAAATGACACAAAAATCACAGAGAGCTAGGAGATCACCGCAATGCCGAATGCTTCCATACATCTAGAGGTCAGAGTCTATACAAGAATCTAGCCTAAGGAATACAGAGGAAAAGTAGCAGTCCAGAGCGATCTACTGGGGGAGGAAAACCTAGAGTCCAAGAGAGAGAGAGAGATGCCACCCACCTCTCTGCTATTTATACGAAGTTCACCGGAGGAGGTAAATGACCATGCTACCCCTACAACTTGAATTGAAGATACAACCCCTCAGGGGCATTTTGGTCAAGTCTTCATCGAGTGGACACGCTTCCACCGCGGCCTTGCTTAGCATCAACGCAAGCCCCACGATCTCGCCACGTGCCCACCACCACGAAGCTTCCCGAAGCTCCCGGATCACCGTCTCCATCGCATCGGGCCTCCGGACTTGGTTTTGCGGCCCAAACCAAGAAACCGTCCACCGATGGTTTTGTGGGCAAACCAACAAACCTAGAGTGCAAGCTTCGGCCTCGATCCGCTACCTTGCACCGGCCCATGTTCACGACTTCAGCCCGCTAGTCTTGCACCGCACGGTTCGCACTTGACCCCATCGGCCACCGGGTCCATCGAACCAAGCCTATTTGCCTCTCCATCACCCGGAGGCCACCACGGCTAAGGCCTTTCACGCTTGTTCTTCACCTGCACCGACACGAGTCAAACCGCAACCTGTACCTGCACACTTAGCCAAGCATCAGTCCACATAATGTTGTCAATCACTCATCACTAAGTCCTCGGACACACCTGGTCCTCAATCTCCCGCTTGATGAGTGCATTGACAACACCCATAGAAATCACATAGAGAAAAAGAAAAGAAAACAATCACGAACACCAACCTCCAACAAGTGATCCAAAGCCAAAGAACAAGCGAAAAACAAGGTCACTCGCCAGACCAAGTCTCGGCCCCCTAAGGCAAGGGCAACGGCTCAACACAGTCGAGACAAAACAAAGCTGACAAAGAGCACATCACAAAGCACAAAACTCAGGCAAACCAAAGGAGCTCCCCCTGCACATATGCAAACTCCCCCTGAGCAAATGCAACCTCTTTTCTTAATTTTTCTCCCCACATGCACAAAGTTCTCACAAATGCATACCAATTTTCCAAAATCTCATACACATTATTCCCCTTGTTGACAATGCATGAATCAAAGGTATCATTAAGCTCTCCCCCTTGTTTTCATGAAAAATGCATGTCAAAGCATATACAATCTACCAAGCTTCTCAAATACACAAAGAGCATAATAAAATGCTACAAATGAGACATAGAGCAAGCAAAGTAGATATGGTGTAGTTAGCACATTGCCATCAAGAAGGTAGAGACATATAAGCATGTGACATGGCCAAAAGCAATTTTAAGCAATTTTCACAAAGAAACATTCATCTCATGAGCAAAGCCTATCCATGGCAATTTGAGCAAAAATGAACTAGATCATACAACGCTCATACAAGATCACAAGTTCTCATCACAAGATCATAGCAAACGCCCATAAGCTACTAAATGTCATGTCAAAGCCACCGAACCATGTGTCTACTTCTTAAAATGAGACTTCTCATGGTAGACAACATGCTACGGTTTAACACCCAAGATATATACATCAAGACATAAAGACATGATTTAGAGCTCATTTTTCAAGCATAAGGCAATTCATACACCAATTTCATTTTCAAATTTAAACATGGTACATGAAATGCCTTTGCGGCAAAAAGAAGCTTAGGATCCTCCACAAGTGAACACATGGGCTAAACATGTACCATGAAAAATGGGTCTTTGATCCCAAGCAAAGAGAACATGATACTCAAGCACAAACAAAACATGATATAGCCATTTGAGCACAAATTGAGCATAGACAAGTATCTACTCATGAGTGAATCATTTTTAGCATTTTCAACAAAAAAGCTATCTCATCATGAAGATATGACAATACCATAAAGAGCATAGCATTCACATCACCATTCCCAAAGCACATATCTCACATATAGCACATCATAGTGATCAAAGTATATAAGAGAAGCTCATCCTAGCACAATTGATCCAAAGATGGCTATCCTACCAGGTTTTGTACAGAAAAGTAAAATACGTGCATGGAATGCAACAAAATGATACATATGACACATATATACATGAGAAGCTCCAAGAACCAGCTAGAAAGGAAACCACACTCCAAGTTCACCCCGCAAGCATGTGAAGGTAACTTGGTCAAGTGGTTTAGTGAATATGTCAGCTAGCTAATCTTGGGTAGGTACATAGGACAAGGATATGTTTCCTTTCTCAACATTGTCCCTCAGAAAGTGGTATCTCACTTCGATGTGTTTCGTTTTGGAGTGAAGGACTGGGTTTTTGGCTACACTTATGGCACTGGTGCTGTCACAAAAGAGTAGAACCTGGGAGCACTCCTCACCAAAATCGCTCATAGTGTAGGTCATCCGTAGGAGCTGGGAACAACAACTAGCAGCAATTACATACTCGGCCTCTGTAGTGGACTGGGCTACACTGGATTGCTTGCGAGATGACCAAGAGACCAAAGAAGAACCAAGAAACTGGCAACACCCATAGGTAGACTTGCGGTCCAATCGACACCCAGCAAAATCAGCATCGGAGTACCCGTGAAGTCTGAGTGTCGAGGAGGCAGAATACAAAAGACCAAACTCAGGAGTGTAGTTCAAGTACCTGAAAATCCGCTTGATGGCCTGTCGATGTGAAGTCCTCGGTGAAGCCTGAAAACGAGCGCACAGACACACACTGAACTGTATGTCCAGTCTCGTCGCCGTCAAGTAGAGGAGGGAGCCGATCATGCTCCGGTACTCCTTTTGGTCCACGAGTTCGCCATCTTCATTCGCATCCAAAGCTGTAGTGGTACCCATCGGTGTAGTCAGCGGCTTGGAGTCGTTCATGCCAAACTTCTTCACCATGTCCCTAGTGTACTTTGCTTGATGTACAAACATCCCATCCTTGCACTGCTTGATCTGGAGGCCTAAGAAAAACTGCAGCTCGCCCATCATAGACATCTCAAATTCCCTGCTCATGTCATCTGCAAATCTGGCAACAAGATCATTAGAAGAGCCACCAAAGATTATGTCATCCAAATATATCTGAACAATCAAAAGGTCATTTCCATGCTTAAGGACAAACAGGGTCTTATCAACTGTGCCTATCACAAACCCCTTGCTAAGCAAAAAGCCTCTCAACCTACCATACCAAGCTCTCGGTGCCTGTTTTAACCCATAAAGCGCTCACTGGAGTTTGTATACACGGTGTGGGTATTTCTCGCTCTCAAACCCCGGGGGTTGCCTCACATACACTTGTTCCTCTATCACCCCATTCAAGAAAGCACTCTTCACGTACATTTGGTACAACTTGAACCCTTTAGCCATGGCAAAGGCTAGAAGGATCCTAATTGCCTCCAAACGGACCACAAGAGCAAATGTCTCCTCATAATCTATGCCCTCTTTCTGGTTGAACCCCTGAGCCACCAACCTCGACTTGTTTCTCACAACCATCCCATTATGACCCTCTTTGTTCTTCCACACCCACTTGGTACCTATGGGACGACAATTTGGCGGTGGATCGACTACCACCCAGACTTGGTTTCTCTCAAAATTCTCCAACTCCTCATGCATGGAATTCACCCAATTCTCATCAGACAAAGCGTGTCGAATATCTTTGGGCTCAAACGAAGCAACACAAGCACAGCGAGCGAAATGAGAAGTGTTCCTTGACCTCGGCCGTGTAGTGCATTCATGAAGGTCACCTATGATCGTAGATGGTGGGTGGTCCACCTGTACACGCCGTGGAGCCTCTCGCCTGGACACGACCTCCCCCTTAGCAGCAGCCTCCACTTGAACAGCCTCAGTCATAGTGGGTGTAGGGGATGGACCATCCTCGACTTCGTCGTAGTAGTGGAAGTAGCATGTACACGATCAGCCACGGGAGCATCACCACCATCCTCGTCTTCATCTCCATCTCCATACTTCTCATCCTCAAAGATCCTCGCTCCAATCTCCTTGTCACCTGCACAATCAAAAGCAGAAGAGCTACATGGCTGTGTCTCGTGGAAGGTTACCTCGCAAGTCTCCATGATTCCGTTAGTGTCAAGGTTGAGCACACGATATGCTCTAGAGTGAATCGCATAACCGAGGAAAATACCATCCGAACATCTAGACTCAAACTTATCCAACTTGCCCTTCTTCAGAATGAAACACTTGCAACCAAAAACTCTAAAGTGACTCGCCTTGGGTTGTCGCCCATGCATCAGCTCATAAGAGGTCTTCTTCTTGAAAGCACGAAGGACGATGCGATTTGAGACATAGAAAGCGGTATTGACCGCCTCGGCCCAGAAATGCCTAGGAGTCCTATGCTCATCGAGCATCATCCTGGCCATCTCACAAAGGGTCCGGTTCTTCCTCTCCACTACGCCATTCTGGCAAGGGACGTATGGAGAAGAATACTGATGATCGAGACCAAGATCACTACAAAAGGCATCAAAATGAGAGTCTTGAATTCTGTGCCATTGTCACTGCGTATAGCTCGAATGGCATCACCATGTCTCTCATTCTTCAACCTCAAGATCAAGTCCCGAACAAAGCCAAATGTCTCACTCTCTCCTCCAAAAAGAAAACCCAAGAGTACCTCGAAAAATCATCAACCACAACTAGAACATGCCACTTCCCACCCGCAGAGCGAACACAAGCTGGCCCAACCAAATCCATGTGCAACAGCTCACAAGGTCGCTCGGTCATGACCGCTGTCAGAGGGGCGTGAGAAGCACCAACCATCTTTCAATGCCGACAAGAAGCACAAAAATCCTTCTCGAATTTCAACTTAGGCAATCCTCGGACAATATCAAGACCACTCAAGCGGGAAAGCAACTCAAAGTTCAAGTGTCCTAACCTCCTATGCCATTTCCAAAGCTCAACTGAAACGCCAGCAACAAAGCATCGAGGAGGACCAACAGACTGGGAAAAATCGGCACGAAAGATTTGACCCTCGGGGACGATCGTACAGACAAGATCGCCTCGAGAATCAAGCACTCGAGAGCGCCCAACTTAAAACAAACCTCAAAACCTTCATCAAGCAACTCGGATACTGACAACAGGTTAAAACCAAGTGACTTGACCAGAGCCACACTCTTCAGGGTCACCTTGCTACTCACCTTCACCATACCTTCAGCAAGCACTCATCCTCTCCCATTGTCCCCGAAAGTGATGTACTCCATCGTACTCACCGGGGTGAGGCTGGAGAACCACCCACGATCTACGGTCATGTGTCGTGAGCAACCGGAGTTGATCAACCAAAAGTCCTCCAAGCCTCCCACCTGCAATCAAAAACGAGAACGAGAATGAGCAAGCGACTCAACACTGGGGTTAGTACTGAAAGGGTCAAACTAGTGTCAAGCCATTTGCTCAAAAGAAGGGTTAGCAAAACTCATCCTATCAAAGCCTCTAGGCGGAGCCCTCTCACGTCTACCACTGAAGAACCTGTCACGTCTCACTAGAGGAGTACGTGCACCACGAGGGGGAAAACGTGGCTCGTAGTCCATCTGAGACCCAAAGCTCCGATCGTGCCTCCCAAACTCGTAACGGTCACGAGAAGGAGCACGTCTAGCCAACTCACCACTCCCAAACCCAACACACCTATCTCTCTGAGGAAACACACCTCCACCTCCACGAGCGGGAACTGAACGCACAAACACTTCAGCCCTAGGTAGAGGCCCTCTACAAGGTTCAGGCACACCATGAGGAAGGTGGTACCTATCCTTGTTTGCCATCCCCCTGGTAAACCTCTCATCTCTCTTCCTCCTGAAACAGAACTCATCCTTGTGCCCATCCCTCCCACAATACTCACAATGGAAGCAGATCGACTGTGGCTTAGGCTGTGGCTTCTCTATGGGCTTCTCAACAACTTTCTCTCCTAGCTTCCCACCAAAGACACTCCCCTGGGTGCTCACAAACTTGATGGGGTTCTGGTAGTTTTCTGACTTGTGGGGGAATACTGGTGGATCTGGAGTTGTATCTAGCTTGTTTCTGAGGTGGTTTGGCTTGGGTGCAAATTTGTTCATGGCTGTGGTACGTGGTGGAATAGGAATCTCTCCAGCTTTCTCTTCTCCCTCACCACTCTTCTCACCACTCTTGTCAGCCCCAACGCCTGACCATCAAACCTCTTAAACTGAGCCAACATCAAACTTAAATTGTGGCTCATGCTCAGACAACCACCCCATCATTTTCCTCAACTCATCACTCTCATCCTGCAAACGGTCAACATAGTGTGCAAGTTCCATGTTTTTCAAAGCATGCAATTCACAGGTAGAGCATTGTTGACGGCTGTTAAGTACCATATTTATAGCCGTCAACTCCTGCATTTTGACACAAGAAATATACATCCACAGTAGAATAGGGGCTTATACTGACAAATTCCATAAGTGGCAATGTATATTTGAATGCAGGCAATTAGCACAAGAAATAGAGCAAAAGCACACATTATCCATCCACCTCATCAATCCAAGCCTCTCCACCTCAGCCAATGAGGGGCTGCCTTGCAAAGTGCCACGGATTGGTGATGTCACCAATCCAAGGGAGGAAGTCTCGGCAAATCAGAAGTCGTCACGCGTGTATCACATGGATCCCATGGCCCACCAGAGCGCCTAAACCACCTCAAAACCACGTGGACACCTGGAACTGCCATAAGGACCCACCTGACAGCCACCACGAGAAAGCACAAGGCAGGTGGGGCCCACAAGGGGTCGGCCGACCCCACAGGTTGGCCGAACCGACCTCGTGGCGCCCAATCCTGGCCTTCCACGTGGTGGTCCCTGGTTGGCTCTTGACTTCATTCTCGGGGTGTTTGGGGTGCCTCCACGCTGGTGCTCAGGCCTATAAATAGAAGGAGAGGGGGTAGAGAATAGGACACACACTTCTTCTCCTCCTTCTCACTTTTGCCTTTTGGCTTCTGTCATTAGGAGAGGAGAGCTCTATGCATAGGATTAGTGCTGGCATGCTAGTGCTTTAGAGATTAGAAGGAATGTGGGGTGGTGTCTTGGGGTTGTGCCATGGTGTTTGGCACATTTCCTCAAGAACGATCCTCTACAGATGCTTCTGTTCTTCATTTAGAATAAAGTGAGTATTTCGACATTCTCAATTAGACTAAAGTGGCATTCATACTGTGTTCTTGTGTTCTTCGTTCGTTCATCATTTAGAGGCTCATGTTCTTCACGAACACGCTTCCTCAATCTAGTTGACAAGCGAGTTTCTCATACTTTCATGTTTGTTCATAAGTTAGAGGCTCGTGTTCTTCATGAACACAACCCTTGATCTTCTGTTATAAACACCTAAGTTTGTATCTTGTTTGTATGCCTGCTAGTTTAATCAGAGTTAAGTGGATGCTCCTATATCCTAATCTAGATCATGTTCATCTGTGATCCCTTGCATAGGATAGCGTATATCTGAGTGAGTTCGGGTCTCTCCCTCGTGGGTTCGTCGCTCCGTATTTATATGGAGTGCTATAGTGTTTCTACGGGATATCTGACGTAGCCGTGCTATAGTAGTAATCGGTGGTGTAGACGTGGTGTCTAGACTATGAGTTATCCTTCGAATGCCCTGTATCCCAGGTTTGTCTTGGGGTAGGCCGCGGTAGTGACAGCCGTTGGACCCTTTGAAATCCCCCACGTTCGGATACAGCGTGTAGGCAACCATTTGTCGTGAACCAACTGTTATAGCCAGGAGGGGCCGGTGTCCGAAACGAGAGTTCCTAATCGAGAGGCTGTTCTCAACCCTGCACGCTATCAGCAAGATCCTTTCCATCTTCATCTCATCCTTTAGAGTTGTGTCCTTGGATCATCAGTCTAGGATAGAAGGTAGTACACATCGTTCCTTGGATTCGATACCCTTCGGAATACTCCTTTGGGGAAGTGCTACTGCGGTATTTCCGTGCGCTTGTGGTATACCCGGTTGCTCTTATACGTTCCCTCTAGGTGTACAACTAGTGGTGACATTAAGAAATACCAACAAGCATTTCTGGCGCTGTTGCCGGGGAACGGTTGCTGTATCTATCTTCAAACCTAGTGGTCCTCGTATCTTTTGTTTTTCCTTTTTGTTCTACCTTTACCCCCGTTACCCATCAAGATATCCTTTTTGTTTCTTTCCTTCTATCTTTACCCCTGTTACCCATGGAGAAGCCTTCCTGCAATAGCATCTCCACCCCTAGGGGCGAGTTCGTCTTAGAGCAACCATCAACGTCTACATCTAGCTGCGAGCTTCGTCCCGGTTTTATAGCCATGGTTTGGAATCGACTTTTCTCTGGTGCCATCAGTGATGATCCCCATGATCATTTAAAGGAGTTCGAAGAACTGTGTTCGTGCTTGGTAATCCCAGGTATGACACAGGAAACTTTGAGGTGGAAGTTGTTCCCTTTTTCTCTTGAAGACAGAGCAGAACAATGGTACACCCGCACGATAGAGAGTGTAAACAATTGGGAAGAACTACGAGATGACTTTTGTTACTCGTTCTCCCCTTTTGAACACTTAGATTCGCTACCGTGTGAATTCCGTGAATTTGAGCAACTAGAGTGCGAGTCTACAGGTGCAGCTTGGGCTAGGTTCTCACACCTGTTGGAGCTTAACTCAGACTTGTCTATACTTGATAATTTATCCTTGAACATCTTTCACGGGCTGATAGACATGGAATCTGCATTCGAGCTCGACCTTGTAGCTGGAGGTTCATTCAGAACCCGAACTCCGATGAAAAGAAGAGAGATCCTAGAATACTTCTTAGAAACCTCTTCTTCCCATCCAGATACAATGATCTCCACCAAGAATCCGAGTCGATCCAAGAGAGTCTCTTAATAGACGAATTTGAGCTTTCACCTTGCACATCCAATGATTCGTCTAGAGAACCTTCTCCCGAACCACGAACACCAAAGGGAGAAGAAATTCAACCTTCGGAGTCCTCTTCTCAATTTGAGGGTGATCCTTCTCAGAACATCATAAATACCTCAGATCGTTCTTGGCACGAGGAGCCTACGACATCGTTGGACTTTGATGAGATTCTCGATGAAGTTCGAAATCATGGGGCAATAGTGTATCGGTCACCTTGGAAATCAAAGCCTGTTCCCGAAGTAATTCGGGTCAGCTCGACTTCCCCGACCATCCATTGCTCCATGAGGGGAAACACTGTAGATGCTGTTCATGACCCTGCTGCTGGAGTTTGCATCATATCGGAGTACCTTTTGGACACTCTGGTGGGTGACATGCCCCTCACCCCGACTGATAGATATTTCCAAAGTCCTAGGTATAAAGGATACATTTTCCCATGTCGAGGGATTGCTAGGGACATGCCAATCATCATAGACAAGATCGAGGTGCACTTAGATTTTCACATCTATGACATCATGGATTTCGATCTTCTTCTGGGCTTCCCATTGGATGAACTTCTTGATAAATCTCAAGGAAGCCTAGATGTAAAGCTTAGGGAAGCCGCTTCTACCACGTCCATCTCTTGTCATGAACATTCCATGGTAGAGCCTCTTCCCGAGCAAAACCCGCTCGAGACGATAATGCATGTATCTCCGTTCGCATCATCCGAACCTGTTCCGATTGAGGTTGTAGACTTCTCTACTCCTCAAGGGGATGACTCGGGAGATCCTCTTCACCTCTGTGGAGGCGAACGATCATCATCTATCTTGACCAAGTTTCAGCCTCTTCCCGCTGGCCCGTACTATGTTGCTTTCGATTATGTTCGAGAGTCAACATCTTGCCTCCACGATGCACCTCTTCAGATGGGGAATTCATGGGCCATGGAACCTTTTGAGGCACTGACTCTGGAGTCCGGAGGAAAGAATTACACACACGAGCATGGTAGCTTCATTCATGATCTACCATACAAACCATGCTCGCATCATGTCCCTCCAGAGTCAGACTTGCTTAGTGCGCTGAGCACACATGAGGGCTGCAATCACCTTATGGTCCTCTTTTGTAGGAAGTTCAGAAGGTTGGTTGTAGATGTATATGTCTATCATAAGCATATCTGAAGGACCGAATAGGCGACCAGAGAGGGGGGAGTGAATGGGAGCCGATAAAAATTCTTCTCAAGAACTCGGCCAAAAACCCCAAAATCACTTCCAAAGAATCCCACACAAACATGCCAAGATCACGTAGTCACAACGGACCTACTGACCCTAGGAACAAGTTAGGACAAGCCTAGAAACACCGCAGAAGCAAGCTTAAAAGGAAACGAGAAAAGGAACGAGCTAAACCAACTTACTGCAGTTTTTGTCGGAACTACCGGCCCAAGGCCGGAACTACCGAAAAAGACTTTCTGTCTGTCGAAAACCCGATATCAGAACTTCCAACGCAGGGTCGGTACTTCTGACCCTCGGTACTACCGGCCCAAGGTCGGTACTTCCGATAAGAGCTTTCTGTCCGGTTATCGGTACTACCTAGGTCAGGTCGGAAGTTCCGACAGCCTCAGAAAAACAGAGAAAAACAGCCTGCGGGAGAAGGAAGGAAAATCCAAAACTCGATCAAACGATCTCCAAAAATCACGAAACTTTAACCATAGCTTCTCAACAACACAAAGAAGCTTTTCCCAAAAGATCTCCTCCAAAAGATCAAGGAAACACCACCAGAAAAATGATTTAGGCTATGAACCCTAGAGAGGAGACTTTTCCTCAAATCGATGGATCTCCCAAACGGCTTGAGCTCTTGAGACAAGATTTGGGGTAGATGAGAAGCGTCACTAGATGAAGCTATGCCCCAAAAATCTCGACCTCTAACTCACTCAATCACCGGGAATCGCGGATCACAAGAACAAGCTCCAAGAACTCGGGTTCCTTTAAAAACTCGCAAATCGAAGGGTTTTCCCGGTGTTTGAGGGGTCAAGATCACACACAAAGATGCACAAGGCATCCACCCATGACCCCCTCAAAGAAATCTGAGAGGAAACACCCTCAAATCAATGAATTGAGCGAAGAACAAAAACACCCAAAAATAGCTCCAAAAATGACACAAAAATCACAAAGAGCTAGGAGAGGGAAAACATCACAACGCCGAATGCTTCCGTACATCCAGAGGTCAGAGTCTGTACAAGAATCTAGCCTAAGGAAATACTAGGAAAAGAAGCAGTCCAGAGCAATCTACCGGGGGAGGAAACCCTAGAGTCCAAGAGAGAGAGATGCCATCCACCTCTCTGCTATTTATACGAAGTCCATCGGAGGGAGGTAAATAACCACACTACCCCTACTGCTTGAAATGAAGATACAACCCCTCAGGGGCATTTTGGTCAAGTCTTCATCGGGCGGACACGCTTCACCGCGGCTTCGCTTCAACTCGACGCAAACCCCGCGATCACGCCACGTGCCCTCCGCCTCGAAGCTTCCCGAGGCTCCCTGATCACCGTCTCCGTCGCCTCGGGCCTCCGGGCTTGGTTTTGAGGCCCAAACCAAGAAACCGTCCACTTGACGGTTTTGTGGGCAAACCACCAAACCCCGCGTGCAAGCTTCAAGCTTCATCCGCTACCTTGCACCGGCCCATGTTCACGACTTCAGCCCGGCAGTCTTGCACCGCACGGCTCGCACTTGACCCCATCAGCCACCAGGTCCATCGAACAAAGCCTACTTGTGTCTCTATCACCCGGAGGCCGCCACGACTAAGGCCTTTCGCACTTGTTCTTCACCTGCACCAACACGAGTCAAGCCGCAACCTGTACCTACACACTTAGCCAAGCATCAGTCCACACAACATTGTCAATCACTCATCACTAAGGAGCGACCCTCCACTGGTCCTCGGATACACCTGGTCCTCAATCTCCCCCTTGATGAGTGCATTGACAACACCCATAGAAATCACATAGAGAAAAAGAGAAGAAAACAACCACGAACACCAACCTCCAACAAGTGATCCAAAGCCAAAGAACAAGCGAAAACAAGATCACTTGCCAGACCAAGTCTCGGCCCCCTAAGACAAGGGCAACGGCTCGACATAGCCGAGACAAACCAAAGCTCACAAAGAGCACATCACAAAGCACAAAACTCAGATGCTAATCAAAGGAGCTCCCCCTGCACATATGCAAACTCCCCCTGAGCAAATGCAACCTCTTCTTCTCAAATTTTTCTCCTCACATGCAACATCACACAAATGCAAACCAATTTTCCACAAAATGCATAAAAATATCCCCTTATCATACACATTCTCCCCCTTGTTGACAATGCATGAATCAAGGTATATGAATCTCTTCCCTTGTTTTCATGAAAAATGCATGTCAAAGCATATATACAATCTACCAAGCTTCTCAAATATACAAAGAGCACAACAAAATGCTACACATGAGACATAGAGCAAGCAAAGTAGATATGGTGTAGTTAGCACATTGCCATCAAGAAGGTAGAGAAATATAAGCATGTGACATGGCTAAAAGCATTTTTAAGCAATTTTCACAAAGAAACATACATCTCATGAGCAAGATCCTATCCATGGCAATTTGAGCACAAATACACTAGATCATCCAAAGTTTATACAAGATCACAAGTTCTCATCACAAGATCATTATAAACGCCCACAAGCTACTCAAGTCATGTTAAAGCCACCGAGCCATGTGTCTACTTCTTAAAATGAGACTTCTCATGGTAGACAACATGCTACGGTTTAGCACCCAAGATATGAATATCAAAAGCATAAAAACATGATTAGGAGCTTATTTTTCAAGCACAAGGCAATTCATACACCAATTTCATTTTTAAGTTTAAACATGGTACATGAAGTGCCTTTGCGGCAAAAAGAAGCTTATGCTCCTCCCCAAGCAAGCAAAAGGGCTAAACATTTACAATGACAAAAAGGTCTTTGACCCCAAGCAAAGAGAACATGATTCTCAAGCATAAACTAGACATGATATAGGCATTTAAGCACAAATTAAGCATAGACAAGCATCTACTCATGAGAGATATCAATTTTAACATTTTCATCAAAAGAAAGCTATCTCAACACAAATATATGGCAAAACCATCAAGAGCATAGCATTCACATCCACAATTTACCAAACATGCACATATATCACAAATAGCACATCGGTGATCAATGTATATAAGAGAACCTTTTCCTAGCACAAGTGATCCAAAGATGGCTATCCTACCAGGTTTCGTACAGAAAGTAAAATGCATGAATGCAATGCAACAAAATGAACATATGACACATATATACATGAGAAGCTCCAAGACTCAGCTAGAAAGGAAAGCACACCCCAAGTTCACCCCGCAAGCGAGTGAAAGTGACTTGGTCAAGTGGTTTAGTGAAAATGTCGGCTAGCTGGTCTTGGGTAGGGACATAGGACAAAGATATGTTTCCCTTCTCAACATTGTCCCTCAGAAAGTGGTATCTCACTTCTATGTGTTTTGTTCTGGAGTGAAGGACAGGATTTTTGGCTACACTTATGGCACTGGTGCTGTCACAGAAAAGTGGAACCTGGGAGCACTCCTCACCAAAATCACTCATGGTGTAGGTCATCCAAAGTAGTTGGGAACAACAACTAGCAGCAGCTACATACTCGGCCTCTATAGTGGACTGGGCTACACTGGATTGCTTGCGAGATGACCAAGAGACCAAAGAAGAACCAAGGAACTGACAACACCCAGAGGTAGACTTGCGGTCCAATCGACACCCAGCAAAATCAGCATCGGAGTACCCGTGAAGTCTGAGTGTCGAGAAGGCAGAATACCAAAGTCCAAACTCAGGAGTGTAGTTCAGGTACCTGAAAATCCGCTTGACGGCCTGCCGATGTGAAGTCCTCGGTGAAGCCTGAAAACGAGCGCACAGACACACACTGAACTGTATGTCCGGCCTCGTCGCCGTCAAGTAGAGGAGGAAGCCGATCATGCCCCGGTACTCCTTCTGGTCCACGGGTTCGCCGTCCTCGTCCGCATCCAAAGCCGTAGTGGTACTCATTGGTGTAGTCAGCGGCTTGGAGTCGTTCATGCCAAACTTTTTCACCATGTCCCTGGTGTACTTCACCTGGTGTACAAACATCCCGTCCTTGCACTGCTTCATCTGGAGTCCTAAGAAAAACTGTAGCTCGCCCATCATGGACATTTCAAATTCCCTGCTCGTGTCATCTGTAAATCTGGCAACAAGATCATGAGAAGAGCCACCAAAGATTATGTCATCCACGTATATCTGAACAATCAAAAGGTCATTCCCATGCTTAAGGAGAAACAAGGTCTTATCAACTGTGCCCATCACAAACCCCTTACTCAGCAAAAACCCTCTCGACCTGCCATACCAAGCTCTCGGTGCCTGTTTCAACCCATAGAGCGCTCTCTGGAGTTTGTATACACGGTGTGGGTATTTCTCGCTCTCAAACGTCGGGGGTTGCCTCACATACACTTGTTCCTCTATCACCCCATTCAAGAAAGCACTCTTGACATCCATTTGGTACGACTTGAACCCTTTAGCCAGGGCAAAGGCTAGAAGGATCCTAATTGCCTCCAAACGGGCCACAGGAGCAAATGTCTCCTCATAATCTATGCCCTCTTTCTGGTTGAACCCCTGAGCCACCAACCTCGACTTGTTTCTCACAACCATCCCATTATCACCCTCTTTTTTCTTCCACACCCACTTGGTACCTATGGGACTGCAATTTGGTGATGGATCGACTAACACCCAGACTTGGTTTCTCTCAAAATTCTCCAACTCCTCATGCATGGAATTCACCCAATTCTCGTCAGACAAAGCGTGTCGAATATCTTTGGGCTCAAACGACGCGACAAAAGCAGAATGAGCGAAATGAGAAGTGTTCCTTGACCTCGACCGTGTAGTGCGTTCATGAAGGTCACCAATGATCGTCGTCGGTGGGTGATCCACTTGTACTCGCCGTGGAGACTCTCGCCTGGACACAACCTCCCCCTCAGCTGCAGCCTCCACTCGAACAGCCTCAGTCGTAGTGGGTGTAGGGGATGGTCCATCCTCGATCGTCGTCGTAGTAGTGGAAGTAGCATGTACACGATCAGCAACGGGCGCATCACCACCATCTTCATCTCCATCTCCATCCTTCTCATCCTCAAAGATCCTCACTCCAATCTCCTCATCACCTGCACACTCAAAAGCAAAAGAGCTACATGGCTGTGTCTCGTCGAAGGTAACCTCGCAAGTCTCCATGATTCGGTTAGTGTCAAGGTTGAGCACACGATATGCTCTAGAATGAATCACATAACCAAGGAAAATACCATCCGAACATCTAGACTCGAACTTATCCAACTTGCCCTTCTTCAGAATGAAACACTTGCAACCAAAAGCTCTAAAGTGACTCACCTTGGTTGTCGCCCATGCATCATCTCATAAGAGGTCTTCTTCTTGAAAGCACGAAGGAAGATGCGATTTGAGACATAGCAAGCGGTATTGACCGCCTCGGCCCAGAAACGCCTTGGAGTCCTATGCTCATCGAGCATCGTCCTGGCCATCTCACAGAGGGTCCGGTTCTTCCTCTCCACTACGCCATTCTGGCAAGCGACGTATGGAGAAGAATACTGATGATCGAGACCAAGATCACTGCAAAAGGCATCGAAATGAGAGTCTTGAATTCTGTGCCATTGTCACTACGTATAGCTCGAATGGCATCACCATGTCTCTCATTCTTCAACCTCAAGATCATGTCCCGAACAAAGCCAAATGTCTCGCTCTTATCCTCCAAAAAGAAAACTCAAGAGTACCTCGAAAAATCATCAACCACAACTAGAACATGCCACTTCCCACCCGCAGAGCGAACACAAGCTGGCCCAACCAAATCCATGTGCAACAGCTCACAAGGTCGCTCGGTCATGACCGCAGCAGAGGGGCGTGAGAAGCACCAACCATCTTTCCATGCCGACAAGAAGCACAAACCAAATCCTTCTCGAATTTCAACTTAGGCAATCCTCGGACAAGATCAAGACCACTCAAGCGGGAAAGCAATTCAAAGCTCAAGTTTCCCAACCTCCTATGCCATTTCCAAAGCTCAGCCGAAATGCCAGCAACAAAGCATCGAGAAGGACCAACAGACTGGGAAAAATCGGCACGAAAGATTTGACCCTCGGGGACGATCGTACAGACAAGATCGCCTCGAGAATCAAGCACACGAGAAGCGCCCGACTTAAAACGAACCTCAAAACCTTCGTCCAGTAACTGAGATACTGACAATAGGTTAAAACCAAGTGACTTGACCAGAGCCACACTTCTTCAGGTCACCTTGCTACTCACCTTCACCATACCTTCAGCAATCACTCGTCCTCTCCCATTATCCCCGAAAGTGATGTACTCCCTCGTACTCACCGGGGTGAGGTTGGAGAACCACCCACGATCTCCGGTCATGTGTCTTGAGCAACCGGAGTCGAGCAACTAAAAGTTCTCCAAGCCTCCCACCTGCAATCAAAAACGAGAACGAGAATGAGCAAGCGGCTCAACACTGGGGTTAGTTCCAAAAGAGTCAAACCAGTGTCGAGCCATTTGCTCAAAAGAAGGGTTAGCAAAGTCCATCCTACCGAAACCTCTAGGCGGAGCCCTCTCACGCCTATCACCAAAGGACCTGTCACGTCACTGGAGGAGTACGCGCACCATGAGGGGAAAACGTGGCCCGTAGTCCATCTGAGACCCAAAGCTCCGATCGTGCCTCCCAAACTCGTAACGGTCACGAGATGGAGCACGTCGAGCCAACTCACCACGCCCAAACCCAGCACGCCTGTCTCTCTGAGGAAAACCACCTCCACCTCCACGAGTGGGAACTGTACGTACATACACATCACCCCTAGGTAGAGGCCCTCTACGAGGCTCAGGGACACCATGAGCAAGGTGGTACCTGTCCTTGTTTGCCATCTCCCTAGCAAACCTCTCATCTCTCTTTCTCCTGAAATAGAATTCATCCTTATGCCCATCCCTCCCACAATACTCACAATGGAAGCGGATCGGCTGTGGCTTAGGCGGTGGCTTTTCTGTGGTCTTCTCAACACCTTTCTCTCCTGACTTCCCCTCAAAGACACTCCCCTGGGTGCTCACAAACTTGATGGGTTTTTGGTAGTTCTCTGCTTTGTGGGGGAACACTGGTGGATCTGGTGTTGTGTCTAGCTTGTTTCTGAGGTGGTTTGGCTTGGGTGCAAATTTGTTCATTGGTGTGGTATGTGGTGGAATCGGAATCTCTCCAGCTTTCTCTTCTCCCTCACCACTCTTCTCACCACACTTGTCAGCTCCCAACGCCTGACCATCAAACCTCTTAAACCGAGCCAACATCAAACTCAATTGTTGCTCATGCCCAGACAACCACCCCATCATTTTTCTCAACTCATCATTTTCATCCTGCAGATGATCAACATAGTGTGCAAGTTCCATGTTTTTCAAAGCATGCATTTCACAAGTTGAACATGATGTAGGAAGAGGAGTTTCAATACCGCCTCAAGAGAAACAATTCTAGTGTGAGACTCATCTAGCCTAGCATGCAAGACAGGACATGAGGTACAAGCACCTAGTAAAGCTGGCCTGGACTTCAATTCATCACACTCAATCCTAATCACATCTAGTTCCTCCATGGTAGAGACATGCTTCTCCTTGAGAGCAGTCAAATCAGCAAGAAAAACTGAACAGTCACCACAATCAATCTCATCCAACACCACAGGAGCAGATTTCAAAGAGCCTATCTCATTTCTAGCATCCACAAGCAAGGATTCAAGCTCAGCAATTTTATCCTTGGCATCACCCAACAAAGACCTAAATTCCCTCTTCTCCTTGTTGGTCTTTCTAAGCACATCATCACGGTTATCAAGCAACTCATTGAGCCAAGTATTCTCCTCTAGCAAGAAGTTGGGATCTTGTCGTACCTCTTCATCGGAGTCGGAGTTCGAATCCGAGCTGTGCCTCCCACTCTTCTTGGAATGCGCCATGCCGCAAAAGCCTCCTTGTGCGACAAAGCTTAGGCCGGTGAAGTTCTTGCCCGTGTGCCGCTTGTCCTTGCGCTTCTCTTGCTCTTCCTCGCTGCTCGAGTCGGAAGAAGCATCGCTTGAAGTCGAGTCGATGTCGCTCGCTCCGGCCACCATCGCTCGAGCGGTCTTCTTCTTGTAGCCGCCACCCTTCTTGTGCCTTCTCTCGCTCTTGTCCTTGTGCTTGACCTTGTAGTCGTTCCGGGAGTAGTGCTTGTTGTAGTCGTGCTTGGGATTGCCCTTGTAGTCGTTCTTGATCTCCATGGCTTCAGGGCATTCGACGATGAAGTGCCCGTGCTTCCCGCACTGATAGCACATCCCCGAGCTCCGCCTTGCATTCTTGCGGTTCTCGTACATCTGCCCAAACCTCTTGCTCAAAAAGGTGAGATCGTCCTCGCTCAGCACCTCAAAGTCCTCATCTGGCAAAGACACAAGACAAGACAAAGAGAAACCACCAGAGTTAGCGTTAGACCTTGATCCTGAGACAAGAGCCAAACTATGAGGATCAGTGGGGATCTCGCTCTTGGCTCTCAAGCCACGATCAACCTCCGAAGACCTGAGCTTGGAAAACAGCTCATCAAGCGTAAGCGTATCATACACGCTCGACTCCTCAATGGCCTTGACTTTGGCACTCCACACAGACCTATCCAGGGCATGCAAAAGCTTGATAGCTTGATCATGATCCATGTATGGGAGCACTGTCACATTGGCCCTCATGTTGTTGACAATGCTAGTGAAGCGCTGGAACATAGCATCGGTCGACTCGCCGGGGAGATGAGTGAAGTTCTCATACTCTCTCTGGTAAGTGGAAAACAAACGGGCTTGCACTGGGCATTGCCAACATGAGCATTTCTCAACTTGAGCCATATCTTTCCGACCACATTCTCTCCATACACTCGCTCGAACTCCGAGGCACAGAGAGCATGGAACAAGTAGTCAACGGCCTTGCTGTTGGCCTCAAATATGTCCCGCGATCCTGGAAGCAGAAAACTATCTAGGATGTCATATTGAGGATTTTGAGTGACCTCCCAGATAATAGTTCCCTTCCCTTGCAAAAACACACCCATGCGCCTTTCCCACATCGGGTAATTCTTGCCATCAAAGTGTGGAGGACCCGACCCCTTGCCATAATCGCCCATCTTTGGATCTTAGACTGGTTAGAATCAAGAAGATCCGTAACTGGCTCTGATACCAATTGAAGGACCAAATAGGCGACCAGAGAGGGGGGAGTGAATGGGAGCCGATAAAAATTCTTCTTAAGAACTCGGCCTAAAACCCCAAAATCACTTCCAAAGAATCCCACACAAACATGCCAATATCACGTAGTCACAACGGACCTACTGACCCTAGGAACAAGTTAGGACAAGCCTAGAAACACCGCAGAAGCAAGCTTAAAAGGAAACGAGAAAAGGAACGAGCTAAACCAACTTACTGCAGTTTTTGTCGGAACTACCGGCCCAAGGTCGGAACTACCGAAAAAGACTTTCTGTTTGTCGAAAACCCGATATCGGAACTTCCGACCCTCGGTACTACCGGCCCAAGGTCGGTACTTCCAATAAGAGCTTTCTGTCTGGTTATCGGTACTACCTGGGTCAGGTAGGAAGATCCAACAAGCTCAGAAAAACAGAGAAAAACAGCCCGCGGGAGAAGGAAGGAAAATCCAAAACTCAATCAAACGATCTCCAAAAATCACAAAACTTTAACCATAGCTTCTCAACAACACAAAGAAGCTTTTCCCAAAAGATCTCCTCCAAAAGATTAAGGAAATACCACCAGAAAAATGATTTAGGCTATGAACCCTAGATAGGAGACTTTTTCCTCAAATCGATGGATCTCCCAAACGGCTTGAGCTCTTGAGACAAGATTTGGGGTAGATGAGAAGCGTCACTAGATGAAGGTATGCCCCAAAAATCTTGACCTCTAACTCACTCAGTCACCGGGAATCGCGGATCACAAGAACAAGCTCCAAGAACTCGGGTTCCTTCAAAAACTCGCAAATCGAAGGGTTTTCCCGGCGTTTGAGGGGTCAAGATCACACACAAAGATGCACAAGGCATCCACCCATGATCCCCTCAAAGAAATCCGAGAGGAAACGCCCTCAAATCAATGAATCAAGCGAAGAACAAAAACACCCAAAAATAGCTCCGAAAATGACACAAAAATCCCAAAGAGCTAGGAGAGGGAAAACATCACAACGCCGAATGCTTCCGTACATCCAGAGGTCAGAGTCTGTACAAGAATCTAGCCTAAGGAAATACTGGGAAAAGAAGCAGTCCAGAGCAATCTACCGGGGGAGGAAACCCTAGAGTCCAAGAGAGAGAGATGCCATCCACCTCTCTGCTATTTATACGAAGTCCATCGGAGGACGCTACCCCTACTGCTTGAAATGAAGATACAACCCCTCAGGGGCATTTTGGTCAAGTCTTCATCGGACGGACACGCTTCCACTGCGACTTCACTTCAACTCGACGCAAACCCTACGATCACGCCACGTGCCCTCCGCCTCGAAGCTTCCCGAGGCTCCCGGATCACCGTCTCCGTCACCTCGGGCCTCTAGGCTTGGTTTTGAGGCCCAAACCAAGAAACCGTCCACCTGATGGTTTTGTGGGCAAACCACCAAACCCCGCGTGCAAGCTTCGGGCTTCATCCGCTACCTTGCGCCGGCCCATGTTCACGACTTCAGCCCGCCAGTCTTGCACCGCACGGCTCGCACTTGACCCCATCGGCCACCGGGTCCATCGAACCAAGCCTACTTGCCTCTCCATCACCCGGAGGCCGCCACGGCTAAGGCCTTTCGCGCTTGTTCTTCACCTGCACCGACACAAGTCAAGTCGCAACTTGTACCTGCACACTTAGCCAAGCATCAGTCCACACAACGTTGTCAATCATTCATCACTAAGGAGCGACCCTCCACTGGTCCTCAGACACACCTTATCCTCAATATCAGATTTCGTGCGTGCACTGTGGCACTAACCTTGATGCTAAAGCTTCACTGATACATCAAGGATTAGTGGTGAGACGGGAATGACACCACTAACGATAGCTGCAAGATGAAGTTCCCATGGTCGAGCTTATGACCAATAAATAAACAAAGTACTACCAGGAGATAGCCTGGATTAGCATAGGTTTTATTTCCCTTTTCGAATAAAAGCAAGAACATGTTTTTAGGATAAGTCGTCCTATGGGTATTTTTGGTCACTAACCATTCAGGTGGAGATTGAAAAGAAAGATGGACAGATGATGCCTACGAACATGTGAGCCACACCATTTACAACACCTAGATACGCTTTGGTGAGGGAACATTTACGAAAAGGAAGCTCGATCACCACACACTTAAGTTTTGTTGCCTCGCAATGCAAACTTCAAGTGTGGGGGAGGTATGTGAGCACCATGAGTAAAGTTCCTCCTCTACCAAATCTTATCCGGGTAGGGCAATGATGTCAACTCTTGCATCTTGCCCACTAGCTAGGTAAGTCCTGCTTTTGACATTAAACAAAGCCCTTCTGGGAGGTTCCCAAGGTTCACCATCTTATGCTCATGCTTATGTCCCTTGTTGATGATAGCTTGATTATGCTTTCATGCTTCCTTTATCTTTGCTCATATGCTCTGGTTTGAATGTTATTGTTCTAGATGTACATTCATAGACTGTTTTAAATTAAGCATGGTGCTTAGGTTAAAATTGTCTTCTTCAATCAAAACGAGACATGGTGTCAGGTTCTGATTGATGAACCTTAGAGTTATATTTTCATAGATCTTGGTTGCATATATGCTGACTAACCCCTGCAGAAAATTGTCCAATTTAAGTGGGTAAATCATTAAGCTAAATTCAACTAGGAAGGTAAGTTGAGGTGTCAGATTCATGTTGCACAACATACAAAGGTGGTACATATGACCTCTCAAAGGTCCAAGGTAAGTATATCCCCCTTTGTGTATGAAGTGTAAATTTGGTCTAACCCTTTCGAGCAAATGACATGGTGGCAATAAAATAAAATAAAAACAACAAAAATATTTGAATTTGAATAAAGGCTCTATGGTTCTCGAACCAGTAGAGTCTCTCGTTTGTTTTCATTTGTCATTTGAAGAACAACACCAGGGTCAACCACTAGTGTGGGGGAGTTCTCTCAAGCTCATCATCGACATATCCACTAGAGAACTCCCACAAAGGCGCTGCACAACATCGACTACGCCTTCATGACAAGAGCAAGGTAAACCAGAGTGACTCGGCTGCCCTCTAGTTAGCTGAATCACCACTGGTCTTCCTTGACCTCTTATCCTTCAGAAGCGATGGTATGTGCACCCTCTATCTCACTCTATCATATCCATGAGTTTGTTTGAATTTCAATTCCTGTCCTTTTATATCAAACTCAGTGGTTGGTGCTATGCTTGCTCTACATGATTCCTGTAGTTGGCTTGCATATGCTTTATTCCTTACCTATCATCTTGATGCTTGTGAACAAATATTGTTAGGGAACTCATGCTTATCTAAGTAGTTGATGTTTGTGATATGGTTTGATGATATGATCTTCGCTCTAAATGTCTGAGTGGTTGGGAATTTTATTTGAAAAATCATAAAACCCTTTGCAAAGCTCCTCTTTGATATGCCACCGTCCTACCAAAGCCATATGATGTCCATAAGTTGAAAACCTTTTACTCATATGCTGCTTGTCATTGCATTGAGCTTTGTCAAATTCTGTGACCCTTGTGAGAATTCTCTTCATTACTTTCATGATCAAGATTCATGTGCACACCACCATATTCCCCTTGCTATGCTTCCACACTGGAAGTTAGCATTGTATCATTCATCCATTCCTGAAAATAAAGCTCCATAAGTGGTGTGACTCTCTCTCCAAAAGTATCCTTCAAGAGACATGGGTTATAAAAAAAGAGAGAAAAGAAAAGAAGAGACACATGCTCAAGGCATAGTGAACAAAAAAAAACGAAGAAGAGAAAAGAAAGAATAGCCCATGTCCAAAATAAAGGAGGAATAGGAGAGAGATGAGATCATGCAAAAGGAGTTCCATAACTTAGATTGTAATAACTAGTGTCCATTCCGGAGCTAGTGTCCACCTTACCATCAACCAACATTCATCATATATGTATGGTAATATCTAGCACCCACTCCGGGCCTAGTACCCACCTTACCGTATCCATCATATCCATACACGTGCACATCTTGATCTGATTGTATGAATTGCTTTTCTCTTGGATCCAGTCTTTGACTTTGCAATATATGTGATACAAGTATGCCTTATCATTCATACCTACCCTGAGATCCACATAAGCTTTTATTAGAAGTAGGATGAATAAAGGCAGTTTAATGCTTTGGTGAGGACATATATACACTGAGCGATCCGAGGGAATCAAATGAGGAGCAAAGCAAGGTTTGTTTTTGAAAAACTTATTATAAAACCCCAAGTTACTTGACATGATGAGCAGAAGTGTATTGATTCCTGACCATTCCATTCTTCAACTACCCAAGATGGCATGATAGACACTCCACAGAGTTCACAAGTACAAGGTATGGTTTGGAATATCTCTTATGCTCGCTTCATACCTTTGGATATCATGTCTCACCTTGATCTGACTCCCTTCACTCGGGACGAGCAAAGGTCAAGTGTGAGGGAGTTGTTGACGGCTGTTAAGTACCATATTTATAGTCGTCAACTCCTGCATTTTGACACAAGAAATATACATCCACAGTAGAATAGGGGCTTATACTGACAAATTCCACAAGTGGCAATGTATATTTGAATGCAGGCAATTAGCACAAGAAATAGAGCAAAAGCACACCTTATCCATCCACCACATCAATCCAAGCCTCTCCACCTCAGCCAATGAGGGGCTGCCATGCAAAGTGCCACGGATTGGTGATGTCACCAATCCAAGGGAGGAAGTCTCGACGAATCAGAAGTCGCCACGCGTGTATCACATGGATCCCATGGCCCACCAGAGCACCTAAACCGCCTCAAAACCACGTGGACTCCTGGAACTGCCATAAGGACCCACCTGACAGCCTCCATGAGAAAGCATAAGGCAGGTGGGGCCCACAAGGGGTCGGTCGACCCCACTAGTCGACCGAACCGACCTTGTGGCGCCCAATCCTGGCCTTCCACGTGGTGGTCCCTGGTTGGCTCCTGACTTCATTCCCGAGGTGTTTGGGGTGCCTCCACGCCGGTGCTCAGGCCTATAAATAGAAGGAGAGGGGGTAGAGAATAGGACACACACTTCTTCTCCTCAAGAACGATCCTCTACAGATGCTTCTGTTCTTCATTTAGAATAAAGTGAGTATTTTGACATTCTCAATTAGACTAAAGTGGCATTCATACTGTGTTCTTGTGTTCTTCGTTCGTTCATCATTTAGAGGCTCGTGCTCTTCACGAACACGCTTCCTCGATCTTGTTGACAAGCGAGTTTCTCATACTTTCGTGTTTGTTCATAAGTTAGAGGCTCGTGTTCTTCATGAACACGACCCTTGATCTTCTGTTATAAACACCTAAGTTTGTATCCTGTTTGTATGTCTGCTAGTTTAATCAGAGTTAAGTGGATGCTCCTATATCCTAATCTAGATCATGTTCATCTGTGATCCCTTGCATAGGATAGCGTATATCTGAGTGAGTTCGGGTCTCTCCCTCATGGGTTCGTTGCTCCGTATTTATACGGAGTGCTATAGTGTTTCTACGGGATATCAGACATAGCCGTGCTATAGTAGTAATCGGTGGTGTAGACGTGCTGTCTAGACTACGGGTTATCCTTCGAATGCCCTGTATCCCACGGTTTGTCTTGGGGTAGGCCACGGTAGTGACAGCCGTTGGACCCTTTGAAATCCCCCACGTTCGGATACAGCGTGTAGGCAACCATTTGCTGTGAACCAACTGTTATAGCCAGGAGGGGCCGGTGTCCGAAACGAGAGTTCCTAATCGAGAGGCTGTTCTCAACCCTGCATGCTATCAGCAAGATCCTTTCCATCTTTATCTCATCCTTTAGAGTTGTGTCCTTGGATCATCAGTCCAGGATAGAAGGTAGTACACATCGTTCCTTGGATTCGATACCCTTTGGAATACTCCTTTGGGGAAGTGCTACAGCGGTATTTCCGTGTGCTTGCGGTATACCCGGTTGCTCTTATACGTTCCCTCTAGGTGCACAACTAGTGGTGACGTTAAGAAATACCAACAAGCATGATGTAGGAAGAGGAGCTTTCAATGTCGCCTCAAGAGAAACTATCTTGGTGTGAGATTCATCTAGCCTATCAGGCAACACAGGACAAGAAGTGCAAGCACCTAACAAAGCAGGTCTAGATTTCAATTCATCACACTCAACCCTAAGCACATCTAGTTCCTCAAGAGTAGAGGCATGCTTCTCCTTGAGAGTAGTCAAGTCAGCCAGAAAAACATTGCAATCACTACAATCAACCTCATCAGAAACAACTGGAGTAGCTTTCAAAGAGCCTATCTCATTTCTAGAATCATCAAGCAAGGACTCAAGCTCAACTATCTTGTCCTTAGCATCACCCAACAAAGATCTAAATTCCCTCTTCTCCTTGTTGGTCTTCCTAAGCACATCATCACCGTTATCAAGCAACTCGTTGAGCCTAGCATTCTCCTCTAGCAAGAAGATGGGATCATGTCGTACCTCTTCCTCGGAGTCGGAGTTCGAGTCTGAGCTGTTCTTCCCACCCTTCTTGGAGTGCGCCATGCCGCAAAAGCCTTCTTGTGCGACAAAGCTGAGGCCAGTGAAGTTCTTGTCCGTGTGCCGCTTGTCCTTGCGTCGATCTTGCTCTTCATCGCTGCTCGAGTCGGAAGAAGCATCGCTTGATGTGGAGTCGATGTCGCTTGCTCTGGCAACCACCACTCGAGCCGTCTTCTTCTTGTACCGCTACTCTTCTTAGGCCTTCTCTCGCCCTTGTCCTTGCGCTTGTCCTTGTAGTCGTTCCGGGAGCGGTGCTTGTTGTAGTCATGCTTGGGCTTACCCTTGTAGTCGTTCTTGATCTCCATGGCTTCAGGGCATTCGGCGATGAAGTGTCTGTGCTTCCCGCACCGATAGCACATCCCCGGGCTCCGCCTTGCATTCTTGTGGTTCTCGTACATCCTCCCAAACCTCTTGCTCAACAAGGTGAGATCATCCTCACTCAGCACCTCAAAGTCGTCATCTGGCAAGGGCACAAGACAAGACAAAGAGAAACCAACAGAGTTAGCGTTAGTCCTTGATCGTGAGACAAGAGCCAAACTATGAGGATCAGTGGGGCTCTCGCTCTTGGCTCTCAAGCCATGATTAACCTCTGAAGACCTAAGCTTGGAAAACAGCTCATCAAGCGATAGCGTATCATACACGCTCGACTCCTCAATGGCCTCGATCTTGGCACTCCACACAGACCTATCCAGGGCATGCAAAAGCTTGATAGCTTGATCATGATCCGTGTATGGGAGCACTGTCACATTGGACCTCATGTTGTTGACTATGCTGGTGAAGCACTGTAACATAGCATCGGTCGACTCACCGGGGACATGAGTGAAGTTCTCGTACTCTCTTCGGTAAGTGGAAAACAAACGGGCTTGCACCTGGGCATTGCCAACATGAGCATTTCTAAGTTTAAGCCAAATCTTTCCGGCCACATTCTCTCCGTACACTCGCTCAAACTCCGAGGCACAGAGAGCACAGAGCAAGTAATCAATGGCCTTACTGTTGGCCTCACACATGTCCTGCGATCCTGGAAGCAGAAAACTATCTGGAATGACATAATTTGGATTCTGAGTGACATTCCAAATCAGAGTTCCCTTCCCACACAAAAACGCACCCATGCGCCTCTCCCACATCGGGTAATTCTTGCCATCGAAGTGCGGAGGACCCGACCCCTTTCCATAGTCACCCATCTTTGGATCTTAGACTGGTTAGAATCACGAAGATCCGTAACTTGGCTCTGATACCAATTGAAGGACCGAATAGGCGACCAGAGAGGGGGGGGAGTGAATAGGAGCTGATAAAAATTCTTCCCGAAGGACGAACTCGGCCTATACCCCGATTGCCACTCCGACTACTCGCACACACCAGAGAAGCTCCAGACTAGGCACACACAAGTCTACAAGTCCTAGGGACAAGCCTTGAAACAAAGCGCGGAAGCACAAGACAAAAATCAAAGCACTTGGCCAATTCTGGAAAAGCCAGCGCAGACTGTCCGTGCAGTACGAGCGGACCGTCTGCAAGGGTACGGCGGACTGTCCGTAGGGCCTGCTTGGACTGTCCTAAAAAGGCAACAGAACCACCAGAGATGCACCGAGAAAATTGGACCGTCCGACAGGGCCACGCGGACTGTCCGCCAGTGTCGCGGACTATCCGTGAGGGCCACGCGGACCGTCCAGCAAACTCACAGAAAACCCCAGACAAACTCAGCTCAACCCCAGGCCAAAAAACTTGGCCATGCAGACCGTCCGTGAAGGACTCGCGGACTGTCCGCAAACCGCCTGCAACAAAACCCTAGGGGTGAAACAGATCAAAACACGGACGCGCACGAACATGTGATGAACTGCGATGAACACAGGCCTTGCGGACCGTCCGCCACAGCCACGCGGACTGTCCGGGGCTCACGAACAGAGCAGGAACAGCCTGACCCGTGGGGTCAACTCCTACAAATCCATCACCAGATCTCCCAAACAGCTAGTGCTCTTGAGACAAGATTTAGGGGAGATGATAAGCGTCACAAGAGGAAGCTATGCCCCAAAAATCTCAGCCTCTAACTCACTAAAGCACCAGGAATCGCGGATCACACGAACCACCACCAAGAACTCGGGCTCCAACCAAAAATTCACGAATCGAAGGTGTTTCCCAACATTTGAGGAGTCAAGATCACACACAAAGATGCGCAAGGCATCCACCCATGATCCCCTTAAAGAAATCTGAGAGAAAACGCCCTCAAATCCCCGAATCGAGCAAAGAACGAAACTCCCCAAAAATAGCCCCGAAAATGACACGAAAATCACACAGAGCTAGGAGATCACCGCAATGCTGAATGCATCCATACATCCAGAGGTCAGAGTCTATACAAGAATCTAGCCTAAGGAACACAGAGGAAAAGAAGCAGTCCAGAGCGATCTACCGGGGGAGGAAAACCTAGAGTCCAAGAGAGAGAGAGATGCCATCCACCTCTCCGCTATTTATACGAAGTTCACCAGAGGAGGTAAATGACCACGCTACCCCTACAACTTGAATTGAAGATACAACCCCTCAAGGGTATTTTGGTCAAGTCTTCATCGAGCGGACACACTTCCACTGTGGCCTTGCATAGCATCGACGCAAGCCCCGCGATCACTCCACGTGCCCCCACCTCGAAGCTTCCCGAAGCTCCCGGATCACCGTCTCCATTGCATCGGGCCTCCGGACTTGGTTTTGCGGCCCAAACCAAGAAACCGTCCACCGATGGTTTTGTGGACAAACCAACAAACCCCGCGTGCAAGCTTCGGCCTCGATCCACTACCTTGCACCGGCTCATGTTCACGACTTCAGCCCGCTAGTCTTGCACCGCGCGGCTCGCACTTGACCCCATTAGCCACCGGGTCCATCGAACCAAGCCTACTTGCCTCTCCATCACCCAAAGGCCGCCACGGCTAAGGCCTTTCGTGCTTGTTCTTCACCTGCACCGACACGAGTCAAACCGCAACCTGTACCTGCACACTTAGCCAAGCATCAGTCCACACAATGTTGTCAATCACTCATCAATAAGGAGTGACCCTCCACTGGTCCTCGGACACACCTGGTCCTCAGTAAGTTATCCTTAGTTTTCATTCCAATAAAATTTTGATCTTAGAGTAACAAGCTACTTTCGCTCTATATCTTCTGCATTCTTGCTGGGGCAGGCTCAGGGGTGATGTCCAGCTAGACACTCCTTGAGTTTGCACCATGGTACTAACCTCCCACAGCACCACAACCACACCTACTGCGCCACCTATGGCAGGAGGGTCCTCTGTGGGGTACATGTTCGGGGTTATCCCTGGATATGCACCTGGTTGGGACCAGCCCACCTACCATCAGGGTGCGAGTAGTACGCCTTGGGCTGACGTGAGCAGAGACCGGTGGGCTACACCCACTAGTTCCAGCTCTGGTGGTCCACCTCCATCTTCGTCCTTCAGACGACACTCTTCGGCCTCTGCACGAGAGGCTCAGCTCGCGCAGCAGCTGGGAGAGCTCACCGTCTAGGTCACGGGAGTGGAGGAGACGCTGAACACACACATTGAGGCTAACTCAGTGTGGTAGCGTCAGACTGGCGAGAGGATTGACACCGTGCAGCAGGCGCAGCAGCGATAGATAGATGAGCAGAGGGCTTTCTATGCGAGTCAGGGTTTCTTCTACCCTCCACCGTAGTGAGCCTGAAGCTAGCTCGGGGGAGGCCCCCCATCCTGAGGTAACTTGTATCTTCCTTTGTTTTCAGAATGTCTTATAATGAAAACCCATAAAAATCTGCAAAATAAAAAGACCAAAAAGATTTATTTGCTTTCATCATCAAGTTTGATTTAGTTTGCTTTGATATGCATAGTAAGAATGTTTTGCCTCTATGGTTGAAATGATGAATAGTTGCTCTGTTTATTCTTCTCATATGTCTTGCTTACAGCTTTGTATCCTACCTACATTTTGAGTTTGTTGGCTTGAACGTTCAAACCTTAGCTTGAAAACTGTGGGTAGCAAAAAGCATGATCCATGCCTAAGTTGTTGTGAGACATGATATGGTATAATAGAGTGCTATGATCTTGTACCTAGTGATGCTTGACATCCGGAGTTTTCCTTTTTGAAAAAAAATTTAAACATGATGAGTTCCTTAATGATGAGCATTTCCTATCCAAGGCCATATGTAGATTCTAGCTCGTGTTAGCCTCCACATATGCAACTTGTTCTCTCATTGAGCTTTGTCAAATTGTTGTGACCCTTGTTAGAACTCATACTCCCCTGATCAAGATCACGTACACGTTCATGCTAAAACTTCCACATGGAAGTTAGCATTCATCATTTGTTCCATTTGCTTACGCATTCTTCCACAAATAAAACTCTATGCATCTTTGTATCATTCATCCCTCTCCGGATATCTCCAAAAAGAGATGAAGGGCTAGTTGAAAAAAAAGAGAGAGAAGCATGCATGCTAAATCATGGCAAAATAAAATAAAGAGAGCTAGCCCAAATCTCAAAAAATCCCAAAAGGAGAAAAGGGGATTGATATGTGCAAGAAAAAGAGTTCCACCATATAGATGGTAATAACTAGTACCTACTCTAGGGCTAGTGTCCACCTTACCATCAATCCCTCATTTTTATATAAAGTTTGGTAATATCTAGCACCCATTTCCGGGCCTAGTATACACCTTACCATGCTCATCACACACATATGCACATCTTGATCAAGATGTATGCTTGTTTCTTCCAAGGATCCAGTTTTTGACTTAGCAAAATATGAGAGACAAGTATGCCACATTTCTTCCCTACCTACAGCTCCACATAAGCCTATTAGGAGTAGGATGTAAAGAAAGGCAACTTAATGCCTTGGTGAGGAACCATACACTTTGAGCGATCCGAGAGTATCATTTGAGGAACTCTGATTTTCTTTTGAAAAATTTGCAAAACCTCCAGATTAATAGCTGATCAAGGTATGAGTGATTATGCATTTACTATATAACCATTCTGTCTCTCAACCGCCCAAGGCAGGTGAAGCTACATGCCCCACGTCATCAACCGAATGGTAAGAACATTGCCAACTTGTTCAACTCTTGGTAGAGTACTTTGCTGTATGTCTGCCATAAGTTAAGGATACGACATTGTAGCTACTCCTGATCAACCAAACTAAGTCTCCAATGTCTTGCTTCGAGATGAGCAAGAGGTTAGCTTGGGAGAGTTTGTTGACGGCTGTTAAGTACTACTTTCAATCATCAATATTCTCACATAAATGGAGGTATATGCATTATTTACTTGCATTTTGGTTTGAATAATGTAGTTCCACTTGTCTTTGGAGATTATTTGTATGTAGGTGAAATAAGCATAAAAAAGATGGAAACCCACCTTCTATGGAATGATTCATGCCAACTCAGCTGAGGAGATGGCTGCCACCTAGGAAACATGTGGCAATCCACGTCACTGATCCAAGGGAGGCACTCACCGACGAATCAGAGAGCGACATATGGACCTCACAAGGATCCATGGGCCCACCTGAGCTCCAACTTATCAGGAAACTTGGCATGCACGGGGAGTGACTAAAGGGCCCACCTGGAGGCCACCCAGAGGAAGCACACCAGGTGGGGCCCCCCTAGATGGTCGGGCGATCCTAGGATCAACTGAACCGACTTAGGGGCGCCACATCCTGGCCTTCCACGTGGTGCTTCGCCATTGGTCACTTGCTGCATCCCCAGGTGTTTTGGAGGCATTTGGTGCCCGAAGCAATCCTGGTCCTTGCCTATAAATAGAAGGGGACGGGCTCCATTTCTCACACACATCTCTCTTGACTCTCCTCTCACTTTTAGTTTCTAAGGCTAGGGGGTAGGCTAGAGTAGCTCTTATTCAGGTTCCAAGTCTACTTTGGAGTCTAGGTATGAGTTCTCTTGTATCTTTATTTCTATGTATGACTTTGATCTACTTCAGTTATTCAGCTATTTCATATAAAGTTGTGGTAGATCATATGATTGATATGTTCTTGAGTTCATCCATTGTTCATCATTTAGAGGCTTGTGTTCTTCGTGAACACTACCTTTCGATCCAGTTGAAGGATGATTTACTCATTCCTTATGTGCTTGTTCAAAAGTTAGAGGCTCGTGTTCTTCACGAACATGACCCTTTGATCTTGTTGACTAGACATAAGAGAGTTTGTATCCGTTTGTATGACTAGCCCTAGTTTGATCTTGTTTGATAGCATGTTTGTGTTACATGAAGTTTGTGCTTAAGCTACGGTACTCGGTCTAAGTTGACCAGTCTTCTAGTGGCTCTCACCTTGGGTCACAATAGCCCGAGCCGGGTGAAGTCTAGCAGCAACGCAGGAATGGTGCCTAGGTTGTGTGGCCACGTTGGTTATGAGCTTGCCCCTCGTAACGATTGAGGTAGGCCGCAGTGGTGACAGCTGTTGGACCCTTTGAAACCCTCCGCGCTGGGGTATTGCTGTAGGAGTCTAAAGGATAGTTTCACAGAGTGCTGGTCGTCGCGGGCTATCTCCCCGTTTATACCTGGGTGCTGAACCTTACCTTTCATGCAATGCTTTATGCTTATCTCTTGTATCATCTAACTCTGTATGCTTAGTACTATAGAACCTAGAGCTAGCTTCGTATGTCCCCCCTAAGCCATAGAATGCTAGTGTAGAGATAGATCAAAGTGTGTGTCACACTACCCCTATCATATCATTTATCTTACCCCTGTCTTTGAGCTGTTGTCTTCTATATCTATCTCTTGGTTTACATTCAGTGCAAAAGCATAAGTCTTTATATCCACCATTGCCTTCCACGGATACGATACCCTTGGAACACTCACTTCCCTGGGGAAATGCTACAATGGTTTATCTGTGCGCTTGCGGATTCGCTCATGATCGTTAGATTTACCTTTGGCAAGTCTTGGAATACTCTAACTCGGCGTCGTTAGTAGTGACGTTAAGAAACGCCAACACGCACCATGTGGAGCCCACGTGTGCACCACGTGCACGCCCACGCCAGCCCCTACGCCACGTCAGCCCTTGGCCCACGCGTCAGTCACTCTCTCCCCTCTGTTTTTGCTAGGTACACCCAACTAAGTGCACACCAAAGCTTAGTTAGCCATCTTAAAAATTCCCAAAAAATCACCATAAATGTTAGAGTCTATTTTAAGCCCAATCATGCTCTTTTCACCCAAATCTCACATGTCTAGCCCCTAGAATAATTTCTGATATCTTTTTCGTATTACCGGGCCCATATTTTATGCACCCGATATAAGTGATTCTCTTCGTTTCGATCCCAAAACCCTAGGAAACCCTATCCTCTCTTCTTTAACCCATGTTTGATGAATTGTTATGCATGATTTGCATGATTTACATTTTCCATATAACTACGCTTTATCGAGGACAACACTAACTTCGAGAACCCGATCGACGACCCGGATTATGAGGAAGAAGCGCTGAACGACCAGGACTACGATGAAGGCAAGTTCCACAGCATTCCTTGACTTCTACCATCCAGATAACTTCTCACCTTTACTTCATGCTTTCCTGCTTAAATACTACCAATTCTACATTCTGTATTTACCTTTTATGAATTATGCTTTTAGATGGAATATGGTAGTTGCGTGAATTGGATTAAAGTAATACAACCTCTAAGGATGGACTTGGGAGTACGGGGGCAACCTCAGTGGAGGATATTGTCCATGATTACTCCGGTCGTATAAGGTACGGTTCATGGGAAAGTTTTTCTAGTGTTTTTGTATGGCCGCACAGGCCAAAAAGGCATAGCCTCCAGGAATGCCTACTTATGTGAGGACTTAATCCTCACCCCGCCACTGCAGCTAGTAAACCACCCCAAGGAGCCATGATGGGCAATGAATACGCTGGAGCAAGACCTTCGCAGAGTCTCAGGTCCGGTCGGCACGGGTCATCGGGTATGTTATGGCGTCAGGGTGACGCGGTGGTATTCTATACCACGTTTATATTGTTGCATCTTTTTCCCGGGAAACTAGATCCACGTAGCGGATGGTGGTGGAATGACCCCAGTGTAGACATGGGTGGAGCTAGGGAATATAGTCTAGGATTGGATGATAATGTAGTCCATCAATAGACACCGGTGGGTATGGGTTTCGTAGATCAGTCCCGCCTCCGTACAAGGTATGGGCTGATCGACCGTGCGGGTAAAGCGTACCCCTCTGGCCAGAGTTACGAATCTATTCGAATAGCCGAGGCTCACGGTTATGAGTCCACTTAGTAAAACTCCCATTGATTAGTATAGAGATGCTTTGGTTAAGGATAATTTGGACTTGAGTCGGGTTTGTCCTTAAATGGAGCCCGAGTATGGTATAAGGCCAGATCGGGTTGTCCCTGACGGAACCCGGATAAAGTTTATACAATTAGGGGACTGGTAGGGAAGTGAACCCCCTTCAGGACCAAAACTACTTTATACTGCTGCATTACATACCTCTCTCTTTCGCACTTAAATACCGTACTTTACATTCAGTAACATGGATGTGTGCTTAGGCCCACTAGTGGCCGATTCCCCTCTGTTTTGGTCTTGTTCGCTATGGAATTTGCTGAGTACCCTACCTGGTACTCACTCTTGCTTCCCCTATCCCTTCTACCAGACGAAGAACCAAAGGCTGTTGATGGAGAGGATCTACTGGGTCCGTGCTAGGAGTCAAGATGCCTGAGGTGTGAGTCCGCTACGTAGATCGCCGCTGCTTGAATAAGGTTGAGGCTACAACCCCACTTGTATAGAGTGCGCTTTTCTCTTTTTTTTCAAACTTATGTAAAATATTTGAATAAATAAATGAAGTACTGTTGTGATACTTCTTGTGCGAAGTGCCCGTATCATCTAATGATCTAGGGAATGATACGAAAAGGCATTCGGACCCTCCCCTATAGGGAAGGTCCCCACAGTTAATGGGCTGGAGTGAGCTAGAAGTTTCAACTTGTGTCTGTCTTGAACCCCTGATTCATACATTTTCTTTTACCCCCTTCAATAAATAACCTACCATAAAGTACGATTGGTTTCAGAGTTTAGTTTTTTTCCTTTCATTCATTTTATTTCTCTACTAATTATGTTCCCTTCTATTTCTCAATTTTATGCGGTGTCTTTTTTTAAAAATATCTACCCTACGTTAGACATAAACATATCTGTGCATTACTAAATGGAAACATGCATATACAACAATAAAAACTTTAAAGTATTTGTACCATTGTCATTATGCAGTATAAAACTAGAACAAAACACATCTTAATTTGACCTCTTAAATTAGTGTACTCCCTCCATCCATAAACATATGATGTAAGCAGAGGGGAGATAGAGGGCTTGAGTGCCCCCCCCCCCAACCAACAACTCCTCTGCAGTACTGCAGAAGGACTCGGCCCACTGAGTACCACCTGGTCCACATGCAGTGACTGTGAGTGCCTTTGCAGTACTCCATAGGCGGCTCGTCCCCCCCCCCACCCCCACCCCACGCACACACGCAAAAACTTGCAAAAAGTAAGTTTGGATTGGATATGGGCAACCCAAGTCGAGTGACCATCAATCGTGTAACATCAAATTCAATTAATGTACATAAAAGCTTCTTGTCGGTTACAAACTCTTACATGTCCTTTCTTTGTCTACATCTTTAAACTTTTAAGTGTTTCTCTTGAATGTACCACACTTAATTTTTTAACTTGGAATGTTTAAGGACCTAGATGCCCACTTTGATAGTTTATAAACCTAGGTGAATTTCCTGGAAAAGCTTAAGTACCCTTTACATTTCACGTATACTAGGAATGTATCATCAGTGGCGTAGCCAGCAGTGGGTCTAGGGGGGGTTGGAGCCCCTCCTAGTGCTGGCAATGCCATGGTAGTCCCCTAAGCTTTCCCTTCAAAATTGAGGAGGTAGAAGAGGGAAAGAAGGAGCTAAAGGAGGAAGAAGAAGAACAAGCCCCCCCCACCTAAATCCCAATCCTAGCTTCGTCACTGTGTATCATTATTGTTAGACATTGGATGCATAAGTTGAGTAAATAAAATAATCAAGAGATCTTCATTGAAATGGCTATTCCAAAAGATGCTCAAATGTGTCACCAACTGGACAGGTATGTTGGTGTTAGAATAATCAGCATGAATTATCACCTTATTTTGTTAAAAAAATCACCTTATTTAAAATATAAAGCATAAACTAATATGTTGTCCTGGGGGTGTTTGGATGGAGGGGTAAATGGGGCAAATTTACCCGAAGGTACCAAACATGTGGGGCAAATGTTTTGCCCCCCTAATTCCATTTACCCCTAAAAAGTAGCAAATTGAAGCAAAATTGTGGTGGATCTCAGCCTTCTCTCACATCCATATACACATTTACTCCTTAATCCAAACACCTCAAAGAGTAAATGTTATTAGAGACAAATGAAAAGAGAAAAACATTTGACTTGGAGTAAATATTTACCCTCGCATCCAAACAGGCCCCTTGTATTAAAGTGACATATTCAATTCGTCATTGTAACCACCACAAATAGCACTATTCATCCATATTCAGTACATAATTTTTTTCCTGGCCCATCTAGTGATGTAATAGAATACTAAGTCTCTGCAGCAACAGAAGAGTTGCCATTAGTGATGTAAGATCGAAGTTGTTGCACAAATTCATCGATGTACCTCTCGTGAAGATCTTTATCGGCTACAACCTCTTGCATCTTCAAGGCATTTGCTACGAAGACCCTCCCGGCCGGTATCTTCCTCTACCATGACGGCCCGAACTGCGCTGGCAACGCTATGGCGATCAAAGGACCCATCGTCCTCATCCTATGGCACCTGCAGCCCTACCTTCCTCCCCTCCATGAGTCGCGCATTGGACCCTTGATCCGTGGCGATGGGCAGCATTTTTTTAGAAAATGGAATTAATTCCGGCCTCTGCAACCGCACACAGCCAAGTTCTTACAATGAATTGAGCTTCAAAGCTGCTCACCAAAATATAAATAAAAGTTCACCAATTTTAAAGGAAATCAAATGCAAAGTCTATTATTATTTCTCCAACCGTTCTTGGCGAAGATTTCTAAAGCAATGACTTCCAGCGCTTTACTTGTCACCCGTACTGATTCCCTAGTATCTTCACGTTGCAACAGGGACCAAAATCATAGCCAATAAGCTCCCCTGAATACAACCTGCATAAAAGAGGTGAACTGTTTTTTCTCAAAAATAATATCATTACGAGTACACCAAATCGCCCATATAAGAGCAGCAACCCCCACATAGATCAAATTTTTTGTCTTATTATCTATGCCTGTTAACCAATTCCGCATCATATGATTTATTGATCTGGGTTGGGTTAATCCTGTAGCTATGTTAACAACTCTCCAAATTGCCTTTGCATGTTGACAATCAAGAAAAAGGTGCCTAATTGTTTCATTCTGGTCACAAAAGCAACATTTCATACTCCCAGACCAGTTCCTCTTAGCTAGATTATCCTTTGTTAAAATAACACCTCGTTGGATGTACCAAAGGAAAATCTTTATTTTAAGAGGGATCTTTAGCTTCCAAGTAAATTTATTCATAAAAGGAGTACCCTGATTTATGAGATACTGATACATAGAAGTCACAGTAAAATTGCCATGTCTATGCAAGCCCCAGGTAAAAGTATCCCTCCCATCAAACATGTGGTAGGAAGCTGTTTTAGCTACAAGGTTATGCCAAGCAGTCAGTTTATCCCCAACTAAAGCTCTTCTAAAAGAGATTCCATGGCGTTTGGTTCATAACATTTGCCACTGTAGCATGTGGATAGTAGACTATATTATACAAGTTAGGAAATTGCTCTTTGAGTGGTTTCGAGCCAATCCAAGTATCTTCCCAAAATCTAGTTTGTGACCCATCCTTTATCTGGAATGTCCCACAACTTAGAAAATCTTCCCTAACCTTTAGCAAACCTTTCCAGAAATGCGAGTCTCCAGGTCTAATTGTAACCTGGGAAAGACATTTTGAACTCAGATATTTGTTTCTAAGTAAGGTTTGCCACATGCCATCTTCATTCAACAATTTAAATAACCATTTGCTGAGTAGACATTTGTTTTTAGTCCAGAGGTTTGCTATTCCCAAACCTCCTTGATCTTTAGGACGACACAAGATGTCCCATTTGGCTAGGTGATATTTTTGTTTATTCCCGTTGCCTTGCCAACTGAATCTAGATCTATAATAATCTAGTCTTTCCAAAACTCCTTTAGGGATTTCAAAGAAGGACATCATAAACATAGGGAGGCTGCTCAGGACAGAGTTTAATAAAATCAAACGCCCCCCATATGATAAATGTTTGGCTCTCCAGGTACTTAGTTTGCACTTGAATCTTTCCTCGATAACATCCCAATCCGCATTGCGGAGTTTGTTGTGGTGCATCGGGATTCCTAAGTACCTGAAAGGGTATGATCCTATTCTGCAGCCAAACAACTCGGTATAAATTTGCTCATACTGTTTGGCTTCTCCATAACAAAATAGCTCACTTTTGTGGGAGTTGATTTTTAAACCTGAAAGTTGTTCAAATATGCATAGCAAGAGTTTCATATTCTTTGCTTGCTCCAGGTCATTATCCATGAATATAATTGTGTCATCTGCATATTGCAAAATTGACAATCCATCTTCCACCAAGTGAGGTATCACTCCATTGATTTGGCCATCATCTTTTGCCCTCTTAATTAATATGGAGAGCATATCTGCCACGATATTGAATAGGATAGGCGACATGGGGTCTCCTTGTATAAGACCCTTTTTTGTTTGGAAGTAGTGTCCAATGTCATCATTGACTTTGATGCCCACACTTCCTCCAGAAATAAAATTTTCAATCCATGTACACCATCGTGGACAAAATCCCTTCATTCTAAGGGTTTGTTGTACAAAGGACCATTTTACCTTATCATAGGCCTTTTCAAAGTCCAGTTTAAGAATGACACCATTAAGTTTTTTGGTGTTTAGTTCATGGATAGTTTCGTGCAAAATCACTACCCCTTCCATAATATTTCTTCCTGGCATAAATGCCATTTGGGATGGTTGGACCACTTTGTTAGCCACACCCATGAGTCTATTAGTAGCCACCTTGGTGAGAATTTTGAAACTCACATTGAGTAAGCAAATTGGCCTGTATTGTTGTATCCTTGTTGCCTCTTTTATTTTTGGTAGTAAAGTAATTATACCGAAATTGAGACTGTATAGAGGAAGGCGCTCTTCATAAAAATCAGTGAATAGTGCCATGAGGTCTGCTTTTATAATTTCCCAGAAAACTTGATAGAATTCAGTTGGAAATCCATCAGGGCCAGGAGACTTATTATGCTCCATTTGGAACACTACCTCTTTTACTTCCCGCTCGGTGAACGGTGATGTGAGGAAATTATTTTCCTCTTCTGTCACCTGAGCTATGTCATTATTTTGATTTTCCACCATGCTAAAATTATTATCCTCTGGTGGTCCAAACAACCCTTTGTAATAGTTTGTGATATATGCTTTCAATTCAGCATCACCCACTATTACACCATCTTCTTGTTCTAATTTGAAGATGCGTTGTTTTCTATGTTTACCATTAGCTACCAAATGAAAATATTGTGTATTATCATCACCTTCGAGAAGGTCCTTTGTTTTAGCTCTCTCATACCATTTTACTTCCTCCACCCTTAATAATTGAACTAATTCCTCATGGAGGTAATGTTTCAAATTCAACTCTTGATCTGAGAGCACCCTTTTCTCGGCCTTTTTATCTTGAACTGCGATGGGCAGCATGATCAGAGGATGCCCATGTAGAAGCCCTTCGATAAGTGAGCTCCGGCCACACTACGTCAAGAATGCACCAACAACACCATGGGCCAGTATGGTGATCTGAGGGACCCACCCCATGGTCACCAGCCCACGGCCATGGATGTGCTCCTCGAAGCCGGGTGGGAGGACGTCGGCTTCGGCGACGCCGTCGGGCTTCCTCAGAGCCCAGAGGAAGCGTGTCCCGGCGAGCTCCAGCCCAAGAGCAAGCTCCTGCACTAGCTCCATCGGCAGCGGCACCTCACTCCCCAGCGCCAAGTACACGACGGACTTGGGTGGCTACGCGTCCAGCCAGCGCATGGCTCGTCGTCCCCGTTCGCGTCGGCGGAGCTGCGGCCTCCGTCGGGCGACGGTGGCAGGAGGCCGATCGGAACTAGTGGCTTGCCGAGGAGCTTCGCCGCCTGCGGGAACGTGTCAGGCTCCCACTCCGGGTAGCTCCAGATGGCCGCGATCGTGCATTGCTCAAGGTTCAGCGAGGCGCGCCGGAGGATGGACATGCTTGACGCGCCGAAGGGTGCGCAGAGCGCCCGATCTTCTCCCACTCGAAGCGTGGCATGGCGGCGTCCGGCGGTCTATGGCGATGAGCTGCTCAAACACGGAGGAGGCAGCGGCGGCGAGCTCTGCGCGCTCCGACGTGCCGTAGCCGATGGCGGCGATCACCACCGCGGTCGGCTGGAGCATCGTGCATGGCACCCCATGCTCGGAGGCCACGACGGAGGCCCAGTGGCTTAGCGTGTCGACGAGGACCCAGTCCGGCCTCTCGCCACTGGCATCGCCAGCGGTGGCAAGGTACTCGGCGAAGGGCGCGGCGAGGCTGTCGAAGGCATCGAAGAGGGGCTGGAGCTTGTCACCGGGAACGTCGTTGGTGCACTCAGCGCTGTCGGGAAGGCCCACGACGTGCGGGAGTGGGAGCGCGACGAGGTCGATGGCGTGCTGCCACGGCGGGAGGCGTGCGAGGTTGCGCGGCGTGGAGACAAAGGAGATGCAGTGGCCGCGCGATGCCAGGCGCTCGGCGAGCTCCAGGTACAGGAGGATGTGGCCGAACGCTAGCCGTGGGCACAGCACGATGCTCAGCGGCCGCCTGGAGGGGTGCGAGAGCGACGTTGACCCAGCGGCGGGGTCCATGGCGGCCGTAGCGATGATCAGAGGTCAGAGGAGCTACTGTTTTTTGTAGGGATGTATTGGTAATATTGGACATGGATCTTTCTGCAGCTGCACCTCTAGATTGCTGCCAGGCGTCAATTGAAGCAGGTTGAAGTTGCCTATTGAAAATCCTGAGAGAAAGATTCCAAGGTCACATGGTCCAGTTTAGTTTAAGCTAGGCGGCTTAGAGGTTGTCACATGATCTCATTGTGGAACCCTTTAATTAATCGCAAATTCTATACCGAGAGGGCTCTCCAGTTAGGCTTATCTCGAGACCCCAACGCATCACCATTCATTTTAGATGGAACGTGCGGGCTGTGTGCCCGTGGAAATGAGCAGACGCGACACCCCGGCAGCAGGTGGGCGGGCGAGTTGGCGGCGCAGCGGTGGCATCGCCGCCTCTTTTCGCCGTCGTTGAGGACCTACCTCACGCCGTCCTTCGACACCGTCACCTCTCAGGAAGGCGGTGTGTTCGGGTACTCCTCGTCATCCTCGGGCGGGCTGGACCTTGGGTTTGATGCCTCGCTCCTCTGTTACCACCATGCCTGCTTCGCCGCATCCGTGGACCTGGACAACCACGTCCTCCTCTACTCCCGCAATCGCTGCCGTTGCCGCAGATGAGGATGGCGTACCCTGCGGCCGATGATGGGGTTTGGGCGGCTGGTGGTGGCCGCTACGGCTCCAACTGTGAGGTAATTGTGCTGCTCTCCAGATCTAGTTTCACTGACATGTCGGGTCCGGTTTTTCATCGTTGGAAATGCCTAGCTGATTGGGTCATCAAGTAGTAATGGTTCTGATTTGCTGTGATGGTTGGACCACTAGTTTAGTTAATGCCATGGATGCATGATTCAATGCTTTCTACTTTTCTTCTCAAACAATATGAAGTCAGCTGGACAGTGTTGTGGAATTGCCTAATGTAGGCCTTGTTGTACTAAGGATTGTCCAATGTAATTTAATGCAACAAACAGATTAATTCTTGTGATCATATTTTATGGATTGATAGTGATCTGTGATTCTATTCTCTGTATATGTTACTCTACATGTAGCCCACATTTTTTACTTGGCATCAGTGCACATATGTTGTCATGAAGTTCATATCTTTTAGGCCTTTTAGTTTGTATAAGTTCTTCCTTTTGGTTCATCTTATTTTCTAGATCTCTAGAACCGGTAATCACTACAAGGAATGTGCCGACTAGTGACACATAAAAAGGGCAATTCTCATCATAAACCGTGATTAATGACGCTGGTTGTTACAAAAATGCTCCGTCATTAATCGAGCGTCACAAACCGCGATTAATGACGAGACCTTATTTCGTGGCGTCATGAGTTTAATGACACGCATAATTTCGTGACACTTGTCGTTATAAACCTATTTCGGTGGTTGCGCCACGTCGGACCGAGATCCATTGTGGCTCCGACGTGGCAGGGGGTTATGACGATTTCGGTTCGTCACAAATTGAGGCCCGGTCCATGTAAGAGCCTTTGTGAGCCTAATATTGTTGGACCAATTTTAGCCCGTTTTAGGTTTTCGTATTATTTTTTTGGCCATTCCGTAAATGTTTGTTGCACGCTATATTGGGTTGTTTTATTTTGGGCCCTAGTCCATCTAACGAACTTGGCCCATATTGCATTATGCAGGGACATATGATTTTGGGAAATTATCCCCAGGGCCTTTCCTGGGCCTCGGCCCATATTGCATTTCGCAGGGCACTATTTACTATTCTTGCTGCTGATCGCCAGCACATAATCAGACAACAAAACAGATCATTTCCCACTTCCATATAATTCACACTACATTCAGGGAATAGTTCAACTAGTACAATTGTGCAACATACATCAAGTATGCATCGAATCGAATCAACGTACAACAAGTCATCAGCAACACAAGTTCACCAGGACCACACTTCAGTTGAGAGGAGGACAAACCTAGCTGAAATTTATCAAACCTTGGATCAGATTATGCATGTCATTTGTGCTCTTCTTCAAAGCTTCAAGCACTTCTATTTGAGACTTCAATGTTGTCTCCTGTTGTTGAGCCTTCAATCTCAGTTCGCTCATCTCGGCCTCCTGTTCAACAATCTTCTGCCGCAGTTGTACCCCCCTTGCTTCTCATTGTCAAGTCCAGCTCGTATTTCCTGAACCTGAAGTGCAGTAGTAACCCTTGTCTTTTTCATGGAGGGTGGGCGGATGCTAGCAACCTCCCGAAAAGTCCTAGATTGGACAACTTCCGCCACTGCTTCAGCAGTAGTCTTTCCTGGTTGGACGCCTTGAGGTTCAGCGACAAGTTATTCCATGCGAGCCTAAAACAGGAAATAAAATGAATGGTTTAAAATAAAATACTCACACATGTTTCTAGTATTGTTGCAAAGAAGAATGCAAAATCAGACAAGTACTTACAATGCCTGCCTGTACTGGAGCAGTGAAGCCATTCTTGCTACAGTGGAAGGACTTGAAATAATCAAGTGGACTTATCCCTTCTCCTTCAGCAGAATACTTCTGCCTCTAAATATGTTTCAAAAACAGGCATAATTATTAAAGTGCTAGCATTGAAAATGGTTCATGAAATAAACTATAGAGCAAAAACATGACTTGTTCATCTACTTACCACAAGATTAGCTTGTACAACGTAGCTTCGAGATCCCGTGTGCTGATGGTACTTGACCTTTCCTCGATTACAGGTGTTTGTACTACACCTCAGCTTTACAATAATAAGAACTCGTGTAAGAAATAAGAATAAGAACAATATATCAGTACATGGAAATGTGGTAGTGGCAAGTTGAAGTTCTATCATACCCTGTGCTCAGGGGAAGACCACATGTTGACCAGTGCCTTCCACTGGGTGTCGGTCAGATTGGTCATAGGAGATTTAGTTGGGACTGCATTTGTTGGAACATCATTGAAGTACTTTTGCTTCAGGCGATACCTCGTCTGTCTCTGTATCGACTTCAGCATGTCACTGCACACTGCCCTTACAGGTTCACTGATGGTGTCCATGTCAAATTGCCCCTAGAACAACACAATTATCAGAAAATTGGATGATAGGAATGGACACAAAGAACGATGGTAGTAGATGAGTGGACATATGCACACCGCTAGTTTGCCCATGTAGTTCTTGAGATGGTCTTCAGTCTTTTCAGCATCTTGTTGGTTCTTCTTCGGCTTGTAGTCCTTCTAGCAAGTAAGGATCGGTACATGCCTATGCAATATGATCCCACCTTCTGATGCAAACTTTGCATCTTGCATTGGTGACTCTGGTCGTTTGAGCCCTTCTTAAATGTGTATAGGGATGTTGCCATTTAAGCCTCGGATAATTCGGTCCAGATCTCTGCCCAATCTTCTTGAATCCCGCGGCCCCTGTTGTGCTCTGGAAGGGCGTGCATCACCTAACAAGTTTGTTACAACCATACAAGTTAATAATTATTCAGTTGGTAATTGGAACATTCGAATATGAAATCAAATGACTTGCCTTCTATAGTCGTCATGTCGATGATGTTCTCATCGTGGGTTGCTATTGCTTGGCCTTCAGTCTGTAATTCTTGTGTATCAGGAGTTGGCCCACTCCCATCAGCTAAAGTCAATTTCTTTGCCTTGGTCCTAGTCAGTCTAGGAGGCATTTTTGTACGGTCATCTGGTGCCCAAATTCTCTTGGTCCCTCTTCCTCCACTTACAGGTATGCTATGAGTGACCTGATTACACAAAATTCAACAAAACGAGAAGTTCAGAAGCAATCCTGCATAACTAATATGTGAAACGAGTTCATGTTAAGATTACCTCTTATTGACATGTCTCTTGGTCAGATTCATGTTCGTCAGACGGGTTGTACTCCGGATCCGGATCTTGTATTCTAGTATCGTTGTTACCCTTTCTGCTTGGCCGGTCAGGTGGTAAAAGTGATTTAATTTTATCGAGGCCAAGCACAGAGAAGAATGTGTGATTCCTCAAAACATTAATGTCCCTCTACCGCTCGTAATCGGTGCGCACGTCTACTTCTGTTAGGAAAGGAGAGAAACTTCTGTAAGGTTGGCCTACCACTATAAATAAAACTAGATATAAAAACTTCTATAAGAACCAGTAGGATGTTCCTAGCTGAAACAAGATCCTGAAATGGATGTTCTTAGTCAAAACAAGTTCCTGAGAAGAACTAGTGAGAAGAACTAGTGTAGACATGGGATCTGTCAGATCTAAAAACTTCTATAAGAACAAGTAGGATGTTCCTAGCCGAACAAGATCCTGAAAGGATGTTCCTAGTCAAAACAAGATCCTAAGAAGACCTACTACAAACATGGGATCTACCTGATAAAAAAAACAAGTGCACACATGGGATCTGCCACATGGGAAAACACGCAAGTACGAATCCACCGGGGAAGCTGAACCGAGGAGGAAAACATTGTACCTTGTTCTGGATATTTCCTTCGTACAACCTTCCCTCCTGGTGCCATTGTGTCGTCGTCGCTGGTTCTACAGAGGCAGATGGGAAAGGGGCTGAAGCTATGAGCGGTAGATTTGGGACGATGGAGGAGAGGAGGTGAAGATTTGGGGTGGTGGCGAGGAGGGAAGGGGAAATGGGGGCGGAAAGATTTGAGATGGCGAGGAGTACAAGGGAGGGAAGGGACGGGGGTGGGGGTAATTTATCCATTTCGGTGGAGGGCCCTGTCAGATTACAAATATACCCTTTCATTATGGGTGGTGGCTGAAACGGGGTGTGTTGACGGCTGAAAAGTGCCATTTTTATGGCCGTCAATTCCTGCAAATTGGAGCATGAATTGCACATCCAAACTAGAATAGGAGCTTAAACTCATATTTTTCACCAGTGTCGATGTCTATTCGAATGTAGGTATTTAGCACAAGAAATGGGAGGAATCCATGCACTTTCATTCCACTCCAATCCAAGGCACTCAAATACTGGCCAATCAGGGGCTGCCACATGGATTCTCCTGGATCCATGATGTCACCAATCCATGTGAAGAACTCTCGACGAATCATATGCTGCCACGTCAGCATCGCATGGATCCATGGGCCCACTTTGCTAACTGAACCGCCAGGAAACGTGCCATGGACGAAGGAGAGGCATTAGGGCCCACATGGAAGCGAGCCAGAGGAAGCACAAGCCAGGAGGCTGGCCGGGAGCTTCGGCCGACCCTAGGATCGGGCCAACCGACCTAGGGTCGGTTGATCTCCCCCCTCTACGTGGTGCTCGCTCATTAGTCCTTGGCTGCATCCCGGGGTGTTTTGGAGCACTTGGAGCCTCAGAGCAAGCTACCCCCTTGTCTATAAATAGGAGGGGAGGGGCTCCATTTCACACACACCACCAAGCTCTCAAGTTCCACTTCTCTCTTGTGTAGCTCTCTCTCTCCCTCTCTCTAATTTTGCCCATGTGAGGTGATTCTCACCTCTATGTGGTAGAATGGTGATGAGGAGAGATCTATATTAGGATTAGTTGAGAGGTAGAGTAGGGGTGAGGAGTGAGTTGATGTCCTCGTGGATGCTTGTTCTTCATTTAGATCAAACTGAGTATTTCAGCATTTCTTATTTAGGCTATAGTGGACATCATTGCATTCTTGGTTTGTTCTTGTGTTCTTAGCTCATTCATAAGTTAGAGGCTTGTGTTCTTCGTGACACAAGGCTTTGATCAAATAGAGCTAGCTCAGTAGTTCAAATACCTGTTTGCATGCTCCAATCCTGTTTAGCTAAGTGAGGCTGCTATATCTCATTTGTCTGCATCCATAGCTTCCTTTCTGCTCCATAGCTCGATGAATAATAAGATGGTTTGACTCCGTTCTTTCTCTAGTTCGTGGGTCTGTGTTTATACGGTTGCTATAGTGTAGTTAGCGGGTCGACAACGTAACCACACTATAGTATTTATCTGGGGTACAGACGTGGTGTCTGGGCCCTGGTTCTCCTGCGAAGACCGCATACGCCCCGTAGTGTAGAGGTAGGCTGTAGTGGTGACAGCCTGTTGGACCCTTTGCAAACCCTCTGCGCCAGCGTACCGAGTTGGGCTCGATGTCAGTACATTGGCCTCTCCCTAAAAAGTTAGGATGTGTTGTCACCCCACGGGGATGACTGAGACCGGACAGATGCATCTTGAGAGCTAAGTCCCTTCAGGAAGTGCTTCTCATATCCCTACCTACCCCGGCGGAAGCTGGTGTCCTTGGATAGACCCTCTCTGGTTACTCTCCATCTTAGGAACGAAACCCGACGGGAATACTCATTCTCCGAGGGAGAAGTGCTACAACGGAGTGTCCGTGCACTTGCGGATTCATTCGCACTCGTCAGTGCACCCGGGAGTTTCTTACATGCACACGCTAGTGCGCCAGTGGTGGTGACATTAAGAAACGCCAACAAGCATTTCTGGCGCCGTTGCCGGGGACGGCTGTTGTTAACCTTCGAGCTCGTCTATCCTCGTATTTATCTTTTTCCTTTTTCTTCTACCTTTACCCCCGTTACCCTTTTTGAGATATCCCTTTTTGGTTTTCTTTACTTCTACCTCTACCCCCGCTACCCATGGAAGGTTATCCTTGTAAACACCTTCCGCCTTCGAGGAGTGAACCCTCAGAGCCATCTTCGTCAAGACCCACTCTTACATTTGGCTGCTGGCTTCACCCCTCTCTCATGAAGCTAATTCAGGACCTATCCTTCTCGGGGTTAAGTCATGAGAACCCCTTTGATCATGTGAGAGACTACGAGCATCTGATTGAAACTCGGGGTAAAACTGGAGAATCAACGGATGCTCGGAAAAGAGAGTTTTTCCCGCTATCTCTCTCCGGGGAAGCACGGGATTGGCACCGTTGTTTTGGTAGGGACTACCTTACTTGGGAAAGATTGAGAGCAGCTTTCTACTCCCAATTCTTCCCGATACGACGTGTCATCTCATTAAGGGCCGAGATTCTCTGTTTCAAGCAATGTGAGGAGGAATCACTAGGGATGGCATGGAATTGTTTCGCCTCCGCGGTGGAGGATTGCCCAGTCCTCTACATTCCCGACTGGATGTTGCTCCAGTACTTCTGGTTTGGACTGCGGAAGGATGATGCCATGAGGCTTAATGCTCTCTCCGGAGGGTCCTTTGTGCACCTAGATGCTGTCGAGGGAAAAGAGATCGTGGAGAATCTCCGGGACTTCAGCTCCCCTTGCATCTCGATCAATGAGGCACCCACCAGAGGAAATGTTGAGCCACCTAGATCCATCGTCAGCCGAGTCTGAGGTTTCATATCCACTCTGTCTGAACTCTGGCTGAAGATGTCATTCCTGAATAGCAGGAGTCTAAGGGAAAGATTTCGTGGTGCGAGATCTACCCTTGGGTTCCCCTCTCGTGCATTTCTTAGACCTTCTCCCCGAGACCTTGTCTCGTGGGGGGGACGGAGAAAGTAGTTCGGAAAGAATGGTCATTCCCGGCCAGGATGACTTGTTCGATCCTCACTACTATCTCCTAAGGAGGGTATGAGAGGTTTATCGTGTTTCTACGTCGAGGTTTGAGCTGAAGTGCCTTGCACTGAAGCTTCGTATAAACCAAGACATCGGTCTCTGCTTTATAATCCATTGGATTCATCTATCAGACCGAAGGAGCATGATCATTTACCGATCGACTGGAGTGCATTCACTTCTTATCTCAAGCACATCAATCGATGTCGATCAGTCAGGAGAAACTTGAACTTCGTATCTTATGCCTGACTTGATCGATGCCCAATGGGAGTTGCACTTTCCAGCTTATCCATAACTTCCCATTGGAAGCTTAGGCCAGACCTTCGGAATGTTTCCATCACTCTGATGAGAACATCGAACCCTCTGCCTGAGGTAAGAGCGAGTTAAATCTTGTTCTTCATCCGAACTCTGTTCCCTGATCGTACGCCGGCCTTTGGAAGACCATGCTCTATCCTTTTTGAAAGCCGCGTGTCTCTCTGAGCTTGAGTTCACTCGGAGATCGGTGCCTTTTGGTGAAGGACTAGCCTCAGTGCTCGATCGTTTCATCTCCGAGTTTCGCGACCCCAGTGCTATAGTTCTTGAGTCCTGTGACCACCTCAGGGATGCCTCAGTGTCTCTGGGATGATCATGTTTGCTTTCAGCCTCGATATACCTTTTTGGGCTCGAGTTCGTATATGCACTACCCTTGCAGATCAGAGCTTATCATCGCATCAACATTATCTGCAAGGAGATGGTCATGAGTTGAGATAAGAGAACGCAAGACACACGCATCCTGAGTACTCTTGGGACTCATCTTGTTTCCCTAGGAAGAATTATCCTTCGGGTATCTTGTGGACAGTGAACATGCAGGAGAAAGAAATTGCCAAGATAAAGAGGAGTAGGCAAAGGACCACAAGAAGGCAACACCATCGTGGCGACACGATGAATGCTTCATGATCCCCCTCAGAGGTTCCTACACTTTTGACGGATCGGGTATGTTGCCAAGGCGAGCTCCCCCAGATTTTTCCATGATCATATTATGGTTTGGCTAAGGTTGTTATATAGTAGAGGATGATTATTCAACCTCAACCTTATCCTAGCCTTAAGCCTAAGCCAACCTTTCCATCTCGGGGAATCCACCTGGACCTTTGATCCTGAGACTCGCTAGAGCCCACACGAGAAGGGGGAAGGCCAGAGGGGCCCACCTAGGGTCGGCCTAACCTAGGTTCGGCTGAAACCCTGGTGACGCCGCCTCCCTTCTTCGCGTGTGCGTCTCATTCTCCTGCAGAAACCTTCTCCCTGCCGCCCGATGAGTTTTCGCGTCGTGAATCCATCTCCTCCACCTCACCATCCTCACTCATCACCGCAACCATGGCCGGACGGAGTGTCGTCCCCTTCGACGGTTCCACCTCGTCCACCAGTGCCGGGGCGGGAGGAAACCCCTCCATCGCTGCTGCCCCCGTTGCGGACCTCGCGATGGTGGCCGGAATCCCCGATGTTCCTCCACTCGCCACCATCCCACCGAGCGGGAGGATTCTAGGCACGCCGCCGTCTAGACGCTCTGCCTCGCCTGGGAAGAGGCACATGAGACGGGCGGCCAGCCCCTATGGCAGGCCAACCACGACTCAGCTTCGTCCCAAGGGTTTGCCTTCGCTCCACCTAGCGCACCTGGACCGTCGCTAGCTGGAGGGCAGACGAGCTCAGCACAGTCCGCTCCTTCACCGCAGCTGTCGGTGACCATAAAGCCGGTGCTGCCCAAGGAGAAGGCTCCTAAGGCACGCCCAGCTCCAATCCTGCCAGAGGAGGATAAAGACCTTGGCCTGGACGACGGTTTGCCACCGCCACACTACACTAGGAGGTCCAGGGAGAGGACTCGGGCAACCGAGTAGCTCCCTAAGCTCTCCTTAGTGGCCAAGCTGACCACGCTAATGAAGGAACTAGAGGCCAGCAATGAGAAGCTCAGGGCGCTTACTCAGAGCAGAAGTTGGACCTGGCCGAGCTGAGAGACGACGTGTGCGACCTTCGCCGTGGCCTTTGTGCGAAGATGAGGAGGCTATTCTCGGCTACTGGGCATGCGGCCCTCTATGATGCCGAGTAGTAGGGATTAGCCCCAACTTTAGTTTATTAAGCGCTAGTCTAGGTCTAGGTTTGTTTCCCTTTATTTCCCTTTTATTTCATTTATTCCGTTGCATGTGTGTAAGCGCCTAATCATTTTGTTTCTAAAACATTTGGATTTGAATAAAGTGGCTCACCGGTCATGTAACTCGGTTTAGCCACCCTTGTGTCATTACTTTGGTCTTTTTGATTTAGACGACATCTAGGTTCGAGACAGTGTGGGGGAAGAGCCACGACTCTCCCAATGCAGGCACAACGTTTTTTTCATACGTACCCACTATGAGCACTCCGCGCTAGCCGATGGACCACCTACCGAGAACCTGAACGGGACCCGCACGAGTTCACTCCTGTGGAGAGCCTCTCAAGGTTCAACTCTCATGCATAGCGCCGGTTTGCATGTCGACAACTCACTCTCTTTCATTCCTGAGTTTTATAAGCTATATCTGTCTATCTCTAAACTAAAACTTGAATGATGATGCTAAAGATCACCCAGCTTGCTTGATACCTGAGTAGACTCACATATGTTTTATTCCTTATTATCTACCTGATGCTTGTGAACCATAACCTTTTTAAGGACAAGCATGTTCACCTAAGTAATTGATGAGTATGATATGGCTGGATGATATGATCTGTTGCTCTGATGACTAACTCTCTTGGGTTAGTTATTTTGAAAACTCAAAACCTCTTGGAAAGGCTCCTCTTTAATATGCCTCTGTCCCATTAGAGCCATATGATTTTTGTAGTTGGAAACCTTCTACTCATATGCTGCTTGTTATTGCATTGAGCCTTGTCAAATTCTGTGACCCTTGTGAGAATTCTTTTCATTACTTTCATGATCAAGATTTATGTGCACCTCACCTTTTTTCCCCTTGCTATGCTTCTACACTGGAAGTTAGCATTGTATCATCTATCCATTCCATAATAATAAAAAGCTCCATATGTGGTGTGACCTCTCTCTCCGAAAGTATCCTTTAAAAAGAGACATGGGCTATGAAAAAAATACACATGCCCAAAGCATGTTCAAAAAAAAAGAGAGAGAAAAGAAGATAGGATAGCCCATGTCCAAAATAAAGAAGGAAAAAGGAGAGGGATGGTCATGCAAAAAAGAGTTCCACTATTTTGATGGTAATAACTAGTGTCCATTCCGGGGCTAGTGTCCACCTTACCATCAACCCATAGTTCTCATCATATATGTATGGTAATATCCAGCACCCATTCCGGGCCTAGTATCCACCTTGCCATACCCACCATAGCCATACCGGTGCACATCTTGATCTGATAGTATGATTTGATTTTCTCTGTGGATCCAGTTTTTAACTTTGCAATATATGTGATGTAAGTATGCTTTCTCTTTATCCTACCCTGAGCTCCACATACAGCCATCATTAGAAGTAGGATGAAGGAAGGCAAATGCCTTAGTGAGGACATATACACATTGAGCGATATGAGAGAATCAAATGAGGAAGCCACCAAGAGTTTTGTTTATGAGAAACTTGCAAAACCCCAAGGTGTTTATCATCATGTGCATAAGTGACTTGATTCACAGCTATTCTACTTTTCAATTACCCAAGGAGACATGATAGCCACTCCACAGAGGTTCACAAGAGTAAGGTATGACTTGGAATATCTCTTATGTTTCTCTTACACTTTGGTATTCATGACCCACTTGGCTTTGTTTCCCCTTCACTCGGGACGAGAAAAGGTCAAGTGTGGGGGTGTTGTTGACGGCTGAAAAGTGCCATTTTTATGGCCGTCAATTCCTGCAAATTGGAGCATGAATTGCACATCCACACTAGAATAGGAACTTAAACTCATATTTTCCACCAGTGTCGATGTCTATTCGAATGCAGGTATTTAGCACAAGAAATGGGAGGAATCCATGCACTTTCATTCCACTCCAATCCAAGGCACTCAAATGCTGGCCAATCAGGGGCTGCCACATGGATTCTCCTAGATCCATGATGTCACCAATCCATGTGAAGAACTCTCGACGAATCATATGCTGCCACATCAGCATCAAATGGATCCATGGGCCCACTATGCTAACTGAACCACCAGGAAACGTGCCATGCACGGAGGAGAGGGATTACGGCCCACATGGAAGCGAGCCAGAGGAAGCACAAGCCAAGAGGCTGGCCGGGAGATTCGGCCGACCCTAGGATCGGCCGAACCGACCTAGGGTCAGTTGATCTCCCCCCTCCACGTGGTGCTCGCTCATTGGTCCTTGGCTACATCCCGGGGTGTTTTGGAGCACTTGGAGCCTCAGAGCAAGCTACCCCCTTGTCTATAAATAGGTGGGGAGGGGCTCCATTTCACACACACCACCAAGCTCTCAAGTTCCACTTCTCTCTTGTGTAGCTCTCTCTCCCTCTCTCTAATTCTGCCCATGTGAGGTGATTCTCACCTCTATGTGGTAGAATGGTGATGAGGAGAGATCTAGATTAGGATTAGTTGAGAGGTAGAGTAGGGGTGAGGAGTGAGTTGATGTCCTCGTGGATGCTTGTTCTTTATTTAGATCAAAGTGAGTATTTTAGCATTTCTTATTTAGGCTATAGTGGACATCATTGCATTCTTGGTTTGTTCTTGTGTTCTTAGCTCGTTCATAAGTTAGAGGCTTGTGTTCTTCGTGACACAAGGCTTTGATCCTTTAGAGCTAGCTCAGTAGTTCAAATACCTGTTTGCATGCTCTGATCCTGTTTAGCTAAGTGAGGCTACTGTATCTTGTTTGTCTGCATCCATAGCTTCCTTTCTGCTCCGTAGCTCAATGAATAATAAGATGGTTTGACTCCGTTCTTTCTCTAGTTTGTGGGCTCCCTCCCTTCATCAATTCGATTCGCATACTACTAGATGATCATGAGAACGTTGCATACTGCTCAATTATGCCCACATTGGAGATCAACACATCCCTTCCTTCCTCGATTCGATTACCATACTACATGATTATGAGCACGTTGCATACTGCTCGATCATGCCAACATTGGAGATCAACACATCCCTTCCTTCCTCGATTCGATTAGCATACTACAAGATCATGAGCACGTTGCATACTACTCGATCATGCAAACATTGGAGATCAACACATCCCTTCCTTCCTTGATTCGATTACCATACTACAAGATCATGAGCACGTTGGGTACTGCTCGATCATGCCTACATTGGAGATCAACACATCCCTTCCTTCCTCGATTCGATTACCATACTACATGGTTATGAGCATGTTGCATACTGCTCGATCATGCCAACATTGGAGATCAACACATCCCTTCCTTCCTCGATTCGATTAGCATACTACAAGATCATGAGCACGTTGCATACTACTCGATCATGCAAACATTGGAGATCAACACATCCCTTCCTTCCTTGATTTGATTAATTACCATACTATAAGATCATGAGCACGTTGCATACTACTCGATCATGCCCACATTCGAGAGGATAAGAAGTGGATTTGTCCATACGCTCCCCAGTGGCAGCCTTAATCTGTAATCATGCATACTTGTGATTATATGGATATTATCTAATCTACCATTCACGTAGCCCATAATCGGAGAGCCTTGTTAGCCTTTTCTAGCTTCTCCCCTTCATACATGACGTTCCATTGTTATATAATACAACATACCAAATAAACCGGATAGTAGCTCAGAATTGAATTCATCCACATCAGATAGCTCCTGTTGGCGAATTGCGTCAACTTCAGTGACTGCAACCATAGTCTCCTCCTACATTGCCGAAAAAAGTTTCCTAATTCCGCAATAGCTTTTTCTAGCTTCTCCCCTTCATAAACGATGTTTAGCATTCCTCTCATCAAACATAGGTGGTGGCATGATTCAAGGATTACATCGCAAAATACAAAAAGAAGCATGCGTAGGGAGTTTTTGGTTCGTTTTATGCATAGCACAGACTCATGCATTGTGTGATGTCGAGGTTGTAGAACTCTCCGTTTTGGTTGTAGGAATCCCACATTGATCCTAGGCATTAATCCAATCGGAGGATTCAATCGTATGGAAGTTGGAGTCATCAACGCCACGACACAAGTATGATGTTCTATTCTGAAAACAAAGTGCTGATACCTCTATCTCATTCTGCAACCTGGTACAAGAGGATTGGGAGTCTTTCGACTCCGGTAAAATTTCATCTTGGTCAACAATTGTGAAGACCTGAGCACAAAGCCCAGGCAAAATGATTATTTATGGTTGGTTCACACATGTGAAGAAAAATATATTGTTCAACTCGAATACAACAATCAAATGGAATCAATGGCAATAAAAGGAATGTTTAACATTCTACCTCTTTTTCGTTGGTGTTCGAAGGAGCCGATATAACATGATTGTGAAGAGGGTCATCAGGAGCTGGAGCAGCAACAGCAGCAGGAGAGCCTTCTGAGGTAGCAGGAGCAGGAGCAGGAGAGCCTTCTGAGGTAGTAGGAGCAGGAGCAGGAGAGCCTTCTAAGGTAGCTGCAGCAGGAGCAGGAGGAGGATCAGCTGCATGAGAGCCTTCTGAGGTAGCTAGAGCAGGAGCAGGATCAGCTGCAGGAGAGCCTTCCGATGTAGCTGTAGCAGGAGCAGGATCAGCTACAGGAGAGCCTTCTGAGGTAGCTGGAGCAGGATGTCCTGGAACATGCAAAGTAGAGTGACCAGGATGTTCTGCACTACTACCAGCAGAGATAGCACGACCATCCGGATCGTTTGCTATTGCCGCCAAAGGATCTTCCTTGTTCTGTTCCCCTGCTGCAATATCAGATAGAACCTTGAGTATTGATGCATTTGTTTCCTTTTCTTCTTTGGAATCCTTTTTTGTCATCCATTGTGAACCAATTGCTGAACTTTGAGGCAGAGTTAGCAGGAGGCATGAGTTGCAAGGGGGTCTGACCAATAGGTGCGAGTAGAGCGGGCGGTGGGGGTAAGCGTTAACTTGGTGAAGGTGACTGAGTGAATCATTCATAAAATTCTCCATAGTGTGCTGCTGCTGTGTTACCATTTGTACTATCTGCTCTAACCGCGCGTGGTTTAACTCCTCCTGCTGTGCCATCCTCTTCTCCATCATTGACTGGAACTTGGTCTGCTCACGCTGATTTTCAGGGATCAGTTTCAGAAAGAAGGAAGAGTCCATTGGCTCACTGGTGGTTGCTGGAGTGACTGGAACTATTTCTGTTTTTGTAGTGGGTAGCGATGCATCATCATGTACTCAGAGATGTCTCACTGGAGATGCCTCATTGTCTTTGCTGTATGAGGAACAAATGTCATCAGGAGATGGATCAATTGTAGCCCTTAGGCCACGACGTCTGTCTCCTGGTCTCGCAGGCCTGTATTCCTTGAAATGTGTCTTAGACTTCATGTACTCAGGGCGCCAATCTTTGGGTCCAGTTCGCACCACTTCCCCGTCTTCATCTACTCTAGTAACACGACTCAGGATGAAGGAGATCCAGTGAGCATACGGCATATGTCGGGCCACAGTCAACCCATCAAGGATAACATCTTCAATCTCACATAAAATGAAGTCCACGATGTCGAAGGGCCGGCCAGTCATGATGTGAAGGAGAAGCCACTGCTGAAGACTAGTGATGGACTCTGCATTGCCAATCTGTGGTAACAATGTCTTCCGTAGTGCCTGGTGAACCACATTTGCCTCAGAGGTAAGCATGTCAGGCGTGCGATATGCTCGCCTACCTATGAATGAGTCAACAAAAAGTCTGGCCATCTCCTCGTCAGACGGGAACGACCCACCGAGCAAACTACGCTGAGGTGGTTCACAATCCCCGTAGACAATACTATGTAGGGATGGCTTATCCTCGTACTTTTCTGATTCACAATCCATCAGTCCAAGAGTGGCAGCAATATGGTGTCGAAAAAGAGTATACTGGCGTCCCTGAAACATGGACATAATGTACTCCTTAGTCTCAGCAATGTACACAGTAGCATAAAAAACTCTCACCCAATCCTCAACATACTGATGATGCAATGAGACCAAATCAGCCAATCCGGGATGATCATCGAAGTATACCTAAATATCCCCTCCCGCTGCCAAGTTCATATGATCCAAATTTATAACCCTGTGCTGATATAGTTTCATGGGCAGGTAGTTGTAGTTGTAATAGAAAGTTTGCTGAACGACATTCATAAATCTTGGTTCGACCTATTTGTCCTTCGTTTTGTCCCACCAGTCATTCTCAGGCACCCATCTAAGACCTTTAATCATTTGGTAGGTGTGGTTGCGCAGGTCAATCATTCTAAGCGGCTCTTCTGGTGGAGGGTAAAGTTGTACCTCAATCTGCTTCCTGGGATCTGGCGTAGGAAACTCCGAAGGGCGGGGCAGGCGACGGGCCTCGGTTGACCCACCCCGTGTGTGGCAGGAAGGAGCCGAGATTGACCCACCCTGTGTGTGGCAGGAAGGCGCCGAGGTTAACCCACCCCGTGTGCGGCGGGAAGGGGCAGAGGAAGAATCCCGTGCCGTAGGCCTACCCCTTTGCCTTGTTTGAGGACCAGACGTGCCTGCAAAAGTCGGCAGTGACTTTCGTTGTCGCTTCGCCGGAGGAGGATCAAGCGCCTTTCCATCTCTCTTGCCACCATCTCAGCCCATATGCAATATATTTCTCGAATTAGTGTCATTCCAAGAATTCGGTGGCGGATTGCGGTATCTGTTGGAGTCTGGAAGCGGACGCATACCTTTGATTTCGAAGACGGATTGCGGTATTCGGTGGAGTCTGCTGCAGGCGGTGATGGCAGAACCCTACCAAGGGGTTGCACGGCAATTGAGAAGGCGGTAAATGGGGGGATAGCGGGTCAGCATGAGTGACACGCGTTGGATAAAGCCATAAAGGTGTGTGTAGTGCGTTGTGCGCACCCTGTGGCCAGGAAATGGGAAGCACCTTTCCTACCTGTAGTTTACAAGGAAGTTCCTCCGTTCCGAAGTATACCACACCAGATCATCATCCGGTCGTATGTTGATGAGTTTGAATGTCCTTACAGGATTGTCCTGTGTTGTATAATACAAAGAACCGGACATTACAGTCGCATACTTCGATCATGCCCACATTGGGGATCAACACATCCCTTCCTTCATCGATTCGACTCGCATACTACTAGAAGATTATGAGCCCGTTGCATACTCCTCGATCATGCCCACATTGGAGATCAACACATCCCTTCCTTCCTCGATTCGATTCACATACTACTACAAGATCATGAGCATGTTGCATATTACTCGATCATGCCCACATTCGAGAGGATAAGAAGTGGATTTGTCCATACGCCCCCTAGTGGTAGCCTTAATACATAATCCTGCATCTATAATAACTATATAGGTGAGACCCACTACAAGTCATGGATTATATAGATATTATCTAATCTACCATTCACGTAGCCCATAATCGGAGGAGCCTTGTTTCTTTGTACACTAGCTATTTTCTACATTCTTCTTAGGCTTTCCTAGCTTCTCCCCTGCATACAAGACGTTCTGTTGTTATATAATACAACGTACCGGATAATCCGCCAACCCCACGGGCAATCATATATTTTTATAAGTTGCTACAGGATGTTCCGTTGCTACATAATACAGCGAACCGGAGATAGTAGGCACTGATGGAAAGTTTGATATTCAGGAAAGTGCGACTTCAACTACATATAAATCATAAGGTCTGCATGATTTCAGATCGGATCGACTTAAACATTAACTGATTTCACAACCTAGTCGTCGTCACTTTCATCGGCAGCATTTTCATCTTCATCGACGTATTGTCATAGAGTGTCGTCGTCCTCATCTTCAGAATTGAATCCATCCATATCAGTCAGCTCCTCCTGGCGAATTGCGTCAACTTCAGTGGCTGCAACCAAAGTCTCCTCCTCGCTAGTAATAGGCACCGGAACCTTCGAACCATCACTGACACCATCATCACGTATAACATCATGCAAGGTTTGGTCAATTTCATCATCTTGATATGCAAGTACCATGCTAGTGGGGGCTATGTCCTCCTCATTTTCATTATAATTCCACAAATGTCTGTGCTCAAATTTTTGTACCACTCTCCATGGGTGTTGTAGCAGGGTGTCTGGCAAGTAAAAGACCTTCGTTGCTTGTTCAGCAATAATGTAGGGATCATCTTAGTACCAGTAATCTACAGTATTGACGCTTGTGAAGTACCCATCATTTTTAATCTTCGGTTCCTTCTTGGTCCCTTCCAGATCATACTAGTCAACAAGGAATAAAACAACAGTTCGATCTCTAAGCCCCGTTGAGTTGTACCGAAGCTCAATAATGTCTCTTATTGAACCAGAAAACTCAATTTGTGCAATGTTTTTATGTGATTCTGTAGTCATAATTCCACTGTTTTGTGTCTTCCTATTTGCTTCTCGGGCCTTTGTGTGGTACCGGACACCACCTACAATACATGTTGTATATGTTTTTGCTCGCAAGTCCGGTTCAGCTTGTAATGCATATAGGTTCTCGTTGCTCGTTGGATTGTTTGAAATCTGTACATAAGAGCCATAGTTTTTTCAATATAGTCTTGTGTAAAGGTCCTCACCAGGTAATATAAACTAGTTACCAAACAAAAACAAAGAAAACTAACATGCGATTTAAACCACTGGCGAAATTTTGTAACAATTCGATGATCAATAGCCTCGTCCGACACACCTTTCGCTTTTAATTCATTCTTGAACAATCTGCAAAGCAGTACCATCTCAAAGTTAGCACGAAATAATTGTAGTTCTATCATTGCAATGGTGATTTACTTACTCGATATATGGCTTCACCTCTTCGCAATTGTTTAGCACATACCAAACCACCATGTCATACTTTGATCGAAGCCAATAAGTGGTCTCTGCTCCAAGTACTTGAACATTGTGATCGAAACAAGATGTTCCATCAAATGACAAATCAACATTCTCCCTGTTCCTTCCAACCTGATTGAATCGTGTGGCAACATCATCATCTGCGAAGTACCTCGAGCAAAATGTCAAGGCCTCATTAGCAACATATGTTTCTGCAATGGATCCTTCAGGCATAGCTTGGTTTCTCACTAAACGCTTCAATGTGCATAGCCTTCTTTCGACAGGATACATCCATCCATATTGTACTGGACCTCTCAGGATATGACAATCATGAGTTTTCAATCTTTGTAGTTTGCATCCATCTGCAGCAATACACCATGATAAGTTTGAAGCATATCCATCTGGGAACTTCACCGAATTTATAAATCACAAAACAGCTTATGTTTCTTTTTGTTCAGTACATACGGAGCTTCTGGCATTTTGCATGACTTACCATCCTCAGTTGCCAGCATGTGTAGATTTGATCTAACACCCATCTCTTCCAAATCAACCCTAGCATTGATGATGTCCTTTATCTTCCCAGCAATTTTAAGCAACATTCCAATAAGGTTTTTGCATATGTTTTTCTCAATCTGCATCACATCAAGGTTATGTGGCAGCTTCAGAGATGACCAATACGGCTTGTCCCACAAACCAACCCTTCGGCTCCAGCACTGTCCGGATTCCCGCTTCCTTTTCTTACCTTGAGGTAGAGGGTGCTTTCCTGGTCTAACATCTTTAACCTTCTCCAGTTGCTGCATCAGCTCCTCATGGGTAAACAGCCCTGTGTCAGGGGGTGAGACCTGGACAGATCCGCTAGGGGGTTGCCCTAGTGGTTTGCAGGTTAATGGAGGATCGGGACCTAAGAGCGTAAGTGGTTATGCACGGGGTGCACACGGAACTAGGCGAGTATGGCGGCGAGGAGCAAGGAGACAAGGGTTTATACTGGTTGGGCCTCCGGAGAGTAAAACCCTACGTCCAGTTGTGGTGGATTATGCGAGGATGAAGATGAGTTGTCCCTGTGCATGGAGCCCTAGGCCGCCTTATATGGGGGGGACGGGCTAGGGTTTGCATGCACAGGTCGGTTGACCCGTGTCGGGGTCGGTTACAACTGTGGGAAGCTTATCTCTCGGATTACAAGGAGTATCCCATGATACTCAGAGCTACAGGCGGCGGCACGCCAGGTCGCCGTGTCTTGACTTGCACGCCAAGGCTTCGCGGGTCTTCCGGGATCCTGATCAGGTCGCCCGCGGTCTTCAGAGGTGCGGATAAGGTCGTTGGGCCCACTTGTAAGGTCGGCGGGTCTTCTGGAAGGTCGGGTCCACTTGTCAGGGGCCCCTGGGACCCTGGCCGGTGGGGACCGGTGGGTACCCATGTCTCTCAAGCCCCCAATCGACGTGTAGGTGTAGTGGCTGAGGCGGGGTTGTGTCGAAGAGTAGCAAGGCGTGGCACCGTCGAGGTCGTGAAGGGTGCACGGGGATCCAAAAAAGAAAAAACCCCTCCGATGCGTGCACGAAGTTGAATGTCGGGCTTTTGGGTCAACGGTCCATGAGGTCGAAGTGAAGACGAGGTGTACATCTTGCAAAACCGCCGACGTGACCTGAGTCAGGCATGTTGTAGTAGCAGTCACGACCTTCAGAAAGGTCAACTAGCCTACCAAGGGTAGGTCGAGCAGAGATGTGGTGGAAGCGGGCTTCCATTAGGTCGAGGCGACCTGAAGAAAATAGGGCGTCCAAGACGCACTAGTGTAGTAGCCCCCGAGCAGTAAAGCGACCAGAATGGCCGGTTTGATGCTCCAAAGAAGAAGAGAAAAATAAACCGAACCTACGACCTTCTGCTTAGGAAACAGATGCTCTTGTAGTGTCAGGACAAGAGCTCCAGAATCTTGCAGAGGGCAGCAGGTGACATGTCTAGCACAACTAGAGTCACGCGTGCACTGTACGATCACGGGCCGGCTTGCAGACGTAGCACAGGTCGTAATCACCCGCAAAAAGACATCGGCGCTCCAAGATGCGGTCAGGTAGGCGACAAGCGCACCAATGTCTTCCACAGGTGAACAGTGACCTCGTGCTCCACGAGGGTATAGTGATCTAGAGAATGAGGACGCCACGCAAGTTGGCTTCCGGACAAGACTGAATGGCCGGTGCTTGGTGGTATAAATAAGTACCCAAACCTTGAAGCAGTCCGTACCAATCTTCAAAGGTGATCCAAGATGATCCAGTGTAGTAATACTACCATGCCATGGGCTTGTGTCCATCCACCAGAGTGTAGAGTTGATGTAGTCCATGCTTGGAGCTAGAAGAATGCTTGCGACAAGCCTTATTAGTGTAGACTGAGTCATAAGCACTTTGGAAGGTAATTCAGGACCTTTAAGATCTTTGTATCTTGTAATTTGGCCAAGGGCCAAACTCCTTGTAGCTTATGAAGCTGTAAATGTAGTTTTACATGAGGAATGTCATGATTTCAGCAGTTGTAAGGGCGCCCAGGCTGCAATGGTACGGATACCAAGGTCCCGGCAGGGCTTTAATAGCACGTTGACCTTCAGGAGGCCTTTCGTAGAGACAGGGAGCCCGTGTCGACCTGGGTCGGCACGACTGTTGTGCAGTGACACAACGCAGGTAGTCAGCCTGAAAACCCTAGGTCTAAACGACCTAGAAGGCAGCGGGGCCTTAGCAACCTCGGGGAGGTGCTACTTGACCAAGAGGTCGCCAACGGGCAGTGGAGCCATTAAGAACAGGGTCGTTGGTATAGCCATTTAAGGCAACGTTAGTAGGTAACTGGACCTTAGCGACCTTAGGGAGGTACTTAACCCGGAGGTCGCCAACGGGCAGTGGATCCATTAAGCACAGGGCCGTTGGTATGGCCGTTAAGGCAATTTATTAGGTACCAGGACCTTAGCGACCTCAGAGAGGTGCTACTTGACCCGGAGGTCGTCAATGAGTAAACGAGGGTGTGAACCCATGATTAAAAGCTGAGGCGACCTACCAAGCGGTAGTGCCTGTCGACCTTGTGAAGGTAACGTTATAGACCCAGAGGTCGTCAGAGGCCAGAGGACCTTGAAGAAAAGGACAGAGAAGGGGCTTGAAGTAGGGCATAACGAGTCCATGAATGCCAGACTGTTGAGTTAGAAAGCTGACGGGCATGGATTCCCGCACGGTGCGAACCGTTACTGCCTGTAGCCGTTAGGCCGAAGAGCCGTTGGGCGATGTATCCTTTGGGTCACCGAGAATGTCGCCGAATTCGAAGGGATGTTTGGGGCGACACCCCACCGCACTGATGCGGCCCAGTTATAAAAGGCCGAGTGAAGGGTCGATGACCCCACTCTCTTCCATTCCCCGCAACAGCTAGGGTTTTCGATCCGCCGCCAGGAGCTTTAGCGCATATATTTGCCAGCGCTGCCATGCTTAGATCCATCGCACCCAGCGCCGCCGTATGTGCCAGAAGTCCCTGGTAGTATTTAGAACTACATCCACGGGCTTCGACGAAGAAGAAATGGCCCCAGAGCTTGCGCCGCTGCCGGAGCGCGTTTGGGAGGACTCGACAGTGACGGAGGCACAGCTCAAGAGTCTGGTGGAGCACGGGCTGCTGAAGCCCCGGGAGCAGGTGGGCTGGAGGCCAGCCACCGGCGAGGCCTTCCCCTCCGAAGGGACCAGGGAGACCATCGCATTCGTCGCGTACATCGAGCGCAGATTTGGAGTCCCGGTGGGCGACTTCTTCCGCGGGCTGCTCCACTTCTACCACGTCGACCTGGTACACCTCGTCCCCAACGCCGTCACCACAGTGTCCTCGTTCATCCACTTGTGCGAGGCCTACTTGGGGATACCGCCACACTTCGACCTGTGGCGGTACTTCTTCGAGGTGAAGAAGACGGGGAAAAATGGCGTCGTTGGGTCCGTCGGCTTCATGCTACGCCATAATATGAAGACGGTGTACATCGATATGGAGCTACCGGACAACACTCAGGGCTGGAGGCAGGGGTTGTTCTACATCGACAACCCCAAGCCAGCGCTGGCGACCAGGTCGGGGCTCGCGCCGGTCCCGATGCCAGAGTGGAGTAACCAGCTGACGTCGAGGGAGACGGACAGCATCAAGACGCTGCTGGAAGACCTCGCGACGCTGAAGGCGGAGGGGCTGACGGGTGGCGCAGTGGCCATCAGCTTCAGCCGGAGGCTGCTGCAGCCGATTCAAGATCGGGTGCATCCGGCCTACGAGTACTGGGGCCAGGCCGACCCGACCCGCGTGGCGCATCGCAAGGTCTCCAAGCAGGAGATGGTGGCACCAGTGAGGGAACTCTTCAATGGGGTGATCTGGAACCGGACGTGCCCTAAGGCGTTCTCCCTCAAGCGGCCCGCCGAAGTGGTACGTTGCTGATCGACCTTGATGCCTTTGTTTTTGTTGTTTTTGCATTCCCCTGTTTCTGAGACGAAGGTCGCCTATTGCAGGGTCGTGAGGGCTTGTTCTGGAGCCCGGCTCCCCTCGCAGATGAGGGTGAGCGCAGCTTCAAGGTCCGGGCGGCGGAGGACATTCGGACTCCGCCGCAAGAGTACTTCGACAACTACCTCTCCGGCTCATCGGTGGGGGGTAGTGATGATGAGGATCCGCCCGTGGCGAGCTCCACACCAACGACTCGTCGTACGCGGCATGCCACCGGTAAGATCCTGGCACACATGGGCGTCAAGATCATCTCCGCCACCACTGAGGCGGAGAAGAGGAAGAAGAGGAAGAGGAAGGACACCACTGCATCGTCAGAGACGGCAACGACTAGCACTGAGGTCGTCTTCGAGGAGCAGGATGATGCGCGGTCGCACGACGTCGCTGTAGGGTCGGGCAACATAGCGGCCGCGGGAGGAGATGACGCCGCGCTCGGCGTTGTAGGCGAGCAGCAGCCGAAACCGAGCGCGGAAGGCGTGAGTGACCAAGGGTCGCAGAAGAAGCCAAGGCGGGCGCCGCCCAGGCCGTTTCAGGTTCGGCTGAAATCCTGGAGCGGGTACGTCGTGGAGCTTGCTTTTCCTGCTTTTCTCAACCTTCGCAAATTGTTAGGTACGTCGTTCTGACGATTTTGTGCATCTTGGGCAGGGGGACTCCCGCTGCATCAGGTACAGGCAAAAATGCCTCAGGCCAAGAGGCCTTGGGGCGAAGCTCGAGAAGTTGCCGGTGGGGCAGTCGCCGGCGACCTCAGGCGGGGATGTTACTAGCGGGGCCCCAGAGACCGTGGGGGGAGCATCGTTGGAGGCGGCCAAGGTCGCTGCTGACAGCGCTCAACAGGAGGAAGGCCTGCGCCAGCAAGACCCACCCGAATCAAGTCTGCCGGAGACGCGGTTGGCGGAGACCGGACGTGGAAGCGAGGAGGACGAGCGGCGTCGGTGCCTCTACACCGTCACTCCGTGGGACGATGACGTCATCACCAACGCCAAAGACCATGCCGACTTCAAGGCGGCGTAGGCGACAATCACGGAGGCAGCGAAGACAATCAGTAGCACACTCATGGTGAGCTAATATTGCCTTTGGGCTAAGTCTTGAATTCACTCTGGTGCTTTGATTTGACGATCTTTCATAATGTGCAGGTGCAGATGGGGAGGGCAAACCTGCTGACGGAAGGGTGCCAAGCTTCACGCAGAGCTGGCCACGACGTGGGAGGCCATGCTCCAGGCCAAGATTGAGGCCGCGAAGGAAATACAGCGCCTCAAGGACGAGGCGACCTTAAAGGATAAGGCGATAGAGGCCTTGAAGCAAGAGCTTGAGGCCGCGAGGCTGAAGGCGAAGGAAGCGGAGGACGATATGAAGGTCGCCGCCGCAGGTACGTCGTAGGACGCCCTTGGTCTTTATGTTTTTACGCTGTGGTGAACTCATCCTGACCTTGACTTTTGCAGACGCCAAGAAGAGGGAGACTGCCTTGAAGAAGGACCTCAAGGAGTCGAAGGAACAGGTGAAGGTCCTCAAGGAGAAGCACAAGGAGGTCATCGCCAGTGAGTCTTACTTCACCCGAAAAGCTGCATATGAATTTGGTGTGCGCAGGGATCTAGAGATCGACCTTGCCCGGGCGATGCAAACCCTTATTGACCATCAAGAGATGGCTACAGATCTTCAGAAGGAGCTGGACGACCTCAAGGAGGCCGCCGAGTACCTTGTAGACATTTACATCCCCAAGGTCGAAGACGGGCCACAGGAGCTCGTCGCGCGGCTGGAGGAGGCGGAAGGTCGCGTGAAGACCTTGTTGGTAGACAGCGGCAAGCTCGCCGCTGCTACCACGCTGGCCACGGTGAAGCACCATGAGCCGTCGTTCGACCTTGAGAAGGTCAAGGAGGAGCTCGACTTGTCACAGCTGGTGGGCAGTGAAGATATTCAGGCCGCCGCGGAGGAGGTTATGAAGAATATAGACCTGTAGATGTAACTTAGGTCGTAGCAAACAGTTAGTAACAATGGGTCATAGACCCCTTTTGATGTAATATAAACCTTGCATGAATGAAGAAGGCATGTTTAATTAAGTTAACGTGATCCCTTATTTGACTTCATATACTCCTTACAAGAATGAAAAGGTAACAAAGCTGCGAGACCCCTTTTCCTCCCGCTAACCCAACTCAGTGGAGGAACAGCTTACCGACTACACGGCTCGGCATGGAGGCTTATGTGCAGCCGGCGCGCGGAGGGGGGTCAGGGACCCAAGGTCAAGCAACCCCACGACCTAGGAGTACTTATAAGGTGCACAAAAAGTTGAGGTAAGGGAACACTGGTAAAAAAGAAAAGGTAGAAACCCCAGGTCGAACGACCTTTAGGTTGGCGAAGCCAAGCCCCCGAGCGCGAAGGGCCGAGCTTAAAGCCAAGCCCCCGAGCGTGAGGGGTCCGGTTTTAAACCAAGCCCCTGAGCGTGTCGAAGGGGAGGGGTGAATAGGAAAACAAGCAGGTCGAAAGAGGAAACTTTATATATATATATATTGAATTACAAAGGATAGAGTACATAGCTTTATTGTGATACAAGGCTCCTAAGGATAGAAGCGACGTAAATGCTCGATGTTCCAGGGGTTCGGAACGCCCTGGCCATCGGCCCATTGGAGGCGATAGGTCACCGGTCCAATGACCTCCTTAACTATGAAGGGGCCTTCCCAAGGTGCAGAGATCTTGTGCATGTCCTTGGTGTTCTGGATTCGCCGTAAGACTAGGTTGCCAACGTTGAAGGAGCATTCCCGCACATTCCGATCGTGGTAGCGACGTAGTTGTTGTTCGTGGCGGGTGTGGCGCATGAGCGCGGCCACATGATGTTCCTCGACGCTGTCGAGGTCGAGCCGGCGTGTTTGCTCTACTTCTCCTTCGTCGAAGTTCTGGATGCGAGGAGCACCGAAGGCCACATCCGTGGGGAGAATGGCCTCTGACCCGTAGACCAGGAAGAAGGGTGAGTACCCTATAGCCGAGCTGACCTGGGTCATGAGACCCCAGAGGACGTGAGGGAGCTCTGAGAGCCACCTGGTAGCGTAGGGCGCTGAGCCGTCGAAGATACGGTCTTTGATGGCCTATAGGACCATGCCGTTGGCCCGCTCGACCTGGCCATTGCACCGCGGGTGCACCACCGAGGAGTAGTATACGTCGATCAGGCTGTCTTGACAGAAGTCCCAGAACTCGGCTCCTGTGAAGGCCGTGCCAAGGTCAGTGATGATCCTGTTTGGCACCCCGAAGCGGTGGGTGATCTCCTCGATGAATTTGGCCGCCTCTTTCGATGTGACGCTGGATACGGGACGGACCTCGATCCACTTGGTGAACTTATCCACCGCCATGATGATATGCTTGTAGTCGCCGGGGGTGGTCTTAAAAGGTCCCACAGAGTCGAGACCCCAAACTGCGAAGGGCCAGGACGGAGGTATGGTCCTCAGGGCCTGAGCCGGGACATGCTGCTGCTTAGCGAAGAACTGACACCCCTTGCAGTGACGTACAAGTTCCTGGGCATCAGCCATGGCCGTGGGCCAGTAGAAGCCAGACCTGAAGACCTTGCCCACTAGGTTGGAAGAGGCGGCATGGTTGCCGCACTCGCCGCCGTGGATCTCGTCCAAGAGCCTGAGGCCCTCAGATCATAGGATGCACTTCATCAGTACTCCGGTGGAGGCGGATCTCCGGTAGAGTTCCTTGCCAACGACGACATAGTTGGCGCTACGCCTCGTGATCTTTTCTCGCTCCGCCTTATCCTCAAGCACTCGATGCTCGAGGAGGAAGGCGATGAAGTCGAGGCGCCAGTCATCTTCTGCGTCGATCATGAGGATCTCGCGACCTGCAGGCGAGGTCACCTCGTCGTCAGCCGACTCTAGGTCGGGGATGAGCTTGATGGACGGCTTGCGTAGGTCCTGGACGAACACACCGGCTGGAACCAGTACGCGCTTGGAGCCAAGCTTGGAGAGGACATCGACCGCGACATTGTTGTTGTGGCAGACGTGGTGGAACTCGAGCCCTTCGAAGTGACGCTCGAGCTTGCGCACCTCAGCACAGTAGGCATCCATCGTGTCCTTCCTAGCTTCGGAGTCCTTGCTGACTTGGTCGATGACGACCTTGGAATCGCCGTAGGCCATGAGGCGCTTGATCCCAAAGGAGACAGTGATGCGCAGCCTGTGGATAAGGGCCTCGTACTCAGCGCCATTGTTGGACGCCTTGTAGTGGATCTGTAGCACGTACTTAAGGTAGTCGCCCTAGGGGGAGATGAATAGGACGCCCGCGCCGGCTCCTTCGAGGTTCAGGGAACCATCGAAGTACATCTTCCAGTGCTCAGATCGCTCTGACGGTGGAGGCTGCTGGATCTCTGTCCACTCCGATACGAAGTCTGCGATGACTTGGGACTTGATGACCTGCCTGGGGCAGAACTCTAGGTCGAACTCGCCTAGCTCGATGGACCACTTGACGATGCGCCCAGTGGTATCGCGACTCCGCAGGATCTCACCAAGGGCGAAGGCCGAGATGACCTTGATCTTGTGGGATTGGAAGTAATGTCGGAGCTTGCGGGAGGTCATGAGTAGCGCGTAGAGCATCTTCTGGGGCTGGCTGTACCTGGCCTTGCTGTCAGACAGGACCTCGCTAACGTAGTATATAGGTCGCTGGACGGGGTAAGGTCGCCCCTCTTCAGGTCGCTCAGCCACCAGAACGGCGCTGACCACGAGGGTGGTCGCCGAGATGTAGAGCAGTAAAGGCTCCTTAGGCGCCGGGTGCACCATCACCGGGAGTGTCGTGAGGAAGGTCTTGAGTTGCTCAAGGGCTTGGTCCACCTCCTCGGTCCAGACGAACTTGTCCGCCTTTTTTAGCAGCTTGAAGAAGGGCAGGCCTTTCTCTCCGAGCTTGCTAATGAATCGGCCTAAGGCCGCCATCATGCCGGTGAGCTTCATGACGTCCTTCTTGCCAGTAGGTCGCTTCATCCTGAGGATGGCATCCACCTTGGTGGGATTGGCTTCGATGCCCCGGTTGCTGACCATGAAGCCCAGGAGCTTGCCGGACGGGACACCGAAGACACACTTCTCTGGATTGAGTTTCCAGCGGTAGGTGCGGAGGTTGGCGAAGGTCTCCGCGAGGTCAGCTATGAGCTTGTCCTCATGGGTGGTCTTGACGACCACATCATCGACGTAGGCTTCTACGTTCTTGCTGATCTGGATAGCGAGGCACTTCTGGATGGCCTTCTGGTAGGTCGCGCCAACGTTCTTGAGGCCAAAGGTCATGGCCGTGTAGCAGTAGATGCCATGGGGCGTTATGAATGCTGTTTTGTCTTGGTCAGAGCCCGTCGCCGATCACCACCATCTTCTCTGGGTCGGCAAGGCCGAGGCAGACCTTCTTCGTCAAGGGAGCCGAGTCTACGGTGGTGTCGGTGCGCTTCTGTTCCGGGATAGGTAGGTCGACTGGGTCGACGGTCTTGGCCTCAGAGACCAAGACTGCAGAGGCGTCGATAGCAGCAGAGGTCGCAGCAAGGTCGAGAGCCTCCGTGTCGCACTTGAAGGAGATGATGAGGTCCCCGAAGACGGAGAGGACCCCATTTGGCGCCGGCATCTTCAACACCAAGTAGGTGTAGTGCGGGATGGCCATGAACCTGGCCAGCATCTGGCGACCTAGGATCGTGTGATAGGAGGACTTGAAGTTGGCGACCTCGAAGTTGAGGTACTCTGTGCGGAAGTTTGCCTCCGTACCAAAAGTGACGGGGAGGGAAACCCGACCCAGGGGGTAGGCCGCCTTCCCGGGGACGATGCCGTAGAAGGGCTCGTCGGACTTAGTGAGCTTATCGAAGTCAAAGCCCATCTTCTTGAGGGTGTCGACGAAAATGATGTTGAGCCCGCTCCCCCCATCAATCAGGGTCTGGGAGAGCAGGGCCCCGTCCACCGTAGGTTCGACGACGAGTGGGTAGGACCCGGGGTCTGGGATATGTACCTAGTGATCAGTTCTGGAGAACGTGATCGCCTGCTCAGGCCAACGCAGGGGCGCTGTTGGCTGAGTGTGGACGAGGTTGACCTCGTGCTTGTCCTTGCGATAGCACCTCTTGCTGACGCTGGACTTGATGCCACCCACAATCATGTTGATCGTGCGGTTCGCGGGCTGGAAGGGCCCGTTGGGGTTGTCTGCTGCTGGCGGCGGAGGCAGGTTGGTCTCGTCGCGGGGAGCCGCCGGAGAAGCCACAGGTGGGTCGCTGCGAGGTGGCTCGCGGTGATCGTCATATCGCTCGTCGCGGCGATCGTCGCGCCAATCTCGCCGGTCGTCACGGTGGTAGTTGTTGTTGTAGGGGCGGTTGTCGCGACTCCCGCCGTCGTTCCTGGATCGCTTGGGGTCCGCAGGGGTGCTGAACGCCTTCTTGAACTGGGAGCACTCGCGGAGAGTGTGTGTAGCTCCCTCGTGGAACCCGTAAACGCTATCGAGCGCCAGGTCGAACTCCTCCTGATTGAAGGTCGAACCCCGGCGCCCGTCGACCGCTAGGACCTCGAAAGGTCGCTTTCGGAGCTTATCCGCTGCAGTGCCAGATGCACCAGCGTTATCAGCGTCGAACTGATTCTGTTGCACGTCTTCTGTGTCCATCAGCTTGTTGACGACGATCATCAGCTCCTTGACGTTGGTGGCACCAGACTCATGGATCTTCTTGAAGACCTTGCGGTCTTTGATGCCTTTCTTGTAGCTGTCAACGATCTGGTCGTCCCTAACGCCAACGCACTCGTTCCGGTTCTTGAAGAACCGGGTGTTGTAGTCGCGGAGCCGCTCCTTAGGCTTCTGCACGACCCGCCCTAGGCTGAAAGCATTTCCAGGGCGATCGTAGGTCGCCTGGAAGTTGGATGTGAAGGCCTGGGACAGATCGGCCCATGTCTTGATACAGCCAGGCTCAAGGTTGTTGAGCCATAGCGAAGGGGCCTTGCCCATGACCAGCGGGAAGTAGGCCGTCATGTGGTTGAAGCTACCACCGGCCGCCTTGACGGCGACGTAGTAGGTCGACAGCCAGATGTTGGGGTCGGAGCGCCCATCATACGCCTTGATGTTGGGCTTGAAGTTGTCGGGGTACTCCACCCTCTTGAAGTGGGCATCCAACGCTGGGAAGGTGTTGAGGGCGAGGTCGTCGCCAGAGCCTCGGGCCGGGGCGGCCTCTCTCGGCGCGGAGTGAACGCTGCGCTCCGGGATGACAACCTGGGAGCGTGGCTGCCGGTGCCGGTTGGTCTGGATGATGGCTGGGTCGTCGTGCTCGGCGTCATAGTTAGCACGTCGCCTGATCTCGATCTTGTGTTGATCACGGAGCTCGCGCTCCATGATGCGGTGGACGCCCCCGGGTGCACCATACTCGCGGTCGTAGTCCAGGCGGCGACGAAGCTCGCGCTCCTCGCGCTCTCGGTGACGTTGGTTGATGATGTCGCGGGCATCGCGAGCACGCCTGTTGGCGTCGAAGTTGACGCGAAGGTCGCGCGCAGCAGTAGGCTGTTGCGCAGGTTGCTAAGGGTTGTGCTGAGCGACCTCCTCCCGAATGGGGGAGAGATGGTTGCGCACAGGTCGATGAGATCGACTGCGCGAGTGGCGGGTCGACGAGGACGCAACAGACTTTGAGGCCACGCTCTTCTCTTCCACCAGGGCGTTGGTGACCCGGAGGTACGCGAGGGCCTGCTCAGCTTCAGGCGTCTGGACTTGCTGGAGTCGGGTAATGGCCGCACCCAGGTTGGCCTGGGGGCTGTTGAAGGTCGGGATCCCAGCTTCCTCGAACTCCAGACGCAGGTCTCGAGCGTAGGGCAAGACGCGCCGCTGCTCTTCCGCATGTCGCTCAGCGCAGCGGGCGTTAGCTTGGATCCGGGCCGCCTCCTCAGAGTTGGTCGCGCCCACACGGGGTGGTTCGTTCTCCGAGATCACCATCACCTGACGGAAGACGATCTCTGATTCGTTGGGGGAGATGCGGTCCCGGACCTTCTGGAACTCCCCGCAGTCCGGAGACTGGGTAGGTCGCTTAGCTCGGCGAGGGAGCTCGTTGTCGATCTTCTTCCGCAGGCGGCACCCGCGGAGGGTGTGCTTCGCACCCTTGTGGTAGGTACAGGGCACATCGAGAGGGTCGCGCCTTGCGCGAGGTGCAGGCCTTGGGTCGCGAGAAGGTCGCCGCCCAGATTGGCTCAGGCGGACGCCGGGCGTAAACTTCAGGTCGAAGGGGAACACGTTGTGGCGTAGCGCTGTCTGCGCCAAGCGCTGAGCTCATTTGCAGATCTCCAGGGTTTCCCTCATCGAGCCGATGACGCTTTCCATCCCCTGGACAAGGTCACAGGGTCTGGGTTTGTGGGTCTCCGATACTAGATCGGGAACAGAGACGGCGGCGGACGCCGTGATGACCTTCTCGGAGGTCGCTGGAGGAGTCGAGGCTGCCGGAGCAGGAGAGGTCGCCGTGAAGGATCCAAAGCAGATCTCCACAGGGTCGGCGAGGAAGGCCGCCATGCTCGCCGGGAAGACGACGCCAGATTGGGCCACCATGCTGCACAGCGAGTTCCCGATCGCCCCTACCTGGCGCGCCAACTGTCAGGGGGTGAAGCCTGGACAGATCTGCTAGGGGGTTGCCCTAGTGGTTTGCAGGTTAATGGAGGATCAGGACCTAAGAGCGTAAGTGGTTATGCACGGGGTGCACACAGAACTAGGCGAGTATGGCGGTGAGGAGCAAGGAGACAAGGGTTTATACTGGTTCGGGCCTCCGGAAAGTAAAACCCTATGTCTAGTTGTGGTGGATTATGCGAGGATGAAGATGAGTTGTCCCTGTGCATGGAGCCCTAGGCCACCTTATATGGGGGGATGAGCTAGGGTTTGCATGCGCAGGTCGGTTGACCCATGTCGGGGTCGGTTACAACTGTGGGAAGCTTATCTCCCGGATTACAAGGAGTATCCCGTGATACTCAGAGCTACAGGCGGCGGCGCGCCAGGTCGCCGTGTCTTGACTTGCACGCCAAGGCTTCACGGGTCTTCCGGGATCCTGATCAGGTCACCCGCGGTCTTCGGAGGTGCGGATAAGGTCGTTGGGCCCACTTGTAAGGTCGGCGGGTCTTCTGGAAGGTCGGGTCCACTTGTCAGGGCCCCTGGGACCCTGGCCGGTGGGGACCCATGGGTACCCATGTCTCTCACCCTGGCTTTTCTCAGTTTTCAACAGTACCATCAAAACCTGCTCTCTTTCTTCTCCATGGATGATCAGTTGGAAGGAACCGACGATGCCCAGTGTAACATATCTTGTTCTTCGATCTCCTTGAGCAAGGATCCTTGTCACAATGCACACAGGCAAAATAGCCTCTCGTGACTCACCCACACAACGTGCTCAATGCTGGATAATCATGTATGCACCAAAGAACCACAGCGTGTAGTTTAAATTTTTTACCACTAACATCATCGAATGCCCTGACACCTGTCCAAAGTTCCTACAACTCTTCAACGAGAGGTTCCATGAAGATATCAAAATCCTTTGATGGAGAACTCGGCCCAGGGATCAATAAGGCCATCATGAAGTGTGATTCTTCCATGCATACCCATGGTGGCATGTTATACGGCACAACAAATACTGGCCACATACTATATGAGTTGGTCATGTTGCCAAATGGATTGAAACCATCGGTTGCAAGACCAAGTCTAAGGTTCCTAGCACCTTTTGCAAATTTTGGCCAAGTTTCATCGAAGTGTGTCCATGCCTTACCTCAGCTAGATGGCTAAGCTCATTCTTCACCAGTTTCCGCTTCGACTTGTGCCATCGTGCATCCTTTGCTGTTTTAGATGAAAGAAACATCCTCTGTAGCCTGGAAATCAACAGAAAATGCCTCAATACCTTTTGAGGAATGTGCTTGTTTGTGTCTGCATCCTTCCATCTTGAATTCGCTTCACAACATACTGGGCACACATCAAGTTTGACATACTTCTCCTTGCGAAAGAATACACAATTATTTTTGCAAACATGGATTTCTTCATAGCCGAGTCCCATGGAACGTATGTACTTCACTGCCTCATCGAAAGATTTTGGAAGACACGCTTCTGGGAATCCTTTTTGTAACAACTTCATCGTCGCATTGAATGCGACGTTGCTCATCCGACTGTAAGACTTTATATGAAGTAACTTCACAACAAATGTAAATTGCGCATATGTTGATGTCGGTGACACCTTACAGTTCAGATGTTCCTATACAAATTCATACATTTTCTCACCAAGCACCTCACCCTTGCCCAAGTCAGCAATAAATTCAGAAATTCCATCGTCTCCAGGGCCTTCATCCTCCTCTATATCCGATATGTATTTGTTTTCCTGGACCGTTTCCTGATCACCACCATCCCGTGGAGCTGCATTATCCACATCCCCCTCTGCATCCGGCAGAATTGCAATTTCCTCAACCCCATCATCCTGCAGAATTGCATTATCCTGAACATTTGCATCTTTGTCAACCATAGGCTCCAAAGCTTCTCCATGATGGATCCACCTAGTGTAAGTGGTTGCCATCCCACTCACAAGTAAGTGAACTCCAATTCGCTCTATAGTCCCTGTTTTGTTATTGAGGCATCGACGACACGGGCATAGTATTTCTTCATCGTCCTCAGCGTATCTTGTCCGAAGAAATGCCAAGAAATTCTGGACCCCATTCTCATGATCGGTGGTAAAACCAGTACAACCGGTTATCCAGCGTCTATCCATCTGGAAAGTTTTTGGCGAATCCAACTCAAAATTACTGACCACAGAACGAATCAAAAAGAGAACTTTCTGTGAAATGAAATTTTCCGGATTTAACACAAAATTACTTACCAGATTGACACGCCGCTGCAGCAAGTATCACCAAGGTTGCACCCGTAGGAGTGAGCAGCCATTGGAAGGCGCAAATCACTGCCGGAATGATCTGTTTTGGTAGCCTACTCTCCTCTTCGTTCTCCTTTTTCCCTTTCGGGGCAGCGGGCTGCGGGAAAACTATTTTTGCCTACAGCGTGGGGTTTTCTCCCGCCAACTTATCAGCATCGCTCCGTGCTGTGGTTGGGGCTGACGTGTCTGGTGACCTGGCGTGGGCGGCCGACCACGTGGCATAGGCCGCAGTTGGTGTGGTGGGGGCGACCGGCCACGCGGTGCTCGCGGCCAGGTGACTTGGCGCAGGCGGCTCAGTGAGCTGGCGCGAGACTGCGGGAAAATATCGGATATATGTATAAAGTTTCCCAAAAAAGTCACGGAACCATGAGGTGGTATACTGGAAAATAATGTTGTGTTGTTCCAGCAGGTCTTCAGTTCGATCCCTCGCGATGGCGAATTATTTTTGCAACATTTCGATGGGGCGCTAGCGGTTGGGCTCCAGTTGTTTGAACTTACATGTGGGACCAAGGTTGGTTTATACTACTGCTTCAACTTACATGTGGGACCAAAGTTGGTTTATGACGCTGTTGCGGAGCTTATGGCGTCACAAAACTAGCTTGGAATAGGGAATGCTCGGCTACAGTACCAACCGTTATGACGAAAGTTTTTTTGTCACTAAATTTGCTCGGAAGTGAAATTTAATGACGAGATCAGCCAGGAACGTCATAAATCAATGATAGCAAAACTAGGTTGCGTCACTAGTCAGCGATTTTCTTGTAGTGAATGCTTTTGTCTTAGAAACTAACTAGTTCATTATGGTTTACTCTCAGCTATAGCTACAGATCACTGTAAGAAATGGAATCATGTTCTAATGTCCGCACTCTTTTGAAAGCTTTGGCTTTGTTCTAATTATTTAGCTTCAGTGCTTAATTGCTCGTCATTCTTCCTGGAATGAAAATGTCATGTTGTTGTCTTATGTAAATCCTGATGAGGTTCTTCAGTGTAGTTTTCTTGGAATCAGATGTTAATATGTTAGTGCACAGGTAGCCCACATTTTCCTAGAATCGGATGTTAATATGTTGTTCTAAATGTTGTATTGATATTTGATATTCACAACAAATTGGTATGTTAGTTTTGCTACTAATGCATTAGTTGTTTAGCTCTTAGAGCATGTTATGATGCTCATGATACATTGCACATGCTCTTTTACCATGCCTACTATCTAATCTTTGTATGCTTTAAAACGACAAAACCCAAATAATAGTGCTAGTAGTATCTTTGTTGCTCATTACATTGTTTTGGTATTTTGAGCTAGGAAGTAACCCATGACTACAAATCTGGTCTAAGAAGTAACTCATTATTGATTTACATGAGATTGGAAGTAACTAATTATTGATCCATATGATAAGCAAATTTGGTAGGAATTGCAATTGTGTTATTTTTGGTCTCTCATTAGTTCCTTGGAAACATAAAATTGTCTCAGTTATCTGGTCTACTATTGTTGCACCCAATCAAACAGTTTTTTGAGCTCCCCAATGATACTTTGGTCTAGTGATCAGCTTAACTTACCATAGGAAGTAACCTTACCTCATATGCAGTCTCATAATAAGTAACTAATTCTTTACCTAAATTCCATTCAAAGTAACTAATGATATATTCAGTGGCACAAGAAGTAACTAAGTCTGAATTTTTATTCGGTAGGATGTAACACATGTTGCTATTGCCATCTTAATGCGATCATATTTACAACATGCTTATAGCACAATGTACTTCTATGTTTTCACGTTACTGTCTACATGTTGTCATGATGTGACCCATAGCTTTTTTCGATGTACCATATGTCTGCACATTATCAAAGGAACCCATAACTTCTTGTTGTTGTTCCTTATCTGCAACTCCCTTGACTAGGAAGTACCTCCTCATATTGCTTATTTGACTCAAAAGTACCTTTATCTACTGAGGAAGTAACTTTTAACATATTTTTGCACCAGCACAAAATAACAATATGAAGCATAGTTATAGTAGGAAAAACTATACATAGCACTATATTTTCTTTACACTAACCCTATCTTTTATGTGCTTAGAATGCATCACGTGAACAATATGCTATTCAAGCACTAGTTATTTCTCATAAGAACCCGAAAGCTCATACTGCCTTTTTGTGTTATTATTTAGTCCATATCAGCATCCACCTCTGATATGAACATTCAGAAAGTAACTGGGCACGCATTTGAATTACTTGGGAAGTAACTTGATTTTAGTTTAAATTTTGTAGTAAATAACTATGATCTTGATCTGAGCAGTCAGGAAGTAACTACTAACTAGGCATGCATTAGGATCATATGCAAGTAACTTGATTTCAGTTTCAATATTGTAAGAAGTAACAAAGGTCCCGATATGTACATCTAATAAGTAACAAGGCATGCATTTGAATTATACTGGAAGTAACTTGATTTTAGTTTGCAATGTTGTAGGAAGTAACTAAGGTCCTGATTTCTACATCCAGGAAGTAACAATACATGCATTTGAATCATACTTGTAAGTAACTTGATTTTAGTTTCAATGTTGTGGGAAGTAACTAAGTATAGTTGTAGATTATATATGCACACTCATATGTTTTTTGACAAGCACATTCATTTTTTAAGCAACAAAGTCAATAAGAAGGAAATCCTAAAGTCTTCACACATGAGAGTTGGTAGTGCTGAGGAGCAATCAAGGAGTAAACACCCTAATGCTTGGATTTGATGTGTCAGCAATTAATTTTCCTTTATAGGAGACATGTACAATTAACACTTTTAAATATCTCGTTGTCAAAAAAACTCTTTTAGATAACTTTTGCTGCTAAAGATTTTAAAGAAGAGGGAATAGCTAGCTAAAACAAAGAGACAACAAGACAATAATGCAGGTGATGTGCATGTGAAGTGTGTGTTATCACAAACATACAGCAAAACAATGCATTGATAGCAATTAATATGCTTTTAACTGCTAACGTCAATGCATACTTTTTCTCCGCTTTAGAAATGATTCAAAATCATGGGACAATATTAACTCTGAATATGTTTTGCTTCCAATTTTTGCTATTAACTGGACCATTTTCTATGTAGCATATGTCTAAAATTTGTTCATTTTGCATTATTATTTAGTCCATATTAGCAGCTCCCCTGATCAGAATATTCAGGGAAATAACTAAGCATGCGTTTGAATCATATCAAAAGTAACTTGATTTAGTTTGAATGTTGTAGAAAGTAACTAAGGTGCTAATCTAAATATTCAGGAAGTAACTAGGCATGCATCTGAATCATATCGAAGTAGCTTGATTTTCATTTGAATGCTGTAGAAAGTATCTAAGGCGGTGATTTGAATATTCAGGAAGTAAGTAGGAACGCATTTGAATCATATAGGAAGTAACTTGATGTCAATTTGAATGTTTGTAGAAAGTACATAGTAACATAGAGTGAACATATGTAGTAGCAGATTCATATTTGAATATTAAAAAAATCACAACAGACAAAATGTAATAGACAACAAGCTAGGGTTTTTCTTTTCCTTTTGGGCTTATTTCATATTTGGGTTGTTCATGTACTTCTTTACTGGGCCAGCCCATTTTTTCCTCCCACGTCAGTAGTTTTATCCCGCGTATGCCGCTCCCCTCCCTCGTTTTTTTCGCGTGTTCCATTGCTCTCTACGCGTGTCCTCCGAACCCCTTCCTTTTTTTGTCCTCCGATGGAAGTAGATAGTTCCCTAAATAGAAAATTTGCTATTTACGGAGGGCTCTCTACGGAGTGCTAAAAGGAGATCCCTCTCCGTGTAGTGGCATCCTTAATTAATACTACCTTCATCCTTAAATATATGACATTTAGGACAATGTAGTTTGTTCAAATTTGAACTAACTATGTTGTCCAAAGTCATATAGAATGGAGAGAGTATAGTATTTGCATTGCTATCAAAGGTGATATCATCTGCATCAACCTCAGCGATGCACGCCATCATCAAGCTTCATTCCGGAGATGATGAAGCAAAAGTTTCAACACACTCACGGTCTGAAACTTCGACAGCCATTATCTGACAATATACCTCAGTCCTCACGTACTCCCTCTGTCCTATGAAAGGTGCAATTCTAGTTTTTCTCGAACAAATTAGTGGTGGCGTGAAAAGACTCTAGTACCCCCATTTTTTAGCCATATGCAGTAAGTTTTGGCTTGCAGATCAGATCTAATTGCTTAATTAGGCAGGTAATTAGATAAATTTTCTGGAATTGCATTCTTTGTGGGATTTTTTTCAAATGCTAGAATTGCATTCTTCACGAGATGGAGGGAGTAGTCAGCATCATGGTGTTCCAGTGACCAGCAAGCAAATCAGCATTGATCTGAATGCCTTCGGCTATCAAAATGTTCTGATCAAGTTATTCTTAATTTTACTACTAGTCGTCCATCAACTCGTGCTCTGGCCCGACATTCATTACCTAAGGTTTCTGCCCGACAAGTTTTACTTTTGGGTATTATGGCCCGATAATTTATTTATATATTTACTGTAGGTTATTTTTCATAATGATATACATGGATAAATTAGATACAACTTTAGAAGGATATTTTATAATGCTATGTACTAGGTTACGTTAGAATTTGTTATAATGTAGAGTTAGATAATTTAGATATAGGTTTAAGGGTTTACTTTTGAATATATTTATAATGATAATGGTGGATAATGCTTTAGAAAATGTAATAGATCAATGGCTATGATTATTAGACTATATAAGACTAACGTTCAGATGTTTCTAATTTTTGTGAGAATGTCTCAAATTTATCTTATTTTTACATGTCTCATGACAAATGATGTTAAGTCTTTAAATGAAAAAAATGAGGGCCATATCTAACAATCAAAACAGTTACCTTACCACCATCTCTTTATTTATGAAATATTGTAACACAATTTATATATATGTATATTTATTATCTTCGTTTGATTTTGATTGACTTTAGTTAGTGAACGTTGTGTAACATCTCTTTTTCCCACTTTATATCGTAGGTCTGTGCTTGAATTTGTTTAAGGGACCACAGGTTCATCTAGATTTTTAACATGGAAATCTATACTCTCATCATTTCCTCTCTCTCTCTCTCTCTCTCTATATATATATATATATATATATATATATATATATATATATATATATATATATATATATATATATATATATATATATATATATATATATATATATATATATATATATATATATATATAGTGGCACACATAATGAGTACATACCTTGATTATTATTTTATATAGTAGTAGTGTTAAAACTAGGCAATATTTAGATTCATACGTTAAAGAGTACTATATTTTAAATAAAAGTCATTTGGATTAAACTTTATGGTTACATCATGTTATTTTTAATAATGGTGTATGCACTTTAAGTTATCAATGTTATTTGCAGCCTTGTGGGCAATACAAATGCTTATTTTGTGAGTTATTTAAAACAACTTTTTATAATGATATAAGTGATATTCTAGATGAAGATTAGGGGATTAATTTAGTTCGAATTTTGCTAAGATACTCCAAAGAGCTTGTAGATCATATATTTGGTTGGCTATTATTACAGATTATCTCATAGGAGATACTAGGAGGAATACAAATTATCATTTTGAAAAAGGATAAATATGGAAATTACCTCCATATTAGATCTAAGTTGCAATTTGATTTCTTCTAGCTTATTTTGTTGCAATGTGAAATAGACGCTCCTTTCTTTTTTAAAGTCAAAAGTCAAAGGTGATCCGATCTCTAACGTGTGTGGTTTTTGAACATGACAAAAAACTAATAAAATTCCAAATGTGACTTCTATACCATTTTTTCATGGATAAAGACTGGCAATTTAGATCAAGATTAGGGGTACTTCATTTTATTTATACAATGGTAGAGGTTGGTAAATTTTTTTAGAAAGTATAATAGATCCAACAGCTATGATTATCTGAGTCTACCGAATTAATTGTCAGATGTTTTGCTTTTTGAGAGAATTTCTTGGGTTTCTCTCCACCTAGGATCATGTGGAGGCCTTGAAATGAGCATCCAATTATTAATAGTTGGAAAAAGTCCATTTTTGACCATCCAACTCTTGCCAATGTTTGATTTTGGCCATCAAACTTCAAAATCAGATATTTGTCGCCATACAACTATTAAAACTGTTCAAATTTGACCATCAGACTATTTTGATGGGTGACTTTAATTTTTATTTACAATTTAATCCTTAGATCTTAAAATGATTATTACTTTTTGTCTGTATCTCCGATTTATGTGATTCTTGCGGTCACAGATTCATAACGGTGAGATTCATCTTCTAAAATATTCTTTATACTATTTTATCTCTATTTATTATACTATACTTATGTTGTTATGTAAAAATAATAATATAAGAAAGGTAAAACAAACAGTTACAAAATAATATTAGCAACATTTTAAAAGATAAAGCTCATCATTACAAACACTGCACCACAAAAATCACTTAAATCGGAGATATGAGAAAAAATAGTAATCATTTTAAGATTTAAGGAGTAAAAATATTCCTATGATCTTGAAATGATTACTATTTTTTTCTCATATCTCTGATTAAAGGTTTCTTGTGGTCATGTGTTTGTAATGATGAGATTTATCTTTTAAAATGTTTTTCATATTACTTTGTAATTGTTTGTTTTATTTTTTATATTGTTGTTTTACATAATAACATAAGAATAATATAATAAATAGAGATTAAATAGAATAAAGAACATTTTAAAAGATAAACCTCACTGATATGAACGCATGACTGCAAGAATCACCTAAATCGAAAGTACTGGCAAAAAGTAATAATCATTTTGAGATCTAAGGACTAAATTATAAATAAAAAATTAAAACCACCTATCAAAATAGTTCGATAGCCAAATTTGAACGGTTTTGATAGTTAGATGGCCAAAGATACCCAGTTTTGAAGTTCCATGACCAAAACCAAATTTTACCAAGAGTTGTATGGTCAAAAATGATTTTTTTCCTTATTAGTAAGAAGACACATTACGGCCAGCCTATATGAAAATGAAGATCTCCCAAGGGTGGACTTGAGCAAACTAGGAGATAATAGGAGGAATACATATTATCATTTTGAAAAAAGGATAAATATCGAAATTACCTTCATATTATATCTGACTTGCAATTTGATTTCTTCTAGCTTGTTTGTTGGAACGTGAAATAGGCACTCCTTTCTTTTGTAAAGTCAAAATGCAAAGGTGATCCGTTCTCTAACGTGTGATTGGTTTTTTAACGTGACCAAAAAAATCCCAAATGTGACTTCTATACCGTTTTTTCCATGAATAAAGGCTAACAATTTAGATGGAGATTAGGGGGTTACTTTGTTTTACTTGATAGTGTAATGGAAGAGATTGGTAATTGTTTTCGAAAATATAATAGATCTAATGGTAATGGCTATGATGATTTGACTCTACTGAATTAATTGTAAACTGTTTTGCTTTTTTGAGAGAATTTATAGGATTTCTCTCCACCTAGGATCATGTGAAGGTCTCAAAAGGAGCATCCAATTATTAATAGTAAGATGACACATTACAGCAAGCCTCTGTGAAAATGAAGAACACCCAAGGGTGGACTTGAGCAAACTAGTGTTCCTTATGTATGAGAAGTTCATTGATGGTGAACTCAGAGCAACTCCAAGAGACTCTGTGTCCAGCATGTACTCCCTCCGTCCCCAAATAAATGTCGTTTGCGCTTCCCAAGAAATAGCTTTGACTAATTTTATAATAAAAAATATTAATACCTATGATACATAATTAGTATCATTAGAAAGATATTTGAATCTAGTTTTTTAACAAAATTATTTGGAGACACAAATGTTACACATATTTTCTACAAATCGAGTCAAACTTGTGACACGCACACCAACGACGACACTTATTTAGGGACGGAGGGAGTATTAGCTAAAAATAGAAAACAAAAGGAAGAAATGCTTCCAACAACATCGTCATCTAGGTGCATCGCTATCCTCGCTCGTCATTCTTCTCCCGCCGCTCGGTATGTTTGGCTAGCGAGGCGCGCTCGCCATCATGGGCTCGTGGCCTTCCCGCGACCGTGAGGCCCACCTCCTGCGCACATGTCTCTGACTGCTTCCGTCCGCGTCGGGCCGGTCGGCCGGGCAGAGATGAAGCTCCGGGAGAGAAGGAGCCGAGGAGGAGCGGCACAAGATGCAGGGTGATGGCCGACTCCGGGTTTCTCGTCCTCCTCAAGTCGGCAGGCGGGGAGGAGCTTGGGGAAGGACCGGCCCGGCAGGGGAAGATCTTGGGGAAGGGCCGACGCGAGCGTGGGGGAAGGTGGGAGACAGACGGCTCCGGTGGAGAGGATCTCGGAGGGGCCGGCTCCGGCGAAGAGGAGCTCGGGGGAGGGCCTGTGTGGCCGTGGGGGGACAGTGGGGAGGAGCTCGGGGAGACGACCGGCTTGGCTGCTCCTTGTCCTCTTCGGGGGCAAGTCAGCGGGAAGGGGCGGCGGCGGGCGTGGGAGGGGAGGGGCACGACAGGAGGTGGAGGAGGCACGGTAGGATGTGAGGGAGGCGCCACGACCTCAATGGAGGCCTCCGTCGCCGCAGGGCAGCGGCGTCGGGGGCGGGAGGGACAGAGCGCTGCCGCAGTGCAGTCGCGTGTGGGGAAGTAGCACGGGAGAAGATAAAACGGGAGAAGAAGATGAGAGTATGACACATGGGCCCACTATCAATGTGGCATATACAGATTCCAGTTTACAGAGTCTGTTGGTTTACCCATGGCTAGGCTTTTTATTTTTTGCTGGCCTTTTAATCTCTAAATTTAGGTAAGACTATTGCTAGTCTCTTGGAGATGCTCTCACAACTTTTGTCACCGGAGATCGATATATCTTATGATGTGCAATTTCTTATTGCAACCACAGCTGATAGTACCTTCATATGCTAAAACAACTCTCCATATATTGCAAGTTTTTTTCCATCTAGTATATCGGCAACAACCACTAACAAGGTTATAAAAAACACACACATATATAAATCAATACGAAAACAAAGTCTCAGCTGGATATAGGAAAACCGGAGTCGAGTGACCATCAGTTGTGTAATACAAGATCTAAGTTGCTGCACCAATTGATCGTTGTATCAATCTTGAAGCTCCCTGCCAGCTACAAACTTCTTGCATCTCCCGGTCAAGATCTTTAAACCTTTGAACTGGTTCGCAAAATCGGATTTATAATTTGATTCAAAAGAACCATTTGAAAGTTGAAATAATCTGTTGTCTCAAACATCATAACAGCTGTCGTCTCAAACTTATGCAGCTACACAAGTCTCTCAACAGATGCTTAAGAGGCGCCAATACAGCATACATATAGTGTTATGACGTCGTTGTCTCAAATATGGCACACAATATATTCTTTACCGCAGCCGCCACTAACTGCGACAATTCCATATCCGATACATGATTTTTGCAGCATCTAGCTAGCTTATTAGTGTATCGGCAACAAATTTAAAACTGTATAACACACATAAATTCCTGCAAAACCAATACTAGTACATCTCATCAGCCGGAGTAGAGGAGTTGCCATCAGTGATGTACGTAGGATCTAAGTTGCTGCACAAATTCATCGATGTACCTCTCGTGGAGCTCCTTATCGGCTACAATCTCTTGTAGCTTCATGGTATTTGCCACAAAAACCCTCCTGGTATCTTCCTCTACCATGACGGCCCGGATCGCGCTCGCGATGCCACGGCGGTCAAAAGATCCATCATCCTCATTCCTTGCCACCTGCAACCCTACCTTCCTCCCTTCCATGAGCCGCGCGTTGGGCCCTTGGTCGCCGAAGATCGGCAGCATGATCAGAGGGTGCCCGTACAGAAGCCCTTCAATGAGCGAGTTCCGGCCACAGTGCGTCAAGAACCCACAGTAGCGAAAATCCCACAACTACGTGCGCGCGCGGAGCTTATTGAAGGGTTTTCATTGGTTGCATGCAGGCGTAGGACCCACGATGCATGCTGACATACTGCCCACTTCCGATTTTTATATAGTACATGGGTCCCACCAGGTCAAAGCATGCGAGGCACAAAATTTGCCTCAGCCACGCCGTGGACGCCTGCCTGGCCCCCTCGCCTGCCTGACTGCCGCCGCGAGGGATGTCTGCTGCGAGGCACAAAGCTCCTTCTCTACGCCGCCGCCGCTCCACCGGTGTTCCCATCCCCATTGTTCTCTTCTCTTCCTCCATTTTCTCTCTGGTGAAACTTCCTCTCCGACGCCGCCGCGTCCTCTCTCTCTCTCCGATTTCTCCATCCGCCGCCGCGCCGGCTACTTCTCCGAGCCCTCTCTCTCCGATTTCTCCCTCCGCTCCTCCCTCTCCTTTTCTCACGAGTCGCGCTACGTGTCGCGCTACGCCGTTTCTCCCTCCGCCACCGCGTGCGCTTCCTCTCTTCCTCTCCGCCGCCTCTCTCCCTCTCCCACCTCCATCGCTCCCTGCCCCCCACTCTCTCTCCCTCTCTCTCTCATTCTTTCGTCCACCTTCGCGCCCGCTACCTCTCTCTGTCTCCGCCGTCTTTCTCCCTCTCCGCCTCCACCGCCTCGACGCCGCCGCCGCCCCATGTGACGCCACAAATCTGCTCGATGCCGCTGGCCACCATCACCGTGCATCTGTTCGACGCCGCCTCTCTGCCTCGTCTTCGCGACGCGGGTAAGTTTCCCCTCCGCATCCTTGCCCCCTCCTTGCCCTTATTCCCATCTCCGGTGGTAGCACCAATAGATCCATTGCCTTCCTTTTCAAAACCGTATTATACTCACCAGATGCCTTCGTTTAGGACGCCGCTACTCCAACCTATCATCTTCTCCCCCGATCTACGGCGTCGGCGCTGGTCTACCGGCGGCTCGGTCCACCTTCGTTCCTCTGCTTGCTGCTCTTCCCTGCTATTTCTTCTTCCAAATTTGAGAACTGGTGCTTCTCAAAATGGTACTGCTACTGCTCCGTGCTTCTCAAAATCGTTTGCCTGCGATTGAACTGCTGCTACGTTGTTGCTATTACTAGTCTTGGGCCACTGGGCTTTTTCCTACCTATATCATCTTCTTGCATATTCAGATATTGTATATTTCGAGGGAGATAGGATTCCAGAATCTCTCACAGGCTTTCATAACAAGATTTCTAAATCAGAGTTGTATAAATGTTCCTTCTGCCTGTCTCTTCCATGGAACTGTTGTGCACCTACTGACTGAGTGCTCCTCGCCAGTGAATTACCTTTGCATTTTCAGGTCGCTGTTCCAATTATTTAGTTTGCTGGTAGTTCATTACAATTTAAGATCTATCACATACCCATAATCCCATGTTTTTAGCCATGATTGCCATTATATCTTTCTTAGAATGACATGCGTATAATTTATTTTTATTCTGACAAGGAGCAACAAAAATACTTTATGTTTAATGTAGTGAAAATAGTTAGCTTTTCTACCCCCTCTCACCCGACCAGCTTTTTTTCAAGCATCAAATCTTTGGTCTTTTTTTACTAGCTCACATTTTTCCAAGTCCACATGTGCTCACAAATCTGGTGTTTCTCCCCATTATACACCATTCGTTTGCAGTATATAGACAAGTATATATATATTGGGTTTCAAACTAACCTAGGTAAACAGGTAGTAATCCAGAAAATGAAATTAGTGCATTAATGTCTTTATAGTAGGCACCAGTGTCAAGAGGTAGTGCATGATACAAGAAATTAGTTATGCTAAGACTAATCAACTTTTGAATATCCACCTTTGTTGGTAGTCCTACTTTGGCAAATTGCTTCTGGCTACACCTCCCTACTGACATGATTTTTATTTTACATGAGGCATGCTTGTTTTGCAGGATTGTGCTTCATGTCCAATACATTTTGTAAGTTCAACAAGTCATCAAACAAAGAATAGTTCTCATAATTTAATTTTGGGCAAATAGCTCCTTGTCGATATATAGTCAACAAGTGACTTAAGTTTAGATGTTATACGTAAATGATCCAATTGCGTAGTAATATCTTTGTGGATGACTACATACATATGCTTGTGTTGTCTTATTAACACTTTTCTCCAAGATACCATTATCATTAGTTCAACTACAATATGTTATACTTGCTTATTCCATGCTAACTGATGGCATTACTACTAAATCTGATATTCTGAAATGATCATCCAAGAGCCTAGTAATATCTTTGTGGATGACTGGACATAGTGCATGTATTGTCTTTAACATTTTTTCTCCTAGGTCCCATTCTGTTATGAGTTCAAGTATATGTAATACTTGCTTATTCCATGCTAACTGATGACATTACTGCTAAAATCTGATATTCTGAAATTCATCTACACCATGGATAGAGTATCTAGTAAATGGATTATTTGCTTATTCTGCAGGGCCCATATGTTATTGGGATGGAGTTGCTAGGACCCATATGTTAGGCTGCAGTAGTCTGTCCCAAATATAATTGGTAAACATATTGTCCCAAATTACAATATGTTTACCCAAGATATATAATTTTTTGCAAATATAAAAAGGTTGAAACTTGCATATATTGCTCTGCATGTAATCTGGAATTCGAAGCTAAACTTCGACTTAGTTTCACTTAAGATTGATTAACATCAGACAACAATCTGAGGCTCTGTCAATTACATTAAGCCTTTGAAAAGAAATGTCAATGGTTGAATACCTGATATTCTAGTTATAATGTTTTCGGTTGTTCCCCCACCAGGTACCAGATGTCAACTTTGGCAACAAAGCTTGGTGTCAGAAGCATTGCCTCCCTTGGCTCTAGTTTATTTGTAGCAAAATATATTGCTGCTACTGGACCTATTGTTGTTGCTTTTCTCATGCCTCAGGTAATTTTCCACTTCTGGCTAGAGAGACACACAATAATTGATGTACTAATATGCATTTTACTGCTATCATTTATAGTTCCTTTTTTTGCATATCACTAGAAGATAGAAACACGAATAAGACAACTCTTAATTGCTACTGACATTTACAGTATACACTACCATACTCGTCCATAGATAGTGTTACAACATGGAAGATGCCAAACCACTTGTATAAGCACTATCTTAGCATCCAAAGGGCATGGATATTTGTTCAAGGGTACTGCAATGATTAGCAAACAGTAGCAATGGTTGCTCAAGACTTCAAAGGCACCGGCAGTACTCCATCTAGCAAATAATTCTTGAAAGTTATGAGTAAAACGTACCATACGTTTTGGCATGTATCAACTGAAAGTCACTGAATTTGAAATTTGTGCTTTTGTTTTGCAACAATTTTATATATGTTAGTCATTCACTAAAATGAACTACTTGCTTGAAATTTTTAATTTTGGCTAAATTATATATGTTAAACATTCACTAAAATGAACTACCTGCTTAAAATTTTACTCCTGGCTAAATTACCTTTTCTACTGGAAACACTTTCCTAATTGTGTTTAATTTTGGAAAGATGATGGGTCTGGAATTTGCAATTTATTCAACCTCAATCTGAAAACTTTTCTTGAATGGTGGAGAGTAAGTACAACTTTGACAAGATAGAATGACTGCTGGCATAGACTGGGAGTATGTGTTGAGTTCTTTGCATGTACAGTATATATTAAACTAATGGCACTCCATGTGTCCCTGAGTCCCTGACTTTTCTCTCTTTTAGTACATTTGTTTCTCACCTCATGCTTTGCACGTTTCACTCTATGGTCTAGAATGCTTATCTGCTGATTTGAAAGTTCCTATATGCATTCACTCAAAAAAATACTCCCTACTTTTCGTAATACTATTTTGACTTATCTATATACCAGTGCCGGCCCTGAGGGGGGGGGCGAGAGGTGCGGCCGCCCCGGGCCCCCGGCTGGCAGGGGCCCCACCCCGGCAGTCCTCAGGTATACGTACACTACTGCAAATACGAGTTGACATGGGAAAAAAATTGAGTACCATACGAGGGAAACGAGGGGGCCGCGGCGCTAGCAAAATCACCTCGAATCCTGAGAGTCCGAGACGTCTACCTTGCCTGCCTTCTATTTCTTATTTGTTGTGCTTGTCACAGTAGGCATCGACTAAAGGAATTTTTCAAAGTTGAAATTGTTAAAGAATTATTTGAGGTCCAAAATATCTCAAGAATAGTTAAATGGTTTGGCAATTTTTATGGATCGAGAAGATATTATTGGACGAGATTGATTGTGATACTATCATCATGACTTCGCATCTAAAAATGTTAGATGAAGCTTTTAAGATAATTATGATATGAATACATTATTTTGTACAAGATTGATTGTGATACTATCATCATGACTTCGCATCTAAAAATGTTAGACGAAGCTTTTAAGATAATTATGATATGAATACATTATTTTGTTGCATATTAATTGTGAAATGATAATAATTTATATATTGACATGTTGTACCAAGGATCTCGTTTTAAGTTTGCCCCGGGCCCCCGAAATCACAGGACCGCCACTGCTAGATACATTTCCTTTATTATGTATCTAGATATATATTATTAGAAAAATCAAAACGACCAGTATTATGAAACAAAGGAAGTATTCATATACGCTGTTGAACCACCACTGGAAAAGTGTTCACGAGACTTGTGGTTGTTGTCACTCGTGACTCGTGAGTGTATCAGGACGTTATTTTATCTGTAGCTGTAGCATTGGTGCAGTGTATGTGAACTGGTGAGTACTTTTTATGAGTATCCTATTCATTGCATTGAATTTTGCATGTGCCCTCTTTGAATGGAGAGTACTCGTGTACAGAATGTGGACTGGTGAGTACTTCCCACGGGGTAATGGAGTACCTTCTCTTCGAGTACATATGTGAAGCCTCTTAGTTCTCTCTCTTTACCAAAATATCTGAGTCAAACCTTATATGGTTAGCATTGTTGTATTATCTTTTGACTATGCAAGGGAGTAATTTATTGTGTGCTCCGATCTATGTGTATTTGTAATATGTTGAAATAAAAGCAGCCTAGTATTCAAATAAAAAATAAAAAAAACTACAGACAAACAAAAGCAGAGCGGTTGTAAAATAACCAGTTATGCGGGTGCTTGTGACAAAAAACAACTTTTCAGCTGTCGCTTACACAATGTAACACGCAAAAATAACGAGAAGTGTCAAATGAGGCATAAAAGTAAAATCCAATCTTACTCGTTTATGACAAAAAGTGGGAAGAGTTTTTTTATTCAGGTGGGTCTCACCTTAATAGCGCATACAGTAAGTGCACACACTCTGGTGACCTGGTTCACCGCTCTACCAAGCTGTTCCCCTGGTGCCCCTTTTATTTCAAATACCGTTTCAAAGGGGATAGTACACTGAACGTTGGAATTTCTCCTGGGGAATAGTCATGTCTGACAACATGCACCTACCTGGGTTAAAGCCTCGTGGGCTTCTAAATTCTGTTGGCACTGTGTGTTCTCCAGGTGAGACGCATCCAGTAAAAACCGATGGCGCTATAATATACGCCAAGCAGTTGGCACCAGGTGAAACGGCTGCAATATCGAGGCAGCCTGCGGTTGCGACTGGCAGCTGACGATGCGCAACAGCGAACTGCAAGGACAAGGGCTGCATGCGGCGTGGGTGACTGACTGACTGTGACAAGGGCTGCTGCCGCCTGCAGGTGCAGGGTGCGCATGACTGGTGAGGCAACTGATGATTCGTGGAAGAAAAAAATACCAAGCATCATTTTTTCCATGTACAATAGTTGGTTATTGAAATTTTTTCCATGACTGGTGAGGCCCGTTTAGTTCGTGAAGTGAAACTTTTGGGTCTTCTTTCAAGGTCTATTAGGAGTATTAAATGTCGATTATTTACAAAAATAATTACACTAATGGATCGGAAATTGCGAGATGAATCCATTAAGTCTAATTAATCCGTCATTAGAGATTAGTTACTGTAGCATGACGTTGTCTAATCATGACATAATTAGGCTCGTTAGATTCGTCTCGAAAATTAAGGTAGGGGTCGTGGAATGGGTTTTGTTATTAATCTACATTTAATACTCCGAATTAGTGGAAAGAAGATTGATGTGACGGGTTGTTGGTGAAATTTTTGAGAACTAAACAGGCACACCATTCGTGCACTTGTACTATAATATGTGAAAACAAAAGCAGTCTAGCATGCGGTGGACAAATAAAAGCACCATTGTTATCAACTAACTGGTTATGCTGGTGCTTGTGGCAAAATGACTTTTCAGCTGTCATTTTACCAAAGGGAAAAACTGATGAGCGTGTGGCGTGCTCCAGAAAAACAAATGACCGTGCAAGGTTTAGTTCCATTGAAATCTTCATCACATTAGATGTTTTAACACATGAATGAAGTATTAAATGTTTACGAAATTATTAAAAAAAATATTTTGTTTTTTTGTTTTTTGTTTTGCACAAGTGAAGGTTTTAGTTCAATTTTTGCAAGTTTATATCCTATAACAGAAGGTATGTTTAAAATATATTATCATTTTCATCACTATTTTGATAAGGTAAGATATTTAATGATAAATTTATAATTAATAAACAAATTATATAAAACTAACAATAAAAAATTTGTCAAATATTTTTTAATATATATTATGATGTCAACTACCGTCATGCAAACTCTTAATTAAAACTCAACTTGTGTATGAAGCAATAAATGCTTATCTGAACTTTTGTGATTATTAAATTATGTGCAGCACCCAATGTTAAGCTGGCTGCTCCGTACTTGGCTCGCCCTGAGAGAGAAACTTAAAAATTGTATATTATTAAAACAGTTCAGAATGCTTATTGGAGGTTGGAATTGAGATGCGAGTAGCTTTATACTAATGTGTATACAGTTCTATTGTGTAATAGAAAGCGGAGTTCACGCGTATCTGTTCATATAGAGATGACAAACTTGTAGCACCGAAATGCATAAATGTCTAAGTTCAAGTATGCAATCAGTAAGCAACATATCCATGGTGGCAAACTAGATGGAACTGATATTGTGAAAAAGCAGCCCGGCAGCACTCAAGTAGTCATGAACTCACGATGAATATTTTACACTTATAGTTCTTCAATCACAAAAGCCATGAACAGGAAGAATAATACACAATTTCTTGTTGCAATGCGTTCACATACTACAAACATGATTATAACTCAATTGAACAGTACTAGACTCATAATTACAACATATAGTACTACTAATAATATAGTACTGTTGTGTATACAGATTTTCACATGCAATAATATAGCACTAATAATAGAGTACTACTTGCATCTTGAAGCCCAATTTTTACATGGATCTATAAGTAACAAATCAGTATTCATCTTGATGGCCCTCCATAGCCAGTAGAAAAATAGTCTTACTATTCTCATGAACAAATCTGTACTTTTAGTATGACGATGATATACTAATATTGTACCTGCACTGCAAGTAGTGAATAAAGAAATTAACATGACTATTATATATACTACCATGTTAGTATGTCAATAGTGAAAGTACTGTCCAATATAAAATATTGGCAAGATTGATGTGCTAATAGAAGCATCAGAAGCTAAATTAAAATGTGGGCACTATTCAAATTATGTGAAGTTACGTTACATGTTTTTAAAATAGAAAATCTATCAATGTACAACCTCATTTCAACCGCATGATCAATGTAGGGGAGAATTTAGGACTATTTGAGGTTTAGCATATTTCTTACTAGACCAAGACAGCTAATATGTACTACATATAAATACAATTAGAGGGAGAATGTGATTCTGTCACTAGCTGATGATGTAGAGGTTGAAAAGAAAATGCCCCCACCCCCACCCCAACACACATAAAAATTAATTGCAAGGAGCACAAGTAAATGAAGATAGAGGTAAGAGAACAAAATAGAATGGATAAAATAATAGGAATTGGCAGACAGAAATGAATACATGGGACATCTGCATGTTTGGTCATAACACTTCATTCTGTATCAAGATTATGGTACAATATACTATAATTGATAGCATAATTATTAAAGCATACATTTTAATCGTATCAGCCACACATAAGTGTAAATAAAATCAAATAAGTGATTAGTCAATACGAAGTTTTTAGATATGGTAGTATCAAACAATGATTGTAAGATGCCAAGATTATAATTGGAAAATGACAGATTCAAATGAATATAGCAATTATTTCGCATGCCGTAAAGCATGCATTAATAATTATTGATGGGTAGGGACATTTCGATTTGTTCCACGAGCGTTGCATCACCTGTGAAGTAGCCATCGTCTGGTGTTCCTGCCAGATTCAGAAGAGGTAACACATTCAAAAGAATATCTGAACTCTGCACATTTTACCTATCAACATGAAGCAGTTGGACCATATTAGAATAACTGAACTGCATCTCTGAATATTATGAATTTCCTTGCTAGAAGAATGGTAATTTGAAACCAAATGCCACAGAAAACAACAGAAAAATGAGATAAGACTTAGTATATACTACATAGTAAATCATAATATGATAATAGTATATACTACACAGTATATATGCCACCAATATCTGCTCACTTAATGATCCATACAAGATGCATCCAAGTAGTGCTCATCCATAGCTATCTTGGCTCTTTGTAAAGCAATGTCCAAAAATAGAGTTACCTAATTAGTAGTTCTTTAGTATGATATAGCACAATAATCCATTAGTAAGATATAGCACAGTAATCCATAAGGTTTTTTTGGCAATGCAGCAGATTCAGAATGGGAACAGAGCACATGTTCATATTATAATGGTAGCAGTGATTCCAAGTTGTAGCATGGACATCTACTACAGAAGAGACAACAGAAAGAACCATGCAGTACTACAGTAGTAGTGTATTACCATTAAAAAGTGAACAATATGAAGCAAAGCTGAAAAGTGCACAGTAGACAATGCACACTTGTTATTAATTAAGTTTTAACAATCATAACCATCATATTATAATTGGTTCAGGGATGTAACATTTGTCCAATGAAATTTCATATATACATTATGCCAAGTAAAGAAAGGGCATGAGAGTAATTAATGATTACTTTAAGAAGCATCGTTCAGAGATGCAAACTGCACTTGATTTTCACATCTAATTATCTATTTTTTGATGGAGTCATCACTTCAATCTATTAATAAGGAGGCAGGAGGCATGAAAACAAATATGATCCAGATTACTCATTACTGCACCCTAGGTCCCCATTAAATCATTTGTTTAAGTTCACCTAGCCTTATAATTTTCGAAAGTATGACAACACATCTTTATTAGCCCTTCAGAGTTATTCTTAGGCTACACACTTCAAATATTTGAAGTGCATACAAGGGATTCAAATATTCGAGTCACATAGCTAAGCCCAGTTTGCCTTCCAGAAATGCAAACATCAATAACTTAGTCAATGCGGTTCATAAGTAGAACTGAACAGGTCGAGACGAAGCTCTGTTTTGAATGATGAAGCTATGTATATATCCAACCAGAACAAAATGGAAACGACACAAAGAAAGAACTCATCCAACATCATTGAAATCGAATATTGCTGCTAGCAACAAGTTGGAAACGATTAAAAAGAGGCAAGTGAACAAATCTGAGAACAAGAACAAGAACCATTTAAAACTCCAAACTTAACATGAAGTATATGTGGTTAGACAATGCCATAACTACAGATTGTATCACTGAAGAACAATAAATCAATCACGAGGAAAAAAATCCCTCAGCATTTCACCTTGCTGATGAAATTGATGGACGGGAATAAAATCCCCAAACCAGTAATAGGAAAATGCTTGAGGGATTTTTCCCCCAAACTCTGAACCTACCCAACCAGATCCATGGCCACGGGCATGCGCTCGGCATGGCAAACGGCGGCGGCGGAGACTCCATAAATCTCAGATCTAGAGTAGGGACCAAGCCTGGTGATTCGTTCAAGTCGACACCTCACCACCGTGCAGCGGCAACTTACCGTACTCCATCTCAACAACAACCCCGGAGCTCCTCCGTCACGTGAGGCAGCGCCTCTGATGACGTCCAGAGCGAGCGCGAGCCCACGCGTGCGCGTGCGCGAACAGCCGCATCCCAAGAACAGAGAGTCGATGCGTAGAGAGCGGCCGGCCGGGGACGGGGAGCGACCGGTCGGGGACGGGGAGCGGCCGGTCGGGGACGTATGGGGACATACCGGGCGGCGCCGCCGTCGCCGTCGCAACCGCCTAATGCGCCGCCGTCACGGGATCCAACCTTGTGGACACTCGAATGGGGAGCAGGGGATTCGGAACCGGGGATGGAGGTGCCGGCGGTGCCGCCGCCGCCGCCGCTCATTCCCGAATGAGTTGGGGGTTAGGGTTTCAGGTGTGTCAGGCAGTGAGGGTGTGTGTGGCTATGGCGAGTTTCTTCTTCCCCGGGTGAGGCGAAAAAATTGGATCTCGCCACAGACGCCCGCGCGCGAGGCAAAAAAAATGGGATCCCGCCACAGGAATTTTTTTTATATATTTATTTTATCGCGATTTTGCAAAAATATATGGTCCGCCACAAATTTTGCAAAAATATACATCTGCCGTCGTGGGCCATGGCGTCAGGGACATAACGCCGTGGCCCACGGCGGTAGGAGCCGCCAGGAGTGGGCCCGTACCCTTAACGCCGAGGGCCACGGCGTTACGACCCTGACGCTGTGGGCCACGGCGTTAGGGGTCTAACGCCAGGCGGCAGCGTGGCGCTGAGCTAACGCCGCGGCCCGCGGCGTTATCTGTTCCTTGCCGCCGCGGGCTGCGGCGGTAGGAATTTTTTTTTTATTTTTTTTAAGTTTCAATTGTTGAAGGATTGATAAAACGACGAACCATTAATACTTAACGACGAATTTAGATAAACGATTACAACATTTGCAATGGCACGTGCGACACAATTACCCTAACTTTGTGCCGCTCTTGCTAGTCCTAACGTGCCTTAGGGGATTTAAATAAATGATTACAATAATTGTAGTCTAGTTGTACGAATAATACCCGGAGAACTCTGGATCTTGCTGGCTCCATAGTGCTGGACCGATGGAGTCATCATCATCAGCCCCAGTCCAGGAACTCATTGTTGCTTGTTGTGTTACGAAGTGAGACTGGAGAAGAGTGCTCACATATATGTAGGCGGAAACTGGATGGTGGGCCATTCGATCCGGGGCAAGAAAACGGCCAGTGACTCAGAGGAAACACACCCTAGTACTAGGTACACTGTTTGGTGCAGTGACTCACAGAAAACACACCCTATGTGTTCAATATTTGGAGCAGTTCACAGAAAACACAACCTAGTACGAGTTTTACTGTTCGCATCTGAAATTCATCTTAAATCAAGTTCTTAAAGATACAACCCGACTCTAGAGAATGATGAAATGAAATCATAATTTTTTATGGATACAGTAGCACTCGGCGTCGAGTACTCTACGTCTACTGGGTACAACAGGGGTATTTCCACTTCCTCATAGCATCCGGCCCAGCTTCCTTAGCCCGGCGAGCTCTCTCCCTCTTCCTCTCTCTATCTGCTTCACGGGCCGCGGCCGCTTCACGTTCTTTGATCTCCCGCCGAATGCGAATTTCCTCCTGCTGCTCCTTACGTTTTTGTTCTTATTTTTCTGCCTCAACCATCCTTTGCCACCTCTCACGTGCTGAACGACCCGTCTCCTCGACGTAACGCTTGTCTTGTTCGGACTGCTCACAATCTAGCCACTGCATGAAATCACAGAGAGGAGGTGGAGTCTTTTTTCAAAGACAAGTTAGCACATAATAAAATAGCAATGACATAATATTTATTTAGTAATGCAGTTAGTTCTTACTTTTGGTCTAACATTGCGACATGGTGGGAGGGGGTCATGCTTGTAGTTCTCGCACATGAAGAACCTCATCCCGTAGCAGTACCCGAGAACGTTGCACTTGACAAGCTTACAGTTGTCACCGCAGTAGCACATAGGAGTGTGGATCCCCTTTGGCACCTCAACCTTGTCCTTCCTACTGGTGAGCAACTCCAAATCCAACTCAGGACCCGTTGAAGCCATTGAAAGCCTACAAAATAGATGAGAAATATGATAAATTCATTACTTGTTTCATTTGAAATTATAGAACAAAACATAACCGGATATGATAAGAAATTCGACTGCAAGAATAAAACAACAAGCAAATGAAAAGGTAGTTCAATTATTACAACACGATAACATGCATAAGTTCAAATATTACAAGACGACAACATGCATAAGTAGTTCAATTATTACAACACGGTAGCACAAACAAGTACGGTCACTGCATTCCTTCGTTGTAGCGACTGGAACGACGACCACGTGCACTAGCTGCAGGTGGTGTAGAAGTGGGAGTGGAAAAGTAAGATGCTTCGGTGCATTTCTTGTAGGAGTGTCCAGGATTGTTGCACTTGGAGCATATCTGCCCCTGACGTCCAGCTTCAGCCTCATCCATGTTGTTCCTAATCCTCTTCTTCTTGCGTCGACCGACACCTTGACACATGGTTGGATCTGGATTTGGTATGTACAACGCACTGTCTTTGGGGTCTTGAGTGAAAGTTCCAAGATGCAGGTAACCCTCAATAGTGTGGTTCCAAGTGTCTAGAACGGTTTGCTTCAGAAAGTATTTAGGCACGTAGCGGCCCCAATGCTGATTCTTTGTTGCAAGGCATGCAGCGATCACATGTGAGCAGGGGTAGTGTAGCAGCAGTGGCTTCTGGTAAGAGCATGAGCATGTCTGATTCCCAATCACTGTTTTCTGTATTGTTATTTCACCATTTGCCTTTTGTGATTTGGACTGACAACTTATCTGATATTTCCACTGCACTTCCTCGCCAGGATCACAACGTAGAGGTTGTGGGTAAGCTCTGTGAGAGAGAGCAGCCTTCTGTTTTTTGTTCAAGTACTCAGTCATCCATGTTGAATACACCTTCTGAGGGTCCTGCATTGCTGCATGTGCTGCATTAGCACGGTCAAAAAAGTACTTCATTGTGCGGTACAAGAAGAACTCAATGATACCAACAAGAGGTTGAGCTCTGGCACCACGCAAAACAGCGTTGTAGACCTCAGCAAAATTTGTTGTCATTATCCCATGCCTCACACCTCCCTTATCAAACAGGAGGGACCATTTCTCCTTAGGCTCATTCTGAATCCACTGGCTGAAGGTCTTCACAGCACGTCCCCTTCTCCTTCTGACATTTGGAGCATCTAGCCCCACGTCCTCCAGAGAAACTGGCTCTTCCCCGGGTTCAGTACTTACAGGCTTCTTAGCTATCTCTTCTGATGCTTTCTTCGTCAGATCATCTAATTTTTGCCATAGGTCGAAGAATTTTTTCTCCTGATTGGTCGAACATAAGCGCTTGAACAATTTTGTAAGTTCTTTGTTCTTGAACTGGCTATGAAAGTTTGCTCCCATATGCCTCATGCACCACCTGCTATGCACATCTGGCCATTGTGCTGCTCTGTAACGCTCTTCACTACCTTCTTTGATGTCACTAATGGCCTGCAAAATACCTTTGTGTCTATCGTGTATCACACACACGTCTGACACATCTCCCACCACCATTTGCTTCAATCTCTCCAGAAACCAATACCAACTGTCACCATTCTCTCCCTCTGCAAAAGCAATTGCCAATGGCAACAACTGATTGTTGCCATCTGCAGCCACAGCTGTAAGGATTGTGCCCTTGTATTTTCCTGTTAGGAATGTGCCATCTATGCAAATAACTGGTCGACACTGTTTGAATGCAGCAATAGCAGGACCCAATGCTAAGAATGCCCGCTGCAAGACTTGATTCCCTGGCCTTGATACAATATTATAAGTCTTGATATCATAATAACTACCAGGATTTAGCGTGGCAATTGTGTTCAGCAATCGAGGCAGCTTGTCATAGGATGCTTCATAAGTTCCCCACCTCATCTCCATTACCTTCTTCTTTGCCATGTATGCCTTACCATAACTTATCTGATACCTAAATTTCTCCTCAATTGCCAAGATAATGGACTTAGGCTCAAAAGCAGGATTTTTCACAATCTTAGCAAACATCTGGCTAGCCACAAAACCGGATGACAAATTACGATGGCTTGCATCCAGCTGCTCAAGTACACAAGTGTGATCCACAACAGATTTGATCTCCCAATAATTTTTCCACTTGCCCTTGGAAGCATACACTCGAAAAGGACAGTTGGGCTTCAGACATTGTACATCATATATATGTGGAGAACTCTTCACTACCCTGAACTCTCTCTGCAGAGTAAGGGTGGACCACCTCTTCACTGCATCCTTCACCTCTACTGCACTCTTATACATGACGCCAACAGAAACTGTATTTTCTCTATACTCCCAGGCCACATTCTCACCAGGATTGACAGATAGCTGTGAGAAATTGTAACTGTCCCAATCCCTTGGAACTAGCGGGTCATCCTCATCATCTGAGGAGTCCTCTTCCAACCCACGTTCATCCCCATTGGCCTCCATTTCGTACCGCCTGAGTAGTTCTTCATTAACTTCCCCCTCGTCAATTGCACCCTCAAAGTGTGTGTCACCATCTCCTTCTTCTTCCTCACTGGAACCACCATCTCCTTATTCTTATGGCTCAGTTGCAGGACCATCTCCTGCTTGTAGTTCAGCCTCACCCTGGTGAGCATCACTCACAGGCACTTGACTACTAGACCCAGCCTTATGAACAACTTGGATAAACAGCATCACAGGCAAACCAATTTCACATGCTGTTTTGATATAACTCCTCCAATGTTCAGTGCCTTGAAGTGGCATAAGCTCCTAATATAATAACTCACTCCTGTTGATTAGAGCCATAATGGACAAGTCATGTTGCTCTGCATCTACATGAAATGCCCTAAAAAACTGGGTAATGGACCCCCAAGTTCTTGAGGCTGCTCTTCTAATCACATGGTCAACCGAATCAAATTCTGACAAGTCAACTCCATGTTCACCATATCTAATCTGCCCATTACCGAAATACAACTTGACACTGAGATCATCTGACATGTCTGACAGCATGAAAAAATGAAACGCTATTAAGAAGTGGATCTGCAACTACAAAATATATCTACTCAGAGCTACACTAAAACTATAATTTTACTAAGCAGATCTGCACTACAACTATAATTTTTCTAAGCAGATCTACACTACAACTATAATTTTACTAAACAGATCTACACTAAACTATGTATTTACTAAGCAGATCTACACTAAAACTATGTATTTACTGAGCAGATCTACACTAAAACTATATATCTACTAAGCACATCTACACTAAAACTATTAAGTATCAGAGTATTACCTCTAACGAGACGAAAAACCGGCAGAGCTTCGCACCTTCACCACCTCCTCCTCACTCCCTTCTCCTCTTCCCCCTCTCTTTTCTTTTTTTCGAATTATTATGACATTTTCGGCTGAATTTCGGTGTTATATAGGGAGCTAGACCCTAGCGTCGTGGGCCACGGCGCTAGGAGGCCTGCTGCCGCCGTGGCCCATGGCGCTAGGACCTAACACCGTGGCCCGCAGCGCTAGGCTCTTGACGTCGTGGCGTACGGCGCTATGTTTCGCCCACGCTAAGGGCCCACTCCTGGCGGCTCCTACCGCTGTGGGCCGCGGCGTTATGTCCCTGACGCCGTGACCCACGGCGGCAGATGTATATTTTTGCAAAATTTGTGGCGGACCATATATTTTTGCAAAATCGCGATAAAATAAATATAAAAAAAATTCCCGCCACAGACGCCGGCCGGCGAGCCAGATTCGTTTGACCGCGTGTGGGTCCCGCACACATTTTATATCCTGCAATCCCGCATGCACCGCGGGCCCCATGGCGGCATGCATCCAATCCGCATGCGTGGATAAGCTCCGCGCGTCGCGCACATAGCCACGGCAATGCATTTCTACCCACCAACAGCACCGTGTGCAAGTATGGCGATCTGAGCAACCCACCCCATGGCCACCAGCCCATGACCGTGGGTGCGCTCTTGGAAGCCGGCCGGGAGGACATCGGCGTCGGAGACGTCTCTGGGTTTCCTCAGAGCCCAGAGGAAGCGTGTCCTTCGAGCTCCAACCCGTGCGCCAGCTCGTGCACGAGCTCCACGCGCAGCGGCACCTCGCTCCCCAGCGCGACGTACACGACCGACTTGGGCGGCTGCGCGTCCAGCCACCGCACGGCGGCGTCGTCCTCCCTGTTTTGTGAGTCGGCGGCGCGGCCACCGTCCGGCGACGGCGGTAGGAGGCCGAGCGGGACGAGCGGCTTGCTGAGGAGCTTCGCCGCCAGCGGGAACGCCTCGAGCTCCGACTCGGGGCAGCTCCGCATGGCTGCGATCTTGCACCGCTCAAGGGTGAAGGGTCAGGGCGCTGCGCCCGGCGACGGACATGCCCGACGTGCCGAGAGCGGCGTAGAGCGGCGCGAGCCCGTCCCACTCGTAGCGCGGCATAGCCGGCGGCGGCAGCACTCCGGCGGCGATCGGTTGCTCCATTATCGTGGAGGCGGCGAGCTCCGCGTGGTCCCGCGCGCCGCAGGCCATGGCGGCGATCATCGCCGCGGAGGGAAGGAGCATGGCGCACGGCACCCCGTGGTCGCGGGCGACGGCGGGGGGCCAGTGGTAGAATGTGTCGGCGAGGACCCAGTCGGGCCGCGTGCTGCCGCCGTCGTCGTCGTCGCACGCGGCGGCGAAGTACTCCGCGAACGGCGCGGCGAGGCGGTCGAAGGCCTCCCAGAGGGGCTCGAGCTGGTCGCCGGGGACGTCGTTGGTGGACTCGGCGCCGTCAGGGAGGCCTTCGACGCGCGGGAGCGTGAGCGGCACGAGGTCGACGGCGCCTGCTTCTTGGGCGGCGTCGTCGGCGTGGCGCTGACGGAGCGGCGGGAGGCGCTCGAGGTTGCGCGGCGTGGAGACGTAGGAGACGCGGTGGCCGCGCGACGCCAGGCGCTCGGCGAGCTCGAGCTACGGGAGCATGTGGCCGAAGGCGAGCCATGGGCAGAGCACAATCCGCAGCGGCCGCGGCCCGGCGGCGGCGGCGTCCATGTCGTCGAGGTTGTCAGCTGCCTGCTAGCTGGAGCTCTGCTGCAGTGAGTGGTGCCTCCAATCTACGTACGTATCCTCTGATGAGGTCGATAGTCACCAAGCGATCGACGATTATATATATTGGTCCATGGCCGAATTGAAGGCCGATTGGCGCCATCTTGTTTTGCTTGCCGCACTTGATTTCGCCATGGCTACGTCGTGTCTACATCAACTCTTTCCTCCTTTGCCTTGATCCTAATTGCCAACTTTGTATCCTGCATGCATGTGGATCCATCGTCCCTAATTGCTGGGCTACAAGCCTACAACATGTTTGTTTCTTTCCTTCTTTTGTTTGAATCTAGTTGTCAAGTTTGTGTATGATGTGCATGGATGCAGATATCACTACCGGAAACCGGCCCTTCACCGTGAGTAAACTTCTTTGGCGAGAGCATCCCCATGGGCTCTCGGCGAAGAATTCTTCGCCGAGAGTACAAAAAAAATTCTCGGCGAAGATCAAAACTCTCGGTGAAGAATTTCTTCGCCGAGAGTTTTTTTCTTGCTCTCGGCGAAGAAATTTTTAAAAAATCACTTTTTCACCTTCAAATTTTTTCTATAATCAACATGCACTTATACAAAGGATATGTTCAAATTTGACGCAATTTTATCTCTATTTTCTATATTTAAAAATTTTACTTCATTCTAGGTAATTTTTTCGAAGACGTCCGATATGAACTGCAAGTGCATGAAATCATAGAGTAAAGTTGTTGGAAAAATGAGATTCATGTTCATGAGACATCTCTAAGACCATGTACACAAAATGAAACTAAATTTCAAACATTTTGTCCTCTGATCATGATGAAGATCGTGTGGTAGAAAGGTAAAAAATATATATATAATTCAAATGAAGTTTAAAAATCACAAATTTTGTCGAGTGGTCATGATATCATACATAGAGATTGTGATAAATAGTAGAGAGCGTTTTGAACAAGTTGACACGTACGCTCTTTAGAAACCGAAACATCTCACAAGAAGTTTCAGAGAATTTGAACTAATGTCACTAGGTTTGATACATTAGAGAAATTTAAATTTGAGTTTGACCACAACAAGTTTTTTATAAGCAATACACAATATATCTATTGTCATGTTAAGTTTTTGAGATTTTTTGAATTTATTTGCTATTTTTTAACTAACTAAATGCATTTGCAAAAAAAAATTTAGAAAATCATCTTCGCCGAGAGCTATTTATTGGGCTCTCGGCGAAGCAATTTGGGCCGGAGGCCCACTTCCCGCCGGCCCACTTCAGCCCACCTACCCTTTCTATATATAATCGGCGCCGCAACCCCCCCCACACAGAAACCCTATCTCCCTCCCCCTCCCCCTTCCGCGCCGCCGCCGCCTCCTGCCTCCCCCCTCAGATCCCGCCGCCGCAGCCTCCCTCCTCCGTTGCCGACGTGCCGTCCCCCTCCTCCATCGCCGACGCGCCGTCCCCCTCCTCCCCCCTCCGTTCGCTCGCCGGCGCAGCCGCGCCGCCCCCCTCCTCCCCCCTCCGCTCGCCCCTCACCTCGTGGCGAGGAGCAGCGGCGGGGCGAGGCGCGGTGGCGGCGGATCCGACCGCCGCGTGCCTCGACGACCCGGCGGTGGTGGCGTGCGCGCCGGCGCCTCGACGACCCGGCGGTGGTGGATCTAGGCGGTGCGCGCCGGCGCCTCGACGACCCGGCGGTGGTGCGCGCCGGCAGTCTGCATCTCCTTCCCCGGCCTGGATCTAGGTGTGTGTGTGCATGTGTGTGTGTATGTGTGTGTGTGTGTGTGTGTGTGTGCGTGTGTGCGCGCAGCGGAGGTGGCTGTGACAACCCGCCCAGGAAAATACCGTACTATCGCCTAAACCAATCCACTTTGGCCATTAAGCGACAGTAAAGTATCATCCTGTCGTTAGTTGCCGGGTTAACGCCCGGTGAAATCACTTACATAGCAACAAGGATCGACATATATGCATTAAAACTCATGCGAAGGCGAGTCCAGAGAACATCACATGATTAACATCCAAACTACCCCGAAGGGTTTAATTATTACAAACCGAAGTCTTTGGCATGATAACGAGGTTCAGAGTTTTGAAAACAGCGGAATTAAACTAAACAGCGCGAGGAACATCACAGGAGGCCTGCCATGATGCCTTCATTCATCGTCTTCCACCCACTCCAGCTCCCAGCCAGGCGGGATCTCTCCAGGCCACACATCAGCAAAGGCATTACCTGGAGACAACAAATTATAGCAAGGCTGAGTATACTAATACTCAGCAAGACTTACCCGTCGGTGATAACTACATCACCAGCTCTAGACATGAAAGGCTTTTTGGCCAGTGGGGTTTCTTTTGCTGAAAAGCAACAAAGAGTATGTCCTTACTTTCAATATTTTAGCACAAGTTCTAGTTGATTATTCCTTTCTAAATTAGCAAGCTAGTGCAAGCATAAGTTGTGCAAACAATTAATCAAGCATAAATATTCATCAACTTCCATCATTAGGGATCTCATGACCAGCAGGATAAGTAGTCTCAGATAACGGTGAGAGGCCGACAATCGATTGATTTAAACCTTCCAAGGTAGACCTAAACACACGGTAGGATGCCCCCGCGAGGACAACCACCAGGCGGTTCCCAAAACTCTTCGGATCAGGATCGAATCTCACAGTCTTTGGTACAGGCTATCTGGTATACCCCGCAAGGCACCCAGAATCACCATGCACCACCGGTAGCTAGCCGTGAGACGCATCCCAAGATGAGTAATAGTAAGATCCTTCACCGCGTCGTTAAGGTACTAGGCTTACCGTACCCATTTCCGACAAGTGCTTAGTACGTTCAAACACTTACCCCACGAAAGCCATTGGACCGGAGCCCACATCCCATGCTCTTACCACATGAGCAATTCATTTATAATGATCTTATGATTCCAACATAAGAACCTATTCTCGCGAGTGACAAGCATCACTCGACTTGTAACGGTCCTATAGCATAGCAGCTATCGACCTATCATACTATTAAAGGCATAGGTACCTAGGGATCATGCATCTAGGGTTCCATTCAACTCCTGAACGTAAATGCACAAACATCCATAGATAGTTATGTAACTTTTCAAAAACACAGGGGACAATGCACCGGGGCTTGCCTTCGTCAGCACAGTTAGCCTGAGGATCCTCGGTGTCCTCGCTTACTTCCCCGTACTGCAGCTCCGCGTCAGCTCCTCCTTCCTTGGCTTCCAGCACGAGAGCGTAGTTACCGTCAGGGAGTTCTACACGGCATGCAATGCAGGGTTCAGGTGGAGTGAAAGGTTATTTATTTTATCCGACTCTTGTTGGCCATATTCACCTTAACAAACATTTATTTACTAATTCTTTCATTTAAGTTAATATATGTGAAGGCTTATTCTTTTAATCATTTTAATAGTGACTGTGTACATATTTAAACAAATAAATTAATTCAAATTCACAAAACAGCAAGGGTGTATTTATAGACCCTAATTAAGCTAGGCCACCATTTAATGGGGTCACAAAGAAACAAGGATTAATTTTTCCTAATCAATTTTTAATAGAAAGCTTATGTGCACCCTAACTTTTAAATGCAAAACAAACTATAAAAACAAGGACAAGGGTCCTTGCTGGCCCAAAAGATTCTAAACATGCCACTGGACCAAACTTCAAGTTTAAAAGAGCCACAATTTAATTATACCCAAAATGACATTTCCTAGCTACCCAAAATTAGGAGAAAAGCATAAATAATTAAATAAAGTGCTCCTGCACCCAAACTCAACCCTACAGCTTCTCTGGCCTAAAACAAGTCTAGAAAACCAGCATGTTCATCACAAACACATTTGAAATTTGAACTATGCATTTAAATGTAAATCTAAGCATAAATCAAGATTAAATATTTCTAGCAGAGATAAATTCATGATAAATTCAGGAAAGTTGAATCTAGTCATAATATGAACATAGCCACAAGCTGAGCACACAAATCAATTTACATTTTGCTACAAAAATAAATAAGACAGAAATAGCATAAATACAAGGTAATTCATATAAAAAGATCTACATAGTAACTTTGTGCAAAAATTTGCCCAGATCCTACAAATGATATGACTAACAACATATCCAAAGTTTAGCTCAACAGCCTTTCTAGATTTTGAACTACAACAAAATGATGTCAAACTGAATTTGAATTTTCATTCAAAATCTATAAGTCAAAACTATGGTCATGCTTTGCAAAAGTTGTAGGTCTAGTCTCACTGAACCCAACAAAATTGGTTATGCATTTTTCTGATTTTTTCTACGAATTTCTAGGATTTTCCTAAGTCACTGGACTAATCTGCAAGAAAACTAAGTTTCAAATCCTTACGACTAGATCCCTGGTTTCACAGATATGCCCTCGGCTTTCACAAATATGCCCTCCGGCGGCGGGGTGAGCTCGCCGGCGGCGAACGGCGGCCGGAGGAGATGAACAAGCGGCACAAGGCTTCGATTCGACTCACCACGGACCGATTGGCGGTAGTGGCGCGGCCGGAGATGATACCGGCGAGCGGCGGCAGTGAGACCGCGGCGGCGCTCCCGCCTCGGCTCGGGTTCCGGCGAATGGCGGTGCAATGCAGATGAACAAGCGGCCTTGGGAGCTTCTCTAGGTCCTAGCGAAGGTGCTTGGTGGCTTGGCCAGCTGTGGAAGCGGGCGGACGGGCAACTTCACCGTGGTGGCGGCAATGGCGGACGGGCGGAGCGGTGTGCGCGCGCGGGCGGGCAGGACTGCCTTTTATAGGCGGGCGAGCGCACGGGGAGGAGTGTGGGTGTTGCCTCGGTGCCCGGGGAGGCGAATTAAGGGGCGGCGCGCGGTGTGCGAGGCGCACAGCGGTCGCCGGTGGCAATGGCGGGCAGGGGGCCCGACCGGGGCATCGGCGGGCGGCCATGCGCGGGGAGGAGTGCGCCCCGAGGGGGATTTGCTCAGGCGGAGTGCCGGACACGATGATGGCGCCTCGGACGCACGGCCGACCGGTCGGGGGACCCGGATGCCGAGGGGAGGACGGCGGTACGCCGCCTGCCGCGTGGCGCGACACGCCGGCGCGCGCGCGAGCCAGAGCGTGGCGCGGTGGATTTGAATTCCACTTGCCCCTGTTTGCACGCTTAAAACCTTAAAATTTCAAACTAAACTCCAAAACCTATAGATAGGACTTCTGTAGATGATCAAGGCTCTACACAATAGACACCAGCAGATCTTGAATGGGTTTCGAAAAGAGGGAGAAAATTGGATGCCAAGATGGGGGAAAACTCGGCCCTGATGAACAGTAGCCAGCAGGTTTGACTTGAGTTTTTGAGCTATTTTTCCTCTGAATTTGAAATGCCAACCTGAAGATGAAATGTGTCCCTCACAATTCTGCACAACTTTTATATTGGTAGAATTTTGAGTGTTTAGACAAAATTTGGAGAATGTGGCTAAAGTTCCAGAGTGACACATTGACATCAAGGGGGTTTGACTCACTTAGCTAGGGTTTTGACCAATGTGACTAATGTTGACTTGTCTAAGGTGCTCAATGGTGATTGTTAGGGAGGTTTTCAAGGTGATGGCCCAGGTTGACCATGATTTGACCACAGTCAACTGCTTTGACCAGCAGTTAGGGTTAATTAAAAACCTGGGACGTCACAGTGGCGTGCGGCGGTGGAGGTGGCGTGCGGCGGCGACGGCCAGGTGGTGGCGGGCGGCTCTGGTGGTGGTGGTGGTGGTTGTTGTGGTGGTGCTTGTGGCAGCGGTGGTGGAGGTGTTGTATGCGGCGGCGGTGGTGGGTGGTGGTGGTAGTGGGGCTAGGGCGGCGGCGGCGGCCCACCTGTAGGGCCCGCAGTGCCTGGACGGTGGGGCCCGCTGCCCTGACCATTTTTTTTGTTTTGTAAAATTTTCTTCACCGAGAGCAAACTTGACCTCTCGGTGCACATCCACCGAGAGGTGGACCCGCAACTCTCGGCGAAGAGGCCTTCGCCGGTAGCAGTGCGCCGAGAGGCCTTCGCCGAGAGCAAACTCTCGGTGAAGCCTTCACCGAGAGGAAAGGGCCCTTCACCGAGAGGACCCCCGCTCTCGGCGAAGGCCCCGAATCCTGTAGTGTATCCATCCCTAGCTAATTGCTACATGTTCTTGTATAATTTTATTTTGTTGCATCTCTAAGAGTTTGCCAAATTTTACTTAACGAATCTCGTGTTTTGCTAACTTCTAAAAAGATATGCTAAGTAAAAAAATGCTCATCTCCAATCGTTTGGCATAATTCACTTGTCAAATCCAGATCTAACTTACATCAGGAACCCTAAGAGAGAAACAAAATTATGTTTATGGTCTTCTACCTCTTGAAATCTTACATCAGGAACCCTGAGACAAAAACAAAATTATATTAATGTCCTTCCACCTCTTCTAATACGTACGGATGCGCCGCGCATACCAGCGTGTATATATATGTGCGCGTGGAGGTTCTTTTTCCAAACTTGAGATAAATGACAACTTGGAATGAAAAATTGTTGGAGAAGATTTTTTCTGTTTTTGCCAGAAAAATAAGAATGACAACCTGGAATGGGGAACTATTGGAGATGCTCACCATGTTAGTTAATTTCCTTTTTTGTTTCGATTCTAATTGTTGCTATTATTTAGCCACAAGACGTTTGTTGCTTTAATTTGATGTGTAGATTTCGCCAATGCTTTGATTCCAATTGCTGCTATTACACGGCACTAACAAGCTGAAAAAAAATCTATATATGGATTGATCCATGGCTGAATTGACACGGCACTAACACGACACGACACGATGGGATGGTAGCCAGGTCGGGCCGACTCTATGGTCAGGCCAAGTCCCGGGCCGCACCCGGTACAGACTCGGCACGAAAACTGGACATGCACGATGTGACCTGATGGCCTGCTAGGAGCCAAACACTTCTATATGTAAATACAGAAAAAACCCTAATTCATTCTCTCACTCCCACTCTCCCAGAGTTGCCACCCACTTTCCTCATCACACCTCCGCCACCGTATGTCTCTTCTTCTCTCTCAAGCCTCAGCCGCCCTCCTCCCTCCCCTCATGCCTCAGCCCCTTCCTCTCCTCCATGCACGCTGGCCACCACTAGCGCTCAGCCAGGCACCACCGCCCTTCTGCATCCCCTCCTGCCTCCCCCCTCCCTCTCCTCAAGGCACGCCGAGCTCCGCTGCTGTGAGGGGTGCAGCCAGCCGCTGCCCGGGGACATTGTTGTGGCGGGCCACAAGGGCCGCCTCTGGTAGGCACGTCGCTGCCGATCGCCGCCGCTTCTAGTGTCTGCCGCGGCCAAGAGCCACTGCTACCGGTGGGGCGCTCGCCGCCGCCGCTGGTGGCCGCTGCTGGTGTCCGTGGGGCCAGGAGCCACCGCTGTCATGGGGCATGCTCACTGCTGCTGCTACAGGGTTCGACCAAAAAATTTGTGTGATGAATTTGATGTGTTACTTAAGTGATGGATTGATTTAATTTAGTGATTCTCGTGATGAATTTCTTGATCCGTGCATCTTGATTCATATTTTCTTTTCTATTTCATCTGATGTCGTGCTTGGCCCGACATGAGCCCATTAGTGCTCTGTCATGCCTTAGGCTGGCCCAATATGAAAAAGGGACCTTAGGGTCGGGCTTGGGCCGCTGGTCAGGACGATAGCACGGAACGACACGACATGAGAGGGGAATCCTATATGTATCTTTCGGAAGATAGTTTCCTATGAAATTATAACCCAGTAGTAGCCTAATAACAGGCCACGTAACCTAACAACAGCAAACGTGTACTTTCCTCTACCTTCCCTCCCACACCCCTCCCCCCTCCCACCCCTGCGAGGGGGCCGCGACCTAACGGCCGGCGAGGCTCTCCACGTGCCCTGTCGTGGCCGGCCCGACCCGCCGTCGTCGCACACCATCACGAGCTGCCGCCGCCGTGCGCAGCCGCAACTGCCCTCTTGGCCGCCGCCGTCGTGCGCCGTTGCGGCCCGCCGCGACATCATAGGGGACGCCAGCCGTCGAACCGCCGTGGCCTACCGCCAGCACTGGCGTCAGAGAAGAAAGGCTCCAAAATGTTGGTGTAAAAAATGTTGGTTCCAAAAATATTGACAACATTTCCAAAAATATTGCAACAATTTGAAAAATATTTAAAAATGTTACAATATTTTTTATTTAATAGTCATGAGATGAGATGACTGAAAACTACTAACTAGCAATATTAGGTGAACTTTAGTGGGGTGGAAGTTTCAACTCTTGTCCATCTTCTACGAGACATAGCCCCCATCTGGCTATCTATAGCTGCAGTGGTGCCTCCAATCTACGTCCGTATTCTCTGATATCGATAGTCACCCAGCGATCGACGATTGGTCCATGGCCGAATTGAAGGCCGATTGGCGCCATCTTATTTTGCTTGCCGCACTTGATTTCGCCATGGCTACGTACGTGTCTACATCAACTCTTAACGTCCTAGTCACACGCTCCTCCCTCGTGGCTGCCTCGGCTCGGCGTTGGATCCATCTGTACGTCCATCCGCATTGATTGCATTCCCCACGGCGCGTACGTGGCGCGACATCTACATCAAACCGTGCAGTGGCGTGCGAGCTCGAGCCTGCGGGATGGCGATCGAGCTGAGTGTGGCTGTCTCGGCGTTGAGTCGTCTGTACGTCCATCCTTCAACCTAGAACTCTCTATATGCTACTATCCTTTAGAAACAAACAAATTCCTTGCACGATAGGTATCCTTTTGTGGTTTCATTCTAGTTGTCAACACTACGTGTCTCAAATAGGTAACACAATATTTATAACGGACTTTTGTGGTCCGTTACAAAAAATATTAAAAGTAACGGACATCATTAATACCCGTTACAAATGAGTCTACGTCCGTTACCCATAAAATCCACAGAACGGACATTAAATGTGCCCGTCACCTTTAATATTTGTGGTAACGCACCATGCAAATGCCCGTTACAATTGTTGGTTCCCGGACCTGATTTTTTTTTTCAACTCACTTAACTCCGCACACCCTCACGTCCGGTCACAACTCCCTCACGTCCAGGATCCCCTCGCGTCCGCTCAGTCGCCGCACACCCCATCCGTCTCCTCTCCTATCCTTCCTCTCCTCCCTCCCTCTCTCCCACCCGACCCTGTCGGTCGCTGCCGCTGCCGCTGCCTCATTCAGCCGCCGCTGCCTCACCCCGCCGCCACCCCGCTGCCTCGCCCCGCCACCACCTCCCTCCCACCACGCGCTCATCCACCAACCCTAGGTGGAGGGCTCGAGGGTGGGGGAGATCTAGATCTAGGGCACCCGATCGCTGAGCAAGGCGACCGGGAGGGCGGGCCTCGTGAGGAACTTCCTCGTGGAGCACGGCGAGGGAGGTGGAGGTGACGGCGGCGCTGACATCCTCAAGTAGACAGAGACACCAAAGGGGGCGCGGCGATTGGGAGCGCGACTCGTACCCGTCGAATCTCACCAACTGCGGCAACGATAGTGCTTATCCGTGATGTGTTCCTCATCGATGCTGCTGTGTGAAGGCTCCGCAGGTTCCGTCTGTCTCCCTCCCTCCCAATAGGCGCTGATTTGTGCTTATCACATCTCTGTGCGCTGTAGTAATCCATTAATTTGTTTTTGTTTTTTGCATGCCTGATCCAATAGGTGGTGCAGATCGATGAGATGGAGAAGATGAGTGTGAGGTCATGTTCCAATTTTTTTAACCGGAGTTTGCTTCATGCGGTGATTTTTGGTTAGTCCCCTGCACGAACTGATTTTCTAATGCACCTCTAGAAATGGGGGACACCAACCTTGTCTTTCCCATTGACGAGTAGTTAAATTGTTATAAGTGGAATCGGTGTATATTGCTTTAGGTATGTTGTGGAAATAATCTCAACTTAGTGTTAGGTATGTTGTGCATATAATCTCAGCTTAGTGTTATTTGGGATCGACCGTGAGTGGGTAGAAGACAAAGGATGGTAGTGTCCTCATCTTTGGTCTATCATTTTCTTCTTATACAATACTTGACAAAGTAGGTCTATTAGGATGTTCCTCTTTCACACAGTTGTTACCTTGTTCATGCAGCTCCTCATTCAATATTTCTTTGCTCTCTAATGTTGTAGGAACCGAGCAATGTCGAGAAAATCATGAAATTGATGAGCACATAGGTTGTGCCATGATGCTAGAACGCTAGTCGAGCAAGCACGTGTTGAGACCCAGGTACTTTCGTGAGTTAAATATATACTTACATGTTCAGGGAGGTTTATCTCTTAATCTTTATTTGACTTGCATGTGTACAATCAGAGTCATAGGTTCTCTTTCACATAGTTGTTACCTTGTTCATGCAGCCCCTCATAATTGTTACCTTGAGTTATATACATCCTTACATGTTCAGGAAGATTGATTAACTGTTGTCCAACAGGGGATTTATACCTCTGCTTTGTTTGTTGCATTCTAAATTTGGTTTGATGGTTGTAAGAAAGAGAATACTCTTGAAATTCTTATTAGGTTTCTTATTGTCAACTAGGCACATCTTAATTTCAAAAGCTAACTCAGAATAAGCTTGTATCTATTTTTCTTCGTTTTGAAACTTCATTGATCTTGGTAAATGTAGTATTTGCTAGGCTAGTTTATTTGTGCTTATTGCAATGCTAATCTAGAATGTACAAATGAAAGCATGTTTGGTCTTGATAAACTAGCTAGATTAAAAGGGTTGTTTTATTAGTGGTTATTTGACATGCATTATAATTTGCTGCAGGCCATGTCCAGATGAGAGATACGGGCTTTCTGTAGAGGGGTTGTGAAGTAAATGGCTTTGAAGCGTTTAACCACATCAGTACTTCTAACATGACTAGGTTTGTATATATACTCGCACCAAAAACATCCATGATCCTTCTTATCAAACTGTTGCATTAATTATGATGTCTGAATCAGTTGCCTCTGCTTACGCCAAACTAAAAACATGCAATGTGGCTAGATTCCCTTCTGTTCTATTCCATTGATAGCTACTAATTTGGCTTTCCCAGACATATACTTTGAAATCTTATTTAGAAAATGTGTGTACATCAATTGCCAATCATGATGAATTCTCATTTTTTAACTGAAGCACTTACTGATTCATAGCTAGCTGGTACTTAGTTTGTTGAGTAATCTTGCCTATCTTTCAGTTTGTGATTACTTTGTAATCTTGCTTATCTTGCATAATGTTATCCCCTCTCTTCAGTTTTATCTGAAAATAGAGTTCTTGCTAGATCGGTATGGCTATGTTTGACTGACAGTGACAAATTATTTCAGGGATTAATTTTGTAACAATATCATCACTGCTCTTGATCCATTCCAAGCTAGGTTAGTGCTAAACCACTCATTCTACTCTGAATGAAATGTTTGTACACATTTAGTTGTATGTCTTCACTTGCAGGTTGACATGAGCAATATGTTGGAAGAGGCAGTACAGTAAGTCATGAGCACTATGTTGGAAGATCACTATGTTTTTCCTTTGATTAATAGTTATCATTCTACTTTCTGATACTCAATTTGATTTGGTGTCTGTCACCTATTAAATCTTATGTTTGTAATACCTCTGTTGTGCTATGAGTGTGTATGGATGTAGCTGAGCAAGTATGGATGTAACTGAGCAAGTATGCATGTAAATGTATACTTGTGAATGCTTGTATGTTTAAAAATAAAGAATAGAATGCTTTTTTTTTATTTCACATTGGTAACGGGCATTATGATAATGCCCGTTACCTTTGATTGATATTGGTAACGGGCGTCGTTGAGGTCCGTTACCGATAGAGTCGCCTAGGTCACTGGTAACAACAGATTGGTAACATGCTTCTTTTAATGCCCATTACATGTGCTAGTCATTAGTAACAGGCATATGCCCGTTACTGATGTTGAGTCATTTGTAACGCTTGATTGGTAACGGGCGCGATATCGTTACCAATGGCCATCCATGCCTGTTACCAATGACAAGTTTTCACGTAATGCAAATTTGTGTATCCTGCATGCACATCCATCCCTAATTGCTGCATGCTATTGTACAACTTTTATTTGGTCACACCACCTTAATTACATGATTAGTTGAAAAGTAAACACCATTTTTAACCATTCAACTCTTGACTCGGTTTGGTTTCGATCATCAAACCAAAATCAGAAATCTTTGACCATCGAGCAGTTTTGGTGGCCAATTTCGCTGATGTGGACGCCACGTGGTGGTGAGACCCACTTTATCAGCCTTTGTCTCTCTCCTCTCTCTTCTATCCTCTATCCTTCGACAATCGGTGGGCATCCCTATCCCTCTGGTGGCGGCGGAGCTCCAGCTCGCTCACCCGGCCACGCTGTTATGAGGACATCGCCATGCTGGACGCGTGCACGCTACGACCTTCTTCAAGTAGTACTTCGCCCCCAACTCAGAAGCCACATCCGGTTCGGATTCAGCCTACACTCCCTCACGGTTTTGACGATATCTCCTTCGTACGACGTCGAAACGAGACGTATAAGGATACGTTGGAAAGATGATGACAATGTCGTCAATTTGGTTCTGCTATGTCATCACGAAAAGGTGTTGTGTCACCTATTTCTGGGCAAACATGGTCTTGTATCGAGTCAGGCTCGTGGCCCATGTTGTGGGCCCCCCGGTGCGCCTCGAACCCTAGGTCGCACCCTCCCCAGCTATTAGACCTCAGTAGCCCCGGCCTATTAGACTTCTTAGAGTTTTCTGTCTTCGAACAGTCGTCGTCTTCAATTTGTGAAACCCCAACTTCGTGTGTTTGAATCATTCATCTGTAGATAATCACTACTTTGAGAGTTGCGTTTCTTTCGAGTTCTTACTTGTGTTCTTCATTTCGCAGGCAGGAATTTAGCTTTCGCGGCGAGGTCAAACTGATTGTACCACGGTTGATAACCAGAGGAGACGTGTTGCTAAGATTGTAGGGATCCAGATTTTTTGATCTGAAGCCGGATCGGTGCGTCGCACTCCACCCAAAACGAGTTATCCTCTCTTGACGGAGGTGACAGAGCTCGAGCTCGTCCGGCCGGCTGCGCGGATGTGCATGGGCAGGCGACGGTGAGCACTCCGCGGTGGCGGCTCATTGACAGGTGGCAGCTCACGGGCACTCCGCGGTGGCTGCACTCTTATAGTGATTATTGTTCTACTCTGCAGTTGAGGCAAGGAAAATGAATTTAGTAAACTTGCTATTTAGATAGATTCAATTTAGTGGACCAATTGTTACCTTTCCAATGTGGATGCAATTGTCCATTATTTGGTATAAGATCATGTAACTTATTCTTCTAATAAGGATAGGACTTGCATCATACTATAGTTTTACAAATTTAATCATGCAGTTTATAACACGACTAAATGTTATTATGATTTTTAAGAATGGGTCTCTTTTTATATGGTCATACTTTGGTACTGCTGCTCTTTTTTTTTTCTATTCATCTATTAATTATTTAATTATGTGAGTGAGTCACAATTGTCATTGTTCTTTTCATTTCTTTTTTTTTTGGTTCAGTTTGCAATTTTAGGGTCTCCCCATCAAGCTCCTTGGCAACAATAATACTTTTTCAGCTAGTAAAGAAACAAAGTTTTCACAAAATAAGGTACAGATAGGCTATTGGAGGCCCATCTATGATTTCGGTCAATTAGATAGATGCAAGCAAGAACAACAATATTATTTTAAAACAAAAATGTAGCCCCGCGTCGGGATCACGAGCAGGCCCTTTCCGCTTGGTCAGCTCAAAAAAAAAGAGGACAAGGCCGTTTTGGGCCGTAGAGCTTTCCCCCCAGCCTGCTGATCCACGAAATTTTTTTGCTAGCAACAATTTTTACAAGTTAAATTACTAAGAATTTGTCAACAATTGTATGTTACACTCGATTTATACTCTTATTCTTAATTTTCTACCATATATCTATTTATTTTTTTATCTACGTTTGGCTCATCCAAATAAAGAAACGAATTGTCAACTGCTCCATGTAAATTTATGTTGCAATGTCAATACCAACGTACGTATGTATATATGTACGTACGTACGTGCATTATAAATATAATACACAATCCAAATATTATTTAATTTATAACATGAACATATAAAGCCTGCATTCCAAACAATCATATATGAGATGCTACACACTTTGATTGAATTAGACAAAGACACAGTCATCACCTGTGGTATCTGCCATTTCAATCCTTGGATCGTTGCAGAGGCAGGAAATAATTTCTTTTTTACTAAAAAAATGTTACACGCTGTCTATCGGAGCTGATGCTCACCGTCGTCACTCGCGGCGGGCGGTGATGACCATGGCGGACGTGCTCCGTCAACTTCATCCCACCACCGTGGCCGGACACCTGTGCCGAGATAGATCAACTCCAGCTTCTGGAACGCCCTGAACCTGTCCAGCACCGGGTTCCACATTCCGCTGACGCTGCAGTAGTTGGAGTTGTGCGGCGGGCGGTGGTGTCCGGCGTGCTTCGCGCGCGAAACGAGCACGCCGCCGGCCTGCAGGACCGCGACGCCGGGGGGCAGCTTCGCCGGCCTCGTCTCGTGCGCCCACGCGTGGAACTTCACGCTCAGCATGCCGCAGGCTGCGAACGCACAGGCGAACGCGTGGGCCGCCGCGGGGGCGCCGCCGAGTGCGGAGAGCGCCGTGCCGGCGGCCGGTAGCGCGACGGCCACGAAGGCCGCGAGCGTGTGCAGGAGGTTGCACGGCTCGAGGCGCGTGATGGCGTAGGGGCGGCGGTGGTGGTCCAGGAACGAGGCGACCTGCCCACCGATGACGGGCGTCGCGGTGTCGCCGTTGTTGTCAATTAACCAGTGGTACACGCCCGTAGCGAGATCGGCGAGGGAGTAGCCCACGAACGCCGCGGCGGCCGCGGCGAGCAGCTCGGTGGTTGTCGAGCTCGAGGCTGCGAGGAGGCGGGTGCACGTAAGGAAGGAGGAGATGATGGCCGCAGTACCGGCCAGCGTCCACGCGCGCTGCGGCCACGTCGACCGCCACTTGTTCGAGTCGTCATGGGACGGAGCGGACATTGACGACGGCAGCGACGACGACTGAAGCGGACGGAGGTGGCCGAGCGTCCTGGAGTAGGATTTTTGCCAAGAATAGAAAAAACATCTTCAGGTTCGTTCGTTTCCACCCGATTGAATTCCGGTCGGAATTGATAAATATAACAAGAAAATCATGATAGCTACTATAAGAGATTCGGATTTATTCCGGATTGAAAACTAATTTACTCATGATATGTGCACCAAAAAACTCAGAATTTATGCACTAATCAAGATGTGTGGAATCAATCCAGCTCTTCGGTCTCTTGTTGTATCTATCATGATGGATAAATTAGTTCTCAGTCCGGAATAAATCCGGATCTCTATAGTATCTCTCATGATTTTCTTAGCATATATATCATTTCTGGTGGGATTGAATCCGATGAAAACTAACAAACCCTCAAGAGTTCCTAATACCACCTCCCAATCTTTTGTCACTTAGAAAAAAATCACCTATCGCGCGCAAAGATCCGCACATCTATCACACGCGTATGGTTCTTCAAATCTAAATTAAAGGTGGACATGCATGAAAAAGATTAACGAGTATGGAAGGATTCCTGATACAAATAATCTACAAGAGAGAAAAATACATAAAAGTGATTGAGATAATTTAGAAATAGTGTAAAATTATCTTCAATATTTTGGGAGTGAATTATTGAAACGATTGGAGATTATTGTCTTATTTATTCCTTACAATATTTCTTTGAGAGTTGGAAAACACCATATTTTTTGGAACAAATCATTGGGTACTCTTGGAGATGCTCCATGTTCATCTTAATGTTTGTAATCAACAACACAGGACAAGATAGACACTTGTACACGTAAGCATATGATCATTATTATTCCTTGTTTCATATCATTTTTCCAAAAAACATCATTCTTGATTGTGATAAATTGGTACCTTATTCTTATAACGTGCACGAAAACTGGATAAAGATGGCATATATATGTGATGTTGCTGCGCTAGCTGTTCTGATTGCACTGTGTGCGGTGTGTGGATGATGAACGTGCACGGTTTTGGTTCTCAAGAGGAAAAAAAAAACGTGCATGGTTTTGTCACAACTAACATGCTGCGTGCTCATATCCTGTGTGATTAATGGAAGGTTGCGTGATGGGAGGCAAAAAGGACAGGTCGCGCTCACAAGCAGGTAAGCTTGCCCATCACCAGTTTTGGAATAATGGAATGTAGATGTTGAAATTTAAAACAGTTATGATGACAGGTCCACTTATTTATTTGTTATTTAATCATTTCCCGACCATTTGTATTTATATGTCTCACACCAAAATAATTATATATTTTTGTCATAATGATCAAGCCTTTATGTATAACAAAATAGATTTTCCATCGCCCCCACGTTACGAGCGGCACCACGCGTGATGCTGCCGCCGCTGGTCCTCCACTTCCACCGCCGTTGATCTCCCTCCCTTTCACCGCAGGAGTGGGAATCCATCTCTTTAATACTCCCTCCGTATCGATTAAGATGTCGTTCCCTACCAATTTGATGAAATTAAGGAAGCAGTGATTTTACCCTTTTGCCCTTTTATTTTCCATGCCATGCCATGGCCATCGCTGTTCCTTCTGAAGGTGCCGCTGCTCCTCTTTGGCTCCACCCAAACATGGTGGTGCCGCCCCGCACTCCTCCGTCGAGCCCAAAGGCCCTCCCTGCCGCTGCTCCCCTCTACCAAGACACTGGACGAGTTGAGGAGCTTGAGGTGTGGCTCATGGCAACGAGATTCGGGGTTGGGTTCGAGACTTCGGGAGGAGGGCTGGTACAGCCTCTAGGTGTCCAGGGATGAAAGGATAGATAGGGCCACGCACGAATGGCAAGAGGCACGAGCGGCGGCAGGACAGCAGCAGCGGAGGGGATCGGCGCTAAACCAGGGGCAAAAAGAGAAATACCTTCTCTTCCGGACTACTGGCGACAAATATTTTGTGTCTTTCTCATTTGTACTAGCAGCGACAGTAAAGCGATATGGAGGGAATAGTTATTTAGTAGAGTCCAATTTAGGGATTAGGTTTTTCCATGCTGCGGTTCGTGGTATTAGAGATTTGTTTCCTCCTTCTTTTTGGCAACAACGAGGAGGTAAAGTGGGTTTAGACTATCCATAGTGACTCTGATGAGGATGATGGCGACAACTATGGCATCAGTAGCTTTCTTGGCATGATGACATGGATACATAGGTTTTTGGATGGCGCACTACCGGAATCACTGGCTTTGCCGAGAGCGAGATGCTCTCGGCACAGGTTCTATTACTCTCGGTACAGCCGGTGCCGAGAGGGAACCCTCGGCAAAGTGCTCTCGGTACCGCCGGGCCGGCATAGCGAGCTTGTTGACGGTTCAAAACCGCGTTCAACTTCACCGTAAGTCCACGGAGTGACTTGGTGCCTTTTTCACCAAGAAAGGGGACCCCCTAGGTTCTTGTCAATCCACGGAGCAAGGAAATTACTTGCGTTTAACCTAACACTAACTTAGTTGATTAAGGACTTTATGATGTAAAGATTAATCTATAAAGTAAAGACAAACTAACCCTAGATTATGTTAAAGAGAAAGAGAAAGGTGTTCACGAGTATGAAAGACGTATGCCCATGGAGTCTAGTTACTTGAGATGCAATCACCCAAAACATGGTAAAACCCCGATCCAATCTATCTAAGGATGTGAACAAAGAGTTAAGCGTTTCCCTTCCCTCATACTAGTCACTACGCGAAGGTAATCGTCTCTAACCCTAATGAACACGGTATGTTGACGTGATCTACGGGAGCAACCCCGATGGCAATGGTAACTAACCTTAAACATTAAGCATCATCAACAAAAGGTATGATAGACAAAGATCCAAATAAAGAGTGGGTGACTACATGTCAAGATCCATTACAACTCCATGGACAAACGATTACTTTACCCCATCAAGACGCTAGGCATGGCACCGTTGAACATGGTGGATGCCTCCGATGGAGTCCGTCTCTCGGTGTCCTTCAACTCCGGCGGCGCCGTGGCAAGGCCCCGGCATCCTCCTTCCTCGTGGTGGCCTCCGTTGACCTAGGTGGTGATCCTCCTCGATCTTCACCCTCTCGATCAACCCTCTTCCTTGTGTTTGATCTGCCGAGGCTTCTCTGGTCGTCTTTCGCGAATGGCTCCTCCCCCAAACAATTAGGGTTCCGTGAATTTATCACCGAAGAAAGGCGGCGGCGAACCGAGGCGAAGAGGGGGTGGGCCGGCCAGCCTGGCCCACTTCCGGCCCGGTTCGTCTCCGTATTTTGCCACGTGTCATTTCTTGCACTTTGGGGTTTTTCCTCATTCGGATACGGGCTTTGGACGTCGTTATCTCCGCGACCAAGTCAAGGGGTGTTTATGCATGATCTTCCGGTCTTTTCATCTTGGTCCTCGGAGATTCTCCCTCGAAGCTCATTGGTCTTTGCTACCTTTGAAGTCAAGTTCACGCACGGTCGGAGCCTCTTGATCATCATGTAAATCGTCATCCGAACCGAATGTATTTCTTCTCATTTAGTGCATGAATTCCTGTGTAAATATTATACTCCAAAACACACATCCAACAATGAACTTGTTATATCATTAGTATGCCTAGTGGCGGGTTAGTTCCAAAATGAAATCCAAACTATAACATAACAAGTGTTCTTGGTTGACGGAAATCGACCGCCAACAGAGCTTTGCCGAGAGCCAAACAAGCCACTCTCGGCATAGATGTGCCGAGAACCCAATATGGCTCTCGACATAGCCGCGACTAGGGGTCATGCCGTCAGCAGCCGGTGGTGGGGCCGGGGGCAGACGGTCCCACTTCTTTGTTGAGAGCCACATGGCAGGCTCTTGGCAAAGAAGATCCCTGTGCCGAGAGCCGTTAACCTGGCTCTTGGCACAACTGCGGTCAGGGTGGACCGTGTCAGCGGAGGGGCCCACGGCTGTGCCGAGAGCTGCTAACCTGGCTCTCGGCAAAAGACCGGCCAGGGGGGCCGCCTGGCCCCAGCCCCACCTCTTTGCCGAGAGCCTAGCTCTCGGCACAAAGGCCTCCAGGTCACCACATCAGCCCCCAGACTGGCAGCTCTCGGCAGTATTACTCTCGGCACAGAATTTCTGAACCAAATTTAATTTTAAAAATACCAAACATATGAGAAAAATTGTCAACACTTAACATGGCACCGTTTATGTTGCATATTACTTATAAAAAAGTTTTTGTATTCAAACTCAAATTTGAATTTGTCTAAGTCTCCAAATCAAGTGACATTAGTTCAAATTCTTTGAAACTTCTCGTGAGATGTTCTGATTTCTAAACAGCGTATGTGTTAAAGTGTTCAAAACATTCTCAAATGTTTACCACAAACTCAACATATGATATCATGAGTGCTTGACAAAATTCATGATTTTCAAACTTTATTTGAATTTTTTACAATTTTAAAACCTTTCTACCTCACGATCTTCATCATGATCAGAGAACCAAATGAAAGAAATTTAGCTTCATTTCATGCACATGGTCTTAAAGATGTCTCATGAACATGAATATCATTTTTTCACCAACTTTACTATATGATTTCACGCACTTCTAGTTCATTTCAGACGTATACAAAAAAATTACCTAGAATGAAATATTGTTGTTAAATATAGCAAACTGAGTTAAAATTGTGCCAACTTTGAACATATACTTTGCATGAGTGTCTGTTGATGAAGGAAAAATTTTGGGGGCAGATAGTGAATTTTTTTTATTCTTTGCCGAGAGTTGAGGTAAAGCACTCGGCACAGATCCTCTGCTCACGGCACAGAGGCCCATGCGCCAAGTGCATAGCCTTTGCCGAGAGCCTCTAACCCTGGCTCTCGGTACATCTGACAGTAGGACCAGCGGCCGTCACGGCGGGCTTTCTGCGCCGTGAGGCAGGCTCTGTGCCGAGAGCCAGTGTTTTGACTCTCGGCAAAGCCATCCTGTACCGTGTGTCTTTTCTGTACCGAGAGTCTAACTCTTGCTCTCAGCAAAGAAGGCCCTGTGCCGTGAGCCTGGCCTGTGGCTCTCGGCACAGGCTGTGATTCCGGTAGTGACGGCATCAAGGCGGGAATGATATTGCCATTGTGTAATAATTTTTTCAACCTTTTCTCTGGTTTGTCATGGTTAGATCTAACTATGATGAAAGGCTAGAGAGAACAATTCTGCCTCTTGAGCTGATGTTGATTAGTTTTGGGTTGGGTAGATTGGGATGAGTCTCTCTTCTTCATCAGTGAAATAAGAAGAAGAAAAAAAAATTTACTCGATCCAGCCAAATTCTTCCAAATTCGACATACTTGTTGTTACACTACCGGATTCGAGTGCTTTGCCGAGAGCGGGGATCCTCTCGGCAGAGGGCCCTTTCCTCTCGGCAGAGCCTCTGCCGAGAGGATGCTCTCGGCAAAGGCCTCTCGGCTCAGCTGGGCCGGCAAAGGCCGCTTTGCCGAGAGCTGGCGGCTATCCTCTCGGCAAATATGTGCCGAGAGGCCCACCTGGCCCTTGGCAGAGGCTTTCACACCGTCCCCTGGGTCACGCCGTTATGTGTGGGGCCCAAGCGCTTTGCCGAGAGCCGGGCAACAGAGCTCTCGGCAAAGAGCCGGCCTGTGCCGAGAGCTGGGGACCACCGCTCTCAGCAGAGGCCCGTGCAGGGTCCCACGGCACGCGGCTTTGCCGAGAGCCACGTGGCTCCTGCTCTCGGCAAAGAGGGCGCCTGTGCCGAGAGCCGGGGACCACCGCTCTCGGTAGAGGCCTGCGCATGGCCCCACGGGACGCTTCTTTGCCGAGAGCCACGTGGCTCCTGCTCTCGGCAAAGGAGCGTCCCAGGCAGCCACGTCACGCACCTTTGCTGAGAGCAGTGTGTTTAGCTCTCGGCAAAGAGGCCGCTTTGCCGAGAGCAATGGATTTAGCTCTCGGCAAAGCCTATTTTCTTTTTTTAAAAAATTTACCAGCAGCTTTAAAACAGTCCACAAATCACAGAAATCATCACAAATATACAATATTCATCACAGACAGCTAATATTCATCACAGGCATATTATAACCCTCACAGGCAGTTAATAATCATCATAGGCAGGTAATATTCATCACATAGTCCACAAATGCAAATAACGAGTCCAAATACAGTACAAGTCACGAAGTGGTAGTCACAAAGGTTCATCAACTCACAAATGTCCAAATGCAAATAAAAGGTGCGTAGTTCACGAACTCACTAGTTCACCGCGTCATCATGCGGCTACTAGGAACCCGACCCCAGCTGCTGCTCTGGCCACGACCCCCACCCAGACGCATGTGGCTGTGTCATCGTCCCCGGCCAACTGTGAGGCGGCTGCTGAGGGCGAAACGGGTACTGAGGGCCAGGTGGCACCCACTGCATCCCGCCCCAAGGACTCTGCTGAACTGGCGGCAACCACTCATTTGATGCCGTCGATAGATTCTGCATAGGATTTAAAGTGAGAAATGATAATACGAGTCATTTGTACAAGTAATTTTCGAATTCTACGTCATTCTAGGTTTTGCTAACATTTATAAGTTGTATACCATGATGAGAACATGAATGTAAGATTTTGAGCATTTATATGAAGTCATTGTAGGTCACTACGAGAAACAAAAAGAGAAGGGTTCGAAAGTAGCTCATTGGAGAAATAGTAGCCGGTCGAGGGACTGGAGGCAAGTACACCTGCGGTAGTGGAGGGAGTTGCGCCTGTGGCGCCACCATGTGACCAAGAGTCTGCATGTACTGAAGCACGGAGGCATACTGCTGATTGTGGGCCTCTGTATCACATCCATCTGCCTCTGGTGGGCCTCGGCCATCTGTCGCAGCTGTTCATCGGCGCGCCTCTGCGCCTCTTCTACCTGCCTCTCCCGCTCGGCCTTCTCTGCCGCAAGCTGGGCCTACAATATTTGATCTACATATTAGAATACAAAGCAAACATATGAAAATGTCAATGGACGACGCAAAGAACAGAAATAACCTGGAACTGCTCGTGTAAGCTCTCCGTAACGGTGGGCCGCTGTTGTATGGGCGGGCCTGAGCTCGTGCCCCTATCTCGAGATCGAACCTGCGAGAGCGATGGAACCTCGGACGGGACCAGGAGACTGTCACCAATCCAGTACCGTCCATGCGTCTTGCCGCCTCCACTCCTCATGACGCTTTCTCCATCAATAGGCTGTGTCACTGGATCGAAGTCTGGCCCACGAACCTCCCTTGCCGTCGTGACGTAGTTTGTGATGCGGGGGTGGATTGTCGGGTTGATATACGCCTCGGGCGGGTCGTCCACGTTGAAGGTGACGTCGTACATCGCCTTGCCCTTGTGTGCCATGCCATATGCCTGGAGCTCGCTGCAAGGCTGATCCCCATGTGCCCGAGACTACAAGAAAACAACAGAGTGAATATTAGACTAATTGAGAGTTAGATAACAAAAAATTGGAATAAACAAATAACTTAACGTACCCATCTACGACCATACTCGCGAAGGTTAATGGGGCCTTGGTGGTGTGCTGGACCTGCTATGGCCAAACGCCGCCGCCAGCGCTCGAGGTGCTTTGCCTCCCAATCCTCCGTAAACCACTGATCCACAATCGCTCTCCAAACCCGAGGCCGGTCGGCAACCCACCACGGAGGAACCTGCACATCATCAAGAACATCAAATTGACCAAATTTAATCAAAGAAAAATGAATTGAGCATATTTACCTCCATGTATTGTTCTGGAGTGAGCCGCAGGTTTCGAACTCCCCGTTTTGTGGCTTTCACCTTCTGCCTAGCATTCCAGATAATGTTCTGTGAGACACGGGACTCGTAGATCATATCTGTAATAAGCTTCCGGTAGATGAACATGGCGTTGTTAGCCGCCGCCTGCTCATATCCCGGCATGCATCTGTAGAAATCCTGCATATAAAAGTGTTGTCAATACTTGAGCAAAATGTAATTAAGTCAATTTATTCAGAAACACAATTTATTGCTAGGAAAACTCACCCAAAACTCGCCAACCACCCTGGCGGCCCTGTTCTGGAAGTCACAGCCGGTCGGATCAGGGAAATCGGGAGCTAGGGCGTAGTGGTCAAACGACGTCACCAGCACCTCTCGCCGAGCATCTGGCTCGCCAACCCACACGAACCCGGGGTACCAAAGCCTGGTAAGAACGCCCAAGATGCCATTGGGAAGACGCCTATGACTACCGGGAGTGACAATCTCCCACCCCCTGCCAAAATGATTCACACAATGTATTAGTTTGAATCGTTAATTTGTTTCAAAAGAACAAATGAAAAGGTTAAGATAAGTTACCGTGTTCCCTCGGGTCTAATAACCGGTCGGTTCGCGGGCAGTATGGGGCGATCCGGAAGCTGAGCAGGGCCTCGCAAATAGACATTTGACACCTCCCCCGCCTCCTCCTCGTCCTCCCCCTGCTCCTCGCCCCCCCTGCTCCTCACCCTCCCCCTGCTCTTGGCCCTCCCCCTGCTCCTCATCCTCCCCCTGCTCCTCATCCTCTGCCTGCTACACCTCCTCCTCATCAACCCTGTACTCCTCATCGGACGACTCAGTAGCTACTGGAGAGGGTGCACCTTTGCGAGCCCTGGCTCCAGACGACTCAGAGGGTGCCACGGACCTCGACGTCCACCTCACCATCCCAGAGCCCTCACCCTCGTCCTAGTAGAAGTCATTGAGGTTCCTCACCACACGGACGCGCTGCTTCGACGCCTTCTTCTTCTTTGGCGGCATCTTTGATCAATCACCTGAAATTAAAAAGAGTAAATCAATCAGTACATAATTACATTTAAATACCAATTAGTAAATAAGAAATAAATATCCTAGGAAATTAGAAACATAACTACATTTAGTAAATAAGAAATAAATATCCTAGTACTTACATGTTTTAGAAATATTCATCATGATCCGGATTTTTCGGATCATACTCATCATCACTATCTCGCATGTCAATAGACTCAACGCCGTGCTCCAAAGGTGGAACGGTGTCATCATCATCATTGCCACTGCCTAAACGTAATCGTTCGAGCAATCTTAAGTCGTCATCATTTTGAACCTCTTCGGCAGCATCGTCGTTGACAACCGTTCCATTGTCTACTTCCATTTCGAGCACTTGGGTTAAGTCTATCTCAAACATCCCTTCTAGCCCATCTTCTTGAAAGAACTCTCCGTCATATGTGTTTGGGTCTAGTAGGTGGTAATCTTCTTTGTTTGGGGTGGGTAGTTTACCATGTGGCGATACCTTGTACACAACATCCCAACCCTGGAGACGCTTGTCAGTTTTACAAGGGTATGAGAGGTAATATACTTGTGTGGTCTGTTGGGCCACAATATAGACATCGTGCCCTGAGTACACAGATGACTGTTTAATTTCGACGAGCCCAAGATTCTTATTCTGTCTCATGCCACTAGCGCTTGGATCAAACTAATGACACTTGAATATGACAGGTTTAAGAGGTTTGCAACCATGATACTCGAGTTCGTATATTTCTTCAAGTCCTCCATAGTAATCTACCCCATCGGATCGGCTATGCGTACAAACTCCATTATTTGTGGTTCTTCGATTGGGCCTTCGCTCCTCGTATTCTGTTGTGTGAAAGCGCTACCCATTCATGTCATAAACATGATATGAGTTGACCCTAAAGGCGAAACCTCCGGAAACTTGCCTCACCTCAGGATTCATCAACAGATCGGTTTGGCCCTGCAAGTTAAGGGAGGATAGTGGTTAATGTGATACTGAGTACGAGCGTAATTAGTTTTAACGTACTGAGCACGAGCTAAATTACCTTATGTCTGAACCAGGCAATGAAATCGGGATGCATGGGTCCCGCACCCTGGTGAAGAAGAGTTTCCTCCTCGTGGTCAAGAGGTGGCTCCGAATGATGCCAAAATTGCTCAATAAATTCACTGCACCAAATCAAATGAGGTTGGATGCAGATGAGGCAACATACGAGAAAGGAAATGATGAGCTTTATTGACAACTTACTTTATTTATGGTCGTACTTCGTCAAGGTTGCGCAAAACATATATCGTGATAGTACGCCACTCTTCAAGAGATAAGGTCTTGCGCGTCCGAACACTGGCACTTCCGAGTTGTCCTCGGAAAAGGCTGAGGTTCTATTCATTTTCACCAGCATTGTACCGAGGAGGTCGATTATGCATGCTGGGAAGGTGCTCAGCATAGTATTTAGTTGTGAAGTTTGACACCTCCTGCAGAATGTGTGACTCCGCAATGCAAGCTTCAATTTTATTTTTATTTTTACATGAGCTTCGAAGAACCTTGCAAACCCTCTCAATTGGATAGCACCAACGGTTCTGCACGGCCCCCCCAATCGTGCCTCGCACGGGAGGTGCAAAATCATATGTTCCATCGGGTTGAAGAAGCCAGGTGGAAAGATCATCTCTAGGTTACAGAGCAACACAGGTGCACTTTTTTCAAGTTTGTCAATCACAGCATGAGATAACTCCTTAGCGCAAAGCTGACGGAAGAAATAGCTCACCTCTGCCAGCACTTTCCACACATGCTCAGGTACATAGCCTCGAACCATCACCGGAAGAAGTCGCTCGATCCATATGTGGTAGTCATGACTTTTCAACCCCTTTAATCGCAGACGATCTAAATTGACTCCCCTCCTCAAATTCGTAGCATATCCATCAGGGAACATTAAATCTTGGATCCATTGTAGTACTTCCTTCCTTTGTTCCCTTTTAAGGACGAAATCAGCCTTAGGTCTTTTCCATGTCTTACCCGGTACAGGCTTCGGGATGACTTGCTTTGGCCTATCGCATAACATTTCTAGATCGACTCTAGCCTTAACATTGTCCTTACTCTTCTCTGGTATGTCCATGATTGTACCCCATAGTGCCTTGGCAACATTCTTTTCTGTGTGCATCACATCAATGTTATGTGGAAGAAGAAGATCTTTCATGTAGGGTAGCCTCCACAAGCCTGACTTCTGAGTCCAGGCATGTTCCACACCATATCCCTCAAAACGACGTTCTCCTTCTTTGAGCACGAGAGCGTCTATCTGAGTTTGAACCTCGGCACCTGTCATCATGTGCGGGGGTGGATCTTGAACTACGACACCTTTCGTAAAGTTCTTTATGTCTCGTCTGAATTGATGGTCAAGAGGGAGGAATTGTCGATGTTTGTCGAAGGAAGAATACTTGCCACCCCTCTTCAACCAAATGAACATCAGAGCTGCCTTACATACTGGACAAGGGAACTTCCCGTGGACACACCAGCCGCAAAATAACCCATAAGCCGGCATGTCATGCAAGGAGTACATGTACCACACGTGCATTCTGAAGTTTGTCTTCGTAGCTCGGTCGTATGTCAACACCCCTTCATTCCAAGCCTTGAGCAAATCATCAATCAGAGGCTCCATGAACACAATCATATTATCTCCCGGGTATCCAGGAATTATCAACGACACGAATATGTACTGTCGTTGAAAGACGATGCCGGGAGGTAGATTGAGGGGGATAACAAACACGGGCCAACAAGTGTACGGGGCAGCCATCATTCCAAAAGGATTGAACCCATCTGTCGCCAGCGCGACACGTACATTGCGAGCCTCAGCAGCTTTGTCATGATGGATCTCATCAAATTTGGTCCATGCTTCAGCATCTGATGGATGTGTAAGGTTATCATTGTATCGGACACCCGTTTTGTGCCAAGTCATTTACTTCGCAGATTCCTCGGTCATGTAAATCCGTTGGATCCGCTGTATGGGCGGGAGGTACCGCAGGACACTCACTGGGATCGTGAGCTGCGTCTTTGGACGACCCTCACCAGAGTCTACCTCCACGTACCGAGACGCTTTACATTTCGGACAGTGTGTTGCTTTCTCATGTTCTTTCCTGAATAAGACGCATCCATTCGGACAGGCATGTATCTGCTCGTATGGCATCTTAAGTGCACAAAGGACTTTTCGTGCTTCATACATGTTCTTCGGCAAAATGTGACCTTTGGGAAGCATGTCGCCAAAAACGGTCATCAAAGTATCGAAGTAATCTCGACTCAGGTTGTGCTGGGACTTTACGGCCATCAGGCGGCCGATGGCATATAATTGAGATAGTTCGGTGTGCTTGTGAAGGGGTTTTTGTGCGGCAGCCAACATGTCATAATACGCCTTCGCACTTGGCTCTGGCTCCTCCTATAGACGTTCTCCTTGAAAATGTGCTTCATGAAAGTCATCTATCATGTCTGCTACTCCAGCATCACCATCAAGTTCTCTGATCCGTTGTCTCACGGCCTCGGATCGCATACGACAGGTTTCACTATGGAAGGTCCACTTGGAATAGTCTTTCGTAAAACCATTGTTGTGCAGATGAGCTGCTATGTCCTGCTTGTTCCTTTGACGCGAGTTTCCGCTCTTAGCGCAGGGACACCAAATGGTTTTACTGTTTATAGGCCCTTTAACCTTTCTAAATGCTTCATCCATGAAAGCTTGAGTGTTGTCAACCCATTCCTGTGTCACACGACCATTTGGTGCCCATCCTTTGTACATCCACTCATGGTCATCCATTCTCTATCATATCAGCGAGTTATATAAAATAAATTGCATCCTCTACATGATGTCTACACATTCTAATAGGTAAAGATAGGTCCTAATCCCACCCGTCGATGCGTAGATGGGGTCAGTTCCTATGGTCTACTCCGACCCGAGACAGAATTTCGGCAGCACCTCCCCGCTGTTCTCCAAATACACGTCCCGTTAGGGAGATTGTGTATCCGGAGAACAACGGGGAGGTGCTGCCGAAACTCTGTCTCGGATCGGAGTAGACCATAGAAACTATACCCATCTACGCATCCATGGGCTGTCCAAAAAATGTGGACAATTCGAAACAGATACAGTCATAAATATGCAAAGTTCTGCATATTTCGAACTGTATCTCTTCCGAACGGGAGACGACTAACTAGGTTTCGCGATCTATGACATCAAATGAAAACAAGAGCATTTTTCACGTGCTCACCTAGTACTCCAAGACAGGGGTGGGCGGCACGACCAGGACTCCGAGACAGGGGCGGGCGGCACGACCAGGACTCCGAGACAGGGGCGGGCGGCAAGACCAGGACTCCGAGACAGGGGCGGGCGGCACGACCTCCTACTCCTTCAGCGGTGGCGGGCGAGGGCGGCTGCAGCTACGGGAACCTGAAATAAATGAACATAATAGTGTCAAATAAAAATTTCGGCAGCACCTCCCCTGTACGGTGAGGTTTCCAAAACCTGCAAAACAAAAACCACGACACGAAGGCCGGGCTACACACGAGTTTTCTTCCATCGGCTCGATGGCTGGACAAATCACATGTCGTGGCCCAAGCCACGAGCCTCACCTAGGAGTTGGCGCGACCTACTCCTCTTCCTCCTCGAAAATTCCCTCCCCGGTGATAAGTGCGGCAGAGGCACCTCTCCCTATAAAATTGTTAGAGACTTATAAGTAAAACGTAATTTCAAATCCATGTAACTCATCCAAACATCCGATCCAAGACATGCATCAAAAAGTTTAAACCAAAACATAACTTTTGTTAATTTCCCGCTCCTCCAATCCATATTTTCTCCTTTATTCTAAATATAATAGGTGAAGTTACAAGTTAGCTTTTCAGATACGACGCGGGCAGTGGCGCGGCTTGACGACGGCGGCGGCGGGGCGGGTGTTAGCGTGTGTGTGTTGGCGTGTGTGTGTTGTGTGTGGCCGACAGTGGGCCCGGCATGTCGACTTTGCCGAGAGCCTAGATCTAGTGCTCTCGGCAAAGCTGTGCCGTGAACCCTAGGTCTTGGCTCTCGGCAAAGCGTGGGGCGGGGCCCACCTGCAGTCCCCAGCCGTTTGACCGAACATTGGGAAGAGGTGGCCCCACCTCTTTGCCGAGAGCCCTAGATCTTGGCTCTCGGCAGAGAGTGGTTTGGGGCCCACCTGCAGGCCCAGCTGTTTGACCGAACTATGGGGGAATAGGTGGGCCCACCTCTTTGCCGAGAGCTTCAGATCTAGCTCTCGGCACAGAGGGGACAGCGGGCCCACCAACAGCACCCTTGCCGTTTGACCAGCAGTGGGCCCGCACGCACGACTTCTTTGCCGAGAGCCAGCCTGGCAGCTCTCGGCAGAGGGGACCTCTGTGCCGAGAGCATTACTCTCGGCACAGAATTTCTGAACCAAATTTAATTTTAAAAATACCAAATACATGAGAAAAAATACCAACACTTAACATGGTACCATTTATGTTGCATATTACTTATAAAAAAAAATTTTGTGGTCAAACACAAATTTGAATTTGTCTAAGTCTCCAAATCAAGTGATATTAGTTCAAAATCTTTGAAACTTCTCGTGAGATGTTCCGATTTCTAAACAGCGTATGTGTTAAAGTGTTCAAAACATTCTCAAAATTTTACCACAAACTCAACATACGATATCATGAGCGCTTGACAAAATTCGTGATTTTCAAACTTTATTTTAATTTTATACAATTTTACGACCTTTCTACCTCACGATCTTCATCACGATCAGAGAACCCAATGACGGAAAGTTAGCTTCATTTCATGTACAGAGTGTTAGAGATGTCTCATGAACATGAATATCATTTTTTCAACAACTTTACTCTAACATTTCATGCACTTGCAGTTCATATCGGATGTATACGAAAAAATTACGAAGAACAAAATAAAATTGTTAAATATAGCAAACTGAGTCAAAATGACGCCAATTTTGAACATGTACTCTGTATTAGTGTGTGTTGAGCAAGGGAAAAATTTGAAACCGAAAATGTGAAGTTTTGTCACACATTTTGCCGTGAGTTCTTGTTAGGCTCTCGGCAAAGAGGAACGCTCTAGGCAAAGGCGGGAGGTGCCGTGCGTCAGTTCTTTGCCGAGAGCCAGGGGGCCCAGGCTCTCGGCAAAGAGGGCTGGGGCTAACGGTGGGGGGAGGGCCGTGACGGCATCGCCGGTGCGCCGTCTGCTGCGCCCTTTGTCGAGAGCCTGGACCCCTTGGCTCTCGGCAAAGGCCCTCTGCGCCGTGGGCTTTCTCTCTGCTGAGAGCCAGGGGGCCCAGGCTCTCGGCAAAGGCCCTCTGCGCCGTGGGCTTTTCCTCTGCCGAGAGCGGGCCCCTCTGCTCTCGGCAAAGAGGACCTCTGCCGAGAGCCTGGGCCTTGGCTCTCGGCAAAGCCGGGAGCTCTCGGCAGATTTGCCGAGAGCTCTCGGCTCGGCAGATTTGCCGAGAGCTCTCGGCACAGGCTCTGTTTCCGGTAGTGTTAGAACTAGGACCGTGCAGCCTATATGTATAGGAAGCCCCGTAAAATTCCCAGAGTTTTGACGTGCAGGATCATCTTCCCGCCAAGATATTACTACTCCTGCTGTGGTAGTTCCTGCTGAGAGATCCATATATAACGTCAGTTTTGCTGTCCTCCATCATATATGGTGGCTCTACTACCTTTTATTTCAAGTTACACATGTTGATGTTGTTCCTGTAGCTTCTAGCTTGGTCTTTACGGTTGGAAATGGCCACGAATGGAAAACTACCGAACTTCCAAAAGAAATTCCCAAACGAAAAATTGTGCGGGGCGTAGAGGGAAGGGCGCCAGCGGCAGGCTGGACTGGCGCGGCGGTGGTAATGGGCGAAGCCGGGGTACTTATCCTTAAGCTCAACTCCATGGATAGCAGCTGAGAAAGGAAAGAGGCTGGAGGAGTAGAAGACGCACGTGCACTTTTGGATCAAGATTAGTGGCTAGAAAATGGTGTTTCCACAGCATTCAAAATAGACGAAATTAATCTGTATAAACTGACCCATGTTGTAAAACATAAAGTTTACACAAACCAGAAAAACAAACCAAGAAAAGAATATATGTGTTGTTGGGATTATAACCCAAAAAGGAACAAAAGTTGTCTTGAAGTGCGTCTTCTACCTCCATTTGAGTAGCGTTTGTTCCACCGACAAATAATGTCTCGTGCGTTTAAATTAATCCCATGAATTAAAATCGCAAACGTTCCTTTGAGGTCAACATTCTTGTAATTTCTTGTATCAGTGCGCGCCGTCAGTCAGAGCTGGTGCTCGCCGCCGTCTGCAACAAACCATCACCACCACCACCGCCGCCACCGCCGGCGGCTTATTCGGCAGTGTAGTCTTCCTTCCACGACGCGTCTGTTTCGTTCCACGACCGCGGGCGGACGCCGGTGAGGGAAAAGATTACCATCTCCATGGCCTTGAACACCTTATACTTATCCAGCACCCCGTTCCACATGCCGCTGACGATGCAGTAGTTGGTGTTGTACGGCTGGCGGTGGTGCGCGGCGTGCTGCGCGCGCGACACGAGCACGCCGGCGGCCTGCAGCGCCTCGACGCCGGGCGGCAGCGGTCGTCCGCGCTTCCCCTCGTGGGCCCACGCGTGGAACTGCTGGCTCAGCAGGAAGGACGCCGCGAACGCGCAGAGGAAGGCGTGCGCCGCCGCCGGGGCCGGGGCGGCGCGAGCGGTGAGCGCGGCGTCGGCGGGGACGAGGACGAGGGCCACGGCGCGCGCCAGGGCGTGCAGGTTGTTGCAGGGCTCCCGGAGCGCGATGGTGGACGGGTAGCGGTGGTGGCCCTGGAACGCGGCTATCTGGGATCCCAACACCGGCGTCGAGGCGTCGCGTCGCCGTAGTTGTCGACGAACCAGTGATACACGCCCGTGGCGAGGTCGGCGAGGGAGTAGGCCGCGAGCGCCGCCGCGGCCGCGGCGAGCAGCTCGGTGGTCGGCGAGCCCGAGGCGGCGAGGAGGCGGACGCACGTGAGGAAGGAGGAGACGATGGATGCCGTGCCGACCAGCGTCCACAAGCGCTGCGGCCACGTCGACCGCAGCTCGTCCGGACCGGGACGGGGCGGAGCAGACATTGATCGTCGACAACGGCGCGCTGGCGCCGCCCGACTGAGCTAGCTGCCTGCTAGGCTGATGTGCACGGCAGTGGCGATCAGCTGGGCAGACGGAGATGGCAGTGCTAGGCTTGGATGTGTGTGTCTTGCTTGTTCTGTGCTTGAGAGAATTTATAATGCTATAGGCCTGGTAATGGTATGGATTAGATGTGGCTACAAGCCAACTAGTTGATGCGAAGACTACTGCAAGAACAATCAGAAACCTCTCTTTATACGGTAGGGTAGTGTAAGATCAATCATGGGAAAATGATTGTGAACAGAAAATTAGTAACATGATAGGAAGAGAATAATCACTACCGGAATCTCAGGTTTTGCCTAGAGTCACAATCTTTGCCGAGAGTTTTTTTTTCTCTCGGCAAAGAAGTCCTTTGCCGAGAGCCACACAAAAAACTCTAGACAAAGAAAAAACACTCGGCAAAGATTTCTTTGCCGAGAGCCATCAGTCTGGCTCTCGGCAAAGAAATTATTTGCCGAGTGCATTTATTCCGCTCTCGAAAAAGAAATTTTTAAAAAATCACTTTCTTGGCTTCAATTTTTTTCTATCCTCAACATAGACTTATACAAAACTTATGCTCAAATTTGACACAATTTTAACTTTGTTTGCTATATTTAACAATTTTACTTCTTTCTAGGTATTTTTTCGCATACGTCCGATATGAACTGCAAGTGCATGAAATTATATAGTAAAGTTGGTGAAAAATAATATTTATGTTCATGAGACATCTCTAAGACCATGTACATAAAATGAAGCTAAATTTCTGACATTTTGTTCTCTGATCGTGAGGTAGAACAGTTAAAAAATTGTATAAAACTCAAATGAAGTTTGAAAAAAGTTAAAAAATTATATAAAACTCAAATGAAGTTTGAAAAACATGAAATTTGTCAAGTACTCATGATATCATATGAGGAGGTTGTGAAAAAAAATTGAGAATGTTTTGAACACATAGACACGTATGCTGTTAAGAAACTGGAACATCTCTCGAGAAGTTTCTAAGAATTTGAACTAATGTCACTAGGTTTAGAGTCTAAGAAAAATTCAAATTTGAGTTTGACCACAACAACTTTTATATAAATAATACACAACATAACTGGTATCACGTTAAAATTTGATAATTTTTCACGTCTGTTTGCTATTTTAATAATTATTTTTGATTAAAATTGTCTGTGCCGAGAGCTAGGCTGACGTGGCTCTCGGCAAAACCAGCCCAGCTCGCGGTCCACTCCCCCACCCCACAGCCTAGTCCACCGTTGGTCCACTAACCCACCCCACGGCCCAGTCCCCCGTCAGCCCACCTCCTTCCTCGTCTCCCCTATATAGGTGCCACCTTCTCTTCCCCGCCTCCTAACCCTAACCCACCCTCTGCCTCGTGTCGTCGCCGGCCTCCTACTCCGGTCGCACAGCAGCCACCGCCTCTCTCACTCCTCCCCGCCGGCCACCTCTCCCTCCTCCCTCCCTTCTCCCTTCCCGTGGGCCACCTCTCCCTCCTTCCTCCCCATCATCCACCTGCGCCCTCTGCTGCCCCTCCACTTTCCCCTCCGATCGCCCCTCACTGGCAATGGGGAGCATTGGCGGGGAGAGAGGCGTGGCAGCGACGGTGGGCGCGGATGTGGCAATGGGGCGGCGGATCCGGCGAGTGGATGCGGTGGCGTGGTCTCGGCGGTAGATCCGGCGGCGCGGACTTGGTGGCGGATTCAGCGAGCGGACCCGGCGGCGCGGACTCGGTGGCAGATCCGGCGAGCGGATTCAGCGGTGGACCCGGCGGTGCGTCCTCGGCGGCGGATCCGACGAGGATACCAGGTACACCTCTCTCTTCTTGCCTCTCCCTCCCTCCCTCAGTCTTGCTCGCGGCGAGGAGGCCGGATCCGGGGAGAGAGGTACGCGCATGGCGGCGGGTGTGGTGGCAGCGTGGGCGGCGCGGTGGTGCTGGTGCCGTGGTGGTGGTGACAGACGGGCGGTGGTGGTGGTGCTGGGGGTGGTGGCGGTGGCTGCGACGGTGCCTGGCAGTGGGGCCCATGGTGGCTCGTCGAGATTTGCTTTTTTTTTTGTTTTATGAAATTCTCTTTGCTGAGAGCTATCCGAGCTCACGGCACACATGTGTCATGGGGCCTGGACCCGGCTCTCGGCAAAGAGCTTTTGCCGGCCAGACAGTGCCGAGTGCTCTGTGCCGAGAGCTTCCTCTAGGCACAGGCTCTGCCGAGAGAAAAGGGGCCTGTGCCGAGAGCATCTTGCTCTCGGCAAAGGCGCCGATTCCGGTAGTGAATATGGACACTCAGATTGTGATAACTATCAGTATCTTGTTAATTACGTGCACGAAACAGGACAAGATATCATTTGTGATGTTGCTGCGCGAGCTGCTGTTATGATTGTGTAGTAAGGGTCACAAGTCATACCACCATCTGAAACTAAAGGATGACTTTTGGTGTTATGACCCGACACTAAAAAGTCAAATTTCTTTATGTTTTGCTTCAATCTTGCATTATACTCATGCAGCAACCAATGTTCACATCACTCTTGTATTTATAGAAACTCTTAATCACTCTTGTATTTATAGAAACTCTTAATGTCCAAAATGTCGTGCGGTAATATCGAGTAGAAATCAAGCTGAGTCGATCTCGATCATGGCTAACGATCCTCACATCACACCCCGCCCCGCAACATGCCTAGAGTATCGACGCATCACTATACTATCTCATCAAAGTGGTGTTCTGGCAGATGCTTATTAGTGTTAAATTAAAATAATCAGCACGAGTTCAGTGTGTGCAATTCCTTATTGGATCCATGATCTTTTTCATCCAGCTTGAAGTAGCTTCAGCGTTTCCTTTTGAGGGGTGCTCTGAGGAGAGAGAAAAATATTCTCGAGCTGCTACACGCTGGATGTCTGCTGGATTAGCAAACTTATGTGTCGGTGCTTTGTTTTGCAGAAGATGCTCCAAATATAATATACTCTTGGCTGTACTTGGTTGTACTAAGCGGTAAGAGAGAGAAGAAATATTGGATTGATTATTTATTTTATTTGGCTACGCACAATGGTAATAAGGGGGCTCCATGCTGGATCAGAATGCCACGAGTGCTACGCGTGTGACATGTGCATCATGGTGCTTCCAGGAATACACACACAACCTTTACAGAAGCACGCACTAAAATACATTGATCGCTAATTCTCTCCCATATATAGACAATAGTCCAATCACATCATTTTAATTGTATGCACCATTCAATCTGAAAAACTTCGTCACATCCTGATCATCTACAATCAACTAATTGTTCTTAATTATTCTTTTCATTAGTGTCTCATAAACAATTTCTTCAAATAGAAAAACAAGAAATAGTACAAATACTATCGCTACTGATCTCCATCAATTAATTAATCAAAGAGTAACTTAAAAGTCTACAATTTTTATGAAGAAGTCGCTCACATAGCTTTTAACGTGATCTCTACAAGTGCACCATTTATATGAGTAATTAGACAATCATGTTGATTTATAGTTTATTAAAAAACTCTCTCAAATCTCGCAACAACCCATGGGGAATCACCTAGTAATGCATACACTGCTCTTATATATTGTGTCGGTAATAAACACCAGCAAAGTTTAAAAACTGTACATAATTGTAACCACACATAAATTCCTGCAAAAGCCGACGTAGAGAAGTTGCCATGTAGGATCTAATAAAGTTTTTGCACAAATTCATCGATGTACCTCTCATGGAGTTTCTTACCGGATGCAATCTCTTGCATCTTCATTGCATTAACTACAAAGACATTTCTGGTATCTATTATCTTAATATAACGGTGTTAAAAGAATCCACCATGTTCACTGAGATAGTCTAGAAATTTTCATGTTAATATAAAAAGAGAACAAAATACACTGCTGGATTTTATGAAGATCTAACTGTCTAAACTATAGGACCAACAAATTCCCACGATAATTTAAAAAGAAAAAATATACGTTGTTGGATTTTATAAAGATCTAATTTATTAAAAAAATCCACCATAGTGAATAAGATAGAGATACAAGATATCTTAAAGAGCACATTGCTTTAAATTCCATCTGAAACTAACTACATAGAAAATGATTTTTTGCATATGGTAATTTATACATTATTTTCAAATGCAAATCGAACTTCGATTTATGAACCAAATAGATATAATAGGGAGGTCAAATTAAATCTAGTGGAGAGAGAGAGAGAGAGAGAGGAGTGCTGGAGAAGGTCATTGCCGATTTACGAGAGGAAAAAAGAAGAAGGTGAGGAGCTACCCGTGTGTTTGGTTGGGGGTTGGGTGGGTTGCAGTCGCTCCGACCTTCGTTTTGGGGACGGCTTCAACCCCTCCTTTGTTTGGTTCATTTTTTGAGTTAGGGATGGATTCACTCCAACATATGTTTGGTTGAAGGAATCGAAAATCTGGGATGGATTGCAAAATAACACCGTTAGTGAGGGCAACTTTGCATCAGGAACCCTAAGATCTCAGAAACTAACTAAGCCCATATGAGTAAATTCTTCTCTCTGGCGATTTTACAAAGTGAACACACAACATTTTTTTATTTGCATCTAACCCCTTCTTATTCTTCTTCTTCCATCCCTCAGAGACGGTAGGGGATCGAGGACGGGCGGCAGGGCTGCTCCCCGGCGACGGAGGGGCCACACGGGAGGAGAGCCATGGCCAGCCGCACCCGCATCTGGAGGGACGGCTTGGGGCGGGGAGGGGGGTGAGGCGTCATGCGGCAGGAGGCGATCGGATTCACACGGCCGAGCTCGTCGTCTTCGCCGGGGTCGGGGACGGGCGCCGCAAGCTCCGCCGTGGGGTCGAGGACGAGCACCGCGAGCTCCGCCGTAGGGTCGGGGACGAGCGTCGCGAGCTCTGCTGTGGAGAGGGAGGCCGCGCGCCGGCGGGGAGATCCGAGCGCCGGCGAGCCGCGGGGAGGAAGGCCGCGCACCTGCGGGAAGACCCGGGCGCCGGCAAGCCGTGGGGAAGGAGGCCGTGCGACGAAGAAGACGGGCGGAGACGGCGGGGAACGGAGAGGGAGCGAACCCGGATGGGTTGGCTCCGTCCCTCAGATTCTGAGGAATGAACCCAACCCGCATCTAGAGGGAATATTCCACCATGGAGCCAACTCAACCCTCCTTTGTTTCATCCAAACAGCTGTGGGGGCAGGTTCGCTCCTACCCGGCTCGCTCCGCTCTCCAACCAAACACACGGTACATGTTTCACATTGTACCGTTACCTCCAAACCATGATGGAATGTAAATTTCAGCTAACGGTCAATTCTTTCGGTGGTTGACGGAAGTCTTTCAATGGTATTTTGTTATGTCTATAGCTAACTCATGTGATTTAGCTGTCTCTCTTCACACGAATTTCTGGACCATTGGATCCAAAATCAGAGGTCCAGATCCTCCCTTCATCCCCACTCTCTCTCCACCTTATCTCTTCACCCACCAACATCCTTCTTCCTCCCCTACGTCCTCCTCAACCCACATGCCGCCCCACCCTCGTCCGCCGCCGCCGCCCTGTCGCACCCCACCCCGTCGACGCGGCCGAGTTAGGGTCTGGCGGACCTCCTCACCGACCGCCGCCGGCGCGAAGGTCCACCGAACCCTAACCCAGCCGCGTCGGCCGCCTCCAGCCACTGCCGCCGCCCCTCTTGCCGCCGCCTCCTGCCACCGCCGCCGCCGACCGAGGTCTCTAGCCATTGGCACCCGTCGTCCACTCCCCCGCCCCAGCACCGCCCGACCGCCTTCCCCCGCCGCCCGGCCGGCGGCGCCCTCGCCGCCCTGCCGCCCGCCACCTCCACCGGGCCGGTTTGCCGCCACCGGCCTTCCCTCCATTGCCAGCGGTGAGCAGCAGCCCCACGACAATCCAAACCCCTAACCCCGGAGTCCTAACCCGAATCCTAAACTCGCCGGAGTAGCTCGGCGGAGTTGGAGAAGAAAAAAATTCATGTGAGGAGAGCCTCTGAATCACACGTGTGAGCTTTAGTTTTCCTTTATTTTTTTTGGAAACAACGACCTTTCGTGGTGCTGGAGAATCAATTTTCCCAAAATAATACGAACCCCACCTCCTCTATCTGATCGCACATATAAGATCAACATGATGAACATATAATGCGGTACTGTCTTAACAATTGGTAGTCGCAGCACGCGCATACGAGGCACTCATTGCCATGGCGTAGCGAGGCCGGGAGTGCCGGGAGTTGACTTGTGGGGGTTGTGATCTCCCAGCGTGAATGCTAGCGCCTGGCGGCGTGTGTGCTGCTGTGGCAGCAGCAAGCACAGCGACAGGAGACAGGGGAGGAGAGAGAAGAAGACACTGACGAGTGGACCCTGTGACATAATTTCCTGGAAACAAATTCTCCCTTCAAATGAGTAAGCTACAGCTGGCCAAAAATTTCTCAAAATACCCATTGGAAAGATAAAATCATGAAGATCACACTGGAACTAGAATCAACAGCAGCTCTCAAATGGTTTACACAGAAATTGAAAAGAAAAAAAAGAAGAAATTAGAGGTTTGCTGAAGTTTTGGCACTAGCAAACATCAGCCAAAAATTATGAAAAGAATCCGAGAATTCATTATTTGGCATAAAATGTTTAAATAAATGAATAGGAGGCATAGTTACACAGCAAAGTTATGAGTTGCTTCACAAGGTTGCAATTGCACAATATAGGAAGATGGCAGCGTTCTCGTCGTTTCCTCTCTCTGGAGGCATCGTTTTGCAGGAATTTCACATTCTTTTTCTGTTGGCTTCTGGTTGTTAGTCGGCCATGTGTGTGTTCATGGCATCTTTCTCTCCTGCATGCTTGAGTCGTCTTAGGTCATGTTCTATGCGTTGGTGGTGTGTTGGTTTTTTTATCGTGTTTGTCTGTTTGTCACTGGTGTAGCTCGGCCGTAGCTCTCGTCACACTCTGAATTTTTTTGCACCCCAAAATTTTCATTTTGGGTTGTGAGTGGAAAATACAAAATAAAATAAATGATTCAGGATTTTTATAAAATTAACCAACATTTAATTAATTTGTTATCAATGTAGATAGGAAAATGAATTTCTTAATTAATTTGCTGGGATGTTCCAAATCCAGCTTTTAAATCCTATAAATCTTTTCATAATGATGAATCTCTCATGCATACTTTCTTTTCAATTTTGGTTCAAGCCAATTCGATCCCTTTCTCTCTCAGTTTGCTATCTATCTTTCTTCTACCTTTTCCCTATCCAATCAAAGCTAGCTTTTCCTTGTTGCCTCTGTTTTGCTGTCAATTGTCATATACACGAGGCCTCAGCTCGCCGCCGATGCCGCTGTACACCGGAGCGCTGCAGTTGCGGCTTGCTTTGTTTCACTACTGATCATCGCATGAAGGGTGAGCGGCGTTCCCTTACGCTCTTGTTGCCTTTCCACAAACTGAGTCCGTCGCTAGCAAACTTGTCGGCGCAAGCTCTCTGATGAGTGGAAGCTACGGCCGCATCCACATGCAGCATGCAAGATTCAATAGTTTAATTCTTCTTGACCTCATCATGCTTAGATTTTTCCATCCTTTGCCATACACGAGTCATGTTCCTTTAAGCAATCTAAAATTCTAAATTTGTGAAAGCTTTGCCATTGTCCATCTAGACTCATATTCTGTTCAAGACAATCATCCATGACCGACATACATGCACGCATAAACAGTACATCATAAGATAAAACATTTTTATAAAGGAAAATTTTAGGGCGTTTGTAATTAATGTGAGCCATCCATCCGGTGAAATCTAACGGTGGTAGTACCAGGTAGTACTAGGTAGTACCAATGAGGTAGTACCTGGTAGTACCATTTTGGTGGACCCGGTACTAGGTACTATCTAGTACTATCTAATTAAATTAGCTGGTGAAAAAAATATTAGTACAAGGTACTACCTGGTACTTTTATAAAACATCCCCGTTGTTGATAACCCCATGAAAATGGCAATTGTCCTTGATCATATCACAGCACCCTAATTTATTTTATTTTACTTAGAGTAGTTAGACCATTAGTCTTTGAATGCTGAGTCTAACTTGAATCCCATGTTAGGGTTTACTAGAATTTCCAATATCTTCCTTGAAGCCTGTTGGGCTTCTGTAGTATCATGCTTAGCTCCGCAGTCATGGTTGGGTTGGGTTAATAAAGATAATCTTAAGTAAGTTCTGGTGATGAACTTGAGGAGGTTAGAAACCACGGTAATATGTTGGTGTGGGGAATCTGAGCAGGACGGCTGGTTTGTGCTGGATCAACAGCTCAGATTCTAAGGAC